>OY720235.1:26357066-27761384 GCA_963082625.1 Pasiphila rectangulata
AGTACAGTCTATAAGCAAATTCCTATTTAAAAGTAACAACTCTACGTCTCGCGCGTCCACTACGCCGTGACAGCCGGGGGCGTGGCCGAGCATTATGAAGAAAAACGCTGGGTTTTGATTTTTTGGATTTGATTTTGATTTTTTAAAAGTACCATGCGACCATATATATAATAAAAAAATATCTATCTATGTAGTATAATGTATTAAGTATGTCAGTCATCTAGTACCCATAACACAAGCTCTGCTTAGCTTGGGGCTAGATGATGCTGTGTGAATTGTCCATCATTATTTATTATAAGAGGTTTAAAATTTTCTTTATTACTAGGCTAGTCAATGTCCCTTTCCTTAAAATATGTCCTTGCCATCCGATGTACGCAAGGTAGGTTGATATTACCTCGGTTGTTTGTACCTAAGAACTCATGCATGCCTTGAGAATCAATGTATGGAGTTTTATTTGGACGCCGTGGTAATTGTACGATGTCTGTCAAATGAATCTGACAACGTTTTCTGTCAGTTAATTTATAACATCGAGCACATATCCAATAGAGGGGAAACAAGGTCATAAGAATTCCGAAACACATTAGTGCTTTGCTCTAATGCAATGACAACTGTCTCTCGCCTTTGACAGCACAGCGCCAACAGCCGACACTATGTACTTTTCCGTACAATTATAAAATATTTTTGGCGGAATTGTTTTTAGACAAAATAAATGACATTTCCTCTCTATTGGGTATATCCTCGACGAATTAAATTATATATTCATGGCGCATTCGTATCCTACTCTAAAGTTATGTTATTACATGAAATAATACAACTACCCGGACGAAAATAGCATTATGGCAAAGGGAACTAACATTTTCCTTCTGATAAGGAATATTGTTTATGTATGTGTTATATAATTAATGTCATAATAATATGAAGAACATAACAGGTTATGTACACAAATCGATATCATCATCTTAGCGTTAGGACTGTGCTGTCCGCGTCCGCCGCTGGGCATAGGCCATACTCGCCACGCTTGGCAGGCGGGTTGGCGAGCGCGGTACGGAATGCTGATACTCGGAAAGACGCTGCTGCACATTTTCCAAAGGTATCCCTTGGCAGGTTCTTACTGCATCCGCGGGCAAGTGAAGGGGCAACATTCTCCCGGCACACCACGGGCCACGGCAAAAAAGTGATATACTATTATGTATATGTACTAGATTTCCTTGGGCACATTATTTTTTTTAAGAAAGAACATCACCATCGGTGCGCGGCCTGTATCAAACCCACGACACATACATACGGCTTTTTTATCAAATTTAACTTGCAATAATGCCGTGGGGTGCCGGGCACCCCACGGCATTATTGCAAGTTAAATTGCGGTGCGGGGCAGTAGAATGTTTGTACGATCTGCAGATATTTGTTCAGGGTGTTCTGGATGTTTTTCTATAGATAAAAAATAATCTATGCAGTACCCATAACAAAAGTTCTGCTTAGCTAGGCTAGACTAGATGATGCTGTGTGATTCGTCCACCATAATTTATTTATTTATATACGCCTGTTGCAAACCTGTCGCGAGATTGGTAACCACCCTGCCGATCGACACCAGTAGTTGTATACGAGTAGGTTACTCACCTAACCGGCAGCTCTTTCCTTAGGAACAGGTAAGATTTACTCTCGCAAGCGTTGAGACCTGAAGCAAAAGATACAACAATTTGTTACTAGAGTTCATGGACCGTGAATTTACTAAGATTATTTTACGAGTCATCATCATCATCTCAGCCGTTGGAATGCTGTCCACGTCCACTGCTGAAGGCCTGCTGCTTAGGCCGCCCTCATAGATCTCCAAGACCATAAGGGCGTTGTTGCCAAACTCACCACGCTTGGCAGGCGGGTTAGCGAGCGCAGTACAAGATGTTCATACACGGAAAGACGCTGCTGCCTATCTTCCGGAGGTATCCCTTGGCAGATTCTTACTGCATCCACGGGCAAGCTCAGCGAAACGCACCATAAAAATCATTTTCTGAGTCGACGACTTGGAAAAGTGGCTATAAAACATTGTTAAAGGTACTGAACCATTTTATTGGTATTTAGGGCTCCGTAGCGTTAAATGATCTAATACTATATTGCACAAAGGCCTTGGGGGGGGGGGGGGGGGGGGGGGGGCAAGAGTAAGGGGGTTGCAGTCGGTATTATAGCCGACTGAGACGCAGGAGGTATCGAGTTCTATTCCCGCAGCGTCACAATTTTTTGTAGTTATCCTACAGATGTTTGCGCCGTCTGGTCTGGGTTTTTTTCATAAGCATCTATTTACAGAAAAAAAATAAGTATTCTATCAATTATCTAGGACCCATAACACAAGCTCTGATTCTTGCTTTGGAGCATGTTCAGCATTATTTTTTTTATTTATTGAACCAAAAATCAATCTTAAGTCAACTGCAAGTTTAAATTAGGTGCCGAACATGCAGGATCGAACCCCGGTATCGGACTTCCGACTTGCGATCGTAAGGGTGCATGCATTTCACTGGCGCGTAGCATGAACTGACCAATCACAACGCTCGAAGGACACAAGGCTTGAGAAGAAGAGCGGTGTGATTGGTAAATTCATGCTCCGCTAAGGCCCGCGTCACTTACATCGTTAGCGCGCTCTAGGTTTTAACTGTAGGTCTACCATGAGTTTTTACAAACTATACTGGCTAGCGAGTGTAGTTAAAAAAAAGCGTGCGCGTCTCGGGACGCACGACAGAAGTGATAACTTAGGCTAGCGCTGGGGGTTAGAGTGAGAGAGGCGGAGCCTGCCTACCGCTGCCGTTTACCCTCAGTGACAACTCATGGTAGACACACTGAAGTGGCAACGTGAGACCATATCGGTGTCAGAAGCACTTGACATTAATAATTCTAGATTGGCTCTCGCCGCTTTAATCGTGTGTATCACTTTCATTAGTCTAGAAGAGACCATTATTCATACATATATTCCAGCCACTTTCGATGTAGAAAGAAGGCTTGTAAACAAAATGTCCCAGTTAAAATTGAATTGCTTCCTAAGGGTTGGTTTGGTGGTTTTAATAGTAATTTATAATGAAGGGGGTGGTCACGAACCTCTAATAATTGAGAATTATATACCGCGCCGTGAGGTGCCAGCAGTAGAATGTTACCCCTCCTCTCATGCCCTGCACTGCATCCAAAGTAAGAGCCTGCTAAGGGATATCTCCGGAAGATGGGCAGCAGCGTCTTTCCGTGTATCAACATCCCGCACTGCGCTCGCCAAACCCGCCTGCCATACGTGGTGAGTATGGCGTCCCTCATGGAGATCCATGAGGGACGCCTTTGTTCAGTAGTGGACGTTTTACGGCTGAATGAATGATGATTTCAACAAGAAGAAAGTTATTTTTAGGTTAAGTATTGACAGCTTGTTGACCAACATTCAACATCGAAAGTGGCTGAAGTACAGATACAAAAATACATAACTATAATAAATCATAATCATTTATTTAAGATAAATATTATATTGTATGTATCATTATAAATGATAATTATTATGTTACATACAATAAAGCGTTTTACATCTATAAGAGATGAATTATACAGAGTCAGCAACGGGACTAGGCTAGCCCAGCACCTATACCATTCTCTCAGCTTCATTATCAACATATTAGCCTCGTACCGCACGCCGGACAAAGGCCTCCCTCAAGGTCAAGTACTGATCATGAGGGGTTGTTGCCATACTCGCCACGCTTGGCAGGCGGGTTGGCGAGCGCAGACCGAAATGTTGATACACGGAAAGCCGCTGCTGCCCACCTCCCGGAGGAATCCCTTTGCAGGTTCCTACTGCATCCACGGGGAAGAGAGGAGAGGCAACATTCTGCTGCCGGCACCCCGCGGCATCTCATAGACTGCTTTGAGATAACACTTCCTTTTGGCTTTGCCGCAGTCGGTAAAAATGAAAGTAAAAGTGATAAAAAGAGCCTTATCGCTAAGAGCTATCTCTACCACAGCAATATTACTTAATGTAAGTATCATGAAAAATTTAAAAAAAAACATTTTATATCTTTAGGTATTTTATTGGTAGCATAAATGACATCAGCTGATCATTATGATGGTTATCTATCTAACCAAGCTATCTGGAAACTATAGAAAAACAATAATATTTACCAAGGCACAGTGTGTTTTTTGCCCCGAAAAAGTGACATCGTTATTTTATTCATAAAATCTATTGAGCTTTGCATTTCCAATGTTAGAGTAAAACACCCGAATCTCAATTCCGCTTAGTTTCTGCATATTGATTTTTTTAAATTTTCTTGACCTTGAGATAGAAAATTACAAATATTTATTTATAAAAATAACGGTCCATAAATTGTAGTTTAATCCATCACAGACTTATGGAGCAACTTTGGGGGCATATTAAACCGTTTTTATTTCAGTTTTAGACCGGATATAAACGAAACTAGCGTGATTTTTCATGTTTTCTGTTTTTATTTTTTTTCAACATTTCTAGGCTTTAGTAGAGTTTCTGTCTAAGACAGAAATATACCTAAACCTAAGGCCAATAACCCATAAAAATATTAACGCACAACTACGCCGTATTTATGAGAAACATTTTTTTTAGTTTTAAGGTCAATCTGTAAAATTAGGGTTGTCAAAAAGGTTAAAGGATAAGGTGTTAAGAGAATAGGCATAGTTATAAAGGTTTTAATAGTCTATATGATATACTTATCGGGTTGAAATTTTGCGTAGATCTATATTATATACCTACCTAAATCAGTTTCTATGAGATAGAAATGAAATAATAATGACATGAAAATATGTTTTATTTGACAAGGCACAAATACACAAAAAAAAACTTATAGGAAAACTAAACTAGGTACACGTAAATTTACAATCCAAGTTAACAAGATAACACAACAATAAAAAATACTATTAAAGAAAAACCTCTAAAACTTTCAACGCGTGCGAAGCCCGTAGAAACTAGTTGGACATAAAAATATGACTCTAAAAGTAGTTTATTTAATTATTCTTACGGAAATAGAGTATTTTTAATTAAAAAAAAAAAAAAATTGAAAGTTATATAAATATTCATTGTAGAATTATTCTGTAAAATTTTTCTCGTTGCTTAGAATTATTGTATTATCATCATCTATATCTATATTTATCAAATCTTGTTGCTCTTGTGGTGTATTCTATAATCTACCGAACTTCTCCACAAAATTAATAAAAATAATAGAAAGAGTTAACTTCAAAGGTCAATTACAGTGGCAGCCCTAAAGAGTTTTTTCGAAATTCAATTTCTCATAAATAAGTTGCAGTTGTACGATAATATTTTTATGTGTTATTGGCCTTAGCTTAATGTATATTTCTGTCTTGGACAGAAACTCTACTACAGCCTAGAAATGTTGAAAAAAAATAAAAACTGAAAATATGAAAAATCACGCTAGTTTCGTTAATATCCGGTCTAAAACAGAAATAAAAACGGTTTATTATGCCCCCAAAGTTGCTCCATATGTCTGTGATGGATTAAACTACAATTTGTGTACCATTATTTTTATAAAAATATATTTGCAATTTTCTAGGTCAAGGTCAAGAAAATTTAAAAAATTCAGTTTGGATAAACGAAGCGGAATTGATATTCAGGTGTTCTACTCTAACATTGGAAATGCAAAGCTCAATAGATTTTATGAATAAAATAACGATGTCACTTTTTCGGGGCAAAAAACACACTGTGCAAGGTGCGCGCGCGCTTATCGTCAGAAACAGCTCACCTTGAGTTAGATTATTAACAGTCCGTTAGTCTCAGCTCCAAGGGCCACTCGGAAAGTGTTGCGATAAAAGTTTTTTTTTATGTTTAAGACACCAGCCAGATATAATGGATTAAAATAAATATTGTTTATAAGTAAAAATAGGTACGTTCAATCAAATTTCCCTTTTGTCTCGTGAAAAATGGATCTGCGCAGGTAAAATTTTCGCGCTACTTTTTTTACGATTTTAGGTGTTTGCCTGAAACGGGACGAATCATACGATATACTTCAAACAATAGATGAGGCCCTTCCAAGGCAACCGTGTATCGTTCGTATAACACATTCAAGCGCGTGCGACCAACTTTGTCATCATTACATCATTTCAGCCGTAGGACGTCCTCTGTTGGACATAATGCCTCCCTCATGGATTTCCAGTTATTGCGGTTGGAAGCGATCTGCATCCTTAGTCGATCTGCGGTCTTCACCAGGTCCTCAGCTCATCTAGTGGCATGTTTCAAACGAATCAACGCTTACCAAAGTGAAGCCATCTAGAAGCGGGGAGAAGATTTATCGCGAGCTTTTGCAATCTGACTATTTGGTATTGATTTTTTAAAGAAGCATCAACGCCGAATGGTACGAGTATAATAACTACCAAATGCTTGGCAGAAGTTTTTTCTGTTGTGAGCAAGAAGCGATCGAAAACGGGGTTATACCTGATTATATCGGGAGATATCGGCCATTCATCTCATTTAGTACGTAAACAAACACACCCTTGACTAAATTGGCTCGGCAGTCGGCTGCTAGACAAAGGTCACGTACGAAGTACAAGTGTATGGCCAATGCTACGCGCTCGATAATTATGTATCGCGATATTTGGATCGTAATCCGGGATCACGATTACGATCCAAATATCGCGATACATATCGAGCGTGTAGCATTCGCGTATGATAAATTAATAGGTAGATCGCATCGATTTTGTCAACGGCGAGCCCATTCTCAGTTATTTGTTTTTAATTCTAATATGAGCCCTGATGTGGCTCGCCAGAACAAACTTGGTCTTAAATATGACACGTGTGTCAGTAAAGTTGACCCGCGGAGTTATATGTATGTGTATGTATAGGAGGACTACGATCTCTCTTTGCGTAGTTTGGAGTCTTTTGGACGTGAATATTAGTTAGTACATTAGACGGGACAGGAAACTGGTGGATCGGAAACCACGGACGGAGCGCAGAGGTGTGGGGAGACAGCCAGCGAGATGGACCAACGACCTGTACAGAAGACTGGAAGGATTGGAAAATTGGAGACCGTTTTGTACATTTTGTATTATCATGAAAAGCATTGTATAACTGTAGGTATTTGCGAAAATCGGTCTTAGAATAAGTCTTCAATTAGGTACAGTATATTCGAAATTCAACAAGCTATCAGTAGTTATCAACAAACGAAGAAATATAAACAGATAACCATTATCAACTTCACTTATTTTATCAGTAAAGATGGCCGCTTTAATTCGATAGATAGGATTATCAGATTATGACTAGTGTCGATCATTATGCAATACCTATATTTTCCGTATCTTAGCCGTAGGAAGTCTACTGTTGAACATACACCCCCCAGGGACGCCTCCCTGGGGGTTGTTGCCATACTCACCACGTTTGGGGGGCGTGCTGGCGAGCGCAGTACTGGATGATACACGGAAAGACGCTGCTGCCCACCTTTCGGGGGTAGCACTCGGTAGATTCCAACTGCATCGACGGGCAAGAGAGGAGGGGGGACATTCTACTGCCGGCACCCCAGGGCGTCATGTACACAAACAATTTTATTCAAATAATGTTTTAAATCTAAAGACAAACTACCCCTCAGGGAGGTCCATGATCCAGGCCTGTGTTCAGTAGTGGACGTTTTACGGCTGGAATGATGATGATGAATGTATTTTTTTTTAATAAAATAAAATGTCTATAATTTTCAACAAAAAACCGACTTCTATAAGAAAATTCAAAATGTTGCTACAAATACCCAAAACGCTAATTACATTTAAATATTTCCCTTGATTTATCATGGATGCCATCATCAGAACTGGGTGGTTAAGGCAAGCAAACATGAAGTGAAACAAAAAACCCAACCGCAAGTTTAGATTTAAGGCACCACACGATACCTTGAGGGACTCCAGTAGCCACTATTACATTATTTCATTCCAATAACCCTGAAGATGAAGAAATCATTTATTTTTAACACACAAAAATATAGAAAAAATACAAATTATATAGAAAACTCATAAAGGAATCAAATTAGGCTTACAATAGTGTACAAGTTTTAACATACTAACAATGCTGCGTGTGGTCAAAAAATGGACTCTGCCTCAGTATTACCGCAATCACGTAGCAAGCTACGCGGTTGCGGCGCAGATTTTCAGGTACCCTGATGATTTTGCTGATGATGTGTGGGTAAGTATGATGATTAGTGGATAGGGATGAAGTATCTTAGCTTTCTTTCGACATCGTCACCCGTGAATTTTGTAATATTGTAACTTCATCAGTTCCACTTCACCAAATCATACTTTCTGAACGCAAATGCTTGACCTTGAGCTAAATAGGCCGCAATCGCTATACCTACAACATTTGAGGAGTTCCCTCGATTCCTCATACATCTAATCATCAGAACTGAGTTGTATAATAATTTTCCAAATCGGCTCATAAACGACGGAGTTCTGTATTTTTTTATCTAACAAAGACGACTTAAGAACTTCTTTTTTTTGTCCGTCTGTCTGTCTGTCTCCAGGCTGTATCTCATGAACCGTGATAGCAAGACAGTTTAAATTTTCACAAGTAAAAAAAAACCAGAATAAAATAAATGTTTAACGGGCGCTCCCATACAACAATCGTGATTTTTGCCGTTTTTTGCTAGATCTTAGCAACGGCAACCGCTTGAAATTTTCACAGACTAATGGTACGGAGTTTTTTAAGTCGATGAAAACATGTAAAACTATGTTAAAACTACAACTTAATTATATATAGCAGACCTAACCAGACTTTCTTTAGCATAATCCTAAAGAATGTCCCAGGCACTGCAGCGTCCCATACAACATGAATACCAGATGCTGACGCAGATATAACGTCTTTACAGTCGGCAGGCTGATGACGTATCGCGATCAACGCTGCAACAGGCTTTTAATGCTACAAAGTTGACCATTAAACAAACGTTGTTGCGAGATTTACGCCTGTTGCAGCGTTGACCGCGAGATATACCTGTGTCGGGTTGTAAACCTGTGTCGCGAGATACGTAATAAATAACCCTGCGGGTTTATAAATAAAATTAAAAAAACTAGTTACGTAGAGTCTAGTTATCTACACGTAAACATAGTTTCCCTCAAAAATGTATGATTAAAATAATTATAAATTTGTTGTTACATATAGCTAAAAATAAAATTGGACTTTGGACGATCTCACTGTACTCTCAAGCAAGTAGGTGTGATGGTGTATTATTATTTACATTCTATGAGCGTCACGGTAGAACCCGTGTCGGTCGAGTGGCATCTAACACAGACTTTTGATCGAGTAGCGCGTTCGATACTGGTCCGCCAATTGATCTGGCTCTTTTTGAATTGATGTGTTAGCACATTAAACACGTGAAGTCAAACAGCTATTTTGCACTCTGATCCACAAGTGGATCTGTTTCTACTTTTTTTTCCACACGTCAATGGATTTGAATCCATTGCCGCGGTAGATAAGAGACATGGACCTCTGGGAATAAGCCATTATTTCCCACCTATTTTGTCACATGTCATAAAAGTCAATAAACGTCGACATTGACAGTAAATGTAAGAAATGACAGACATAGTGAGGAAACCCGCCAGCTTATTTAGCTTCAGGCGTATTGACTCTTTCCTCTGACTAATAAATATTAGACTAAGCTGGGAGGATGGTATAGGTGCTGGGCAATCCTAATTCATATACGACGTTCCAGGAACCAGGCATGGGTGGCACAAATACACAGGTAAACAAAACAATTGAAAACGAAACCTAAATATTTCGCTTTATGACAAGCGAGTAAAGAAAAGAAACGTATAAATTGCAACACATCATTTACAATTATGCAATAAATAAATTACAAATGATGAAATAAATATATTAGTAGAAAGAAAGAAGAAAGAAAATCATTTAGTGATCCACAATAACTACATACATCCGGTATAAAATTAAAAAAAATTTTACTTTTTGTGGTAGGACCACAACAAGTAAAATTTGTGGACTGAAAGGCCTTAGACCTTAGTATAATGTAAATCCTTAAATATAAGGATTAACGCTGGTTTTGAGGTAGGACCTTTGGAATTACAATTACACGTATAAGTATAGATGGCCTGGCCACTTAACCTTCGATAGCCGACTCGTACAAGAGCAGATTATGACAAGTGTCGGTGTTATTATGAAATTTATCATAATCAGCTCTAGTGCTAATCCGCTATCGAAGGTTATGTGGCCATCAATACTTATACGTGCAATGTGATGTTGATATGGGTTATCTGTGAGGTTTTTATTTTACTTTGTTTGTGAATCCGCCTAGGCCTAGGGTCGTGTCGAAAAGTGTTGATAGCGCCTAGCGATAAACACGATGCGCGGAAGTGTTTGTTTTTGGTCCATTCATCTCAGTTTTACGACTGTTGTCTAGGTCCACTGCCGGACATAGGCCTCCCTCATGGATCTCTAAGATTATGATAGGTTATTGCCATACTCGTCCCGCCTGGGGTTGGCGAGCGCAGTACGGGATGTGATACACGCTGCTGCCCATCTTCCGGAGTCATCTTACTGCATCCGCGGGCAAGAAAGGAGAGGCAACATTCCACTGCGCCGTCACCCATCGGTTACGGAAGTGAAGCTCTTGACTCGATTGAGAGACGCGCCAGCGGGCTCATTGACGGCAATTTCCTTGCGGATCTCAATTTGCGAATCCGAGGACAGGCGTCGGGTTGCTAGACTACCAATATTTTACAAATTCAATTTCTGCTTGACGCTTGTTTACCAGCTTAGATTGTAACTGCGTTAGTTTGCGAAGAGTGGAAGGAATAAATGGGAGGCCTTTGCCCATCAGTGAGACAGTAACGACTGTGAATAAAAAATATACGAGTATAGTGAGAATTATCTACTTATACCTACGTTGCGTTAACTTAGCATAACACATCGACATAATTATGCTTATCATTACCACGATACGAGAAAGGTCTTCTACATTGACACTTACGGACGTCACTTTCGTTAAGACAGAAAAATCACGTGCCTAATTAACTCATTATATAAAAAAACCACTGGCAATATTCATCATCATTCATCATTTCAGCCGTAAAACGTCCACTACTGAACACAGGCCTCCCTCATGAATCTCCATGAAGGGTAGTCATACTCGTACTTTCGGAATATAATTTTTTCAAAAATTTTACGTGAACTTTGGTTATAAATAAATTATCTACCCATTGGCGAAAAATAAAATATTTCAACTTTAGAAGAAAAAAAAGGTTTTCCGTGTTTTTTTTTTAGGTTTCTTTGAGAATTTATACTGAAGTAAATACGAAGTTTAAGCAAAATTTTAAACGGGGATTTTAAACATAAAATGTCGAATATTTAATACCTGTCAGTTATTTCCCACTACCTGTATTTATAGAGGGTATAGCATCTGAAGAACAGCAAAATTGCGCAATCAGCTCGCTAACGCCACTAACGCGCCTTAACGTATCCTTACCTTATTCGTATGCTTTACTACGTGCGCGACTGTACATGCGTGACAATCCATTTGTTATACGCCACATGCCTTTTCAATAGGCAGTTATAATTAGGTAAACTGTGAATTGAATAGTAGGCGGAAAATACTTACTGTTTTACTAAAAGAATAAATGATTTTAACCGACTTCAAAACGAAGGAAGTGCTCAAGTAGTTTGTGGTAGGTACTTCCCCGGATGAACTTGACCTTGAAAATAAAAATTTGCAACTCACCAATAAAAACAAAAAATTAGAAGCCAAGGTAGAAGCAGCTGAGCAGCGAATCAATGAAATCCAACAAGGGAGATAGAAAAACTAGTAGAAGTAATCTCTATTCCTGCCACAGAAGGCGAAAACCTAGCCGACATATCCGAAAACATATACACTAAAGGTTCCAACTATTCCTACGGTTCTTTCTTCTTGGAAAAAAGTTTTCCGAAGCGAACGAATTCAATCATGCGCTTTAATAAATATAAATGTGTTTTGTTTTTATTTTGGAAACTGATAATTCTAAGAAGCGTTTTGCTCTATTGAATAAATAGTGTTGCGCCGAGCGCAAACGTAAACCAGTAAGTTAGCGAAAGATCTAGAAAGGACCGGTGTGCGAGCAGCCGAAAGAGTACAAAGGTCACTCTTTATTGTTTTCAACACAAACAAGTGAAGTTTCTAGACAAACCGGTTTTGAAACAATAGTGCGGGTTGTAAATAGAGTCATAAAAAGTTGTTTACTTGTCTTTTGTTGTCCTGTCTCTATTGTGTGTGAATCTAGAAACTTCGGCTACGAGAATCTTATTTATGTGCGATATAAATACGCGGATGTGTTTACCGAGCGGACAGTCTTTATTTGGCTACGGAAGCGAACAGTGCGATAGATCCGAGTGACTTCAAAGTGAATACAGTGATTGCGTACAAGTGCTATAGTGTTCAGTGAATAGTGAACAAGTGTTATAGTGACGATCAGTGTTGTTCAGTGAAGAAGTGTTCCTGTGTGAATCTGCTGTGAGATTCTTATTGGTGTGGTCTGTGATTAAAGTGTTAATTTTGATAAAATTGGACTACATTATTTAATCCCGAGCTCGTAACAATAGTTATTGACTTTGACTGTTTCCTCCACTCTTCATGATTTTGCGCCACCATTTGCCAGTCCTCATTGGCAGCCTCCAGCTCGTCGCGCCATCGTCTGCGTGGTCTACCGCAACTACGTCTCGCTGTCTATTTTTATTAGATACTTTTTTTATAAGCGATTTCAATTTGATAGGGATTTCAATTATTCATTGAAATCCCTATCAAATACTCTGTTAAATGGGCAGTGAGATAAAACAAGCTGTTGGTAATTATACACACAAGTACCCAAGTGCTCAAAATATGATATAATTATAGTGAGTTTTGAAATTTTACTGTGTTGAAGAAAAACGGTTGAGACTGTGTCATTTTGCACCTTGTTCAAAAAATTGGACTTTGGACCCGATCGTATGGCCATACACTGATATCTCCGAGTGCACGCACACACACGCATGCAGATAATACACTAGCACAAATAAATCCAACCGGTTCTACTATTTCGCTACTTCTCACACCGGCGACACTGGTGTAGCGGTTGAGCGCTCGGCAAGAGGCGCCTAGTATCTGTCATCATCGAGTTCAAATCTGCTCAAGGAACACTTTTTGCTTTTTTTTTTCTTCTTTTTTTACTTTGAGAAGAACTAAAATAAGATGGCAAGCGACGACAATTGCGCGGGATGCCAAAATAAACTAAAAGACACGCCCTATTTGGGCTGCTCACGATGTAAGGCAAAGTACCACCATTCATGTCTAAATATCAACCTCAACGACTTCAAAGCTTTAACCAAGGATTACAGAGCTGACTGGATTTGTGTACTGTGTCGTTCAAAAGAACGTAGGGGTGGTGATAACTCCAATACCCCTGTACGATCTGCGCCCTCACCGCAGCATGTCACGCAACGCTCAAAATCTCGTATCACGGCCGCCGCCGCCGTCGACGCTACGTCTAACATCATTGCAGACACCGCCGCTCCTGCTTCCACAGCAGATAACTGCTCATGTTTGGCACCCAACAGCGTAAGAGACATTATACGCGAAGAACTACAGAATGCGTTCAAGTTCCAGTTCTTACCACATCTACAGGAGATCAGAAACGCTGTATCAGATCTTGAAGCTTCTTTGACGTTTTGTAACGACGAATTACGCAAAATTCAAACTTTACAGGCGGAGCAGTCTGCAGCTTTAGATGTCGTCAAGAAAGAAAACCTGAATCTGCGCGAGACCTGTAAATCTCTCTCCTCACGACTCATTCAGCTGGACCAGCAGTCCAGGTCCTCTAATATTGAAATTCAATGCGTCCCGGAGCATAAGCAGGAGAATCTGCTGAAAACCGTCCAACAGCTGGGAAATACAATTAAATGCCCCATCAATGATAGCAACATCTATTACTGCTCTAGGATGGCTAAAATGAACAATTCTAGCCCTCGCCCGCGTTCCATTCTGGTGAAATTCAGTAGTCCACGTCTACGCGACGAATTTCTTGCCGCTACCAGCAAGTTCAATAGAAGCCACAAGGACGACAAACTTAACTCCAGCCATCTCGGGATCGGAACAGATAAAAAGAAACCAATTTATGTGGTAGAGCATCTCACCGCGGAGAATAAATCTCTCCACTCCGCGGCACGCAGCAGAGCTAAAGAACTTAACTACAAGTTTGTGTGGGTGCGGGACGGGCGCATTTTTATGCGCAAGAACGAAGAGTCTCACTTTGTTCATGTTAGGAGCACCGAGATTTTGTATAATTTGTCATAAATGCGCTAAAATTGCCATAATTGTACCTAAGGGCGCGTTAACAAATCTTAATGTTTATTACCAAAATGTCAGAGGCCTAAGAACGAAAACCGTGACACTATTTAATAGCATTATATGTTGTAACTTTGATGTTATAGCTTTTTCGGAGACTTGGTTAAACAGCAGTATCTATGATAACGAGATTTTCGATGACAGGTATGTCTTGTACAGGCGCGATCGAGAATACCGAGGTTTCGATAGTCATAAGGAAGGCGGTGGTGTACTTATTGCTATTTCTAAGCGCTACAATTCCCAGCGGATATATGAACTAGAGTCAGATTGTGAGGATATTTGGGTAAAATTAGAGCTACGTGATAAAAGAAATCGTTCCAGTTATCTCCTCATATGCTGTGCTTATTTACCTCCACCAGTGAAGCTTATTAATTTGGAAAAGTTTATTGATAATTCTAACCAGGGTTTGGAAAAACATAATGGTAGCACCCTTTTATTAGGGGACTTTAATTTAAGCAGCATTGTTTGGACTAAAACTCAAACTCTCGAACTTGTTCCGGAAAGCTCAAGCAGCTTATTGCATAGCAAGCTGCTCGACTTCATATCTCTTAATAATCGTTCCCAGTATAATTCCAGTCGAAACGTAAAAGGCAGAACCCCCGACCTACTACTGAGTTCGTTGCCCTTGTCAGGCTTTGAAGTCTGCACAAACCCTCTCACAATTATTGACCCACTACATCCCCCTTTTCAGTTTACAATACCATTAAATTGTGCCCAAAATCTTTCACCAGTTTGCGATTCTAAATATCATTTTTATAAAGCTGACTATGAGCTTATCGTTAAAGAACTGAGTAATGTTCAGTGGGAGGAAGAGTTATCTGCATGCGGTACTGTGGATGATATGGTTGATATTTTCTACTCCTATGTCAGATCATCTATAGCAAAACACGTACCCAAGTCACGACCCCGAGCAATTAATAAATACCCAGTGTGGTTTTCCACCGCCTTGATTAGGTCACTCAATGAAAAACATAAATATAGACTGAAATTTCGAAAGTATGGGAACCCTCGTGATGAAGTAACCTTCCAATTACTACGGGATCGATGCTCAAAACTTATAAGTGTCAATTACTCTAAATACCTAATTAACTTAGAATCTTCCTTATCATCTAACCCTAAGTTGATTTGGACTTTTATTAAACAGAAGAGAGGAGGTTCTACGACTCTTCCTTCACAAGTTTCTTTGGACAAACGTGTTGCAAGTAATGGCACTGATATATGCGAACTTTTTGCAGCCCAATTTTCCTCAGTGTACAACACTGACGCTATGCCGTCACACGACAAGCCCTTTATGTACGCTACTACTAACTTTTTGACCACAATTTCTGTCACTACGGACAAAGTATATCGGGTATTAAAAAGACTTGTCTCAGGTAAGGGTGCGGGTGCTGATGGTGTACCGTCAATTTTTGTTGTCAGCTGCGCCAGCGCCCTGGCCTTGCCCCTCTCCATTATTTTTAATAAATCATTGACTTCTGGCTCTTTTCCAAATGCTTGGAAAGAGTCGCTTATACTCCCACTCCTTAAAAGCGGCGATGCCAGTAAAGTTCAAAACTACCGTCCCATTTCTTTAATCCCAGTCTTTGCTAAAGTGTTTGAGATGTTGTTGTGTCCTACTCTTACCTGGCACTTTAAGCGCACTATGTGTTTGCAGCAGCACGGTTTCGTTAAGGCAAGATCGACTGCCACTAATCTTACGTCCTTTGTCGAAGACCTTGCCGAGGAAGTTGACCATGGGAACTCGGTAGACGTTATTTACACTGATTTTAGCCAGGCCTTCGACAGAGTAAATCATAGCATACTTTTGAAAAAGCTTGAAAAGTTCGGAATAGCCGGCCCTTTTCTATTGTGGTGCCGGTCTTACTTGGCTGATAGGAGATCTAAAGTTGTTGCTGGAGGATACTCCTCTAAGCCTTTTGCTGCCTTATCTGGAGTTCCCCAGGGATCACATTTGGGACCACTGTTATTTAATATATTCATCAATGACATTAATAGCTGTTTTGTAAATTCAAAATTTTATACATTTGCTGATGACTTGAAGTTTTTCAGGAGGGTTAACTCTATTGAGGACAGTTATCTTCTAAACACTGATCTCGATAATTTGGTTTCATGGTGCGGCTCAAACGGTATGACCTTAAATGTTGATAAATGTCACGTGATTCGATTCACTATGAGACAAAAAAATCTTGCAACCCGATCATATACCATTAACCACAATGTGATATCGGAGGTAGACCAAATACGAGATTTAGGTGTGATTTTTGACCGTAAATTGCGTTTTAATGTCCACATTGACTCAATCGTTAAAAAATGCTTTAAGATGCTGGGATTTGTGCTGCGAAACTGCAAAGAGTTTCGCCCAAATACAAAAATTAATATTTATAGAGCTCTTGTGCAAAGTTGTTTGGAGTATTGTAGCGTAGTGTGGAACCCACACTATGATATTTACATTAAGCGTCTGGAAAGTGTTCAAAAAAGATTCCTTTGGCACCTATCCTACAGCTGCAACCTAGCTAAAAAACTACCAAGCTACGAGGACCGTCTTAAGCACTTCAATTTGATTTCACTTGTAAACCGCAGAAAGTTGATGGATCATATGTTTTTATTTAAACTCGTAAACAACCATATCGATAGTCCTTATCTTCTATCGCGCCTGAACATTTCCATACCTAGAGTAATGCCAAGACTTTATAAATATAAGCCCTTGAGATCTGCTCGTTCCAAGTTAGGCCAGTACTCCCCTTTGAATAGAGTAACTAAAAACTACAATGCTATCCATAATGTTTTCGTTCTAAGACCTACAATAAAATCTGATAATAGTGATAATAATAATGTTCCTTATGAAATTGACATTTTTAGTAATAGCATTCATACCTTTAAAAAATACGTAGGACTGACTTTTTAGTGACCAATTTTATTTATTTTATTTTAATTTTAAAATATTCATCATCATTTCAGCCATAAAACGTCCACTGATGAACACAGGCCTCCCTCACGGATCTCCATGAGGGGTAGTTGCCATTCTCACCACGCTTGGCAGGCGGGTTGGCGAGCGCAGTATGGGATGTTGATACACAGATAGACGCTGCTGCCCATCTTCCGGAGGTATCCCTTAGCAGGCTCTTACTGCATCCATGG
Source organism: Pasiphila rectangulata (assembly GCA_963082625.1). Classification (NCBI taxonomy): domain Eukaryota; kingdom Metazoa; phylum Arthropoda; class Insecta; order Lepidoptera; family Geometridae; genus Pasiphila; species Pasiphila rectangulata. The sequence continues at coordinate 26,374,529 of OY720235.1, forward strand.
GCATGAGAGGAGGGGTATCATTCTACTGCCGGCACCCCACGGCGGGCATTTAAAATATTATTTTAGCATAATTCTCTTAGTTTTGTTTTAATGTATTATTTATTTCATAGACATGTATTTTAACTGTTAATTAACTATTTTTTTTTTTATTATTTCTGATTACTTTTGTTGAAGCTTGTTGTTTATACCTATAATTAAGGTTGCACTTAACTTTTGTCAGTGTTATTAATTTTATGATTTTAATGGTGTTAACTTTGTTGGTGTAACTTATCAATAAATCAATAAATAAATAAATAAATAAATAAGCCAAAAGACGAGCTTACGAGCCCCCTGATGGGAAGTGGTCACCGTCGCCCATGGACATCTGCAACACCAGAGGCGAAGCTGATGCGCTGCCGGCTTTTGAGGAGGGAGAATACCCGACTTTTAAAGGAACCCATATCGTAGCGCAGATGGGAGTTCGTACAAGAGCTTGATCGTCTGCGGAAAAAAAGAGCGCGAAGAACGAGTGGCTCTGGTTAATAACGTAGCTAATTTAAAAGCAATTAGCTATTAAATTATTCAACTTAACCACTGTGCGCTTCCATTAATGAGTTATCGATTGTAGCGCATGTACATTTTTAGCCATTATGTTATATATGTCACGAGTAATTAGTGAAATATCGGCTGTCGAAGAGGCAACACGTCCAGGGGGCAATGGCGTTGTTCTTTGCTGGGCAACTACCTCTGCGTCTTTGTTTCTAGTGAACTCTGCGACGAACGGGGAGTCGATGTCTCCTGTATATGCCTAGCAGAGAGGCGAAACACGTCCAATTTTTATTTAAGTGTGTTTCAAGTAGGGCATGTAATATCGAAAGGTTTTCAATTCCGATACTGATTTCCGATATTAGATTATTAGATCGGAATTCGGATATTAATATCGGAATTTCGTTTTTTCTTTAGAAATTGCACATTTTATTTATAAATTGCACAAATTCGGTATGAGGTTGGATTGAGAGCAACAAAAATCATTTTTAAATAGTATTCTTTAATTTGGTTCAAACATTGGTTGTTTTTAAGTATTTATTAAATCACATATTTCTCGTTATTTTCTTATACTTCTTACTAATTAAACTACCTGACTCAAAATCAACAAAACTTCTTATAAGTAATTTAAAATGTGCAAGCTAAATCAACAATAAGGAACAATAATCAGGTATTAGAAATATTTGTTTACAATATTGCTCATTATTATATCCTATACTTATTACTAATTAAACTACCGAACTTAGAGTCAACAAAACTTCTTATAATTTAAAACAAGCAAGCAAAATCAACAATTATCACATATTTCTTCACTTGTGGGTTTCGGAAATGTATCGTCATCTGAAGCACTGTAGATGTCGCTGTAGAAGCTTTCGGAATCATGGATTGCATGTAGCCACACTTACAACTTACACAGTTCTTGAGCGCAACTGATTGACAGGATATTTCATATTTTGTTCGTTTGTGCGAATAAGCAAGTCGTACCGCCGACCGCGCAGGTAAAGAGTGAGCGAGACAGATAAAACTATAATATTATGGTTATTGTGTCGCATGCACAAGGATCCAAAATATAGGTTTAGTGTATAGAAAAAATTGTTCGATATCGATATTGGATCACTCAGTATCGGAATTGTAATATCGGAACTTGCGTTCCGAGATTCCGATATTGCGATATTCCGAGATTCCGAGATTCATGCCCTAGTTTCAAGCTCTCATTACATATACGAGTAGGTTATCAAATTTCTTACCATACATTTGTTATTCATTCAGATATTACATAGTCACGCCCGAATCAATCAATTTGTGAACATAATTCTGGTTATATCATCATCATCAGACAAAAAAATCTACTTTTCGTTAAAGTCTGACTAAAATTGAATTTTTAGAATGTCATGTACCTACTACCTACATTATCAAAAAATATTGAACACTAGCTTTTGTCCGCCGCTCTGCATGCGTTTTACCCAGATAAAAAGTACCTAGCCTATTTGTTACTCTTGGTCAACATCAATACGTGTGCAAAGTTTCAGCTCGATCTGTAGGGTACGTATGTACATACGTAGGCTTTTGCGTGAAGAGGTAACAAACCTGCATACATTAATTTTTAACGTAATCAAAAAATAACGGAGATTTAGTCGAAATGTCGGATGTCACGGATCTCTAACCCATAAAAGCTTCCTTCAACACGCCGGCAAAGTTGCCTGTCGTCCGGCAAAGTTGTCTGTATTGTTAGTTAATGGCATATTATTTTAGCTTTTTTGGTTTTCGAAACACAAATGCATGAGTAAAAAGCTGTATAAATTATAATTTGGAATTTCCTAGTCAAGGAGGAGTTATTTGAGATCAAAGTGGCCAGTACGACAAAACGCCAATTTCAATGTAACGACCTAATATTATTATTACTACTTTTTGAAGCGATGGAAGCGAACAGATTCATTTATTGTCTTTTTTAAACTTTCGCGATCACAACACATTATTAACATACATATAACCGGGTATTTATCGCGTAAATTACCTTTATTATTTCCCGACGTTTCGCTTGGATTGCACCGATTCATTTATGTGCCTTATTAGGGGCATAGCCCTGTCTGTCTTTCTGTCTATAATACGATTACAAACGAACGCGTTGACCGATTTACATGAAACCTTTTTGTTAGCACTGTCTTGAGAAGGGTGCTGATAGATTTTGGTGACCCTAAGGTCACAGGGACCGGAGTTATTGTGACCTCAAAATGTCAAAAAAAAAAAACTTCAAATGGCCAAAAACGTCCAAAAACCCAAAAATTGCATTATTGACTTTTGGTGAACTTTTGAGGCCTTCGCCCCCTTTTCTGGTAGCCCCGTACCAATACTTGTACGATGTTGCCGTGGGTTGCCGGCAGTAGAATGTTTCCCCTCCTCTCATGCCCGTGGATGCAGTAAGAGCCTGCTAAGGGATACCTCCGGAAGATGGGCAGCAGCGTCTTTTCCTTTATAACAGCCCGTACTGCGCTCGCCAACCTGCCTGCCAAGCGTGGTGAGTATGGCAACTACCCCTCATGGAGATCCATGAGGGACATTTTAAAGTTGATATTGATGACAAGATGATGATTACTTGAACAGCTATGACGCAAATAACAAACCGGTGTTTGTAAACACTATAATAGCCGCGTCCTTAATAACATTGCTAGAATTACAAATAAGGATAGAATTTATTCTAGAATTAATTAAAAACGGCCTAATGGTTTAAGCGGTTACTTCCGATAGGTTATAAGTGCGTTGAAACGCGCAAACAAGAAGGTTTTTCATCATCATCATCATCGTATCAGCCGTAGGACGTCCACTGCTGGACAAAGGCCTCATTGATCTCCAAGTACTGCAGTTGGAAGCCGTCTGCATCCATCGCCGACCAGCGGTTCTCACCAAGTCGTCTGCCCATCTTGTAGGTGGACGCCCTACGCTGCGCTTGCCGGTCCTTCGCCTCCATTCGAGAACTTTACGGTCCCATCGGCCATCTGTTCTGCGCGCTATATGGCCTGCCCATTGCCACTTCAACGTGCTTAATCCGTTTGGCTATGTCGGCTATGTCGATGGTCGGTTCTACGTATGTATCTCCTCATTTCTGATTCGATCCCGTAGAGAAACCCTGAGCATATCTCTCTCCATAGCTCGTTGAGCTTATTTATAAGGCCAATAGTGAAGGACCACGTCTCGGTTCAATATGTCATCACTGGTAAATACATACTGATTGAGACTTTCGTCTTAAAACACTGAGGTGTGTTGGCTGCCCGACGTTTTTATTATACGACTAAACGACAAGACAAGCCGAAGGCCCACTTGATGTTCAGCGGTAACCTCTGTTACAACTGCAACACACGTTACCAACGCCCGTCACCCTAAGACAGAGTTGTAAGGTCTCATGTGCCCGTAATTTCCCCGGCCCTCATACTCTTCAAACTGGAACGCAGAAATGCAGATATTACTGCTTGTCTGACATAGCCCTCCCTCATGCATCTCCAAGATCATAAGGGGGTTGTTGCCATACTCGCCACGCTTGCCAGGCGGGTCGGCGAGCGCAGCACGGGATGTTGGTGCACGGAAAGACGCTGCTGCCCATTTCCCCTTGGCAAATTGTTACCAGATCCACGGAAAAGAGAGGAGAGGCAACATTTTACTGCCGGCACCCGCACACGAGACGAAACACGAAAAATATCAATGGGAAACAAAACCTCTCCAAAGCATCATCCCGAATGAAAACATGACCTTAAAAAGAAGTCGGAGCGACGTAACCGAGTTCCCGCTTAAAGGTCACATGCGGAGGTCAGGTCAAGGTGAAGCGTTTCAGAGGTCAGGTCAAGGAAAAACGTTCCAGAGTTCACAGAAATCTCGACTCGAATCGACTTTTCAGGTTTAATGTCAAATAGGCTTTTATATTGCCGTGGGGTGCCGGCAGTAGAACGTTACCCATCCTCTCATGCACTAAGAGACAACAACGTTATCGCTCACCAAACGGCTCAGTCGGAAAGCCAGCGTTCGGTAACATAGCCAACATTAAGCTAAGACAGAGACCTTTTTGTGACTCAAGCATGGCTCCATTATTTTTGTCTTTTTAGGGCGAAGGCCCATAATAATGAATATAAAAATAGAATGCAAAAATATAATGCATAGCGCTGTCTGTCTGTGTATGAGACGATTACAACCGAACGCGTTGACCGATTTACATACATTAAACCTTTTTTGTTAGCACCGTCTTAATGAGAGAAGGGTACTGATTGATTTTGGTGACCCTAGGGTCACAGGGACCGGAGTTATTGTTACCTCAAAAGGTTACCAAAAAAATAAGTCTTCAAATGGCCGAAAACGTCCAAAAACCCAAAAATGTTTGACCTTTGGTGACCTTTTGAGACCTTCGCCCCCTTTTCTGGTACCCCCGTACCAATGCTTGTTTAATGTTAACAAAGGTGTATATATGTATACTTATGCTTGTATATTATTATATAAATAAAGTTTTAAACATATAAAACATGTTACATGAAAACTTTATTTGTAACATGTTTAATCTATATGTAAAAAACATGTTACAAATAAAGAAATTAGGGTTAAAAAGCTACTTGAAGAAAAGTTGTCGAGGAAAGTTCAAGTGCGGAGTTTAATCAACTCAAGGTTGCCACAAACCAGAAATCGCTGAATGCTCATACATCGGTGTTTACAAACATCAGAATATATGGCATCGGTCCAAACGTCTTTGTGCCGTGAACAGCTGTTTCTTTGTCCGTGTTATTTGTAACCGTAGCTATACATCCTTATGCATAATTTCAGCCGTAGGACGTTTACAGCAGGACATACGCCCCATAGGGTTGGCGAGCGCAGAAGGGGTGTGATGCACAGACAGACGCTGCTGCCCATCTTCCGGAGGTATCCCTTGCCAAAATCTTACTGCATCCGCGAAATTTATTACGAGCATTTATTTAACTAGCAATGTTTGTATATTTGTCCGGTTAAAATCTTGCAAGTAAAATTTGACGCATCTACTGACATCCGATTGGGCTGATATTTTGCATCCCCTAGTCATGGTGACAGTACAGCAATGCTCAATATTTTTTTTGCTGCCACGAAATGGCGGATGGTGAGTTTTTTGTCTAAACCCCATAGGTTATATGGGCATCGAATGAATACGTTACATGATATGACGCAAAAACTGCAGGTTTAGGGCAAAAGTTAAATTAAGAAGCAAAAGAATTCAGATGGGGTCTTTGCCCTACAATGGGACGACGCAAGCTGAAAATAAAACAGAGATAAGGCATCGCGCAGAAACGACGTTCTCGTAATAAAACTGTGATTACGGCAGGTGAGATACCACCGCGTTTACAAATAAGCTGTAATGTTGAGTCACGGAAGTCAGCGCATCATAATGTTTGATAGATAGATAGATAAACTCTTTATGTACATTCACCATAAAACATAAATTTCACAAAGATAATGAGTTGGTTGATCTTTGTTTTATTGTTAATATAGTCCCGCAGTACCCAATAGATGGCGCTCTTCTCTTCCAGCCGTAAGCCGTCCACTGCTGGACAAAAGCCTCGACCTCGACCGGAATTGTTGTTTAGACAAAATGAACGACATTTCCTCTTTATTTGTTATGTGGTCGATGTTTAATATACCTACATTTTTAACCTGTACCGACACTATAAGTCGTGGCGTATGACGTCAGCATTGATGTAAGCTACTGGGCTATCTATCTAGATGGATATCTCGTGGCTCGTATCTTCCATCTAACTATCGATTAGATATAGATATCTATAGATCTCTTGAATGCTTTTTGGTTATCGTAATTTTTACCCTGACGACCAGTGATTCTATAGCTAAACGGTATATGCTCCCCGTGTTAAGGGTGTCAGTTTGTGACGTGCGGGTTCGAACCCTATAATCATCATCATCATCTCGGCCATAGGACGTCCATCGCTGGACATAGGCCTCCCTCATGAATTTCCAAGAACTGATAATGAGGGGGTTATTGTCATTCTCACCACACTAGGCAGGTGGGTTGGCGAGCGCAGTACAGGGTGTTGATATACGCTGCTGTCCAGCTCATGCCGAATCATCATCATAATGATGATGAAAATTCGGCAGTCGAGGAGGAAACTCGTTCTTATGGCAACTACCCCTCATGGAGATTCATAAGGGAGACCTGTGTTCAAAATGGGACGTTTTACGGCTGAAATGATGATGAATGATCTGTCTAAAACGCATGTCAGGCCACCGTGAATGGCTAGTGCACAGTGCAGTATCCAGTAACTGCACTGCAACTAGATATCTTCCGGTTGGATCGCTCGCCTTCCTGGTATCATGTGGCCTTAGTTAGCGTGTTATAATATAAGTCATCCTTTGCTGTTGCGTCTGTTTGCGTGTAATGTATAGCTTTTATTCTGTACTAGCGACCCGTCCCGGCTTCGCACGGGTACAATGCTTATACTAAACATAGATAGATAACTCTTTATTGTACCCAGCTTAATTCTAACACAAACAATATAATAAAGAAAATAAAGTATAATTAACGAAAAGCAGAAGCACAATGGGATAACATACAACAGAATATACCATCGCGAACTTTTTTGTATACCTTTTTAAGGTGGACAATACTTTAGTACATTATTTTGATCTAACTTGTAGGGTTCAGCCAGCGTCTGCAATATAAGCGCAAATAAATGTTTTTTTATTTTTATTTTATTTACGACCTCACTTTAGAAATCTCCAAAATGATCAGTGTTTCTTATTTATTATACATAAAAAGCCTTCCTCTTGAATCACTCTATCTATTGAAAACCGCATCAAAATCCGTTGCGTAGTTTTAAAGATCTAAGCAAATATTGGGACAAACAGACAGAGAGAAGCGACTTTTTTATACTATGTATATTGTTATACTGTTTTGTTTACCGTCCATCTATTCACACTGTCCCTCTCCTGAGTCCTTCTCTCCTTTGTGGTCGTGAAGTCACCCGGGGCCCCAACTGAAAACCAACGTAGCATCTGAGCCTGGCCAGGTGCTACACAATGCCGAGCTGGGGACACATTTACCCGCGCCACATACGCTTCTTCCTCTCCGCAATACGTTACATTTAGGTCGTTACATAATATGAGATTGGCGTTTTGTATGAGAGGAACATAAAGTAGATTTTTTTTATATAAAATATTTAATTAATCAAAGTATGTGCCATTGCTACCTATATGCACTTTTGCCATCTCATAGGTAGTTCATTGATCCCTTTACTAAAAAAACAATTCGGACGGGAATCAATAAAATCTTTGAAAGCGGTTTGGACTGCCCCATCGGAGTTAATTTTTTTCCCTTGCAAGAAGTTATCATAATTTTGAAAAAAAAATGGTAATGGTAAATAGGTCCGGAGAGTACGGTGGATGTACTTAGACATTCCAACTGAAGCTCCTCTAATTTGGTAGCCGTCTGTTGAGCAGTTTGTGCAGCCTGCAGCTAACTCGGAAATGGTTTGCGATGGATCCGCTTCCACAATAGCCTTCAATTCTTGATTATCAACTTTGGTCTCCGGCTGTCCACGGGGGTTGTTCTGCAGGTCGAAATTGACAGAACAAAAACGTTGGAACCAAACCCGCACTGTGTTTTCTTTTGCGACACCGCCACCATACACATCATTAATTCTTCGAGCCGTTTCTGCAGCACTGGTGCCACGGTGGAACTCGTACTCGTAAATAACGCGATATGTCAAGTTTTCCATTTTGTAAGCTGAGTGACGCAAAGAAAAAATACAAAAGAGGAAAAACCAATGAATTATGGTTTTTGAAACATGAGAAAATAGCGAGAATGCATGAGAAAATAGCTGTATAAATTTAAATTTGGAATTCCTAACCAAAGAGGAGTTATTTGAGATCAAAGTGGCCAGTACGACAAAACGCCAATTTCAATGTAACGACCTAAATATTATTATTACTACTTTTTGAAGTGATAACTTCTCATAGGAGGGTAAACCGCTTCATTACGTAACGCGTTACGGCGCCAGTCTGTCTGGCTTCCCTCCCTCTCACGCATGCGGCAGCGGTAGGCAGGCTTCTCCTCTCTCACTCTAACCCGCAGCGCTAGCCGTATTTCGGACAAATTAGATTAGTTTAAGTTATCACTTCTGTCATGCGTCCCGAGACGCACACTTTTTTTTTATGTTTCTACCTATTTTTGTTTATTAATATTTTTTTTATTTTTTTATGGATATACATAGTATGTATTGATTGTATCTATTGTGATTTGCGCGTGTGGTAAATAAATGTTTTTCTTCTTTGAATGCCTTTAGATGAAATGAACATGACACTATCGAGCAAACTACATACCAGGTAATGGCTTCTGTCTTACGTCTACAACGACTGCCAAGACGCGCTGAGATCCTAATTGCAGTGCAGTATACAGTTTCAGCCGTGGGGTGCCGGTAGTAAAATGTTGCCTCTGCTCTCTTGCCCGTGGATGTAAGAACTTGCCGAGGGATACCTTCGGAAGATGGGCAGCAGCGTCTTTCCGGGTATCAACATCCCGCACTGCGCTCCCTAACCCGCCTGCCAAGCGTGGCGAGTATGGCAACTAATCCCATCTGACCATTACTTGTAAATCCACTGCTGAGATGATGATAATTAACCATCTCTTGCTCTAAGCCAACCGAGGCCACTTTAAAATGTCTCCAATGGGTCGATCTCTTACACTAGTTGCACCACAGAATACTTTATTCAATCTGTAAGTTGCACTATTATAGTTCTACTGGTTCTACCCAAAGATTTAAATCGTTAGATGTGCCCTGACACCAAATACTGCAGCATTGTCTTTAAATGTGTGTTAACAATAATGCCGACGCACGCACACTGGTTTAACCAATAAACCAAACTGTTATTTCACTTTCAAAATTAACGTGAGGTAATCTATTCATTTAGTAAAATACGGGTATTACCTTGTGTTGTGGGACGATTCATCATTTCGGCCGTAAAACGTCCACTACTACTAACACAGGCCTCCCTCATGGATCTCCATGAGAGGTAGTTGCCATACTCACCACGCTTGGCAGGCGGGTTGGCGAGCACAGTACGGGATGTTGATACACGGAAAGACACTGCTGCCCATCTTCTGGAGGTATCCCTTAGCAGGCCCTTACTGCATCCATGGGCATGAAAGGAGGGGTAACATTCTACTGCCGGCACCAAAAGGCTACACGGCATGTGGGACGATTAACTTGTCGGAATAAGCTTCGACGTTATAATACTACGTGAGTAATCCCCGTAATTTACAAAACAAACTGTTATTGTTAACATTTATTCAATCACACTGCACGAGCTTCCGTGGAGAAAATAACACACCATGTCTGGCTAACACTCTAGCGGCGTATCTAACGATTGAAATCTTTGGTTGTGCCTCGTTGTGCTGTCAGTATCTAAGTTTAGACACAATAATGGCTGTGACCTAGAACTTGCATGTACGAGGGAATGGTTTTATAGAGTCCGCGCCAACTCTATAGTCTTACGGCAAAAGCAGTAACCAAACTCTGCAGAACAGTCCGAAGTCTGTATACGATTTAAAAAATAATAATAATAATAATGCTGGACAATTCACACAGCATAATATAGCCCCAAGCTACGCATAGCATGTCTCATGGTTACTAGATGACTGAATACTTAATACCATATAAATATAAAGGGTACAGGGAAATAATGATGGATGTCACTTTTTTGTTTATTTTTTGGTACTGGCAACATTTGAAAGTCCATAGAAAATAGCTTCGTTTTCATCGGAATACATGCAGAGAAACGCTACTTGTCACCAAATAATTAACCGTTAAAAATTGAGGCACAGGCTAAAAACGATGAGTTTTATAAAACCGGCGAAAAATGATGGATGTCAGTAAAAAAATGATGTAGGTTGTTTCTGGTATGGTGGCGGGTTTTGATTAAGTAGTCATTCAAGATTATTTTGTTGCAGTATTACAATTCGAGCTATTTGTTAGAGATTTTTGGAAAGCTTTCGGAAAATTTATGTTTCTGAAAGTGAAGACGAATCCTACAATAATTTACTAAAAAAACTAACCAAAAAAGACCAAGACATGGGAGAGTTACGGGCGGAAACTTTGAGCGGAAATTAGATAAAATTAAAGTTGTGTTCCCTGTAAGAGGGCATTTTTACATGGAATGTGACAGAAATATGGCTCTGAGAAATCAAAGAACTCATATTGAATTACTTTCTGAATGGGCTGGTCAGATAGCTGTGGCTGGATCTAAGCCATCTCCATTTATTGTTGAACAGTGTGAACAAGACCTCTTTAGAAATTGGGCAGATTACTTTAAAACCCATGTTTAAACCAAAATGCCCAATCCCAAAACGTTCTATCAAAGAGATTAGAGTACACAGATAAAAATCCAAACTAATTTTTCACAGAGGCTCATATAATGGTGCATGGGTATACAATGTTATCTATCACTCTTATCACCAATAATAGATACTAGCGTCCAATACTACAATTAAATGAATTCACACATCCTCAAAAATTAAATGACTCATTGCAATCAAATATGATGACTGCTGAGACTTGGAACTGCCTTCCCTCTGTGGGCAAAAAACTATTTTTTTGATCTACCCAATACAAAAAATGTAATTGAATATGATGATTAATCAAAAACAGATATTTGCACAGTCTAAGCAGTCTGAAAAATTGGTAAGCATAGTGTATGTAAGCCATTTCGTTTGGTGATATTCATCATTTTTTTATTGACAGTCATCATTTTTCTCTTGGATTATTTAGTCATATTTTTTTTCACATTTATTTTTTATAAATTTTATTTACTGATCCCTTTGATTTTAATTAAAACCATGACAATGATGTGGCTCCTCAATCATAATAAGGACATAATGAAATAAGAACCTATATACTTATAATTTAGTTTGAGGTTACTGTTGAAAAAAGGGTACAATGAGGTATGAACCTAAGAATCTAATTTACTCTAATTATGGTAATATTGACACTCATAATTTTTCCCCTGTACCCTTCATATGCTACATAGACAGATATTTTTATTATTATACAAAAATACCCAGAACACCCTAAACAAATATCTGCAGTTCGTACAGAAATTTGTTCCGAGGCAATCGAAACCGCAACCTCACGCTATAGCAGTGGTGGCGCGGTTTTTTCGCCTACCATTAATTTTGATTAATAATCTCTACTTAAGCTGAAGGGGGCGCGTCGACCACTGGAGGCCCAAGCCACGAACTATTGACTCAGCGTTATCCAGTCCGAAACTAAGCAATTGTCAGTCTGTCTTCAAAATACGACACGTACCACCTACTTATATTTTTTACATATCAAAACAGAAGGCAAAGTCAATAAGCGTTAATTAAATAGAGCAAAAAGCTACGTTGAATAGTAAATCGACGGTGAAACGCGGGTCAAAATGTCGCGTGACGTCACGACGTCCCATTTTAGGGGGCTCGTGACGTCATAGCGGTGTGTGATTAGGAGTGGCCCCCACTCCTAATCTTACATGCGCTTCATCTCAGTATCTCGTACTCACGTATACCTTGTCAGTTATAAATACCTCCTACTTACGAGTAGCTACGCCAAGATTAGTCTTTTAGTTTATTAGATAAACATTGCTTCTAGAAATAACAGCCGTAAAGTAATATAGCACTAAACATCTATTAACCTTCATTATTATTTCCTGCATCTAGATATGCATCTATATCGCACGGGAAAACGCAGGCGAACGCCGCGATTTCTCCTGGGATGTTTTACCCTCCCTTGCTCGTGGATGAAGTAAGAATCTGCCAAGGGATACCTACGGAAGATGGGCAGCAGCGTAACGTCATAGCATAGTCATAAACTGAACCGAAACACGTTAGCGCGTGACGTCACTACATTTCGAATTATGATTCGATTCATAGCCGCGCCGTTAATTTTGAATAACGTTAAAAAAGAAAAAAAACATGTGTCCAACCAATAGGTTTTGTTAAACTACGTGACGGACGAAAAATTATTCAAATCAAAAATCAAATCATTTATTCATGAAGACCTTTACAACATATTAATTACCTACATATTTACCGCAATTATCAAGACCTTACCTCCCGTGCTACATTATAAACTGTGTTACAGCGAGGTAAGGACTATCAAACTACGTTTACTTATAAAAATACACCACAGGGTTGTAGATACGTATACATAATACTAATATATGTATAAAATAGATACATAATCTCACTAATAAAAAATAAATAAATAATATTATAAAGCCGAAAGTTTGTTTGTATAGATGTATGGATGTTTGTTACCTATTCACGCAAAAACTACCCTACGGATTGAGCTTATACTTTGCACACGTATAGAGGTAGATGTGGAATATGAATAACATATTATATAGGCTACTTTTTCCGGGTGCAACGCATGCGAAGCGGCGGGCATTAGCTAGTATAGAATACGATAACACCTAATAACACTTATTTAGTCATTGTAGTCTATTGGAAGAAATGTGGGCTAAGATAGCCACCGAGTGGGTCCCACATACGGTACAGAGACCGCGCGGCCGGGCCAGGCGCAGATGGCGGTATGAGCTGGACATGTACTGTGCTGACTGGTCGGCCAACGCCTTGGACAAGGAAGTATGGAGAGAGGCAAGGGAGGCATCGCACAGCAGTGGGATCCTACAGGCTGATTAGATTAGTCTATTGTGCAGAATGTCGCATGCTACAGTCCAGGTTACGGGAAGTGCAATGCTATAGATAAGATATAAGTTAGTTTCTGTAATCTGTGATATAAATGCGGCATTGACCGTGACAACCGCATGGACTGTTGCCAGATGCTGACGCCAATACATCGAGCTTTCTAGCATTCGCGGCATAACATAATGGACAGGGGTGCCTAAGGGGCCGTCTCCACGAGCGAGGGAATCGCGGCGATTCTATAGCGCGGACCGTCGCGTTTCTCTCGCTCGTGGAGATGTAGACGGCCTCTGAGAGTGTTAGAAATACGTGGCACGGACGACAACATCGCCGCGATTTCCTCGCTCGTGGAGACTGTCCCTAAGCGCCATCACAGTCCGGTGGAAATAATTGGAACCGCGCACAATCTTGACGTGCATTATCATCATCTGAGCCGTAGGACCTCATGGATCTCCAAGTAATGATCATGAGGGGGTTGTTGCCTTACTCGTCACGCAAGCCAGGTGGGTTGGCGAGTGCAGTACGGAATGGTGATACATACATGGAAAGAAGCCTGCTGCTTCTCATCTTCTGCGCGCACCTCACAGCAACACATACATGATAGATAAGTATGTATTCACAAAGACTTAAAAAACATTTAGAACTGGAAGATTACACTAATACAAGTTTTGATCGCCTAGTATGAGCAGTCCGTTGACCGGACTAATCAGACTTTCTTGTATCAGTAGTCCGGTGCTACACAAAATCGGACTACTGAGACTTTTTGTCCGTTGGTAAGAGATGGGAAAAATCACAGATGTTTTAATGGTAACAACATTAAGTTTACTTTATCCAGGGCATGCACCCTGTTAGATTATTAATATTTTCATGTTCATCTGCTATCTCTGTCCAACTCTATAATATATATTATAGTATATATATATTATATATATATTTATAGTCACTTACACTGTCACTTACGAAGCCATTGAATTTGAATTCTTATCATAAATAGTTTAGTTTATTCAAATAATAATCAATGTAACAGATTAACCAAAGCTTTACAGATTAAATCTCAAACTAATAATATACACACACTTTATATAAGTAATAATAAAACAACACACACAAAAGAAATAAGTACAGTTTACACAAAACACATCCATGTAGTGCCCATCAGATTAATTCCTAAAGAACTGTGCATAAATGCTACCACCTGTAACTACTTCAATAAAACAATAACTATATTGAGCACATATTATACTTCCATTACAATAATATGTCTAGTTTTTTTTGATGATTTCATATTTTCGTTAAGAGTTTACTGCAACCTAATCATAGTAAAAACAGACGTAATTGTCGGAAAAACATCAACAATAAACACCCAGGTCGCGTTATTACGACCTTGGCAGATATGTATGTTAAATAAAAAATAATAAAGTCGTTATATAAAAAGGAGTAGGTATGTATTTACTCATGAAGTATTGCGTAAAACAGGTCACTTACCAAAATCAATGAACTGCTTGATGGACAAGGGCGAAGGATTAAACTGTGAGTAGAAATCCAACATTTTGGTAACGTTGGAAAAAATCGCCCCGGCTAACCTCATCTTGAGTTAGTTTTGCAGCGAAAATTCAATGCAAATATTTATAACGAACGCACTACGATGTCCAAGCACAGTCACATACAATTGCACATGATAACCGCGGATTTTTTAAAAATATTATTTTAGACGCGACCTTCCTCCCAATCGCGAAAATTCAACTGATAAAAAATTACGGCTGGCTGCTGGCTGCTGCTTGACTTTTGATGTGACAGTGACTGACATAAGGGATGTCATTTTCGTTGGTGGAAACCAATACGTTAGGAATTATATTTTTAAAGAAATCGAAATACAAAAAAAAATGAATTTCTTAGCGAGTGACCAAATGAAAAACAGCAGAATAATGATAATCTGAAGGCAAACCCATGTTATAATAAACCCCACTTATGTATGATACTGACACTGGCAGGATTGTGTAAACCAAATGCAAAAAACGCCATAAAAGAAGAAGACAAAGGAAAACCGAACATGACAACATCTGATTAGTTCGGATCACTTCATCTCCTTGCCAACCAATCAGCAAAGTGAAGTGACATGACAAAGTAAACAAACGGAAGTCAAAACAAAACCAACTTCATTCCGCATTGATAAAAACGGAGTGAGTGTTGCATAATCTTTGTTGATAAGATTTGTTTAATTTTATCATTTTACACAAAATATGTATAAAACATATACATAGAATATTCTCGAAGTACATCATATTGCATTTTAAGGTAGGAAAAAACCTCGTTATTTTTTATTTATCAATAATTATTTTGCCCCCTGCCTCGGCGAGGCCTTGCACACATTGTACCTTAACTAATGTAAATATAGCTAATGTCTATGTACTATCAGATTTTCAGGACAATCTATGCAGTAAATAATCTTATCCATCATGTTGTGCAATCATTAATGTAGGTAGGTAATGTAATTTGTTGTTTCATACCATTTAATTAAGAAACTTTGTACTGCACAAATTTTGATTTTTTTATCGTAAATACATTGAGGTGTTATAAAATACCTGATTGCTTAAAGAAAGCAGGAAGAATAAAATATATGGGAGAATATTTAAATATAAGTCAATAAGTGTTTATACAATAGAGCAGTTAACAAAATAAAAACAAAACACATTCAAGCTCTGCTTAATTGTCCAGCATTATTTTATTTTATTTATATTGATTATAGCACATAATCGAATTTGATTGCTTCGGAAATCTTTTTGAAGTGAGGGAAAGAAGCAAACAAGAAACCTCACTCTTTCACTTCTATTATTCATTGTTACAATACCTATTTGTCTTAGTATTATGCTTAATTTAATGTCCGCAAGGATATTGGATGATTTGGATATTGCAAGATGACATCATTTCTTATTGCGGTTGAACCCAGCAACACTCAGCCATGGGTCAATTTAATTTGAATAAGTATCTACAAAGTAATATGCTTTTTACTGTGAGATTTTGTTTTAAAAACAGCTTAAACCTATGAATCTTCTATGGAATTATGATTATTGCCATAGACAGATACATTAAAACAAGGTTTAATAGTTTTTAGGATTTTAGTATTTATGTAAGTATTTTAATGACCAGTCTGCCTGAATATTTATTGTTAATATTTGTTGTAAAAATACCTTTTGTTAGCATTAAGATATACAAACCTAAGCTCGAGCTAAGAGAATGAAAGTTCTTAGTGGCAACTAGGCGTTTCGGCTGAATGTATACCTGCTATAGCTTCGAGGATAGCTTGAATGCATAATTGGATTGATGAAGTTTAAAACTTAAGGGACTTACATCAATACAAATTGATTGTTGTAAGGGATTTTTTGAGATATGGGGTCTAATTGTTTTTTTTTTGTCTGAGGAGGATTTTTGTCGGAGAACTATTGAGCAGATGATTGTATGTTGATGAAATTATAACTTATGGAGATTACATCAATACAAATCGATCGTCATGGAGGAATTTTGATTGTCGGGGTTGTTTTTTAAATTTGATCAATTTAGGGCTTAATTGTTTTTTTGTCCAAAAAATTAAGTGCTAGCAATTTTTGTTAAATAAAATTGATTAAGAAATCATCATCATCTCAGCCATAAAAGGTCCACTGCTGAACACAGGCTTCCCTGATGGATCTCCATGAGGGGTGGTTGCCATACTCACCACGCTTTGCGGGCGGATCGGCGAGCGGAGTAGGGGATGTTGATACACGTAAAGACACTGCTGCCCATCTTTCGGAAAAATCCCTTAGTGGCCGTCTCCACGAGCGAGGGAATCGCGGCGATGTTATCGTCGTGCCACATATTTCTATACACTCTCTTAGAGGCCGTCTCCACGAGCGAGAGAATCGCGACGAGTCCGCGCTATAGAAATACGTGGCACGACGATAACATTGCCGCGATTCCCTCGCTTGTGGAGACGAGACGGTCCC
Source organism: Pasiphila rectangulata (assembly GCA_963082625.1). Taxonomy (NCBI): domain Eukaryota; kingdom Metazoa; phylum Arthropoda; class Insecta; order Lepidoptera; family Geometridae; genus Pasiphila; species Pasiphila rectangulata. The sequence continues at coordinate 26,391,725 of OY720235.1, forward strand.
TTAGCCTTCTCTCATTGCATCCATGGGTAAGGGGTAACATTCTACTGCCGGCAACCCACGGCGGTAAGAAAGTGACTAAGAAATCAGTCAATCGCATGTTAAATCCTTATTATACTTATCTCGTCTAAGGTTAAATTTAACCCACAAATCATTTCATTATTGACAGATGGCCACACAAAAAGTATTTGTCTATGGCACGCTCAAACGAAACGAGCCAAACCATTGCTGGCTAACGGACATAAACAATGGAAAAGGCACATTCCTAGGCAAAAGCAGGACTATTAATAAATATCCATTAATTATAGCCACTAAGTATAACATTCCATTTTTGCTTAAAAGTCCGGGAAATGGAAATATTGTACAAGGTAAGTTCACTATGTATAGGCCATATAATGCCCTAAATTCTGCTATGCACAAAAATTTGCAGTTATATTAACGAGGAATAATTTATTGTCTAGTAGATTTAAGGTAAATAAAATTATTTTCATTACATTTTACTATAATCTGCTAGCAGTTTCGAATTATGTTGTAGGCACCAAAGATATAAATCGTTAGATATAGGTACCCTCCACCAAAAATTGTGGCATCGAATTTTTATGTGTGTTAACAATAAATTATTATTGTTACCTAACACACATAAAAATTCGACGACGCACGCACACTGATTTTGCCAATACACCAAACTATGATTGATACCATTGATTGTGCAATCATATTACACGAACTTTCGTTAAAAAATATAACACAGGTACACCGATTCCAAATGAGTGAGCTCACTCATTTCGTGTTGAAACAAAACGGTGCGGTCTCATTACGGTGAGGGCGTATCTAACGATTCAAATCTTTTTAGGGTAACGAAGAGACTGTTAGACTTAGAAAGGTGTAATTTTGCATGGACATATAAAATAATCAAGGTAGATAATGTAACATTTTTTTATACGACTAAGTGACGAGACAAGCCAAAGGCCCACCTGATGTTAAGCGGTAACATCTACCTATAAACTGAAATACCGCGGTGATCACCTTCACAAAGCACGAGAGTTGTAAGCAGAGAGAATTGTGGTGTCATGTGCCCGTAATATCATCGGCTTCCTTACCCTTCAAACCAGAACACAGCAATGCAGGCATTACTGCGTGGCGGCAGAAATAGGTAGGTACTTCCCGGATAAACTCTTCACAAAAATGATAATAATTTGGGGTAGGTACCCTCCCATACACATAAAATGAGGATTAACCTTTTTTCTTGATTTTTATGTTGTGGGGTATCGTTGAATGGATATTTTATAAAACCAAGAAGGGGCTGCGTACACGCCCACCCTAATATGCATAGCGCTGTCTGTCTGTCCGTCTGTTTGTGTATTTGACGATTACAACCGAACGCGTTAACCGATTTACATGAAACCTTTTTTTGTTAGCACCGTCTTTATGAGAGAAGGTGACTGATTGATTTTGGTGACCCTAGGGTCACAGGGACCGGAGTTATTGTGACTCAAAAGGTCACCAAAAAAATAAAAGTCTTCAAATGGCCGAAAACGTCCAAAATCCCAAAAATTCAATTTTTGACCTTTGGTGACCTTATGAGGCCTTCGCCCTCTTTTCTGGTACCCCCCCCCCCCCCCTTCTGGTACCCCCGTACCGATGCTTGTTTCAAATAAAGGTTCCGTTTCCTTTTTATGGTTTATTACCTTAACTGTTTTAAAGTAATGTTTTCAGGTGAAGTATACGAAGTTGACGAAATTATGCTGAGCAAGTTAGATATACTAGAGGACCACCCAAATTATTACGTTCGTGAAATTGAAGACATCCTACTAAACACGTAAGTTATTTTTAAATCTATATCTATACTAATGATGATGATGTTTCCTAGACGATTTCGGCCATGGCGACTGAGTATTCAGATAGGAAGTCTCATAGGAGGGTTCTGGTTTTCTACTCTTTCATGTGCTCTAAGGTGGCTTGTGTACCCAATCTTATAAGAGAAGGTACGAGAGCACTATACTAATATTTAACCCTTACTAGCCTAGAGTTTCAATTTTGATACCAATCTTTTAAACCGAATGTTCACATTACTATTAGTTTTTTTTTATAGGTTGGCTGTATGTATTTTACTGTTGTATAATATTCTTTCCAACGAAATTAAAAAAAAAATCAAATGTCATTATTGTTTTATTTTATCTATGACATTTTCATGATTGCGCGGCAAAGTGAACAAGTAAACACATTTTACTAAAAGTTTTGTTGAATACAAATTTGATATATTTTCTTTTTCTGAAGAATATAAATACTTTTGAGGTAAGTGAATATATTATTTTCGCTATGATATAATTATTTTTTGCGAATGCATGTTTTACTTGAAGAAACTAGTGCTATTTTTGTGAGTATCAATTTTGATACTTCAGGCATTCCGCCCTACATAAAACCTACCTACTAATTCTTTAGCTATAAAAACTTTTTGAACTTCCGATTCATTATTTTTCTGCATAGCTTGGTGTTGGGATTACTTTTATTTTTATTTTATTATAGAAATTTATCAAAAATGCGACCAGAAGAGATTGAGAGCATATTGAAGCGGTTAGAAAATGGTGAAATTTCGGAAGACGATTCCACCGATAATGAAGATGACATAGACTATTATTCGAGCCAAAGAGATCGTCTGATGGAGCTAGAAGATGAAGATGACGTCAATCATATAACTTATTTTGACAATTTTTATACGAATATTCCTCTGCTACATTACTTGACCAACGAAGGTATTTATTGTCTTGGAACAGTACAGAGAAACAGGCTTGGAAAGTCGTGCAAGTTGCCGGAGAAACGGGAAATTATGAAGTCTAACGTACCCAGAGGAACATATCACGAAAATGTGGCCTCTCACGAAGGCCACGAATTTTCGGCCACAAGTTGGAAAGACAACAAACAAGTACTATTACTTACCACGTATGTTGGCGCTGAACCAGCGGATACTATAACCCGCTACGAAAAAAAACTAAAGGCCAATGTTCAGGTATCATGTCCTCGGGTCATAAAAGAATATAATGCACACATGGGCGGCGTTGATTTGATGGATAGCTTCATTGGTCGATATCGCATCCGCATAAAGTCGAGAAAGTGGACAACGAGGCTCTTCTACCACTTGTTAGACATGATTGTCATCAATGCTTGGGTACTATACAAAAAGGTAAACACAATAAAAGGAAAACTTCAGAAGAATATTATGAAGTTAGCAGATTTTAGAACTGAGCTTGCCGATACTTTTTGTAGATATCAAAGTCACTCGAAAAATAAAAGGGGAAGACCCAGTACCAACAGTCAACAAGACACTACAGTACCTTCTAAAAGACTCCGGACAGGTGTACAAGTACTACCCTCTACTGACGTGCGTTGCGATTGTATTGGTCATGAAAAAATATTTGGATTCTAGAAATAAGTGTAAATTTAATAATTGTAGGAAACTTACCTCCTGGTTCTGTAAAAAGTGTAAAGTGTCGTTATGCGATAATAAAAACAATCAATGTTTCGCATTATTTCATGCATAGCTATATCTGATTTCTTTATGGCGTTAATGCCTGAAGTATCAAAATTGATACCTGTTTTTTTTCTAAATAAATATGTAAAATAAATATTGTGTTTTTTAGCTATTTTTTCCTTCATCTAGACCCTCAAGCAAACACAGTAATATTAAAAATAAATCACTTTCGTAAATCAGGCTACTAAGGGATAAAGCTGAAGAGTTTGTTTGTTTGTTTGCTTGAACGCGCTAATCTCAGGAACTACTGGTCCGATATGAAAAATTATTTCAGTGTTAGATAGCCCATTTATCGAGGAAGGCTATAGGCTATATAACATCACGCTACGACCTACGGGAGCGGAGCAGTAACCAAAGATGCGGGTGAAACCGCGGGCGGCTTCTAGTAAATCATAAAAGGGGTAGCGGTTTCGATTCCCGCCACGGGATGTTTGTTATTGTTATTGGGTCCGGAAGGTTTTCAAGTATGTACCTATTATATCAATCATCTGGTGTCCATAGAGCAAGCATTGCTCAGTTTGGGACTAGGATGGTGTTGTCTAGCATTATTAATGTACCTTTTTTTTAATTATTACTAGTAGCCTTGTTATCGATAATTTTCAAATGAAAAAAAAGTAAGGCCTTTTGCATCTATTATAGATGATTTATACAGCGTCAGCAACTGGTAATTATGCTTTACTGGACGCTGCAGTGCCTGGGACATTGTTAGATGGATTAGGCATGCCCAGCACCTATACCATCCTCTCAGCTTACAAATTAACTAACATGTTTATTGAGCTAACACAGTTGGTTGTCTGTTCCGCTTTTCCATTAGTATTGCCACTCTCGACCAGGTTCCTCCGGCAGGCTAATTACGTATTTCGCGACAGGTTTGCAACAGGTGTATATAAATAAATAAATAATGCTGGACAAATCACACAGCATTATCTAGCCCCAAGCTAAGCGGAGCTTGTGTTATGGGTACTAGATGACTTATATATAGAAAAACATCCAGAACAAATATCTGCAGATCGTACAGACATTTGTCCCGAGGCGGGAATTGCACCCGCAACCTCTTGCGTCGCAGGCGGACCTTCGCCCGCTACGCCACGGAGCTCGCAAGATTTTCGCCTGTTGTTAACCTGTCGCGAGATACGAAATCACACTGCCGCTGTATCTATCTTTTATTATGACTTCCGGTTAAGTTACTCGCTCCGTTAACATCTAATCACACGATCTTTCTGAAAACAATGATATGGTATTAGTAAAAATTGTGCGAAGTCAGGTTTTTTTTTATCGAATTCAAAAATGGGTTTCTCTGTTACTCTTTCAGATTGGTCAAAACTCAGTTCTGATGACGGTATCCTTGGATCGAGGGAACTAATAATGTTGGCAAACGATATCGATATAGCGATTGCGGCATGTTTGGCTAGAAGCTGTAAGAAGATGATGATTAATTCATCATTTCAGCCATAAAACGTCCACTGATGAACATAGGCCTCCCTCATGGTTCTCCATGAGGGGTAGTTGCCATACTCACCACGCTTGGCAGGCGGGTTGGTGAGCGCAGTATGGGATGTTGATACACGGATAGACGCTGCTGCCCATCTTCCGGAGGTATCCACCACGCTTGGCAGGCGGGTTGGTGAGCGCAGTATAGGATGTTGATACACGGATAGACGCTGCTGCCCATCTTCCGGAGGTATCCACCACGCTTGGCAGGCGGGTTGGTGAGCGCAGTATGGGATGTTGATACACGGATAGACGCTGCTGCCCATCTTCCGGAGGTATCCACCACGCTTGGCAGGCGGGTTAGTGAGCGCAGTATGGGATGTCGATACACGGATAGACGCTGCTGCCCATCTTCCGGAGGTATCCCTTAGCAGGCTCTTACTGCATCCATGGGCATGAGAGGAGGGGTATCATTCTACTGCCGGCACCCCACGGCGATGATTAATTAACTGATTATTAATTTTGACTTGTTTCAGGTCTTCCAACACCGAAGAAACAATACAATGCTGGGTATACTTCCTGAAGCGGTTCAAACCGGAGCTATTGGCCCTTCCGCAGTTAGACAACTACTCCTCATCAGGGCCCCATGGCTTGCCGTACGCGGAAAGGTCTAGTCGACATCCTGATTATAACTATAGGGCTGAAACATGTTGATAAACAAATATACAAAGATAAAGATAAATATCATTTATTTGCATAAACATGTGTAAGCTAGGATGACAAAATAAGTAATTTGTAACAATATGTTTTACCTTCGCAGTCGTGCAAAATTACAGTGTGGCATGCTACAAAACAAGTCCATAAAAATAAAAATATTAATTAACAATCGTTAGATACGCCCGTACTGTGATGGGACCGCGCCATCTTGTTTCCACACGAAATGAGTTCGCTCATTTGGAATCAGACCTCTAATCACAGTGTTAGCCGGCAGGGTGATTACGTATCTCGCGACAGGTTTGCAACAGGCGTATGTCTCGCGATCATCGCTGTCAAACCACAGATTTGTTCAAACGTCAATGTTTTACTTTTTTATACTACAAAATTGACCCTGCGGACGTAATGTGTGTTATTTTTTTCCTTGAAATTTCGCGCAATGTTATTGCACAATAAATGGTAACAATAACAGTTTGGTTTATTGGCGGAACCAGTTGCAGTCGGTATTATTGTTAAGACGCATATAAAGTGGTGTCAGGGCACATCTAGGCGATTTAAATCTTTGTTGATAAATGCCTATTTTAAAATTTTGGCCTTGACTTTGAAATAGATATATTTACCTTGAATAAAATTAAGATTGTTATGTTAAACGGGTTTTCTACTCAGGTTAATTATTCGTTGAAAATAGGTAAATGCAACGCGAGCGCTTGAGAGGGAAGGAGACGGTACCGTGTAAAAGCTCCATTCCCTGACGAAAGTTCTCCTGGGAGGAACTGAACACGTTGGAAACCTATTTTCAACGAATAATTAACTTGAGTAGAAAACCCGTTTATCATAACAGTAACTCACGAGTCATTTGAAAGTGAAAATTAAGATTTCTAAGAAAAAGTCGAACCTTTTTATATCTACAGGGTCAGCTCTGAGGTTAAAACAGATTGAGAAATCACCTATTTTTATATTCTAGCCTTAACTTAGAAATGGAAAATTAGGTAAACTTTTCATAATATATTGATTTTTTATGGTAGTCCTTTTTTAAACTTTCGCGATCACGACACATTATTAACACATATAACACATCAACCGGGTATTCATCGCGTTATTTAGTTTTAGTTTAGAGTCTCCCCGGGACCACGATGATGGGTGCAATCCTGTCGAAACGTCGGGCAATAATATAGGTAAATAACGCGATAAACACCCGGTTAAATATGTGTTTTCATGGTATAATTTAAGGCTACAATTTTCTTTGCAGCTCAAATGAATCGACGATCGATGATTTGGATTAGACATAACCAAGAAATTTGTATAATTTCTTGGTCACTGTAGTGAATCATGTTAATCGATGTGTAAGTACGAAATTTTAATAAATTGTTACAAAAATAAGTGCCTTTGTATTATAATAATGCCAATATTTAAGAATGCCCTTTCAGAACTAAAGTTTTGAAATTATGCAGGTAAAAAGCGGATATCAAAAAAGCGGTTTTTTTTAAGTTGAAACGACTTAATGACAAGCCAAATGGCCTTCTTCAAAAAAAACAAAATATTTTTTTCATAAAATATAAACCTTAAAAAAATATTAAATATTACCTCCTGTGCTACCTCCTTATGTTAATTAAGCGGTAACTTCTACTTACAACTGCAATAAAGTGACCAACGAACGCTGCATTGCACTTTTCACCGAACCTTTCAAACCGGAATACGCAGACATTGTGCTAACGGCAGAAATAGGTATGGAGGTAGTACTTCCCAAAAAGTTCCACTTGGTACTACCACTTGGTACTAGTGTATTATATTATCTGTGGTACTACTAAGATATTTACAGTCTGGAAGATAAGGACTTATTTTGTTTTTGTATTTTCAGTAATATGTCAAAATTTTATTATTGAAAAGTTTTAAACCCCTAATTTCTTGTACCTATATTTTTTTCTATTTTCAAATGTTTTATATATTTTGTTATATAAAATAGTCTTTAATTATGATGAAACTCATAGTAACTACAAATAAGTACCTACCATTTATACTTTTAAGTATTTACCTAATACTATATTATTTTTATGAGGCATAAGTTTAGTTTAATTTAGTCGAGTAATATTGTAATAACGCATGCAATATTTTAATGTATAAGGTAAGAAAAATGTTATGTGCTACTTCTGTTGGGCGTCCTTATAAATAAATAAATAAATGAGTAAGTTAAGAAGGTAAGTATTCATAGTCATAGGTCTAGGTCTTAAAATAATATTGGAGCATCAAACATGCGCCCTGTTAGGGCACAGCAAAATTGGTATAATAAGTTGCAAGCACTTAATACTAGACTAAGTATTATGAATCTCCTTCCTTAAAAGCCAGCAGTGCATCATCTTCGCCTCTAGTGTTGCAGAACTTGCAGATGTCCACGGGCGATGGTGAGTGGGCACCGTCGCTTCTCGTCAGGTGGCCCATTTGCTCGTCTTCTAAGAATAAGTATAAACTAAGTGCAAGGACGTAATTAATAGTGATTCCCCATGAATCTACAAGTTCTAGTAAGCGATTCAATACAGTGACTGAATTGACCGTAATTTCTCTTATAGATATGGGAACATAGGATTTCCGTAATTTCGGCTTGTGTATTTTATTATTTACTAGCGACCCGCCCCGGCTTCGCTCGGTTGCAATGCTGATACTAAATATACCTACAGAATATACCATCACGGACTTTTTTAGGTGTAGGTACAATACTGTAATTACTAAGTACATTATTTTGATCTATCTCGCAGGGTGCAGCCAGCGTTTGCAATGTAAGCGCAAAAAAATGTGTTTATTTACGATATCACATTAAAAACCTATAAAATTATCAGTGTTTCTCTACTATAATATACATGTATTATAGGTACATAAAAACCTTTCTTTTGAATTACTCTTATCTATTAAAAAAAACGCATCAAAATCCGTTGCGTAGGTACTTTTAAAGATCTGAGCAAATATAGGGACAGACAGACAGCGGGAAGCGACTTTGTTTTATACTATGTAGTGATCTGTGGTTATTAAAATATGGGATTATCGGGTATTTATCGGGGAGACTGAGAGAGTCTCCCCGCGACCACGACCAGGTGCAATCCGGTCGAAACGTCGGGAATAAAATACCTAAAGGTAATTACGCGATAAATACCCGATAATCCCATATTTTAATAATGTGTTGTGATCGCGAAAGTTTAAAAATGATCTGTGGTTGTAACAGTCAAGGGTTAACTGGAATAATGGTAGATTATATAGATGCGGTAAAAGCCGTGTTGGCCTAGTGGGATGTAACTTGTAACCCTGACTTTTGATCCGAAGGTAGTAGTGGAAGTACGTTATCGGCCGGGACCTGCACGGATATTTTTGTTTTTTTGAAAAATGTATGTGCACTGGTAGTTATGTAATTTAGAAGAGCATACATTTTGATAATGTAAAATTTAGATGTGAACAGTCACAAAATTACTTGCATTGTAAAATATGGTGGGCGGTATAATTCGTATGTCGTGGAATGAAAGGTATTTTTTTAGATGTCAATGTCATTAATTTATACGCCATGTGATTTTGACGTAAAGAATTTGAGGTTATGTTTACGTACGAATTGTATTAAACCAGCCATGATAATCTAAATAACACGTAATTACGTGAAATTCAACATGGATTTCGCTCGAAAACTACTGGAAAAATACGGCTGGTCCGATGGTAAGACAAAATTAAGAAATTCATTAATGGAAAATGTCAATACTATTCATGTTTAGCTTCGTTCAAACTCTGGGTGTTTAGTATTTTCATTTTGCTCTTAAAATCGCTGTGGCATCCTTTATTTACATAAAAAAAACTAGCATATTTTAGTTTAGTTATTACCTCTCTTCTGAAATTGTTTTGTGACGTCCATCCCACTAATTCTCACTGATATTATAAATCCGAAAGTAAATAATACTGTTACCTGTTTATACAAAAAATACCAAACAGATCGAGCTGAATCTTAGCACATCTATTAGCTGCTAACCAGAATTTTTACATAGGCTATTTCTTATCCAGGTTTATCTATGGGAAGCAGATAATAAACTAACAAAAATCTCTTGTTTATGTTCCGTGCTGGACTGCTGGTGTGTAAAGAAGTTTACATATTCTTCATAGTAAATAAATAATGCTGGTAATTTTACACATCACCATCTGTCCTCAATGTAAGCAGAGCTTGTGTTATTTAAGAACTTCGAGTCTTGAAAGACTGTTCAGTCCCATAGGGAAAACCATACAATATTTATTCCTTAAGAATCTCGTATGTGGACTTATAAAAGCATGGCTGTTGCATCAGAAATAGGTGTAGCCAGCATACTCTGAAATATGTCCACATCAAAGAAAAATACCAAATTATTCGGATGACACCTGGAGTTCTCAAAAAAAAACTGAAATAAATTTAATACTTTTCATTAAAACTTGATAGTTACAATTTTAAGTAATGTAAAGTTGTAACTTATAAGCTAATTAAACTAGTTGACTCAATGGAAGAGTCGGAAGTGATACGCGGGATGATGGCTTTGATGTGCTTCAATGTCGGGCCTTGTGGTGCTGCATCAGAGTGTCCTCGATTCCGCATTTGCGTCAATGCCTTCAGTTATGTTCATATTGGATATTTTCAAAGGTCGGCAGACTGGGTATAACAACCTAGACCTGAGCGAAATATCTGCAAAACAATAAAAAACATTTGCCCCATGGCAGAAATCAAACCCTCTTGCATTATCAGTAAGCTATTTGACCAACTGGCCTAGGAAGCAGTTAAAATAATTTGGTCTGTAAAATATCACTTTTAGCTTACTGTTATGATTTCAGGCAAGGGCCTAGGTAAACATGAGAATGGGATATCGGAAGCTCTTAAGCCAAAGCTGAAGCGCAGCGTGACGGGGATAGGGCATGATCCGGCCGCAGAGTTCAACGAACATTGGTGGAGTGCACTGTATGACAAGGCTGCTAAAAATGTTGAGGTGAGAGTAATTTATAAGGATTAACAAAGAATATACATAATAAGCAAATAACATATGAAATCTACTTCTAGGTATATAACTATGCAATTTTATGTTTAAAATCGTTAAAGTATGATGTGACACTGCATCATGCAGTAAAGGTGCAAGCACCTAATTATTACTATAATTAAGAGCTATCACAATCCCACTGTTGGGAACTTGATTATAAAATGTTATCAGGGAACGGCAAGATAAAAGGGGGTTTCAAATGCATTTATATTTTTAGAAAGATTAAGTAACTGAAACCAACTATTTAGTATATTTTTCTTGTTTTATTTCCAGGTCGAAGACAAAAACGGTAAGACGAAAAAGATCAAAACAAAACACAGTGATCTGGTCATCTCAAGCAGCACTTGGAGAATAAACAAGAAGCGTACAAAGGCAATGGACGAGTCAGAGTACTCTGAATACTTTGTCCGCACAGAAGTACTGACCAATGACAAGGGGGGTAGGAAGACGGAGACTGTACGGCGCGAATCGCAGAGTGATGAAGATGATGTGAAGAAAGATTGCTTTAAGATGACGGATGAAGAGTTGTTTGCGGCTTGTGAAGGGAGGACGGCTCATAAGTAAGAATCCTTTTTTTCCTAAGACTATTAAACAAACAAGCGTTAAATCGCGAAGAGTGGAAGAAGGGATGGCTGAAAAATAATAATATATAAATAAAACTGGGTTACCAACTGCCTAGAATAATTTCTGAACTGGTTTCGGATGGAGAAATGGTGGTTACTGGGTTAGGTTATCTAAAATTGGTTTATGTTAATTCATGCAGATTTCATAAATATATGATACTATATAGCTACAGAATGATTTTGTACCAAAATTAATGATTATTGAGCGCGCGTCGCCCGCGCGACTTTCATCCGCGACTTTCCTGCGCTTTCTCCCCACTTCACGCAATCATATATATAGATGGCGCTTAAGTGCTTTACACTTGATGGGTTATCAGAAATTAAATTCCTATTTGGCACAAAATTTTTTTTTTTTTTTTTTTTTCATTTATTTATCTTTCTTAAAAAACAAATACAAAAATTAATCATAATAATAGCACAGGTAAACCACTAAGGTTTGTTTTATGAGCTATCGGAGTCTAAGTAAGTAGCACTGATAATAATACACTAATAGTAGGAGCTAACAACTAAGATATTTAAATTACGAGTGAAATAATTGCATTCCAAAACTATGTGACAAAATATTTATCTAAATTCGAAACAAAATACGCTTTAAGTTTGACCTTGATATTTTTTGGGGTTAAATTGTTAACAAGTTCCTTTGGGAGGTCATTTATAAGTCGAGGGACTAAGTAGCTTGCTGTTCGCTCGCCGTATGCATTGTGAGCGCGCGGCGTAAACAATCGGTTTTGAGCTATTGCACGGGTGTATACAGGGTGCTTGATTTCGTGTTTAAATGATTCGACTTGCAAACAACAAACTATTTTGCAAGTAACTGGTTACGAAAGTCAGTTACATAATGGGACAAAGGGGATATTTTATAAGGCAGTGGAAACCATTGATGCAGCTTGATGTAGTTGCACTAATAGCTATCTGAGATGCAGGTTTGATTTCCGTTGCGGGACAAACATTTTTGTACGTTTTCTTATTCTTACCGCATCCAGTCTCTTGCCCGTGGATGCAGTAAGAATCTGCTAGGGCTGCCTCTGGAAGATGGGTAGCAGCATTCCGTGTATCAACAGTACTGCGCTCGCCAAATCGCAGGCTCGCCAAACGCCAAGACGCATGATCAGTACATAGTTATCCATGGGAGGCCTTTGTCCAGTAGTGGACATCCTACGGCTGATAATGACATAAGCTCTGCTAACTTGGGACTTCATAGTGTGCAATGTTCTGCATTTTTATACACCACCTTTTGAATGGGGAGGAGGCTTATGCCTAGTAATGTAATCCAATATTTTATTTATGCTCAGGGACAATAGTTTTCATTTTATATTTTACAGAGGCGCCCGCCATGGTCTAAGAGCCATAGGCAAACTAGCGAGAATAGCAGAACAGGAGCAAAAGCTATTAATACAACCTCAATATGAAGGATACTCTCATGCTAAGATACTTAAGCAGAAAGAAAAAGCAAAGCAAATGTCTTCAGAAGATCTACCACAAGTACAAAAGAAAAAGAAAAAACGAAAACACTGTGGTAATGATGACAGTATGGTAGAATGCGACAGTATTTTGCCAGAAAAAAGTAATAAAGATGCCAATGAAAAAAAGGCGCGGAAAAATAAAAATCAAAATGGCTGTGATACTGAAAGTATTGTGGAACCAAGTGATATTTTGGTAAGCAATGAAGTTGAACCAGAGGTACGGAAAAAGGAACGAAAGAAAGATAAAAATAATGAGTTAGCGAATGGTGAAAATAATGATAAAACAATATGTGATGTAGATAAGAAAATATCTAAGAAAAAACGGAAAGTCGAAGATGCACAAACTGAAGAAGTTGTAACAAAAACAAATGATGTTTCAGAAAGTAAATCTAAAAAGAAGAAGAAAGTGAAAAACAGTAATGAAGAATTTGATTGCTAAGACCTCCATCATACTTGGATTTTTAAATTATTTTATAAGTGTTTAATAAAAGCTGTACATTATTATTGTCTGCCTTTTATTTTTTGACTCGGTAATTCAAAAGGAACTCACTATCGATTGTTTAAAATGGAAGTGTGCATTATTTTGAATAAATGCGATATTTTTTAAGAGGGGCCAATCCAACTTACATTTCATACAACCGCTCGTACGTGGGTGTGGCGTCGTAATATATATTTCTATGAAACTTGACCTAATAGGTATCTTGTGCACTATATCTAGGTTTCTATCCAAACAGAAAACCAAAATTTGGAGAAACAAATTTTATACGGAATTTTTTTCTCCAAATTTTGATTTTTTGAGCTGCCATACGACGAAGCATAAAACACAAAAAAACGCCGCTCCGGTAGTGTACACACTACCGGAGCGGTGTTTTTTATGTGTGTGTGTGTAATATTGAACCCCGTCGAACCGCTGTGGCTGGACGTCACTACTTTTACAACAGCCCTTCCCTTTATAATAGAATTAACAAAATCCTAGAAATCCATCCCCTCTCTCTTTATAAATGTAAATTAAAAACTTCCAAATGGCTCCTCTCTCTTTCTTACGAAGAAATGGAGAGTCTATTGAAAATACCCTCAAATCATTATTACGTATACTAACCTATAAACGCATAACACTTGCACACAAATGCTCATTTACTCACATAAACACACATTGGTACACCTACAGCCAGTTAACATAACTTTTATTCTCAGAATAACCTTTTATATAGCACTCCTGTCTCATATTTTATTTTTATTAGGTATTTATATTAAAATCAATTATTTATATATAACTTTGTTTTTGATTAAGTATTTGCCTATTTATTTGATACTTTCCATCTTGCGTTGAGTAGCGTTAACAATAAAGCGGACTAGCTGTCCCGGCGAACTTCGTATCGCACCTACTACAACCATCTTACAACTCTATCCTACTACTACAACTACCTTTTTTTTTTGAGGATGGAAATCTGGTTGAAATTCAGATACCGTACTGCACGGTTATAGGGGTTGTCACGTGACGACCCACTAAAACCATCCCCGATGGCCTACCTCGCATGTCGAGGGGCTCCGGTTCCTCTTACAGAACTGTCCGGTGCTCACACCATCACATCTTGCCCTAAGGGCACATCCGCGGGGCGATTTAAATAACGGCCCCCACATACATTCTTAATTTCACTTTGTAAATCCTTTCAGCTGCCAGGCTTCCCGCCACGGGTTTAAAAACTGACTGAACTGTGATTGCCACGCACCCATGCTAGGCGGGTACGGCTCATTGTCAATTCATCTGATAATGTCAGTGTCAATTAGTCTCGTCTTTTTATTTTATGGCTTTTTGTGTTTGGTTTTACACAATTTCGCCAGTGTCAAGTTATTTAATCATTTTATAATATATTTTATTAAAATTTTGGAAACCTACCCAGATTGGTGTTCACATTTCAGTGTCAATTAGGTGTTTGACATTTACTACCTACCTTCTACTGGCTGTCACTGTCACACATCTCATCAAAAAACGGCAAAATATTGTTACGAAAACAGTGAAAAATGTCGTTTATTAAGTATCTAGGGCTGGATAAGGTGGTAAATGTCCTCACTATACTCCGCCAGAATGGAGGCATCCGTGGCTCCTTGTATAAACTGTACAGGTACTTGACAAAATGTTATTATGTAATTGTTTTGCTAAGGTTATGTTTTGGGAAGTTTCTCGCTCCACTGGTACTCTCAAAGTTATTAAGAGGCTTGCTAGGGCTTCAACAGGTCCGTAATGCATAAAGTTGATAGTCATTGGACTTCTATGACCAGAGGTAAACATAGAATTTGCGTTCATCCCAATGCAACTATTAAATATAATATTGTTTGGGGAAGTTTTTAAGCGCACTCGTACTGATACAGGTATCACAAGGCATTTCTAGGGCATTTACAGTACCTAATGCATAAAGTTTAATGTCATTGTATTTCTAGGACCAGAGGTAAAGATAGAATTTGCGTTTATTGCAATGCAACTATTGCTCTCCATTGATTGTTGACAGAGGTTCAGTTTTGAATACATGACAGATTGTAATAGCTGATTAACTGATATGAACTAGATTACTAAGATTTGCAGTATAAACGGGCTTTAACTAAATTAATTGGTGAAGATTCTTAGAATTCTATATTCTAAATCATTCACATAATATGTTAAGATTTTGATCTTTACAATTGAATCCGTATCGGCAGGACTGCAGTGCCTGGGACATAGTAAGATACAATTGGCTTGCCCAGCACCTATACCATTATATCAGCTTACTTAGCTAGCTATTAGTCAAAGGAAAGAATATGCTAATACAGTCTAAAGCTAAAGCATACTACTTAGCTGAACTGGCAAAAGCAAAACTTTATTTTCTAAAAATCAGTAGATTACGCCTTGCAGTCCATAACTCAATATGCTCCTGTCTTGTTACAACGCCATATAAAAATATTGTATAATATCAGGTTTTACAGTGAGTAAGCGATAACATACACATTGTAACAAGATATTGCCATGGGGTGCTGGCAGTAGAATGTTACCCCTCCTCTCCTACCCATGGATGCAGTAAGAGCCTGCTAAGGGACACCTCCGGAAGTTCGTCAGCAGCATATTTCCGTGTATCAACATCCTGTACTGCGCTTGCCAACCCGTCTGCCAAGCGTGGAGAGTATGGCAACAAACCCTCATGTTCTTGGAGATCCATGAGGGAGACCTATGTCCAGCAGTAGACATGGACAGAAGTCCTAAGGCTGAGATGATGAAGCGATAACATACAAGTTGTAACAAGACAGGAGCAATAGTCATCATGTGTAATGACAGCAAGGAACAATCTATTGATTTTGAGAAAAAAAATCTTATGCCGGTTTAGCTGAGTAGTATAAAATAAAAAAATAATGCTCGACAAATCACACTTTAGCCCCAAGCTAAGCAGAGCTTGTGTTATGGGTACTAGATGACTGATATACTTAATACATCATTAATACATAGATATTTTATATTGTAGATAAATATTTTATATATTTTATATTGTATGCTTTAGCTTTAGCATTGGCATGTTCTTTTCTTTGACTAATAGCTAACTAAGTGAGCTGGTAGAATGGTATAGGTGCTTACCATTCTGCCAGTATAATTGCATCTAACTAAGGTCCCAGGTACTACAGTCCTGTCAGCATGAATACCAGTTGCGGAATCTGCATGTATGTTTTTTTTTTACTAAAAAACAAGGTTAGATCGGTTGAGTTTTGTAATCTTGGCCGCACCTTATTTTAGGATTGTGAAGAACCCACACTTTGGCGAAGATTTAATTACAACTGTAGTAAAAAAGCGAATCTTGTTCAACACATTTTAATCAAACCTATTGAGTAATTATAAAATTTACGCCATGGGGTGTCAGTAGAATGTTACCCTTCCTCTCCTGCCCTTGGATGCAGTAAGAATCTGAAAAGTAATACCTCCGGAAGATGGGCAGACTCCCTATTTCGCCTGCCAAGTGTGGCGAGTATGGCAAAAACCCCCTCATAATCTTGGAGGTCCACAAGGCCTATGTCCAGCAGTGGATGTCGACAGCACAGCAGTCCTACGGCTGATAATGTATGACATGATATGGGGTCAGCAGAATATGTCCACATCATCCAGCTAAGGACAAGTCCCCTTCAATTTTCATCAATATTTTTTCAAACTTCCAGGCAAGATGAGCTGAAAGACGGCACTCTGGTCGGCGAAGACAAGTTTGGCAATAAGTACTACCAAAACCCTAGATACTTCCAAGGCAGGAGCCGCTGGGTGGAATACAGTGATAAGTACCACATGAACTACGATGGAAGCCAGGTAAAAGTTTTTATTAAAATTAGGTTAGTTATACATGAATTTTACCTTTTTCACATCAATGATCTTTCATTTCCTCCCCTATGACACCCTTCGTCACCCTCTGCCCTCTCGTCCCACTATATCACTCATGCATGATCCTCCTCTACATGATCCGCCCTTCCCCTTTCATCCCCCTCAATTACCTCCCCCTAAACAAATATAAAGCGATACATACTATAAGGGTTTCGTCGTAAAACAAGAAACCCTTATAGTATCGCTTTATCTGTTGGTTCTAAGTTAGGGAGAAATAGTAGCTCAAATAAGCGATGCGATTTTCCAAACATACCGGAATACTTTAAACCGAAAACTTAATTAATTCCTGTTAATATGTTTTTGGTAAACGTAAAAAAACATACACCAACTTCTTAGGCTCAGCGCAGACAAAATGGAGCGCAACGGAGAGGATTTTATTGACGCACTTGCAAAATAAACTTTAAAATTATTACAATAAAGGGCAATGGGCAGGCCATGTAGCTTGCAGAACAGATGGCCGATGGGGCCGAAAAGTTCTCGAGTGGAGGCCACGGACCGGCAAGCGCAGCGTAGGACGTCCACCAACAAGATGGGATGATGACCTAGTGAAGACCGCAGGTCAACGGTGGATGCAGATCGCTTCCAACCGCAATAACTGGAAATCCATGAGGGAGGCCTATGTCCAGCGGTGGACGTCCTACGGCTGAAATGATGATGGTGAAAGTGCAAAACGCCGCGCGGGGATTCCCGCGTATCTTCGAAGAAGCGCCAGCATTTTTTGTCAGGTTCACGCATTTATGCACTTTATTGTAATAATTTTAAAATTAACTTTCAAGTGCGTTAGTAAAATCCTCTCCGCTGCGCTCCGTTCTGTCTGCGCTGAGCCTTACAACAGGTTAACTACGGAACCCTACAGAGCCGGTGGCCCGACACTCGGGCGCCCTCTGTGCCATAGTCCGGTAACGTTGTCATGGCCATCTGCGGTCAACAACATAATATACTTATTGTCATTTCGAAAAGAGAACACCTGGTCTAATTTAATTATTATTATTTTATTTCAGGTCCCTTCCGATTGGTTTGGATGGCTGCACTACAAAACAGATATTCCGCCGCATCATGTGAGTTGCTTATATCAATAAAAATAATCTAGCTTTGCCGTGGTGGGTACCGGCAGTATAATGATGAAAAAAGATTAAAATTTATTTATTTCATACCAAAAAACACAAACATTATTTTACAAAAGAAAAAAAAACACAAAATCCTTACAAACCAACTAAGCTGAACAAAAAGATAGAAAATAATAATTAAAAGTAATGTTGCCACTCTTAAGTCATACATAACATAACATAAATCATTTATTGCAAGAAATATTGTTACAATAAGATCGTAAATTTAGGGATGGTTTCTTACCCGGGGATGCCGTACCTAAAAATCTGCAGAAATAGTAGTAGAACTTTTTGTGAAGAGTTCTTCCGGGGAAGTATTACCACTATACCTACTTCTGCCGCTAAGTATGCGGTTTAATAATTTTTGCTTGCTTTTAACCCAGTTCTGATGATGGGATCCATGACGTGTCTATGTTTTGTAATTGCAAACTATGGAAATAAACTTTCGCGATCACAACACATTATTAACATACATATAACCGGGTATTTATCGCGTAAATTACCTTTATTATTTCCCGACGTTTCGCTTGGATTGCACCAAGCATGGTCCCGGGAAGACTTCTTCCCGCAATCAATCAATATAGATAATTTACGCGATAAATACCCGGTTATATGTATGTTGAATAAATATGGAAATAAATGAATGAATTTCTGAACAAAAAATCTGAATTTCATGATAAACCGAGGGAGGGACATATTGAAATGTAATAATAATATATTTTTTATTAATAAGCATACACATAGCGGTATGGGTATTTTCAGCAACAATTTAGATATTATCATTGAAGTTGGTTATGTATGACTCAGGCTTAATGTACTAAAAAAATAATAATCAATGCTGGACAATTCACACAGCATCATCTAGCTCCAAGCTAAGCAGAGCTTGTGTTATGGGTACTCATAGATGACTGATATACTTAATCTATACTAATATTAAAAAAAGAGGTAAAGTTTGTAAGGTTGTAGGGGGTAATCTCTGGATCTACTGAACCGATTTTGAAAATTTTACTAATAGAAAGCCACAGTATTTGTGAGTGTCATAGGCTATAAATTACCGCCCAACGAAGTGGGCACCGGGTTATGTAGTACATACTAAACAGATATATTTTTTATTATATATAGAAATACATCCAGAACACCCTGAACAAATATCTGCAGATCGTAAAGACATGCGTCCCGAGGCGGGAATCGAACCCGCAACCTCTTGCTTCGCATCTTAGCCCGCTGCACCACAGAGGTTGTCGAAATACTAATCCAGTTCAATATTACAGGACACTAGCCGCCCCAAGTACCCTTGGATGCTGGATTCCACTGAGAACCTGTCCGGGACCACGGCGCAGTACACCCCTTACAGCACCACGCGTCCCAAGATCGAGCCGTGGTCGCCGCCGAAGAGATCTTAAACTCGATACAAATGTGTAGAAAAAAATATATCTTTTGTTAATGGAATCGACTCTTTCTTAACTTCCCGATACGGCACATTATTAATATATAACAAAGTCACAGTTAATTACATATTGTATTTATAATACATATTACATAACTTTGATCACTGAGCCCTGCCGAAACGCCGGGCAATTATAAAAGTAAATAACGCGATAATTACTCGGTTCAATATGTGTTAATAGTCGAAGAAATAAAGAGTTATAAAAGTATTCTAATCGAAACACAGTTGTAGATTTGTTGTAATTTATTTATAAACTGTTTTTAGTTTGTAAGTAGCATGTGAATAAACTATTGAATTAAATAAGCATTTTCCTTTCCTAAGTTCCATAGGACTCATTATAATTGCAAAAACGCCGTCACTGAATGGCTGACGGCAAAAAGTTATGAAGACATTGAGAAGCTAGTACAAGCGATGATATTATAGATAGAACTGGTAGTTTAATTAGTATAGATTCTTTAAAATTAAATTTATGCATGTCTGTTAAGTTTTAATTCAGTTTAACCTTCATTTATATTCTGTTCTTATAAATATTAAAATAATGGCTATGTAAGAGCGGAGTCTTCTAGCACAAGCAATGTTTGCTTAAAAGAAGACTCCAAACCCTATGTATATCTTATTTATAAGTTACGGAAATAAACATTTTTGATTTGATAGGGTTATAGTGATATTCTGTTGAGGGGTGTTAAATGTGAATTATTCCGATCTGTCACCTTGCTTTGTCCCCATGGTGTGACAGAACGGACAAAAAGTTTGATCTGTCCCCCTGTTACCGATGAGGGGACAGTTCGAACTTTATGTTACCCCTCCTCTTGCCCGTGTATGCAGTAGGTAGTAAGAATCTGCGAAAGCATACCTATCTCCGGAAGATGGGCAGCAGCGAATTAAAGTGTATCACAACCCGACTGCTAAGCGTAGACGGAGAGTATGGCAACGACCCTTCTTAATTTTATGACTTGAAGATCTATGAGGGAGGCCTATGTCCCTCCGTTGACGTACTAAGGATGGTAAACAATGTTATATTTGTGAAATGTCAACTATCTAGACGACATATGATAGACGAGCTCTGTGGCGCAGCTGGCGAAGGTCCGCCTGCGACGCAAGGGGTTGCGGGTTCGATTCCCGCCTCGGGACAAATGTCTGTACGATCTGCAGATATTTGTTCAGGGTGTTTTTCTATATATAATAAAAATATCTATTTATGTAGTATAATGTATTAAGTATATCAGTCATCTAGTACCCATAACACAAGCTCTGCTTAGCTTGGGGCTAGATGATGCTGTGTGATTTGTCCAGCATTATTTATTTATTTATCTGTTCGTTAATTTTTGCGTGAAGAGGTAACAACCATACAAACAAGTTTTCGGACTTATTATTAGGATTTTGTTTAATTAATTATCTAGCTAAAGCTCCTATATTTAAACAACATCAAGCTAAGATAACCAATAAAATCCTGCAATTAAATATCCTACTTAATCCGGTAACGTAGTGTAGTGCACTATTATATTAATTCGAAGCAGTCGGCCGTTATTGTAAATGTACCTACGTATGGAACCAGTTTGGGGCTTGGGTACGGCCAGTGGTGCTCAAACGTTCACGTTGATTGTCTTAGGCCTGTAATAAGAAGTCGGTAGAGGTCGCGCAAAACTTTACGAGCTCTGTGATGTTAGCTTTAACGGCTGCGCAGTACCTACACAGTTTTTAGGGCGTTGAGTGGAAGGAAAGACAAAAGAGGTGCCAGATTTTTGGCGTAGGTATTTTCGTTTTATCTGGCACACGTATTGTTATGCATTTTTTTATTTTTCTATTATAAAAAGTAATTTATTTAAAATAAATTATCATTTTAAATGAAGACTTAATTAAAACTTAAATGTTAGAACAAATTAACCTTTATTTTTAGCAAGAAGCCAATTTTTTCAAAGTTCACAACTTCACATAGCTCATAAAGTTTTGCGCTTCCTCTACGTATACTCACTACTAAAAATATGAGAGTGGAGCGATTATAAAATGTGTACTAAATAACTAGTTTTTGTTATAGGTACTAGTTCTGCTTGCTTCTTAGCAAGGAACTCAAATCAAACAAGCGAATCATAATTGTTGATTGTAAGCAAACAGCATCATAAAAAGTTTAAGAGCCTCAGATTCTGACCAACTGCCCACAAATACATCTACAAGCAAAGCAGGCTACAAGGAGCTTTTACAACACTGCCATCTAACAATATACCTTAGGTCTATTAGTTCAAGGCTCAATTTCGTCCGCATTCACTCGTAGCTACTATCACACTAATGCAATTTGTACACTGCGCGAGAGTTTGAACTTTATCTCGAGTGAGGTAAGGTCGGATCTATTTCGAAAGAAAAGTTTTGAGTACCATAGTGAAAAGAACTTTTTTTTGCCAAGCCCAGGTAAAAATATCTTCGGTCATCTCACAATCCAGTTAAAATGTGGCGTGGTGTTAATCGAACGTGTTAGTTATTTATTTGACTTAAAAAGTTACTTTGTAAAGTTTGTTTTAAAACTTCTACGGATTAATATGTGAATCAGTTAGTCAATTGAGTGCAGTGAATGTTAGCGTTGGTTCCGCGCGTTTTGTTGTTCTTAGTTCAAAAGTTTTGTGTCTTAAAAGGATTATTATTCTGCCAGAGCGTCCAACCCAGATTTTCGTGACTCTTGATTTTATGGTAAGTTTTAAAATTCTTAAATGGTTGCCAGGGGACTTTTAAGGTATTTGTGGACAAATTTAAGCGAACAAAAGACATCAAGATGAAGTTATGATAAAACTAGTTAAGCGTCTTGTTCATTGTCGAAACAGGATGTTAGGAGGTGCTCCCGTTTTGGCTGCAAAAAAGTTTGCTAGGCCCCAACCTTAGTGGTGTGCGTGGGGATGGATTTATCGAACATCGATATCGATAAACTGTTATTGATCGTAAATACCGTTTTAAGTTTTTTTTTAATTTCTGGTATCAAAAGTATTCATTTTAATACTGTACACAATCGTGATACATGAACTAACTTATTTAGACCCTATTATATAATTAGTACATAAATACAATTATGACAGTATTTTGTAAATTTATTTGTATGACTGATAAATTGTAAAGTTACACTATTGAATTAGGAGTTTCCTGTAAAGATAGTGATCATTTTGATGTTATTAAATAAATAAATAAGTAGACCCACCTTAGTGATGTCCATTATTTACAAGTGTATGGTGCACAAGTGCAATAAACATAACATACAGTGATATAATACCCATGTATTGTTACAAACTTACGTACAAAAGCAATAAAAAAGAACGCTTCTAAGCGATAAGACTGCCCCTTATCTCTTAGAAGAGATTTCTTCCAGACACCACGCCTTAGAAATAAGCTCAGGTGCATTAAGTTAACGCAATAGAAATACCTAAAGGTTTTACAGTTAGGTACCTACGATCCCATGTAAATGCATGTAAAAAAGGAGACGAAGAAGAAGCCAACCACCTAGGCATCTAAATACTTAGCGTGTAACATGGGTATAGGAAGGTGCCGTAAGGCGCCCGGCAGTATAATGTTGCCCCTCCTCGCATTAAGAATGCATTATAATCTGCCAAAGGGTTAGGTACCTTTAGACATAGGCAGCAGCGTCTCTCCGCGTACCAATGATCTGTACCTCCACCGTACGCGCCACCCCTGACAAAGCGTGGTGAGTATGGCAACAACACCGTAATGATCTATTCATGTGGAAGGCCACATCCACAATTCCCAAATCATCATCATCATCTCAGCCGTACGACATCCACTGCAGCAGGGCTAGCATGGCCGGAGATATTTTATCCACGGGAAGAGGACAAAATACTATTCCCCTCTGTCAATTTTGTCCACCCTCCGAGCATGGCGACATGCTGGGTGCAAAACATGCTATAGCCTGGGGGTGAGTATCCACGTCTAATGTCAAAAAGTGATATAATTCTCTTTCCCCCTGTTGCCATGCTTTGGCAGGTGGATAAAATAATTTTATCCCTTGTCAGTGGAAATAACCGGTGGACAAAAGTTTTATCCCCAGCCCATGCTAGCCCTGCTGGTGGTTTTAACTAGCAGTGTCTATGTCTTGTAATGCAGACTATGGAAACAAATGAAGGAATTTCTGAAAAGTGGGCTGTCGATGACGTCCTAGGGCTGATGATGATGTGGTGATCGTGTGTTAGGCAAATAGTACAATCTACTTGCTTCCCACGCATTTAAGTAGGCTGTTATGTTACGTATTTAGGTATCTTACTGCATAATCTCCTTATGGCTTCTGGAATCTAAATGTCTATGTGAAAATAAAATCTGAACAACCGGATCTAAGTTTTGGTCCTTAAGAAACCGACGAACGTACTCCAGAAACACTCTCATTAACATGGTGACGAAATCTGCATGTTATGTTACAAACCATAAACGGAAGGCGTCTTAATTAGCTTCAGTCAGACGTATTGACCCTGTTCTTTCCTCTGATTATTAGCAGTCTTTACTGAGATAATGGTATGGGTGTTGGGGTTTTGTTTATTGTTGTATGTACATATGTATTTTTGGCTTAAGATGTCACCACACATTTGTTTCTCTTTGTAAATCATGTGTGTGTGTCAAATCGTTATTTAATTAAATATAGGTGCTAGCTAGCCCAATAATGTCCCAGGTACTACAGTGTCCGTACTGCATGAACACCAGTTGCTGACGCTGTATAAGTCATCTATAATAGATGTAAAAGCCTAAATTAAGTTCTCACGGGCTCAAAAGTAACCGTTTGTAATCTATGAAAATGTTCAGCCATAACCTACTTTTGGCGATTCGTTTTACTGTCATTCAAATTAACAATCGAACGAGACGAATTGTCCAAGGTGTTCGTTTTACCAAAATGGAACAGAGATTTACTTTGGAGTATGCACGGCTTGCAATTTTGGCTATTTTGATAATATCTGCCTTCTCTAAGTTCGTGCGTGATGCTTTCTCAGTTAGTTAAAATCAACAGAGTTATTAATTTATACAGGTGTCTTATATTTTTTTTATTTCACAAAACCCACAGCTTAGATTTAATAACTACATAGGTATTAACAGCAAAAGAGAAGAAAAACCGATTATAACCACAGGATCATCTTCTCATCACACCAACTAGTAAAAACATAAAAAAACTTAAAGAAAAAGAATACGAGTTCCCAATTTTATTGTTTTCCCTTCCACACTACTCACTACTTGTTTGGGCTGTAACTCCCCCTTTCTTAGTACACATATTATAATACATCCTGTAAAGACGACCTCCTTATCTCAGTCCAAAACCCGACTGAGAAGCAGGCATCTGTCATTCGTAATCAGATTCTGTCCACTGTTGGATATATGCCTCCCTCGTGGATCTACAAGTACTTATCAGGAGGGGTTGCTGCTATACTTAACACGCTTGGCAGGTGGGCTTGCGAGCGTAGTATGGGACGTTGATACACGGAAAAACGCTGCTACCCATTTTACGGAGGTATACTTTGGCAGGTTCTTACTGCAGGCAAGAGAGGAGGGGCAAAATTTTATGACACCCTTAGTGGTGTGCTTGGTGACGGAATTATCGAACATCGATATCGATAAACTGTTATTATACATAAAAACCTATCAAATTAATGGCCTTTGCATCTATTATAGATGATTGATACAGCGTCAGCAACTGGTAATCATGATGTACGGGACGCTGAAGTGCCTTGGACATTGTTAGATGGATTAGGCTTGCCCAGCACCTATACCGTCCTGGATGGTGTAGGTGCTGGGCATGTATTAATGGCTAGGTATACATATTTACGGCAATTGCAGGGAATTTGTGATCCGTTCATGCGCTGTCCTCTAACCAGGATTATTGCGAGGTGTTTGTAACGAAAACTTGTTAAACAAGATAAATTCTAGGTTGACCACCTGTAATTGTCAATGGGCAATTACAGACAGATGGCAGATGGACAAGCGATCCCAACATAGTTTGGCTTATTCCCAGGGCATTCAAATGCTTTGTTCTTGAAAATAAAACTCCATTCATTGATTCTCAGATAATATCAACCTACCTTTCGTACTTCTGATGGCAAAGACATGTTTTAAGAAAAGTTTAGCTATAGGTGCCACGCATGGTAGGTACTTTTGTGTGTAATTTTAAATAAAAATGTAAACTTGAGATACTTGTAAAATATTCAGTTTGGTGCCATCATCGTGGGATCATCATCATCATCATGTCAGCCATAGGACGGCTAACCACGTCCACTGCTGGACAAAGCCACATAGATCTCTTAGATCATAAAGGGGTTGTTGCCATACTCGCTTCGCTTGTGTTGGCGAGCGCAGTACCAGATGTGGATCCACGGTTTCCCTTGCATATACTTACTGCATCCACGGGCAAGACAGGAGAGGTAATTCAACTGCCGGAACCCCATGGCATCGTGGGGATAGTCAGCTTCAAACCTTTCGTTTTCTTTAAATAAGGCTGACTAAGGCCAAAATCTATGTAAAAATGTCCCAGGCACTGCAGCGTACAGTATGAATTAACAGTTCCTAACGGTGTTATATCTATCTAAACGTCATCTTTTAGTTAAAAAGTGTATCTTATTAAAATGGTTCTTGACCATCTATGCCACGTGATGGGCGGACACTTGCAACGAATTTACTTAGCAAGTGACCAAAAGGGTACTGTCAAACATTTGACACTGGCAGAATTGTGCAAAACCAAACATAAAAGAAGAAAAAGGAAACGGTTCTGGTCAGGCACTGACTTTTAGGACATTTTGCCTATTTCCCAAGGCAAGCGTGTCATTCGATGCCGGACAAATGACCCACGATGTCACCGATCCATTGAAACACTGAATTACTAGAACTCAACTATTAAATGGGAATTTCTCCCACAGTAGTCGTGGGGCGTATCACGTTACCTACTTTAAGGGCCATTTCCACTGAAGTGTTAAAGTCAAATGCTGATATCTATTCTACCGTCATACCAAAGACGCAAGTACTAACTAAGTTAAGAAGTACTGAATGGCGGCGCTTTGTGCTTCCCGAACTCCTACGCTACTGTGTAATAATAAGTAATCAAGTCTCTGATTTAGTCATATAACCATCTTTAGCATGAACTTTATTGATGTTTTTGTTCCTTAAATGTGTAAAACGAACACTTTTTTTGTATGTTTATTTTATAGTTTAAACCTATCTGTGGTTTTCGGATACAATAATACGATGTAAATCATGTATTTATAAAGTAATTCCGGTTTGAAGGGTAAGGGGGCCAAATTATGGGCACTTGAGACCTTACAACACTGTACGCCGTGGGGTGCCGGCAGTAGAATGATACCCCTCCTCTCATGCCCATGGATGCAGTAAGAGCCTGTTAAGGGATATTTCCGGAAGATGGGCAGCAGCGTCTATCCGTGTATCAACATCCCATACTGCGCTCACCAACCCGCTTGCCAAGCGTGGTGAGTATGGCAACTACCCCTCATGGAGATCCATGAGGGAGGCCTGTGTTCATCAGTGGACGTTTTATGGCTGAAATGATGAACTGTATGGCTCAGTGTCTTAGGTTGCAATGTAATGCAGCGTTGGTCACGTGCTTAATTAACGTTATCACTGCCGTATCGCAATTGTAATAGGTAGAGGTTACCGCTTAATATCAGGTCGGCATTCGACTTGTCTCGTCATTTAGTAGTATTAAAAAAAGCGGTCATGAGCCCACACCCAACCACTGCTGGGCATAGGCCTCCTTATAAAAGCTATTATTTCCAGTCTAACGCGAACTGCAGATAACTAATCTAGATTAATGTGTATTGTATAGGTATACATTTAATTAGATTTCTGTTAAATGTGTGTTTTCTTATTCATTCTAAAAATGAAATGAAATGAAAATGCGTTTATTGGTACACCACACCTTAAACATAATTAATAATCTAACTTATGAAGGTTACAGTTTTCATAAAAGTGTGGTGTGGTGTGTCTCAGCAATAGTTGCACCTAAGATAAAAGATGCAACGCTGGTATTCTCACATAACCTTTTGAGTACCGCAACAGAATACATAAAAATAATACGAATAAACAGAAATGTCAATGCAGGCATCACTTGAAAAATAATTTTACGTAGCCCAATGAGACCAGCCGAAGCCATGGATCGGACTAGGTCGGAAACTAGCAGCTTCTGATAAACCGAAAATTAATTAATTTAGCCAAGGCAACTTATTTTGCCAATTCAAATGATATGCAACCCAGCTGCCACGGACACAAAAAAACCATTATAGAAGAAGAAGAAGAAAAAGAGCTGTCACTGAAAAATCAAATTGTAAAGTACCTATCTATAAAATGAAATTGCAAATACCTTGAAAAATTGTTGGCTGTTTAGTTAAGCTAAGCTTTAGTGGATAGTAGCACTTACCTTCGTATGGGTTTAAGTGACGGTAGGTGAACTAAGTAGAGGAAGTGATAATTGTTGATAGATAGATAGATAGATAGATAGATAAATTATTTATTCACTGACAGCACACAATTACAAAAGAGGTTTATACAATAGCAACTACATGAAGATAAAACTAAACAAATAAGTAAATGGTTGAGACACTTAATAAGGAATAACAACCAAACAATATAAAAAAATAAACAATTACAATTAAAATTTAAGAAAGAATATGAAAACAATCAAAAACTGCGTGTTGTGTGCTATAACAGCGAAAAGGTCTCGACTCAGCATGATGTCAACTGAGCTAAGCCGTCAGTGGACGCTGATATTCTGCCGAAACCGTTCGGATCAACCCCTTGACCTTGTGTTAACAAATTAACATTAAATCTACAAAAAAGAGTACTGGTAGGTAAGTGTTAAAAGTTAAGATAGTGTGGTTTGAATGTACCAATGTATATATTGAATTGAATTAAAATAAATAATAATAATAATATGCACGAATAATATTAATAATAATAAATCATGTGGAATAATAATAATAATATCGGTTTAAAGGTGACTAACAGCAAAAGGGTGCATTCACACCAGGCAACCCAGATTTCTGCCTATCCAATACGACTTTTGTAAAATGTTTTTTGAATGAATATTTAGATTTTATAAGTCGAAGTGGTGGTGGCAGATTATTCCAACACTTAGTTGCCTGGTAGCGAAAGCTACCCCTGAAAGCTACTGTTTTAAATTTGCTATAATGCAATAAATTTCTAGCAGGTCTTGAGCTATATTTGCTCTCCGATCTATCTAGCTTTTCAAATAGATATTCTGGCTTTCTGGATGTCATTACGCTATGTACTAAGACTGCCATATGCTGTTCCCTTCGCGAGGCCATGTTTAAGATGGACGACTTATTTAAATAAGGTGTGATGTGAGTCCTGGACGGAATATTAAAGCAATATCTACAGCACGCGTTTTGGATCCGCTGCACCAGACGAGCTGTCCTCGCAAGCAACCGGGGACCGTAAACTAAATCACCGTAATTTAATTTTGATAAGATAAGAGCATCACAAAGTTTAATGCGTATCTCTTTGCTAAGAAAGCTTCTAATTTTGTACAGGAGTTTAAGTCTAAAAAAACAGGATTTCAATAAATTAATTATGTGGCCTTCGAAGCGAAGATTGGCATCGAACAATATGCCAAGGTTTCTGGCTTCATCAACCCTCTCAATCTTTTGATCATTTATGGTGATATCAAGACGATGCTTTAATATTTCATCAGTTTGTCTTTTTGACCCCAATACCATAAACTTGGACTTTAATGGATTTAGTACAAGTGCATTGCTCTGTGACCATGCTGCTATACGCCGAAGATCATCGTTCAGCTTCCCTAGATGATTCGAGAGATATTTTGGGTCAATAGGCAGGTATAATTGCACGTCATCCGCATATAAATGGTATTTGCAATTTTGAATACACCAACAGAGATCAGCACTATATATAATAAAAAGTAAGGGTCCTAATATTGACCCCTGCGGTACGCCCCGATGCACTTTAGCAACAGTAGATTTTTGACAGGAACCGTTTCCACGTAAAATCTGTACGAATTGTGATCGATTACTCAAATAGCTCCTAAACCATTCAATTGAAGGTGCATCGACTCCATAATATGACAGTTTCGAGAGTAGTAAAGTGATGTCGATAGAGTCAAATGCCCGAGAGAAGTCAAGCAAAACCAGTATAGATCCAAGGCCCCGATCCTGCGCCGAAATGACGTTATCAACTACATCTAACAAAGCCGTTGTGGTCCCTCTGCCTTTACGAAACCCAGACTGAACACCTGGCAATATGTTGTGTTCTTCAACATATTTGCTTAGTTGGTTGTAAACAACTTTTTCTATGACCTTGGAAAGCACAGGGAGAATACTTATAGGCCTTAAATCCTTAGTCTCTGCTGGATCAGACACCTTGGGGATAGGAGTGACAGTGGCCGTTTTCCAATTCTTAGGAAAAGTAGATGTTAATATTGATTTATTTACCATAGCTAATATCAAAGGCAAAGTACGCGGTAACGTGAGCAACACCATGTCCATGGAAAGTCCGTCCACTCCTTGGGCATTTGTTTTAATTGACAAAAGGATCTTAGCAACCTCTTGCTCATCGACGGGCTGCAAAGAAAATACGTGATCTTTTTTAAATTTATTGTTGTTGAAAAAACTCAAACTAGCCATCGGAACAGAACTTATACCCGGTATATCCAGAAAGAAGTTATTAATATCATCCGGATTGTTAAAACAGTCAGGGAGGAGTTTGTTTCTATTCGAGTCGGGCAAAACATCGCTTTTTATGTTTTTCCATAAACTTTTTTCATTATACAACTCGGAATTAATACGGTAATCGTAATATGCACGAGTTTCATTAGCAATGCTAAGATTAACAAGTGATTTTAGCTCTTTGTAGTACTTTTTGTGAGTGTCCAATTTTGTCCGACGAAATCGTTCGTGGGCTTGGTTACGACAAGTGATCATAAGCTTCACCGTGTCTGTAATCCAAGGCGCAGATTTATGACGAATTTGAACAGTTCTAAGAGGTGCATGAGTATTTACTAAATTCAAGATGGTAGTAGTATAAGCATCGACCATAACATCCACAGATGATGTCTCGTTGAACACGTCCCAATCCTGGTTCGAAAGCTCGATATCAAACTCTTTGGTATTTATATTTTTAAGAGGTCTATATGAAATCACCCTTGGGACGACAGTTGCCTTTTTTATATTAAGCGTCGTGTGTACATAAGCATGTCCTAGTCCTGCAGTGATATTTGTGACGCTGGCGTTACGTACATGGCAGTCCGTGCAGATAATGTCAATCAAGGTTTCACTATTGTCTGTAAAATGGGTGGGTGACACCACTACTTGGGATAATCCAGTGTATGTTAAGAACTGCTTAACTTTGCTTGTCATTCTAGAATTTAGTTCAAGCATATTGACGTTGAAGTCACCCAAGATAACGAAATTATCAAAACTGGAGAAATAGGCAACCGATGCTGTGAGCCCATCAATGAAAGTATCTATGTTAACCCATTCAGGACGGTAAGCTGTACCAATCGCAATACGCTGCTTATTCACTGTGATTGATATCCACATTTGCTCTATATCTGCATCGGGATGCTTAATGGAACGGACACAAACGCCACGTTTTATATAAAAGCCTACACCACCTCCCCTCCCACGCTTCATTCGCAGTGGGCGCGGGGTATTCCTAAACACATAGCCGGGTATGGTAGGCGCTCGCGCTTCTTCACCTTTTCTTATCCACGTCTCGTTAATAGCTACAATATCATGTTTAAAGTTATTCATGGCAAATATGAGGTCATTTTGATTTGTACCTAATGATCCAGCATTAAAAAGACCCAACGCCAAGAATTTTATTTTAGGATTCATATTGATAAAATTCATAAAATATTATAAAATAAATAGCACATTCGAAAATTAAATTATAAATCATACAAATATACAAAATAAATAAATGGATATCATCTACGAATATAATGAGTAATACGTATAATAATTTCATTATTGATTGCAAAAACAAGGTTCTATTAAAAGTGGTTAATCGAACAATATTTGGTGCTACAGCGACACGTTCACGACACAGTTGATGAGTTTTACATATACGAATGTATGGAACAAATAAAGTACGTTTTTGGATTAAACACAAAATAACCAATACATTAAATTTTAGCAGAGAAAAAACATCACACAATATCGATAAAAAATTTTGGAAGTTTCGATGACGAGGTTTTCCGATTTTAGGAGCAAACCGCAGCTGGTCCAAAAACCCGGACCAGATCAGCCTCCGAACGAAGGCGATGACGAGGGGAGTCGTCACTTTGATACTGACGTGCGTAAACCCGACCCTCCCTGGTCCAGACGAATCTCCATTTCAGGCGGGCGCCGACTTCTCTGGCTTTTAGAAAAATTTTCCTGTTTTCCCGAGTTAAACGCTCGTTGATATAGAAACGTCTTGATTCACCTATGAGACCCGCGTCGGCGGTAGTTACGCCGCGTCGAACGCGTGCTGCTCGAAGTAAGTCTTCGCGCAAAGCTCGACGTGCCAGTCTTACGGCAACCGGCCGCGCATGTACACGACCTGTGGAATCATCACGTTGCGAACCCACTCGATCGGCGCTCACGATGTCGGTTTCAGTCATGGCCACCCCTAACTTGCGTGCAAGGGTTAGTACGATGTGAGAGGTGGACTCTCCCTTGGCTTCTGGAACACCAACAATGTCGACGTCGTTAGCCAAAGATTGCTGCTCATGCTGATGAACATGGTCTTGAAGCCGCTGCACACTGTCTTTCAGATGAATGTTTTCTTGCTTCAAAGCACTGATTGTATTATTTTTTTCGTTTAGTGTCGTTTTAAGGCTTTCAAGCTGGGCCTCAATCGAAGTCAGGGAGCCGCGAAATCCATCCAGAACATTGTTTATGGGTAATAGTTGCTCTCGAATCAATTGACTGATGTTTTCTCCAATTGCTTTTTTTATCTCAGCCTGGACAAAAGCTCTTAAATTTTCCGAAGACTGATTGCTTTCAACATCCTGCTCGATATCTGGCACGGGAGTCGACTTAACTTTTCTTTTGGTGACATTGCTGCTGTCTCTATCACCTTCATTCTCTTGTATGGGCTGTTGGGCCGCTGATCGCACTGGAGTGTTAGAATTATCGCCTTTACGTTCCCTGTTTCGACATCCCTGACATTTCCACGAGTCTTTCACACTCTGTTTCATGGAGTTGTATACGCGTTGTGTCATATTACCACATTCTATATCGTAATGGTTGCAACAAAAGGAGCATTTTAGTATCTCCTTGCTATTTATTACTTTAAGACAACCGGCACAAGTCGGCTTCCTGAACTCCATAGCCAAAAATCGAAAACAGAAAAAAATAAAAACCAAAAATAATTTCTCGCTCACTAGGATCGAACTCGCGGTCCAATTGTTATGATCGACGCAAGGTCTGTTCGCTCTCCACCAGCGGTACCCTGACGTAGGTGTTGAAATAGTCCTCCAGTATTCACTTGCAATTAAGTACGATGCAACGGCAGTCTTCTCTGTTAGACCGGTTGATGAAGGTCACACACACAATGATTTGCACTTTTTTAACGTTAATATTCTTGAGTGATTTTGATTGTATTGGCACTTAATCACTGCGTAATGCTTACACACAATATGTAGTTCGGTAGGTAATGTTTTTACGCGTATTCTTTAGTAAATTTTATGCGAAAAAATACACTTTTTGCTACAGTTTTTAGTAAATGTTTGAGGAACGCAAACGTACGTGTCTTTGTTACACAAGGTCCAACGACCGACCTAGATAGTTAGACTCTATTAGATCCATCACTAGATAATTTTCTTTACCGTCTAAGAAGGCGTTAATCATTTTCGCATTTAATTATCAATAAAACTTGCACTCGTGGTTTATAATCATCATAGTAATATCAGCCGTTAGGTCATCCACTGTTGGACAAAGGCAAAGGTTGGACATGAGGGATTCATAGATTTCCAAGTACTGATCATGCCGCGGTTGTTGCTGTACTCGCCACGCTGGGCAGGCGGGTTGGCGAGCGCAGTACGAGATGTTGATACACGGAAACTCGCTGTTGCAGATTCTTACAGCATCCACGGGCAGGAGAGGAGGGGAAACTTGTGTTTTTTAAACTTTCGCGATCACAACACAATATTAACACACATTTAACCGGGTATTTATCGCGTAAATCGCGTAAATTGGAGTACGCGATAAATACCCGGTTAAAAGTATGTTAATAAGGAGGGGAAACATTCTACTGCCGGCACCCCACGGTACAAGAACAGGTACAAACGTCTTAATACTGACTAAGTCGCGGGTTTCAACACGATATTTTCCTTCGCCGTTTCAGTAGGTACGTGTTAACTCACAAATAATTCAAGAAAGAAAAATCCATTTGTGCACTGTTGGTATCGAACCCTAGATGGAACCTTGGAATTGATAGTCGGGGGGTACTTACTTCTTGGCCAACACGACTCATTAGTGTTGTGATTGTCGATTGTTATCGATACTTTAACGACCTCGTAAACCCATCACTTTCAAGTTAACGTAGGGAGTAAACCAATCTGCGTTTACTTGAAACACTTACTGTTGGAATAGGATTTCCTTATCTGGTTAATATACCCGACGCAAGATCTCAGCGTTCTGATATTTTATGCCCCATACGTACTGTACGTTAAGGCCACGCAAAGATAACATTATTTGAATGGACGAACGGACAGCGGAGTCATTAATCTAATCTAATCTAAATAGCCCATCGGATCCCACTGCTGGGCCTCCCTTCCCTTTCTCCACTCGTCTCGGTCCAGAGCGATAGTCCGCCATTCTGGGCAATAGGCATCAACTTCATCCCGCCACCTGTGCGTGGTTTCTGAATTTGTGGGTCCCACTCTGTGGCTATCTTATCCTTATTAATAGGGTCCCTTTTTACCCTTTGGGTACGGAACCCTAAAAACGTCAAACAAAACAGTTGAAGGCAATTCAGTTGTTATCTTATCAGAGAACTAGAACTTACATTTAAGCAACCGCTTATAGGTCGTTACATAGTATCCTGTGTACTTAAGCGTATTAGCGTGGACGGTATCAGAAGCCCTTTGTTTCGACCCAGATAATCACTCCCAGGGGGCCAATTCTCGTGCATGATCCAACTGGTAAACGCTCAAAATCGATGAATTTAACAAAATCTCTATTGAAAAGAACTTCTTGCATAAAGATAAGGATCATTTATTTGCATAAACTTGGGTAAACTAGGATGACAAAATAAGTAATGTGTAATAACATGTTTGACCTTCGCATGCTACAGAACAAGTCCATAAAAATAAAAATATTAATTTACTACAATAATGTCATTGCATGGCATTTTAATTACTAAATAATCAGATAAATTTTATATTACAATTTGTCATTTAAAAATTCGTCAATGTAGTAATTTCATTCTCGTAATATCACTAGAGACAATGTCTATTGCAGACCGATCGCGGTCCATCGACTGGCAAAGAGCGGATATCGAGATGTAGGTAGACTTTTATAGTGATGTGACAAGTTCGAAGTAGACACTGAGAAGTGAGATGAGACAAAATATCACGCAAAATAACGATACACGCGAATTGGCCCCAGATAATCACAGTTCTCACAGATATTTCGACAAGGGGCCTCTGTAGAAATCAACACGTGATCTTCTTTAACTGATTCAAATTATTTTGTACAGACATTATATGTATAAATCTTATATTGCCGTGGTGTCGGTAGAATGTTGCCCCTCCTCTCTTGCCCGTGGACGCAGTAGGAATCTGCCAAGGGATACCTCCGGAAGATTGGCAGCAGCCTCTTTCCGTGTATCAACATCCCGTACTGCGCTCGCTAACCCGCCTGCCAAGCGTGGTGAGTATGGCAAATACCCCTCTTGGATCCATGAGGGAGGCCTGTGTTCAGAAGTGGATGTTTTAACGGCATAAATGAATGAAAAACATGCAAAACTCTGCCTTCACCCACATTTAATGATTTACTCATACATCATTTCAGCCTTAAAACGTCCACTAATGAACAAAGACCTCCCTCATGGGTCTCCATGAGGGGCACTTTGCCATACTCACCACGCTTGGCAGGCGGGTTGGCGAGCGCAGTACGGGATGTTGATACACGGAAAAACGCTGCTGCCCATCTTCCGGAGCTATCCCTTAGCAGGCTCTTACTGCATCCACGGGCATGCATATTTACTCATACATTTTGAAATTATTCAACATATGTTACACAAAAAATCAAGAGTTAAAGTCAATTTAACATAAGCTAAAATAACAACTAAATCAAGCAACAAATCATAAGATATAAAAAGTGAGGTTAGGCCTTAAGCTGTAGCATCCAAAGAGTAGGTTGTGCCCACTGCCTGTTAAAAATCATCATCTTTTTTGCTCGAAACGTCTCTAGAAATTGAGAGCAACGATCTTACAGCGTTTAATAACACCAGGATATGATGCGCGACATAACTCAGCCAATTAAATAGACAGCAGCTAATTGACCTGTTAAATACTGTCTACTGTCGTCAAAGTGGTAAGCTCATGTAGCATTGCGAGTAAAATAAAAGCTCAAAGTCAAATATTCTTCCAAATAATGATGATGATTTATCATCATGTTGTCCACGCCTACTGCTGGACATAGGCCTCTGGATCTTCAAGATCATAAATATAAAAGATAACGATAAAAAATCGGCCAAGTGCTAGTCGGACGCACGAAGGGTTCCGTACCAATATTTGGCAAAACAACTTGAATGTTCTCTAAATATTTCAAGCGTCTACCTGTTGCCGTTATTAATATCGAGCAAAATACGGCACAAAAATCACGTTTGTTGTATGGGAGCCTCTCTCAAATATTTGTTTTATTTTCACAGCGGAGTCTTAGTAAATAGGGTCCCAATTGTACCCTTAGGGTACGAAACCCTAAAAACGTTTATTTTCATTACTTCACAATAAGTAGAATAGTATAAGAAAAAATTCAGTCGAGGAAACAAATAAATTAAAATTAAAACAACTTTTTAACAAACAAGCTTTTATTTGAACGTACCTACTAAAAATAATAAAATAAACATTTTCCATTAAAGTTTAATGTCAACTTAAAACGCGACAAAGTTTTTTATTACATAAATTGTGTAAAGACGTTTTAATTTGACATTAAACTTTAATGGAAAATGTTTATTTTATTATTTTTAGTCGGTACCTACGTTTAAATAAAAGCTTGTTTGTTAAAAAGTTTTTTTACTTTTAATTTATTTTTTACTTTTTAGTTATCTATCACTGGAGAGTTGGTTTCTTGTCTGTTCATCTCATGCCCGCCATGTTGGATTTAGAGTGATGTCATATAATTTTTCGAGTAACTTTCAGTAAGGCCTTTCATTTGATACCCATATTATAGGAGTGCATAAAGAATAACTAGTCCGCCATCTCGGGTGTTCCGCCATGTTGGATTCAGAGTGACGTCATTTAATTTTTTGACATCTGTCAGACCACCCTGCTCGCCAAAACGATTTAGTTTAGTTAAAGTGAAAGCGACTTTAATGTTCTCATGCTTGTGAAGTTGTAAAGACAAATGGATGAGGTCTGACCCTGAGGTCAGAGAAAGTTATCTTGAGTTTCAAATTGCATTTTTATTCCGCATTGTTTTTGCAATCATCATTTCAGCCGTAAAACGTCCAATAGCCCACTAACGTGGACAAACGTCCACTAAGCAGCCCTGTCTCCCTCATGGATCTCCATGAGGGGTAGTTGCCATACTCACCACGCTTGGCAGGCGGGTCGGCGAGTGCAGTACGGGATGTTGATACACGGAAAGACGCTGCTGCCCATCTTCCGCAGGTATCCCTTAGCAGGCGCTTACTGCATCCACGGGCATGAGAGGAGGGACAACATTCTACTGCCGGCACCCCACGCCACTTAACTGGCCGACTGAGCCGCAGATGTCATTAAATTCTTCCTAGAACCAATACAAAACAAAACCTAAGATTGTAGGTATATCATTTCAGCCATAAAACGTCCACTGATGAACACAGGCCTCCCTCATGGATCTCCATGAGGGGTAGTTGCCACTCTCACCACGCTTGGCAGGCGGGTTGGCGAGCGCAGTATGGGATGTTGATACACGGATAGACGCTGCTACCCATCTTCCGGAGGTATCCCTTAGCAGGCGCTTACTGCATCCACGGGCATGAGAGGAGGGACAACATTCTACTGCCGGCACCCCACGCCACTTAACTGGCCGACTGAGCCGCAGATGTCATTAAATTCTTCCTAGAACCAATACCCAACAATTTATTATCGATAAAATAGAATATCAATGTCCCATCACTAAAATCAAACACCAATCCCAATCAGTCAATTCAAATCAAAGCGAAATTGCCCGTTACAAAATTGATTTTAATAGCATAGATAATTTGTTTATATTTTTCTAAATAAACAAAATAGGAAGGCATTTCTTTTAAAATATTTAAATGAAATAATAATTAATTATGTTAACATAAAAACTAAAAAACGTAAGAGAAACAAACGAGTGGGCGAATATCGACAGGAAGATCTCTTTCGCTTTCCTTTAGTAGTGGACAGTGCAGGATTAAGACTAGGTACTTGAGGCCCTAAGCAATCCACACACTCTTCACCCCCCCTTATTGTACCTATATTTCTTTCAAAAATTCATTCATTTATTTACATAGTTTATACTTACAACATCAAAACATAGACACTTCCACTTACAAGAACAAAAAAACAAATTATTTAATCTTATGTTAACAGTAAATGTTTTAAGCACTGTCTTATGAAGCGATTAGAAAACATAGTTCTTTTTTTAGTCTTTTTAGTTGTTTCCGAGTTGGAGCAATGTCATTCAAGGCATTTTTGTCTTCTAGATAATCAGATATTTTATAGTAGGTAAGCTTTATTGTGAAGATTACATAAATTGCTGCATTTCTCTAGGATTTTTTTTGCAGAAGCTTGTACACTGCCCTCTGAAAGATACAGTGACCTTACGTAGTGGGCAACGCGAGTTTATCTTTATTTCTAGTATTTACATTGTCAAAGTCACTTTTCTTAGGAAAACTATTTATATTTTTGTGGGTATACAGCAATGAATTTCGTAAGGTAGATATGTTTTTACAAAATTTTAGTTAGGAATGAGAATTTTAGAATTTTATTCACATCCCTCCACTTCTTCACATCTCAGTCATCTGGTTCTTTAACCGAAGCTTGGCTTTCTTTGGGGCTAGATGACGCATTTTTGTTAGGAGGGACGACGGAAGATGGACTAAAGCCTGAGGTGGCCCAGAGTCACGGTGCGACCAACATCATCTAAGTTTATATTATGTTTATTATAATTAATATAAACAGGCGTTACTTTGCGGAAATCCATGACAATAAAATACTCGAGACGTCGAGGTGTTGACTGGTCGGCGGCTAGAACGGAACCTTTCGTTCCTTGCACATGCATCTCAGCATTAGCGGAATTAAAACTAGATATTTTCATTGCATTTTATTATGTTTATTAGTTATGTTGGGAGTCAGGAGCACAAGAGAACAAGAGTTGGACAAGAAACACAAGGGACCGTAAACAATTGCGTATTTAAGAGGTTCTGAAATGATGCAACATTCATGATTTCAGAAACTCTCTCAAAAACATCAAAGATTTAAACACCTATTATATTCAACACGTGGTTTTATTTCTCTATCTTAATTTCCTTTCAAACTATCTTGTCTTGTCTTTTTATTTTATGGCTTTTTGTGTTTGGTTTTACACAATTCCACCAATGTCAAGTTAATTCATAAATTCTTGTCATGTCTTTTTATTTTATGGCTTTTTGTGTTTGGTTTTACACAATTCCGCCAGTGTCACGTTAATTCATAAATTCTTATGTTTTTTGGCTGGCCATGTTGGCGGCCATTTTTTTCAATGCTCAAACTATCTTACAATGTGACAGATCGCGTGCATTGCAAATTGAAGCTACTCGTATCGCATCGAGTTATTGTCGATTGACCAAACAAAAAAATGCTTTTACCTGCTTAACAATATCTTTTATACTTCTTTCAAGCGTCGGTCTGTAACTATGATCCCATAACAGGTAGAAATAGACAATACTTTTTTATGGGGAACCAGGCGAAGGTTTAAATCGTTAATGTGCCCTGACACCATATGCCGTGGCGTAATCTTTATATGTGTGTTAACGAAAATGCCAATGCACGGACACTGGTTTTTCAAATAAACCAAACTGTCACTGTTACTATTTATTGTGCAATCATATTGCACGAACTTTCGTGGAAAAAATAACACACATTACCTCCGGTTAAGACTATGTTTCGAGGTACAATGGTACCAAATGATCGAGCTATCTCATTTTGTTTGGAAACAAAACGGCGCGGTCTCATTACAGTAAGGGCGTATCTTACGATAATAAATCTTTGGAATCAGGTATATTATACAGTTGGATGATCTTGTTGGCACCCCAATCAAGAATAAAATTGAGTAAGTATAGTTCGTATTTTCTGTGTCTATAATGGTATTATAATTAATAGTATTGATATTATTATTGAATTATATTATTAATTTTCAGATAGATTTACATAATTTTTTTTCTTTGATTATTTTTTATGACACTTCAATATTAATTCTAATGACGTTATTGTAATATTTTTCATTATTGTAAACTCCGATGAGTAAATTGTGTGTGAACTAATTTTTGGTAATTTAAGATCAACCTGTACCACGATTACAATAAATAAATGGTTTCAATGGATATAAGTTCCTTATGAAGTTTTTATAAACACGAAGGCCGTAATATCGTGTGTGTGGCGATATCGAAAGATAGCTAATAAGATCAGCACAAGCTTACCGGAAATATTCGGCCGGCCAATAATAGTTTGGATGGAAATAAACACATTGAAGTAAAAATAAAAAAAAAAACTGAGAAAATTGGCCAAGGTCAAGTTCCCAGTTTGTCGAAAAAAGTATTTTACACTGTTGCATATGGCTTCTCTAAGCGTAAGGTTGTAGGCACCTTTATACGCTTAGGGATGTCTTATGCAACAGTGAAATACTCTACTGGGAACTTTAACGTAGTCGATTTTGTCAGATTTTTTTTATATATTTTTTTTTACTCTAATATTTTATCCATCCAAACTATTCGCCGGCCGATTATTTCCGGTAAACTTGGGCTCATCCTATATCAACATCATCATCATATCAGCCGTAGGACGTCCACTGCTGGACAAAGGCCTCCCTCATTGATCTCCAAGTACTGCGGTTGGAAGCGGCCTGCATCCACCGCCGACCAGCAGTTCTCACCAAGTC
Organism: Pasiphila rectangulata; assembly: GCA_963082625.1. Classification (NCBI taxonomy): domain Eukaryota; kingdom Metazoa; phylum Arthropoda; class Insecta; order Lepidoptera; family Geometridae; genus Pasiphila; species Pasiphila rectangulata. Next base: position 26,432,748 of record OY720235.1, read on the forward strand.
GTCTGCCCATCTTGTAGGTGGACGTCCTACGCTGCGCTTGCCGATCCGTGGCCTCCATTCGAGAACTTTGCGGCCCCATCGGCCATCTGTTCTGCGCGCTATATGGCCTGCTCATTGCCACTTCAACGTGCTAATCCGTTTGGCTATGTCGGTGACCCGAGTTCTTCTACGTATCTCCTCATTTCTGATTCGATCCCGTAGAGAAACCCCGAGCATAGCCCTCTCCATAGCTCGTTGAGCGACTCTGAGCTTATTCATAAGGCCAATAGTGAAGGACCACGTCTCGGTTCCATATGTCATCACTGGTAACACACTGATTGTAGACTTTCGTCTTAAGGCACTGAGGTATGTTGGACGAAAAGACGTTGCGAAGTTTCCCAAACGCTGCCCATCCGAGTTGGATTCGACGATTGACCTCTTTCTCGAAGTTGGACCTACCTAATTGGACTGTTTGTCCTAGGTATACGTACGCGTCGACAACTTCAAGAGCCGAGTTCTCAACCATAACTGGGACAGGCACGACATGGACATTTGACATGATTTTCGTCTTGTCCATGTTCATTTTAAGGCCTACCCGTTGGGAGACTCGATTGAGGCCTTCGAGCATCGTGCTGAGCTCTTCCATCGACTTTGCCATGACCACAATATTGTCGGCAAATCGAAGGTGAGTGATGTATTCGCCGTTAATATTGATGCCCAGCCCTTTCCATTCCAGGAGCTTGAAGGCATCTTCCAAAGCGGTCGTAAACAGTTTCGGAGAGATTACGTCTCCCTGTCTTACGCCTCTTCTTAAGGGAATCGCCTTCGAGCTCTGTTCTTGTACTCGGACTGACATAGTGGCGTTTGTATACAAACACTTCAACACTTCGATGTACCGATAGTCAATTCGGCATCGTTGGAGAGACTCAAGCACCGCCCATGTTTCGATCGAATCGAAGGCTTTCTCATAGTCCACAAACGCAAGACATAGCGGCAAGTTATACTCTTCGGTCTTCTGTATGACTTGCCGCAGCGTATGTATGTGTTCTATGGTACTGTAGCCTTTTCGGAACCCGGCTTGTTCGGGAGGATGGAAGTCATCAAACCTGCGTTCGAGACGGTTTGCGATGACCCTTGAAAAACTACCTGTATTGATGACAAGGGAATCGAAAAATAATTTAATTATTTTTTATCTGTGTGAACAGATTCAATTATGTGCTTTATTCTATTTATTTGTGTTGTTTTATTTTGTAAATTGTGACGCGTCAATAAGGTCCATGCGGCCGCACTGAATAAAGTATTTTTTGATTCTTGATTCTTCTTGATTCTTATCTAGTAACGGTAACACAAGCTCAGCTTAGCTTAAGGCTTAGATGATGCTGTGTGAATTGTCCAGCATTATTTATTTATTCTTTATTCATTTTTGCTGTTTTATTTTGTATATTGATGAGTTAAAAATACCATTGCGGCCGCACTGTAACAAGTATTTTTTGAATCGAGTTTGAGCTATGAGTATACCTATCCATTTATCGTCGCACCTAATCATCATCATCATCACCATTACCATCATCAGGGTCGTTAAAGTCGGTTCTTGTTGAAAAATTTATGAATAATTAATTATATGTCCGACCGAACCCTTGTCTTAATTAAGTAGGTCCTTCATATTTTTTACTTACTACTAGGGTTTCAAGAAGATGACCTCAGAGATCTAAATGGCGATGCCTTGAGTGTAAAAATAAGCTATCCAAAATGGATAATTCCAACACGCCTGTTCGTGCGTCTCACCAACAGAAGCCTGAACTTGGTGACCAATTACTCGGAAAAAGGTCGATCACGCTCCGCCGACTACATCACCGAGAAAAAGCTAAGGGAAATATGGAAAAATGAGATGAGCCACGAGATGGAAACCATGCTGGAAGCTACAAAATCCACAGCTCTTAATTAAATACAGTTCAAAACTTACGTACTAACTTACAGCCAATAAGGGACTTACATTTTTTGAGTAATAATAATAACTAAAAACTGACATCCATAAAGCAAATAAATACTTTCCAAACATAACAAATTAAACATGTAACAACAGAATATTATATTATATATGTCACCCCAAGAAAAGAATATACATACATAAGATAATACCTCTATACATACGAGGTAATATATAAATACATACTTTATGAATAACCTAGTCACCCTCACTCTCCACACCCAAAACTTTAAGAACTTCTTGCTTGAAGAAGCTTAAGTAAGTATGGGGAACCTCAAAGAGGTTTGTATTTCTAGTTCGGGTTTTCGGCGTAGAGAACCGTAAAATTTTCAATGCAAGTTCAGGACAATCTATATAAGTTGTTACATATACCATTCAAAAGAGAAATATCTGCAACGCTCCGCCGAGCTTCAAGAGCCGAAAGTTCTTAAAGTTTTGGGTGTGGAGAGTGAGGGTGACTAGGTTATTCTTATAGTATGTATGTATATTACCTCGTATGTATATTCTTTCTTGGGGTGACATATATATAATATTCTGTTGTTACATGTTTAATTTGTTATGTTTGGAACGTATTTATTTGCTTTATGGATGTCAGTTTTTAGTTATTATTATTACTCAAAAAATGTAAGTCCCTTATTGGCTGTAAGTTAGTACGTAAGTTTTGAACTGTATTTAATTAAGAGCTGTGGATTTTGTTTCATAAATAAAATAAAATAAAAATACTAGACGGTAAAAGTCTCGAAAAATAAATAAATCGTAAGGTAATATCGCGGTAGAGTCACGTTAATCAGTTTTTAAAATTATGTCTACAGATCGCGAAAGCTTACAAAGTACTACTACCAGTAAAGTATTACGTTATGTTATCTGTGTCTTCTTTTATGATTTATGAAAACACTTCAAATCGTTCAACTAACAGCGGTACAGTAAAAATGTTGAAATTGGTCTCGGTAGGTACTTACTAAACTGTGATCGGAATCACGATCTTACTATTATTATTGTATTCTGTGTTTGAACTTTGGAGCATGGAACGTTATTGTCAAATTGAAACTACGATGAGATGTCGTTATTCCAAAACTTTATAGATATAATCGACGAGACCAACACTAGAAATGAAATTAGACCATAAAATGAATAGCGTATTTAATAACAGTGTTAACCCTGATGAGTTTCTCGAAAGACTTTGAAAGGTATATATAAAATTTAAACAATGTTTTAGAGAGAGAAAATAAATAAATTTACTATAATAAATAACTGTCCTCCACAAATTTATCAAGTACTTGAATATTCCCGATATTTAATATGAATAAATAATTTTGTTATAACTTACATATATATAAGTAAGTAATTGTATCTAATAGTATAATTTAAGGCTTTATTTAAGAATGTCATAGTATAAAAAAAATATTTAAAAATAATTAAGTGGTAGTTTTCCTAACATTTGTTTAATATTTAATTGAAATGTCGACAGAGTGAAGCGTTTCGTAAAAAAATTAAAAACGTCAAAAATAATTAATTTCAGCCAAGGCGTTAGTGTTCTTTTTTCTTCGTAAACACAATTATAATATTTTTTGTTACAATGTTGTGATCATTAAAGTGTAGCTATCAATTATTGACAGTTACAAGTCAATTACTACAGTACCTACCATTATTATCTAGGTACTTATACCACCTATTGCCACCCCTATTCAGTGTGTTTATTATCTCATTGTTCTTCGGTAAGTGTAAACCATAAAAGTCTTCAAATGGAAAATCTTGTAAACACGAAAACAAAATGGCTATTAGCGCATGCGCGGTAAGTATAAAAAGACCGCAGGTCAACGACTCGGACGCAATCATTCGTAGTACGTACTCGTACTTTGGTAAAAAACTTACCGTCTTGCTTAAACGCCGATTAAATTTAACCACCACTTCATTTACTGTTTTTGACAGCTTTGTTGGAATATAAAAACTGCCACAAAAAATATAACAATAAAAATAACCCCCCCACTTTTAAAAATAAAAATTATTTATCTCGGATACATGGATCCGTTTTCCCGCGGTCGTTTGGTGTAGCTGTATGAATAAAAAAAACTGCCAGAAGGGATTTTTTTTCTATAATATATTTCATTTAATTTACGGGATTTATACTTTTGATTTTACGTAATTCATGAAAGAACTCCTCTGCCTCACTTCACTTGGGGAAAAGGTTTCCTGAAACTTTTTGCCCAAGTGAAGTGAAGGAAAAAGCCGAAAACAAAGCCTCGCCCTTTCACTTCTATTCGTACGAAACCCTAAAAACTAGGTAGGTATTTCTATACCCTACTGTGCTAAACTGGATAATGTAAAGCAAAACAAGCATTCCATAATGTTCGCATCTGTCCGCACGTCCGGTGACAGATGGCTCACGTTAGCCGACTTGCGAAAAAACGGAGTTGATATTACTTGATATAGGACCTTAAGCTTAGCCTATTTGTAAAAAAAACGTTGAATAGCTATGGCAGGATGTCCAGATGGTTTGCAGTTTTAGAATGTTTAAGCATCGCATCCAATTAATTACACAAACAAGCTCTGCTTACCCTGGGAGTAGATTGTGCTGAGTGGAATGTCCAGCAATTTTTTTTTATTTTTCATACCATAAATGCACACCAAATATTTTAAATCGTCTTTAACGCAAACTACTTTAACATTTACCGTCCGGTTACCGTGGGGTGCCGGCAGTAGAATGTTACCCCTCCTCTACTACCCGTGGATCCAGTAAGAGCCTGCTAAGGGACACCTCCGGAAGATGGGCAGCATTTTTGTATTACATACAAAAATCTGGCAACAGTCCAAGCCGTGGTTCGAACCTAAGTGGTGCCCTTGGGCTTGTTGCCCCAACATAACTTTTGCGGCTGGGCGCCCTCTGCGCTCGCCATAGCCCGGTAACATTTGTCATGGCCATCTGCGGTCAACAACATTATATTGTAAATTCGAAAAAAAATGTAACTTAAATGTTAAAGTAGTTTGTGTTAAAGACGATTTAAAAAATGAATGATGGTTAATGTCCAGGTGCAAAACTGCACCTTAAGACGGAAGAAAGTATTCTTCGGCCTCGCCGGCGAGACCGAGCCGCACTCCGCACTTTCACCCGCGTAGTTCCCGTTCCCGTGGGAATACGGGGATAAAGTGTAGCCTAAATTACTCAGGAATAATGTAGTATTCCAATGGTAAAATCATTTTGAAAATCAGTCTAGCAGTTTTTAAGTTTATTTGTTACAAACATGCAAAATACAACATACAAACTTTCCTCATGATATTAGTATTATAGAGGTAGATAACACTCCGTAGACATTGATTATTAATTTGTGAGATCATGAGAATGCAGAAAGTTCGTTTCCATACAGATTTTGATAGTTTTTTTGTGAAATTTATCGATTTGAAGCGTTTATCACTTCGATCGCGATTCACGAGAATTGGCCTCTTGGACGATAGCCCATGTTTTAGTCTCCTGACTTCGCTCACTTATTTGAATTTGATTTTAAGAACCGATAACTTTTGGGATAAACGAGTTCTTTGGAGACCGCTTGATATCTGATGCCAGTGTCTACGCATGCCATGGACTTATACAGGTCGTTTATGATGATGATGATGAAGTTAGGGTCAGCGCAAGACGTGTAAAATAATACAGTGTTATCCTCTCCAGCAGGAGCCGTAGCCATGTCTCTGGCGGACGTGACGTCAGCTCGCAGTTCCCCCACTCCGGAGAACTGTCCCGAGTGTGACGCCACCGCCTCCGTCACTTCCGACTTACACAAGGTACTCTTTTAATTGATTATTATTAATTATTACTTCGTGCACAAAGAAACAATGTACAGAAGGAAGACTTAATGCTAAAAGCATCTTTGACTAGTCTTTTACCACAAGGCACTTAAAAAAATCGGCTAAGTATGAGTCGGACTCGTGCTCGAATGGTTCCGTACCATTATTCAATCATAATCTGGTTTTGTATGGGAGCCCCCTTAAATATTTATTTGGTTCTGTTTTTAGTATTTGCTGTTATAGCGGCAACAGAAACACATCGTCTGTGAGATGAAAATTTTAACTGTCTAGTTATCACTGTTCATGAGATACAGCCTGGTGACAGACAGACGGACAGCGGAGTCTTAGTAATAGGGTCCCGTTTTTACTCATTGTTTATTAGCTTTAGCTAGTCAGTGCAGCAACAGAATCGCCACCAATGAAAATATTGTATTAAAATATGTCAACTGTATTTTTACGATCTGACATGTACACACAATTTGACAATAAAATGTATTTATCTTTATCTTTAAAATATAATAACATTTGTGTACTTTCAGTACCAGGTAGCATGTACATGCAAGCCCGGCTCGGCGCAGTACGCATGCGCGGACGACCCCGGCCCCCCGCCCCCCGCTAAGACGGACACCCCGCCCGCGCTGCCGCCCCGGCCGCCAACCAGTGCGCTTGCTAGCAATCGGAGGCCTAATGGTAAGGTCCATAAAGGATAATGAATTAGTAAAGTAAAAGTAAAGTAAAAGTATCTGTATTGCTATTATAATAGTACATGTTTTAACAAGGTGTTACATAATTTATAAAAAAAGTATCAGTGTACTCTGTCATGATTGGCGTACAACGTATTTTTACAAACAAATGATTAACATACAAAAATAGAAAATGTCACAATTCATTCATAAATTAAAAATAAATGTCTGTCGATTCATGTCAAATAATTAGTTAAAATACATAATGATATCGAATAATATAATTACCTACTGTATTTTTTTATCTTTCATAAAGTCATTTAAATTATAAAAATATTCACTGAAAAGTATGGTTTTTAATTTTCTTTGAAACATTAAAACTGGCATTTCTCTTAAGTCTCTTGGTAGTTGATTATAAACAAAAGAAGCGTCACTAAGTATACTCTTACGCATCATACTAGTTTACTCAATTACTGAATTGAAATTCTCGTGGCTTGACATCATTGATAAATACCTAACTTATTATCATCTTCTGAGTTCTCGACTCGCGGCCCTCGGAGGCGGCCACGAACGGTGCTCATGAAGAAGGGCCTCTAAATGGTCTACGCCAACAAGATGATAATTTAGTTAGGTACGTGGTGAAAGCCGTATTATATTTATTAGCTAATTAATTAAACAAAAATAATACCACATAAAAAATACATATCACATTATAACAACAGCAGGAAATAATATGTAGAGCGAACTAAAAGGTCCTACCTCAGCATGTTCTTATAAAATTTGTACGAAACGCTGGTACTCTGGCAGGACTTAGACTCTGGAGGATACAAAAGATAAAAAAACCTAAAGCTACAATACAACAGAAACCTGAACAAAAAAGTTTATTATCTCAAATTATAGCAAAATATAATTAAATGGGAATGTTTCCTGAAATCAAATGTAGTTTTGCCAGTAATTATATCCAATTTAAATTTTTCCACCTAGAAAACCAGTCACCTGTCAAATCCCCATCTAATTACTAAAAAGACTAAAAAAAGGGAGACAATGCTTTGTTGTCCTATCCTTTCTCCGGTGGATTTTTCCAGCACAGGTAACTCCAATGGTTATCTGGGTGCAGGGCGGGAACTTCACAAAGACAGATATCCCGCTCGCGCTGCCGATGCCGCCCCGGCCGCCAACCAGGGGCCCAATTCTCGTGAATCGTGATCCAAGTCGATAAATTTCAAGAAACTGTCGAAATTTTGATTAACTTTCTGCATTCTCGTGATCTGGCGATAGAATAATATCTATTGTAAATTCGGCATGCATCGAGCGGCTATCGAGGTTATAGTAGACTTTTGTATTCTTTGTTTATTTATGGCGGGTTTAATCAACAATATTTTGTCAAGATCACACACAAATATTTAAGATCTACGCCTAATTCCTAATTTAACATATCTCAGTAACATTTCGGCTTGCTCCGATAGCGGAAAAGCCAAAATATTATTACGAAAACCTACTAAAGAGATCAATACCGTACTTATAAATAAAAGCTCCTTTCCGCTTTATTACGGACACATTCCACTAGTAGACGTATTAAATTTAGAGTGATGTGACAAGTTCAGAGTAGACACTGATAAGTGAGATGAGACGATGTATCAAAATCACAGTTCACAAGAATTAGCCCCTGTCACAGATTACAGAATGCCCCCCTGTGCGCTTGCTAGCAATTAACGGTAAGGAACATTAAGGATGAGAATAAATTTCGATTTTAATAGCCTTTATTTCAACCTATTAAAGGATTATCGCGTATTTATCGCGTAATTACCTTTATATTTATCCCGACGTTACGACAGAATTACACCTATCGTGGTCAGACTATACAGCATTATAGAAATATAGCAAAATAACTAGAAATAATGTGTTGCGATGTGAACTTCATAAAGTAAAATGCTACTTTGTGTAACTTTTTACCATTTTATTTTCCTTCTACGATAATAGATCCTTCGATAAATCGAAGGATCTATTATCGTAGAAGGTTTTAAAGGAACTTAAAGTCCTTTCTTAAAAGAAAGGACTTTAAATTGATTTATGTGATTTCATTACTCTATATTGCTTATTTTCATATATTGTAATAAAGTATATTTTTTTTTCATTCATCTTTCTTAAAAAACAAATACAAAAATTAATAATAAATTAAAAAAAGAAAATGCTACTTTGTGTAACTTTTTACCATTTTATTTTCCTTCTACGATAATAGATCCTTCGATTTATCGAAGGATCTATTATCGTAGAAGGTTTTAAAGGAACTTAAAGTTAACTTTAAATTGATTTATGTGATTTCATTACTCTAAATTGCTTATTTTCATATATTGTAATAAAGTATATTTTTGTTTCATTTATCTTTCTTAAAAAACAAATACAAAAATTAATCATAATAATAGCACAGGTAAACCACTAAGGTTTGTTTTATGAGCTATCGGAGTCTAAGTAAGTAGCACTGATAATAATACACTAATAGTAGGAGCTAACAACTAAGATATTTAAATTACGAGTGAAATAATTGCAATCCAAAACTATGTGACAAACATTGAAGTATTATTACTAGGTGGCAAAATATTTATCTAAATTCGAAACAAAATACGCTTTAAGTTTGACCTTGATATTTTTTGGGGTTAAATTGTTAACAAGTTCCTTTGGGAGGTCATTATAAGTCGAGGCACTAAGTAGCTGGCTGTTCGCTCGCCGTATGCATTGTGACGCGCGGCGTAAACAATCGGTTTTGAGCTATTGCACGGGTGTATACAGGGTGCTTGATTTCGTGTTTATATGATTCTTCAAAAAAGTTTTCTTTTATATATGACATATTATATAACTTTAAGGCACAGTGGCCTACGCAGTTGACTGAGACGCAAAAGTCGTCTAGTTGCCACTAAGAACTTCGTTCGCTAAGCTAACTCGTTCGATTAACCAGAATCCGAAAGAATTGTCTGCGTTCTTGTTTTTTTTAAACAATAATTTATAACCACCTAACAGAACAAGACAATAGTTACAAAAAAAAAACAAAAAAAATCGCCCTAAAATCGTTTTAAAGTTGGTACGCTGTGATACGTTTGAATAATGAAAATAGCAATGTCTAGGTCTTCCATGCATAAACTTTAAAATTATACAACATAAAAAACGCAGTTTTAACGGGAAAGCTCAACTTGACAGGAAAACATAAATCCACCATCAAATCAAAAGCAACATTGTAAACGACATGACATGTCCAAAATTCACTTGATTCAATACAATTTTAAACTCGCATAAACCTTTTTGAACCAAACAAAAGGTTGTAAGCTTTCCCACGCATCAAACCAACATTTTTGTATGAAATTCAACACAAAAAGATCCTTCTATCTACCTGTACAATGAAGGGAGAAAAAATCAATACTCTACGCAAGTATGTACAAAGTGAAATAAGTCACTTGTATTGTAAGCCGTATAATAACTTTAATTGATGACATTCCATACCTGAATCGTACTGCGTCTGCGCGAAATTTGTCAAAATAACCTAGTCTCGCGATGGTTTTGAATTACTAATGCAATTCAATGAGTAAATAGCTTATTTCTCAATTACATGAATAAAAACCGCCAAGTTATACATCAAAATGTGTGTGAATTAATCAAAATAGCTTGTGTCCTAATAAGTTTATGTGTATTCGTTAAAATAAACAAAGGAAAAGTGGTAAAATACGAACAAAGAAGTTAACATTTCCATAGCAGGGTATTGAATTTAGAACAGAACTGATTTATCATCAATTGTTTGCAAGTGTATTCGGCCAGTGTCATAGTAAATACTCGGTGTTTATTCCAAAGAGGTCAACGCTCGTTTACGCGTAGGTTGTAATATCGATTTTATAGGAATGGCGCGAGTTTCGAATTAACTTGTACGTTCCTCTGTGAATGATGTTTCCTTGTGATATTATTGGACGTATTTCGCACTAAATGACGAATGATGTACGAAGCACATGTTTTAGACCACACAAATTGCAATGACATTTAATTTTAGAACGGAACATTCCTGATTTAAAATGATAAAATTATGACGATGTCAGTTAACTGTTAGGAACTAAATCGATATAATGATGCAAGTTGTCCAATATCAAGTATCGACGCCTCAATCGACCATCGCAGCGGATGTGGCACAACACTACGTGCCTCCTCCACCTTATTTCGGTAATTCGACAACATTAGAAGGCTTTTTTTATATATTATTTTTGTTTTTTTATTTACACCCCAACGCAAGCAGATGGGTGGTGATGTGTTTCCTTATGTATGCTCCTAAAAGTCTGAACTGATTTTCGTTATCTAATTGAAGGAAGCGATTTACATTTTGTTTGTTTAATTGAAAAGTGACTTGATCGGTAGCGTTCCTAGCTTCGATTTATGAATCTTATTGCCGTCTGGTTATGATCAGCTCATTTCTATCGTTTGTCGAGGGTTTTTAATTTTTAGACTAATACATTTTATGAGTTTTAAATTAAAAACCCTCGACAATGTAGTTTAAACCGTGAACTCTAGAAGTAGTATAACGGTTAAGTCAGCTTTTTTAGTTTCGGAGAAATTCTCGCTCAAATAAGTGATGCGGTTTACCAAACATACCGGAATACTTTAAACCGAAAACTCAATGAATACCTGTTTAATAGGTTTTGCTAAACGTAAAAAAACAAAGGTACCTACTTACCTACACTAACTTCTAACAACAGGTTACGGTTAACTACGGAACCCTACAGTGCGCGTGGCCCGACACGCACTGGGCCAGTTTTATTTAATATAAGTAAACTTTCATTTCGTAATTATAATTATTTTGTTTATTAATTCGGTCGCCATTTCCTACTCCAATTTTGGCTTTCCGTAAACCATTATCTGTTTCCAGAACACGGTTAAAGTAAATGTTATTGATGTCCTTTTAGAATTACTTCGCTTTATTACATCACTAGGCACGCACTCCGTTGTTTCAACCGCGTATTCCCGTTCCCGAGGGAATACGGGGATAAATATAGCCCATGTTACTAATATGTAGCATTCTAATGGTGAAAGAATTTTGTATTAGTCTTTTTTAAACTTTCGCGATCACAACACATTATTACTTTATTGGATTCACGGGTATTTACGTCCCACGACCAGGTGCACCTGCAGGTGACCAGGTTCCGGTCGAAACCCTGGTCACCTGGTCGTGGTCGCGGGTAGACTGGCGTGCTGTAAGTAGTTGACCGCAGCAAAGCGAAGGCGTCTTTCCAGATTACCTTGATTTGGTCTTCATAATTAGAAATATGAGATTTAAGGCGATGATAGCCTAACACTTTAGGCATTTAAACGCTACTTTAAATTACGCTACCGCACGCGCTACAGACACTCGTAACTTGCGCCATAGTATAATAATTCAGTAACAAAATGCTTAAAAATTTCAAACATTGTCACTAAAAAAAAAATTGTTCCTGAAAAACATTATTTTAATGATCATTATAGTATTATCTTATTTTTGATCGTGTCTTTGAATATTTTTAACATGCATGCCTAGAGAATTACACAGTTTAAATTGACGTAGTTACCTGCCACACATACGTCTAATGTTATACCTACCACACGCTTTACACACACACACACACACACACACACACACACACACACACACACACACACACACATACACAAACAGTTCTTTTTGTCCCATTTATCCATTTAAATTCTTCACATCTATTCTATGCAGCTCATTAGACCCCATCCTACCCATCTACCCCATATTGTGTTGTGTCTGTCATTTCACTAGGTAACATTATCATTCGGTATGTTAAAAACACTTGCCGTGGGGTGTCGGCATTAAAAAGTTCCCCTGCTCTCATGGATGCAATAAGAGCCTGTTAAGTGATACCTCCGAAAGATGGGCAGCAGCTTCTTTCCGTGTATAGTATTCCGTACTGCGCTCGCCAACCCGCCTGCCAAGCGTGGTGAGTGTGGAAACTACTCCTCATGGAGATCCATCAGGGAGGCCTGTGTTTAGAGTGGACGATTTTTTCTCTTATACACATGCTACAACCAGATCATCAGGTTTTGGCCATTCAGGTGTCAAACTATGTTTCTTAGTTGAAAATATCTGCTAAAGAGATGAAAATGCTAAAAATGAGTATTTACTAAAGAAAAATCGGAAAAGCGCATTGTTCTACCCCGCACGACGATGACGTACTTGCACGGGACAAATGTCCCTAAATTTTGTCTCCAAAGGGCATCGAGCGGATATAAATCATAAAAAATTGTTTTTTACAATTCTCTAAAAATAATAACAGTCGCCCTAATCGCCACAGTCGCCTTAGTCACCATTGTTATCACAGTCACTCTAGTCAACACAGTCGCCATAGTCTTCACAGGCACCACAGTCGCCACATACAGTCACCAAACTCGCATCAGTAGTCCTGGCAGCACCTGATGATCCTTTCAAGAGTTATCCTTGGATAAAATATCCTGTAAACCCTAAAGAACTACCACATTTATGAAAAAGCCCCTATAAAAATCAGCTTCAATTCATGTAAAGTTGTAAATTTCAACCGTTCAAGAGTGACCCTTGAACAAAAATTGCGGCCACACATAGATACATACAAACATTCAGCCCAAACTCCAAATTGCCTCTCTAAATATGCCTCATTTCATAAAATATTTGTATGAAATTTAAAAAATCTAATTTCACCATTCTCTCCATAGGAGGCCAATGTTTTGGTGTAATTTTATTTGATTTCATCGTGTAGTTTACTCATAAGTACCAGTTGTTTTAGATTTTATTAAGAGGTAACTTTGGATTTTTTTATCTATGGAAATATTCTTAATCGCGTTTTTGTTTTACCATTCCCTAGGTAATATCCTGAACCTTAATATGTATTAATTTCAGAATTCTATGTTTAATGGTTATTGAGAAATACTTGTTTTGCAATGATGCAATCTGGTAGTACCCGGCCTTAAGGCCGACACTATCTGTAACGTCGGGATAATAATAAAGGTTTACGCGATAAATACTCGTTAATCCAATATAGTAATAAATTATAATATTAGTATAGATAACTGCTATGAACTGAATCGATTATCCATCTGTGCAGCATCGGCCGGCTGCACAGCGGACACGTCATGCCGCCGCCGCAAGTACGCATGGTGGTGCTGCGGCTGCGGCGCGCTGGCCGCCGCGCTGGGCGGGCTACTCGCCGCGCAGCACATCCTCGTGCGCGCCTACACCGCCTCGCCGCACCATCTGGAGACGGTGCCGGCCGCCGTGCCCGCTGCTATGGTGAGATACATGTCATTGTAGACCTTAGATCTCACTTTTATATAACCTTGACGTCGGCTGCCACTCTGACTTCAACTGTCACTCTGACGTCAACTGTCACTTTGACGTTAGCTGTCACTCATTCGTAGCTGTCACTTTGAAGATAGCTCAATCGGGTCTTCTACACTTCTTCTTTTTCTTGGGAAGTGCGGGTAAGAGTCGATCCTACGATCTGTACTCTAGCTTCAACTTCGGAAGCGACTACTTCCGAGTCTGGACTCGAAGTTGAAGTCCCTGGGGGTGTTGCCGTTTATAGCATTCTCTCTTCAAATAGTCTTCGATCCGACGCCTTACGAGGAGTCGGTTGAGCCTAGGAGCTCACGGGGCAGCGGTCTCCAGGAAGATTTGCTGTGCAGCGGGGCGATGGAGTTGAGGTGTGCATACGTTTATGGCTATTCGCCGTTTGTCTAGCCATGCTGGCAGGATGTCTAAGAGGCGTTGCATTCGGAGACGGGCTGTAGCTGGGCAGTTTGTGGAAGCAAAGTAGGCGCTGTCATCCGCGAAGAGCGCTAGTGTGACATCCCGTTCGCCGGACAGGAGATGGCCTTCCGAGGTTGGGATGTCGTTAGAGTATAACGCGTAAAGTGCTGGTGAGAGACACCTGCCCTGGGGAACAACGGCGGTGATTGGTCGGGGCTGAGATTCTTCTAGTTCGACTTCAACGAAGAAGCTTCGGCCCATGGGAAGGGCCTGACGTTGTGAATGATCGCTGGTAGTGTGGTGGAGGCGATCAGCTTCAGGATAAGGCCGACGTGCCAAACTCGGTCGAAAGCCTTTTCGACATCTAGGAAAACCTCGACTGTTGAGCTGCCGCTGTTGAGTTCGTGAGCAAGGTGATGCAGTATACGCGTGAGCTGGAGCGTTGTGGAATGCTGACTGCGGAATCCAAACTGTTTGGGCCTAGGTTCAATTTGCGGAACCAGTCTTTTGATGTTACCTCTCACATTGACTTGATCATGTTGATACACGGAAAGACGCTGCTGCCCATCTTCCGGAGGTATCCCTTGACAGATTTTCACTGCTTGCACGGGCAACAAGGCGCAGCATTCTACATCGCACGGCATCAACTGTCAATCTCTTATCATCATTTCAGCCGTAAAACGTCCACTACTGAACACAGGTTTCCCTCATGGGGCAGTTGCCATACTCACCACGCTTGGCAGGCGGGTTCGCGAGCGCAGTATGGGATGTTGATACACGGAATGACGCTGCTGCCCATCTTCCGGAGGTAGCTCTTAGCAGGCTCTTACTGCATCCACGGGCAAGATAGGAGGGGCGACTTTCTACTGCCGGCACCCACGGCGAAACTCTTACAATTGAATGAAATTGGTTGAAATAATAACTGTAATTGTTTCAGCTGGTCCTCACTGGAGTGTGCATCATGAGCCTGGCGAGACGCCGAAACAGATACAGCTATATGGTAAGAAAAGTATGTGTTGTCTGCTGATTATTCAAAATTATCTGCGTCCTGTAAGTTTAATTTTAAACTTTTTAACGTGACTTTATCGCGTACTTACCTGGTTTTCCCATGTGGTCACGTGTTCGGAGTCCACCTGTGACCACGAGGGCAGCAGGGCACTCGAAACGTCGGGAAATAATAAAAGGTAATTACGCGATAAAGTCCCACAGCCTGATTACGTGTCTCGAGACAGGTTTGCAGCAGGCGTAAATCTCGCGATCAACGATATCAATCATCATCATCACCATTTCAGCCGTAAAACGTCCACTACTGAACTAAGGCCTCCCTCATGGATCACCATGAGTGGTAGTTGCCATACTCACCACGCTTGGCAGGCGGGTTGGTGAGCGCAGTACCGGATGTTGATATACGGAAAGACGCTGCTGCCCATCTTTCGGAGGTGTCCCTTAGCAGGCTCTTACTGCATCCACGGGTAGGAGAGGAGGGGTAACATTCTACTGCCGGCACCCCACGGCAATACAACCCCACGCTATCAATACAATTCGTGAATTAACTTTGTGACGAACAACAACATCTGTTGATAAGACCGCCCATTGTATGTTATATTTGTCTGTGTTTCTCTTTGTGAAATTTATGTTATATGGTGAACGTACAATATAGAGTTTATCTATCTATCTATCTGTTAAACAAATTAGAAATGACGTTTGATAGCGATGATTACCAGATTTGCGCCTGTTGCAAACCTATCACTAGATACGTGGTAAGGGAGCCGTTAAACAGTTTAAAATTATGTCTACTAATCGCGAAAGTCAAAGTCCTATTAATCACTATTGGAAGGACCTGACTCCTGACATACAGGTAACCCTAGTTTAGGAGTCAGAGCCAAACACACTCAGTTAATTTGATTTTACGCAATAATTTTTTTTTTTTAATTTTTTTTATAAGCGTGGCAAAATTTTGATCTTTGATGGATTTTGAAATTACAGGGTTTGTAATACATACGTGTATGTCATCTTATTGTTACAGATAAAAGTGGTCGGAGCCTGCTGCCTCATGTGTGCCCTCACCTGCGTCCTCGTCACCATAACTACGACGGTCATCCATATGAACAAGTACGTAGATTTACACCTCGACGAGCTCTGTGGCGCAGCGGGCGAAGGTGCAACGCAAGAGGTTGCGGGTTCGATTCCCGCCTCCGGACCAAATTTGTTAAAGTAAAGTAAAGTAAAGTAAAAATTTATTTATTAGATGCAAGAAACATTTTGCTTATTATAACCTTACCTTACGAACTACGAATTAATTAATTAATCGAATAAATCAACCTTAATTAAGAGTAAGGTAAGTAATGTCTGTACGATCTGCAGATATTTGTTCAGGGTGTTCTGGATGTTTTTCTGTATAATTATAATAAAAATATGTATAAGTAAAATGTATTAAGTATATCAGTCTTCTAGTACCCATAACACAAGCTCTGCTTAGCTTGGGGCTAGATGATGCTGTGTGAAATGTCCAGCATTCTTTATTTTTAATAATATATAATATAAAAAGAAACTATTCTATCTATAATTTATTTGATCCGCAGGGGACAAAATGTTGGGTAGTCTTAATTGTTATATGGAACTACTAAGCTATAATTTAAGCATTATATCAACCATCTGCCGTGCCGGGTGCCGGCAAAAGAATATTGCCCCTCCTCTCTTGCTCGTGGATGCAGTAAGAATCTGCTAAAAGTTGCCTCCGGATGATAGGCAGCGGCGTATTTCCGTGTATTAAAATCCCGTACTGCACTCGCCAAGCATGGCGAGTTTCAACCATCCCACATGATCTTGGAGATTCTAGAGGGAGGCCTTTGTCCAGCAGTGGACGTCCTACGGCTGAGATGATGATGATGATGATGATGACGAGGTTTTATATAACGAGACACCAACCCCAGGAGTCTTGTTGAAAAGAGTTACGTCAGCCCTGCTGACGTCACCGGGGTCTTCTTCATGATGATCGCTCATTGAAACCAACTTGTGGAATTGTAGACTTATTTATTTTCCCAAGAGTAGGTGTGCTCGGTACTTCAAAATCTTAATAATTTTTATAATAATTTTATGACAATTAAGTTTTTCCAATCAACCACGTCAACATAATCAACTTGACGTTTTTTATTGATTATACCCAAAATTATAGAATAATAAATCTAGAAATAGGTCTAATGTCTTTGTGTTTGTTGTTTATATCGTGAAATGCCGCCTTGGCGCCGACATATACAATACTGATTTATTTAATTTCCAGGCTACAAACGCTGAAATTCTGCGAGTACACGAAACTGACGCGAACCTGCACCTGCTTCTCAATGCCACCGGACACGCAGCACAGTCCTGGGGACGACGAAGGTATGTCTTTACATCATATTCCATCCAAAGGTTGTCTGGAACAGATCGCTCTTGGCGGGAAGACCGCCCATTCTATGGCTGAGGGGTAGTTGCGAGCTCAGGACGGAATATTATTACACAGATAGACCTGCTCCCCGTCTTTCGAAGGTATCCATTAGCAGGCTGTCACTGCATCTACGGGCAGATGAGAGGAGGGGTAACATTCTACTGTCCGCATCCCACGGCAACTATACATTCGTTTGTAAAATTTTTACATATATAACGTTATTTTTAGTGCATTAATATAATTATTATGCATAGTGCTGTCTGTCTGTCTGTGTATTTGACGATTACAACCGAACGCGTTGACCGATTTACATGAAACCTTTTTCGTTAGCACCGTCCTAATGAGAGAAGGTGACTGATTGATTTTGCTGATCGCGGTCACAGAGACCAGAGTTATTGTGACGTCAAAATTTCACCAAAAAAATAAAAGTCTTCAAATGGCCGAAAACTTCCTAAAACCCAAAAATGCCATTTTTGACCTTTTAAGGCCTTCAACCCGTTTTCTGGTACCCCCGTACCAATGCTTGTTATTCTATTAGGTTACTAGCGAACCGCCCCGGCTTCGCACGAGTGCAGTGCTGATACTAAATATACTACAGAATATATCATCGCGGACTTTTTTGAGGACCTTTTTTATGGTGTACAATACTGTAGTACATTATTTTGATCTATCTCGTAGGAGTCGTAGGTAACACTTTTTTGCGCTCACATTGCAAACGCTCTGGCTGTTTGCAATGTGAGCGCAAAAAAGTGTTTATTTAAGACCTCAAATTTGAAACCTTCAAAATGATCAGTGTTTCTCTACTATATTATGCATGTATTATACATATAAACCTTCCTCTTAAATCAATCTAGGTATCTATTGAAAAACGCATCAAAATCCGTTGCGTAGTTTTAAAGATCTAAGCACATACATATAAAAACAGACAGCGGGAAGTAACTTTGTTTTATACTATGTATTGTTTTTGATCTCGCGTCCCTTTTGGCAGTACATCGCGGTAGCACGTGCTCCACTGTCTCCTCCTCCTCAAGACACCCACGACACAGTCCACTGTTTGTGGCCCCTGTCTTGAGGAGATGGTGGTTGAGATCAGTGTTAAAATACATTTATCCGGTATTTATCGCGTAATCTTTATTATGTCCCGACGTTTCGCTTGGATTGCACCAAGCATGGTCTTGCACCCAGCATGGTCAGTCTTCCCGGGACCATGCTTGGTGCAATCCAAGCGAAATTTCGGGAAATAATAAAGATTATTTACGTGATGAATACCCGGATAAATGTGTTTTAATAATGTGTTGTGATTGCGAAGGTTTAAACAAGGAGATCGCAGTGGCATCCATTCTTCCACTTCAGGTTTCATTAGTAACTATCTTTCTTCACAGGAGTCCGCTGCGTCTTCGAGGGCGTTTCGGAGTGCGGCGTCGTGCACGGAGCGCTGTACTGGTGCCTGAGAGGCGTGTTCGCGCTCTCCGTTAGCGCTGTTCTCGTCTGCATCTTCAGCTGTATGCTCGCCTACCAGCTGCTCAGGTAAGGTTAATGAGAGCGCCATCTAGCGTCGGCACCAACTAACAGAGATTCGTAGAGTGATCGGACTACGGCTCGACAGTGAGCACCATGCTAGGATTGTGACTGCCATCTAGCGAAAATTTACTGAACTATGTTGTAAATGTAGTCTCAGTGCGGCGTCGTCCACGGACCGCTGTACTGGTGCCTGCGAGGCGTGTTCGTTAGCGCTCCCGTTAGCGCTGTTCTCGCCTGCATCGTTAGCTGTATGCTCGCCTACCAGCTGCTCAGGTCAGTGCCATCTAACGGAGGCTCGGAGAACTACGGTGCGACGGTAGTGAGACCGTCCATTTTAATTTAATAGTATCTTTATTATGAACATGTAAGATACGAGTATCAAAGTCACTAATGATGCTGTGTGATTTGTCCATTATTTATTTATTTATAATACAACAAGTACAAGTGGTAAACAACGTGCTCAGACTGAGACCGTCATCTAGTAAAAATTCGCTGAACTACGTTGTAAAAGAGTCAATCTTACCGGCTATCAGTTGGCCGTCAGTGCCATCTAGCGGAGTGTTACTGAACTACGTCATAAATATCACCAAACAGTGTAGGATGGGTGCGACATCTACCGTAATGTTACTGATTAGTATGGCAATCCAACGAATAGGATATTGAATGAGACGGATTTAACACAACTGAGTCAGCCTATAAGGATAAGTATAGCGTAAATGATAATGGTGGTCATGAAGAAAATGACAAAAATATGGCGAGAAAGACTTGCGTATTTATTTAATTAGCTTTAGAATTACTACATCACTGTTTACTCAGCGCGTTGTCCTATATGCAGGCGCGGTACCGCAGTATGCATGCTACGCCAACTCTGCGACTTTATGTCAGTGCCATCTGGTGGTATACGTTGTAAATACCACGAAACATACTGGCTTGATGTCACCAAGTTAAGTGTTTAGCTGGTATAGTGTCTAGATTCTAGGCACTTTACACACAACCGTCTACTTAACACACGATCGTACCCACATTAAAAATGAGAGAAAATAGAAACTCTATAATCTAGACAAATAAAGGCATAAAGACTTGCGCATCGATATATTCTCATTGCATCAACCTAATCACTTCATCACTGTATCCCCAGCGCGATGTCCTGTATGCGCGCGCGGTTCCGCAAAATCCTGATGCTGCGCCTCAGCTCTGCGACCTCCGACTTGACTTCCACGTAGTCCATTATGTCGGGGACTTCGTACGCGTTTCTTACCTGGAAAGAATTACATATCACTAGCGCCATCTAACGGAATTTTGTTAAACAACGTTGTATATTGGCGCGGCGGGAAGATCAAAGATGGACCAAAGCAGTCACCGAGTGGAGGCCTAGAGCAATGCGGCGGCCTCGGGGCAGACCACCTGCTCGCTGGTCGGGTGATATTGTTAAGGCAGTGGGGGAACAGTGGATCCGGCTGGCACAAGACCGCCAGGAGTGGCGTATAAGAGAAGAGGCCTTTACTCAGCAGTGAGTGTTACCGGATGATTAGATAGATATATAGATAGAACGTTGTATATACCACGTGGTATCCACTTTTGACATTCCACTAAGTATCCATATATACACTGGACCATCCATTTAGACATAACTTTTAAATCTATCTGAGTTGTGAACATTATAATTATGCAATATTTACGAGATATTTACCATGATTTTAGACATTACCAAACACAGGAACTTCAACCGAGAAGATGGTTTACAATTATCTGGTACCTGGAATCCGGTTGGATAGAAATGTAGCAACCGAAAAAGTGCAGTATTAGCCTTGCGTAGTGATACCGTTAGTGCTGTGTGCCGTGATCGAGTTGCGTTTTAAAGTGAAACCGGTGGTAGGGCCATCATTCGCAGTCAGAGACTTAGAAAGAGGGTAGATCGTTTCGTCGTGATGAGCAAACGCATCGTAGATACCGTCTTTATTTCCTCCTGTTTAACGGCGAGTTGGTCAGCCTTCCTCTTTATATTGTCTTTCTCCCTCCCTAAATCCACTATCAGACGCTCCCTGGTCCTCTTCGTCTCCAGAACGGACGCCAGGTAGTTGTTTTGTTCCAGTGTCCAGTTGTATATGCGAGATGAGAAAATCCTTTGCAGTATCCCAAAATTTCTTACATACCGCCGTAATTCCGTCCGGTTTCTCGGCGAGTTGGTCAGCCTGCCTCTCTATGTTGTCATTCTCCCTCCCTAGCTTCACCATCAGACGTTCCCTGGTCCTCTTCGCCTCCAGAACTCACGCCAGGTAGTCTTTCTGTTCCAGTGCCAGTCGTATATGCATGATGAGAAAACCCTTCGTAGTTTCCTAAACTTCTGACATACCACTAAATTGAAATTATGGTAGCTTGACATCATATAATAAATATAATAGGGTTTTGCACCACGTATTTAACTTATTATCATCATGCTGACGTTTCGTAGACTATTCAGAGGCTCTTTTTCATGAGCACCGTTCGTGGCCGCCTCCGCAGCGTTAGGCTGGATACACACGGTGCTTACTGTGTCACTTTCCTGACCGATTTGAACACTGCCCTGTTCAGCAATCGTGGAGTAAAGGTGATATACCCTAACCCTGGTCTCGGTTACTAACATACCTGCTTTATTTCGTCCAGTTTCTCGGCGAGTTGGTCGGCCTGCCTTTCTATGTTGTCCTTTTCCTTCCCAAGCTCCACCATCAGGCGTTCCCTGGTTTTTTTCGTGTTCAGAACGGACGTTAGGTAGTTATTCTGTTCCATCATCGCCTGCTTGTGTATTGTCAGGTTTAGGTTCGCATCGCCTGAAGGAAAGGTTTTTATGAATTAAGTAACCTGTAGTTTATTTATAAACACCATCATTAACATTTGGTTATTTTAGCTAACCCAATGGACAGAACAACCCCACTTATACCTCTATACCATCGCCCGCACACTCGACCAACTAATTATGGCAATTTATGGTATCAACGATAGCGTCGTTGTAATAAGACATAACAAAGGCGACCTTGGAAAGTTTGTAGGTACTGTTATCGTTCAACTGTATAAGGATGCCACAGCACTCACTCGTCGGAATAATAATTATTATATAATATTATCTTTAATTCAGACAACTATAGATAAGTGACATGATGTAAAATACTTAATCCAAGGCTACCTTACAAACTAACAGACATATTATAAAACTTATAACTAGGGCACACGTGATGTCACCGACGTGTTGCGGGGCTGGTCCCGTGCTAGGCGGCCTTTGAACCGCCTAAACTTCACCCCTTGCCAGATGTCTGAAATACATATATCCTTGATAGGGGTTGAAATCTGGGAATTCTTCAATAAAAATCCGGAAGCACATTTAGCCAATTCACGATTTATTCAGGGAATGACAGCTCACAAGAAATCTACCCGCGGTATCAATATAATGGTGACCTACCCTATTATACATACATCACACCCTCCTACTTAGTTTAGAGTATATAACAAAAAACCTGTTGAACAGGGATAGAAAGTCATTAACTATAATTTAACAAAAAACGTGTATACGTAATCTAAAACTAACTTATGAACTAAAGAATTTGAATGTACCTACTTGAGGGTCATGATGGTCTCCAGACGTTCTGTCGGAACCCTATAATAAGCTTCGATATTATAATGTTACGTGAGTAATCCGCGTATTTTCAAATGACATCGTCTTACCTGTCATTTTCTTCAACTCCTCCAGCTGCACCATTTTGTTCTCTATTAGCAGCGTGCACTCGTCGTTCTCAATCTTAATCTTCTCGAAGTCCACGGGACGTAAACTCTCACTAAGTTCGGCCTTTACCTGTAATTTAATAAGATGCTACAAGTCATATAACTCATAATATTGTTATGAGCTGTTCGGGATTAAATAATGTAGGTAGTCCAAATAGATCAAAATTAACACTTCAATCACACCAATAAGAACCTCACAGCAGAACACTTCTTTACAGAACACCACTACGTATAAGACTTGTTCACAAATCACTGATCACCACTGTAATCACTTTAAGTCGCTCGGATATATCGCACTGTTCACTTTCGTAGCCAAAGAAAAACTGTCGCTCACACGCCCACGCATTACTATCGCACTTATTAGAATAAGATATGGGCCGTAGAATAAGTTTATTACCATCTGTAACTTATTTTAGTTGAAGCTATGAAATAAATGTCTCTTATTTATTTTTATTTATTTATTATTAGAACATTCGAGAAACGCAAGTATTCACACACAAAAGATAAACAGATGAACAACCTTGTTTACAAACGCGCTTTTGTTTTAAAAACCGGTCTTTCTAGAAACTTTACCTGTTTAAGTCCTAAGAATGCAAGTAAACAAACCAAATGAACTTTAAAATTTGGTTCTGTCTCTATCTTATATGTAAAGAAACACCGATCCTTTCTCGATCTTTCGCTAATTTACTAGTTTGTGTTTGCGCACGGCGCAACAATATGAGTAATTCCATTAGCATTCCCAAAGGAGATGCAGATGTTGTTGATCGCGAATGGTGGTAGTGAATGGAATCAATGAAGGTTGCTCAAGTTCGCTGTTAAGAACCTTTCTCCATCATTGATCTGGTGCTGGCTGACGTGGTTACCTTTATCTGCCCTTTCAACTTGCTATACTGAGTGTTTAGCGTGCTGGTCCGTAGCCTCAGCTTGCCTATCTGGCTGTCGGCCATTTTAACCCATTCCGTCAGGAATCGGATCCAAATCTCCGCCGGGATGCGCTGGGCTATCTTGTCCCACCCTGGAAATGTTTAGATTCGTTTCAGATATATAAAACAATTATTTACAATTTTTTATTTACGCACAGATACAAACACAAAACTATAAGCTAACAAACAGAAAACAAGTCAAAATAATTTGAATAATAGTGCGGACAGGAAGGGATGTGGTGTGCGTAAAAAGGTCCCCAACTCAGCATTGTGTCATCATAATCTTAGCCATATAATGTCTACTGCTGGACGCAGGCCTCTTTCATTGATCTCCAAGTTCTGATCATAAGGGGGTTGTTGCCTTAATCGCCACCCTTGGCAGGCGGGTTGGCGAGCGCAGTACGATGTTGATACACGGAAAAGAAGGAACCCATTAGGTACACCAAAAAATATCTATTACATCATGCAAAAAATTGTCCTGCGATCAAACGCTTAACTATGTGTCGGTTTAGCAAAGAGAAAAGGCATTAAAAATAAATTAATAAGTCCCTGATAAAATGCCATGACATTTTGCCGCGGAATGGCAAATTAGCCTCGGCCGAAAAAGAAAAAGAGACGGGAGTTTCGGAAGCCCGCGAGAGCAACTTTGCAAATCATCTAATAACTCGTTTTTCAATAGTCTTAAGCAGTAGTGTTTACCTATCCCATGTTCGTTAATTAACTGCAGGCGATAGATTAACATGTGTGAGACAGTAGACGCACTGCTCCGATTTCGACATTGACAATATCAGTGAAACTCTCGAGAAGTTTCGTAGCTTTTGATAGACTCGGTTGATTTATTACTCAAAAGACGTATCTAGTGAATCTAAATAGGACGCTCCTAAAAGCCTTCATATGCATTGGTTGAAAAAGAGTTAACACATGCCTTCCACTATAACGCTCTGGTTGAACATGGCGACTGCCTTATCAACGTCAGCTACTCTGACTCCAATCTCCTCCAACTGCGCTTTCAACAGTGCATGCTGCTTCGCCGCCTGAATGAACAAACAAATTCTATAAGTAACCTGGTTTCCATGCTCTGTTTAGTTTGGGCTTGCACATTAAAGACATACCCAATAGAGAGGAAATGTCATTTATTTTCTCTAAGCAACAATTCCGCTAAAATATATTTCATAATTTTACGGAAAAGTACAGTCGGCTGTTGGCGCTGTACTGTCAAAAGCGAGACATAGTTTTTTTTTGTTTTTTTGGCGCCTACCAAGTGCCTTTTTAGGGGCCGTCGGCTAGCCTACCTATCCGTACTGTTGCTATTTAATATGCAACAACATTTAAAACTGTAAAAAGACCAACCTTGCTCCGTACTTTCGAAAGGGTTACAACGAGGTTCTCCATCTCTATGGAGATCAGCTCGGACCGCTCCAACACGTTGATTCGCGGCCCAGTGCCGAATATTATTGTGCCTGAAAATCGGCACAAAGGATTTATCAGTGCTGGGATTTACCAATAGGCTGAGTAATAGTAAATAGGCTGGTAAATTTGTAAATCCGCCACTGGGATTTATTGAAATAGTCCAGCAACAACATGATAAAGTTAAGGAAGAGCAATTTAGGTCAATGTCTGGGGGGCTAGGTACTTACGTCCGTACGTTCGACCCTGTGGAGATAGAGAGATGCCGTGGGGTGCCGGCACGAATATTACCCCTCCTCTCATACCCATGGAGGCAGTAAGGCTGCTAAGGGATACCTCCGGAAGATGGGCGGCAGCGTCTTCCCGTATATCAACATCCCGTACTGCGTTCGCCAACCCGCCTGCCAAGCGTGGGGTATGGCAACTACCCCTCATGGAGGTCCATGAAGGAGGCCTGTGTTCAGTAGTGACCGTTCTACGGCTGAAATGATGAATGATGAGATAGAGAGAACGCGAGAGTTTAGCGTCGCAACCCTCTCGTAAATTTTCTATGCAAGTAAATTGAAAAGGCGTGGAGACAGCACACAACGTGAGTCTTCAGTTTTAGGCTCATCATCATCATATCAGCCGTAGGACGTCCACTACTAGGCAAACGCCTCCCTCATTGTAGCAATCCACCAAAGACGAAATAGCTGGTGGCTTCTGCTACTCTGGGGAGACCTTTGGTTAGGTCTGACGTGTTCCACTATGAAAATTAGGAGAGCTTCATCATTGCCTATAGGATACCACCCAGCACCAAAATATACACTTCACGTTCCTTTAGACTGCAAACTGCCACACATTCACCTTCTTAGGAGTCATTAGCTGATGGGATTCTGGAGATCACAAAAGATACCACACGCGCGTTGTTGATGATGAAGCTTCTAGCGGTCAGCTTCCGCGATGACTTCGCGTGTTGTTCGTTCGGTGATTCGTTACAGAATTCATTCGTGATTTGATACTGAATAATACCAATAGACAGGAATAATGATGAACCTTGCTTGATAGACTGACGAGAACGGAACACTTATTGATCTCTAGGTACTGCTTGGAAGCAGCCTGCATCCACCGCCAACCTGCGGTTCTTACCAAGTCCCATCTTGTAGGTGTACGTCCTAAGGAACGCTTGCCGGTCCGTGGCCTCCATTCGAGAACTTTGCGGCCCCATCGGCCATACGTTCTGCCTGCTATATGGCCTGCCCATTGCCACTTCAACGTGCTAATCCGTCTGGCTATGTTCTTATCTATGTATATCTTAGTCTAAGTCGTGAAAATTTTAAAGCCCACTACCTCCTATCCTAGCAGAAGACTCCACCTTCCTCGTGCTAATCCTGGACGGGCTCATCAGCATCCTAGATGGACTGATGGTGGACTCCTGGCCAAAACCCGACGTCCTGGACCTGCCGTAGCTGCTGCCGATCAGCGACGTATTGCTCTGCAGTCTCATGGCGTACTCGACGGCTTGCTGGATGCCGTTCATCAGTGATGGCTCCAGGCGTAGTATGGTCTTTTCTAGGATCTCGTTCTCGAGGGATAGAACCTGGGAAGAGAATTGAACAATATTGGTTCACTTCGTTTATTTGTGGCCGTGGGGTGCCGGCAGTAGAATGTTATCTCTCCTATCGTGCGATGCAGGAAAAGCATGCTAAGGGATACCTCCGGAAGATGAGCAGCAGCATCTTTTATCATCCTGCCAAGCGTGGTGAGTATGGCAACTACCCCTCATGGAGATCCATGAGGCAGGCATGTGTTCAGTAGTGGACGCTTTACGGCTGAAATCATGATGATGATGATGTGCCCTGACACCAAAACTGTGGCATTGTCTTTATATATGTACTTATAACTACTTCTAATTAAATACCTGGACCTACCTTGATCTGACGCTTGAAATCTGCGACGCGCCTTATCAGCTCCGCGTCAGTGAGATCTTCGGAGACGTTGAAGAACTGGCTCCCAGACCGCGAGTAGTGACCGAAGCTGGGCCTACGGCCTTGGCTTATTAGGGAGGACATCGAATTGACTAGAAGAGAAGTAATAATTAGTATATATACAAAAATTGAGCCGTCAAGAGACGCCTGGCATATGTACATATGTATGTAAAACATTTTTACCACTGTCGGCATAGTCGCCACAGTCGCTAAAGTAGACCCAGTTGCCATAGTCATTCGCTACAGCCGCCACAGTACCTCGTCGACACAGTCGCATCAGTCGCCCTAGTCGCCACAGTCAACACGATGGGCACGATGGACGAAGGGCAGTCGCCCTATAGTAAGGACTTTTAATCTATTATAGACGATTTATACAGCGTCAGCAACTGGTTATAATGCTATACAGGACGCTGCAGTGCCTGGGACATGGTTAGATGCCCAGCACCTATACCATCCTCGCAGTCGCCCTAAGTAACTAACTCGCACGCGTCACCTCTCGTCCGATCGGTTTCACCCTCCCGCAAAAGATGTTTTACATCAAAAAGCCGAGCGTGGCGAGTATGGCAACAATCCCCTCATGATCTTGGAGATGTATGAGGGAGGCCTATGTCCAGCATTGAACGTGGACGGCAGTCCTACGGCTGTAATGATGATGTACAAAAAAAAGCAAAGCTTTGAAGCTTTAAAGCTAGAACAGCCATAGATAAAAAGTCGTGTAAACACTTGGAGAAGGCTTTTACCACCCATTCGGTCTATAAGCACAATTTGCTTATTAACTTTAATTTATTTTGATTTTTTACCTTCATCATCTCAGTCGTAGGATACCCACTGCTGGACGTAGGCCTCCCTCATGGATGTCCATGTGATCATGAGGGATTGTTGCCATACTCATCACGCCTGGCAGGTGGATTGGCGGGCGCGGTACAGGAAGTTGTTACACGGAAAGACGCTGCTGCCCATCTTCCCGAGCTATCCCTTAGTAGGCTCTTACTGCATCCACGGGCATGAGAGGAGGGGTAACATTCTACTGCCGGCACCCCACCGCAACTTCGTCAGTTTAGTACTTTATGAAAAAGGCGTGATTTTGAAAAATTACAAGCGATACTTGTAAATAAAAAAAAAAATATCTATCTACACTAATAATAGGTCTTTACCTATGAAATTGCCGTTCTTCAGTACTGGTAATTTCAAATAAAAAAAAATTTGACATGGCTTGGTATTTCAAATTCAAATTAATTTTGTTTTAAAAACATGACATTCTTTTTACAAACTCAGTCTTTTGTTTATTGATTAGCGTTGTATTTTCAATACATTTGAACATTTTTCGTCATAATGGGTACCTTAAAAAATCGTGTAATTATGGAATATGAGTTCCGTCGTGGCACCAACGTGACACAAACGGCACGTAACATCAAAAACGTTTACGGAGAGAACTGTATAAACGAACACACAACCTGTTATTGGTTTTCCCGGTTCCGTTCTGGAAATGTTGACTTGAAAAATGAAGCTCGTGGCCGTCCGAAGACTACTGTCAACAATGATGAATTAAAGACGATTGTAGAAGCTGACGAAACTCAATCTACAGCTGAGCTAGCAGCAGCTTTTGATGTTAGCATCAAAACAATATTGATCCATTTGCGACAAATTGGCAAGGTAAAAAAGCTTGATAGATAGATGGGTACCCCACGAACTTAGCGCTGGCGAGCGCAACGTACGTGTTGAGACCTGTCTCGCGCTGCTCAACAGATAAGGAAATGAAGGAATTTTGAACCGAATTGTTAACTGCGATAAAATATGGACTCTGTTCGACAATCGAAGGCGCTCAACAAGTTGGTTAGATCCTGGTTCAGCACCAAAGCAATGCCCTAAACCAAAAATGACCCCTAAAAAGTGATGGTCACTGTTTGGTGGTCTAGTGTGGGTGTGATTCACCACAGTTTTTTTTATAAAACGGCATGAGCATTACTACAGATGTGTACTGTAAAGAACTGGACAATGATGGAGAAGCTTGCACATCTGCAACCAGCTTTGGTCAATCGGTCGTCCCTACTGCTCCTTCACGACAACGCGCGACCCCATACTGCACAACAGACCAGTTTCCAAGCTGCAAGAGCTGGGGTTGGAAGCTCTCCCTCATCCTCCATACTCACCAGACCTTGCACTTACCGACTATTACTTTTTTCAAAATTTAGACAACTTTTTAGTGGGTAAAAAATTCAATTCCCGAGGGGCAGTACAAAATGCCTTTGAAGAGTTTGTTGCCTCCCGTGCAGCTGATTTTTACAAGAAGGGCATCAATAAACTGCCAATGCGTTGGCAAAGATGCGTCGATAGCATGGGGTGTTGCTTTGAGTAATAGAAATAAAAAAGTTAGGAAAAAAAGTACTTTCATTTATTCCATACAAAACGGCAATTTCATAGGTAAAGACCTAATATTATAAAGAGGAGAGAGCTGCATTCTGCTGCTGGCACTATTTTTAACTTATTTTGTTTAAAAGAAAATTCAAATATTTTTAATAGATAATGAAAACAATGAAAAACTCATCACAAACGAGACACAGACTGGCAGGTGGCGCTCCTCCTGCTGAGGATATTATATACCGACCCCTCGTAGTGTGGAATAGGGACAAAGAAAAGGCAATGATAATATGGGCTACGCTTAAAGAATTCTTGTTTCAGCTGATGATTTATATAGATGGTTTAAATTATGTATACAGCGCAACTGGTAATCATGCTGTACGGGACGCTGCAGTGCCGGGGACATTGTTAGATGGATTAGGCATGCCCAGCGCCTATACCATCTTCTCAGCTTAGTCAGCTGTTAGTCAGAGGAAAGAACAGGTCAATAAGTCTGAAGCTAAGAACAGGTCAATACGTCTGAAGCTAACTAAGCCGCGGGTTTCCTCACGATGTTTCCTTCACCGTTAAGGTTAAAAAGTAAATAAAAAAAAATTACTTTCCCGAAATGACAAGGTACGTTTTTCCGTATACCCTGACATGTTAGTAGTTTTGTACAAAAACTGGAAACTAGGGTATTCTAGGCTGCCTAGGGCCAGACGGTCGACTGAATAGCGTATTAATACCACTTTATCACAAACCACATAATTACGAAATGTAAAAAAAAAACTACACAAATACGGTAAAAACTTGTAAAAATTATTACATTCTTGTGTAAACGTTTGTAAAAATCCCAAATAGCAAACTGACACTGTAGGTGTTGTCTTCACAGGCAATAGTGATTGACTTGTAGTTCGGTTTCGGGATGCTTTTGGCCGAAACGGGTTGGCCTTGTTTTCAGGTTTTTTATTATGTGAATTTCACAAACAGTATCTTCTTGGATTATTTTAAAACCTTAGTAAAATAAAAACAACGGCCAAGTGCGAGACAGAGTCGCGCACGAAGGTTTCCGAGCAAAAAACGGCAAAAAATTACTTACTTGTTTGTTGTATGGGAGCCCCCCTCATATATTTTTTTTATTTTAATTTAATTATTTATTTTCAAAGTGAATATACGACTGTTCCCGTCTTTGATATCAAGCAAAAAACTGAAAAAATACGTTTGTTGTATGGGAGCCCCTCTTAAATATTGATTTTATTCTGTTTTTAGTATTTGTTGTTATCGGCAAGTCTGTAAAAATTCCAACTGTCTAGCTATCACGTTTTATGAGATAAAGCCTGGAGACAGACAGACAGACAGACAGGCGGACAGCGGAGTCTTAGTAATAGGGTCCCGTTTTTACCCTTTGGGTACGGAACCCTAAAATTGAGCAAATTTTTATACCCTTAAAGAATTTTAATGCATTCTGAATAGGTATCTAAATCTTAGCAAGACCGATCACAAAACACGTTTACTTGGATAATTGATTTATTTTCGATTTCTGAGGATATATTATCAAAAGTCACTCATCATCATTTTACTGATTCTAATTAGTCAAAGAAAGACCAGAATATTGACTGTTTAATTGATATAAAATACGACAATTTACTTAAAAAAATGTATTTATACAATTACCCGCAATGATTTTTAAAACCCGGCCTTAGCCTGACTTCAACAGAACTTTGAAAGTTGTAGGTAAAATAAATGTTTTGTTTCGTTGCTTGCGTCGCGTCGGTGAGGTTGGCTTGGACGCCGAAAGTTAAAGCCGAATTCGAACAGCATTGGCATATTTAACACCTAATAACGCTGCCTTATTTCTACGGTCATACGGTTGATATTCCCATAGATTTTGAAGGTGTGGTTGTTTGTTAGGTTGCTGTGGAGATGGTCAAGTCAATTTATTTGCCACCTTCATGGTGGTTTGAAGGCGCTACGTTAAAAATTATGGGGAATGTTTTAACCTGTTTTAACATTCTGAGGTTTTAACCATGCACATAGAATTTTACGTACTTACTAACTCTATGGTTATAACCTTTGTTGGGAATGTTTTCGCAGTTACCAAAATATAATCATTCACTCGGCACACTCGGGAAGTTTAGTAAAAAATATTAAAATCCAGAAAATATTTAAAAAAATAATAATAAACACACAAAATAGGATGATGATTATGTATTTGCCTTGCTATTTTTTACTTTGTTTAATTTTATATATTTTTTTAATATAAGATTCTTATGTATGATCTTAATTTATTTTTATCAACCAAACGTTCGAGTTGTATAAAACTAATCACCAGAATATTTTAAATATATTTTTTCTATGAGTTAGATTATAAGTTAGGTTAAGTGCAAGTTATGTAATAGGTTAATTTTTAGAGTTTCATTTTGTATTTCTTAGATGTTTAACTTAGTGTCATACATAATACAACGCAATAGAATAAGCTCTGTAACGTTATAATTATGTAGGAGTATAAATAAATAAATAAAAATACGTTTGCAATAACGAATTCCGAAAAACACAATTGACAGAAGCAGTCTACATGTCAATATTTATTTTAAGCAAGTAGGTACCTTAGACGAGATTATCTTTATATATATTATTATATAAATAAATAGAAATGTTCTTTATTTAGATAATTAAAATCCATATTACACTTTCAAACATTAAGGATGTACCTACAAAATGGCGATTTTTCTGCGTCTTCCGTACAACGTTTTGAACGTTCTTTATGTATAGGTACATATTATATAACGTTACATAACATTATATAACGTTGTATATGACTATCAGTGACTTGATTTGTTTTTCATGATTAAAACTCCACTTAAAGATTCAAATTACTAATACTGGTAAAATCAGTGTAGGTCTATCGTATAAAAATATTTTTAATCGCTTGGTATTTATTTTATTTCGTTACACCTAAGAATGTCGTCGTATACACGGAAAGACGCTGGTGCCCATCTTTCGGAGGTATCCCATAGCAGGCTCTTAATGCATCCACGGGCATGAGAGGAGTAATACTCTACTGCCGGCACCCCACGGTAGTACCTACAATATTTACAAGTTATAATTATCTTGTTACAGCCATGAACGTAAGAAGATGTATTGGGAGCAGCTGGAGTTGAGATGTCGGTCGCTGTACCGCCCGCCCACCGGCACAGCAGCCGCGACCACGGGCCGACCTCCTCAGGTAAAACATACACACAAATACACACACTTACATCAACGTACACCATCACACACACATACATACGCCCGCCCACCGGTACAGAAACAATAGCTACACACTAATACACACACGCGTACACACACACACACACACACACACACACTGACCCACACACAAACACACACACACACTGATCCACGGAGAGAGTATTTTTGTTTTTACTTTGTACTTTAGCTTATTATTTTCTTCCAGAACTCGTGCAGCTGTTGTGCGCAGTGTCATCCCACGCAGCCAGCCTGGGACATTAGTCTTCAGCATCGCTTCTGGGCACCAGGTTAGTGCGATTTGCAAAAAAAAGTATACTACAGGGTGTATTATAATATGTGTACTTGCCCGAAACAGGGGGATTTTGACCTAAGGAACAAAAGTTTTACGACTTTCCAGGATTCGGTGATTTTTATTCAAAAAAAGTTCGCGAAAGTTTTAACTGTGACAGTTGATTATACAACAATGACAACTTAAACGCCCATTAGGGTCATTGAACTCAAGTTGCCGTAGAGGTACAAGTACAAATACCTAAAACCACAGAGGTAGGTTTTATATTTCAAATCTAATGTAAAAAAAATACGATTTTGAACTCAGGATCTTCTACACCACATGTACTAGTAACAAGCATTGGTACGGGGGTACCAGAAAAGGGAACGAAGGTTTCCGAAAAATGTTATTTTTGACCTTTGGTGACCTTTTGAGGTCACAATAACTCCGGTCCCTGTGACCCTTGGGTCACCGAGACCAATCAGTACCCTTCTCTCATTAAACCAGTGCTAAGGTCTCATGTAAATCGGTCAACGCGTTCGGTTGTAATCGTGTCATGTACAGACAGACAGACAGACAGACAGCGCTATGCATGATAGGGGCCTTCACCACCTAAAAAACGTTAAAAAAATGATAAGAAAATACGCATTCCTGATTTTATTCCATCACGAAATTCGGTACGTCTTATTTTTATGAGCTCCATCCCCTCTTTTGGGTTAGTACCTGTACATGTTATTACACAGGCTGTAAAAGTCATACGGTTTCCAAGATTTGCTTATTTTGGGACTACATGGTGAAAACTAGTAGTAAAAGTTTTACCGTTTGTCCCTTCCAAGTACCAGCGTTACAAGATTTAAGTGGTACAGGATGGGAACCCTTCTCCAAAACTACTTGTTTTCTTTATCTCGAACCCCCCTTTTGGGTTATTTTATTACACATATTATTACACACGCTGTTTAAGTCATTCGGCTTCCAAACTACAAGATTTGCTTAGTTTGGGACTAGATGGTCGCATTGCCGTTTTTCCCTTCCAAAACTACTTGTTTTCAAGAACCCCTTTTGGGCTAGTACACATGTTATTATACACCCTGTAAAAGTCACTTGTTTTACAAAGTACAAGCTTTGCTTAGTTTGAAGCTAGATGCTGTTGTGTGTGGTATCCAGCATTATTTTTTTTATTTATTTCCAGGTCGTATCGGAAACCTGTACTCCCCCAACCCTGGCACTGGGAGGAAGGCATCGGCCTGGAGCTGGTTTCCTTGGCCGAGGAGTACCAGCCAAAAGTAAGATCTATTTATAACTAGCTTATGCCCGCCGCTTCGCATGCGTTGTACCCGGATAAAATGTAGCCTATGTGTTCGTCATTTCAGCCGTAAAACGTCCATTAATGCACACAGGCCTCCCTCATGGATCTCCATGAGGGGTAGTTGCAATACTCACCACGCTTGGCAGGCGGGTTGGCGAGCACAGTATGTTGATACAAGGAAAGACGCTGCTGCCCGTCTTCCGGAGGCATCCCTCGGCTGATTCTTATTGCAGCCACGGGCAAGAAAGGAGAACATTCAACTGCCGGCACCCCACAGACGCTGTATATAGGCCGCTCCGCAACACGACGGCGATATCACGTGTGCCCTAGTTTTAATGTTTATATTAGATTAAGTTTTTAACATCTGTTACTTATCTAGAGGTATAGTTGCCTGAAATAAAGGTCATAATATTCCACATCGTTTATTTGTAAACTCATAAAAAATATATTTTTAATATACAGAAATTAAAAGCGAATGGGTAATCTACAAAAAACAAATGTCAAAGCGGCCGCAAAGTAAGGCTCAAGCGGTCGGTGACTAGGGTTGCAGGGAGAGGAATCTCCTTACTATACGTGCCGAGTCCAGGAGTACTGCCTTTTGGATCTGGCTCTTGATCCAACTGTGCAATAAAGCTTATTATAAAATATCAGATTACCTAGAGGACAAAACCACTTGGGACGGAATCTGCTCCAACTCCGTCCAACGTAACATAAGACAAAATAAAATTGTTAAATGATGACTATAACGATCGAGTTAGGTTCTTCTGTTCACTTCTTTTCCTAACTCGCGTGTCATCTGAAGTGAACAGATTCAATTATGTGCTTTATTCTATTTATTTGTGTTGTTTTATTTTGTAATTTGTGACGCGTCAATAAGGTCCTTGCGACCGCACTGAATAAAGTATTTTTTGATTCTTGATTCTTGCCTAGCGAGTCTCGAAAGATCGACACTCTTTGCTATGAGTCCGTTAACGGAAACGACTATCGGAACAATAGTCGCTGAGTCATCCCACATGGGGCCAAATCAAGATAATCTGATTTGATATTCTCGGCTTTGATGAGATTGGCATCATGCGGAATGGTGACATCAACGAGTTGTGCCTTCCGCTCCAACCGATCTATCAGAACGATATCAGGCTTATTTGCAAGAACAGTCCTGTCCGTAATTATAGATCGGTCCCAATAGAGCGTGGCAAGGCCATTTTCAATAACCGGCTCCAGTGCGTATTTATAATATTATTAATTAACTAGCCGCACCCCACAGTTTCACCCGCGTAGTTCTCGTTCCAATGGGAATTTCGAAAAATCCCTTCTTAGTGCACCTCTAGGATACTCAAGGTATTTGTGTGCCAAATTTCAAGTCTCTAGGTCCAGTTGTTTAGGCTGTGCGTTGTCTGTCAGTCACACAGTCACTCAGTCAGAAACGGAAGAGTTTTATATTATATTGATTATTTCTCCTTTCCTTCCAGTTCCCGCCAAATAGGTGTCCCGCAATCGGGCGACAGCGCCTACGGTTTCTGCGACGACACCCCGTCATCGAACCCGC
The DNA here is from genome assembly GCA_963082625.1 of Pasiphila rectangulata. NCBI lineage: Eukaryota > Metazoa > Arthropoda > Insecta > Lepidoptera > Geometridae > Pasiphila > Pasiphila rectangulata. Next base: position 26,468,631 of record OY720235.1, read on the forward strand.
AACCCGGCTACGACGAGCAAACCTACCCCGACTTCCACCGCGCCAACTACCCCGCCAACTACCAATACCCCCAGGGCTACAGCCAGGGTAACTTTAACCCAAATCAGGGTAACTTTGGCCCGAATCAGGGTAACTTCGTGCCAAATCAGGGTAACTTTGGCGCGAGTCAGGGTAACTTTGGCCCAGGTCAGGGTAACTTTGCGCCGGGGCAGGGTAACTTTGCGCAGGGGCAGGGTGGGTTCGTAGGGCAGTATCAGGAGGGGTATGGTGAGTCGAGTGGTAGTTTCGACGCTCAGACCGGGGTGTGGGGCCCGCCGCCCCCCTATAGCCCTCAAGGACGCAGCGGCAGTCGGTGAGTTATTTCTTATAAACCTATAATGTTTCCCACTGCTGGGCAAAGATCTCCCCATCTTCTTCCACGTTTTGCGATCACCTGCCAATACAATTATTATATAAAAGCCGCACTTGGCGGTTTCACCCGCGTAGTTCTCGTTCCTGTGGGAATACGGGGATAAAATATAGCGTATGTTACTTCAGTAGTTTTTGAGTTTATGCGTTACAAACATAAAAATACAATTCTTTCCTCTTTATAATATTAGTATAAATTATTGGCCATAGCGTAAATAATTTTTCAAATCAAACCAGAGATGTTGTTTGGTAACTAACAAACAAACTCTTCAACCTGATAATAATATCTATGAAACCCTTATAATTTATTTTGATGTTTTTACTTAAATGAGAGTATCCCTAGACCGGCAGGTTGATTACGTATCTCACGACTGGTTTGCCACAGGCGTATATCTCGCGATTTTGGGGACTTTGGAGGGTAAAACATCTCAACCCTTAAGCCAACCTTACCTGCAAGTGGTGTCCCTGCTGACAGACGGACAAGGCAATGGCGACTTTAACCACCAAAGACTACGACACAGTCTATGGACGATCCCCATGATAGGCACCGCCTGTATCGGTATGGCATGCGATACAGCAGGGTAACGTGGCAATCCCTAAGGGCAATAGTCAGGATCTATATAATGGCATTTGGCCTGTCACTGCATCTCTGTCACCACCGGTCGTACCAGGAAACTGGCCCATCGGATTATGGTGATTCGAGACGAGAGAGTGGGCTTGCACCAGCGCAACTGCTAGTCCACTTGAAATAAATTCCCGCGCAGATGAAACTGGCATTTCTCTCATGGATTCCGAGCTTAAGTCCTGTGGCGATGGAGAGATGGTGGTGAGAATTTGATTTACGGTGTAATCAGTTCTTAGCTGTCGATCTGCACACAGGCGATCAGACGAGAGTGGTCGCTCCTAGGCTCGATTGAGACGAGAGAACGGGTTCGGCAGCACGTCTGACGACAAAGCAGCCCTATTTAGGATCGCCCTGCTTTCCCCTGCACAGGGGAGGGGCCTAGAAAAGGTGGCCTTAACATGGTTCGTCTCACTCTAAACTGGATGGCAAACCGCGGTCATCCAGCACCGAATTAAGCGCGGTCGAAACTCACATAAAACTAAAACCCATTCTAAAAAACTGACTATAGCCACGTGGAATGTAAGAACACTTCTGGACAATTCAACTAACTCATGTCCAGAAAGAAAGACAGCTCTAATTGCTCGCGAGCTTGCCAAGTACAGGATTGATATAGCCGCTTTAAGTGAGACGCACCTTTGCGATAGCGGGGAACTTTATGAAAGTGGTGCCGGTTACACTTTTTACTGGATCGGCAAACCTTCGAGTGAAAGAGCCAGTAGCGGTGTCGGTTTTGCAATAAAAACGACAATTGCTAGAACTCTCCATGAACTGCCCAAGGGTATTAATGATCGAATTATTACGTTGAGAATCTGCACCGCTCTTAACAAATACCTACACCTTGTGAGTGTATACGCACCCACAATGACGTATTCCGATGAGGACAAGAATAAATTCTATGACGATCTTAGGACTGTCCTACAAAAAATACCAAACACAGATAAAGTTGTTCTACTTGGGGACTTTAATGCTCGGGTAGGATCAGAATTCAATGTTTGGAATGACGTTCTAGGTCGTCACGGTATAGGAAACTGCAACTCAAACGGTCTTTTGCTGCTGACTCTATGTGCTGAATTCAACCTAAGCATCACGAACACCTTTTTTCGAATGCCAGATAAATACAAAACATCCTGGATGCACCCAAGATCTAAGCATTGGCATCTAATAGACTATGTCATTGTCCAAAAAAAAGACTTAAATGATGTTCTGATAACTAGATCCATGCGAGGCGCTCAAGGTTGGACAGACCATCGACTGATAAGATCAAAGTTAAAACTACACTACCGACCCCCCCGCAGAGCTAATCACAAAGTCTCATCTAAATTGGCATTTGGAAAACTTAGATGCCACAGTGAACTACAGTCAGAGCTGGATGAACAGTTTGGCTCCAAAGCTATTGACACAACCTCAGACATTGAACATCATTGGTGTTCCATTGCCCAGTCACTTCATGACGTCGCAGAACAAGTGCTAGGAAAGCCCAAAAAGAAGAATCAGGACTGGTTCGATGATTCTGAAGAAGAGGTTATGAAACTTGTTAATGACGCAAGGAAAGCGCTAAATGGTCCAAACAATGAACATCGCAGGCTTCTACAAAGCGAGCTAAAATCAAAAATACGAGAGCTAAAAAATCGATGGTGGCAAACTAAAGCGCAAGAGCTACAACTTCTAGCCGAGTCTAACCAGAGTGCTAAGTTCTTTGAGGGTATTTAATAAAACGTGGGATTTCAGGTTGACAACTGACAGATATAACTTTATTAGCATAGACAAAGGAAACGGAAATCATAGACAAATCATAGATACTAGATATAAGATTACATTAAGTGACCACTAGATGGCGTTAGGATACATTTTGATATCAATAAATAACACCCCTACTATATCAAAATAACAAATTTTCCATCTACACATAATATATTACCTACTTTCTAACTATACCAAGTTTTTTCATAAACTTGTAATGTTTGACCCCAGACAATCCCTTGGTCAATAAATCAGCGGGCATGTCAACAGTTGGCAAATATTTCGTTTCAACAATACCATTAATAATTGTGTCTCTAATAAAATTGTAACGCACATCAATGTGTTTAGATCGTTTGTGAGACTGATTATTATTTGCCAGCTTCAATGCACTCTGACTATCATTATAGAGTATAATCTTATTACAAAATCCTGTTAATTCTAACTCTAAGTTCTGTAAATAAATGCCTTCACGGCAAGCTTCTGACATAGCCATGTATTCTGCTTCACAACTGCTTAATGCTACTGTACGTTGCTTTTTGCTTTCCCAAGAAACAGCAGATCCAGATTTCATGAAACAAAATCCTGTGTATGACCTTCTGTCAATAGCATCACTTGCCCAATCGGCATCTACAAAACCATGTAATTCTGCTTTTCCTTTGGAATATTTTAAACAATAGTCTTTAGTCTTTAACAAATACTTTAAAATTCTTTTTGCATAATTCCAGTGAATGTGTGAATAAGAATTGTTAAACTGACTTAAATAGCTGACAGAATAAGCTATATCTGGTCGAGTCATTACAGCCAAATACATTAAGCTACCAATTAATTTTTGATACGGCAAATTCTCTTCACAAATGTTTGACTTTTCTATATTTAATTTAAATTCAATAGGAGTTTCAGCTGTATTACATTCATTCATATCAAATTTATTTAATAATTGCTCGATATAATGCTCCTGATCTATCGTAATAACATTTGAATTACTTTCTATACTAATTCGCATTCCTAAATATTTTTTGACTTGACCAAGATTCTTTATTTTAAATCTTTGACCCAGAGCTTCTATTAGACTGTCACTTTCAGATTTACAATTTGAGAATATCAAAAAATCATCAACATATATACCTACAATGGTTTTATTATCTTTGCTATGATTCTTAATAAAAACACAAGGTTCTAGCTTACTTTTACAAAATCCTAAAGTACACAAAGTTTCCTCTACTTTCTGATACCAAGCAAATGATGACTGTTTTAAGCCATAAACAGCTTTTTTTAATTTCAAAACTTTGTTTGAATTTTCAAAGGGAAAACCTTCTGGTAAATGCATAAAAATGTTCTCTTTAAGATGACCATTAAGAAAAGCTGTTGTGACATCTAAATGTATGATATCCATATCTAACTGTACACTCAAAGCTAATAATAACCGCAAGGTTGAATGTCTGATTACTGGAGAAAAGGTTTCTTGATAGTCCACACCAGCTCTCTGCGTATAACCTTTAGCTACTAGTCGCGCACGATATCTCACTGTATTGTCACAATCAAATTTCTTTTTTAGCACCCACTTACACTGCACTATATTCACATTAACTGGAGTTTGAACAATTTCCCAAGCATCATTGTCTTTAAATGATTGCAGCTCCTCTGCCATCGCCTGCAACCACTGCTGTTTCTCAGGACCACTGATAGCTTCTGCATAAGACAATCCATCTTCTCCTATGTAGCTGGTGCATGTATTGGTGTAGCATCCATATCTCTCAGGTTGTTTCCTTTTTCGTATTGGCCTGCCTTCATTGACTTCCATAGATGGGGAAGTGAATGACTCTGAATGTTGCTGCTCTTCTCCTGCTTCAGTATGCACATCCTCATCTTCAACATCTAGGTAGTCTGACTCGCCAGAGATTGACTTGTTACAAGGTTCTAATTTAAATACAGATTCTTCCATTAACTCCCCTACTGAATCTGTGTTTTCAACAGAGAAGGTGACAGAGTTTTGATTCTTTTTCTTTTCTAGAATGACTACATCTCTACTGGTTGTTACTAGTCTCTTTATTGGATCATATATTCTGTAACCTTTAACCTCCTCAGAAAAACCTACAAGTAAGTGTTTCTTGGACTTTCTGTCCCACTTAGTTCTTTTTTCTTTCGGCACATGTACCATAACAGGACTACCGAATATTCTTATGTGCTCTAAGTTTGGTTTTCTTCCAGTCCACATCTCATATGGAGTCTTATCAATGCCCGAAGCTGCTGATCTGTTTTTTAAGTAAACGGCAGTATTGGCCGCCTCTGCCCAAAACTTCTTTTCCATATCAGCTTCAAAAAGTAGACATCTAGCCCTTTCGACAATGGTTCGGTTAGACCTCTCACTCAGACCATTTTGCTCTGGTGTGTAAGGGTTAGTCTTCTGGTGGAGTATGCCCTCTTTCTTTAAAAAATCTTCAAAATCTTTACTGCAGTATTCGAGTCCATTGTCAGTTCTAAAGATTTTGATTTTCTTATTCTGCCTATTTTCTACCATCGACTTGAATTCTTTGAAATAATTCAATGCTTCACTCTTTGCCTTCAAGAAATAAATGAATGTCATTCGGCAAAAATCATCAATGAACAGTAGGAAATATCTAGCACCGCCAATTGAGTTGCATTCCATGGGACCACAAATGTCTGAATGAATAAGTTGAAGTATCTCTGTGGCTCGTGTACCTGTGGAAAAAGGTAACCTTGCCTGTTTTCCTTCACAACAAATCTCACAATTCAACTTACTTGTCACAAATGTGTCTGAATAATCCATCCCTTCAACCAATCCACTTCTCATTTTATTCATGTCACTGTTATTGATATGTCCTAGTCGCCTGTGCCATGTGTCACCATCAACAGCTGACTGAGTAAGTAGACAGCTTTCAGTTGTTTTAATACACATCTTGTAGACTCCATCAATCAGTACAGCCTCTGCAACTAAATTGCCTAATTTATTTGTTATCAGGCATTTGTTTGACTCAAAGGTGACATTGTTTCCGTTTTTGATCAATTCACTGACTGATAAGAGGTTAGTTGTAAGACTTGGCACACACAAAACACTCTTCACTTTAATTTCATAATTGTGACTTGTGATAAGCTCGACATCTCCTGAACACACAACAGGAACTTTTGTCTGATTCGCAATAACAATTTCCGGTAAATTTTGTGAAAAACACGGATTTTTTATCCAATGTTTGTTGGCAGTCATATGCATACTGGCTCCGGAATCCACGTACCAATCGCTCTTAGTAAAGTTTCCGCTAAGAAAAACAACGCTAAAAGCGTTAGACTGTTTCCTCTTATCTGCTTTTTCTTGTAAAAGTGGACATTGGTTCCGATAATGGCCCGTTTCCTTGCATTTGTAACATGTAATTGTTTTCTTAGTTTTGTTTACATTTGAGTTTGACGTTGACATCTGGGGAGTCTGTCCATGCTTGCTAGTGCTGCCAGAATTGTATTTCTTTTTTATCCAACTCTTTGCAACCAATGCTGAATTACGTTCCGTTTCACTCACGTCCACAGATTCCATGTCCAATAGTTTAGTTTTAATTGAATCCGTTGAAATCTTGATCATAGAGTAACATATATAAAGGGAGATAGAGGTAACAGTAATTAAACGATGCAACGCCATCCGACGGTAATTGACTGCAACTTATCGTAACTTCCGTGGCTCAGCGGGACAGTAATCGGCTGAAAAGCAGGAGGTCAGGGTTCAATCCCCGCTGGCTGGAAAATGTTTTTGTTTTTACCTGTATACCTATTACTACTTTTCCTAAAAGTAGGTGGCTTAAATAGCGTAGGCAAAATATCAATAAAACATAATGTTTTATTCAAACATTTATTTATTCAAATTTTCAAACATTTTTTTTTTCTTTTTCTTGCATATTCTTGCGCAAGATTTTGAAAAATATCGTCACTGTTAACAGTCTCCCTATTGCGACCTTTTAATATATTGTTAGTGTCTTTACACCAATTGTGTAAAAAAAATCGACAAGCTAAATCAAACAAGAAGTCCACATTATCTTTTTTATGTTTTTCACAATTAATGAAATTGGTATTAATTTCTATATACAAAACTGTTTTAGTTACATTCTTTATATTATAACTTTGCGTTTGTTTCTTTAAAACCCACATTAATACATCTTGTATTTCAGAAAACATTTTTATCAACTTATCTGTTGGGTAACCTAAGTATTTCTTTTTTTTATCATATTCCCTGGCTCGAATGTAGTCATTATCTTTATCTTTATTGTAAAGATCGTTTTTACAAGACACACAGTTTTTAAACACATTAATTTTTGTTCTTCTTAAAAGGTAACCAGTTACATATTCTAGTTGTCCTAAAACCACTGGACTTTCTTTTTTTAAATTGAAATCTACAAAAATATTTTCGTTCATATACGATAGATCTATATTTTGAGGGATGTTGTTCATTTGATTACTTTTAAACAGTTCTTTCATTGACTTAAACATTATTTTACAATTATCTCGTTCACAGTTAGAACCAGGCGAATGCATCCCTGTTAAATTGCTGATTAACAGAGATGCAAACGCTACTTCAAAACCAGCTGGAGTAGGGCTTATGTTTCGGTAGCCATGACTCCGAATGCTTCCGAAGAAATTCTCAAGTGGGTCCTGGTTGAAATGTCTCATCCATATTGATTTGATATTATATTTAAAAAACAAAACATCCCTCAAATATTCTGCGTTATTTACTGTATGTAACCAGTTACTAACAGATGGAATGGTAACCTCTTGATTATTTTTTAAAAATCTAATTGATTTTAAAACATCTCTTGCATATGCCCATGTAGTACTGTGACTTGAGTTTGGTGTTACTGATCGCAATAATGGCTTTCCACTTCTTTTCCTTGAGTTGACTTGGCTTCCATTAAAAGAGTCAAATAAATTGTCAAAGAAGAGTATTACGTCCGCAGTCTGCTGGCATTCCATTGGCAATATATGTTTATCTGGAACATTAAAAAAATTGCATTATAAAATAAAAAGTCAATATAAAAAGTCAGTATGGTTTGGCTATTGTGCAGCTAGCAAGCCCTGCAAATATTTCTATTCAATGCAACTACTCTACTGCTAGTCTTTTTTGATTAACCATAACATAAAATATTATTATATGAAAATTACCTGCTAAATAACCAATTGTGCTTGCAACTTTTTGACTAAAAATTTGTGTAGCAAGCTTCACCTTCATCTTGCATTTTTCGGGGTTAATGTGATCCTCTGTCAGATTTTTTATCAATTTTATGCCTGAATAGGAAGGGTTTTCTTCATGTAGTTTTATTATATGTTCCCATTTTGCTATTTTGATAGCTCCATTAATTGTGCATTTTAAATTCTTATGTAAAAGATTATTTCTAATGCCTTTAATCAGATGCGGCGGATCGTACAGCGGTATAATTTCTTCATCATCTATTTCGAAGATGTCTCTTTTAAGTTCTTCTCCTTTTCTTAAATATTTTGCTTTGGTTTCGGCAATTAAATGTCTGATGCAACTTACATTGGCAGCTCCCTGATCACACACTGTAGCCAAAACCCGCAAACCCACACTGTTTAATTTTCTGATAACAGTTTTAATTAACATGGCCAGTTCTGCCTTTTTCGTGCTGCCAGAGCAAAATGTGTATGCCACAGGTTGTTTGTAGTTTCTTAAAACTCCCCTTATCATAAAAACCAATGCATGATCTGCAATTTTATTCTGGTTGTCTGCGCCATTAGTAACAAAACCTGAAATTTGGTCTTTTCTTTGGTTGTATTGAAAATGAGGTGATATCGCCATTTCGTCAAATAACAATATGCACAACTTGTCATCAGGTTTCAGCTTGTTGATTTTCTTCCGCATCACAATAAATAACTTTTCATTGATTCCTGCCCTTAAATCCGCTCGCTTTATTAATCTGCTTAATGTTAGTGGAGAGGGCAGCACAAATATTTTACTGAGTAGCCTGTAGCACCTTGGTCCCTGTTTATAAATGCTCAGTGCCATGATTTTTTCTTTTTCTGTGAATCTTCTACCCATCTTGTTCTTTGTAATTTCTCTAAATTGCATTGCCACAAATATAGCTGCCAGGCTCGTAAAGTTTTTCAAACTATTTTGAAAAGTGTTATTTTCTGATAATTTTAATGCCTTCTTCAAACGTGTTGCGTAACTTTCTTTTTTTCTGGTTTCTTTCTTTAGCATTTGTAACAAACTTGCTTTGTTGTCAACAAATCTGATCCCTGCAATTAATTTATTTAAATGTCAGTCATCAATGCAATTTTAATAAGTATAAAAGATGCCTGTGAAGATAATCTACATATTAAATATATATTTTTAAAAGTTGTAAAAGAAAAGAAAAATATTAATTATTTAATATTACATTTGCAAATCTGTGACAATTTGAGAAAATACACTACTATTATGACTTAAGCTAAATCACCTTTAGAAGTAGTAGCAGCTGTGGGATTCAAATTTCGGGTGGTGGCATCAATGGATTGCAATACTTCTAAATTACTGGCTGCAGGTAAATCCTTTAAATTACTGACTTCAGGGAAAACTTCCAAATCACTGCCTGCAGGATCTATGTTTGTAATGTCTCTCATCGCCACCTTCTTCATTTGACTCCCTGTTAAAATTAATAATGGGAATCAATAAACAGTTAAAATATTTCACTTTGAAAATTAACGTGAGATATACCTACTTGTGAAAAATGAATAAATTAAAATAAATAATAAGTGCTACATTGTTTGTTAGTAATTTATTTCACTTAAATACTTCATTGATTTATATACATTATTTGTAGTCAATAGACTATTATGTACTTATTACACTTTAAAACCATAATATCATATATATCTACTATTGTCAAATTCAAAACTCAATTCAAAAGAATGTGTAGAAAATTCTGATAATATTTAAAATAATAAATTACCATGCATGTGTAAAGTTGGAATGGCTATATTAGATAGCATTCTAGTCCGTGTCAAATATTTTTCTTCAAAGTGATAATGGCATATTTTTCTATTTTTTAAAACAAACTCCGGATCTAATGAAGTAATAGTACTTACAACAGCATTCACCCAAGTAAGAAATCTTTCTTTCTCTTTTCTTGGATTAGGAAATGCATGCAGCACAACATTGTCAGTACCTGCAAATATTAAAATAGATTATTAGAAACTATACATCTCATCATAGTAATAAAAATAAAATAGGGTCTCTCAGATCTCTTGGTATCTAGTATTTACGATACCTTGGGGATTTTAACGGTGATAGTCGGGTACCTCCAAACATTAATACTTTTAATATTATAAATGCGAAAGTTTCAGGATCTAGGATGGATTTTTGATACTTCTTCACGCCCTAGAAACGGATTTGGCTGAAACTTGAAATAAACCTATACGAATAACACACTGGTAGGTACAACGCGAGCGAAGCCTCGGGCAGATACTAGTAAAGAATAGATGAAGAGATAGACTGTTATATTTTGATGAGAACTTACGAGATTTACCACATTGTGGAACACAACACTTCCTAGCAGAACAAGCCATGTCCTCCGGTATCGACAATATCCAAATCGTCAGGCACAAAAACAGTGTCCAAAGCGTTTTACGAGGGTCAAAATTTGTCAGCGGGGTCATCGGAGTCCAAGGGAAAAGCAAAAGTAGAAGATAATTATTAGTAAAATCACAAAACACGGACACACAGCACAGCAAACGAGACTGAACTTCGCCAAGCCAATTTATTTACGTTCCGTTACTGTCAATAAGTGAGTGAACAGAAAATAATTGGTCAAATGCCAGGACTGTGAATGAGCCCTTATGAATAAGCCCCTATTAATATTGAGAAATAATTACCTAGACATTCATTATTTTATTTTTAGATCTAGTTTACAGTAAATTTAAACATGCTGGTATAGTAATCTAAATTCCTTTTATGCGTGAAAACGAACGCAAAAGTTACCCAAATGCTGCCATATGAAATAGTAATACCATCACAAAATAATAAACTATAGTGCACGTGTCGACATCTAGAGGTAATTGACTCAACTATTAATACCTCTCAAAATCATAATGTATGGGAGTGAAATGACCCTGATCTTGATCCCTGAGTGTTCAATAGCCATGATCATAGGCATAAATCGTTCTGGTAATCCAGCTAGCATCAATGAACCAACCCATTCATCATTTATCTCGAATCCTGTACCAGTTAACCGCTGCGAGGTTTCCACTATTTGAGTCACATAATTCGTCATGTTTTCACTGCTTTCCAGTCTGATCGATATCAAATGACGAAGCAAAGTAATTCTCCGCGAGAAACCGGAATCGTCGAACAGGGTCTTCAGCGTTGTCCACAATTCCCTCGTAGTCTTTGCATGCTTTATGTGCACAAATAACGATGCATCAATCGTCAAAACCAACTTCGCACGCGCCTTTACATCTGCCGCGTCTGCTGCTCCAGGGGTAGACGTGTCTTGCTTCAAGTACTTGTCGGCGCCTTCAAGAATCAGCAAGTTTTCCACAGCGAATGCCCAATCGTCGTAATTTTCGCGACCTTTGAGCTTTGGCACGTTCGCGAGAAAATTAGAACTCATTTTCAATGAAAATACTAACAATTAACTGACTTTTTTACCGAAAAATAAGGGGCTGGGCCCATAACCTAATAAAACGTGGGATTTCAGGTTGACAACTGACAGATATAACTTTATTAGCATAGACAAAGGAAACGGAAATCATAGACAAATCATAGATACTAGATATAAGATTACATTAAGTGACCACTAGATGGCGTTAGGATACATTTTGATATCAATAAATAACAGTATTAAAACTGTGTTTGGCCCCAAATGTCGTAAAAATTCATCCATCCTATCATCCGACAAAAGCCATACCCTCACAGAACGAGACGATATTCTAGCACGCTGGGCTGAGCACTTTAGTGAAGTTTTAAATCCTGGAGCTCAAACTACAGACCTAAATTACATACGATCTCTAGAGTCATTGCCGCTTTCCCCAGATTTAGATAATCGGCCATCTTTTGAAGAATTTTGTAATGCTGTCAATCGGCTTAAAAACAATAAATCTCCCGGTGCTGATGGTTTATCCTCAGAAGTTTACAAATATAGCGGATCTAGCATCAAAAGCCATCTTTTTGGATTGATATTGAGAATCTGGGAAGCTAGCACTGTACCGCAAGACTGGAAAAATGCGTCCATCTGCAAACTGTACAAAGGAAAGGGCTGTGTATCTGAGTGTGGCTCTTACAGAGGCATTAGTCTCCTGAGTACAGCTGGAAAAGTCTTGGCACATATAATCAATCGCAGACTAGTCGCCTTAGCGGAGCAAATCTTACCCGAGTCTCAGTGTGGTTTCAGGCCATGTAGGGGAACGGTCGATGCCATTTTCGTAGTAAAACAATTACAGGAAAAGAGCCTAGAGCAACAACGTCCGCTATATATGTGTTTTGTTGATCTCGAGAAGGCGTTTGACCGAGTCCCCAGAGATGCCCTATGGATTGTCCTTGAGCGTGCAGGCTGCCCAGAAAAAATTATCCGACTCATAAGGGATTTTCATGACGGTATGATGGCTCGAGTCATACACGAGAATGATCACACCGAACAGTTCCCTGTTACTAGCGGTGTCAAACAGGGCTGCGTCATGGCTCCTACACTGTTTGCTTTGTACTTCGCTGCTGTAATGAGAGACTCTTACAAAGCCTGCACAGACCAAATTGCGCTAAAGGACAGATCAGATAAAAGTGTCTTTGACATATCCCGATTTAAGGCAAAGCAGAAGGTGCAAGTTCATTCGGTGATGGACATACTCTATGCTGATGATGTTTGCTTGATGGCCGATAACATCACTAGTCTCCAAAATTACATTAATAACTTAGACGAATCGTGCCGCAAATTTGGTTTAGTAATAAGTATTTCCAAAACCCAAGTGCTCAAACAACCAGCACGGGGTGAAACAGCCGACCCGACGCCAGTATCTCTTACCGGGAAACCTCTCGAAGAAGTGTCATCCTTCCGCTACCTGGGGTCTTATGTTCGCGATGATAGCCGGCTTGTTACGGAGATCTCCTCTCGCATTGCAAGGGCGGCTGCATCTTTTGGAAATCTATGGATCTTTTGGAGAGAGTTTGGGACTCCCACGACCTGCAACTTCAAACGAAGGTGGCTGTGTACAAAGCTATAATTCTACCCATATTGCTTTATGCCACGGAAACCTGGTGCCTTTATAGAGGTGATATAAGGCGTCTAGATACATTCCACATGAGATGTCTCAGGTCTATTCTACGAGTACGTTGGCAAGATCATGTTCCTAACACAGAGATTCTTCGCCGCACTCAGCTCTGTGGTATAGAGTCACTCCTAATTAAGGGACAACTCAAATGGTGCGGGCATGTTGTACGTATTCCTGACTTCAGACTTCCGAAATTAGTCTTTTACTCGGAGCTCACTGAAGGAAAGCGTAAGTCAGGAGGCCAGTTCTTGCGATACAAAGATGTCCTCAAGCGCCACTTAACATCTTGTGATATACAGCATAACAACTGGGAAGAACTTGCACTTCATCGTTCTGACTGGCGCAACACTGTACACAAATCGTGCGCACTCTTTGAGGAGGCACGTCTTGAACATCTTGACGCCAAGCGTCAGTCTCGAAAAGCTCTACCCAAAACTGTATATCTTTACACATATAATTCTGCAGGACAACTGTACTGTGCATCCTGTGACAGAGTTTTTAAAACTAAATTTGGCCTTGCTAGCCATATTCGTTCCCATCAGCGAAAACCCTAATTTAAAGTTTTGCCAGTTTCGCCGTTGACGGACACGTCAAGGAGGCCATCATCATATCTCGCGATCAACGCTGCAACAGGCGTAGGTATATCTCGTGATAATTGCTGTTAATGGTCGATCTTGTATTATATACAAGCATAAAATTTACGTTTGACAGCGATGATCGCGAGATATACGCCTGTTGCAAGCTTGAAGCTACTCGTAGATACGTAATCACCCTGCGGGATAAGTGAAAGAGAAGAATGGAAGCCTTTGTCCAGCTGAGGAATCCAGCGGGCTGTTAAGATTGATTAGTAGTATAAGTTACTCCTTAGAACATCAGCTATCTGCAAGTCCTGTTAAAATCGGTCTAACCGTTTTGGAGATTTGCTGAATAAATCAAACAGACAGACCAACATTAACTAACTCGTATTGAACGACTTTTTCATGTTAATTAACGGTATATCATACCTTAAATAAAACTTTCTGTTAAATTAATCAATTTTTTTTCGCAAACAACCATCATCATTTTAGTTGTAAAACGTCCACTACTGAACACAAACCTCCCTCATGGATCTCCATGAGGTTTGCCATACTCACGACGCTTGTCAGGCGGTTTGGCGAGCGCAGTTTGGGATGTTGATACACGGAAATACACTCCTGCCAATCATCCGGAGGTATCCCTTAGCAGGCTCTTACTGCATCCGCGGGCATGAGAGGAGGGGTCACATTCCAATGCCCCTACGACAAACAACTATAAACTATATTAGCAAACCACTATAACTAAAAATATAAAATGTAAACTATATACAAAATGTTTCTACGCAAAATTTTTATTCCAGCCACCACCTCCACCAAGACCCTGCAACAGCAACCTTACTCCACCACCACCACATAGAGGTCCACCGCAATACGCACGACCCACACGACCACCACACATGCCGCAACTACCACGCGAACGAGCGTCACGTTATACAGAGCGTCGCTGGAATCAGCCCGGACAGAATGAATCAGGAGATGAGTCAACAGCGTTCGGAGGCGATGAGTCAGGGGCGGATGGGTCAAGATGTCATAGGTCAGGGGCGCATGAGCCAGGAGGCGATGAGTCAGGGACGGATGAGCCAAGAGGTAAGATATTTTGTCAGCAGTTTGTTATTTTTAGTGGTAAAAAAGATCTGCAAAGAACCCGGCAGCCATCCTTCTACACCACCATCGTTAAGTCCACCGCAACATACACGACTCACAACCACGACACCTACGAAACGAAAGTTACAATATACAGAGCGTCGCTGGAGGCAGCCCTGACAAAATGAGTCATATGAGTAAAGAGGTAAAATAATTTGTCAATAGTTTGTTTCTCACTGAAAAATTAAGGTTTTAACTCTATAATTGTCATTTTCTTCCGTTTAACTTCTGTGTTATTTTTTTATGTTTCTTTATATTATGTCTGTATTCTTTCAATGTGGTGAAGTAAAGAGTTTTCTATTGTTTTTTTCCTGAAAATACAATAGAGGGAAAAAAAAAAATTATAGCAGTACTTTCAGCTTAGATGTCGAACCATATATTAATTTATTCATTCATTCAACAGGGCCGAATGAGTCAAGAAGGCCGCATGACCCAAGAACGCCCGGAACCACGCCAAGACCATCGCATACCGGAAATAGCCCGCTTAAACCCCGACATAACCCGCTTAAGCGAAATGAGTCGCATCAACCCCGAGATGAGTCGTTTGAGCGACCGCCAGATAAGCCATGAGTCGCGCCAAATGGCTCATATGAGTCAGGATTACCCGGAGGATATGGAAATGACGCATATTCAAGATGGCAGATTTAACACGTTGAGAGGTCATCTGGTGCCGTATAGGTGTCAGAGGATGGATATGAGTGTTAGTAGTTTGAGGGACTGCGGAGAAGGCGTTAATATTGAGTGCATGCATCAGAAGAGTGCTAGTAAAGGTATGTAAAGATATTCTTACTTTAGAGATTTGCCTTAAAAGCTTGTAAAAAAGCTTTATGTTAATTTGGGTACGATTCCCGCCTCGGGACAAATGTTTGCATGATCTGCAGATATTTGTTCAGGTGTTCTTGATGTTTATCTATCGGCAAATAATAAAAAATATCTATTTAAGAAGTACAATATATTTAGTATATCAGCTTTATGGTACCCATAACACAACCTCTGTTTAGATAGATAATGATGTGTTAATTGTTCAGCATCATTTTACTGAGTGCACTAAGAAGGGATATTTCGAAATTCCCACGGGATAAGGAATAAATGGAATTTATATTTTCGAATCAAAGTGGATCTGCGTGAAAAAGGGGATTTTACGTTTTATGACTTCCACGCGGACGAAGTCGCGGGCAAAAGCTAGTATACAGTGTGTTAGTGTGAACACACTTATCACTTAAACCACGAATGTATAACCCTAAAATGAATTGATACAAGTAATAATTCAAAATAATAGTCAATTAGTTTCGTTACATTTTGATAATTCATTTCTAATCTAAGGAACGTGATTTTTTGGACACCCTAATTACAGTCGTACGTCGCCCGCAAATGTCGCTGGGCTCGGGCTGGTGTAGGTACGTATCAAAACGAATGGTTGCTTGCATAGAACTTTCCCTTCATACTTTTCCTGCCTTAGGACAGGCAAAAATAATTACTCTAGCACGTTACATTATTAAGTTATTTCAAGACAAGTAAAATTATTAAAATGAATCAAAAAAGCTATAAGGCTAAAGTAGGTAGTTATTTTCGGTTATTTAAAAAGTTCAATAACAAACAAGTCTTATTTACATACGTAGCCTTTGTGTAGCCGCTAGGATAGTTTCCCGGCTTGGCACACGATGTCCTGGAAACCGCTCTGTGTACATCCTACGTGCCAAGGTCACCCACCAGCTATGGCATAAAGCCGCACCTTTTCAGTCCACTGTTCGCTCGTGTACGACATTGTCACAGCACAGATAAGTTACACAGTTAGTTTACATTTTACCGCGAATCGGCACACATAAGGGTCGCGATGTATCGACCTCACGAGATTGCACGCGACTGGCGAAAGAGGCGGCGCGGGCGCTCGCGTGGGTCTGGCCGCGGGACCTTGGCGGGTGTTTTTGTCGGCGCTTCAAAGAAACGGCGAGTTGCCGAAAGGCGGCGGGCGGCTCGTTTGAGAGAAAGAGAAGGCGCATTGCACCTACGCACGTGTTTCGTAGCCTCAGAAATCGTAGTGTGTGTAGGGTGAAACGCATTCATGATCTGTGAGGATTTTCTTTGCAAAAATTATGTAAAAATAAATTATTATTTTTTCATCGGTTTTGGACTCTGTTCCTGATACCTAGTCTGTGGTTTCAAGGATAAGACTGTTTACACTAACACCCGGTATGAAAAAGGCGGTTTGTATTTGTTGGAGAACCTTGACAGCGCCATCCGTGTCTGATAGCGGAACTTATGTAGATTTATTACACTTTCGATGATTTCTAAAAAACTACGCCAATTAGAGAGTTTGTTACAATTTTCCTGTAATCTTTACATACACTCCTATTAGCAATAAAAGTTTCAGAGGTTTATCTCTGCAAACTTCGGAGATAAGGGGGGAACGCTATTTATTTCAACGTTTTTGTAAATATGTCGAAAACTATACGGCTAAAAGCAAAACTAAAACTGTTTATTAATGTGCAAAGGAATACCTTTCATATGATACCCCACATGACCTAGTAACTCAGCATTTTTTTTTAAACTCCCTTCCACCCCCCTTGTTTAAAAATCTATGCAAATTAGTTAGGCACACATATGTATATATATACTCAAAGTATATGTGTGCCAAATTTCAAGTCTTTAAATCCTGTGGTTTAGGCTGTGCGTTGATATATCAATCAGTCAGTCTGTCAGTCAGTCAGTGAATCAGTCAGGACTTTGTATGTTATATATTATAGATTATATTGTATGATGGCACGGAACCCTCGGTACGCGACTCCGACTCGCTCTTGCCCGGATTTATTTATATTCTGTTCTTATAAATATTAAAAGAATGGCTCTGTAATAGCGGAGTCTTCCAGCACAAGCAATGTTTGCTTATAAGAAAACTCCAAAACCCTATGTATATCTAATTTATAAGTTACAGAAATAAATATTTTAGATCTTTTTTAATGCCTCGCCTTTATTTATATGATGTCGTTCAGTTTCAGACCAAAGCTCCGACTCATGTCAGAAGCAAGGCAAGGAGAATCTAGGATTCCAGAACGACAAGCATTCACCGATGAGGTTGGTTTAGTTACCAACGATACTAGAGGTATAGTCACCGCGTTACCAACTGAGTCGCAGGGCCATAAACGTCCATAGGGATAGGAATGTGCAACGCGTCCTAACATGTTATTGATAATCCGCTACCTACATTGCGTCATTATGACCCTCATTATCGCTAGCTTCTGACGATACTCTCTACAGGACGATACAGAAAACGAAGATTCCGATGAGGAAGAATAAACGTTATTTATTTAACATTCATTACAAACGTCCCTTTTCAAGGCCACAATACTATAATATTTTATATCTATCTACTATGTTTCTATCTGATTTAGTCTTATCGATATGCGCCTATAACCATCTTACGCACATCACTATGCGGCTCCATAAGACCCACAAGTGCGAGCGAGATAGACATAGATAAATGATTTATGGCCGCACGACTCAGTTGGTAACGCGGTGACTATAGCTATAGCGGCCACGCGGGCCTTTGCTCGTATTTTGAAAAAAAAGTAGCTAGATTAACCGGAACCCTTATAAGATCACTCGTTAGTCTGCCGCTCTGTCTGTCTGGCCCAGTGGTACCCCAGACTTTCAATTCGAAGGTCGTGAGTTCGATACCAGCCGTGCACCAATGGATTTATCTTTCTTGAATAGTAAATGGTTTAAGACATTTATTTCTATAAAAGAATTAAATTCACTTACAAGAGAAATACAGGTAACCTTAATTTAACTTAATTGTCTAGCTAGTTTACATTATTATATTATATTAAACATTATATTAAAATAATTTGATAGATTAATTGAAACAATTAAAACAAATTAAAAGCATTATGTGCAAACTTATCACGTGCTTTAACGGTGAAGGAAACATCATGAGGAAACCCGCGGCTTAGTTAGCTTCAGACGTATTGACCTGTTCTTTCCTATGATTTGTAGCTGACTAAGCTGAGAGGATGGTATAGGTGCTGGGCAAGCCTAATCCATCTAACAATGTCCCAGGCACTACAGCGTCCCGTACAGCATGATTACCAGCTGCTGAAGCTGCTTAAATCATCTATTATAGACGTAAAGGCCTTTATATACGAGTATATATACACTTCTAACAACAGGTCTGCGGGTAACTGTGGGACCCTACATGCGCGTGACCCGACACACACCAGTAGGTCTACCATGAGTTTTCACGATCTATATACTCGCTAGCGACTGTAGTTAAAAAATGTATGAAAACTTGTACAGCGCCTCTAGCGGATAGTTTGATGCCAAAATACGCAGTAAACTATACTACAGCGACTGTAGTTTGGGCTTCATTTGCTACGAATTTGGTACCACGAGTTACAAATCTGACAGATGTCATAGTAACGTACTATTACTACTGCAGTAACGGCAGGCGATCTAACAGTGACTACTCACGGTAGACACACTGGCCTAATTTACTATACATGTAGATAGCTGTATTTTTATAACTTCCTTGTGACAAAAACATTTAACTTATTTACAATTTTATCATATTTTCAGGTCTTCTATGCAAGACTGTCGCGCCGTGAACCAGAATGCCGAGTCCGAGGTCTACTTCGCAGATGTCTCTAGCTGCTGCAACGTCTCCGTCAAGGTAAGGCATCTAGATGACATCTAGGATATAACTTGAAATTATCATGGCTCCGTCCCAGCCGTGAGACGTCCAGTGTTGGACAACGACCTCACTAAGTACTGATCAAAAGGGGTATAGGCGCGGTACACGATGTTCATACACGGAAAGACGCTGCTGCTCAGATGAGCAGCAGCCGGAAAGATCCGGAAGATTAGATTAAAATACATAAACGGCGACATCTAGTTCTGTTAGTTTGTTTGTTAACATTAGACAATACCAATCTTTGAAATAAATAAATAATTAAATGAACAAATTATTAGTTATTTACTAAGGGTATTTACTATGTATTTAAGTACGTAGATAGATAGGTAACTGTTTATTGTTCACCACATTAAGAGATCATAAACAATTTAGAAATAAGGTAAAAACATAACAAGAATACAAAGGGCGGCCTTATCGCTATGAGCGATCTCTTCCTTCCTTCGGGTGGACAGGAATATAAAGGACGCTAAATCGTGGCGTAAAATTTAAGATAGTAAAGAAATCACACTTTCAAATAAATAAATAAAGAAATAGTCATAGATTAGTTACATAGGTATATTAGCCTAAAATAGAATACATAAATATAAAATATTAAAATACGTATTTATACGTATTTATAAAAGAAACTAGAAGTAATCTATTAATCATTATTCTTACTAAATAGAATAAGGGTGAGATGGTGCTTTCTGGAAAGCATCGTTCATTTATTTGCATTGACGAGCTCTGTGGCGCAGCGGGCGAAGGTCCGCCTGCGACGCAAGGGGTTGCGGGTTCGATTCCCGCCTCGGGACAAATGTCTTTACGATCTGAAGATCGGCTCAGGGTGTTCTAAGTGTTTTTCTATATATAATAGAAAATATCTATCTATGTAGTATAATGTATTAAGTATATCAGTCATCTAGCACCCATAACACAAGCTTTGCTTAGCTTGGGGCTAGATGATGCTGTGTGATTTGTCCAGCATTATTTATTTATTTTATTAACATTAATTCGTTTTTCCAGGCGGAATGCTGTATCAACCCCAATGTGTCTTTGGTCGGGACCATAGAAAACCATCCGGAATCTACTTCGGAATCTGAAGGTATGTGGCATACCTCCGCACTAGTTTAATTATACCATGACGAAACCGTGCTTTTACTTTCTTGTTGTTTTTGTCCATCCAAAGGTTGCCTGTAAGAGATCGCATATAGTGATAAGGCCGCCCATTGTGCTTCTGCTTTTCGTTAATTATACTTTATTTCCTTTATTATATTGTTTGTGTTAGAATTAAGCTGGGTACAATAAAGAGTTATCTATCTATCTATCTCCGTGGCGCAGTTGGTTCGATAGCTTTATAAATACATGGTTTACTAACATACGTTACTGTGGAAATGCCTATTGGCAAGAACTTCGCAAGAGTGTTCAGATTAGCGCATCGTCAGACAACTTCGCAGCTGTGTACTCAGGAATAAAAAGATCCCTGGGCCCTTCACCAACAAAAACAGCTCCTCTAAAGGAATCTGATGGTTCTCCTATTACTGATTCAGAACGTGAACTTCATCGTTGGGTGGAACATAACACCGGTTTATACTCTCATCCGATCGGCATCGAGCCCGAGACAATTCATTTGATCCCGGAATTGCCGGTATTGAGCGAACTCGTTGATGCCCCGACAGAAGAGGACTTTCGTAATGCTGTTAACCAACTTAAGCGCGGTAAGAGCCCAGGGAACGACGGCATTTTTTCTGAAGTCGTCAAGGTGCAGTGTGTGGCTCTTATTCTTTACAATCTCTTTGCAAAGTGCTGGAACATACAACAAAACCATACAATAAATGTTAGTTTTATAAAAGGTACAAAAACATCAGTGAAGTTCATGGGAACCCTTCTAAAACACAAACTCGCTTGCTTTTGAGCTAAATGGTGCTGTGTGAAACGACCAGCATAAATTATTGTAAAAATAATTTATTACATACATATTTTCAACTTTTAAGACATTTATTTCAGTCACATGTGCTTTATTTTGTATGATACTTTAAATCTATTTGATGATGGTGTTACAATAGTAAATACTTAAATAAAATATCATAATTTATTTACAGGTTCCTTCACACTGACCCGCCAACAGCGTCCCCAACCACAAGTGGGCTCAAAACGCCGTCCCGTCAAGCACAAACCGGAGAAAATCCGACCCACAGTACAAGAGAAACGGCCAACTCAAGACCGGAACCAACGCAGCGCAAACGTAAACACATCCCTACGCCTCACAGAACATCAGATAGAACAACTCAACTTGCGAGTAAATATGAACGAACGGATCGACTCCAGAGACCGGCTGAACGAAAGCCTGAACCATTCGATCCGCGAGCGAGTCGACTCTAGAGATCGGCTGAGCGATTCAAGGAGTGAACTGACCATGAACGGTTCAAGAAGCGAAAGAATGAACGAGACGAGGCTGAGCGAACGCTGTGACCGCCTGAACGAGTCACGACTCGAACGGATGAACGAGTCGCGGATCAGTGAGCGGTTGAACGATTCGCGATTGGATCGCTTGAATGATTCTAGGATTGAACGCATGAACGATTCGCGTGTCAGCGACCGGGTGAACGAAGCACGGCTCGAACGGATCGATCCGCGTCTGAACGATTCCAGGATCAGCAGAATGACAGACCCATTGAACGAGTCGCGCGAAAGAACGAACGACCGCCACGAGAGAATGAACGACTCGCGGCTGAGCGAACGAATGTCGGATTTGAATTCTAGCATCAGGATCGAAGGTAGTCCCAAAATAAGGACGCACATTAGTCCTTTACGCGTGCCTAGGACCAGTCCTAAGAACCTGCCTAAAGAGCATCCCAGGCAGGCTAGCGCAGATTCAACCAAGCCGGATTTCTTCGTGCCACCCCCACCGGTAATCTCGCCCTTATCACCTAACACAGAAGAGTCGTTATTGTCTGACGACGACAGACAAGACACAGTGTACTCGAACGATCCAGAAAGTTCCAAATGCCTCGCACCGGACTCTCAATACGAACAAGTTAATGAAAAAAGTGATATCCTGAAGACGAACCACCATCATTGTTACAGTGACACTAACACTATGGACTCTGGCTGGCAAAGCGGGTCTGAGAAACAGGTTACTGACTAAAGACTTCTGAAGACCACCACCATCATCATCATCATCATCATAATTAAAATCATCATCATCATCATCTCAGCCGTAGGACTGCTGATCACGTCCACTGCTGGACATAGGCCTGAGCCTATGTCCATCATGTGGGCATCCGTCATGTCATGGGGACCTCCGAATACTGATCACGAGGGGTTGTTGCCGTATTCAACATGCTAGGCAGGCGGGTTGGCGAGGGCAGTACGGGATATGCAGAAAGCGGATGATAAACGGAAAGACGCTGCTGCCCATCTCCCGGAGGTCCCTTGGCAGATTCTTACTGCGTCCATGGGCAAGAGAGATGAGGCAACATTTACCTACCTGCTGAGTACCCATTTCGCTTCTTTCCCTAACTTGGAAAAAAGTTTTCTGATGCGATTCAATTAAAAATTATGATTTGTTTTTCTTTTGTAAAATGACTATTCGATGTGGCCTTTGAGTCTTAATGATTAACACTTTGACCTTGACCTTTGTCTTGTCTTTGACCTTGACTTCATTTTACGTATTTGTATAAAAACGGTCATATTTGCCAAATTGTGGCAGCTTTAGTATTATAATGTAGACACAAAAAAATTAGCGTCACTTTAAAGTGTTCCTATTTCCATTAAATTTCGGGAATAGTTGTTCGAATTTACGATTACTCCTAGGATTTATATTTCAATGTAAAATAAACCATTAGTATTAAACCTAAGTATAAATATTTTATTAATATTATGACGCCACTAGTAAAAAAGACGTAAATATTTTTTTTGCCAGGTTTAAATTACATATTGCGTGTAAGTTTTGAATACGACAATATAGGTATGTAATTAAAAATCTGAAAAAAATAGATACGCCCTTTTCACTATCGGTGGCAGTGGGGTGCCGGCTGCAGAATGTTACCCCTCCTCTCATGCCCGTGGATGCAGTAAGAGCCTGCTAAGGGATCCCTCCGGAAGATGGGCAGCAGCGTCTTTGTGTATCAACATTCCGTACTGCGTTTGCCAACCCGCCTGACAAGCGTGGTGAGTATGGCAACTACCCCTCATGGAGATCCATTAGGGAGGCCTGTGTACAGTAGTGGACGTTAGCCGTAAACGGCTGAAATTATTATGATGAAATAAAATGAAATGAAAATGAAATAAAAAAAGAGATACCTCTTTAAGTGAAAGAGCAATATTGTAGTGGCTAGATTTAGTTAGGAATCTGTTACATCATCATGATCATTTCAGTCGCAAAACGTCCATTACTGAACACAGGCCTCCCTCACGGATCTCCATGAGGGGTAGTTTTCCGTACCACGCTTGGCTGGTTGGCAGGCCCAGTACGGGATGTTGATACACGGAAAGACGCCGCTGCCCATCTTCCGGAGGTATCCCTTAGCAGGCTCTTACTGCATCCACGGGTATGAGAGGAGATGTAACATTCGACAGCCGCCACGCCACGGCACTCTAAATATGTCAATGCGTCACAACATCCCCTAATGTAAAATATGTAACAAACCCCTTTTTACTATCGGCTGCCGTATTGTAGTGTCTAGATTTAGATTTAACTGTATCTCAGAAGATTACTGAAAATGTGACTTAATATTCTGAATAATACTGCCACTAACAATTTTTAATGTAGGTATGTTTGTAATGTGCCAAGTAAGAGTAAGGATCATTGTCCCCATCATCATTAACTCGCCTTCGTTCACCCAATTCTTATTGATTTCATTCATTCATTTCGTTCACTCATCCGTCCATTTTTATTTAACTCGTTCGCATTACTTGCCAAATTATTATTATATGTTATTATGTATTATTATTTATTAATAATACTCATGTAATAGTTATAATTTAGGCCATAGGAATTGTTTTAAATGTTTTATCATATTCCAATTTAGGCAATTCATATGTAAATAACTTAGTATTGAATTAATAAGTTATTAGTGTCGATTCTGTTTTTGCATTTACTAAAGCTAATTTAAATTCAAGATGCGATTTTTCTAAATCAGGAGCGTTTATAAATAAATAAGGCCAGGCGTGTGTCAGGCCACGCGCTGTGTAGGGTTCAGTTGTTTGTACGTTTTTTTTACGTTTACGTTTTACAGGTATTAATCTGAGTTTTCGGTTACAACCAAAAAAGCTAGCTTAACCGATTTTTTAAGTTAAAGTTAAAAGAGTTAAAGTGTAAAGAAAGTGGTTAAACCCCATCCATGATTCTCTCAGATTTATGAAGCTTAGGTTTAGATTTTAGAGGTAGGGAAAATAAAAAAACTTTAATATTTCGCAAACGGAATCCTAAATCAAAAATAGTGGTCTTAAATCCCCAGTAGTATTAAAAGGCCTATTCAACGATACCCCACACGATAGGAAAATCAGGAAAAAAAAAATCGCCAATTCTTACCTCTATTTTTTTGTATTTTTTGCACCATTGTGATGATTTTATAAATCCATGCAAAATAACAGTTTTCTAGGACTAATAAGTCTCTTCGTAAAGCCGCAGACAGACGGACACACAGACAAAGCGAAACGATAAGGATTCCTTGTTGTACTGCGGAAACCTATTAAAAATTAAAATAACAGTTCCGCTTTACTTATAAACACTTACAAAAACTGGCACCAACAGAATAGCTACTTGTAATTTTAGTTCGCTATACGTTATTTTAATTTGATTTAGCTAGTTAGAGCAACATCAGAATCAGCACCAATATCTCTAATTATAATAACTTATGTTTCTTACTGGTACTTTTTTGTAATTAACATAAGGTATTATTCTTTTTTTATTATTTTATCGTTATACTTAAAGATTTATATCGTTAGATGTGCCCTGACGCCTAAAACTGTGGCATTGTATATGTGTGTTAACAAAAATTCCGACGTCTGCACACTGGTTTTGCCCA
Organism: Pasiphila rectangulata; assembly: GCA_963082625.1. Taxonomy (NCBI): domain Eukaryota; kingdom Metazoa; phylum Arthropoda; class Insecta; order Lepidoptera; family Geometridae; genus Pasiphila; species Pasiphila rectangulata. The sequence continues at coordinate 26,494,068 of OY720235.1, forward strand.
TAAATTAATCTATTATTGTTACCATTTCTGGTGCAATTACATTATATAAAACTAGACTACCACTCACTGACTGACTGACTATAGGTAATTATATAGACGAGCTCTGTGGCGCAGCGGGCGAAGGTCCGCCTGCGACGCAAGGGGTTGCGGGTTCGATTCCCGCCTCGGGACAAATGTCTGTACGATCTGCAGATATTTGTTCAGGGTGTTCTGGGTGTTTTTCTATATATAATAAAAATATCTATCTATGTAGTATAAAGGATTAAGTATATCAGTCATCTAGTACCCATAACACAAGCTATGCTTAGCTTGGGGCTAGATGATGCTGTGTGATTAGTCCAGCATTATTTATTTATATTGCACGTACTTTCGTGAAAAAAATAACACACACCACGCCCGGCTAACACTGTGTTTAGAGATACACTGGTTCCAAATGAGCGTGCTCACTCATTCCGTGTAGAAACATAACGGCGCAGTCTCATTATGGTAAGGGCGTATCTAGATATTTAAATCTTTGGTTCTACTCATTCATGACATATACCTGATAGGGTATTATTAACAAGGTAAGTAAAATAAATAACTCATTATGTAAATTAATTAGTAAATATTTTAGACCGCAGGCTGATTACGTATCGACATTACGACAGGTTGCAGCAGGCGTATACCTCGGACCATCGATGTCAAACGTGATTTTTTTTGCTTTTATGCATTATTAGTGCAAAATTGACCATTAACGGCGATGATCGAGAAATTTACGCCTGTTGCAGCGTTGATCGCGAGATATACGCCTGTTGCAAACCTGTCGCGAGACACGTAATCACTCTGCCGTAGGTTATTTTGTTGGTAATGTTAGCTACGTTACTTTTCAGTACAACTATTATTATTAAACCATTGTCGATGTATTAACAAAATCAGCCTTGTAGGTCTGTCGGAATCATGTTTAAAAATAAGTTATGTATATTTTACACTATTTACTTGAATATTACAAAGCGAAATTGTTTTAAAAAATTAAGTTTAAGATGTTTTTGAATGAGCCGTTTTCGATAAAGAAGTTATCATCATCATTTCACCCGTAGGACGTCACCTGCTGGAGATATTAGGCCTCCCTCATGGATTTACAGTTATTGCAGTTATTGATAAAGTAGTTCCTACTAAAGCTAGACGGAGCTATTAAGCGAAGCTAGTAAGGTAATGTTCTGTGGTTTTCAATTGTATTTCATCATCATCATCATCTCAGTCGTAGGGTGTCCACTGCTGGACGTGGCCCCTCATTCTGATGAGCTTGGCAGGCGGATTGGCGAGCGCAGTATAGGATCCTCATGGATCTCTAAATACTGATATTGAGGGGTTATTGCCATACACACCACGCTTGTGAGCCGGGTTGACGGAGCGTAGTACAGGGTGTTGTTACGCAAAAAACGCTGCTGCCCATCTGTATTCCTTGGTTGGATTATTACTGCATGCCTCCGGAAGATGGGCAGCAGCGCCTTTCCGCAACAACATCCCGTACAACGCTCGTTAACCCGGCTGACAAGTGTGGTGAGTTTGGCAACTACCCCTCAAGATCAGTACTTAGAGATCCAGTAGAGCCTATGTCCAAGACCTTCCACGGTTGAGATGATAATGAAAACCATCTATTAGGTTCTGCGGAACTATTCTCCATGTTTTTTCTTAATAATGAAAATTTAAATGCTACTTATTAATGTATTTTCATGTGATTTATTAGTTTAGTTTGTATGTACTTTAAAATGTACCTACCTATTGTTAGTTTCGTTTTTCATTATGGTTCTATTAAAAGACTGAAATTCTGAATGGTACTTTTATTTTTAAATAATAATAATAACCCAAAACATTATTAATTCTGACACAGCACAATTTAGTCTTAAAAAAGCAAAACTTCTGTATGGGTTTAAAAACGGATTTATGATAAAGATACATACGTTTATTTTGTCACACAAATTGATTTTATCGATAAAATTTATTAGATAGTACTGGAATAAAATTGATGTCCAGGAATAAAAAGACTCATTAAAGATCCGCTTGTCAAAAACTATGAAACTCATTGAAAAATAAAGGTTCAACTCATTTTTCATTTTCTCTAAATACGCCCGGAGCTAACGAGGAAGGAATTGCCTTGAAAACATCTCGAAAAAAAGGTTTACAATATAAATTTCTACTAACTCCACAAAATAAGGCGCTTGGAACTTTACCTTATAAATTACTCTAACATACAAACACACTCACATTACACACTCTCACACCTATACCCACCCACACTAAACTCAACACACCGCTTGTATACTAATTTTTCATTTGTCATTTTCTCTAAATACGCCCGGAGCTATCGAGGAAGGAATTGCCTTGAAAACATCTCGAAAAAAAGGTTTACAATATAAGTTTCTTAAACGACTAAAATGTTATGCTGTATGTTATGTTGTGCTGTCACTGCTACCTATTACAACTGCAACAATGCGGTGATCACGTTCACTACGCACGTGACCCATACTGCATTAAATTGCGCCCGTCACCCTGAGACATAGAAATGTAAGGTCTCTTTCTTGGCTTGTAGGTTTTTACAAATAAAACAGCTTAATACATTATTAGGTTTTTATTATGAGGTTTTATTAACATCTAAGACCTTATTCTAGCCAGATCTCATTATAAACAGTTCGGTTGGCTAGTAAAACAAAGGAAGTAAATTACTTAGTGGTTGGCAATAATTCCTGAAATGGAATCATTTTAGTGCAAAGCTCGAAACTCTATTTCGGCGCTGGTGTGACAGAGGTCGGCGTTTTGCGCGCATTTGAGGAAGGCGCTATTTTATAAAATAAGAATAAGAAAAACTTTACAGTTGCCGCGAAGAAAATTTAAACATACTACATGTTAGAATGTCTCAATTTTCTTCACGTTGTGATCTAAATAAATATTGGGTTGATTGGAGCGTAACCTAGTATTTTGTAGAGACCGACCAAAGCTTCGGTCTTGGTTTCTGCCATAAATTAACCTACTGTAATATCCATGTGCCTAGTTACTTTGAAACTTGCGTGATGATCACGACATGATTTTATTAAAACACATATTTGACCATACTTTTTTATTGCTTGACGTTTCGTCAGGATTGGACCTATGGTGGTCGCTGTAAGTTTTCCCATTACCATGAGAAGTGTTTTATAATAGTAACGAACTAAGTCTTTAGATCTATTATAGATGATTTATACAGCGTCAGCGTCAAAGTCCCAATGTTGCAGCGTTGTTACGCTGCAGCGCCCAGGACATCGTTAAATGGTAAGCTTGCTCAGCACCAATACCACAGCCCAAGCTTAGTCGGATATTAGGCTCAGAGGCAAGCACAGATCAATACGTCTGAAGCTGACATTCCATACGATGTTTTCCTCCATTGAAGCATTGTGTTAAATGTGAACATACAGTTTTCAAGAAAGGAAAATCCATTGGTATACAATCCGGACGAACGATACCGGTGTATTATCGCATGTGCTTATTCCTATACTAACTTTGCTTTACTTCGCTATCCAATAGATTTTGCCATAGGTCTAGGTCTACCATAAGACTAGTGAGCTTAATGCGTCAGCATTAACATAGTGATGTTTATTTATTATTTAAGCGTTAACTAAATTAGAAATCACCGGTTTTATTCTAAGTTAATAAAAGAGAGAATAAAATGGCAGTTAAAAGTTAGGAAGTTTTTTCTAAGCGAGCCTTCTTGCCTTATTTTGCATTGAAGTTGAATATATGAATCCATAGTCACAATACACGGCTTATTGCTACTTAATTATTAATTCTTACAATCATTAGCACCTTACTATTATTAAAACATTATAATGCCATGTAAAGATCAATTTACTTTGAATTGAGATCTCAAAATATGTTCTGAATATATTCAGTCAATTTTGCTATGACGGGTTCTATAAAATTCAAAGATTTTTTACTCAAATAAGGTTACTTGGGATACATTATAGTTATTTAACGTTAAATGTCGGTGAATTTATTAAGCCAAAAAGCATTCCAAGAAAGGAGAATGAACCAAAATTATTTTTTACTGTATTTACCATTTGGCGCATTCTATACTCCAATAGGCATACCAAAAATTGTTACTGACCTATGGAAATTACAAAGTGGTAGTTTTATTTTGTTCTATGTTTGTGTGTCATTGCTTTTTTAACAGAAATCCCAGAATCGAAATTAGTGTCACTGGGTAATATTACATTGGTATAATTGGTAATCTTTACAACATTGCTAGTACTAAGGCGAATAGGCCTACACTCAAAGTAACGTAGCTAGCTTTGCTCGTCGCTTCATGAGGGATGAATTTATTGTCTACGGTATGTTCGGCGACTGTTGCTGGTGTTCCGTCTTTGTCTTCTAGACGCTGATTGGCCACTTCTTGTCGTTGGTTCTTGATGAAGGCTAGGACGTCTTCTGTAAAAAGCATATATTAGTTTACATTTATCGGTTTGCTCAATGGCTATTGATATTGATATTATTTTCACTCGTAACGAGTGATCTCAATCAAGCGTGTCGGTATTTGTATGTTGGCGAGCGTGAGTCAGAAATAAATTTGTAGAATTCGAGTGAATAAGTTAAATTCAGGAAGACACACCGCAAAGCGTGGTAAGTATGGCAACGTGGTAATATGGTATGAGATGATGAATACACTTGACTGCAAATGCCATTGTTATGAATATATATTCCTTACCAGCCTCTCTATCCCCGTTCTTGTAGTCCACCTTGATGAAGGTGGTGAGAGACACTTCGTACAGCTTGTTGCCTTCAGCGGGTGCGATGGCGCGTCGTCGTCTGCCGTAGCCGGTAACCCCGTTGCTGCATTGCACCTGGAAATGGAGACTTTTAGTAAACTTCCATGACTTAGACAATGCAGGGACAAGTAAGTTAGCGTTATTTATATAATTTAGGACGCCCAATAGATTAAACAAAAGAAAATTTCATTTATAAAGTTAAAACAAAGTTATCACAGAAGCTTTCCTCGACTAGAATTGATAATAACAGCAAATAAATTATATGTAGACACCCAACAGATTAAACAAAAGAAAATTTCATTTATAAAGTTAAATCAAAGTTATCACAGAAGCTTTCCTCGACTAGAATTGATAATAACAGCAAATAAATTATATGTATACTAGAAGCTAATTGGATCGTAGGGCGTCGACCACAGATGCATTCACCACTGGAGGCCAATGTCAATAACTAAATATTTATTTTTATTATTAAAATACTCACCCCTTGACACTTGTCCAGACAGACAGTGACAGTTCCCTTGAACTGAACGTAGGTACTGTCGGGGAACTTGAACGCACGGAACTTTCCCGTGAGTACGTCTCCGTCCGTGGTCACAAAGTTCTCGAACAGATACGGGTCTACTGAGCATCTGAAATTGATAAAATTTTGATAAGTTCCTGAAATAGAGCTTAAAATAAATTCTACGTTCATACGTAGCTTTTTTCTTGCACAGCGTCTTTTCGTATATCAACATCCCGTACATCCCGTACTGCGCTCGCCAACCCGCCTGTTAAGCGTGGCAACAACCCTCATGATCAATACTTGGAGATCCATGAGGGAGGCCTATGTCTTGCAGTGGACGTTCTTAATTTCAATTTATTTATTTAACTCTGTCTGTGTATTTATGTCTGTGAACGTAGGAAAACAAAGTATGGTAGAACTTATAATGTTCTATGGCTGAGATGATAATCTTAACTTATATTATAAAGGGGAAAGGTTTGTATTTTGTGTGTTGTCTTTTGTATGTTTCTAACTTATTAACTCAAAAAACTATTAGATCGATTTATTAAACAAAATATTTCACCATTAGAAAGCTACATCATCCCCGAGTGGCTATATTTTATCCCCGTATACTCACGGGAACGGGAACTACGTGGATGGTGATGAATAAATTACCCGTTGAGTATAATAGTCTCCTGCTGGCTTCCAGTGTCGGTGGCATGCATGTAGTTGACCAGCAGCCCGTAAACCGGCGCTGACTTCTCGTTCAGGAATATCTCCATGGACAGTGGGGTTCCGGGGCTCACGGAGATCTCTCCTGATACCCTGGAAAAAGAACAATTTATTTGTGAACATTCAATGGATAGAATGGCAGACTTTATGAAAATTAAATGTAAATATAAATTTATTTTTTATTACTCATTAATACCAACTAAGTGGGCATGGATGTTGCAGTGCCTGGGATATTATTAGATGGATAGGCTTGCCCAGCACATAAAACATCCTCCTAGATTGTCGTCGGAAGTATAAGATATATTAGTATATTCCCAGTTTCGATTCTTCGTCGTTTTTTAAATATGTAATAGGGTTTACTTACTGTTTCCCGTTCTGCTTGACCACAGCTCCTAGAACTGGCTCAGGAGCCTTCCCTTCCTCGTATCGTGTGATGTTCAACACACTGGAATTAAGAATAAATAAATTAATAATGCTGGATATTTCACATAACACAGCACAATTGTCCCGCGGCGAGAATTGAACCCGCAACCTCGTGCGTCTCAGCCGGCTCCTACGCCGCGGAGGTCGTTAAATAGTCATAATAGGCATCATAAGATAATATAACCAGACACGGATACAGAAATTTTAGTAGTCCGGCAGCACGAAAAGAATAGAAGAGATTGATGAAGTCGGGCCAACGAATACAAATACAATACAAATATTTGACGGTTTTTCTAATATACATAATTATATTGATTACTAGCTTCTGCCCGCCGCTTCCCATGCACAACACATGGGAAGCGGCGGGCAGAATAAAAAGTAGCTTATGTGTTAATCCTGGTCAACATTAATACGTGTGTAAAGTTTTAGCTCAATCCGTAGCCTAGTTTTTGCGTGAAGAGGTAACAAACCTCCATCCAAACAAACTTTCGGCTTTATAATATTAGTGATATCCGGGCGCCTCGGGAAATCGACTTCGATGTCAATGAAACGATAAGAGTTTTTCGAATTGACTTTACTCTGAAAAATCTATCGTTCGATACCATCGTCTGTTTGTATTGAATCTATGGAACGAATGATTTGTTGACATTGAACTCAGAAGCTTGGTCTTACAAAGACGTCTTTGACGACCTCTGTGGCGCAGCAGGCGATGCTCCGCCTGCGACGCAAGCGGATGAGGTTTCGATTCCCGTCTCGGGACAAATGCCTGTATGATCTGGAGATATTTGTTCAGGGTGTGCTGGATGTTTTTCTAATAAAAAATATCTATTTATGTAGTAAATCAGTCATCTAGTACCCATAACACAAGCTCTGCTTAGCTTGGGGGTAGATGATGCTGTGTGAATGGTCCAGCATTATTTATTTTATTATTATTTACAAAGCCTATTAGGCTTTATAGTTTGTAAATAAATGTCTGTCGCACCACGGAGGTCGTTAAATACTAAGGTAAATCTACTAGCACGAAAGTCGTAGACGTAAATAATGCCGATGGCGAGTTTAAAGTGGACATCGGCAGGACATGTTGCTAGGCGAGACGACAGCCGATGGACCAGATTCCGCAACCGTTCTCCTATGGCCGATTCGTCATTGCACTGTTCGTCGGCAGGATCTTTCATCGGAACAGTCCAACGACGAATCATAGGAGAAGGTTTGCGGAATCGATGGAACAAGGCGGCAACGGTATCTTCAGGACCATCTACGTTGGCGTGTTGAAGAAGAGGCCTATACTCAGCAGTGTCAACGAGCTGATATAATGATGAACTTACTCAGGTTCGTCGAAGTCGTCTAGCGGAAACGGCCGCACGTCTCTGGATATCCGCTGCTTGCCGCTCACTTCACAGCGGACGGTGACAGTCTCCTGGAGTCCGCTGACGGTTTCAATAATTATCTTGTGGTGGAACGTCTTCCTGAGCTAAAAAGGTTTTTTAGGAAATTATATTGCGTTATTTTTAATTAGTTTATTCCTATAATTTTTAACAATACATACTTAACGTACATAGAAAAATACTTAGATATGGGACAAATATCTGCAGAACATTCACAAACGTTTGTCCCGTGGTGGAAACCGAACCCGCTAGCTAATCTTTTCATCATCATTTCAGCTGTAAAACGTCCACTACTGAACAGAGGCTTGCCTCATCTCCATGAGGGATAGTTGCCATACTCACCACGCTTGGCAGGCGGGTTAGCGAGCGGCGTGCGGGATGTTGATACACGGAAAGACGCTGCTGCCCATCTACGGGAGGTATCCCTTAGCAGACTCCTACTGCATCCACGGGCATGATGGGTAAGATTCTACTGCCGGCACCCCATGGCAATAATGTTTTATTCTAGTAATAATGTCTAGTAGTAAGTCTATCTCGTGCACACTCACAGTTATGCTATTGAGAACCTTCATAACCCCGCATTTGTGGACGTCTTGCAGATCCAACACGAAGAGGGCGGTGCTGCCTTCGACTTCCGGCAGGCACGGCTTGTACTCTGTTTAAAAAAAAATTAATTGATGTACTATACAAAGTGATGATGATGATGGTGATGGCGTCCTGTCCTCATCAGGGACATAGGGCTCTCAGAAGAGATTTCCACTAAGGACGATCTTGCGCAGAAACCTCAAGTTCCTTCCATCCGAGGCCAGTTAATGCAACCTTCTTTTCAACTATTTATTTATTTTTAAATTCTATTTGACTTTTTTATATTTTGCTTGACATAATTATCAATTTATTTTATATTTTATCATTTGTATTTAACGACATTTAAAATAAATTGTTTTGACACTAAGATATTTATTATGTATGATTCTTTGTTTTGTTTAATCATTATATATGTTAAATTATTATTCTATTACTATAAGTTAGATTTTATGTCTTGGATGTTTTGGCTTAGGCTGTAAGTCCACCTGTGTCTGAATTAATGACTGATGAAGTATGAATTATGAACTATGCACGTCTAGGTGCTGCTGGGGCGACCTGGTTTTCGAGCTTGCCACGTTAGTTAGTTGATCTTGTTTGGATAGATGGTTGTCTGATCTTCGCAACAAATGTCCTATCCAGTGCCATTTCCTCTCGTTACTATCTCTTTGGCTATAGGGTTTAGGCCGGTCAACTCCCATAGCCTTGCATTAGAGATGGTACATACAAAGTTGACCTCTACCATGAGTTTTCACAATCTATACTGCATAGCGACTGAAGTTAAAAAAAATATGAAAACTTGTGCAGCGCCTCTAGCGGTTAGTTTGGTATTAAAACACACAGTAAACTATTCTACAGCGACTGTAGTTTGAGCTTCATTTGCTTGGAATTTGGTAGGTACCATGAGTTACAAACCTAACAGTTTTCATAGTAATATACTATTACTACTGTAGTAACGACAGGCGATTTAACAGTGACAACTCTTGGTAGACACACTGATCTCTACAAACTATTTGCTTACTCTGCCCGCTTATGAGTGGTTCGGGTGGAGTAGCATGTAGCTGAGACGGGACCTTTTGACGCTTATTGCTACAGCGACTTTGTCTATTTCTTCTTTATTTTCATGTTATATTTACCTATTGTGCAATTGTTTTTTTTTCTGTTTTTTGTTTGTGTGCTGCACTTTGTAAAGTCAATAAACAATTTTCATTTAATTTCATTCATCAACTGTTGAAGTAAACTGGCTGCCTCATTGGCTCAGTTGGACTGTTTATTTATTTAATTAAAACGGTACAATACATTAGCTAAACCAATGACATGGGTACTATTAATAATACAGAATTGATAGAAATAATTAATAGAAAAACAAATATAGCGCAGTGGACTACATTGTTAATAATATTATGCTTAAAATTAAATATTCTGATATTGTAACCTTTACTATACACAATGTTGTCGTTTGTTATTCCTAAAATAAATAAATAAATAAATTTAGGTTTAAATTAACTTATATTCGTTATTTTGATCTTAAGTTTGTAGGTCTACTTTGTATACGTAGGACCATTTTCATCATAATTTCAGCCGCAAAACGTCCACTACTGAACACAGGCCTCCCTCATGGATCTCCATGAGGGGTAGTTGCCACACTCACCACGCTTGGCAGGGGAGTTGACGAGCGCAGTACGGGATGTTGTACACGGAAAGACTAAATAATAAGGTAATAAAAATAAATAAAAGAAATAAAAATTAACTCCTGAAATAATATATAATCTAGGTAATGAAGATATTAATTATATAATATAATAATTATACATATAAACATAATATATGTAATAAGTACCTACCTACCTAAATAAAGTAATATATTTATTAATAATTTTATACGATCACACAATTATAATACTGATCATTTAGCTATTGTCCGAAGGTAACATGGAGCGATACCTCCGGAAGATGGGCAGCAGCTTCTTTACGTGTATCAACATCCTGTACTGCGCTCGCCAACCCGCCTGCCAAGCGTGTTAAGTATAGCAGCAACCCCTCATTGGTGATCAATGCGGGAGGCATTTGTCCAGCAGTGGATATCCTACAGCTGGAAGAGAGAGAGAACATTAAACTATTTACCCCTGAGCTGGTCGAGGAATGCCACCTTCCTGTCTCCGTCCAGAGGTACCGTCACCTTCATGATCTCCGGAGTACATTCCACGCGGGAATCCGATCCTGCAACAAGGAGAGTAATGTTATTAATAAGACGTCAAAGTCAAAAAGTGTTTTGCGATACAGTTTATAGGTACCTACTACTGCATTTTATAGTGTTCAGTGTTGCGTTAAAGTCAAAAGTGGTCTGTTGCTGTTATTAAAACGGTAACAGACCAGGTAGACGCTTGAAATATTCACAGAATATTCAGTTGTATATTCATATAAAATAAATAATTAAATTTAAATAAAATAAATAACTATTTCCTTTTATTTGTCACTCAAATCAAAACTAATCAACTTATGTGTCGGTGCTTTGTATCGAGCAGAAAACGGCAAAAAAATCCCGTTTGTTGTATGGGATAAATATTTAAGGGGGCCCCTAAAATATTTATTTTGCTCTGTGTTTGTTGTTATAGCGGCAACAGAAATACATCATCTGTGAAAGTTTCAACTGTCTAGCTATCACGGTTCATGAGATACAGCATGGTGACAGACAGACAGACAGACGGACAGCGGAGTCTTATTAATATGGTTCCCTTTGGGTACGGAAACCTAAAAACCAAGGTGCAATTTTTTTTTTCAATGCATGGTGGAAATTTGTAGATCGTTGCCAAAACTTTACAAAAATGGCGGTTTTTTCCTCAGGGAACTCGTAATTTTAAAACACGTCTAATTAAAAAACTAAATTTTGTACTCGGATAAAAATATGGGATATGTTTGGATAGCCCTTAGCTCCCCCTTGCGTTTAGCACCTTATTTATCATCATCATTCATCATTTCAGCCGTAAAACGTCCACTACTGAACCCAGGCCTTCCTCATGGGTCTCCATTAGGGGTAGTTGCCATAATCACCACCCTTGGCAGGCGGGATGGCGAGCGCAGTACGGGATGTTGATACACGGATAGACGCTGCTGCTGATCTTCCGGAGGTATCCCTTAGCAGGCTCTTACGTCCACGGGTTTGAGAAGAGGGTTAACATTCTACTCCGGCACCCCACGGCATGACCTTATTTATAACCTTATTAAAATTCATGCGACCGTATTCTTATGCAGACCCTAAAACGCTGCTGCCCATCTTCCGTAGGTATCTCTTGGCAGATTCTCACTGCGTCCACAAGAGATTTAATTATTACGCCCACGCCCATTTTGCCCACGGCATCCACAGTTTTAGTCTTTAGATAACAGTTCCTAAGGTAAAGTACTCGTATTTATTTTAATGCTTATGCTAACTCATTGCTCACAGAAATCCGTGGGTAGAAATGTAAATGATTAATCAGACGCCATTAGCACACATCTTAATAGTTAATTTATGCATTAAAGATGAAATTACATGATTACTCGGAATAACTTTAATCCGATTATGTTTACATTCGTCGGAGCTACATTCTGGATTTGTGGGGTGACTGCGAGTTATGATATATTTTTATATATCTATACTAATGTTATAATGAGTAAAGATTTGTATTTTGTATGTTTGTAACGAATAAACTCAAACTATTAAACCGTTTTTCAAAATTCTGTCACTATTAGAATGCTACGTTATCCCTAAGTAACATTGGGTATGTTTTATCTCTTGTATCCCACGGGAACAGGAACTTCGCGGGTGAAACCGCGGAGTGTAGCTAGTATATAATATATTTATTTTTATAGGTATCGTATCTAGGGCCAGTTGTATAGTGTGCCCTGCGATAGGATCTATTAAATAATTTTGTTTTTGTTGGTCATATTCGGGTGCATAATTGCCAAACTAAGTTCGCCTAACTCTAGAAAACGATTACGATATTATCGTCAGAATGGCAATCCACGTAATGGCCATAAGAGTAAGTTTGGCTTGATTACGATTTCGATTCATCGCGATATGCATTAAAGCGTAGGCCCCTGATAAACTTCGTTTGCGCAACGGAGGCCCTCAAAAGGAATACATCTACCCCGTTTTTGCAACAATTTGGGGGGCGAAGCCCCCTTTTATGCATAGCGTTGTCTGTCTGTCTGTCTGTATGTTCATGACGCGATTACAACCGAACGCGTTGACCGATTTACATGAAACCTTTTGTTGGTTAGCACTGTCTTAATGAGAGAAGGGTACTGATTGATTTTTGTCACAGGGACCGGAGTTACTGTGACCTCAAAAGGTCACCATAGGTCAAAAATGTTATTTTTCGGAAACCTGCGCCCCCTTTTCTGGTACCCCCGTACCAATGCTTGTTTCAATGATGCTCCGCTTCTATTAGTCGTAGCGTGCTGTTATATAAACTTATCCTTCCTAGATGATTGGGCTATCCAGAACAGAAATAATTTTCAAATTCGAACCAGTAGTTCATGAGATTAGCGCGTTACAAACAATCAAACTCTTCAACTTTACAATATTACTAGCTTATGCCCGCCGCTTCGCATGCGTTGTACCCGGATAAAATGTAGCGTGATAGATTTTTTTTTTCATTCATTTTTTTATTCATTTTGTAACTACGTGGATTACTCACGTAGTATTGTAACGTCGGTGATTATTCCGACACGTTTCGATTTTTCAATAAAATCAGCTATATTAGAATATGTTAATTTCGCGTTTATAATATTAGTAGGATAAATGATTATCTTTGCGATATTATATCCACAATTTCTCCGGCACCACGGTCACCCTACAGTACAGTCCGGTCGTCGTCCGTTCCGCTGCGCGCGTGTGACCTGCGTCTGCGCAGGAAGACAGGAATGCTGTAATTGTTTGTCTGACAGTAGGTTTCTTTTACGCATTTTTTTTCTATATCAATTTACGATCAGTCAGTAGACCATAAGCGCTATTGTGTTGTGAATGTAGCGTTTTCATTGTAAGTAATAACAAGTAGAAGACACAAGTTAACAATGACAGCTTTAGACTAGATGACTAAATTTTTATAATGTTAGTCCGAAATGTAGACAAAATCTATTGGATACGTATTTTTTTTCTTTTTGAACGTAATCCTAGAATAACCGCGACACATAGAAATGTCGCGTGAAGTCACACGCTGGTTATCGCCGACGACGTGCCCGGTACTTATCTATTATTTTTAACCCCCGATAAAAAAGAGGGGTGTTATAAGTTTGACCGCTATGTGTGTGTCTATGTGTCTGTCTGTGGCACTGTGTGACTGTGGTGAGAGAGGGAAGGGAGGCCTTTGCCCAGCAGTGGGATCCTACAGGCTGATTAGATTTAGATTAGATAAATATTCAAAATATATAAATAATACATATAATACATATATAATATAATACATATATATAATATTAATAATACATATATGGGCCTGAGAAGGGTAATAAAAATAAGAATAGATTATTTAATTGCATTTTTAACTGTAAATGCATTTAGCGCTAAACGCATTAAAATATCCTTTAGTCGCCCTAAGTAGTCAATATACGTATTCATTACCCATCGTAACTTCCTATCAATGTCGCATATCATCAACATCACTCAAAAGCCGCTTCCTGCGCCTTTGTCGGTGTTTTTCAACACCATTCAGTTTTCTTCCCGTTAAATTCACAGTTAGCTAGGACTCGGACTGAACCATAACCACATTTAACTTGCACATTTTGAACCGTATTTCAAGGAGATAAGATTGTGAAATATTTAATTATAACGTATGGATTTTTCACGCAATTTAAGACCTTATTACAAGGAGGCTTTGAAATGTTTACACAATTGGAATAGTTTGCCAAGGCAATCAGAGTCTTATGGCAAGAGGTTTAAAAGTTACAACCAATAGCGGTGCACGCATGGTAACGTATATAAGAATATATTTATTTCACAACAACAAATTTACAAACTTAAATTAACAGTGTACACTTACGTACTAATGTGTTATCATATCACTTTATTTAGTGTCATAATAAGTGTCACTATGCATTACTTCCTCTGTCCAATTTGTCTGTAACAGATGAAGTAAGCGCCAGGATGGCATCTTCTGTGGACATTCCTTATCGAAAGCCATACTGAGACGGTGAGACTAAATTAAATTGATTAAGATAATTTACTAGCCGCGTGTTTTTCCAAGATTTTGGATATAGATGAAAGCACTGAAAGCGGCCTGCAGTTTGACAAAATAGTCCGATCACCACCCTTGTGCACAGGGGTTATCAAAGCTTCTTTCAAGGCAGACGGGATGATGCCTTGATTAAAGCAAAGGTTCGCTAGATGGGTTATCAGAGGGACGATCAGAGTACCTATGTATATCACAAATTGCAGAAAAGTGTAGCCCATTTAGAAGCACCTTTAAAGTTGAGAGCTATGTGTATTTTAAAATTTTCGTTGAGTTATATAGTTTATAGCATTTCACAGTTTTTGGGATTTGTATGCGCTTTTTCCAATATTGCTCTCTTTCAAATATACGTTTCTGTTTTTTAATGAGAATGGTACAAAAGTTTCTGTAACTTTTAAAGGTGATTTTTAACACCTCATTATATGGGTCGAGTTTTAACCTTTTTTGCATATAATTACGGTTACGGCTTATGCAACGTAGTAGTCCATTAGTCATCCAGGGTTTTATAAGTTTTTGATTATGGGAAATCATTTCATTTATACTGCTTTACAGATACAGAATATGGCTATTGGTAAATTCATCTGAATTTGTGTTTGATGGAGATAGACTAACTATAGACTAAAATAATAATATTTGGAATTTTTATCTGTAAACAGGATGCATGTGTTAACTTCAGTCACATTTACTCTATGTGTGGTTTTTGCATCCTACCTCAGCATAATGTTAATCCTTAAAAAATAAGGATCAACGCTGGTTGTTGTTTTATGTCGACCTTTGGCAAGAGTCGACATAAAACAATTAAAAAACAAAATTAAAGTAAAACAGATATAGGAAAAAGATAAAATATTAAGTAACAACAACAATAGAGCATATCTCTCATCTTTATCTCTCTATCATCTTTAAGTATTTCCGCGACACAAGTGTGTGCGCCGCAGTGGCCTAGCAGCGTAACCGCCGGAAGGAGTCGTGCCGTTTGATTTTCGCAGATGAATAATATATGAACCGTTTCGCGTCATGCGAGGACGTGTTAAGTGATGCTTTGTATATTTATGTATAGCTTGTCTAGCTTCAATGACATCGGAGCTCATAATGATATAGAGGTTTCTTCTTGGCTTTACACAAAAACAACAAATTCAATGAACTATTTTGTGCTTTATTCAATTTTGTTAAAAAGTGTTTTGTTCTTCTTTTGTAAATTGACTATTCTATGTAGCTTTCTGCTCTATTGCGTAAACACTTATTGGCTTTGACTTTAAATATACTACAACTTTTATAATATATAGTTATATAGTAAGGCTTTTGTTGATGATTTATGCAGCATCAGCAACTGATATACATGCTGTATGGTAAGGCTGGTCCAGCACTTATACCATCTTCTCCGCTAAGTCACCTAAAGAACAGGTCAATACGTCTGAAGCTAACTAAGCCACGGGTTTCCGCAAGGAAACCCGTGGCGAAGGGTAGAAGCGGTGAAGGTAAACATCGCAAGATGTTTACCTTCACCGCTAAAGCACGTGTTTAAATTTCATGAAAGAAAAATCGATAGGTGCACGGCCGGTGTCGAATCCACGACCATTGGATACACTTTTTGTGGGTGATGATCACAGAGCTGTATTTATGTTCTGTGATGATGATGATGATAATGATCATAATCATTTAATTATCCGAAGGTTGTGGGTTCGATACCAGCGGTAAACAAAAGGATAGGTCTTTCCTGAAAAATTTACGTGCTTTAACAGTGGAGACATCGTGAGGAACTGGACCGATTTTGACGGGACTTTAACTATCAGATAGTTGATGTTATACGGAGTAATATTTAAACTTTTTGATCTATTATACACTAATTAATTTATTATACAGGGTGTATTATAATATGTGTACGAACCCGAGGGGGGTTTCAGCTCATGAAAACAAGTAGTTTTGGAAGTGAAAAAAAATCGGAATCCTTATAAAAATTTAAGTTAAAACTTTCGTAGTCTTTTCTTGAATGAAATTTATTGAATACTTAATTAATATGTTAAAATGAATAATTAATTTATTGGTATGACGATGATGATGATATAAAATGTCTATCTTCAGCATGCCTTTGTCGACGTCAGTAACCTAGCCAAAACCGCAGAGTATTCACACAATGGAGTATACGGAACCATTCGAGCCCATCCAATGAAATTAACTGCACGCCTCTTAAGGCGTCGGACATGAGACATCGTTGGTAGTGCGTAAATCTTACTATCTTGTAACCTTTTAAAGGAGAGGACTTAAGAATGCTTCGTTCTGACGACTTCTATGGAGCAGTGAGCGATAGCCTAATCAGATGAAGTAGGTTCGAGAGTTGACATTTTTTAATATTTTATTTTTGTTATTAATGACATTGTAAATCTTTGTTTAATTTTTTACTTATCAGTTGATTCATATTATTTAGATTTATTGTATGCTAGCCGCACTTCGCTTTTTCACCCACGTAGTACCCGGAATACGGTGATAAATAATATTATTATTAGCAATGCTGATACTAAATATAGGTACTACAGAATATATCATCGGTGACTTTTTTGTAGACCTTTTAAGGTGTACAATACTGTATGTAGTACATTATTTTGATCTATCTCGTAGAATTCAGCCAGCGTTTGCAATGTGAGCACAAAAAATGTGTTTATTTACGACCTCACATTAGAAAATGATCAGTGTTTCTCTACTATATTATGCATGTATATGTGTACATATAAACCTTCCTCTTGAATCACTCTATCTATTGAAAAAACCTCATCAAAATCCGTTGCGTAGTTTTAAAGATCAAAGCAAATATAGGGTCAGACAGACAGCGGGAAGCGATTTTGTTTTATACTATGTAGGTATTGATATTCATAGTATAGATAGAGGAAGATTATTTTTCTTATCTATGAGTATGAGTCTCTATCAGATATGTATTACGTTTATCTATCTATTTTGCTATTAATTTTAGTTTTTTCGTTAGTTCTATAATCTATCCCACTTCCTTGGTTTTGGTCAGTTTACTTACCAAGATTTTTTAGCCGTTGTTTGGTTTTGGTAAGTAAACTGACCAGTGAGTCATAGTTCCACGAAAACAATTGTCATTTTTAAACTATGGTGTTTATCAACTTCTTCTTTGTGTTGTAGCCTTCTGAATGAAGTTGACAATGACAATAACAAATAAAATTTACGTAGCCCAAGAAAAAATAATTTTATTCGATTAAATTCAAATTAAAAAAAAGATTATGCATAAAAAATGCATAAAAAATGCACTTTATAATGAGGTGTTTTCATTAAAAAGTAAAAACTTCAAAAATAGTTCCCTCGAAACATATAGATGGCGTTAGTTTTATTTTACTGGTAGGAAACACAATTTGACAATGACAGCAATTGTGATGAATCACAAACTTGCTTTCTCCGCTTGCCAGCCCCATCTGTTAAGTTTAGCAGGAAACACTTTTTTATTTTTCACTGAAAACGGCTCATTACGATCAAAAAATATTTTGTTCTAAGACACCTACATGTTATGTTATATATAGTGAGGTTATACCACATACTATGTATATACAGCAAAACATGTAGATATATGATAATTGATAATACATTTTGAATTACAAACAAAAGTATTTTTTATATAAAAATAAATCAATAATTAATAGAAAATAATTTTTACGCTGTATTTCCCGAACACAGACTAAATTATGAATGATTGTACTGACAAGCTTCATTCAAACCCTTTCCATAGAGCGTAAATACCACGATACGCTCTATTGTAAAAACTGAGCCAGTATCCACTTAGCGCCGACGCGGAGCGCCCGCCGTTTTTCGCGCCAAAACGCAAACCAAATGACGGTCGAAATATTATTTTCGCGAAACCAAAAGAGCGGGAAAGTAAGAATATATGGAAGTATGTTCCCTTTTCACGTCAAAACCGCTGAACCGATTTGGATGAATTTTAGTATAGGAGTAGATCATCATCATAGATAGATTTAGTATAGGACAGACCATGGAGACGGACATAGGCTTTTCGTTGCGTAAATTAAATCAGAAGGGGTTAAAATAAGGGATGAAAGTTTGTACGGAAAAAAAATATTAAACCTACTATTACTAGTGTATTATATTATCTGTGATTAAACACATGTTTCAGTTCAGCGTTAGTTGTAGCGTAGTTGCAGGGTAGTAGCAGGTTAGTTGTAGGGTAGTAAATTATTTGTAGGGTAGGTAGTTGTAAGGTAGTAGTAGGGTTGTAGGGTAGTTGTAGGGTAAGTTGTAAGTGGTGGTTGTAGTTATAGGTGCGATACGAAGTTCGCCGGGTCAGCTAGTAATTTATATGTTCTTATAACAAATTTTAATTGTGCGTTTGTGTTGATTTGTATCTGTTCTATTTTTCTATACTTCATTATGAATTGTGTTATTATGTTAATGTAAAATCATGTTCTTAGTTCGTTGTTCTTTTTTCGCGGAGTGGGGCACTGGCACTGGTGACTTATAATACAAAAAGCCTATCCCAGGAACCAGTCCCTCATAAAACAGGTAAAGATGTATGTTATTAGTTATTTTTAAGTACTTACCCTTTATTAACCTATGTTGTGAGTGGAAAAATAAATGTTTGTACGTAAATGTTTGTACGTGCGTCGTGGGGTGCCGGCAGTAGAATGTTACCCCTCCTCTCATACCCATAGATGCAGTAAGAGCCTGCTAAGGGATACCTCCGGAAGATGGGCAGCAGCGTCTTTCCGTGTATCAACATCCCGCACTGCGCTCGCCAACGCGCCTGCCAAGCGTGGTGAGTATGGCAACTACCCCTCATGGAGATCCACGAGCGAGGCCTGTGTTCAGTAGTGGACGTTTTACGGCTAAAATGATGAATGATTGTAGGTAATGTATGCCCAAACACAAATTTACAGTGCCCTTGCAGGGTGCATGTACTTTCATAAGGCTATTAAAAGATCTAAGCTGTATAAAATGTGTACATGTAAGCAAAATAAATGAAATATGAATAAGAAATAATAAATTAGGCCAGGTGCGTGTCATGCCATGCGCTATGTAGAGTTCTACGTAGGTAATTATATAACTCTCCATTGTTGTGTTTTGTACGTTCACAATACACATTATTTTATTTTATTAAGTAGGTATTAATTAAGTTTTCGGGTTAAAGTATGTTTGGTAAACAGTATCACATTGAGCGGCAATTTCTCTCAAAATTACAGATTTCTAGTACTAATATATACTTGTGTTTATTATGTTTTAAATCTACTGTGCAATCTTATCTGTGTGCAATAAATAAAATAATAAATATCATAAATTTTTTAACCCCGACATAAAAAGAGGGGTGTTATAAATTTGACCGCTATGTGTGTGTGTCCGAGTGCCTGTGCCTGTGTGTCTGTCTGTGGCAACGTAGCTCTTAAACGAGTGGACCGATTTGCATGCAGTGATTGCAGTTTTTAAAAACAGGTTTTCCGGCGGTGGTTCTTAAACATGTTTTATCAAAATCGGTTAAGAAGTTTACAAGATATGGGGGGTGAAAGAGGGGATGTATAATCAAATGTTTCCAAATATACCCGAAAACTGAGGGAACACATTAAAAAAAAATTAGTTAACCTCCGAGAGGAGGTTAACTAGGTAAAGTGTCGGGAGATTGCTTAAAATTTTTATTTTTATAAATTTGTTTACGGACAAAATGTCCTAGGTACATTTTTTCCTTGAAATAAAGCGAGAGCTTTTCAAGTCGTTAGTTAAAAGCTACTAAAAGCAAGAGTGGAATGCGTTCTCACGTTTTAATACTCAATGTAGCCTGTACTCGACAGGACTCAGGTGGAGTAACCCGGAGTAGTATTTATAGCGTACACAGCGCTAAAAAGTTGTAGCAAAGTAACTATGGTATAGAGTTGTAGAGAAGGGATAGGATTTTATTTAAAACTAGTCGCACCCCGCAGTTTCACCTGCGTAGTTCCCGTTTCCGTGAGAATTTCGAAAAATCCCTCCTTTGTGCACCTCTAGGATACTCAAGTTATATGTGTGTCAAATTTCTCTAAGTCCAGTGGTTTTAGGCTGTGCGTTGTCTGTCAGTCACTCAGTCACTCAGTCAGTAACGGAAGAGTTTTATATTACTGATTATCCAACTATTGTGCCCTGAGGTGCCGGCATTAGAATGTTGCCTCTCTTCTCTTGCCGGCGGATGCAGTAAGAGTAAGAGCTAAGGGATACGTCCGGAAGATAGGCAGCAGCTTCTTTCCGTGTATCAAACATCGCATACTGCGCTTGCCAACCCGCCTGCCGAGCGAGGCGAGTATGGCAACAAACCTGTCCAATACCCTGTATAAATACATTTGTATAAATATACAGGCTGTATTACATAGGTTCGATACCGGCCGTGCACCAATGGATTTTTCTTTCTTGAAAAATGTATGTGCACACTTAACACGTGCTCTAACGGTGAAGGAAACATAGGTTTAAAGAACTTTATTCTCATAAGAACACAAATGTTTCACTTAAAATGAGATACATGAAATTACTTAATCTAAGTTTTAAAACTATTCCTCTGGTGCCTGGTGTTATTTATAATCGTTTTTAATTATAACTTAATGTACCTAACTAAACAAATAAATCTTAAACAATGCTAAAGATCCTACAATATCTTGTAACACAACAGACGCAAGCGCGACAAAAGATACCATAGCTGATGACCATAATCGCTAAAAGAAAAAAAAATATATACATTATATTGAAAATTATGATTGCTTGTTAATACTTCTTTGTTACTTCTAATTTTTTTTTTTTTTTCTTTTTACCTTTGTCCATAACATCTAGAGGAAACCCGCGGCTTAGTTAGCTTCAGACACGTATTGACCTGTTCATTCCTCTGAATAATAGCTGACTAAGCTGAGAGGATGGTATAGGTGCTGGGCAAGCCTAATCCATCTAACAATGTCCCAGGCACTACAGCGTCCCGTACAGCATGATTACCAGTTGCTGACTCCGTATAAATCATCTAGAATAGATGCAAAGGCCTTACTTTTTTAATATTACATGTGTACTAAGCCGATGATTCTGACTGTCACAATGAACAACTTTTGTTCTACGACTTTTCAGTGATTTTCATTCAAGTAAAGACCACGAAAGTTTTATCTTCAACAGGTCAGTCATTGAACTCCGCGAAGAGTTGCATTACGAGTACAAATAAAATAAAAATACCTAGGTATAACCGCAAAGATGTATTTTTTTATTAAAATAAATAAAAGCCAATTTTGACCCTAGGATCATTTTCACATAACACTAACTAGTAAAATAATAAATAAAAAAAAATACGAATATCCGATTTTTTCCCCTTCCAAAACTACTTGTTTTCATGGGCTAAAACCCCCCCTTTCGGGTTACACATGTTACAATACACCCTTTATATAGTAGGATAGATTGTCGCTAGGTCACATTGTGTTTTGAAGTCCTTACTTATAAGCAACTAAAAGCAAAAGTTACGCGTTCTATCGTGTTTGTTCCCAACGTAGCTTGAGTCGACTGGAATCAGGTGGAGTAACCCGGAGTTGTATTTATAGGTAATGAAAGCGCTAAAAAGTTGTAGCAAAGTAACTGTGGTCTAGGGATGGGGTAGTATTTTATCGATATCGATGTTGAATTCGAATGTGAGTCGAAAATATAGCGTACCAGGTAATGAAAGCGGTAAAAAGTTGTAGCAAAATAACTGTGGTTTATTTTGCTTGCGATGTCGATGTTGAATTTGAATGTGAGCTAAATATAGCGTACAAGGTTATAGAGGACGCCCACTGCTGGACATAGGCCTCCCTCATGGATTTCCAGTTATTGCGGTTGGAAGCGGCCTGCACCCACCGTCGACCTGCAGTCTTTACCAAGTCATCTGCCCATCTTGTAGGTGGACGTCCTACACTGCGCTTACCGGTCCGTAGCCTCCACTCGAGAACTTTTCGGCCCCATCGGCCATCTGTTCTTCGAGCTACATGGCCTGCCTATTGCCACTTTAACGTGCTAATCCGTTTGGCTATGACGGCGACCCGCAGGGTGATCACGTATCTCGCGACAGGTTTTGCAACAGGCGATCGTTGCTGTCAAACGTCAAATGTAGTGTTAGAGAACAGCAAGGAATTGACATTTGACAACAACGATCGCCTGTTGCAAAACCTGTCGCGAGATACGTAATCACCCTGCCGAGTTCTTTTACGTATCTCCTCATTTCTGGTTCGATCACGTAGAGAAACCCCGAGCATAGCCTTCTCCATAGCTCGTTGAACGACTCTGAGATTATTGGGGCTACTGTGGCGACTGTGGTGACTATGGCTACTGTAGCGACTGTGGCGACTATGGCAACTGTGGTGAAAAAGTTGTACATCTTCCAGGCGTCCCGTGACGGCTCCATTTTTTTTCTAAAGTTTACACTTTAAGTGTTTAGCGCTAAGGCGCTAAACCTACGTGGACGGGTAACAGTTTTCTAGACTAGACTTGTACCTACTGACTGAGATCTTGTTTTCAACGACAGGACTCAGCTGGTGTATTTATAGCTAATGGACGCACTAAAAAGTTGCAGGAAAATAACTGTGGTATAGGGATGGGGTGTAATTTAATCGATATCGATAAAAAAATCAATTTTATGAAGCTAGGAATGTTTATGTGACTCCTTTAAGTGTTTATCGATAACAGACTTACTGATATTATTTAAGGCAAGATTTTACTGCATACCTTCATTTGTATTCCCGAAAGCGCTTCATTGTAGGCACGCACATGTCTTATAATATCAATGAGGAAACAGATCGCGAAATTTCGAAAACGATTTTTGCTGCAGTCCGGCATTGGTATATAGAGGTAATATTGTTTTTTGAACCACCATCAAAAAAAAGTAAGGCCTTAGAATCTATTCATCATCATCATCATCATTTTCAGCCCGTTTCAACCCGCTGCTGGGTGTAAGCCTCCTCCATTCCTTGCCACTTCTTCCGGTGGCGACCTTAACTATGTCATCCACCCATCTAGCAGGTGGTCTGCCAGCGTTGTGTTTAAGTAGACTCTATTATAGATGATTAATACAGCGTTATTGGTAATCATGCTCTACGGGACGCTGCAGTGCCAACCACCAACAGGAGATACACGAAATAAACATATTTTTAACCACTACCACGCTTGGAACCCCATCACACACGCGACCGAAGACGTACCCTTTTTCTAGTCCGATTTAAACCAGCATCTGTATGCACCCACCCACCCTGTATGCATACACCCATGTACATATATGTTGGAGTCTCAGGTGGAAATTAAAGAGAGTGAACTATAATAAACAGATGCTGGTTTAAATCGGACTAGAAAAAGTGTGCGTCTTCGGTCGCGTGTGTGATGGGGTTCCAGGCGTGGTAGTGGTCGCAGGTAGACAGCTCGCCCCCGGCCCCACTCCGCTGCGCGTCGGCGCATCCTCGTACTGATGTGTGCCCTTGCAGCAAGGCGGCGATTTGTCTTCGACAGTGTAACTAGTCAGATTTTTAACTCTCAATAAATTGTCAACAGCCAAAATAATTTACATACATATTTACGTATATATTTATAGTTGCCACTTACCTAACTTATATTTATAATTTAGGAGTTATCGCAAAATTAAACATGTTTTTTTAATTTTTTTTATTTCGTATAGGCTTGCGTTTTTTCACATCAGCCAGGCGTCATTCGTATTTATTTTTGTTTTTTCTCGCGGTACTTGAAAAGGTTCTGTCAGAATACCAGCGTATCTTTTATCATCATCACAATCTCTGCCGTAGGACTTAGATTAAGTTTATTTTTTACGAGTATGTATGTTGAACTCTAAGGTATTTATTTTATACTAGCCGCACTCTGTGGTTTCAACGCGTGGTTACTGTTTTCGTGGGATTACGGGGATAAATTAATATAGCCTATGTTACTCAGGGATAATGTAACAATCTAATGGTGGAATAGTTTTGAAAATCGGTACAGTAGTTTGAGAGTTTATTCTTTACCACAAACAAAATACAACATACAAATCTTTCCTCTTTATATTATTAGTAAAGTTGGGAAAATAGTTCCCATTTAGTAGCTGGCTACAAGACGGGAAAGCACATTTCCCATTTCGTAGCTAGCTACCAAATCCGGCTACGAGCTGGGAAAATAGTTCCCATTTAGTAGCTGGCTACAAGACGGGAAAGCACATTTCCCATTTCGTAGCTAGCTACCAAATCTGGCTACGAGCTGGGACTAAAGGAGATATAGATGGGCCGTAGTTTTATGTATTTTGTTGCCGAAAATAAACGTACATTATTATTATTATATGTATTTACTTCATATTGTTTGTAATTTTTATAGTGTTTCACCACACTTAGGTAGAACAAGGTGCTCAACCGATATCGCTTTATCAAGTATTTCTCCAGTACCCGATACGGGTTCCGTTGCTTAGTGGTTAAAGCACTTCTGGGACGTGGGTTCGAATCCCACCGGAATCGTAATATTTTTTCTTGAAATATATAATATTGCCTACACGATAGCCTAGTTATCCTTGTAGTTCCAGCACTTCCGGCTTTAGCAAGCGCCAAGGATTGATTTGACGGACGTGGTTCGAATCCCACCGGAATCGTAAATTTTCATAAGGTTCTTCATTTTCTTGAAATATTTAATATTGCCGACACGATACCCCATCCCTAGTTATCCTTTTCACGTATCACTTTCCAAAGTATCCTCGTTACTTCGTAATTGCTAGGGTTTAACTCAGTTTTTACGCCAACCTATATCTGGATAGGCTATTTATAAACTTGCTGGCAAAGATTTATATTGTTAGATATGCCCTTACCGTAATGAGACTCACTCATTTGGAATCAGTGTACATCTATACAGTGTCAAGAAAGTTCGTGCAATATGATTGCACAATTATCATTAAAACGTCCACTACTGAACACAGGCCTCCTTCACGGATCTCCATGAGGGGTAGTTGCCATACTCACCACGCTTGGCAGGCGGGCTGGTGAGAGCAATACAGGACGTTGATACACGGAAAGAGTGAAATGAGAGGGGTAACATTCTACTGTTGGCACCCCACGGCAAATATTTGCCAATATTTTTTTTGTGATTGCACATTAAATGGTTTTATCAGTTTGGCTTATTGCCAAAACCGGTTAGAAGCGGCTTGCATCCACCGTCGACCTGCGGTCTTCACCAAGTCATCTTGTAGGTGGACGCTTACACTGCGCCTTCTGGTCCGTGGCCTCCGCTCAAGAACCCCAATCCAATTTTTCAATTCAATTCGGCCCAATCGGCCATCTGTTCTTTGATCAACATGGCCTTCAACATTCTTTGCCACGTCAGCGTGCTAATCCGTCTGGCTATGTCGGTGACACGAGTTCTTCTACGTATCTCCTCATTTCTGATTCGATCGCGTAGAGACCCCGAGCATAGCCGCAGCAGTGAAGGGCCACGTTTCGGTTCCATATGTCATCACTGGTAACACACATTGATTGAAGAGTTTCGTCTTCAGGCACTGAGGTACGAGTATATTGGACGAAAAAACGTTGCAAAGTTTCCCAAACGCTGCCCATCCGAGTTGGATTCGGCGTTACGATAACATACATAAAGACAATGCCACAGTTTTTAGTGTGGGGCACATCTAACGATATAAATCTTTGCTTGCTAGGTTGTTTATGGCTAGTTATAAACGGAGAACGAATATAGTAGTTACTCTAGAATTTATGTCTGTGGGTTGTTATTGCTTTCGAGCTCGCAGTTTAAGGTCACATGTGTCTCATCATCATCATCCTAGCCGCGGGATATCCACTGCTGGACGTAGGCCTCCCTCATGGATCCCCAAGTGACCATGAGGTTGTTGCCATACTCACCACGCTTGGCAAGCGCGTTAGCGAGCGCAGTTGTTGGTACATAAAAAGACGGTGCTGCGTCTATCCGTGTATCAACAGCTCTTACTGCGCTCGCCAACCCGCCTGCCAAGCGTGGCAAGTATGGCAACAACCCCTCATGTACGTAGTGAACCACGAGGGAGGCCTTTGTCCAGCAGTGGACGAATGATGATGATTAAAATGAAATGAAATAAAATATACCTTATTGGCACAAGTACAGGTTTTTAGCTCTTACAATAATAATCGTGCTCAGATCGTGATAGTCTTCGCCCCGTTATGCAGTTGTTATAGGCAGAGGTTACCGGGCCTTCGGATTGTCTCGTCATTTAGTATTTTAAAAATATAATGATATCACTGCATTCAACTATGAAATTGTTTATGTACAAATATTTAGGATATAGTTAAATTTACATTTAAAAATGAAGTCAAAGATATAATAATGTCATAAGTATTATTATTTGGTCCAAGTCAATACAAATGAAAACAATGATATCAAAATGCAATTAATTAATTTTACTAGGCAAATCTGACTATCCGTTTGTTATCCTCGGACAAAAAAACTAATAAATATTAACCCTTATATCTCAACAACTACCCCATAAATTAAAATTTCCCCACGACAGTCGATTAGTAATGTCTCCTCCTTAAGTCTCCTTAAGTTTTAAATTTCATCAAAATTCGAATATCAGTTCAAGAGTTAGGAGGTATGTATATCCTCGGCAAAAAATTGCAGACATATACCTACAAAACATTCAGCGGAAACACCTAGTCACCAATAAGAACTTCGTTCCCTGCGCTTACTGGTTCCAAAATGTATACATTCAAAGTCAATAAGTGTTTATTCCGCCGCCGCCGCGCCGCGCCGTGGGGTGCCGGCAGTAGAATGTTACCCCTCCTCTCATTCCCATGGATGCAGTAAGAGCCTGCTAAGAGATTCCGGAAGATGGGCAGCAGCGTCTTTACGTGTACCAACATCACGTACTGCGCTCGCCAACCCGCCTGCCAAGCGTGGTGAGTATGGCAACTACCCCTCATGGAGATCCATGAGCGAGGCCTGTGTTTAGTAGTGGACGATTTACGGCTGAAACGACGAAGTGTTTACTCAATAGAGCAAAACGCTTCTTAGAATAGTCAGTTTACAAAAGAAGAACAAGACACATTTAAATTGAATAAAGCACGTAATTGAATTCGTTCGCTTTAGATAAATTATTTTCCAAGCGAGGATGGATTCATTAATTCTTCAATATTTTAAAGGCATCTATCATTTAGCCTGTACATAATATGTACAGGCTGAATGATAGAGTAACTATTTTCGAACATATTGTTATGTCATACCCGCAGGTCATTTGGGAGCTTATTATATAATTTGACTTTATTCTATCACTCGTACTATATTCATCACCATCATCATCATCCACAGCCCGACTTCACCCACTGCTGGGTATAGGCCTCCCTTAGTTTGTGCCATCCACCACGATCCTGCGCCAGTCCTATCCATCGTCTGCCCGCGACTTTATCAATGTCGTCTGCCCATCTCGCTGCCGGACGACCAACGTTTCAGTATCCTTGTCTCGGCCTCCATTCAGTTATAGCTGTACTCCACCTGCCATCACCACGCCTCGCCATATTACCAACGAAATAATACATTTATCATCATCATTTCAGCCATAAAACGTCCACTGATGAACACAGGCCTCCCACATGGATCTCCATGAGGGGTAGTTGCCATACTCACCACGCTTGGCAGGCGGGTTGGTGAGCGCAGTATGGGATGTTGATACACGGATAGACGCTGCTGCCCATCTTCCGGAGGTATCCCTTAGCAGGCTCTTACTGCATCCATGGGCATGAGAGGAGGGGTATCATTCTACTGCCGGCACCCCACGGCCCGGTACTATGGCACGGTATAATACATTTATAAACTCTACGAAATTGTTAGTATTATATGTATATAGAACAGATCTTAAACGATAAATTAGTATTCCCTCCGCCACGTAGGCTTATGTCGAGACCTACACCCTAGACTAACGGCTATAGGGTACCTAGGCACATGAGCTTGAGCACACTAACACACTTGAGACCGGACCTTACTGACCTGTAGGGCAGTGGGAGTCTAAGCCCTTTTTCAGATTGGAGGGCTAGGTTTATAATGTTCAACCTATCTGTACTTACTGACCCCATTTATAAATATAATTTATTTATTGACGATCTCTGTGGCGGGGAGGGCGAAGGTCCCGGGTTCGATTCCCGCCTCGGGACAAAAGTCTGTACGATCTGCAAATATTTGTTCAGGGTGTTCTGGATGTTTCTCTATGTATAATAAAAAATAAATTATCTATTTAGTATATTGTATTAAGTATAAACAGTCATCTAGAACCCATATCACAAGCTCTGCTTAGCTTGGGGCTAGATGATGCTGTGTGTATTGTCCAGCATTATTTATTTATTTATTATTTTATTTATTTTTTCTAATATAGAAAAGTTCAATAACAATTCGAAGTGGCTACACGTCCAGGAAGCTATGGTGATGTTCGTTGCAACTACCTCATCTTCGTTGTTTCTTGTGTATTCCGTGACGGTCGGGAGCCGATTTCTCCTAAAGATGCTTGTACAGAAATATGTGTCGAATTTTTGGGTTTTTCAAGCGCTCATTAGATATCATTCATCATTTCAGCCGTAAAACCTCCACTACTGAACATACCTACCACAAGGATCTCCAAGCGCAGTAGCAGAAGAGCAGTTGATACACAGAAAGGCGCTGCTGCCCATGTTCCGGAGCTATCCCTTAGCATGAGTGGATGGGTAGCATTTTACTGCCAACACACCACGGCATAGATATATGTAGGTTAGCGGATTTGTTACAATATATTTCTTGTTCACTTAGATAATAGTCAGAACTTTGGTCTTCTCCATATTTCTCTAAAGCTGGATCAAGGATGTGGTGCTGGCGCTGTTTATTGCGAATACCTTGGACAGCACGCACCAATGCATCCACCCTGGAGGAGCTCAACATCTTACGCACCCAAAGGCTCTCAGCGA
The DNA here is from genome assembly GCA_963082625.1 of Pasiphila rectangulata. NCBI lineage: Eukaryota > Metazoa > Arthropoda > Insecta > Lepidoptera > Geometridae > Pasiphila > Pasiphila rectangulata. The sequence goes on from OY720235.1 coordinate 26,523,558, forward strand.
CATGCCTGCACAGAATTATGCAGTACTTCGGCCATATACCTCGCAGAAACTCCGACAACCTGGAGCGTCTTATAGTCACGGGAAAGGTCGAAGGCAAAAGAGCCCGTGGACGAAGCCATTAAAGTTCAGACCAGGTCTCTGAGAGCCTGGAGATGACGGTCAGCGCAGCCCTACACAAGGCGGAAGACAGAAGTGGAGAAAAACTCTAGAAAAAGTCACGATCCTCAGTAATGTGAGAACGACAGAGAAGAGAGAGATAATATATAGTTACCTAATGTTACCGTGTTGCACAGAGCTGTTTTTCGAAAGTTAACAGTGTGGATGCACCTTATGGATGTCGATTGTAATGCGTCGGGCGACCTCTGAACTGGACTGGACTGGACGGGTTTGTGAATAGGGATGGGGTAGCCTAGTCTTACTGGGTTTCGTACGCTCCTAAAACGTTAATTTGATGTTAAATACCTCGACGTGTCTATCTCGACGGTACGTTTCGTCGATGGATCGTTACCTCAAAAGATCAGTACCTCGCTTCTACCTCGATGGGTCTTTGCCTGGTAGAGACATCAAGGTATTAAACATCGAGCTAACGTTTTTTGAGCTTGAGTACGAAACCCAGTCATCCTCCTCATGATCTTGAAGATCCATGGGGGAGGCCTATGTCGACAGCAACCCGACGGCTGAGATGATGATGCCTGCACAGTCCCTACGTCCAGCACGACAGTCATGTATAGCGTGTGATGCCAAGTTTATACAAATTTACCTAGTCTCGGAAGTTATCTAATGTTTTGTTATGAGATTTATTTAAAATTATTGTGTAAATCATAAAGAAAATAAAATGATGATGATTTTTGATGCCACACTTGGGTATATTTGAACATATTCAATTGTTCATCCCCACGTATTTCTATATAACTTTCAGTTTTGCATTCTACACACCATTTTGTTTTCATTTGCTACCAAACTTAGGTACATTTGGAAAAAAAACTATTATTCATACTCTCATTCTCACTCAAACCCCTGGTTTAAAAAGACTACATTCGGTTAATTTATAGTAGTTTTGGTAAAGTTTACTATTATGGTGCAAACGGTAAAAGGGGAACATCGTGAGGTAACCCGCGGATAATTTGAAAACAAAATCACATAAACAAATTATAAGAAAACCCTTATAAAAACAGGGTTTTCCCATTTGTTTAACTTTATTTCGTGTAAACCCATATGAAAAATACAAGATATTTTCTAAGAGATTTTGTAATAGAATATTGGATGTGTGTTTGCATGGTAAAAGGTAGTAGCTAAACATCTCAAAAATTAAATACCAACCAAAAACACCCCAGAGACCAATTTCTGCAGATATAGCAAACCTTTGTCAAGAAAAAATAAAATTACGGCGTCCGGGACACTTGTCAGATGTGAAACATTCCTTTTTGTATAGAACGCTTGTTTGCATGAAAGGATAATTTGTCAATAAAAATACTAACTCGCACGTCATTTTCTCGCGTCGCTTCCCGCATCATATCTCGTGCTACTGGTCTAACAAAGATGTTTTACATCAATGAGCCTTATACAATATGGAGAGGACAAAATTGACTGAAGTGGACCAGAAGCCTAATTCTCGAGAATATTATAAATTATCACAGAAGATAAACTAAAAAATATGTATTGAATCCAACATTATTTTGACAGTGGTAACAATATTTATCTATTGTGATATTTTATCATCTTTACGAGTGTTACGACCCTGGTCTTTTCCAATTTTATTGACGGCGAAATATACGTCTAACCTAGAAGTGACGTCACGTAACATGTTGACGTCAATAGAATCAGTCTTGATCTTTCGACATGACCTGGTACTTTTCAGTCCACTTTGTCCCCTCCCTATCGTGAAATGACGTTAATGGTGCAATCACATCGGCGGACATGTGTTTCGTGATGGTCGAACGAATTATGGGAAATGGGAGTAGTGCAGTTATCGTGCAGGGCCTATACATCTATTATAGATGATATTTTTACTATAACAATTTATGAGAGCACGACGGGACACAGCCTGTCATCTCCCTGAAGAAGGTCCTCGATAAAGGTCGAAACAGTTGGTGCCTCCACCAATTTAACAAGTACGTGAACATTTATTTATTTATTTAATACTTTGTGCACAAAAACAATGTACAGAGGAGGACTTAATGCTAATAGCATTTTCTACCAGTCAACCTGGGCGTGCAAGAAAAAATGAGAAGGCACTAACATTGCCAATATTTAATATGAAGATTATAGATGTTATCCGTGTTTACGCAAAATCTCTAGAGTTTTCGCGATAATTCGAATTAGGTATCTCGAATCATCCTACGACATATACATACTTAAGACGAGCTCTGTGGCGCAGCGGGCGAAGGTCCGCCTGCGACGCAAGGGGTTGCGGGTTCGATTCCCGCCTCGGGACAAATGTCTGTACGATCTGCAGATATTTGTTCAGGGTGTTCTGGGTGTTTTTCTATATATAATAAAAATATATATCTATTTGGTATAATGTATTGAGTATATCAGTCATCTAGTACCCATAATACAAGCTCTGCTTAGCTTGGGGCTAGGTGATGCTGTGTGATTTGTCCAGCATTATATTTATTTATATTATTATATTTAGCAATACTAATGAAGAACTAATTTGATATTAATAAGCGGCGTTTTATTTTAATGTACGGCAGGCTGATAACGTATTTTGCTTTCCAGGTTTGCAACAGGCGTAAATCTCGCGATCATCGATGTCAAACGTCAATCCCTTGCCTTTATCTCATACCATAATAGATGTTTGACAGCGATGATCGCGAGATTTAAGCTTGTTGCAAACACGTCGCGAAATACGTAATCAGCCTGCGGAAGTCATTAACTTCAATGGCCGATGGCCGAACGTCCTACTGCTTAGGATAGATATTTCATATTCTGACTTCGGAACCCATAGGGCGCGAGTCACGCTCGCACTTGTCCTTTTTAACCCCTGACAGAAAAGAGGGGTGTTATAAGTTTGACCGCATTAAAAAATATTAATCATACCCGAGTTTGGTATCAAATGAATGTGTAGATTGCAAAACAGAGGTACACATTAAGAAATTAGGTAACCTCAGACACTAGCTAAGGAAGGGAGTTACTAAAAAAATTAATTTAATAAACTTTTTATTAGATAGACTAGATAGACATCAAACGTTCAAGAAATAGAATTCCATAGTTAGCGTGCCGTGCAAATCATTACCACAATCTGTTTCACACAGTAAAATATAATTTCCTTTTAATTTGTTCAACAGTCAAGTTATAATTTCTATAACAAGACACACTTATGCATAACAGTATTCAAAACAATTACATAAATAATTATTCTCTCAATCAACGATTTCTCATACAAGATGAGAAACAATAATGTTTCGCCATTTTGCCTAGCGCCTATAAAATGCCGTGGGAACGATCTTATCGGTACAATATAAAGCGTAATTATTGGGAGTATCTGGAAGCTAACTAATCAAATTGAATAAATATTTATAATTTTTTTTTTAATTTATTTTTAATGTTGCTGACCACATATGGCCATGACAACATTACCGGACTATGGCGAGCGCAGAGGGCGCCCTCACCGCAAAAGTTATGATGTGCCCCATCATAAATTTTGCGGCTGGGCGCCACAAGCACAAAGGCACCACTTAGGTACGAACCACGGTTTGGACTGATACCAGATATTTTTATATAATGATGGTTGCAAAATTGCACCTTATGACGGAGAAGAGTGTATTCTTCGACCCCACCGGCGGGATCGGTTATTTAATGTGTGTCTAACAGCTAATGTGGGACTGGTTGATGTTACCTCTGGATTAGCAGCGGTGAGTTCGTCAACGGGCAAGCCGAGAACGTGTCTCAGTCGACGGAGGAAAGATTCAATAAATAATTAACACATCAACACCCTCGCCGCGGGGTGCCAGGAGAATGTTACCCTTCTCTCATGCCCGTGGATGCAATACGAGCTTGCTAAGTGATACCTATGGAAGATGGGCAGCAGCGACTTTCCGTGTATCAACATCCTGTACTGCGCTCGCCAACCCGCCTGCCAAGCGTGGTGAGTATGACAACTGACCCTCACGGATTTCTGATGTAAATTTCCAGTATGTAATGAAATGAAATTTGGTCGTTTGCGAATTCTCGCTACAACGCTAAGATAAGAAACATATTTTAAACTAATAAATACAAGGTGAATGGTGGCTATTCTATTGCACTAACTACCTAAAGCTAATTAAATCGACGTAAAACTGACTTAAATGACATAAAGCTATTTTTAATCATGTTCTTAAATGAAAACAAGAAATAGACAATTTTAAGCAGACAGCTCTCAATTTAGAGACGTCATCATCTGTAATTACCAGTATGAGGTTAAACAAGCATACATAACTAAATAGTTTTTATGACACTTTTATCATCAAATGTAATGTAGCATTAAGTTCGTCTATGTACCTACATGATTTTTCTGCATTAAAGCATTTTCTGAACATTACCAAAATGTAAATTTACTGTACAACTAGTTTAAAGATTGTATAAAAAGGCTATTGAAATTGAAATTTAAAGCATTTACTTATCTTATGTTATCACTCAGACCTATGTCCAGCTTCCTACTTCCCACGGGTGAGATGATAATGATGATATCTTATAAATTCAGCCGTAGGATGTCCACTGCGATCCTCATAGATCTCCAAGTATCTACTGATCATGAGAGTTGTTGACATACTCAGCACGGCAGTACGGGATGTTGATAACCAAAAGGCGGTGCTGCCTATCTTTTGGAGGTGTTCCTTGGCAGATTCCTTCTACATCCCCGGGCAAAAGAGAACTAGGAACATTCTACTACCTCCACCTCACGTCAAAAGAGAATCTTCCTTTTTTTTACAAAAGCTATGCGCATGTTAACCATTCCACCAACTATTTTTGCAATGGAATTTTCAGTATGCTTTGGTCATTAGCGAATATTTTGCTCGCACAAAGCAAAGATAACACAGGTATTTTTAACTATAATACAGGGTGACTGTAAAGATAAGCAAGCATAAATAACATATGAAATTTTAATAAATATAATACGGCTTTCACCACGTACCTTAGAGGCCTTAGAGGCTTCATGAGCACCGTTCGTGGCAGCCTCCGTGGGCCGTGAGACAGGATGTAAATAGACGGAGAGACCTGGTATTCCACTCTGACCAACTAAATGGGCCAACTGAAACGGACCAACTAATTTTCTTTCACAACGATTCAACTATTTGGTTTATTCGATTGGAATATCTAAATTTGTTCCACTCTGACCAACTGAACAGACCAACTGAAACGGATCAACTAATGTTATTTTATAACGGACCAACTTTTTTTCTCATCTGGACTGGTAAGTAAACCTACTTGTTAAGACGATGCTGCCCATCTTCCAAGGGACAGATTATTTCTGCACCTTACGTCAAAAGAGAATCTTCCTCTCTTCCTTTTTTACAGGGTAGGCGCAGCTATGTGCACGCTCACCATTCCACAGACTATTTTTGCAAAAGGTATTTCCAGCATGCATCGGTCATTAGCAAATATTTCGCTCGCACAAAGCAAAGATAACATAGGTATTTTTAACTTTTAAAATACAGGGTAAATGTAGAGATTAACAAGCATACTTAGCAAAAGAGTTTTCATGACACTAATGTATTTTACTTTTAAAACTAACGAGAAACAAACTATTCATTTAAACAAGGTCTTAAAAATAAATAATGCTGGACAATCCACACAACATCATCTAGCCCCAAGCTAAGCAGAGCTTGTGTTATGGGTACTAGATGACTGATATGCATAATACAATATACTACATAGATAGATATTTTTATTATATAGGTATATAAAAACATCCAGATCACCCTGAACAAATATTTGCAGATCGTACAGACATTTGACCCGAGGCGGGAATCGAACCCGCAACCTCTTGCGCCACAGAGCTCTTCAATTAATAAAAACAAGCTCTTATTACTTCTTTATTTATTTATTCGTAGGAAAACCAACAGCAATATAGGGGATTAAATCTAAGTGTTTTAAATGGGTCATTATGATTCATTTTATTTATAAGTAAGTATTTGTCTTGTTTGAAGTTTGAAGATCAAGAGTATTTAGCTCATCAATAAGTAGTGTTTCAAAAGTGGTGATTGGACGGCATCTGATAAGAGCCTGGCTAGGTAGCCAGATAAAATTACCTAAATTATGGTCACCCAATAAAATAACTTTATTTATTTATTTTATTTTATTTTACTTGGGCTACTTGGTAATAAAATTAATTAAAACGTTAAAAATCTCCATCATCAGACCCTGGTAACCATATAGCACCAAAGTACTCGTCAAGACGGATCAAACGAGTCCAAATTCTATGGGGGTGATTTGGTAATTTTAGCTCAATCGGTTACCGGGAAGTGGGTCAAATTTAACTTGCAAGAATCCATTATAGTCAAACATCGGGACAGGTGAAACAAAAAAACCTTGTAAAAATACGTTGAGGCTAACGCGGTCGGTCGCGAAGGTGCCGACTCGCCCTGAAGACGGTTCTTGAAAATCAAACTTATCGGCATGATATCCCGCTTTTAAATTAGTAGGTATTTTAGTAAATCCCATATTTTAAAAATTAATACATATATGTTTTTTATGCGTAAATTCATTTACTACAACAAAATGCGACATTTTCATAATAAATAAAAATACTTCAGAAATGAACACCTACAGACCAATATAGATGGCGCTTGAGTTTTTTTTTGTTAGTTATTTTTTTTCTGTTACTATTAACAATGACAGGACTATTGTTCCATAAAAAGTGTAAAATAGTGCTCAGATATAAAATTCTGGCTGAATAATCAGCCAGAATTTTATATCTGAGATTAGAACATAAGTTCTAATTTTATCCGTCATTTTCGACGTTACGGCAGGGTGATTACGTATCTCGCGACAGGTTTTGCAACAGACATTTGACAGCAATATTGCTGTCAATTGCCTGTTGCAAAACCTGTCGCGAGATACATAATCACCCTCCGGAATAATACGGGGTCTGCACCGACGTACCGGCAGGGTGATTACGTATTCGCGACAGGGCTTGCAACGGGCAATCGTTGCTGTCAAATATATGCTGGACATTGACGTTTTACAGCAACGATCGCCTGTTGCTGGCCTGTCGCGAGATATGTAATCACCCTGCGGAAATACTGATGCAGGTTATATTTTGAATGGTAATGTTTTATCGTAAGTGTAAGGAGAAGCAAAAAGGATCAAACTAAAACTTTGACCGCATTTTTTTTACAGGAAATACGCCTGCACTTAACACCTTTAGACTTTGTCAGGTTACATATAAATAACTTTCAATTTAATACATACTGTACCTACCTACTTTTTACACATTAAAAATATGGAATGAATTAATAGCATTAATATAATTAAGAATTTACTTTGTTTCAAAGGCCCAAGTTTAGCCACCCTGTGCACATAGCAGTGTTAGCTCGTTCACATTAATAATTACCGCACAAACAATGGGCTTCCCAGGATTGTGGTCTGTTTGTACTGCTCTGCAGCGCACGGGTCACTGTAGTCGGGTACGCGGTGTACGGACAAAATTGGTCGATCAAGTATTCTGAAATTTATACACACGCTTGACACGCTCAGAACTAATCATCATCATCATTATCATCATCATCATCATCTCAGCCGCAAGACGTCTACTGGACCTAGGCCTCCCACATGGTTCTGTAGTACTGATCATGAGGGTTTTTTGCTATACTCTCTGATTTATATAAAGGTAACGATGATATACATATGTATGTTTAGATATATGTATTATATAAATATTATCTTATCCACTTGTTTAGTATCGCGTCGCGCCGATTATTATACTATAACAATTACAATTACCAGAAAACTTACGTTATGGGTCGAACGGAACCTTCAACCTGTCAGCTGTCGGCTAGTAAAAAACGAAACACCGTGAGAAAAGGCGTGGTATTCGATATCTAGCTGTCATCGAATCGATATTACAGAATCGAGTTTCGTTGGTACGATGCACGTTACTACGAGAAGTTCGTCATCATCATTATCATCTCAGCATTCAACTTGTCAGCTGTCGGCTAGAAAAACGAAACGCGCCGTGAGAAAAGGCGATATCTATCTATCTATATAACCGATATCTAGCAATCGTCGAATCGATTTTGCAGAATCGAGTTTCGTTAGCACGACAAAACCTTTAGTTTTTCCAAGACAACAATCGTTGATGTTGTGATTCTAATGAGCGAGCAGTATAATTTCGTGTGGCAATAAAACGACGCGGTCTCATTACGGTAAAAGCGTGTCTAACGAATAAAATCTTTCATTTTACCTAAATAAGTGTACCTACTGTGGAAAGAACATAGGTACATACATATTCACTCTTGCAAGATTATACTAATATGGGATCTTTGAAAATCGAGGTCCGTTGGTACGCGTCAAGGCCTCGTTGCCGACGCCCGGCAAAGAAAAAAGTAAAATTGACACGAGTTTAAAAATGGAACGCGCGCTTTTGTTTTTTCTTTACGACATTTTTCTTCGCGGGCTTCTTGTGTTTTCTTTAACGTAGTTGCTAGATACAAGACGTATTATTTTCGCATTATTTTGTAGAATTGTCGCAATTATTTAATTAGACCTGCAATGGAATGGGCGATTACGTGGATACTGTGCAATTTTAAGCAATAAATGATGAAATACAAACATTTTTGCTCTATACTGTAGTTTTTTGAAAATAGTGAACTGTGTATACACCTACTTTTCTTTCTTTCTGATAAGTTGTATTGTTTAACGCCCACGTACATAAATATTCCCTTAGAAAAAGTACTTTTGGTACTTACATAACATTTTATAAATATATTTCATTCATGTCAAAATTCGTATTTGAGAACATTTTTTCTAATTCTAATTCTTACAATAATCTAAATCATACATTCTGGGTGAAGGAGTCGGGCAGTGTCAAATAAAATTCTTATCGTAAAAAATTGCTTTGCATCATTTGACTGTTTTACGATATGATTTAGTTTAACACATGCTTGAAACTGGCAGAATTGTGTTAAGTAAACGAAACACAAAAAGCCATAAAATAAGAAGAAGAAGAATATGAAGTTTTAACTTCTGATCAACAAAACAAAACAAAAACTCCATTCTATCAAAGGTTAGTACGACTTACGTTAACGTTAAACTGTTTACTATTCAGTTATTCAAAAACCCTCAAAGAAAGCTTCAGCCTTTGTGGGAAATATGTAAATTCTCTTTATACTTATATTCAATTATATACTTTCATGGCTGCTGGTTTGTTTGGGTGGGAATCTTCGTTTTTCAATTTTATAAAGAACTTGCAATGATTTGATGTAAACAATTGGTTTGGTAGAATAACACGGAATGGATTTTTTATTCTATTGAACTAGTTAATGAAATAATAAAATACAAAAATGCCTACCTACCCATGATTCATACTTAAAACTACCGTTATGCCTCTGGGGCTCAATAAAATAGGTAGGTGCTACATATACCGTTCGAAAATCTTCTTATATCAGTAGAAAACAAACGAACTAAGATCGAAAAGAAGTTTAAAAGTTAAATATTTCGCAAACGGAATCCTTGATCGAAAAATTGTCTTCGAAACCTCTAAAATGTTTTAAAATAACCTATTCAACGATTCCCCACACGATGGGATTTCCCAAAGTGAAAAAAGGGCAAGAGTTACTCCCCACCTTACGTGTTATATTTACCTACCTACCTATTAACAACTGTTTTTATGTTATGTTTTTATTATTAGGTAAGTACTTTTGTGGTGATGAATAAAGACTTGTCTACCCATCTATCTACGTGTATGGGAGGTACCCCAAATTTAATTATAGTTTCAGCATTTTTTTACCGTACCGTTTTCTCGTCGTCAATAACTTGAATGTACATGCAAAAATACCAATTTTCTAGGACTTAGTCTCTTCGTTAAGCCAAAGACAAACGGACAGAGAGACAAAGCGAAATTATAAAGGTTCCTTTTAATACGGAAACCTAAAAACCGAATACAAAATATACAGCTGCAGGTAACAGAAAGCTTACAGTGCTTAGATATATTCCGAGGAAGCAGGGTGGAATTAAAACGCTTCGGTTTTTGTACTTGAAAATAAATCATATCATATTATACCGCTGCTCGGAGTTTTCGTTAGCGCTATCTACCTTCACCAAAAACACGGCGACATCTAGTTGTAGTTTAAGAACTAACGTACATCTCAATTTCACAATGAACATTATGTACAGTAAACGTGTAGGTATTTATAACCTTTCAGCTTATTCGCGCGTAAAGTTTCGCAGTAAAATCCAACATGGCGTCCCAACACAAACCCATAAATAATCATAAAATACTTTCCCACACAATGAAAGAGATCTTATCTAAAATAGATCAAATTTAATACTATTATTAACATTTTACTGTAAATGCGTTGAAGTGTGAACTTCAACGCATTCACAGGGTTCATAAAGTTTTGCGTGACCTCTATCCCAAATTAATTATTGCATTGTTTTGTTCCGATAAATCGTCGTCATTATGTTGTATGTCCATGCAAAATTACAGCTTTCTAGGACTTACAGCCTCTTCGTAAAGCCGAAGACAGACGGACAGATAGACGAAGCGAAACTATAAGGGATCCATTTACTACGGAACCCTAAAGACCAAATGTATACAAAATATACAGCTGTGTTTATAACCTTTCCAGTTTATTCGCGCGCAAAGTTACGCAGTAAAATGCAACATGGCGTCGTCGCAAGCCAAACAGATAAATAACCATAAAATACTTTCCCACACAACGAAAGAGATCTTATCTAAAATAGATAAGATTTAATACTATATTTAACATTTTTTCCCACACTATCAGTGTCATCATCAGTAATGATGTTACGGTATGAATAATGTGACATCGTGTCATGTGATTTAGCGCTCCTTTGTTTGAGATGGCTTTCACATCTATTATAGATGATTTATACAGCGTCTAAGCTATTACGTCAATGTTTTTGTTTTTTTTTAATGACTAAATGTCGAGACAAACCCAAAGATACGGTGGTAGTACTTCCCCGGACGAACTCTTCACAAAATTCTACTAATTACTACTACTTTTACTTACCGCGGCATTGCGATTCTAATATGTAGAGGTTACCGCTTCCATTCCCGGGCCTTTGGATTGTCACGTCATTTAGTCGTTTAAAAACAAAAAGAGAATTAATTATTATTCATCCATACATATTGAGCCACAGAACAGATAAAGATATTGAGCCATGGGGTGCCGGCAGAGCCGTGGGGTGCCAGCAGTAGAATGTTGCCCCTCCTCTCATGCCCGTGGATACAGTAAGAGCCTGCTGCTGTACGAGGGTGATGTTACGTGTATCAACATCCCGTACTGCGCTCGCCAACCCGCCTGCCAAGCGTGGTGAGTATGCCATTTACCCCTCATGGAGATAAATGAGGGAGGCCTGTGTTCAATAGTGGCAATTTACGGCTAAAATGATGATGATGATGATGACATATTGATAAAATACATATAATTCATTGATTGTGTGACTGTGATAGCTTCTGTAAGTCATTTCAGCCGCAAAACGTCCACTACAGAACACTGGCCTCCCTCATGATCTGCATGAGGTGGGCCTTCAGCTTGTCTCATCATTAAGTATTATAAAAAAAAGTAAGTTAGTAAGTAAAAAAAACGGCAAAAGAAGAAGCAAACCAATAATTCTAACTCTGGTGAGGGGTACCAGATCGGTGTGGAGTGCCCATGGATCTCCAAGTGATCATGCAGGTTGATGCCATACTCACCACGCCTGGCAGCCGGGTTGGCGAGCGCAGTACGGGATATTGATACACTGAAAGACGCGGCTGCCCATCTTCCGGAGGTCAAATTCGTATCCCTTAGCACGCTCTTACTGCATTCACGAGCAAGAGATCAGGGGCAACACTCTACTGCCGGCATCCCACAGCACATATTTATTGTTGCCTATAATGTACAACAGACACTCCGACCGCTGCAGCAACTCAAGGCGCCTACTCTAGAAAACGATTACGATATTATCGTCAGAATGACAATATTTACGTAAGGGCCATATGAGTTATTTTGGCTTGATTACGATTTCGATTCATCGCGATTTACCTTCAAGAGTAGGCTTACAGTTTTGTAACCAGTTTCGTAAGAATTATAATAATATAAAGTAAGTAAGTAAGTAAATAGATGGTCCCCATTGATGTCTGGTGACACGGAATGGTGTCTGGGGCCGCCTGTTTGACGTCATTCTCCCTTAGTTTTGTAACCAGTTTCGTAAGAATTATAATAATATAAAGTAAGTAAGTAAGTAAATAGATGGTCCCCATTGATGTCTGGTGACACGGAATGGTGTCTGGGGCCGCCTGTTTGACGTCATTCTCCCTTCTTGTTGAATTCTTTTTAGAATAGACATTTTATAAAATCCTTGAGCCCGAAAAACAGGTTTGGAACTTTAATATTTCGCAAACAGAATCCTATTCCAAAAAGTGTTTTCGCAACCCCTAAATGCTTTTAAAATACCTATTCAATAGTATTCCACACGATGGATGAATCTTTTTTGATTTATATTAAGCACTAGCCACAATCCGCAGTTTCACCCGCGTAGTTCCCGTTCCCGTGGCAATATGGGGATAAAATATAGCCTATGTCACTCAGGGATAATGTAACATTATAATTGTGAAAGAATATTGAAAATCGGTCCAGTAGTTTTTGAGATTATTTGTTACAAAAATACAAAACACAACACACACAATACAAATCTTTCCTCTTTATAATATTAGAATAGATATTATAGATACGCCGATATAGTAACTAATTCCTTATGGATAGGCCTGTAGGTATGAAAATAAAATTCTATTTACTTTGTCACTTAAAGTTTAATATGCCTCATGTACGACGAACTAGCACGACGTAATGAATAATAAAATATGTAATTAATGTCGCAATTACACTGAGTTAATTCCACGTACGATCGTGTGAAAGCAAACGTTTTAGTACTGAAGGATTATCATTCCAGCCACAGTACACTGCTGGACATAGGCCTCCCTCATTGATCTCCAGATCGGTTGAAAGCGGCCTGCATCCACCGACCTGTAGGTCTACCATGAGTTTTTATAATCTATGCGACTGTATTTAAAACAATATATAAAAACTTGTACAGCGGATAGTTTGGTTCTAAAATACGCGGTAAACTACTACAGCGACTGTAGTTTGTGCTTCATTTGCTTAGAATTTGGTACAATGAGTTACAAATCTGACAGATGGCATAGTAACGTACTATTGTGACAACTCATGGTAAACACACTGCGGTTCTTACCAAGCCGTCTGCTTATCTTGTAGGTGGACGTCCTACGCTGCGCTTGCCGGTCCGTGGCCTCCTTCGAGAACTTTGCGGCCCCAGCGGCCATCTGTTCTGCTATATGGCCAGCCCATTGCCTCTTGAACGTGCTAATCCGTTTAGCTGTGTTGGTGACCGAGTTCTTCTAGGTAGCTCCTCATTTTTGATTCGATCCCGTAGAGAAACTCCGAGCATGGCCGTTGAGCGACTTTGAGCTTTTTAATTAAAGAGAAGGGTCATCATTCCAGCCGTAGGACGTCCACTGCTTGACATAGGCCTCCGTCATGGATCTCCAAGTATTGATCATGAGGGGGATTCCTTCTTCTACACTAACAGTTGTATCATTTATTATCTTTAACCTACGTAGGACGTCTAAGGACTTACAGATATATCTCTATTCCATTCTGGGACAGTTCAATAATAAACACTAAACTACAAAACTCATGTTGCGAGCTGAGGCAGATCCACCTCGTGTCTACATACAAGTATTCACTTAGTTAGAGCGAGAAGCATTAGGTCAAAGCTCACATAGGTTATGTTCTAAGTAGTTAACGTTCAGAAGCTTTTATGTTAGGCCTTAACATCTATTATAGATGATTTATACAGCGTCAGCAACTGATAATAATGTTGTACAGGACGCTGCAGTGCCTGGGACAATCTTAGATGTTGCCCAGCACCTATACCATCCTCCCAGCTGAGACGACTATTAGTCAGAGGATAGAACAGGGTCAATACGTCTGAAGCTGACTAAGCCGCGGGTTTCCTCACGATGTTTTCCTTCAGCGTTGAGCACGTGTTAAGTGTGCACACACATTTTTCAAGAAAGAAAAACCCATTAGCCGGTGTCGAACCCACGACCTTCGGATTGAAAGTCGGGGGTACAGCTGCTTATATACACCCCTGTAATTAGGAATAAGGAAACTGCTTTCTATGCCTAACTGAATAAAGAAATTTATTTATTTACCGAACATCTGCTGGAGTCAGGACCTAACGACTGGATAGAACTACATGACCCAAAGTTATATCCAAAAACGACACTATTATAAGAGGATGGATCGAGAGGCGATTGAGATCAAAGAAAACCTACATTTCATTCGAGAAGATTTCGTCTCTCTTCAGTGTTCAGTCAGTGTAGTGTGTAGTAATGTGAACTTGGACATTTCTGAATCTGAAGACGAATTGAGGGTAGTCGTGGACCCTGCCATCAATTTACGGCGGTAGTACATCAGTTCTCCCGCAACCAAGAACGCTGAAATGTGTTGGAAACGTCGGGAAAATAAGAAAAAGGTACACGATACAATCCGGTAAGTAATTTTAAAACTAAATAAAATGTTAACAAATCGCGAAAGTTCAATAAATTTTATTTATTTACTTAGACGCAAACTATACTATCGATCGATACGTCTGTCTTAGGCCCGGTCTAGCAAAACAAGTTACACATACGGTCACCCAGTCACCCACATAACTTGTCCATGTAGGGCTCTTGCACACGTCGCGGGCATACGCTTACGACATTAACTGCCTCAAGGATCCAATGCACGACCTACGTGGCACAGCTGGCTTTATTCCTGGCTGCCAATGTCCCAGGCACTGCACTGACAGCAGTATAAGCGGTTGAAACGCTGTTTTTAACCCTCGACAAAAACAGGGGTTGTAAGTTTGACCGGCATGTGTGTGTGTCTGTCTGTGGCACCATAGCTCTTAAACAAGTAGACCAATTTGCATGCAGTATTTTATTTAAAAGTAGGTTTACCGGCGGTGGTTCATACATATTTTATCAAAACCGGTTGATTTTGATAAAAGTGTGGTATCAAAAAATTAAAGGAAATGATTTGTAGCAAGCTATTTCTATAACGATTTGTATAAAACTGACAGTTATATAGAAATCGGTCGAGCCATTCATGAGATACCTATGGGGGTTGAAAGTAGGGGTGAACAATCAAATGTTTTCAAATATACCCAAGTGTGGTATCAAATGAAAAATCGTATAGTGTAGATTGCAAAACAGACATTATAAAAAAAATTTAGGTAACCTCCGAGACTAGGGTATCGGGGGTTATTTAATATTTATATTTCATACACTTGTAAAAAAATGGGTACATCAGTTTGGTCATTTACAAGACAATGCGCAAAATGGCAGCGTTACAACGGCTTAAACTCATTCAGTGTTAAATAAAATTTAATAAGTCTAAGCCTTGACGCTTCCTAAAGTCGAAAGTGCTTTAGCCACCCGTGTCGGGTACCGCTGAAGTTCTTGATAAGGTGATATCGGTTGAGCACCGATTAGAACGCCATCTACTAGTAACTACTGTAGAAAGCCCACCGGAATGCACATTAATTAGGTATTTCCCTCGATTCATCATAGATCCTATCATCAGAACTGGGCTTTAAAGCGAGCAAAGAAGTGGAACAAAACACCCATAGAGTTTTGAAAAAAATGGCAACTAATTGAAAGTTTCCAAATCGGTTCATATACGACGGAGTTTTGAGGTAATAAAGATAAAATATCGGCCAAGTAAGAGTTGGACTCGCGCACGTAGGATTCCGTACCATTTGGAAAAACAACTTCGTTATTAATATCGAGCAAAACACGGCAAAAAAATCACGTTTGTTGTATCGGAGCCCCTCTTAAATATTAATTTTATTCCGGTTTTAGCGTATTTTTTATTTGTTGTTATAGCGGCAATAGAAACACATCATCTGTGTAAATTTGAACTGTCTAGCTATCACGGTTCATGAGATACAGCCTGGTGACAGACAGACGGACAGCGGAGTCTTGGTCCCGTTTCTACCCTTTGGGCTCGGAACCCTAAAAAGACGACTTAAAACCCTTCTCCTTTTTTGAAGTCTGTTAAAATTTGAAGGTAGTCGAGTTTAACCCTGAAAGAGTTTTCATACGGAAAACCTTTGTTTAAAGAAAAAGTTACGCAATTACAATTTCATAATCTTAATCATGTCGTTATCACAATCATTGATTTATAAATATAAACCTTAACGAAATATCACGTACGATAAGCGGATGTTATAAAACTGTCATTCCGACTGTCGAGCGATCCTCATGTATGGTTGCGAGGCTTGGACTCTTACGCAGAAAGAGGAGAGGGCTTTTCTGGTAGCCGAGCGCAAGATCTACCGCAAGATCCTGGGGCCCACCCGCAGAGATGATGGGACGTGGAGAATCCAACAGAATGCGTCCACGTCGAACATCGTAGGAGGAACAAAAGCGTCAAGACTCCGGTGGCTCGAGCACGTAATCCACTTGGTGGATGATCGTGCTGTCAAAAGAGCTCACTTGGGCTGTCCTACTGGTTGAAGACCGATTGGGCGCCCTCGGTACCGCTGGACGGATGAAGTGCTGAAAGACCTAAAGAAACTTCACGCCGTCAATTGGACTGAAACGGCAGCGGACAGAGAAGCCCGGCGGTCCTTAGTGTCGGAGGCCAAGATCCACTTTGGGTCGTTGCGCCGCAGCAGTAAGTAAGAAAAAAAGGCATGACTCTATGAGCTCCTGTTGTCCCGTGTGGCAGTTCAGTAGTACGCATTCCACTGTCTCCTCAAGACACCCGCAACACAGTCCTATCTCTGTGGCCCCTGTCTTGAAGAGATGGTGGTTGAAATCACAATGTCCCGTGATGATACCAACCATCATCAACGCAATTATCAAAACCTTACCTAACATAAAATTAAATCTAACGTAATTATTATTTACTGGCCTCACCCCGCAGTTTCACCCGCGTAGTTCCCGTTCCCGTGGGAATTTCAAAAAATCCCTTCTTAATGCACCTCTAGGATACTCAAGGTATATGTGTGCCAAATTTCAAGTCTCTAGGTCTAGTGGTTTAGGCTGTGCGTTGTCTGTCAGTCACTTAGTCACTCAGTCAGTAACGGAAGAGTTTTATAATATTGATTACTGAAAGCTCACTATTCCGACGATATGCCCACCACTATGCCAAAGAGGTGTCCATTTATCAATATTTACCAGGGTAAGCCAAGCATTGTCAGTGGTATTTTATCAGCGCGTGCAGTGGACGCAGGCTTTATAGTCTATGGTATTTTATCATCATCCTGATCGGCATTCACACCACACGCCAGTGAATATAAAACAGGTATTTTTGCAAGCATCGGCGAGTTATTAAAAAGTACATTTTTACACGCTTTTGTTTGGGACCGTACTGCTTTTGTTTAACCTTTAGACTTACTAGCCGCACTCTGCGGTTTCACCCGCGTAGTTCCCGTTCTCGTGAGAATACGGAAATAAAATATAACCTATGTTACTCAGGGATAATGTAGCATTCTAATGGTGAAAGAATTTTGAAAATCTTTTGAGTAGTTTTCGAGTTTCGTTACAGACATACAACACACTATACTTTTCTTTTTCTAATATTGAGAGATTGAGAGAAAGGTAATATGAAAGTAGATGAAATACTTTTTTGGGAAGGAGACCAAAAAAATATGAAGACGCTGCTGGCATCTTCCGCAGGTATCCCTTAGCAGGCTCTTACTGCATCCACGGGCATGAGAGGAGGGGCAACATTCTACTGCCCACGGCTCAAATGTTAAGTCTGTGTAGGTCAAGAATACAGGAATCTATTCATGAAATATATTTAAAATTTTTATTGTTAATTATTTTAGATTATATTGGAGGTAATTTTTAACCCGCGACAAAAAAATGGGTGGTAGAAGTTTGACCAGTTTGTGTGTGTAGCTGTGTGTCTGTCTGAGGCACCGTAGCTTATTGATTTGCATGCAGTTTTTTTTATTTATAGGCTGGTTTTCCGGTTTTTAAACATGTTTTATTAAAATCGGATAGGAAGTTTACAAGATATGGGGGTTGAAAGTAGATAGATAGATAACACTTTATTGATCACCACACGCGTGTAACAAAAATATACACCGAGGTACAAAAACAAACAGAAATATAATGAAACAATTTTGGGCAATTCAACGGGCGGACTTATCGCTGTAAGCAATCTCTTCCAGGCAACCAATTGATTTAAAGAGAGCATAGGGCAAGAAGAAGGCGGTGGGTTAAAATCCCTTTAGGAAAATAGGTAACTTAGTGTAAGTAGGGGTGAACAATCGAATGTCTTCAGTTATACCCAAGTAAGGTATCAAATGAAAGGAATTTATGTTTAGAATGCAAAACTGAAAATACACGTTACAAAAAAAAAAACTCCAAGGCTAGGTAAAGAGTCCAGGGTTACTTTTTTTTTAATTTTATAAACTTGTTATTTTACAACCGCCACCCCACAGTTCAAAAATCGTCTATAGATCGACGACCTCTGTGGCGCAGCGGGCGACGGTCCGCCTGCGACGCAAGAGGTTGCGGGTTCGATTTCCGCCTGTGCACAAATGTCTGTATGATCTGCATATATTTGTTCAGTGTTCTGGATGTTATTCTATATATAATAAAAAATATCTATCTATATAGTATAATGTGCTAAGTATATCCTAAACCTAGTACTTGTAACACGAGCTCGGCTTGTTTTACGAGTACTAGTCTTCCCGGGACCACGATGGGTGCAATCCTGTCGAAACGTCGGGCCATAATGAAGGTAAATAACGCGATAAATACCCGGTTAAATATGTGTTAATAAAGCTCTGCTTTAGCCCCAAGCTAAGCAGATCATCTATGATGCTGTGTGAATTGACCTGCATTATTTATTATTTGGGTGCCTGCAGTAGAATATTACTCCTCTCATGCCCGTGGATGCAGTAAGAGCCTGTTATGGGAAACCTCCGGAAGATGGGCGGCAGCGTCTTTCCGTGTATCAAAATCCCGTACTGCGCTCGCCAACCCGCCTGCCAAGCGTGGTGAGTATGGCAACTACCCCTCATGGTGAACATAGGCCATGGACGTTTTACGGCTTAAATGATGATGATTTTATTTTTTATTTATTTATAGATGTAAAATTCGTACGAACTACAATGATGATGAACGGTGACCATGCGAAAATCCACAGCATTACGTCATCGAGTAGGCGGATTTTTACGTGGGCAGAACTTTTCCGAGAAACTATCAACGTCCGTTTAAAATGAACTCTATCTCTTTGGGATAAGGTCTGTGCGTTGAGGTTGTGTTCGCAACCTTCGGTTAAGGACGCGTGTGGGTGAAATAATGAGATGTGTGCCAATGCCTTTGTCTGGCTTGAACATCATCATCATCGTCAAAGTGAATAAAAAAAACCCAACTGCGGGCTTAAGCTACTTGCCCGTAACTAGCAACCGTTAACTGGCAACTTACAAACCAAAGATACTTGAAATCTCTGTCACGAAACCCTTAATTAAAAAAAAATAATAATCCTTGAGGCACTCCAGCGGACTCTAATCTATACTAATATTATAAAGAGGTAAAGTTTGTGAGTTTTTGATGTTGTGAGTTTGTGACGTTGTAAGGGGTAATATCTGGACCTACTGAACCGATTTTGAAAATTCTTTTACTAATAGGAAGATACAGTATTTATGAGTGTCCTAGGCTATAAATTAACCCGAAGCACGGGTCTGCTAGTATAATTATATAACTTTTTAAACTGTCATGGCTGTGAACACTATATTATTAATTGGTACTTGCAATGTACTAGTGCTTTTGGTGCTAGGTCGCTGTTATTTATTATTATTTTTCTTTTTTGCCTTTTGTTCTATGCTTGTGCTGTTATGTAAACCAAATAAATATATTTCTATTCTATTCTATATGCAATACTAACTTTTGCCCGCGACTCCGTCCGCGTGGAAGTCATAAAACGTAAAATCCCTTTTTTCTCGCAGAGACACTTTGATTAGAAAATATAAATCCTATTTATTCCCTATCCCGTGGGAATTTTGAAAAATGTGCCAAATTTCAAGTCTTTAGGTTCAGTGGTTTAGGCTGTGCGTTGATATATGAGTCAGTCAGTCGTTCAGTGAGTCAGTCAGGACTTTGAATTTTATATATATAGATTTACGGGATGTTCGAACACCAAAATAAATAACATAAAGTTTATTTAACAAAAGCGAATAACAATTTGCCAAATCAGTTCACAAACCAAGGAGTTGAAAATAATTTATTAGAACACGAAAATAAGGCTTTTTCCTAAAATCCCCTTCGACGATCCCCTGCGTAGGGTATTATTGGACTTTTTGTCCAGAAATCCCCTTCCGGCTCTCGAAGGGCACGCAAAGGGGATATCTGGACAAAAGTTACACAAATCCCCTCAACCATAATAATTAGTTATTCTTTTGTATTCTCATATGACCCATGACTATGGCCACTCCTTAAGTTTTAAAAAGGAAAAAAAAAAACAGCTGATGTCAAAAAAAAAATTAAATCAGTTCAAAAACAAGTGCTGCGGCGAAAAAATGAAAAAATATACAGATGACTTGAGTAAATTAATTTTTTTTATGTTATCAGTCCATAGTTTATACACTGGTAACTTTAAAAAATGCAGGGTTACTCAAGTCATCTGTATATTTTTTCATCTTTCAGTTCTTAAATTCTTAGGTGAGAAAGTAGAAAAAAAAGACCACTTGAGTACCTCTTCCTTTTTTGATGCTGGTTCAAAATATTTGCTATTCAAGATTCATTACTTACTGCATTTGTGTTTTTTGCTATTCGTTAGAAAAAATAACTTACTTGGTAGAATCGTGTAACTGCCAAGACTTCCTGCCTGACTCGCCATGCTCATGCCCATGCAATAATTATTTACCTTTTTACAATTTATTACAAAAGCACCTTTATTTATTACTTTTATAGCAAAACCGGTTCACATTATAAAAACAATGTTAACATTACGATTTATTTGAATGCTTGGATGGGATGTTGATACACGGATAGACGCTGCTGCCCATCTTCCGGAGGTATCCCTTAGCAGGCTCTTACTGCATCCACGGGTAGGAGAGGAGGGGTAACATTCTACTGCCGGCACCAATTATTTTGACACGTGAACACCGTGAACCAATGGATTTTTCTTTCTTGAAAAGTGTACGTTCACATTTAACACGTGCTTAACGGTGAAGGAAACATCGTGAGGAAACCCGCGGCTTAGTTAGCTTCAGACGTATTGACCTGCCCTTTCCTCTAACTAACAGCTGACTAAGCTGAGAGGATGGTATAGGTGCTGGGCAAGCCTAATCCATCAAACAATGTCCCAGGCACTGCAGCGTCCTGTACAGCATGATTACCAGTTGCTGACGATGCATAAATCATCTATAATAGATGCAAAAGGTCTTACTTTTATACAGGCCCGGATAAAGGGATCCAGGGCCCCTAGGCACTTGGTATTTGAGGCCAAAGAAAATATTAATAATTAATATAAATGTAAAATACAGACGACTTGAGAACCAACTGCTTTTTTCCAGGTCGGTTTAAAAGTTTCCACTGATAGAAATGGATTTTACAACATTACACCACTAAAATAACGAACAAAGAACATTTAATAATTCAGGGTTGGCACTTTTCAGTAGCCGTGGGGTGCCGGCAGTAGAATGCTACCCCTCCTCTCATGCCCGCATGATCAACATGTATCAACATCCATTACTGCGCTCGCCCACCCACCTGCCTAGCGTGGTGAGTATGGCAACTACCTCTCATGGAGGTCCATTGGAGAGGCCTGTGTTCAGTAGTGGACGACTTACGGCTGAAATGATGATGATGACTTTTCAGTAGAATAGACATTCATGGTGTCGCCGGCTGGAACGCAGGAGGTAGCGGGTTCGATTCCCGCCACGGGACAAATGTTTGTAATTGTTCTGCAGATACTTAGATAAAGATAAGATAAAAAGAAGTTTATTTTGTTATCAACCATAAAGTACCCACAAAAAATTCGTAGGTACATGAAATCAAACAAAAAAAACTCACGGAAACAATTAGTAGATACTTAAAAATATATTAACAAAAATGGCCACCACTCAGCAAATGCTGTGGCACAATAAATCGCGCTACAGCGCTGGTCTTCCGTGGTTGCACACTTATACAAGCGCAAAGTGGTCGCTTTGCAGCACAAAATGACAATTTAAACAGATAACTAAATAACAATATAGTGCTATGTAAAAAACATAATTAACCAATAAAATAACACAATATAACCAGAATGAATAAAATTACAAAAAAACGGTATGGTTCGAAGTTAAGTCTATAACAAAATTGTAGAATAAGGCATAGAACGGCTGCCTGTTTGGTTGGAAACAATTTGATTGGAGTTGTAATAAATATTTTTTAATAATCGTTTGAATGAAAAAATGAACTTGCAGTACATTAAAGGAGGTGGAATATTATTCCAACATTTCGTAACAGCATATCTAAAGCTGCCACAAAATGCAGCCGTTCTATGTCTTGGAAAAATGAGACGAGTAGCGAAACGGATGAGACGTGTGGAAAAATTAAGCTGATCGTATAAATAACTTGGTTCTCGGTGCTTTACGACCCCGAATAGCAACGTAGCGAAATAAAGCGTTCGACGAGACGACATGTTAAGTAAACCCTTAGCATTGATGTAAGGAGAGATGTGGGCCCTATAAGGAATTGGGAAACAGAACCTCACACAAGCGTTCTGTATACGTTGAGTGATATTTCTTGTACGTGCGAGCAAACAATCCCTAAACACACTATCGGAAAAGTTTAGCTTAGACAGCGCCAGATGTTCGCGCATGCGGTACAAAACAAATGGGCGGTAGAAACAATTTTGGACGATTTTAAGTATGTATGTATATGTTTTTCAAAACGTAATGTCCGTATTATAAGATGATTTAGATTAAGTATCTGTTATATTACATTTATTTTTGAACAATAAACAATAAAAAAAAATTATTACGTCCAAGATTACGGGCTTCTGATACCCGTTCAATCGAAACTCCGTTTATAAAAAGTTAAGGATCTTGTGATGTTTTAATGTCGATCTGATTATAGATCCAATATTTGTTCCGGGACTGGGTTTTTTTTTCTATGTATTTACAAAAAAAAAGTGTTCTTTCAACGCTTTTTTTTGCGTAACCATATAATTTGAAGAGATTCTCTTAGCGATAATGCATTTGTGTTTCTTTCAAGTGTACATGCTGTATTTAGTATTTGTTTTGGTGTATATTATAGATAATATTCATTCATTCTTAACACAAGCTCTGCGTACTATGGGCTAGATGGAGCTGTGTAAAATATCCAGTATTATTTATTTATTATAAGGTTCCGTATATTTAGTCGTGGGGTGTCGGTAGTAGTATGTTACCACTCACTTGCCCGTGGATGCAGTAAGAACCTGCTAAGGGATACCTCCGGAAGATGGGCAGCAGCGTCTTTCCGTGTATCAACATCCCGAACTGCGCTCGCTAACCCGCCTGCCAAGCGTGGTGAGTATGACAACTACCCCTCATGGAGATCCATGGGGGAGGCCCACTTCCAGCAGTGGACATTCTACGGCTATGATATGATCATCATCATAATTTCAGCCGTAAAATGTCCACTATTGAAAATAGGCCTCCCTCATGGATCTTCATGAGGGGTAGTTGTCATACTCACCACGCTTGGCAGGCGGGTTAGCGAGCGCAGTTCGGGATGTTGATACACGGAAAGACGCTGCTGCCCATCTTCCGGAGGTATCCCTTAGCAGGTTCTTACTGCATCCACGGGCATGAGAGGAGGGGTAACATTCTACTGCCGGCCACCCCACGGCAATATAATACATTTAGTTGCGGCAACCCTGGTCCTCCGTAGGGACTTACGATTTTATTGCTACTTAAATTTTAACTGCTTAGTAATTATTTAGGATAAAAGGCTAGGCCTTAATAGACTTATAATGAGTTTTAGGAGATATACGGTGTATATATGACGTGGGGTGCCGGCAGTAGAATGTTGCCGCTCCTCTCATGCCCGTGGATGCAGTAAGAGCCTGCTAAGGGATACCTCCGGAAGATGGGCAGTAGCGTCTGTCCATGTATCAACATTCCGTACTGCGCTCGCCAGCCCGCCTGCCAGCGTAGTGGGTATGGCGACTACCCCTCATGAAGATGAGGGAGGCCTGAGTCCAGCAGTGGATGTGGACAGCAGTCCTACTATAGTCATACTACCAGGACTTACTTCCAGGACGTCCACTGCTGGACAAAGGCCTCCCTCACTGATCACCAAGTACTGATTATGAGGGGTCGCTGCCATACTCACCACGGCAGTTTGGCGAGCGCAGTACAGGATATTGTACGCGGAAATACGCTACTGCCCATCTTCCGGAGGTATCCCTTAGCAGATTCTTACTGCATCCACGGGCAAGCGAGGAGGGGCAAAATTCTACTGCTTCCTACGGCATGAATCATGTAGTAATAAGTCAGAGGAAAGAACAGGTCAATACGTCTAAAGACGACTAAGGCTGCGTTCACAGTAGGGGAACTGTTAGCTGCCGACTGAGTGAGCCTCAAATTTGAGGCAAACTGAAATTCGAGTAAGCTGCAAACTCAGCTCCTTCTCAGATCAGAGTTAGCCGCTTATTTAGGGCGACCGACTGAATCTTTACTTTACTATTGTTGCACGAAGGGAGTGGTTGTGTTTGTCACGATGGGTATTCTTGAGGAAATTGGAAAATGCGAACACACGCGTCTATAGTAGGTATGTCTCCAACTGTCCGCATGAACAGTTTGCGGCAAACTGAACTCACTACCGCCGGCGAACAACCATATCGCCGCCGCCGACTGGATCCGTGTTTGCTGTGAGTCGGCCGCTCACTGAGACGGCGCACGTAACTCTGCAAGCTGCGTAGAGTAAGCGCAATACTAGCAAACTGTGGACACTCCATTTCATATGGAAGGGCGCACTAAACTGTTACGCCGCTAACTCAATCGGCTGCTAACAGTTTGATTACTGGGGACCCAGCCTTAGTGGGTTCCTTTACAATAATTAATGGAATCAGGCGTTACTTTGCGGAAATCCATGACAATAAAATGCAATGAAAATATCTAGTTTTAATTCCGCTAATGCTGAGATGCATATGCACCACCCTCCCGCCCGCTAATTATGCACATACAGGGAGAACTAGGTTGTTAGTGCGCCTTACCTGAAGATGCCTCGCGGAGAGGCGAAACACGTGTCGTCGTGTGGGTTTGGGTATGCATGTTGCACTAACAACTTAGTTCTCCCTGCATGTGCATAATTAGCGGGCGGGAGGGTAGTGCATAAACATCTCAGCATTAGCGGAATTAAAACTCGATATTTTAATTGCATTTTATTGGGTTCCTTTACCCCAATGAATGTCAACAAAAAGTCTACCCACGCGAGAAAAGTTAAGGTTCATGTCCTGGCCCTGTTAAAGTTTTTTACCTCTTGTTTTTGTCTACCTGACAGATTCGGTACATTCAGCCAACCCACGTGCTCAACGCACTTTGAGTTTTATCTTTGTTACATTACTTCATGTAGGCATGTTCATCATCATCATCATCATTTCAGCCGTAGGACGTCCACTAATGGACATTGACCTCCCTCAGGTATTGCGGTTGGAAGCGGCCTGCATCCACCGCCAACCTGCGGTCTTCACCAAGTCATCTGCCCATCTTGTTGGTGGACGTCCTACGCTGCGCTTGCCGGTCCGTGGCCTTCACTCGAGAACTTTTCGGCCCCATCGGCCATCAGTGGTACAGGCACCAACTACAAGAATCTGTACTCAATATTCTGTTAGCAAGAGAATATCATATAAACTAAATATAGACTCTACATATAAATGTAGACTCTTCATATCACGCTTAGCAGGCGAGCTGGCGAGCGCAGTATGGGATGTTTATACACAAATGACGCTGCTGCCCATCTTCCGGAGGTATCCCTTGGCAGATTCTTACTGCATCCATGGGCAAGCGAGGAGGGGAAACATTATATTGCAGGTACCCCCACGGTATTTAGACATTAAAATCTTAGAACTACATATGTATTTAAGGTACGAACAGGTCATTTTGTAAATCCAGTCGTTTTGATACCGACCCCAAATTTCAAGTCTTTAGGTCCAGTGGTTTAGGCTGTGCGTTGATATATCAGTGAGTCAGTCAGTCAGTTAGTGAGTCAGTCAGGACTTTGAATTTTATATATATAGAATCATGTTACGCGGATGCGATTTCCATTAAACTAGCTTATTAGGGGTGGTGTATCAGTGAACGCATTTTCATTTGCATACAATAATTTGTACGAAGTCATATTTTGTATGACGTGACTGTTAATTATTTTTGACGTACAGTTACGTCATAAAAAACATCCGTGGGGTCCCGGCAGTAGAATGTTACCCATCCCATGTTCGTGGATGCAGTAATATCCTTCTAAGGGGAAGATGATGGAGATGGGCAGCAGCGTCTTTTCCGTGTACCAACATACTGCACTCGCCAACCCGCCTGCCAAGCGTGGTGGGTATACGAACTACCTCTCATGGAGATCCATGAGGCCTGTGTTCAGTAGTGGACGTTTCACGACTGAAATTATGATAAAACCTATTTGTTAATAGTCAGATACAGATACCCTATTAATGTATGTCATATGTATGTATGTATGACGTGGCTGTTAATTGTGCTTGACGTACAGTTACGTCATACAAAACATCACACATTTACTAAGCTCTTTCGAATCTACAAACTTGCAACAAAAACGCTCGTAAACTGGCAAAGAAATGACTAGATAGGTACTTAGATAGATAGAAAAATCTCTATTGCACAAACATATAAGTACTGCACATAGGCGAACTCAATGCTAAGTAGCATTCTCTTCCGGCTAACCTGTGCGTAATATGGACTAGATTGAAAGTAGTGCACACAAGATGCAAAGGGATATACTTAATACAAACTTTCCGACACATACTAATAACGTAGTTAAACATAAAACAAATAAACAAAAATATATATCACACACATAAATATATATTTTTAAAACTACATGTATAAAATAAAAATACCTAGTACAATATTAGATGTAAGATTTTTAAGAGATTATATTTAATGATTGTAGGATTCTTTCAAGAGATTAAGGTAGTGGTTGCACATTTTATATTTAAATACTTCAAAACATCGCACATAAACTAAGCTATCGCTTTCGTATCTACAAACTTGCAACAAAAACGCTCGTAAACAGGCAAAGACGAATGACTAACTTGTTTTATTACACATCTGTGAAAGTCCTTTGACTCTTTCTAACGGTAAAAATTTATTGCAACTAATAATTGTTTATGGAAGACCTTTGCCCTGCAGCGGGACATTTTAAGGCTTATAATAAATTAAAAAAAAAATGTTTTATTTGCCGTGGCATGCCATCAGTAGAGTGTTACCCCTCCTCTCATGCCCGCGTGATTACCTTATTTTATTATTTTCCGTGAGGTCCCGGCAGTAGAATGATACCCCTCCTCTCATGCCCATGGATGCAGTAAGACCCTGCTAAAGGATAGCTCCGGAAGATGGGCAGCAGCATCTTTACGTGTATCAACATCCCGTACTGCGCTTGCCAACCCGCCTGCCAAGCGTGGTGAGTATGGCAACTACTTCACTTGGAAATTCATTAGGGAGGTTTGTGTTTAGTAGTGGACGTTTTACAGCTGAAATAATGGAATATTAGGTCGTTACATATGAAATTGGCGTTTTGTCGTACTGGTCACTTTGATCTCAAATAACTCCTCTTTGGTTAGGAATTCCAAATTAAAATTTATACAACTATTTTTTCATGCATTTGTGTTTCGAAAACCATAATTCATTTGTTTTTCCTCTTTTATATTTTTTTTTGCGTCACTCAGTTTACAAAACCGAAAACTTGAAATATCGCGTTATTTACGAGTACGAGTTCCACCGTGGCACCAGTCCTGCAGAAACGGCTCGAAGGATTAATGATGTGTATGGCGGCGGTGACGCAAAAGAAAACACAGTGCGTTTTTGGTTCCAACGTTTTCGTTCTGGAAATTTCGACCTGCAGAACAAGCAAAGAAATTTGGATAACTTCTGGCAAGGGAAAAAAATCAACTCCGATGGGGCAGTCCAAACCGCCTTCAAAGATTTTATTAATTCCCGTCCGAATGGTTTTATTTAAATAAAGGGATCAATGAACTACCTAAGATGGCAAAATTGCATAGACAGCAATGGTAAATAAATAAATA
The DNA here is from genome assembly GCA_963082625.1 of Pasiphila rectangulata. NCBI lineage: Eukaryota > Metazoa > Arthropoda > Insecta > Lepidoptera > Geometridae > Pasiphila > Pasiphila rectangulata. Next base: position 26,552,039 of record OY720235.1, read on the forward strand.
AATAATGCTGGACAAATCACACAGCATCATCTAGCCCCAAGCTAAGCAGAGCTTGTGTTATGGGTACTAGATGACTGATATACTTAATACATTATACTACATAGATAGATATTTTTATTATATATAGAAAAACACCCAGAACACCCTGAACAAATATCTGTAGATCGTACAGACATTTGTCCCGAGGCGGGAATCGAACCCGCAACCCCTTGCGTCGCAGGCGGACCTTCGCCCGCTGCGCCACAGAGGTCGTCAAATACTTTGATTTATTAAATATTTTATATAAAATACAAATCGACTTTATGTTCCTCTCATACAAAACGCTAATTTCATATGTAACGACCTAATATTAAGTTTGTTATGTTTTTAATTCTTCCAGAGGTATCCCCTAGCAGGCTCCTACTGCATCCGCGGGTAAGAGAGGGGGGCAACATTCTACTGTCGCTACCCCGCGGCATAAGCTAGTAATAAATAAATAAACAAATCTATGCATTGAAACGCGCCGCTTCCGCTCCGCTCTCCGCGCCGCTGACTTCATGACCGCAGACTTACAATCGCTTAAGTCTTTTGACCCATAACGGCACATTAAGTAGAGACTACCATCCTGCGGTACCAAAATAGGATCGATACAGTTTTATATTGTTGCAAACTGAGAGTGGGCGTTGGTGTGTCATCATGACGAAGTAATTACTCAACAAAAACAGTCACCTTAGGCAATGACTTAAAATAAAAAGCGGGTGCGTCTCGGGACGCACGACAGAAGTGATAATTTAAACTAATCTAATTTGTCTGGGTTAGAGTGAGAGAGGAGGAGCCTGCCTACCGCTGCCGTATGCGTGAGAGGAAGGAAAGCCAGACAGACTGGCGCCGTAACGCGTTACGTAACGAAGCGGTTTACCCTCCCATAAGAAGTTATCACTTCATAAAAAATAATGCACACTACACAACACCTGTGAGGGGACTTGTTCGCTTCTTTCCCTCACTTGGAAAAAAGTTATCTGAAGCGAACGAATTCAATTATGTGGTTTATTCAATTTAAATGTGTCTTGTTCTTCTTTTGTAAATTGATTATTCTATGTAGCTTTTTGCTTTATTGATTATACATTTATTGATTCTGACCATCTAGTTCCACACTAAGCAAAGATTGTACTATGGAAAATAGTTTTTTTTAATAATGCTGGTCAACTCACACTGCATTATCTAGCCCCAAGCTAAGCAGGTGCTTGTGTTATGGTTACTGGATGACTGATATACTCAATACATTATACAACATAGATGATATATTTTTTATTATATAAAGAAAAACATCCAGAACACCCTGAACAAATATCTGCAGATCGTACAGATATTTGTCCCGAGGCGGGGATCGAACCCACAACCCCTCGCGTGGCAGGCGGACCTTCGCCCCCTACGCCACAGAGATCGTCAATTAATAATAGAATACTTAAATTCATTTATGTGTCGTGATCGCGAAAGTGTAAGTAAATAATTATCAATCAACAAAAGGAACTAACTTTAGTAATCAAATGCTTGAGTTTTTGCGGGGAATTCATATAAATATAAATACGGGATTTACCCCAACTCCGGTTGGTTCGGCCAACGGCTTTTTTATATTGATCATCATCCTCATTTCAGCCATAGGCCTTCCTCATAGACCTTCAGGTATTGCGGCTGGAAGCGGCCTACATCCACCGCCCACCTGGGGTTGGGGCATGGGCTGGGGATAAAACTTTTGTCCACCGGTTATTTCCACTGACAAGGGATAAAATTATTTTATCCACCTGCCAAAGCACGGAAACAGAATGGATAATTATATCACTTTATGACATTAGACGTGGACAAGCATTTCCCCTGGTTTGTCCACCGTGAATAGTTTATCCACCCATGTCGCCATGCTCTGAGGGTGGACAAAATTGACAGAGGGGAATAGTATTTTGTCCTCTCCTCGTGGATAAATATCTCCGGCCATGCTAGCCCTGCAGCAGACCTTAACAGGTAGTCCGCCCATCTAGTTGGTGGACGTCCTACGTTGCGCTTACCTATCCGTGGTCTCCATTCGAGAACCTTTCGGCCCCATCGGCCATCTGTTCGTCGAGCTACATTGCCTGCCCATTGCCACTTCAACGTGCTAATCGTTTGGCTATTTTGAAAACCGAGAAAATCCACTGCTGGACAAAGGCCTCTCTGCGTACTGATCATGAGGGGTTGTTGCCATACTCACCACGCTAGGCAGGCGGGTTGGCGAGCGCAGTACGGGTTGTTGATACCGGAAAGACGAGGCTGCCCATCTTTCGGAGGTATCGCTTAGCAGATACTTACTGCACAAGCATGAGAGGGGAAGCAACTTTCTACTGCCGGCACCCCACGGCGTCTGTTTCCAAATTGGGAACATCCAATTCATCTATCTTTGATTCGGTTCATCACGAACTAACCTTAATCGTCAAAACGAAACAAGGCCTCAATTTATTTAGAGCAACAAATAAATTGGCTTAATTTAGAGCAACTAAAAAAATAAATTACGTCTTTGTTTTGTTTTCAACTCAAAAATACGAAATTACCTTCATTCTTTCCACATCATAAATTTCACCAATTGAAGTTTAAGAGTATTTTTAGGTTTTCACTGTTCTCACTGTTAGATCCTGAGGTTAGATCGCTCGCCTGCCGTTACTACTACTAGTGTATTATATTATCTGTGGTAATAGTACGTTACTATGACATCTGTCAGATTTGTAACTCATGGTAGGAAATTCTAAGTACCTACATGAAGCCCAAACTACAGTAGCTGTAGTATAGTTTACTGCGTTTTTTAGTACCAAACTATCCGCTAGAGGCGCTGTACAAGTTTTCATACATTTCTTTAACTACAGTCACTAGCGGTTATAGATTGTGAAAACTCATGGTACACCTACTGATAGATGCTCGTGACGTCATAACAAGCCATAAACTCCAGACGTAACGTTCCGTAGCATTTTGCCATAATGCGATACATTGTAGCAAACTGTCGTCATTGTTTGATTACGTTAAAAGGAACATACGTGTCTAGTTTTTACCTTCTGTTAATCTATACAACAGACTAAACATTGAAAATTTGTCTTCTTGTATATTAAACACTAGCCGTACGTACTCCGCGGTTTCACCCGCGCAGTTCCCGTTCTCGTGGGAATACGGAGATGAAATATAGCCAGATGAGTAACATATTACTCAGGGATAATGTAGCATTCTAATGGTGGAAGAATTTTGAAAATCGGTCCTGTTGTTTTTGAGTTTATTCGATACAAACATAGAAAATACAAATATTTCCTCTTTATAATATTAGTATGGAATAGATTTTCTCCAAATTGAGAAGCACCTTAAGAGTCGGTTCATCATCATTCCAGCCGTAAGAAGTCCACTGCTGAACAGGCCTCCCTCATGGATCTCCATGAGGGGTAGTTGCCATACTCACCACGCTTGGCAGGCGGGTTGGCGAGCGCAGTACGGGATGTTAAAAAGTTGTATTCACAGAACATATCGACTTAACCGTAGAACAGAGTTCGATGTGATCATAGAGCAAAAATGAGTTAGATAGCTAGACGCGATAAGGAGTACAAACTCTACAGAAGTACGTTTTTAGAATTTTTGTATCGAATTTAGTTTCGGAAATATAAAATCGAATAACGTTGCATCTGACATTAGCTCCGCGGAACAACGTACTAAGTGACCAAGCGACGGCGGGCGGGGACCGGTGGCGGCGCGAGCGCGCGGGCCGTTCGTCAGTCCGGCCGCTATTTGTTGGAAGGAGGGTGTGTTTGTGTCTTGCGTTTACCTTTTCTTAGATTAGATAAAAATAATAATGTATCAAGTGTTTTGCATGCATAAAACATTTTTTTAGACATGTCAAGATCACGGAAAATGTTAGAAATGCTTAAAAAAGATGCAGAAGAGCCTGAGTTACGTTAAACATTTTCCAATGTTCCTGCTGTTCGTATGAAAAATGTGTAAAGTTGCTGGTAAGTTGTAAATTTTTCAGTTGTATTATTTCGCGATACATACAATATTAACTTCTTAAATTATTAAATATTAAAATTAACCATGATATTGCTTTTTGTCTCAGTAGGTAGTTACGGGCGATCGTTGTTTATTTAAGACATTTTTTGACGGAGAGCTAGTGAAACGCATTTTTAATACGAAAGTATGATTGACGTATGGCATATTCACAGGATAATCATTTTATCTGTAATAATTAACAAGAAAAACTAGGAGTCATATGAAATAATAGGATCATTTTATACGGACTCTGTTGAGTTTTTAAGGATTTCATGTGAATATAGAACGTTTCATTATAGAGTCTGTCATACGATTTGTGGGTTCGATATTAAAATAGTACGTTTTTACTGGGATAACGAAGTCAAATAGGACGTTGTTCATTATAAAAAATCGTTAAATATTAAGATTTTTTTAATTAAATTAGTCTAATAAATTTCTAGGTACTAACATTGTTTTGCCTTACGCATAGCTATAAAAATATATAGATTTTTTTTCAATTTCAGGTGTGTATAATGATGACAACCACATGTCACCACAAACGTCACCTTTACCTTTTGGTGCAGAAGCAATCAGTCAGGAATTAGCTGATATATGGGATGAAATTGTATATGAAGACGGTGGGACCGAAGAAATTACTAGGACTGAGGAAATTACCTGCGACAGTCCAATACCAAATGTTATGTCTGATCCGTCCGTCGGCCGTGGATCATCATCATTTCAGCCGTAAAACGTCCACTATTGAACACAGGCCTCCATCATGGATCTCCATAAGATGTTTACAGCAATCAACCGATATATTTTCTTTGGAAATGCCTTCTTGTTACGAAAACTCACCATTAATCCAGCTTGGAGAGTTAGAAATTTCTCACCACCGATCTACTTCGATTAATTCGGAACTATCTGTGCCAACTCCTATACCATCTCCTACTAATGTCCATTCAATCTGCGATAGCGTCTACTGATCTAACCATGTGGACAATTTCGTTGCGATTTCTTCGCCAGCATTATACAGCACAAATCTTCATATTTTGCAATCAAGTAATCGCACGGTGTCTCCTAGAACGACTAGAAAACGACAAAGGCACCCAAAAGAATGGGACGACGCGAATGCCTTAAGAACTTAGTAAGAAATATTTGACGAAAAAGGGAAAATTCGTAGACGAAAAAACCATGGAGCCATCATGCAAATGCCTTTACAAATGCTCTGATAAAATATCTTAACAACAGCGGTTGAACTGTTTAACAACATTTTGGCAATTAGGAGATCGAGCCATGCAGTGGAATTTTATTATCTCAATCATCATTTTATCATCAAATATTCCGATAAAATGATGCCTCATTCAAGATACTCCTAGTAATAGGAAATATACTTATGAAAATGAGGTTAGTAGTTGTTTTTTAAATTTTATCCAGGCTAATGTTGAGCAAGGTGCCAAGGTGTTTCGTTTTTGGTCGGACAATTGTACTGGCCAAAATGGAAATCGCTTTGTGTTTTAATTATACGTTTACGCCGCAAAAAAAAATCAACTTACGCCTAACACACCGGTTTTTACAGAAGGGACATACCCAAAATGAAGGGGGAGGACAGTGTCCATTCCGTTATCGAGAGAGCTTCTCAAACCAAAACTATCTATACTCCTCATCAATGGCGTTTATTAGTAAGATGGGCCAAGAATGAAGGAAAACCCTATGTTGTTTGCAACGGAACCCAGAATGACGTGTTTGACTTTAAATGTCTTGTTAATAATAAGGTATGGATGAAAGACATTAAGAGAAAAAAGATTAACTGGAATAACATTCGAGAAGTTCACGCAGACGGTAGTGACCCAACAAATTGTTTTTTTAAATATGACTTGACTCAACCTGATTATGATATCTTAGTGATTCGCGTTAACACGAGGAACTCAGTTCAAACTAAACTAAAAGCTGCATATTCAGTACCTATTATGGTTTCCGCTGCTAATTATAAAGATTTATTGGATATGTGCCGCTCAGAAGTTATTCCTTTAGAGTATCATCCATACTTTAACTATTTGCCACATCACATCACTGTTAATGCTTTACGGATGATGGCTTATCATAATAAGAGATATTTCTTTTCTGCTGCTTCATTTTAGAGCTGAATTCGTCACACTAATTTAGCGGAACAATGTTTAATTAATAATAAGCACTCATCTAAGAGCCGTGGGGCGCCGGCAGTAGAATGTTGACCCTCCTCTCATGCCCGTGGATGCAGTAAGAGCCTGCTAAGGGATACCTCCGAAAGACGGGCAGCAGCGTCTTTCCATATATCAACATCCCATACTGCGCTCGCCAACCCGTAGAAGTCGAAATTATTGTGATTCGTAAAATTACAAAGACTGAATGTTAAAATATTTGTAATTGTAAATTTTACAACTAATGCGAAGTTTAAATTTCGTTTGCTTTATTGTTCTTACAGGGAGTACATACAATTTTGTAAGTTTTCTACTAAGTTAATTTTAAGTGACGTGTTTGCTATTTAAAGTTGTCTATTCTAATAATTTAATAGGTAGTTTTGTGTCACGTATTTTGAGATTTTATAATTTAATAAACGATTTTAAATAATAACATTAAATTTTATTAGAAGGTTGTCATAGTTTCACTAACATTATTTTAAGGTACTTATTCACATAGAACTCTTACGGAATAGGTGATTTTGACAAAAAACTATCCATGTTATTATAGAACGTCACTTCATTAAGACGTTTCCGTAAAACAACGTTTAGTGTTCACAGCGAACCCTCGCGGTTCTGCCATAAAACGTCCTATATTAATATGGAACTCACTATCTCCGTTAGTAAAAGGATAATAAATATACACCGCCAAGCATTTAACTAGGCTGGGATGTTGTAACAACATACCAAAAAACCTCAATGACAAGTCTCACTGTTTAAGAGTTACACAAAGTCAAGTACTTCTACTACTTCTACTACGTCTACTGAAAACTATCAACTCTACAGATCAGACTTTATTCTACGGATGAGTCGATATAGGTTCTGTGGTTGTATTATTATTTATTTTTCTATCAATACACGGAAAGACGCTGCTGCCCATCTTCCGGAAGTATCCCTGAGCAGGCTCTTACTGCATCCACGGGGATGAGAGGAGGGGTATAATTATCAAAAAGTTGTATTCACAGAACATTCAGTTCCTTGATTTTATCAGAGATTGTCAATGTTTTTGCTCCATTTTGTACCTGTTCTACTTTTCTACAATTCTTAAGAACACGATTAAACCGTAGTTATGGTGTTTTTATTAACACTACGATATTTTTATGTGTGAACGAGATTATCAGCCGATGTCATAATAACATAAGTGGAACAAAAAGCCCAACCGCAAGTATACATTTTAAAATAAATTATAAGAAAAAGACTGAAAAACAAGCTTTTATTTTAATGTACTACAAATAATAAATATAAACATTTTCCATAAAACTTTAATGTCAACTTATAACGTCTTTACGTAATTTATATTATATAATAGCTTGTCGATAAATAAAGATACATTATTACATTACAAGTTAAGTAAAAGCTTGTAAAAATACAGAAGACTTGAGAACCTCTTCCTTATTTCGTTAGTTCAATGTGCGTTACAAGGTACGTCAATAAGCAATATTTATATTACAAACCACTTACTAAAAAAACTTACATAAAACACAATTTTCCTCGTTAGAAACCAGTATAACCCCTCCTCTCATGCCCATGTATGCAGTAAGAGCCTTCTAAGGGATACCTCCGGAAGATGGGTAGCAGTGTCTTTACGTGTATCAACATCCCGTACTGATCTCGCCAACCCGCCTGCCAAGCGTGGTGAGTATCGCTACTACCCCTCATAGAGAACCATGAGGGGTAGTTGCCGGAGGGGAGAGGATAGGGGGAGGGCCTGTGTTCAGTAGTGGTCGTTTAAATGCTGTAATGATGACGAATAAAAAAAATGCAGGCGTCTTGAGGACCTCCTCCTTATTTTGAAGTCGGTTAAATGGCCGGCAAAAGGCATGTGAATAAGCAATATTACACAGCACTTACCGTTATTACAAAAAACACAATTTTCCTCGTTTGAAACAACACAATTACTTTAGTTCAATTACGGTTCGTGTTTTGGTCATAGAGTAGAGACATTGTTTTAGTTAGTAGATAGGAGGGGCAACATTCAACTGCCGGCAACTCCACGGAATTTTTAACGAAGAATTTGACGATCATCAAATAGGTATTAGTCTTATTTCGGAACGGATGTTTTTTTTTCTTATTTTCTCAACGCGTGGAGTCCTCATTGTTGAAAGGTATTTTAAAACCAATTCGAGTTCGCGTTCTGTTTGCGAAATATTAAAGTTTAAAACTCTTTTCGTCTAAAATCTAAACTTTAGAAATTTACAAAGCTTACTAATCTTGAATGTAGTTTTAACCATGAAATTTCTAGGGAGAATTATAACGGTTAAGTCAGCTTTTTTAGTTTTATAGAAATAGTCGCTCAAATAAGTAATGCCGTCAAATAAGTTAAACATACCGGAATACACTAAACCGAAAACTCAGTGAATACCCTTATGTTCTGGTAAATTTAAAAAAACATACACCAACTTCTACCAACAGATCTTCGGTTACCTACGGAACCCTACATAGCGCGTGGCCCGACACGCGCCTGGCCTAAATTTTCGAAGTGATTACTTCTTATGGCAGGGTAAACCGCTTCGTTACGTAACGCGTTACGGCGCCAGTCTGTCTGGTTTCCCTTCCTCTCAGGCATACGGCAGCGGTAGGCAGGCTTCTCTCTCACTCTAACCCGCAGCATTAGCCTAAGTTATCACTTCTGTCGTGCGTCCCGAGATGTACACGCTTTTTTATGGTTCATAAAAAAAGAATTACACTAAAATAAATTCACTAGATGTGTTATCATTACGCTCCAAATAATTCAATAAGAGCAACGGATTAAAAGCGTGAGTCCAATATTGTTGCGAGGTTCCGTACACGGTTTTATAAAACTAGCTTCTGGTCAGCTTTGCGGATTATCATTAAATAAATTGATTACTGAGGAATTTAGCATTATAGCGCTAAAAGTGGTGTCAATTCTGTTGGCGGTTCTTAACAAAAGTTATAATGACAAATAGCTATTCGGTTAGTGCCGTTCTAAAGTTAAAACGGAACAATTTCTCATAATTTTACGTTGACAGTTCTAAATTAAGAACGTCATTATCTCTTATTAAATATAAATCTTTGGAGGCTTTTGCCACAAGGCACAACGTATTAAGGGACATATTATTATAGATAATATTTCTCAAATCAGTTATTTTTATATTTTTTTAATGATTATCGTAAATAATATTGTATTATATCTATAACATACCTTTGGCAAGAGCAACATGGATAAAACTCAAACAAAGTAACAATTTGAAGAACGCCATTTTGAATTTTCTTATGTTACACAAATCTGAAACAAAATACATTTTATTAAATACAATGGACCTTTGGAGAAAACAAGACAAGGTTTACGGAACAACAACACAATGCCAAATTGAATAAATCGATTGCGAGGAAAAAAAAGTAAGCCTTCGCATCTATTAAAGATGATTTATAAAGCGTCACCAACTGGTAATCATGCTATACGGGACGCTGCAGTTTCTGGGATATTGTAGGACCTATACCATCCTCTCAGCTTAGTCAACTATTAGTTAGAGGAAATAACAGGTCAATACGTCTGAATCAACTAGGCCGCGGGTTACCTCACGATGTTTCCTTCACCGCACGTTTTAAGTGTGCACATAGATTTATTTATTTATTTAAATAGGACATCCAACACAGGGTTACACATAATGCACATAATACTAAGGACTAAATGTTAATAGCCTGGTGTTCCCGTAATTACAGGACGAAAATTAAAATTTATCAAAAAAGAAAAAAATATATTTATTAGAAACAAGAAACATTTTGCTTAATTACCTTACGCACTACGAATTCATCAACCTTAATTAAGAGTAAGGTAAGTGGTTTACCTAGCCTCCACAGTAGGATTCCCTTTGTTGTGGAGGGCTAGTCTCTTCAGTGCTGAGATTGTGTGCGTTAGATAGATGGTGAGTAAACATTTGTAAGGTTGGATATAGTACACTAGGCTAAGTTTAAGGAAAATAATTTTTAATAACAATTTGTAAATATAAATATAGTGTTCGTTTTAAGTAGTTAATGGATTTATGAATTAAATTTATTGATATTTATGTGTATTCAGCTGAACTAAAAGTATATAAAAAAGTTCCACACTATATCTTATTATTAAATAAGATAAAAAATGCAGCAACAACGAAATCCTTTATTTACCTGTTATATTTTATTTTGATATAATTAAGAATATTGATTATGATGTGGTGTTTATATTTATCCTAAACTATATAACTACTAGCATACATTTAGATACCATAATATTCTATAATCTGAGTACATGTTTATGTATACAATGTATACATAAACATGTACTCAGATTATAGAACATGTTATATTGATGCATCGATAATTACCCTATCTAAAGTGTTAAATATAGTAAATTAGTTTTAGTTGATGTTGTGTCCGAAATGGGAATAATGACAGTATTGTTGAATGTTTATTTGCTTCACAAGATATAGAATTACAAATTCCACTTTGGTGGTCAAAATAGCAGATGCTTTGTAATTTTGGTAAATTTGGCGCACGGCCGGTATCGAACTCACGACCTTCGGATTGAATGTAGGGGGTACATACCACTCGGCCAACACGGCTGTTACATTACAAGGAAGCAGGGTGGAAATAAAGTGCTTCAGTGTTTGTACCTAGAAGTTCTATATAATATTTTTTTTATGCAATAAAAATGTTGTTGGCAACAGATGGCCATGACAACGTTACCGGACTATGGCGAGTCCAGCCACAACTTATGTACGAACTACGGCTTGGACTGTTTCTTTATGTAATGGTTGTTAAAGTCTAGGTGAAAATTTGCACCTTAATACGGAAGTGTGTATTCTTCGACCCCGCCGGCGGGATCGGTTTTTGAGTATGTGTCTAGCAGCTATTGTGGGACGGGGTGACATCACTTACGGGTCAACGGGCAAACCGAGAACATGTCTCGGTCGACGGAGGAAAGAACCCGTGGAGGCTCTACCGGATAGTTCAGAATGATTTGTATTGTCTAAATATATACCGGGTGTTAGTGTAAACAGTCTTATCCTTGAAACCACAGGCTAGGTATCAGGAACAGAGCCCAAAATCGATGAAAAAAAATATATTTATTTTTACATAATTTCTGCAAAGAAAATCCTCATAGATCATAAATGCGTTTCACCCTACACACGCTACAATACACGAGAGTAGGTGCAATGCGGCTTCTCTGTGTGTCAAACACGCCGCCCGCCGCCTTTCGGCAACTCGCCGTTTCTTTGATGCGCCGACAAACACCTGCCCTCGCGAAAATACCTAAAAGCCCCGCACGCGCGCCCGCGCCGCTGCTCACTCGCCAGTCTCGTACAATCTCGTGCGTGAGTTGGACGCATCGCGTCGCGATCCTTATGTGTGCCGATTCGCGGTAAAATGTAAACTGTGTAACTTATCTGTGCTGTGACAATGTCGTACACAAGCGAACAGTGGACTGAAGTGGTACGGCTTTATGCCATAGCTGGTGACAACTTAACCTTGGCACGTAGGTTGTACGCAGAGCGGTTTCCAGGACATCGTGTGCCAAGCCGGGAAACTATCCTAGCTGCTACACAAAGGCTACGTGACTATGGCCAGTTCATCGTGCCTAGTCATGCACAAGGTCGTGGCAACCAACAGTTGGCGGTCAACCTTCAAGAGCAAATCTTGAATTTTTTCGCGGAAAATCCAGAGGAGAGTACCAGAAGGGCAGCTCGTCTCTTCCATGTTTCGCACTGGACGGTTTGGAAAATCCTTCACATCGATGGCCAACACCCCTATCATTTCCAGCCGGTTCAAGAACTGGAAGACCGCGACTACCTACCGCGGGTGGTTTTCTCTCAATGGCTCTTAGATAACCTGGACAACGCTTCCATTCTCTTCACGGATGAAGCTACGTTCACCAGGTCGGGCTTTTACAATGTTCATAATGAACATTACTGGAATAGGCACAATAAATAAAATAAATAAATAATGCTCGACAAATCACACAGCATCATCTAGCCCCAAGCTAAAAATGAACACAGAGTGCGGGAAGACCATTTCCAGCGTAGGTTTTCGGTGAACGTGTGGGCGGGAATCGTGGACGGTATTCTCCTCGGTCCACATTTCATAGATGGAAATTTGAACGGAGATACCTACATGAACATTCTTCGTCGAGTTTTGCATCATATGTTGGAGAATGTGCCTCTCCGTTCATTAAGGAACTTGTGGTACCAGCATGATGGGGCTCCTGCACATTTCCAGTTGCAGGTTCGGGCTATGCTTGATGCGAAGTTACCTGGGCGATGGATTGGTCGCGGAGGGCCAGTCGCGTGGCCAGCGCGTTCACCTGACCTCACGCCTTTGGATTTTTATTTGTGGGGAGACATTAAGCGCAGGGTTTACGCCACTCGTTTTTACAATACAAGACAATTAAAAAGACGTATTCGTAAGGCGTTTAGGGAGGTGAAAAATAACCCATTTGTGCTTTCCCGAGTGCGTGATAACCTAAGAAGACGTGCGGAGGCGTGTGTGGCTGTAAATGGAGCCCATTTTGAAAACTTGTTACGTGTGATGTAGGTGTGTGTACATAAAACTGTAAATTTAAACTGTAATTAATTTGTAAATAAGACTTGTTTGTCAATGAACTTTTTAAATACGCCTAAAATAACTACTTTAGCCATAAAGCTTTTTTGATTCAATTTAATTATTTTACTTGTCTTGAAATAACTTAATAATGTGCTAGAGTAGTTATTTTTGCCTGTCCTAAGCCAGGAAAAGTATGAAGGGAAAGTTCTATGCAAGCATCCATTCGTTTTGATACGTACATCAGCCCGAGCGCAGCGACATTTGCGGGCGACGTACGACAGTAGGTAATTAGGGTGTCCAAAAAATCACGTTCCTTAGATGAGAAATGAATTATCAAAATGTAGCGAAACGAATTGACTATTATTTTTAATTATTACTTGTATCAATTCATTTTAGGGTTATACATTTGTGGTTTAAGTGATAAGTGTGTTCACACTAACATCCTGTATAGTACATAATATATCGCTACTAAGAAGAGTTTTCGTTAGCACGATCTACATCATCATCACAACCGTAGGACTGCTGTCCACGTCCGTTGCTGCACGTAGGCCTCCTCATAAGTCTCCACGATCATGAGGGGATTGTTGCCATACTCGCCACGCTTGGTAGGCGGCTTGGCGAGCGCAGCATAGGAGTCAATATCCCAAGCTGCACTGGCTGCCGCCCATCGTCCGGAGTTATCTCTTAGCAGATTCTTACTGCGTTACCGGGCAAGACAGGAGAGGCAACATTCTAATGCCAGCACCTCATGGCACGGTTTAAACATTTACCAGAAAGCATGGCGACATCTAGCTGTATGTATAGTAGTAAAGTATATCTAGACTTAACAATTTTAACAATGACTAGACTGAACACGTGTGCCGCATACGAAATGACCTGTGGCCCAAAATTACCACACTGCGGGTCCCACAAAGAGATTTTGCGCTTTGTGAGGTCTCGTCATCAGCCCAGACGAAAATGGCGGGACGAACTGGATTACTAGATATTTGTAGCCCTCCTCTCTTCTCCGAGGATGCAGTAAGAATCCAAGCGTCTTTCCGTGTATCAAAATACCGTACTGCGCTCGCCAAGCCGACTGCCAAGCGTGGTATGGCAGAAAACCTCATGATTAGTACCTACTTGGTCTACGAGGCAGGCCTATGTCCAGCAGTGGACTTCCTACGGCTGTGGTAGTAGATACAGTTATATATAATAGTCCTTCTATTCGGTTTCTATGACGGCGACTAGTACTACTTTAGGGTGTTCTTGCCATACTCGACACGCTTGGCAGGCGATATACACGGAAACTGATACACGGGAAGACGCTGCTGCCCACCTTCCGGAGGTATCCCATGGCAGATTCCTTCTGCATTCACAGACAAGGAAGGCACAACATTGTGCTACCGGCACCACACGACAAAATAAGTTTAACGTAAAAAAAAGTTCATAGCGAAATAATAAAAGACAACTTTAATTAACAATGAAATGATCATAACCGTAAATAAATCTCTATAATTACTTCCCCGTTCATGAATTAATTATTCAAAAGGTTCCCTTGCATAAGCGGAACCCTAAACACAATAACAACAGTACAGTACCGTACATAAGACGCATCGCTGGCTGCTCAACGGAGCGTGCGGGTTTGATTCCCGGCCAGTGATTAGTAATTAAAGTAATCGCTAGTTATCCGAGATTTTATAGGAAATGAACTTAGGTGCCCTGGAATGTACCTTATGAAATAACATTTTTAAAAGATATGGTTAAATAGTCTTTTTAGGGTACGAAACCCTAAAAAGAATATTTAACCATATCTTTTAAAAATGTTATTTCATAAGGTACAAAGGTAGGTCCCAAAGGGTCAAAACGGGACCCTATTAATAAGATATTTTTTTTATTTATCCTATGTTGTCCCACTGCTGGGCAAAGGTCTCCCCTAAAGTTTTCTAACCATCCCGATCCTTTGCAGACTCCTACCATCCTCTGTCAAAGGTAACAAGTTCATAGATAAAGATAAAGATGAAAAAAGATAAAAACCGTTTATTTGTGCCTAAATAAAATTACAATAATGAGAAATATAAATAATTACTAACTTAAATCTAAAAATGGTACAAATCGGTCACCACTCAGCATAAGTAGTGTAGTTGAGGTAACTACTTATACTACGCTAGTATTCTGTGGTGCCGTTGTGTAGCGCACTGCGCACCTGACACTGTTTTAATATTACATATTTATAAGTATTTTGCGAAACCTACATGACAGACAAGACTCCGCTGTCTGTCACCAGGCTGTATCTCATGAACCGTGATAGCTAGACTGTTGAAATTTTCACAGATGATGTATTTCTGTTGCCGGTATAACAAAAAATACTAAATACAGAATACCCATACAACGAACGTGATTTTGATTGAATAATGGTACGAAACCCTTCTTGCGCGAGTTAGACTCGCACTTGACCGATTTGGATGTTGATACACGGAAAGACGCTGCTGCCTATCTTCCGGAGGTATCCCTTAGCAGGCTCTCTCTTACTTCATCCACGGGTATAAGAGGAGGGGTAACATTTGTTAAATGTATTCAAAATTTCCCGCCTTCTCAACATAATGTCAGTGTCAATAATGATCTTGATGGCATCTCACTCTCTGATGCCCTCTGTCTCTCTCACACTCTGTTCGACCTCGTGCCTCGTGTTAATTTAATAAAAAGCTCAGTTAATTATTATTAGTCCGTTTTATTTCAACAGGTTATGGGCCCAGATAGCTCTAACGTGTTGCTTAAAAGTAAATTTTATAGAAATCGAATTAACGAAGTAAAAAGTAGTTTGGAAAATACACGCGCGTACATAACCTCAACAAAGTTACCGGTCCGCGAGTTCTTTCTGTTTTTCAGCTATTTCAGATTTATTTCAAAATGAACAACACAACAATGTCAATTCCCAAACTGACGGGACGGGATAATTGGTCTACTTGGAGTTTTGCTGCAAAAGCTTACCTACAGCACGAAGATTTGTATCATTGCATATCATCAGAACCAGACCTCTGTGATCCGAAATCAGTGAAGGATGACGTAAAAGCTAAATCAAAACTAATATTATTAATTGATCCAATCCTGTATGTTCACATCCAACAAGCCGAAAATGCCAAACAAGTTTGGGACAACCTCACCCAAGCATTTGAAGACAGTGGATTAACCAGAAAAGTTGGCTTGTTAAAAGACTTAATTAACACAACATTAGAGACGAGTGAAAGTGTGGAATCATATGTCAATAAAATAATGTCTTCCGCTCACAAGTTGAGAAACATCAACTTTAATGTCGATGATGAGTGGCTGGGAACATTGATGTTGGCTGGCTTGCCGGAATCCTACAAGCCAATGATTATGGGGATAGAAAGCTCTGGTGTAAAAATTAGTTCCGACTTGATCAAGACAAAATTACTACAAGAAGTAAAATCAATTGATTCAAAAACTACAGTACTTTACACAAAGCACAATAACTCAAAGAAGTTTCAGCAAATCCCAACGAGAGGCCCGAGATGTTACAATTGCAATAAATATGGGCATATAAGTAAAAATTGCAAATCAAAGAAACAAGAACAAAACAATATTATAGATTCTGGATACGTAGCCGTGTTCTCTGCAACAACAAAATATGATGAGGGGTTCTATATAGATTCAGGTGCTTCAATGCATCTTACCATGAGGCAAGACTGGCTTTATGATGAAGCACCCCCTCCGATCACAAGTATAAAAATAGCAAATAACAAAATGCTTCCGGTGAAAAGTTGTGGCAAGATAAACTTGAAAATTGTTGGAACAAATGGTGTGAAACAAATTATACAAATTACAAATGTTTTCTATGTACCAGAATTAACAACAAATTTACTATCAGTCAGTCAAATCATAAAGAATGGCTACTCCGTACAGTTTACAAAACAAGGCTGTAAAATATTCAACAAAATGAATACTGAAGTAGCAGTTGCAAATCTCATCAATAACATGTACCGGCTGAATACTGACAATGTCACAGCATACAGTTATAAAATGAATGAGACTGATTTCTTATTGTGGCACAAGAGAATGGCACATTTAAATTTCAATGATTTGAATAAACTAAGTGACTGTACTAATGGAGTGAAATTTGTTAAAAATAAAACTGAAATGGTTTGTGAATCTTGTCAAAAAGGTAAACAATGTAGGCTGCCGTTCCCTACTGAAGGTTCCAGAGCCCAGAAACCTCTGGAGTTGATACATTCTGATGTCTGTGGACCAATAGAGGTGAAATCACTTGGAGGGGCCAGGTATTTCCTCACATTTATAGATGATTATACAAGGAAAGTATATGTATATTTTTTGCATAACAAATCAGATGTATTTTCAAAATTCAAAGAATACAAAGCCTTAGTAGAGAATCAGCTTGATTTTAAAATTAAATTCCTCCGTTCTGATAATGGTGGAGAGTACCTGAGTAATGACTTCTCCAATTTTTTAAAGAAATCAGGAATAATCCATCAAACTTCCAATTCATATACACCTCAACAAAATGGTTTAGCTGAGCGTATGAATCGCACATTAATGGAAAGGGCACGCTGTATGCTAATTAACTCCGATTTACAGAAAAGTTATTGGGCTGAAGCAGTATCCACAGCAGCTTATATCACTAACCGCTGCCCAACCCGTGCACTGTTATATGCTACACCTGAGGAAATGTGGTCAGGGAAGAAACCGGATGTAAGTTACCTAAAAATCTTTGGATGTGAAGCTATGGTAAAAATACCACAAGAAAAGCTACAAAAACTGGATCATAAGGCAAGTAAAATGATTTTTATTGGCTATAGTGATACTACTAAAGGCTACAAATTACTAGATCCAAAGACAAACAAAGTAATAATAAGTAGAGATGTTGTTTTTATGGAAAGTTCATCAACACAAAACCATATAGTTATGCCCCTAACTACTGATGGAAATGAGGTTGATAAAAATGAATCAATAATGCTTAGTCCAGAGTTACAAGAAAATTCAAATGATATTACTATAAGCTCCAGCAACGATGATTCATTTCATTCAAATGATGACTCTGAATATTTTCCTGAAAATGAAATCAACCGAGAATCTGATTGTCATGTTACAACTAGATCAATGGCAGCTAAAAAGAAAAAAAAATGGATAATAATACTTATCTCTGTAAAAGTGGGATTCCAGAGACAGATGTGCCACAGACATATAATGAAGCGATATCATCAATAAATGGAGAAAAGTGGAAACAATCAATAAATGAGGAACTAAAAGCACATGAGAAAAATGAAACATGGACCCTGATGGAAAAACCCCCTGGAGTGAAGACAATCGGATGCAGGCCATGTGAATGAAATAAAAATATATCTTCTATTATATGTTGATGATGGGTTGATAATATCGAAAGATAATGCTGCTATTAATAAAGTTATAAATGATCTAAAACAATATTTTGAAATAAAAACCATGGAGCCTATAAATTTTGTGGGATTGCAGATTGAACGGTCCAATGATCATATATTTATTCATCAGAAACAGTATATTGAAAAATTACTAGTAAAATTTAATATGAGTAATTGTAATGGAAATAGTATCCCTATAGATCCCCACACTAGACTGGAGAAGAAAAATATAGTATTTGAAGAAAAGATACCATATAGAGAAGCAGTGGGATCACTCATGCATCTTGCTATTGTGAGTAGACCGGATATAATGTTTGGAGTAAGTTTAGTAAGTCGCTATCTAGATTGCTATGATAATACTCACTGGGCGGTTGTAAAGAAGATACTAAAGTACTTGAAAGAAACCAAAGAAATTGGCATACTATATTCTAAAATGAAGAACAATATAGTAGAGGGCTATAGTGACTCTGATTATGCAGCTGACAGTGACACGAGAAGATCTACTACTGGGTATGTTTTTATAAAGAATGGTGCAGCTATAACATGGGCAACTCAGCGACAGCAAAGCATAGCATTGTCTACAACAGAAGCAGCATTTATGGCTGCATGTTCTGCTACAAAAGAAGCATTATGGATTAAAAGATTACTACTTGATATTAGTGCATATAATCAGGACACTATCAGCTTAAATGTGGACAATCAAAGTGCAATATCAGTAATTAAGAATATGGATTTTCATAAAAGGTGTAAGCACATTGATGTAAAGTATAAGTTTATTCAAGAAAAGTTTCAAGAGAAAGAAATATATGTTATGTACCTTTGTACTACTGAACAGTGTGCTGATATATTTACAAAAGCTCTTGCTCGTGTAAGATTTCAATATCTTAGAGATAAAATAGGTATAACTTTAAATAAGTAAATGTTTGTTTTTACACTGTATTGAATAATTTATCAGCATACTATTTTGAAACAACTGTTTGATTGATTTGTCATAATTTGTAGGCTAACTATATTTCTTATTATTATTAGAAATGACTATATATAATCTATTTTTAGAAATGAGAAGGCTCTAATTTGGTGGGTGTGTTAAATGTATTCAAAATTTCCCGCCTTCTCAACATAATGTCAGTGTCAATAATGATCTTGATGGCATCTCACTCTCTGATGCCCTCTCTCTCTCTCACACTCTGTTCGACCTCGTGCCTCGTGTTAATTTAATAAAAAGCTCAGTTAATTATTATTAGTCCGTTTTATTTCAACAACATTCTATTGCCGGCGCCCCCCACGGGAGACGAATCAGGATCGATAGGATCGCACCCATCGTGGTCCGGGGAAGACTGCGGGACCACGATGGGTGGTGCCGGAAAGTCCCCGAAAAAAAACAGGGGTGTTATAAGTTTGATTAAGTGTGTGTGTGTGTGTGGCACAGTAGCTCTCAAACGAGTAGCATGCAGTTTTTTTTTATTTAAAAGCAGACTTTCTAGCGCTGGTTCAGTTTCTTTTTTTTTTTTTTTCTTTTCTTTTCTTTTCAGTTTCCCGTACAGCATCATTACCAGTTGCTGACGCTGTATAAATCATCTATAATAGATGCAAAGGCCTTACTTTAGCGCTGGTTCTTAACATGTTTTATCAAAATCGATTAAGAAGTTTACAAGATATGGGGGGAATATTAATATTATAATATAATATTAACATTCCCCCCATATATTGTTAGTAATATTATTATTGTGTATATATATAACCGGTGAAGAGGGTCATGAATAATCGAATGTTTACAAATATACCCGAGTTTGGTATCAAATGGAAATTATGTGTAGAATGCAAATCTGAAAGTTATATAGAAATCGGTCGAGCCATTCATGAGATATGGGGGTTGAAAGTAGGGGTGAACAATCGAATGTTTTCAAATATACCCAAGTGTGAAAGGGCATGATGTGTAGATTACAAAACTCAGTGGGTTACTTAAACAAAAACTTTTTTAAACTTGTTATGACAATTGTGTTTTGCATGCTTTTTATTAATGAACGCAAACGAAGTCGTGTGTAGGAGTTAGTTAAGATGAAGGTCAGTCAGTAGATTTATAATGAATCATCACGTATTAATACTCTTAAAGATTCTCTATATGCAAAACATACAGGTTTTCAATGAAAATGATAATTAAACATTACTTGGAGCGTGTTGCTGACTAGTTAAGTAAATAAATAACGCTAGACAATATTCACACATCATCAACTGGCCCCAACTAAGCAGAGCTTGTGTTATGGGTACTAGATGACTGATGTACCTAATACATTATACTACATAGATAGATATTTTGTATTATTTATAGAAAAACATCCAGACCACCCTGAACAAACATCTGCAGATCATACATTCGTTCCAAGGCGGCAATCGAAAACGCAACCTCTTGCGTCGCTGGCGGATCTTCACCCGCTGCGCCACACGAGTTATCCAGGAAAGATAGATATATACTGTCGCTGTCGTTTTTGTAGATTTATCTAATAGAAACAATATATTTCTACATCACTTGCACATTAATTCTAAGGTTTACGCGGCGCACGCCAGATCAGCACCCAGTCGCCATGTTTTTTTCCGAGATCTTCAACAATCATCGCCTAGTTGAGCCAACTTACACCAAACCTTAGTTAATAATACTTTAAAACCTTCCACTTGAATCGCTGACAAAAGTATTGAGATCTAAATGTCACTGTAGATAATCCTGAAATGTTTTTAATAGAATATTGCTGATAGCTTCGGGTCAATTGAAATTCACGTTTTAATGCGGCTGGTTTCCACGACTTTTTCACGATTTTAATATTTGGAGCTATCATCCACATCACCCACAGCCCGATTTAACCCACTGCTGGGAATAGGCCTCCCTAAGTTTGTGCCATCCACCACCATTCTGTGCCAGTCGCATCCATTGACGCCCTTCGATGTGTACTAGGTCGTCGACCCTCCTCGCCACCGTCGCCTGACTTCTTTGCCCCATCCTCGGCCACCATTCTGTTGATGCCTTGCTTCACCTGTCATCACCACGCCTTGCAAGGTGTCCTGCCAAACTCCACTTTGTTTTGAGATTTGTTCCATTATCCTGGAATATCGATATCCGACGATGGACAAAAGGAGTTATCACTTCTTTCTATTTTAAATATGTTGTTAAAAACGAGCCATATAAATAAAATAAAATAATAAGATAAAATACGTTTATCTCAGTAACTTAATCTATACATTACATTTTATGCATTGGAAACCCCCTTTTAAGCAAATAGATACCTGCGTTTATATGTGTGTCTTTATGTGTATGAATGAGTATGTATGTGTATGTATGCTTTATGTGTACGGGAAAGTATGAGTGTCTTAATATTTATGTGGATGTATGAATGTATCAAATATCGAATAAATCGTGCTTCAATTGACCCTAAGTTATCAACAATATTAAATAAACAGGATTATCTACAGAACATTTAAATCTCAAATCTTTTGTGGGCTAAGTCGACAACCACGACGCTAAATATTGAACTTGGCTCCCATATTCACATGTTAAAACCTTCCTTTTGAAACACTCTTTCCATTGGTGAAAGCCGCATGAAAATCCGTTAAAGTGTACAAGTTTATCGCGAATAGACAAACAGACGCGGCGGAGGACTTTGATGATAATGTATTAATAGCCAAATGATGATTAACCGAATAATATTTCCTTAAACCCGAAATATTAGTTATGACTAGATAATTGAATGGTTCATCATCATTTCAGCCATAAAACGTCCACTGATGAACACAGCCCTCCCTCATGGATCTCCATGAGGGGTAGTTGCCATACTCACCACGCTCGGCAGGCGGGTTGGTGAGCGCGGTATGGGATGTTAATACACGGATAGACGCTGCTGCCCATCTTCCGGAGGTATCCCTTAGCAGGCTCTTACTGCATCCATGGGCATATCATTCTACTGCCCGCACCCCACGGCGGTTAAATGGTTCATCAACAAACATCAATTTTCATATCTAAAACATATGTTTCTTAGATCTAAGATGTATTTCCTGTGTGGATGACATAGGTGCCCAAACTAGGATAACCTGTGTTGGCGCACCTATACCCTCCGCCTCGAAGATTTAAATCGATTGAAAACTTTGCACCGCCCGACGTAAAGTTCACATGTAAAAGATGCGTTTATTAGAACTCATCTGATGCTATCGTGACCGGTTTTGTATGGGCAATGACATTATGACATCATCCTACCAAAACGGAATACGTCTTAGTGATAAAACAGGAATTTGAGCTACCTTTGCTTTTTTTGTAAATAACATCTCAGCTGTGTAGGTCGTCCTCTGCTGTGTGACTGTTAGATCGCCTGCCGTTACTGCAGTAGTAATAGGACGTTACTATTACTACTGCAGATTTGTAACTCATGGTAGATAGATAGATAGAAGATAGAAAATACTTTATTGCACACCTTAAAACTAAACATAATAACAAGAGAAACTTGAGAACATAGTGACAATTGGCGGCCTTATCGCTACAGAGCGATATCTACCAGGCAACCTTTGGATGGATTGGATTGTAAAAATACGACAAGGGGTTATTATGGTGCACGTTGAGTTAAAAGTAATTACAAAATATACCATACATAAACTATATTGAAATACTACGTACATAATATAATGTAATATATAACACATATAACTTATAAATATATACTTACATATCACTAATAAATATGTAAATAACATGTCAATGAACTAGGCAGTTAGTGACAACAAGGACTAAAGATGTTTGGTACCAAATTCTAAGCAAATGAAGCCCAAACTACAGTAGCCGTAGTTTACTGCGTATTTTATACCAAACTATCCGCTAGAGGCGCTGTACATTTTTTTAACTACAGTTGCTAGCGAGTATAGACTGTGAAAACTCATGTTAGACCTACTGGACATTATGCCTCTTCAATGCAATTCCAAGTAGTGATCATGAGAGGGTTGTTGCCATACAACACATACGGGTTGTTTGCTTGGCAGGCGGGTTGTCGAGCGCAGTATGGGTGATACTCGGAAGGCGCTGCTGCCCGAGGCAGGCCTTACTGAAGGGCAAGAGAGGAGAGGCAACATTCTACTGCCGGCACCCCACGGCCTATGACAGGAATTATTCTGTTAAACGTAATCGCGATCCTAGAGATAAAGAACCTATGTTATGAATTATATGTTGTATAAACAACTTCACTTACTACACATTGCAATAAATTATTTATTAGCATTGTTAAAGAAATATATTTTAAAGATAACATATGGATATATGAATGGAGGCCACGGACAGGTAAGCGCAGCGTAGGACGTCCACCAACTAGATGGGCGGACCTGGTAAGGTCTGAAGGTGGGCGGTGGATGTAGGCCGCTTCCAGCCGCAACACCTAGAGGTCCACGAGGGAATCCCATGTCCTATGGCTGGAATGATGATATACTCGAACCCAATATAGGATTTGCGACGCGTTTTTAAACAAACGAGGGGAGTTCTTAAACGAACCTAGCAGGGCGGCGCGTAATGAAACTCTGGCGCATTCAAGATTATTGTTGATTGTAAGCTTGTAAAATTATAATTATTATGTTGACTTTCAGCCGTGGGGTGCCGGCAGTAGAATGTTGCCCTCCTGTCTTGTTCGTGGATGCAGTAAGAATCTGGATACCTCCGGAAGATGGGCTGCAGCGTCTTTCCGTGTATCAAAATCCCATACTGCGCTCGCCAACCCGCCTGCCAAGCGTGGTGAATATGGCAACAAGCCCCCATGAGGGATATGTCCAGCAGGCAAGTGAACGAATTCAATTATGTGCTTTATTCAATTTAAATATGTATTGTTCTTCTTTTGTAAATTGACTATTTATTCTACCTCTATGTAGCGTATTGCATTGAATAAACACTTATTGACTTTGACTTTGGACGTCCTACGTCTAAGCGAGATGACGATGATGAGGCTTTGGTTTTATAGTTTCATATAGCCTCATTCTGACCGGTCTTTATGATTCACCGGGCAAGGTTTTGAGGTTATACCAACTGATATGACATTGAATGTCACTGCTGCAATATTATACTTACTTGTGTTAATTCGCTTGTATTGGACAAATAAATTTCGTAGTTTTGTTCTATTTGACAAAGATTAGATAGGCCCTCACTCAAAAAACTGTGGCATCGTCTTCATATCTATATATATAAAATTAAAAGTCCTGACTGACTGATATATCAACGCACAGTCTAAACCACAAGACCTAAAGACTTGAAATTTGCCACACAAACATATACCTTGAGTATCCTAGAGGTGCACTAAGAAGGGATTTTTCGAAATTACCACGGGATAGGGAATAAATGGAATTCATATTTTCACATACATTCAGTGCGCGTTCGACCGCCGTCCCGTGTATTCAATAGCATTATCAAGCACCAGTAAATCAAGTAATCAAATTAATCTCTATCACTTATCATCTCTCTATCAATATCATCTAAAGGTTTAGGGAATAAACTTTACAGAAACACCAAAGCGCCTAAAACATGTAAACAAATGTTCATTAACTTGTAACTAATTTAAATAAAAGCATAACATAATTTTTATGACGTAAATGAATTACTTAATCTTAAGCCTGAGTATAATGTAATATAAACCTATAAAATTGCATGCTAGTTACTAGTGAAACATGAGCATAATATTTATTAATAATACCTTATTATATACTATATTTGAAGCAATAAATGTCATTGATTCATCTAAACATTAATATTAGGTACATCATGTCAAAAATTAATAAGGAATATAATTGTTTAACAATAAAATACCAGTAAAACTTAGATAAAAAAGAGTAATGGAAGTACAATTAAAAATAAAAACAAATGCCAATTTGATAATAATTTCAAAATAACATTTAAAAACTGTGGGGTATCGGCAGTGAAATGTTGCCTCTCCTCTCTTGCCCGTGGATAGGCAAAGCTCCGGAAGGCGGGCAACAGCGTCTTTCCGTGTATCAACATCCCATACTGCGCTCGCCAACCCGCGCCAATAAGCGTGGCGAGTATGGCAACACTCCCCTCATGATCTTGGAGATGCATGAGGGAGGCCTGTGTCCAGCAGTGGATGTTGACAGTAGTCCTACGGATATTAATGATAATAATTAAAAAAACTGATTCAGTTGTCAGAAAATACAGCGTCTAACAATAAGTAACTTGTTGAGTGCAGCGAGTGTATAAAGATATTTATAATCACAAAACTTATACTGTTATTTTTACAGAAGCATATTATAAAATAAAATGCTTTAAAATACGCTATAAGGTCAAAATAGCAGCACCCATTGTTCTGTTCGAGAGATTATTTTGAGCTTACGTAATCACAAAGCACTCGAAGTAATAATTATTAGCACCTTAGCACAAGTCCTTGAAAAAAAAACATAATAAACAGATCTCTACTGACAATTAAGCTGAGAGGTCGTTCCAATCAACTTACTACAAAGCAAACCTTTCTACTTAAATCATGCCACACATCCAAAAAAATCTTACCTCAACAACTATCCACAAAACAATGCACGTTCCGCCGATAAAAAATAACAAAAAAGGATTACGCTAAGCAAAAAAACTTTAACACAAAACCACTTCACTTAACCTCAAAATGACAGCTGTTAAAACAAGATGGCGTCACAGTGTCATGGCGACCGGCCTTTGCGGAGGCTTCGACGCGACTGACTGACTGCTGTGGACTTGCGCATACGCATATTTACATTGTAAGCTGGAACTGGTTTGTGAAATAACGTTTTCTGTTTTATGTAGAGATCGAAGCATTTTATGTGTCGGGAAGTAATTGAGCCTGTGACTCCTGCTTTCCTGTAACTTTTTAAGTTTTAAGTTATTAAAGAAATATAAAAAGTTTTATTGTTATCATAATCACGTAAATTCTTCTAAATAATTACAAGATAGAAAAATTAATAATTATATTATATTCTGTTTTACTTTATTTATTTCAGACAATTTAAGTCCATAATTTATAAACACAATTTATATATCGTACTTATACAATTCCACCTAACACAAAAATAAGCTATACATTAAATTAAAATTAATTGAATTAGAAATACAATAATATTATTATTATGTATTGATATTTATTTGTGACTGCCTCCGTGGCTTAGTTGGTCTAATAGCCGACACATTCTGATTTCCACAGCACAAGCTTGGGTTAATTTAGGACTAGATGGTGTTGCGTGGTGTCTAGCATTATTTATTTATTTTCATTCATTTATTTCAGCCGTAAGATCTCCAATCCAAAACACAGGCCTCCCGCATGGATCTCCATGAGAGGTAGTTGCCATACTCACCACGCTTGCCAAGCGGGTTGGCGAGCGTAGTACGGGATGTTGATACACGGAAAGCCGCTGCTGCCTACGACGACGCTGGTACACCTTCGCAGATTCTTACTGCGTCCGGGCTAGAAAGGATGGGCAACATTCTTCTGCCGCCACCCCACGGCATGTACTTGCTCACTTAGCTAGGACACATATTTTTACTAAAAACACTTTGTCTTTCAGCGGCTCTAGATAAATTCTTAGTAATTTTTCTTCAGGGACATAAGTCTTAAAATATGGCGTCTGGCGTAAATATATGATAATATTCTTAAAGAAATATGTAAAGGGAATTAAATAAAAACTGTGCAAGAATATAGAGTAGTACAAGTAGAGTAGTGCTCTATAATCTTACCGAGCACGGTATCCCTCATGGATCCATAAGGGGCAGTTGCCATACTCACCACGCTTGGCAGGCGGGTTGGCGAGCGCAGTATGAGATGTTGATACACAGAATGACGCTGCTGCCCATCTTCCGGAGGTAGCTCTTAGCAGGCTCTTACTGCATCCGCAGGGCAAGAGAGGAGGAGCAACATTCTATTGCCGGCACCCCACGGCAATCACAATATAAAAAATTTAATTTTTTTACGTATTTTTATGTAGATATGTATTTTCTTTCTCAGGCTGTGTTGGCCGAGTGGTATGTACCCCCGACTTTCAATCCGAAGGTCGTGGGTTCTATACCAGCCCGTGCACCATTGGATTTTTCTTTATTGAAAAATGTATGTGCACACTTAACACGTGCTTTAACGGTGGAAACATCGTGAGGAAACCCGCGGCTTAGTTAGCTTCAGACGTATTGAGTATTGATCTGTTCTTTCATTTGAATAATAGCTGACTAAGCTGAGAGGATTGTATAAGTGCTGGGCAAGCCTAATCCATCTAACAATGTCCCAGGCACTGCAACGTCCCGTACAGCACGATTACCAGTTGCTGACGCTGTATAAATCATCTATAATAGATGCAAAGGCCTTACTTGTTTTCTTCCAATAATTATTGTTGAGTACACTTTTCTTGTTACCAATAGGTTGATATTTCACCTCCTTTGCTGAGGCAAGGTCAGGTTTGCTGGTAGAATACTGTTATGGGTTAAGCTCGCCTTTGTACATGTTTACACAACCAATTTGTAAATGTTTTTTGGTGCAATATAGAATTACCGTGGTATGCCCACAGTAGAGTATTAATGGCATTTGGCTTTGACGGATGTTTGACGGGCTCTATTGCTCGTGGATGCAGTAAAAATCAGCCAGAAGATACCTCCGGTAGATGGGCAACAGTGTATTTCCGTGTATCAACATCCCATACTCGCTAACCCGCCTGCCAAGCGTCGTTAGTATAGTATACCCCAGTATCCATGAGGGAAGCCTATGTCCAGCAGCGTCCCACGGCTGCGATGTTATTGACAAGACGTACCTACACGACTATGAATTATCGTGCAGAAATTATCACCTTTTGACATTTGTTACGCGACGTGAAATTGCAAATGCTCTTTACGCAAGCTAGTAACTGGTCATATTGATTGTCCCGAAATTATTAGCAAACTGTAATTTTATGTTCCTATAGGTATATTCTCGCATTCTACTTGAAAACAGTGTGATACCAACTATCGGTGTAATTCTTATGCGACAACTACAATTTCAACTGTAGCGTGGCAAGAATGAGGCACTTATTGTTCTTATTTTTTTGGCTGAAATAATCATAAACTTTATTCATTTTGTTTTGTTAACCTAAATTACTTTTGTTTGATAAACACTTGTGTTTTCTGTCGTGCTTCATTTCTATGATATTTATAATAGTGAAGACTTGTTATTTGCCTTTTGATTCTAGATAACTTATATACTTAGCCGTGGGGTTCCGGCAGTAGAATGTTACCCCTCCTCTCCTACCCGTGGATGCAGTAAGAGCCTGCTAAGGGACACCTCCGAAAGATGGGCAGCAGCGTCTTTCCGTATATCAACATCCCGTACTGCGCTCACCAACTCGCCTGCCAAGCGTGGTGAGTATGGCAACTACCCCCCATGGAGATCTATGAGGGAGGCCTTAGCTCAGTAGTGGACGTTTTACGGCTGAAATGATGATGAATGATGATGATGAACTTATATAATGTTATGTTTGAATTGTGCTGCTAGTCTTCCTAAAATAAATAAAAAATAAAATTAATGAGGGTCGCGACGGCTTGAACCAACTACGGTGCGCCTAAGGTGCGAGGACAAAGATTATTTTTTAATTACGATAAATTATCTAACTTACTATAAATTACTTTATGTGTGGGAGGGAAACGACTTTCGTCAGGTCATTGGACCCAACTGGTTGTAAGGATTATACAGACGATCAAACTGTATAATGAGATAAAAAAGATTTAGCAGCAAAATATATTACTAGTTATATTTAGATAAAAGATAAAGATAAAAAGATAAAAAGATAAAAATATGTTTATTTTGTCACTTATTACGAACAGTTATAAAATTATTAATAGCACTAAGTCAAAGTGACAAAAAAGGTCACCATTCAGCTTGTGCTGTGGCAAAGTAAATTAAACCACAGCGCTGGTCTTCCATGGTCACCTTGTTTGTGAAAGATGGCATATCCACTGAGCACACGCGATAAACATTATAAAAAAGGTATCAAAAATAATAATTACATCAAGTACAGAGACAATAACATTCATAGATAAACACATTTAACAGTTTATTTCATCCGAGGCCTAGAACGACGGCCCGCTATGTAAGTAGAGTTTTTTTGTAAGTTTAATAAAAACTTTTTTAATGTTTTTCTAAAAGAACAAACTGTTGAACAATTTTTCAACGGTGGAGGTAAGTTGTTCCAGCATTTCGTGGCAGCATATCTAAAACTACCACGAAATGCAGCCGTTCTATGCCTCGGACATATAAGTCGGGTGGAAAAACGGATATGGAGGTTTGAGAATTGAAGCTTCTCAAACAAGTAACTGGGCTGCTGGTGTTTTATGATCCCAAAAAGAAGAGTGGCGAAATGGAGCGTTCTGCGAGATGACATATTGAGAAAACCATGGGCATTTATGTATGGAGAGATATGAGTGCGACGCGGAATGGGGTAGCAGAAACGTATACACGCGTTCTGTACGCGCTGTGTTATTTTTTTCGTCCTCGCTAAAAGACAATCCCCGAAGGCATTGTCTGCAAAGTTTAATTTTGAAAGTATGAGGGAATCGCATAATTTAATCCTCAGGTCAATATTTATGTGTTCGCGCATTCTGTACAGTACCGATAATCGATAGAAACAGTTTTGTACTACTTTCAAGATGTGGTTTTCAAAGTGAAGAGAACCATCCATAACCAGGCCCAGATTACGACACTCTGAGACCTGATCAATAGGTACTCCACTTACAGTAACTTTTGGTTCCTTAGATGATATAGAAGCAATCTGATTTTTGGATCCTAGTATCAAATATTTGGATTTAGCAGCGTTAATAAATAATTTATTGGACTCGCACCAGTTTTCTATGCGCTCCAAATCTTCGTTTATTACATTGAGTTCAGTATTTAAAGTAGATGATTTGACCGATCTATAAATTTGTAGGTCATCTGCGTAAATGTGGTAATTGCATTTTGTAATTTGATTTGATAAATCAGCACAATAAATAATAAACAGAGTAGGTCCCAATATGGAACCCTGCGGAACGCTACAAAAGTGGCTCCTCAATCTAAACGTCTGAATTGAGGAGCCACTCGAGAAATATATAGAAACCAACAGAAATAAATTGGCGGTCCTATCGCTGAAAGCGATCTCTTCCAGATAACTTTTATAGTTAGCCGTGCCGTAGATAGACCGTGCCGTAGTCTAATAGAAGGAAACATCGCGAGGAAACCCGCGGCTTAGTTAGCTTTAGACGTATTGACCTTGTGCTTTCCTCTTACTAATAATAGCTGACTAAGCTGCGGATGGTATAGGTGCTGGAAAAGTCTAATCCATCTAACAATGTCCAATGTGTTTTGATTTTTATTAAGTCCGTTAATGTACTCATTGATATCATCATACATAACGCCTGTAAACTTTGGAAGAGCAAGACATGCAAATAGGATAGTCGCTATATGGTAGGTACCGCAAGTACTAACTATTAGACTAGTTATGCCATTGCATCTATTATAGATGATTTATACAGCGTCAGCAACTGGTAATAATGCTGTACGGGACGCTGCAGTGCCTGGGACATTGTTAGATGGATTAGGCTTGCCCAGCACCTATACCATCCTCTCAGCTTAGTCAGCTATTATTCAGAGGAAAGAACAGGTCAATACGTCTGAAAGCTAACTAAACCGCGGGTTTCCTGACGATGTTTCCTTCACTGTTAAAGCACGTGTTAAGTGTGCACATAACATTACATTTTTCAAGAAATGCATACAACAAACAACAAACGTGATCTTTGTTTGCTCGATATGATACCAGATTGGGAGCCAGCTCTCAATCTACAGTTATAGTAATAACGATACGGAACCCTTCGTGCGCGAGTCCGGACGGCACTTGCCCGATCTTTGTTACAACAGTACTTTTTAAGCTTTCGCGATCACTTGCCCCTAATCATTACCCTGATTGGGGTGAAATTTAAACAGGTGTTTAATGAGGTTAAAGAAATAATAATAATTATTTTAACGTTTCTAATTTCCTCTAAACAGGTGTCAGACCAGGTGTCGGGTTGGCGCGGCTAGCCGATAAATAGACATGATCCTGATGCTGCCTGTCTGGCAGCAATTTGAGCGTGACGGATTTCCTTTTTCTTAAATGTAATGCTATAATTTGTCATCTTTTTTTTGTAACGTTTTTTTGTGTTTTGTTTTTATTTTGTTTGTATACGGTTTTATTGTTTGTTTTAGAGATAGAGGGAGTTCTCCTTTCATTATGTCTCCCATGGACCAAAACCTCCTCCAGGCATTATCAGCTCGCCGTGCGATTTCTCTGCTCTACCTGTCTTCGAAGGAGACTATTTGGCCCAGGTAAACATAATCTTGGACGTATGCTAGATGTTCTCCATCCACCGTTACATTGGTCTCAGCGCGATTGGTCATGAGCTTGGTTTTATCTCTGTTCATTCTAAGTCCAATCTCCAAGCTTGCGATACTTGGTTCTTGAAACATCGTTTGTAGCTCTGAAGGCGATGAAGAAAAGAGGACGATGTTGTCGGCGGAAAGAGATTAACGAATCTTCGTTCGTAAACTCTCTTCTCACTCCAGCCAGTCGCCAGCTCTCGGAACACTCCTTCAAGTGTACTGGTGAAAGCGGGTCTCCCTGTTTGACTCCTTTGGATATTTTAAAAGATGATACCTGTGATTGTAGTTTAATTAAGGCTGTGCTATTGTCATATATATTTTGGATTGGATTTATTTAAGTTTGTTCAATATGTTGATTCTTTAGGGCTGTGAATATGGCAGCGTGGGATATACTATCGAAGGCCTTCGTATAGTCTGCGAAGGCGATATCAAGAGGTATGTTAAATTCATTGAACTTTTCAAAAATTTCGTTCGTGGAAGATGGACGAAAGCCGTTACTGAAAGGTGGCCAAGGGACTCAGTGCGACCAAAAGGTAAACTACCCGCCCGATGGCCAAATGGTCGTTAGTTCCGTTGGAAACCGGTGGACACAAATCGCAAGGGACCGGAAGGAATGGCGCATAAAAGAGGAGGCCTATACCCAGCAGTGGGTGCAAACGGGCTGAAATGATGATGATCATGATGATGATGAGATCAAGTTACAGGTACACAGGTTAATCAAGCGACAACCTTTTTTTATCACATAAATTGTGTAAAGACGTTTTAAGTTGACATTAAAGTTTATTGGAATATGTTTATTTTATTATTTTTAGTAGGTAAGTTTAAATAAAAGCTTGTTTGTTAAAAAGTTTTTATTACTTTTATGTCATCACTGGACAGTTGGTTTCTTGTCGATTAAAATGTTGGATTCAAAGTGATGTCATAATTTTTCGAGTACCTACCTCTCAGCAAGCCCTTTTACTTGATATCCATATTATAGAAGTGCATTGAGAATAACTAGTCCGCCATCTTGGATGTTCCGCCATGCTGGATTCAGAGTATCGTCATTTCATTTTCGAATTAATCTCAGCAAGCCCTTTCATTTGATACCCATATTATAGGAGTACATTAAAAATAAGTAGTCCGCCATCTTGGGTGTTACCGCCATGTTGGATTCAGAGTGACGTCATTTAATTTTTTGAGTTATTCTCAGCAAGACCTTTCATTTGATACCCATATTATAGGAGAACATTTAATATAAATAGTCCGCCATCTTGGGTGTTCCGCCATGTTAGATTCAGAGTGACGTCACAAAGCTGACCATGCATTGTCACCCAAAGAAAACATATTTTTTTTTAATTCTTTATTTATATACTTGGGAGTTTTGCCAAAGAAAACATGTATACAAAATTTTAGCTCAATTGGTTGAAGATATCTGCTTCAAAATTGAGTTGCAAGATTCCGCGAACGTACATACAAACATGTACATACAGGGCAAGCTAAATAAAAGCTTGTAAAAAAGGGTGCAGCCTGTGGTGGAGGAGTTTAAGTACATACCAGTCGGGTATACAGCTTTACATCATTTCCTCTGACAGCAGTGGCGTAACTATACCACCTGGGGCCCGTGGCAAATTCTTTTGATGGGGCCCTATCAGTAAAAATCGTCACGTTGTACTCAGTTTAATTTTAATAAACTTTGAGATTTTCAGCGTACTCAATTACACGTTGTATATGTCCGACTAATGGCCATAGGGACTACAGACGATTGCCTCTCGCCTTCAAAAAAAAAAAAAATTATTGAACTGTTTCAAAAAATTTTGCATATCAATAACCTCTTTAACTGCATCATTGAGTACTAGATTTAAATTATGAGCAGCACAGTGAACATAAACGGCATTTGGCTCGACATCTTTTATGAGTTTTTGGACTCCACCATAAGTCCCTTTCATTGTGTAAGCACCATCATATCCTTGTCGTCGACACTTATTTAGCGGAATATTTTTGTAATTTATGGATTTAATAATTTGCTTGGACATTGCTAAGGCAGTTTGATCCTTAACTTCATGAAATCCTAAAAATGTTTATTTAATGACAAGTGCCTTTGGGATCCAATTACCATATTTTTCGATCATACAATAACGGTAAAGTTCACACATTTGATCAATTTTTGAAATATCTTGAGTTAGAATGGAGCGGCATTTATTTAATTCATGAGTGCATTTTCTACTTTTAAAACCAGGACAAAAATTGCTCATTTTGTATTTTTGGACTTAAGTATTTTATCTGGCCCTTTGGTTTACTTAACAAATCTTGTAAAATCGGGTCGTATTTTCCTAATAACTCAACAATACGCAAAAAGTTTCCTTTGGAGCTTAGATCACTGCTATCTGCGTTTTCTCTGTGGCCACGAACGACTAAATTACACGTTGAAAGTGTCAGAGTAACATCAAGGAGCCTAGAAAGAACTTGGCGCCAAAAAGATTTTTCTTTTTTGATCACAGACTCTTGCTCTTCATCGAGTGTTCCATGTAGCCGCCACTGTTGATACGTAAGACAGGAATCCAGATGAATTTTTGATGTCTCGTGTCTTTGTATGGCATCTACAATATGTTTCCAGTCGTCATAGCCCTCAATCCAAACATTTTGTATTTTCTTAGATGCCCGATTTTCGAATAACCAACACGGTTCACAATACGCCTTCTGAAACGTTCGGTCGTTCGTCGGTTGTTAGCTCCTCCCAGCAGCAGCGCCGCGAAAAAAGTGAAAACAAAATGGGGAATTCCCCGATCGTCAATGCTCACCCGCGCTGCCAACGTACCGCGACAAAATATGTACCTAGAAACCAATGGATGCGTTCTAAAATGAATAGAGATGTGCAATTACCGGTATTTTGATTGACGGTTTTTTGACGGTCATAAGTACCTACGTAAAATTACTCGTCGCGGGTAACGTGTACAGTACATCTCTAAAAATGAATCAACATCTTTTTGTTTAGGTTAGTTGAAATGCTTAACGATTAACTTGAAATTGTACTATGGTCTTTAGTTGTCTCACTTTGGATTTTAAGCAGGACTTATAAAAAATATACTTAAAAATATTTTTGAGCTCGCGGCTTCTTGGCCCGGGGCCCTTTTGGGTCGGGGGCCCGTGGCATTTTGCCAGCCCTGCCACCCTATTGTTACGCCACTGTCTGACAGGTAAAAAACCGGAGAAGTGCGAGCTGGACTCGCCTACCGAGGGTTCCGTAGGTATGTAGGATTATAATAATTATTATAAATTAGCTGATCTGATTTAGTAAAAGTTTTGAATATGCACGAAAAGATTCGGTCACCCATTCAATTTATGACCGCGCGTAAGATTGCTTAACCTCGATGATTGATTTCGTATTTTTTTAAGGACGATTTTTTTATGATTCCATACTAAAAGTACAGTTTTTGGGTTTTTCTCAGTATGTATATACACTATAAGGTGATATACTGTAGATACTTTGCCAAATTTCATAGTTCTAGGTCTACCGGAAGTACCATATGAATTTTGGTCTTTTGAGCACGTCGAAACATGCGCTTTTTGCGGCATAAACGGTCGTATCTTTTTTTCAGGTAAATTTAGAATATTGATTTTTTCGCAGCTTAAAGAGACTGTTGATTTGAGTATATGGTTTTAATTTCAACTCGATACCTCTACATGTTCTTGAGATAAAGGGTCTTGACAGACCGAAAGATAGACAGACAGACGGACAACAAAGTGATCCTATAAGGATTCCGTTATATTCCTTTTCAGGTACTGAACCCTAAAAATGACGAGGAGAGCCAGCAGTAGAAGGTTGCCTCTCCCTCTTGCCCGTAGGTGCAGTAGAATTCTGCCAAGGGATACCACCGGGAGATAGGCAGCAGTGTCTTTCCGTGTATCAAACCAACATACTGCGCTTGCCTGCCAAGGGTGGTGAGTATGGCAACAACACCTTCATGCTCGTGTAGATCCATTCCGGAGGCCTATGTCCAGCAGTGTACGCAGACAGCAGTCCTAAGGCGGAGAGGATGAGAAAAAAAATTGCACCTGAATAAATATAATAGCAACCATTTCTACTTGCTGCTTAGAAGTTTCAGATCCTTCTTAATCTTTATCTAAATATTGTTGAACTTTCGCGAGTTGCTTGAATTGTAACTAATTAATAATAAATACACACACACATGGCGGTTTAACTTATAATACCCTACATTTTTTCAGGGGTGAATAAATAAGGGTATCATCTCAGCCGTAAAACGTCCACCACCGAACACGGGCCTTCCCTTATGGATCTCCATGAGGGGTAGTCTCATTACACTCATCACACTTGGCAGGCGGGTTGTCGAGCGCAGTTTAGGATACACGGAAAGACGCTGCTGCCCATCTTCCGGAGGTATACCTCAGCAGGCTCTTACTGCACCCACGGGCATGAGAGGAGTGGTATCATTCTACTGCCGGCACCCTACGGCATTAGGGTATATTCAGCTTTTTTTTTAATTAAAGATTCATCTCCGGAACGACCTTTAACGAACATGTTTAAGTCCGTAGGTGGCTGGTGGGCGGGCGGGGAACATCCGCCCTGCATCGATTCAGCGCACTGCAGATGCGTCGTAGGGAAGGGGCGGCGCAGTGATGTAGCTTGGCTATCGACATCGATATATTTGATGAAACATCGGGTTAGACCGATTGCACGAGATATGGCACGAGAAAATACGGAGTAATGTCGAGAAAAATATTTCAAATCTGCCAGGCGTTGGGACGACTAACAAAAACAATTATCTATAATATTAGATTCAGGTGAACAAAGAAAACGAAGAAAGAGATGGTGTGATGATATTACAGAAATTGCAAAAATACGTGGCCTATAGCAACGAAAGATAGCGAATGGAAAAACTTGGAAGAGGCTACGGGCTACTATTACCATTGAAGGCGTTCTTACGAGATAGATTAGTGAAAAAACACCCTAGGCCATCACGGGACGCCTAGCAGATCTAAAACATTTTTATCAAAGTCGCCATAGTCGCCACATTCGCTACAGAAGCCCCTGTTGCAATAGTCACCACAGTAGTTACAGTAGCCCATGTTGCCATAGTCGCCACAGCGCTACAGTAGCCATAGTCGCCACAGTTGCCACAGTGAATACGATGGACACGATTGACGAAGGGCAGTCGCCCTAGTAACTAGTCACTAGGACAGTCACCATTGTACTAACTCGCATATCTCCAAGCGTCACACGTCGCCTCTTTCCGATCGGTTTTACCACCAACAAAAGTTGTTTTCCATCAAAAAACCTAGAGTTGCTAAGTTAATTTAAAAGATTATGTATTTAAGTTCGCAAATAAATGAAGCTATTTTTATTTAAGACTTAGGAAGTGCGTTTGTGATAATTTAGATGTTATATCCACTTTATCGATACTCATCGACATAGCACATCCCTACGCATCCTCCTGACGTCATTTACGTACTTGACCCGGCAGAATCTATTTAGCTGAATTATTGTTACGCTCGTATAGCCTCTATCTGTGTGACTATAAAGGCCAATCTCCCCTGAAACTGACAATTTAATAAGTAAATGTTTCCTAAGAGAAATTACTTGGTTGTAGCAAGATGCAATTTTATTTGTACGTTAATTAAATCTTTCAGGTTTCACGGAACAGTTTGCTTGCAAGGAAAACTACTGAAGCGTTTATTCGTAAAGAAAACACTGAGTAGGTATTTTCTTTGCAAATCTCGGCACTCTAACCTATCTCATCGTCATCATCACTATCGTAGGACGTCCACTGCTGGAGATAGGCCTTTCTCATAGATCACCAAGACGGGACGTTAGTGCAAATCTGGTAACGGCACGTCAGTGCAGATCTGGTAGCGGGACGTCAATGCAGACCTGGTAACGGGACGTCGTGTGTTTGACAATTTCTAGTGCTCCAACATACACAACCAGAAGCTTTTACTACATACATGCAAAATGTTATAATTATTACTGTCGCGCAAGGAATGGCCGGTATCAATTAGATGTTTCGCGAAATGTGATTTGTCGGGATAGCCATTCCTATACGCTTCAGTATGTTCCTTACACCTAGTATCAAAATCTCGGCCTCTCTGACCCGGATTTTTTTAGATTGTTCTAGATAATCTTTACCGTTACAAAGAGATCGAATATTGTGGTTTGTTCGGAAAGCAACGTAGATGTTATTTTTTTTCTAAATATGTTAGATATTTTATCTAAAAGATTTTAATTTTTATAAATATTACAGGCCTAGACGTGGGGTGTCGGTAATAGAATTTTGCCTTTCCTCTCTTTCCCGTGGATGCAGTAAGAATCTGCCAAGGGGTATATCCGGAAGATGGGCAGCAGCGTCTTTCCGTATAACAACATCCCGTACTACGCTCACCAACCCGCCTGCCAAGCGTGGTGAGTATGGCAACTACCCCTCATGTAGATCCATGAGGGAGGCCTGTGCTTAGTAGTGGACGTTTTACGGCTGAAATGATGAAGGCGGTCTAGCCGTTCTTGAGTTATATAAGTGGTGTAACTAACACGACTTTGTTTTACATGTAAATATTACAAGAATACTAACAATGTCCACAGATGAACAGTCCAAATACTTAACAAATTTCGTTGAATGGTTCTCAAGTGTTTCGAGGATGAAACAAATATAGTTTCAGCTCCTTTATAATCGTACTAGCCGCACCCCGCAGTTTCACCCGCGTAGTTCCCGTTCCCGTGGGAATTTCGAAAAATCCCTTCTTTGTGCACCTCTAGGATACTCAAGGTATATGTGTGCCAAATTTCAAGTCTCTAGGTCCAGTGGTTTAGGCTGTGCGTTGTCTGTCAGTCACTCAGTCAGTAACGGAAGAGTTTTATATATCGACGGTGGAAAGGAAAAACACTTGAAGCGACACCTTGGTCGAAAATGAGTTTTATACATATTTGAAATCAGTGATTTTTTCTGCGTCGATTGGTGTTGGTTTTGTGGCGATCTGACCACTTTGGTGTCGCTTCAAGTAACGGCTTTTTCAGGCTCAGTTTTTTCAGACGCTAAATGAAGTGACAGAGAATAATAGCAATTTTAGTCCATTTACCGCTTGAAGTACCGACTCTATAGTTAGATTGTTATTTGATGTGTTTTTCTTTTTGGTTTTGGATGATAAAGGTTACTTAAATCTTTTTTCTCTGTCCTAGGAAATGCTATTTTAAACACTTTAGGTGTGTTTCCTTGCTTCTATTCCCTTGGTGCCCTGTCGCTACATTCGTTTCTCCTTGCTTACCTTATACCTGTATGATGGAGTTCATGTGTTTTTCTTTCATGATTGATATAGGATATTATGGATATCAATTGTTTTGACAATCGCTGTAAAAATCAGTGGCGTCGTTTAAAGTAAACACACACAAAAAAACCATAAAAATATTTAAATTAACCGACATCGTCTTTTATTCCTGAAACGTCGGTTCATTTAATTTCGCTGACTTCGTAAATGAAGTAGGTAGTCGGTAAGAGTAAGCATTGTTAACGACATTGCGTATTTAAATTAACTATTCAGACCATGTTTTGTCGTTACAAGCAATTAATTTCGGTCTCTTTTGTGTAAGTGGCGTCACCTATAAAAGGAAATGATAGGTAACGTGGCGTTTCAGGTGTAAAAACAATTAACGGATGCACACGCGCGCGCGCATTCTATGTAGATAGCATTTTACCAGCTTTTTCAGTCTCGGCAGCGTATTCTTTGAATACGTCTGTCGAGCTCGGCCCCTCGGCCGATCGCGTCCGCGAGTTTTGTGGAAATGTATGGTGAGCTGCGCAGAAGGCCATGGAGCAGGAGTACGTTGGTGGACGACGGGATCCCCGGACCCCGCCCGACGATCAAAAGATCGCGCGTCGGTATAAGACCCACGGATGTATACCGAAATACCGAAGGCCCAGCGGCGACACAAGGCGTCGGAACGCAATAGCCGTTCGGGTTTGCTCGCCCTTGGAGGTCAATCACCCCACAACGGCTCCACTAGCTCGGACAGTGAGCGATCGCTGTTCACAACTACGACCAAGAGGTGCCTTCGAAGCCCAAGACGATGCCCCCATCCCCCTGACCTACCCCCGGTGAAGCCACCAGTTGCCACGCGCTCGCTGTCTCCGAAAGCTGGGCACGACGTTGACCTCAACGTCTATGCGCAGCTGTAGAAACAGGCGATTCTCAGCCCTGGGCTAGCCTAGGTCCTGAGGACCTATCTACAGGAGCAGGAGAGGCTGCTGCGCGGCACATCCGTGCTCGAGCCTGAGAAAGCTACGTTTTTTACCGGAGTTCATTCAAAGATACATCACGGAGTTGGAGGAGCCACTCATTTGGTTCTCCTACTCTCCGCCAGAGGACCGTCAAGTCAAGATCGCCATCCGAGGCATCCCAGCTGACTCCCAACCAGCAGAGATAGCGCTGGACTTCCTTTCCAAGGGCTTCGAAGCGGAGCTCATTTCAGTCGTATTGATTAGCACATTTACACCACAACCCGGGAAGGCCGTGACAAGCCACCAGCCAGACCGCAACAGCCACAGCTAAACACTGTGGCTCAACCCTCTCAGACGGAGCACGGTAGCTCCCTCCTGGCCCCAGCCAACAACCCCACAGCGCGATCCAACCGCCTACCGTGACGCAGGAAACAGAAGGTAAGATTGGCAGCCCTACCTTCTAAATTCGACACAGACGTCCCCCGCACCACAGCAGCTCCCCGCACCATGGCATCATCATCATCATCACCGAACTGGACCAGCCGAAACTCGCTACAGCACCGCAAACCACGACGACCCCGCAACCCACACCGGATCTACCGCACCCCGCAACCACCAACATCACTCCGACTATCCTCCAGCACGACCAGGCCCACCTGGAGGTGTTGGATGCTGCAGATCCTGCACGACGTCCTCCTAGCGATCCCGCAGGGGTCGAGCCCGATACCGCTAATCCTCAGCGGCATAGGGACGCTCGTGCAGCTGCAGCTGCGCTATTTTCAAACAATTTAAATACGAGTACCTGCTTAAATCTCGCGACAAGCTATTATATCACATAAATTGTGTAAATACGTTTTAAGTTGACATTAAATTTTTATGGAAAATGTTTATTTTATTCTTTTTAAGTACGTTGAAATAAAAGCTTGTTTGTTTAAAAGTTTTTTTACTTTGAATTTATTAAACCCCGACGCGCTTTATGGAGCGACGGGTCTCCATAAGGTTTGAACGCTCCGCGCGCTTAGTGTACCGACGGGTATGCATAAGTTACATCAGGTTAGTTATTTTATGTTTTGTAGAATAAATAAACGTGTTGAAAATTTCAATACGAATCCAATGGTGTATGATTTATAACATATTATTATGTGGTGCTTCCGTAAAGTTAATTTTTATAAAATAAAAAAAAATAACAAAAATAAAAAAAAAATATTCGCCCGAGGGGTCAATATTGTTTGATCGCTCATAATGATGGTTTGAAGTTTGTATTTTTACACTAAAATAGGTTTTTAGAGAAAAATGTCGTACCAGTAAACTTTTAAAACAATAAAAGACTAGTATTATATTTCAATTTTCTAGTTTTTTGGTATTTTTGGAAAGCCTTATCCATTTTACAAGTC
The DNA here is from genome assembly GCA_963082625.1 of Pasiphila rectangulata. Classification (NCBI taxonomy): domain Eukaryota; kingdom Metazoa; phylum Arthropoda; class Insecta; order Lepidoptera; family Geometridae; genus Pasiphila; species Pasiphila rectangulata. The sequence continues at coordinate 26,593,176 of OY720235.1, forward strand.
CCTGGAACCGCAGCGTCCGGTTAAGCATGAATACCATTTGCTAACGCTCTGTAAGTCATCTTTATTAGATTTAAAGGCCTTACTTTTTTGTATTTTTTGGTATCTTCGGGAAACGAAGTAGGGACTTCAGTTAAAAATATGATTTTAAATTATTGCATAGCTAGCGCTTATCGTGTTTTTCCATTACTTAGCATACTATGATTTTTTAGTTAACTGATTTTTCCACAACCTTGTATCTTATGCTCGATAAGCTTCAGTTGTTTTTCCTCCTAGTCAAATCATGCATAGCTTGTCGCTTAATGTGTTTTTCCTTGTGTTTGTCAAAATACTGCAGTTGCATTTAATGTGTTTTTCCTTCCGCTGTATTTGCCATAAAATAATTAAGCTCTCCTGTAAAGTTTTAAAATTGTCGCTTCAAGGGTTTTTCCTTTCCACCGTCGATATATTGATTATAGTTGCCTAAGACCCACACTCCCTCTCTTATGTGACGCAGACGAAGTTACTTGGGACACCTAGTACGCTATAATAGACTAGCCGCACTTTGCGGTTTCACCCGCGTAGTTCCCGTTCCCATGGGTATATGGAGAAAAATATAGCATATATTACTCAAGGATATTGTAGCTTTCTAACGGTGACAGAATTTTGAAAATCGGTCCAGCAGCTTTTGAGTTTATTCGTTACAAACATACAAAATACAGCAAACAACACACAAAATACGAATCGTTCCTCTTTATAATATTGAGAGACGACCCAGACAATTTATTTTATGTGACGCAGACGAAGTTGCGCTTGACAGCTAGTAATCTATAAAAGACTAGCTTTTGCCCTCGACTTCGTCCGCGTGGAAGTCATAAAACGTAAAATCCCCTTTTTCACGCAGAGCCACTGATTCGAAAATATAAATCTCATTTATTCCATATCCCGTGGAAATTTCGAAAAATCCCTTCTTAGTGCACCTCTAGGATACTGAAGGTATACATATGTGTGCCAAATTTCAAGTCTTTAGGTCCAGTGGTTTAGGCTGTGCGTTGATATATCAGTCAGTCAGTCAGTCAGTGAGACAGTCAGGACTTAGAATTTTATTAATCTATAAAAGTTGGAAAGGCCCCTAGTTTACATTAGCGGGATTTAACACCACCATGCATAAGAAATAATGTCATCTTGCAATAGGTATCCAAAGTATCCAATAACCTTGCGAACATTCAATTAAGCATACTACTAAGACAGAAATTGTAACTATGAATAGAAGTAAAAGAGTGAGGTTTCTTGTTCGCTTCTTTCCCTCACTTGAAAAAAAAGTTATCAGAAAAAAACGAATTCAATTATGTGCTTTACTCAATTGAAATGTGTTTTGTTCTTCTTTTGTAAATTGACTATTCTAAGTAGCGATATATAAATGTATATAGCGTTAATAAACACTTATTGACTTTGACTTTGAAAAACAATGCTTTGTGATATTCTCCTCTACCGGATAACAAACCTACGTAAAATATATTATGTACACAACAAATATATAAGGTGATTCCCATCGTGGCAATTAGATGGTTCTTGCTAAATACTTTGTAAATGTACAATATTATAAAGAGGAAAGATTTGTATGTTGCATTTTGTATTTGTTATGTTTGTAACGAATAAACTTAAAAGCTTCTGGGCCGATTTTTAAAATTCTTTCACCATCAGAATGCTACATTATCCCTGAATAACAAAGGGTATATACTTTATCCCACGAGATCGGGAACTACGCGGGTAAAACCGCAGAGTGCGGCTGGCGTCTTATATTTTCAACTTTTTGCCTCCTGGAGTCCCTCAAGGCATAGTTCCGTACTTGCTGTTGGCTTTTTTATTTCAATGTTTGCTTGCTTTTACACGCAGTTCTGATAAAAACCAATTGAATTAGTGAAAAACATTACCTTGGTCTTTATAATAAGTCACCATCATTTAACATATACTTGCTAAGCGATGAGCTAAATAAAACAGGTGAATAACAAACAAATACATAAAAAATCCGTATTTTTTAAACTACATATGTCTAAAACTCTGTAAGGAGTATTTAAGTAGCTGTGTATATCCTGCCAACTAACATAAAAAATTGTTCGTCTGTTGATTTTCATCATCATTTCAGCCGTAAAACGTCCACTACTGAACACAGGCCTCCCTCATGGATCTTCATGAAGGGTAAATAAACTACAGTCGCTATAATATAGTTTACTGCGTATTTTAGTACCAAACTATCAGCTAGACGCGCTTCAAGTTTTCATAGATTTTTTTAACTAGTCGCTAGCGAGTATAGATTGTAAAAAGCCATGGTAGACCTACTGGTCTTACGAACGAAGCAGCAGGCATAAGCTACTAACTTATTAGCAGCTGTATACAGCTACAACTTGTACCTAACTATATAGAATGTTCTATAAGGCTACCAGTCAGTCACCATAAGGATTTATCCGAGCTATGTACGTCTTTTATAAAAAAATATATCAGAGTTTTAAATAAAAATTAAATTGTAGAGTTCTAAATAAAAATTGAGTTCAAGATTTGTAAATAAGCATTAGAGTTCTAGAGTTCTGAATTTATAAAATGAGTGTTATCAATTTGTTTGTGCTCGCGGTCGTGCTGGCTTTGGCTCAGGTTAGTTAAAAATAATTTAATCATCATCATCATTTCAGCCGTAAAATTTCCACTAATGAACACAAGTCCCTCATGAACTAACACAAGCTCTTAACTTGGTGTTAGATGGTGCTGTGTGAATTGTCCAGCATTATTTATTTATTAAGCATTATTAAAGTATTATATGCCGTGGGGTGCCGGCAGTACAATGTTACCCCTCCTTTCATGCCCGTGGATGCAGTAAGAACCTGCTAAGGGATACCTCCGGAATATGGGCAGCAGCGTCTTTCCGTGTATCAACATCCTCGCCAATCCGCCTGCCAAGCGTGGTGAGTATAGCCAACCCCTCATGATCAGTACTTAGTGATCAATGAGGGCCTTTGTCCAGCAGTGGACGTCCTGCGGCCGAAATAGAGAAAGACATTGTGCTTTATTCAATTTATATCTGTTTTGTTTTTCTTTTCTACATGATCTTAGGACTTGGGATGAATGAACATTTTTTGAATTTGATTTTGACTAATTTTTTTCAGAACGTCACCTGTCAAATATTTGGCGTTGGCATTGGAGGTCCACCGGTGAGGTTGGGCTTCGGAGGCTTCGGACAAGGCTACGGCGGAGGTTACGGCTATGGTGGTGGCTATGGGTATGGAGGCGGTTTCTATCGCTATCCACGACCTTACCCAATGGTTTACCCACCACTGCCTTTGATAGGATAGATTGATTTAAAATAGAATAGAATAGACATTTATTCAGTACACAAAAACAGCACAGACATAATACATTACAACACATTTATCTTAGTTTATAACAGTAGGTAGGAACATAAAAGAGAATTAATTGGTAAAAAAAAACAACAAAAAATAAAAACAAAAAACATGAAACAAATTATGAAAAAAGACAGATTATAGAAAACTTATTAATTACATTATTGAACCAATAAATATACACTAACTAAGGGTACTACTGGCTGGTCTGCGCTGATAATGTGCACTAAAAAGGAGGCAGCCTCAGCTTCAGTTTTCAAGTTCAGTTTTTGTAGTTGTATAGACACGCGGCAGCGTGTCCCAGGCAAGTTCAAGCGAAGCGGACGGGCGACGACGTAGCAGTGTGTAATGTGTCCAAAGTTTTTAGTATAATGTTGAGCTGATCCTGTGTTGATCCTTTCAAATATATTTTTACTTTGTTTATTTGTTTTATTGTTTCATATTTTTTGTGTATTTTGTAACTCTATTGCTATGACGTACTTATTTATAACACATCTGTAATTGTAATTTTTTATTGTATATTTTATTAACATTATATGACATGTTGTATGATTACATTATTATGCCGACACGTTTCGATTTTCCAAGTAAATCATCATCATGGGATTGAACGCCCGTCCGCGCGTGACATGACACAGTGTCATGCAACGTGTTGAAGTAATCTTCGACGTTACAATACTACGTGACTAATTCCCGTTTTTGCAAAATGAATAGTTTCTCACCTTAATTTTGAAAGTTAAAAAATATAGTTCATAGCATTTATTAATCCTATTTTAAAAAGTTACAAGTCTTGCTTATTGCATACATGGTATATTCTTATTATTATAAGATTATTACCCCTCATGGATCTCCATGAGGGGTAGTTGCCATACTCACCACGCTTGGCAGGCGGGTTGGTGAGCGCAGTACGGGATGTTGATATACGGAAAAACGCTGCTGCCCATCTTCCGGAGGTGTCCCTTAGCAGGTTCTTACTGCATCCGCGGGTAGGAGAGGAGGGGTAACATTCTACTGCCGGCACCCCACGGCAATTTTTTTTTTTGGTCCACAAACTTGACTTTTATTTATTTATAAATTTATACCTGATGTATGTAGTGGATTAATAAATATTTTTCCTTTCCTTCTTTTCTTCTGTCTAATGTTACCCGAACCATTTGGATGCACTTCATAACTCAAAATCTAATGAACACAAACACATACAATTTGTTGTATTTATTAAGCCTCATCCAAGTTTGGCGTGGCGTGCCGGCAGTAGAAAGTAGCCTCCCCTCTCTTGTCCGTGGATGCAGTCCCAGGCACTGCAGCGACGATGTACAGCATTATTACCAGTTTCTGACGCTGTATAAATCATCTATAATAGATGTAAAGGCCTTACAGTCAACGGTCTTACGGTCAACATATAGGTGTTAGAACAAACAGAGAAATCAATATTCGGCACGATATTCGAACGCGAGGCGAATTGAACTTGCCGAGCCATTGACGCCGGATTCTTAACTCTCCCATCACTATTTCAGGTTCAAAAGACTCGTGAGTTACACTATTCATTGCATGTTAAACGGGTTTTCTACTCACGTTAATTCATCATTTCAGCCGTAGAACGTCCACTATTCAATTTTCAATTTATTTATTTCAATACAGAAACACAAAATACAAGGAAATGATATAGATAGGTACTAAATACTATGTGTATTAGGTATTTATTTAGGGGTGCAAAACAACAATCTATTTTCTTTTGCAGCCGTGCTAGATCTAATCTGTGTTAAGGTCTGCAAAGTTAGATTCTTTTCAGAATCTTATTTAACCAGATACATAAACAAACTTACCTAAGCTATCTAAGCTACCTAAGCTATCTACGTACAATATGTTTGAAACCTGCACCAACACAACACATAGTCTTTTAAGAAAGAACCCACATAATTGTAAACTGATTAATCTTCTACAATGACTTTATCGCTTAATTACCTTATTTTATTATTTCCCGACGTTTCGAAACACAGATCGCAAAAGTTCACAAAGTACTAAGAACCTATACTATTGAACTCAGGCCTCCCTCATGGATCTCCATGGGGAGTTGCCACACTCACCACGCTTGGGTTGGCGTGCGCAGTACGGCATGATAATACAGGGAAAGGCGCTGCTGCCCATCTTCCGGAGGTATCCCTAGCAGGCTTTTACTGCATCCACAGGCATGAGAGGAGGGCAACATTCACGTTAATTATTCGTTGAAAATAGGTGTTCGGTTCCTCCCAGGGGAACTTTCGTCAGGGAATGGAGCTCCTTCCCTCTCACGCGCTCGCGTTGCACTGCCATCACTCCTTATAATATTTACGAACGGCGTAAATTTCCAACTGCAACTGCTACGGGAGACATGGTGTTTTAAAATTAACGTGAGATATATAATATACTAATCATTTTATAAATACGGGAATTACTCACGTAGTATTGTAACATCGAAAATTATTCCAACACGTTTCGATTTTTCAAGAAAATCATCATCATATCATGGGATTGAATGCCCGTCTGCGCGTAGGGCCGACACGACACTTTCCGTGTCGTAATAATCTTCGACGTTACACTACAACGTAAGTAATTCCCGTTTTTACAAAATAAATGAAAATGATATTTGAAATAAAACAACATTGCAGACATAATTTATATAATTATAACACATAACACAAGTTACAATACGTACAACATTGTCACTTATGTGCCTACTAACAACATTTATTAGTATAATTATGTTGGAATAAGCCAGTTTAGACTTTAGGCCAAATGCAATCTTCAAAGTAATGCGTCTTTAAGATAAAAATAGAAAAAGTTCAAAGAAGATATTATATATCTTTAACAGCGTAAATATATAATTATAAATTTGGTTATGGCGAAAATATAATTATAAATTTTCATATAATTTCAGAAAATAGTAACATCACAGTCCTTACGCTAAATATTTATTAACGGAGCAGAAATTAGTTTTACAAACGTGATAATTATATAATTATTAAAGGAATTTCTATTTTTATGATATGTTTTATTACCTAGGCACCTATAATTCGTCTTATAAGGACCTAAATATGAAAAAGCCTCTATCTTACATCTTAATCTAGAATTTTAAGACTAGAATTAATATTGATATGTTTTATTTTACTTTAACACCGATATTTTAAACTAATATAAATGCCTCAGCCAGCAAGATATGTATTTGTTTCATCGACGACTTAATTATTTAAAATCTAATTATAATTAATGATTAGACATTATTAATTTTAAAGATGTGATTATACGCTTTAACTATTAGTTTCAATAACATTTATTAATGGATTATTAAGACATTTATTATAAATAAATGTTATCTACGATAAAACTACATTTTAAATAAATAATTAATAAAATTTTCGCTCCGCTACTCTTTTTGTATTTTTCTTTATTTATTACGAAATAAAATAATGCCAATCAGTTTACCGTTTTTCAAAGCGTTGTGTCATTTATTTATTTATTATTTTTAAAATTGCATTTTAAAAAAGTGGAAATCATGCTTAACCTGTTTTAGTTTTACCATCTTTTTTAAAGCTGTAGCTATCCTACATGGAAACTTTCAATTATATGCAATTTTAAAAATAATAATAAATATTGAAATAATAATACATCCAATATCATAAGTTCCTCATTTTATAAGTTGAAGATTATGGGCTCAATTCTTTACGTTGTTTTTCTTAAGAAACTCATAATAATGATGAACTAAATGAAAAAGTCATAACTAATTCAGTAAGATAAGTTAAAATTAAAGAAGACCTAGCAAAAGGGACCGTTATGAATAACAAAAAAGATTTGCCACTTATTCAAAGAGTTGAGTAATTAAATTAAATATTCAAATGAAACCCCAAGTAAGGAAACTGAAAAGCTGCTCGAATTATAACTTATTAGCACTGTTAATAAAACACGTTTAAAAAAGTTTGAATATAAAGTAGAATGCAAAAAACCTTTTGCCAAAAAAAAGAACGTCAAAAAAATGTCAGTGTCATTTATTCAAAAAGGCGTCTAGTGGAAACGATAAACGCCGATGCGTTTTTCGCCGTTGGTGTGCTGGACAAACTCGCGTATCTGGTCTGTTGCTACGGGTCCAATGCAGACGAGGGGCTCCTTGAAGTATCCACAGCTCTGTCAAAAGTAATTATTGGCAATCAATAAAAGTAGGTAGGTACTCACACTCTGCTCTTTGCTGAAATTGAGGAATAATCTCCTATTAAAATTAAATTGGCCATGTCCTGTTAAATCTCGTCTAAGGTATTTACCATTCAGCGTGATAGATTTATGGATAATTTTGATAAAAGAAATCATAAACTTAAGTTTAAGCTTCTGAAATCTATGATTTAACACTTGAATAATGTGATATTTTTACGAGTAAGGCTGGTTTTACATTTAAGTTTAGTTTTCTGTTTTTACAATTAAGGTTATTTCTCTGTTTTACACAAGTAATCAATGTAGATAGAAGTTGCTATATACATATTTTAATTGTATTTATTATGTTAAACACACACTTTGTAGTATTTTTGTAAAATTACAACTAGTTAACAAGTTGCTCGACTCGAAAACGTGGTAGTTGTTTACTTGCTACTATAAAAAGGCCGTCGCTAGAGCGACGGGGGAGTTGACCGGGACACCCGCTGCCGCGTCCCGCTCCAAGGACGCAGGCACCCCTTGGCGCATTAGCGCCGACCATTCCTGAGGCCAACCCCGGCTTCAACGTATGCAACCCCCCCCAGAAGGCACACCCACTGAACCCGCGGCTGAGCAACGGCCCGTCGGACCGGTTGAGGCCCCCGTGATACTCATGGGGATCCTCACCGAGATCCTGATGGCCATCGCCGCGGGAGAAGACACGCGTGAGGTAGCGGTCCGGGGACTGGAGGCCATGCGTAGAAACTTCTATGCATAGGCCGCCTCCGCACCGCACCTCCGCCCGGGAGAACCAACGACACCCGCCCACCCAAAGGGCTACAAGAAGCGTGAACTGGGGGTTGTAGCCCCCAGAGATGAAGCCGGGGCAAGGAGACTAAGTCTCGAGGCCTCACCCGGTGACCCCGAAGGGGGTCCGGAAGAAGAGGATGATGCGACGGGGGCACTTTAGTTTCAACTGTCGAACAGAACGGAGCTCTGCAAATATCACGGAGTCAAAGCTAAGTTAAATTACTTAACGATTTACGGTATTTGTTAAACATGTCATCATCATCATCATGTCAGCCGTAAAACATCCACTACTGAACTCAAGCCTCCATGATCATGATTAAACATGTAAAATTATGTAATTACTTATTAGAAGTTTTGTTTTAGAGTCATTTAGTTAGTAATGTGGTAACGTAACTGAATAACGTAGTATTATAATGATGATGATCATCGATGATGATGACGATGATGGTAACGACGAATAAAATACAACGTTTAAATAAGTGTTGTTTTAATAAGTATCCAAAAGTTAGTTATATGTGTGTGGCCAGGAGCCACAGTATATATGTATATACCTATATATATACCTTTATATTATATTTATTTTTAAAATCATACTTTAAGGCATAATTTGTTAAGCGCGAATTCAAACTACCCCAAGGAGATGGCTTTACGAAAACCTTTTTTTATTTTCTCACGTTCTTTGCGAGCTTCGTGTTTTGTTATATCTTACTTTAATAAGGTTTTTAGTAGAAAAAGGTTTTCCATGAATAAAGGATTTGCCTTCATTTACGTTTTTTTCAGAGCATAAAGAACAACACTACCTAAGAGCTCGTGTTCAAAAACAATATAAAGTTTCTCCTTTGTGTACTTAATTAGGAGCCATGTTACCAGACGGTAACTGCGGCGGTAACATTTATTTATACAGGGTGTATTATAACATGAGTACTAATAGGAAAACATCGCTAGGAAACCCGCGGCTTAGTCAGCTGCAGACGTATTGTTATTTCCTCTGATTAAGCTGGGAGAATGGTTTAGGTGCTGGAGAAACGTGACTACTTCCTGGTGACATAAAAGGAACTCCCTGTTAGTAACTTCCTCTGTAATATCTCTCTACGTACCTTCTTCGCCTTCTGTCAGTGTCAGCGTCGCATGAGGCTCCGCGTAACGTCACGTTCGCTGGGTGTCGCACAGTCGTTGAACACAACGCAAGCAATAGCTTGCGGCCGGAAAATAGTGGGCGGCAGACTTGCATCTCGCCTAGAGATGTTTAGTGACTGCCTCTTAGTGACTAACTCTGTATCACCTTCCTCTATAAAATACCTTTTAGTGACTGGAGTCACTAAGAGGATGGATCCTAGTGACTATTTCCTGGTGGCATTTAAAGGAACTCCCTGTTAGTCCTATTCCCTCTTAATGACTAACTCTCTATCACCTTCCTCTACATAAATACCTCAAAGTAACTCCATTCTAGTGACTATTTCCTGGTGACATTTAGAGGGTCTCTCTGTTAGTGACTTCCTTAAGTAGTATCTTTTTACCATGTTTTCCTCGCCTTCTGTCGGTGACGGCGTTACAGCGGTACGGCACAGGCCTCGTGTGACTAGCTGTACTCGCCTAGGGATGACTTTCTTAGTGACTTACTCTCTATCACCTTCCGCCATAAAAATATCTCTTACCTACTGACTACCGTCTGGGTGACTCTTAGTGATATTGAGAGGGACTCCCTGTTAGTGACTTCTTCCCTGTTAGTAGTATCTCTAAAACGAACCTGTGGTGAAGAAGGCAGGTCGACGGTGGATACAGACCGCTTCCAACTTCAATACCTGGAAATCCATGAGGGAGTCCTATGTCCAGCAGTGGGCGTCCTACGGCTGAAATGATGATGACGTACCTTCCTCGCCTTCTGTCGGTGGCGGCGTTGCATGAGGCAGCACAGGCCTCGCGTGACGTCACACTCGCTGGAGGTCGCACAGTCCTCGTTGTATTGCTTGCGGCCGGAAGATGGTGGGCGGCAGACGTGCATCTCGCCTAGGCAGAAGAATCGGTATGAAATATTATACTTTACGACCTACCTACCTACTAAAGTATATATAGGTAAAACACTTTATTATTAAATCTTTTCAAAGTACTCCCCATCAGTCTGTATAGAAAGTTTCATACATTTGAACTGGTTTGAAACACTTCCTAGCAAAAATGTGGTGAGTGGAGTAATGTGGAAATTTTGAAATTGGAACGTGTCTCTATTTTTACTTATACTTACTTTATTGGATCTTTAATAGATTATAACTGGCCAGTCTCTCATTAAAAGTTTTCTTCGCAATATTTTCTGAGTGGCCTGGTATACATATGTCATTTTTAAATAATTAATGCTGAACAATTAACGCAACATCATCTAGCCCCAAGCTAATCTGAGCTTGTGCTATGGGTATGAGTGATATGTTTTAGCAAAGATATGTTTTATTATTAAATATAGAAAAACTTCCACATCCAGAATACCCTAAACAAATATCTTCAGATCGTACAGACAATTGTCTCTAGGCGGGAATCGAACCCGCAGGCAGACCTTCGCCCGCTGCGCCACAGAGGTCGTCCAAAGATTTAATACGAGTATCTTACCTGGGACGACTTCTTCGCAGATCAGCCCAGCATCGCACTGTGTCTCTCTATTGCACATCTCTCCCAACTTGCGACCGCCGAACGCGGGCAGGCAGCGACCTCCATCCTCTGTTGAGAACCAATCACCGATTAAATGAGAAGACCAAAGATACAAAGGTGCCTTGGGGTGCCGGCAGAATGTTACCCCTCTCACACCCATGCATGCAGTAAGAGCCTGCTAAGGAATACCTCCAGATGATGCGCTGCAGCGTCTTTCCGTGTATCAATATCCCAACGCTCACCAACCCGCCTGCCAAGCGTGGTGAGTTTGGCAACAATCCCTCATGATCACATGGAGATCCATGAGGGAGGCCTACATCCAGCAGTGGGTATCCTACCGCTGAGATGATGTGTACTTAATTAGGAGCCATGTTACCGGACGGTAAATGCGGCGGTAACATTTATTTATACAGGGTATGTAGTTCCATGGAGAAAATAGGGAAGAAAATGTGTCATTTTGTCCGATGACGTGATGTTCCTTATGTATAATGGGAACTACCCGACCAAAGGTACAAATGATCTTTAAACGCCCGAGGCGAGCATCCATCCCGTCATCCCGTACTGCGCTCCCCCATCGGCGGTTATGGCAACCACGCTCTTATGATTTTGGAGATCCATGAGGGAGGCTTATGTCCAGCAGTGGACGTGAACAGCACCCTTACGGCTGAGATTATGATGGAAGGGAGAAATAAACTCTATAGGTTTCTTATACTGAGTTCTATGGAGAGAGCTATGTTCTAGGTCTCTATACGAGATTGAATCAGAAATGAGGAGATACGTAGAAGAACTCGGGTCATCGACATAGCCAAACGGATTATCACGCTGAAGCGGCAATGGGCAGGCCATATAGCGCACTGATGGCCGATGGAAAGTTCTCGAATGGAAGCCACGGACTAGCAAGCGCAGCAAAGCGCGCAGCGGGTTCCGTACCCAAAGGGTAAAAACGGGACCCTATTACTAAGACTCTGCTGTTTGTCTGTCTGTCACCAGGCTGTATCTCATGAACCGTGATAGCTACTCAGTTGAAATTTACACAGATAATTTATTTCTGTTGCTGCTACAACAAAAAAAAACAGAATAAAATGAATATTTAAGGGGGAATCCCATACAACAAACGTGAGTTTTTGCCGTTTTTGCTCGATATTAATAACGGCAACAGGTAGACGCCTGAAATATTCACAGAATATTTAGTTGTATATTCACTCTCAATAAAAATAATTACTTTAAAATAAAACAAATATTTGAGTAATTTTGCCGTTTTTGGTCGACATTAATAACGTCAACAGTTATAAGCTTTAAATATTCACAGAATATTTAGTTGTATATTCATAGTATAGTAGTTGTTTTGCCAAATAATGGTACGGAACCCTTCGTGTGCGAGTCCAACTCGCACTTTAATGAAAACGCCTTAGTGTGTCAGTGATTGAAACGTGATACAAGGTTGCGACATACATTGCGACAATGTTAATTTATTTATTTATTTATTTATTTATTTATTTTATTGATCACCAACATAGTGTACACTAAAACTAGCTTAGAGTTGCCTTAATAAAATTCATGTCAAGTGCCAGTATAATTATAGGTGAAGACAACATGCATCAAATAATCATAGGCGAGTAACGTAATACATGTGGATAAAAAGTTAACACAATTAATTTCCACATAAATAAAATCAAAATTCAATAAATAAATGCAGAAATGGTAAAAAGAAAATTAAAGCAAAATAAATGAATTAAATAAAATTATGTACAATTAAAAATTGAAATTAGATATTAACAATTTGAGGAGCAAGAACTATCTTTATTTTTAAAGTGGGTCTTGAGCTTAGATATATTGTCAGCAAATATGTCTACATTTTTAGATTTGCTGACCGCGTTATACTGCCTCGCGACTCTTGTTAAGGGTGCGTGATGTCCAAGGTTGGATTTAAACCCATCCAGACGAAAAAGGTTGAACCTCGAAGCCCTGGGCAGTTTGTATGGCAGAGAGAACGACAATGAAGTCAGTAAATCAGGGGCTTCAAGGATACCGTTTACTAACTTATAGAGAAACATTGTATCGAGCATGAGTCTTCGGTCAGCTAGTGTAGAGATCCCGAAATGTGCTAGTCTGTCCTCGTAGCTCAACAGTGTTTTGCCCAGATTGCAGGAATAAGTCAAATGCCAAAGGAAGCGCTTCTGGACACTTTCCAAGCGTTTTTTATGGACTTCATAGAAGGGACTCCATGCAACACTACCATACTCCAATCCACTGCGCACAAGAGAATTGTAGAGTAAAATTTTTGTAGACGGTGACTGGAAATTTCTAATATTACGCAGAACGAAACCAAGACACTTAAATCCTTTGGTGGCAATGGTATCGAAGTGAGCATTTAGACAGAGTTTTCTATCGAGTGTGATGCCAAGGTCCCGCACTTCGTCCACACCTCGCAACATAGTATTCTGGATGAAGTAATTTGGCCTAGCAAAGGACTTTTTGCGCGTGAAGAATATAGATTGACATTTAGAGATGTTCAGAAACATGCCATTCGTGTTACACCAAGTATCGAGTCTGTTCAAGTCCTCTTGCAACAAAGTGGCGTCAAGTTCACTATCCATGGAACGGAAGAATTTTAAATCGTCAGCAAAAAGGTAACTCTTGGAATATAGAAAGCAGTCTACAATATCATTAATAAAAATGTTAAAGAACATAGGACCAAGAATCGAACCCTGAGGCACCCCAGAACTAACTGTAAATGGAGCAGAAGAACATCCATTTATAACAACAGTTGACCTTCTTTGTAGCAAGTACGAACCGCACCAACTCAGCAATGGTTCGGCAATACCATGTGCAGAAAGCTTGCGAATAAGGATTGTATGGTTAACTTTATCGAATGCTTTGCTGAAATCAGTGTAGATCGCACTGACCGAAGACCCCTTGTCAAGAATGGAGGACACCTCGCTAACAAAGGATACAAGATTAGTAGTGGTGGATCTGTTCCTAGTGAAGCCATGTTGTTGCACTGTAATCATGTTTTTAAAGTGCCAAGACAACAAAGGATGTAAAACCTTTTCGAATACCTTCGCGAAAATTGGCAGCAAAGAGATGGGCCTGTAATTCTCGACAAGATTTGCGTCGCCTGTTTTATGAAGCGGAACGATGAGAGCCTCTTTCCAAGCGTCTGGGAACGACCCGGTCTTCAACGATCGGTTAAATATCAGGCATAGTGGGTAAGCCAAAGCCGATGCGCACCTGGTCGCAAAAATTGAGGGGATACCATCCGAACCGGCGCCCTTATTACAATTGAGTCTTTTTAATACATTTAATATCTGCATGCATTCAAGTTGGACAAGAGTCAAGTAGTTATTTGTGGCACTCACATCACACGAACCATAACACTGCAGAGAAGAATTTGAGCCGTTTGTGTAAACAGAAGCAAAATTCTTGGCAAAAAGGTTACAGATATTAACTTCACCCGAAGCTGTTTCGTCTACAAGAGTCATTTGTGAGGGATATCGACTATGACTATTCTTTTTATTTTTTATAAATGACCAAAAGAGTTTCGGGTTGGAGCGCAAGCTACATTCAAGTTGGACTATATACCTTTTATAGCATAGTGACATAAGTTTATGCGAACCCTCTTTGGCATGCTCGAAATAAATTTTATCGCGGGGGTTAGAATTAAATTTTCGCAGTTTTTGGTGGTACTTATGCTTTTCTCGTAGTAGCTTAATGAGATCATTGGAGAACCACATAGGATATTTTTTTGGGCGCGGTCTTGACTTTGGCACATGTTTGTATATGGCTTTATGTAGAAAGTCATAGAAAACCGTAACCATTTCGTTAACCGTCTTGCAGTGAGATAACTCTGCTTCCCAATGAATTTGATTCAAATCATTAACAATTGATTCATAATCAGCTTTGTAAAAACATAGCCGTGTTGTTGAATTGGCGGCAGGGAGATAACTGGAGCCATGTGCGATGCAAAACTGCATCGGAGGGTGAAGTACATCAATTACAGTTAGAGGAGAAATACTCTCAAGAAGATCTGTAACGTCAACGCTGCTCAGTACGAGATCCAATTGCTTACCTTTCGCGTTCGGGATGTAATTGTATTGCCTAAGA
Source organism: Pasiphila rectangulata (assembly GCA_963082625.1). Classification (NCBI taxonomy): domain Eukaryota; kingdom Metazoa; phylum Arthropoda; class Insecta; order Lepidoptera; family Geometridae; genus Pasiphila; species Pasiphila rectangulata. The sequence continues at coordinate 26,608,247 of OY720235.1, forward strand.
TCAAGCATAGCTATAAAATCTAAGAGCATAGACGGGAAAAAGCCATTAGTTCTCTCACAGTTTAATGGACAATTATCGTTCATAATATTAGAAATTTGTAAACGTGACTAAGTATAAGATCTTAATGTTTTAGAATTCAGTATTTAACGACAGGTAGAGCAAGCATCGGTGGTTCAGTGGTAGAATGCTCGCCTGCCACGCGGGCGGCCCGGGTTCGATTCCCGGCCGATGCAGTTTTTTTTTATACATTTAATTTATTTTAAGAAAGATAAAAAAACTTGTTGAAAAAAAATGTTATTCTTTTTAAATGTTAAAGATATTTTATAGCCGCTCGATAATATTTTAGAAATTGGTTCACACCATCCGAAAGCAAACCAGAGAATAAAAAAAATAAAAAACAAAGAATAAAAAAACAGGGTACCTTCTTTTTAAAGTCGGTTAAAAATGATTTATTTGCTTACCAAAAAAAAACTATTCACTAGTAAAATCGATTTACTACTTCTTTAATAAATCTAAGTCGATTTATTACACAAGACACTTCCTCTCAGCCTTAGGAATACTGACCCACGTCCACTGTTGGACATAGACCCCCTCATGGATCTTTAAGGTCATGGTGGTTTGTTGCCATACTCGCCACGCTTGGCAGGCGGGTTGGCGAGCGCAGTATTGCTGCATATTGATACACACACGGAAAGATGCCGCTGTCCATCTTCCGGAGATATCCTTTGGCAGATTCTTACTGCATTCACGGGCAGGAGAGGAGAGGCAACATTCTACTGCCGGCACCACATGGTATATAAAGTAGGTCATAAAGAATACTGGTTAATTATGGTGGACCTACGTCACGAAATGTCGTACGTCATTCACGAATCTGTATGTCATGCGTCAATAAGATACTTATGAATAAATAAAAATCAAATCGCACACTTTATAGAATGTAGATGTCATTTTTAACTATAGTATAGTTTCTAGGTTATTCCATAAGCATCGGTGGTTCAGTGGTAGAATGCTCGCCTGCCACGCGGGCGGCCCGGGTTCGATTCCCGGCCGATGCATTATCTTTTTGTTCATTTATTCATTCACTCATCATAATTTCAGCCGTAAAATGTCCACTGCTGAACACAGGCCTCCCTTATAGATTTCCATTAGGGGTAGTTACCATACTCACCAGGCTTGGCAGGCGGGCTGGTGAGCGCTGTTTGGGATGCTGATACACGGAAAGACGCTGCTGCCCATCCTCCGAAGGTACCCCTTAGCTCTTACTGCATCCATAGGCAGGTTCATTTATTAGTATGTCACAAAATGAACGCGGCAGACATTTAATGTTAGTCAATTTGTGTTTATATCAAGGTGTTATTATTTGATTGAGCCGTGACTTTGTTGTTCATTTAGATATATTGAATACCCACCCGCAAAATCCAAAATATTATAATGAACAACAAATATAATAGATATACTAACAATCCGCTTACCCTATATCAAGAAAGCGCTTAAAAACACTCGACAAGAACTGGACACTTGTTTCGCCTACAACAATGCACCTTCAGGAGAAATCGGCTCCCTTCGTCACGGAATACGCAGAGATAGTTAGTTGGGGAACAGCAACAAACAGATTAAAATACCCATTTGTCAATGACAGAAAACATGACGTCATCGGCGTCCACAAACCTCATAACGAAAATACTTATAAAAAACAAAAACTTGCTTACATTATTCTTCTATTCTTCTGTTTTGTGAAAAGTATTTGTACTTATGTATGTGTCTGTTTATGAATAATTTTTCGGTTTACACGTAGAATAATAGTGTATTTGTAAGCTACCTATAAAAAAGCCGAGTTGGCCGAGTGGAATGTATCCCCGACTTTCAATCCGAAGGTTGTGGGTTCGATACCGGCAGTGCACCAATGGATTTTTCTCTCTTGATAAATACAATGTGAACTTTTGTCATTTTGTCACGGCAACATTTTAACCAATTAACTTTGTACATTTTGACACCTACACATGGCTTTGAACCATTTGGACATTCAGTCATACGAACAGCCATGACCCGAAAGGGAGAAATGTATGTGCACACTTAACACGTGCTCTAACGGTGAAGGAAAAATCGTGAGGAAACCCGCGGCTTAGTTAGCTTCAGACGTATTGACCTGTTCTTTCCTCTGAATAATAGCTGACTAAGCTGAGAGGATGGTATAGGTGCTGGGCAAGCCTAATCCATCTAACAATGTCCCAGGCACTGCAGCGTCTTGTAAAGCATGATTACCAGTTGCTGACGCTGTATAAATCATCTATGATAGATGCAAAGGCCTTACTTGTAAGCTACCTACATTTTTATTTCGCACTAGCCGCACTCCGCAGTTTCTCCCGCGTAGTTCCCGTTCCCGTGGGAATACGGGGATGAAATATAGCCTAGTTACTCAGGGATAATGTAGGATTCTAATGGTAATTTTTTAAAAGTATTTTTCAAATCAGTCCAGTAGCTTCGGAACCTATACAAACAAACAATCAAATCTTTCCTCTTTATAATTATTAGTGTAGATTGGTGGTAGTTCAAAAAGCTACTTAATTGAATGAAATAAATTGTTTGAAAGCTGATCAAAAATATGTATACCTACTTTACTTATTTAATGGAAATGGCTACGAACCGTGAAATCATTAAACCTCACAACAAATCAAAATAAAAACAAATTAGGTACCTACTACAGAAATACTATATAATAATAAACTATTTAATCATAATTCAAAACAAAAGCTTTTGTAATTATCTTCCAGAAATATAAAGCAGAGCGGAAGTACTTAAGGTACCGGAAACGTTTCCCTAGAGCGCTACAGAACAGGAACAGGAAATGGAAATGAAGCAGAATAGCTGAACGAACGGCTGGCAAGTTTTATATTGCTCTAGAGACTGGTGACTTTCCTGGCGAAGTGGTACAAAGCTGGTTATGACGCAGGAGGTTGCTGACTCGACTCCTGCCGCGAAACAAATGTTGGTTAGAACAGAACGGGAACGGAAAATAACCCAGAATAGCTGAACAAATTATGACAGGTTGCTTCCAACAGCTAATCATGCGATAATGGCAATCTAAATGCCAGCTGATTTCTGACAAATAACAAATAAAAATACCTAACACCTCATCATTTCAGCCGTGAAACGTCCACTACTGAACAAAGGCCCCCTCATGGAGATCCATGAGGGGTAGTTGCCATGCTCACCACGCTTGGCAGGCCCTAACACACACAAAGGCTATTTTTTTATTAAAATGTTAAAAAAAACTGATTATCACCTCAGGAGTGTTTTTGCATCACACCAACCAGTAAAATTGTAAATAAATAAAAAAAAAACCTTTCCAAAAATACTTGTTTTAATGGGCTGACACACTTCCTTTAGGGTTAGTACACAATATTAGTTTTCAAAAATGGGAGTAATACCAGTAAATCTCGCAATCATCGCTGTCAATGGTCAATTTTGTAGTATACAGTGTATCCCTGGATAAAGTGCAACCCCGAAAGGGGGTGAAACTAGATCAAAAATTATCGACAAAAAAATAGAAAAAAAAAATTAAAAAAATTTCGTATATACTTTATTGATGAATTAAAATTTTTATTACTCACTAATGACTCTATTTAATAAAAAAATGATTTCTTCCAAAGTAGTGGGTCTATTTTGTTAAAATAAAAACCATAATCATGTCAGATATGTGACGATGACGATAAAATAACAAGTAACTCACAAACGAGTGGCTATCGTGACTAAAAGTTAAATTTTTGTATTAAAATTACATTTTTTATGCTGTTTTTTCAAATAATTTCCAAAAATCTTAAAATTAAGCCTATAATACTAGATATTTTTATGACTTTTTATTTTTGTCTATCATAATAGCTTTTAAATAAAAAAAAAACCTACGGTCTAACATAAAAAATGCGCTGGCTAGGAGCTTTTAAAGTTGACCACTGATTACGTCACCACTCAGGTAGAGACACTTTTTTAACTTCTATTGTTGTAGATTATGGTCGCTGGGCCTGTTCTATGAAAGATGAAGGGTGGGGATCGAAACAGGATTCACAACAAGGCACGCACGCCACTCGCCAGTCGCTCCGATATTCTCGCCGCTGCTACCGTCTACCGTACCTTACTGCGCCTTCAAGTTTTTGTTACGTTGTTTTGCTTTTGTTTTGTTATTGACTTTTTGTTACGTTTTTGACTTTTTTGTTACGTTTTTGACTGTACTTTGTTGTGTTGTGGAGATGCCGCGATTGACTGAGTTCTCTCCGCGTGAAATCGCTGACATCCATTATTATTATGGTATGTCACGTGGACACACAACAGTCGCTCGTTCTGCATACATAAATGCGTTTCCGAGCAGACTTGTACCGTCAGCACGAAATTTCCAAGAAGTTCACCGAAAGTTATCCAACATCGGACTTGGATTAGCAAGAGATCGCCGTGAGCAACAAGCTACCATTATTGACCATTCCATAGAAGAGGCCGTTTTAAACGATTTGTTTGCTGATCCCACAACCAGCATTAGACGCTTAGCTTTGCGTCACGGTATATCAAAAACATCCGTATGGCGAATTTTGAAAAAGAAGGGATTGCATCCATACCATTATCAGCGAGTACAGCATTTGCATGAAAATGTAGACAATCGTGCAAGATGCGTAATGTCTACGTGGATTCAACAAAAAATTATAAATAATCCACAATTCCTAAAAAAAATTTTATGGATGGATGAAGCGAAATTCACCCGGAATGGAATCACAAATTGCAGAAACTTACATGTATGGTCCGAGGAAAATCCACACCTAAAGAGGGCGTCTACTTTTCAAGTGCAATTTTCAGTTAATGTATGGGCAGCTCTAATAGACGACACGCTGATTGGGCCAGTTATTTTACCCGCAACATTAAATGCCGAAAGTTTTTTAAGCTTATTAAGAGACGATCTGCCACTACTACTGGAAGATGTTCCGCTGGCTACAAGGCAACAGATGTATTTGCAGATGGACGGATGCCCTGCGCACTACGGGCGCAATGTGCGAAGTTTTTTAAACGAAAACTACGCTAATAGGTGGATCGGCCGGGATGGACCAGTCGGGTGGCCGGCACGTTCACCTGACCTGACACCCCTAGACTATTTTCTGTGGGGTGTTATGAAACAAAGAGTCTACAGAACGACCGTAAACACCGAGGCAGAGTTACAAGATCAAATCATGCGATGTGCCGATGAGATAAGAAGTGACCCAGAGATGGTGCTTAGAGCCACACAACAAATCGCTCTTCGTGTGGCAATGTGCCTACAACAACAAGGAAGCCATTTTGAGCATTTAATGCATTAAATAAAACCCTTATTTCATACTCACATGTAATAAGTTAAATAAAAATGTTGTAACTAAAATTTGATTTTTAATACTACCTGAGCAGTAAAAACAAGTGTCTCTACCTGAGTGGTGACGTAATCAGTGGTCAACTTTAAAAGCTCCTAGCCAGCGCATTTTTTAAGTTAGACCGTAGGTTTTTTTTTTATTTAAAAGCTATTATGATAGACAATAATAAAAAGTCATAAAAATATCTAGTATTATAGGCTTAATTTTAAGATTTTTGGAAATTATTTGAAAAAAACAGCATAAAAAATGTAATTTTAATACAAAAATTAAACTTTAAGTCACGATAGCCACTCGTTTGTGAGTTACTTGTTATTTTATCGTCATCGTCACATATCTGACATGATTATGGTTTTTATTTTAACAAAATAGACCCACTACTTTGGAAGAAATCATTTTTTTATTAAATAGACTCATTAGTGAGTAATACAAATTTTAATTCATCAATAAAGTATATACGAATTTTTTTTATTTTTTTTTTTCTATTTTTTTGTTGATAATTTTCGATCTAGTTTCACCCCCTTTCGGGGTTGCACTTTATCGAGGGATACACTGTATATGTATGTCGTAGGATGATTTGATAATTCGAATTATTGCGAAAATTCTAGAGATTTTGCGAAAACACGGATAATCGGAAGATTGTGATTACGTAACCATCCGAAAACACTGCCTGTGACAGAACCGAGATGGACAGACAATATGTTACTATGTTTAAATGTAATCACAATGTCTAATTACTATCAGTGTTTTCGCAAAATCTCTAGAATTTTCGCGATAATTCGTATTATCAAATCATCCTACGACATAGGTATACAAGCAAAAATTGAGGTTTGACGGCGATTATCACGAGTTATACGCCTGTTGCAAACAGTTGAGATACGTAATCAACCAGCCGATCAATTTTAAGGCCCTCAATCCCATTTCTCTCCATTCAAGTGCCAAAAAACGTTTTTACACGTCACCGCTAGAGAACATTTTTTTATTCGCACGTAACACTACTCCATTGGAAGGCACTCAGCGTTCTATGATTCAATCGAACTACGTTTGCTGACTAAACGAGGTTCCAACGACTCCGAAAAAGCTGAACCATTTAGAATAGGAATGCTGAACACGTTTTCTCTCATCTCTATATTGTAGAGAGGAAAGATTGGTATGTTGTATTTTGTAATTGTCTTTTTAAACTTTAGCGATCACAACATTATACAGGGAAGACAAGGATAAAATATAACCTATGTTATTCAGGGATAATGTAGCATTCCAATAGTGAAATAATTTTGAAAATCGGTCTAGGTAAATTACCGCATGGTGCAATCCAAGCGAAACGTCGGGAAATAATAAAGGTAATTTCCGTTTTATCCCCGTATTCCCACGGGAACAGGAACTACGCGAGTGGAACCGCGGAGTGCGGCTAGTCTATTATAGCCGACTTCAAAAACAAGGTTCTCAATTCGACTGTATGTTGTTTTTGTAACTTACGCGATTACTCTGCCATTACTCTGCCATAAGGAATGGATGCAAGGTTAAATTTACTGCACGATGCCTATGCCCTATGCCTTAAGGCCGCTCTACATTCTCACGAGAATCTCGCGAGAACGCGAGAAACATGCGAGAAACGTGAATGTGGAAGCGATGAGAAGAATACGCGAATCGCTTCCACATTCACGTTTCTCGCATGTTTCTCGCGTTCTCGCGAGATTCTCGTGAGAATGTAGAGCGGCCTTTAAGGGGCTCTAGTGTCTACTGGTTGTAATCATCATTTCAGCCGTAAAATGTCCACCACTGAACACAGTTCTCCCTCATGGATCTCCTTGAGGGGTATTTGCCATACTCACCACGCTTGGCAGACGGGTTGGCGAGCGCAGTACGGGATGTTGATACACGTAAAGACGCTGCTGCCCATCTTCCGGAGGTATCCCTTACTGCATCCACGGGCATGAAAGGAGGGGTAACACTCTACACAGACATTTTTGATAGTTATTTTTTATTATATATTATATAAAAAATATCTAGAGGACGGAATCGAACTCGCAATGTCTTGCGTCGCAGGCGGACTATCGCCCGCTGCGCCACTGAGCTGGTCATATTGCTGATAAAAGCAAATATTTTGCCCGTCGGGAATTCTACCTACATACTCTGCCAAAATATGAATTATGCTCACCTTTGCCTAAAGATTTACTTTAATAGCAACAATTTCAAGGAAAATACCTAAGGGTCTAATAATAATTCTGGCAAGGGGTCCTATGGGATACCTGGCGGTAGTTTGACCTAACTAGATTTTGGCCCCAATTTAGCCGAGCTGACTCCAATTAATGTTTAACATTAATTATAGTAAATTACACGCAGGCATGCCGTGGGGTGCCGGTAGAATGATGTCGGTTCACTTATGCTCTTGGATGCAGTAAGAATCTGCCAAGGCATACCTCCGGAAGGGACGTCTTTCTGAGTATCAAACTACTACCCGCCTGTCAAGCCTGCACTCAGGATCAGTACTTGGAGATACACGAGGGAGGCCTATCCATTGGACGTCCTACGGTTGAGATAATGATGATGATTATAACCAGCCTCCTAACAACAGAAAGATTTAATTTTTAAACGAATTCAGACCTTTATTTCGCGGTCAAATAGCTTTCCTTAAGCGGAATATCAAGTAATTACTCCCAAAGAAAAGAACTCAGTACTATTATTGGTCGAAAGAAAACCGAGCAATAAATCTCTGAGATATATAAATGTAAATGAAGATTTTAAACTGTCATTTTGCGGTCAAAAAGCTTTCCTCAAGATGAATACCAAGTAAAAACTCTTGAATACTTCTGTTATTGCCGTGGGGTGCCGGCAGTAGAATGCTACCCCTCCTCTTATGTCCGTGCATGCAGAAAGAGCCCCGGCGTCTTTCCCGCACAAAGCGCTTGCCAACCCGCCTGCCAAGCGTGGTGAGTACAACTACCCCTCATTGATATCCATGAGGGGAGGCCTGTAAGTAGGTCTACCACGAAATTTCACAATCTATACTCGCTAGCGACTGTAGTTAAAATAATGTATGAGAACTTGTACAGCGCCTCTAGCGAATAGTTTGGTACTAAAGTGCGCAGTAAACTAAACTACAGCGACTGTAGTTTGGGCTTCATTTGCTTAGAATTTGGTACCATCAGTTACAAATCTGACAGATGTCATAGTAACGTATTAATACTACTGGTAGTGACGGCAGGCGATCTATCAGTGACAACTCAAGGTAGACACGGCTACCATGAGTTGTCTACCAACTTAAACTATGTACTTCAATTATTTTTAAATTGTGTAGGTACCTAACCTAGTTCTTATTGTGTATTTGCATTTATAGGTATGTAAAGGGATTCTGCGACTCACAAAGAGATTCCAACGGAAGATCAGAGTTGTTTTGTGATGTGCAAATCAACAAATGCTGATCTGGACGCCTATTTGTGACACAAGAATATCCATAATGTTTAGATATAGTTTAATTTTGTATCGTGTCACAAATAAATATTTATTCATTCATTCACACACACTGTGTTCAGTAGTAAACGTTTTACAGCTGAAGTATGGTAGACACACTGTGTTCATTAGTAAACCTTTTGCTTCTGTCATTGTAAAGAAATGAAAAAAACAAAATATTAAATCTTTGATACTGCTTTGATGTCCTAACCTTTTACCAACGAAATCAAGTTGGCTTGAAGGCTCCATATAAATTGTAATCGTTTAGGGCCTTTTTGCAAATGAAATTACGTGAGTGGAATGGACTAATTGGGGCTTCTGATCCGGGTCACACAAACACCCTTGAGTTAAGCAATGTTATTTGTAATAGTGTTTATGGTCAACTAGGTTCTGCCCGCCGCTTCGCATGCGTTGTACCCGTAAAATGTAGCCCATGTGTTTAGACGAGAGAAATAGGCGCGTGGCAAGTCCTGATTTATCTCGTCTAAGCCTATGTGTTAATTATCCCCTTATCTGTGGCATCGGCTGCTGCAGCCGGTTGTCAAAAAGCCCTTGTCTGTGGCACAAGATTCTAAAGCCTTAATGTATTGATTCGTTTGTTTTTAAAGTTTTATACCGTAGACTTTGTTTTAACTGCTCTAATTTGCACAAAGTATAGTGAAGAAAACAAGGGTGGCATATGGACTCTTAGAAATCAAAATCATTAGTTAACATCTATAATGTCCTAGCTCATTCCGTTGGTACGATATTTTTTTTAGTTTTATTTATAGCGTGAAGAGATAACAAACATCATTTACCTAACACAAACACAAAAAAACTTTGGGCTTTAAAGTATTAGTGAGATTTGCGCCTTGATATTTATTAATTTAATACCTAACTAGATGCTGCCAGCGGCTTTGCCCGTGTTTTATTGTGCGGAACCCAAATTTTTTTCTCGACGCTAGTTAATAGCGATAGTTATTCCATCGCCGTGGGGTACCGGCGGTAGAATGTTACCCCTCCTCTCATGCCCGTTAATGCAGTAAGAACCTGCTAAGGTATACCTCCGGAAGATGGGCAGCAGCGTCTTTCCGTGTAGGTATCAACATCCCGAACTGCGCTCGCCAACCCGCCTGCCAAGCGTGGTGAGTATGGCAACTACCCCTCATGGAGATCCATGAGGGAGGCCTGTGTTCATCAGTGAACGTTTGACGGCTAATATGATAAAAATCATGATGAACCATACATAAGGGTGAGTATGGCAACTACCCCTCATGGAGATCCATGAGGAGTAGTTGCCATACTCTCAGGCTTGGCAGGCGGTTACCCGAATAAAGTATAAGCCTATATTTTAATCCATTTAACCCTGGTCAACATCTATAATATATGTTTGTAAAATTTCAGCTCAATCCGTATTCTAGTTTTTGCGTGAGAGAGTAACAAACATCCATACATACTTACAAACTTTCGCGTTTACATATAATTAGAAGGATGGAATTTGTGTGGCTGATCTAGCAAAGTATCATACGTTCACTAAACCCAAGAGTACAACTGTTTATTTTAAGTAAAATTGTCTTTGACCAAAAAGTGCTTTGCATCGGCCGGGAATCGAACCCGGGCCGCCCGCGTGGCAGGCGAGCATTCTACCACTGAACCACCGATGCTTGATGTAATCATTGAAATTAAACAATACGTCTTGCTTTTCTTAATGAGCACGTATTTAAATAATAGAAATGTCACGTGATGAAGTGATAATGCAATTTAACTACGTCAGAACTTGACCTCGGTGACACAGTTGGTTTAATAGCCGGCTGAAGTGCAGGTTTGATACCCGCCGGAAGGCAAAATGTTAGCATTATCTGCAGATATTGGTCTCGATGTAGTGAGCGACGCGCCTTACATGTTGTTTTATTAAGCCCTAAGGCGATATTATATCTAGGTAATTTACCTATTTATTCGGTGTAATGCACATACAGGCAATATACAATAAATACACTATAACTAATCTATATATTTCCTTTCAATAACAAGCAGTTTCCATGGCTTTTGGCAGGTGTTTGTGAAGTATATATTGTTTTCGGACATAATATTGAGTAAATAGATAGCGAGTGACATGGAGGCATACTTAAGTATTGTAACACGTTGTGACCATGGTTGGTCGTACACTTGGGCACCTCCAATAAATTAATTGATTCAGGCGTTACTTTGCGGAAATCCATTGTAATATCTAAATGAACAACAAACATTTATTAAGAAATCCGCGAACTTATATCCCCTATACCCTTGAAAAAACTCTCAAAAAAGATTCGCAACGCGTCTAGGGAGGGGTGGTGTTTCGTTACTGGGCCTCCTCTGCGTCTTCGTTGTTACTAGGAAATTCCGTAACGAACGGGGAGCCGATTTATTTCTCATGGAGGTTGCTTGTAGAGAGGCGAAACGCGTGTCAAATTCTTTTTGAGGGTTTTTTCAAGCGCGTTAGATATACATATACTTATAGGTAAGCGGATTTATTTTAAATATTTTTATTTTGTTTAGATATTGATTCTTAAATATATTAATAAACAAGTTTATAAAATTAAAATTTTTAGTAAAACTTTACCTAGTCTCGAATGTTACTTCAATGTATTTTTCTTTTATTCACTCAGTTTTTTTTATATACACATCATGTCCTTTCATTTGATACCACACTTGGGTATATTTGAAAACACTGGATTGTTCACCCCCTACTTTCAACCCCCATATCTCATGAATGGCTTCACCGATTTCTATATAGCTTTCAGTTTTGCATTATATACTACATCATTTCCTTTAATTTGATACTAACTCGGGTATATTTGGAAGCATTTGATTATTCATCCCCTCTTTCACCCCCCATATCTTGTAAACTTATAAATCAATTTTGGTAAATCATATGCCGCCGGAAGAACTACCGCCGGAAAACCTGCTTACAAGTAATAAAACTACATGCAAATCGGTCCACTCGTTTAAGAGGTACGGTGCCACAGACAGACACATAGCGGTCAAACTTATAACACCTCTCTTTTTTGTCAGGGGTTAATAAATAGATAATGCTGGAGAAAGAAAACCATCTCACCGTTCTGTTTGTTGATGATTTAGTAAGTTCAATTGGCGTAGTACCATTACTTCCGTTAATTTGTTCCATTAACGGAAGAAATGGTACATACAATATCAAGAAAATGTATCAGTTTTACCAACCTAGATGTAGCTGCTGCCTGTAATTGGGAGAACACTAGCTCAAGATCTTTATTGTTTTAACTTATGTAATTTTTCTTTGTGTATCTTCTGTTGGTGGCTTAAATAAATAAATAAATTAAAAACATACAACGTCGCACCTGGCTTCAAGGGTAATTTTATGAATCGTATTCGATTATTCGAGACCAAAATTAAACCATCATATCATCATCATCATATCAGCCGTAGGACGTCCACTGCTGGACAAAAGCCTCCCACATTGATCTCCAAGTACTGCGGTTGGAAGCCGTCTGCATCCACCGCCGACAAGCGGCTCTCACCAAGTCGTCTGCCCATCTTGTAGTTAGACGTCCTACGCTGCACTTGCCGGTCCGTGGCCTCCATTCGAGAACTTTGCGGCCCCATCGGCCTTCTGGTCTGCGCGCTATATGGCCTGCCCATTGCCACTTCAAAATCGAATGGCAGTACACAATTATGTTTCTTTAAATAAATATATTTACCCCCAAAGTAATCAGAGATTGGGTTATGGGTGCCAGATGATTGATGGAATACATTTTTTTTGTTTAAGAATAGTTTTAGATAATTATCATCATCATCTCAGCCGTGATACTGGTGTCCACGTCCACTGCTGGACATAGGCCTTGGAGGAGGTTATCGCTCGCAGGTGGATTAGCGAGCGCAGAACGCAATGATGATACACGGAAAGACGCTGCTGCCCATTTTCCGGAGATATCCCTTAGCAGAATTTTACTGCATCCACGTGCAAGAAATATAAGGCAACAATACCGCCGAAGTCTCACGGCATCGAGACCAATATCTGCAGATAAAGCTAACATTTTGCCTTCCGGCGGGTATCGAACCTGCACTTCAGCCGGCTATTATACCAACTGCGCCACCGAGATTAAGTTCTGACGTAGTTACATTGCATTATCACGTCATCAAACGTGACATTTCTATTAAATAAATACGTGTTTAGTAAGAAAAGCAAGACTTATTGTTTAATTTTAATGGTTACTTCAAGCATCGGTGGTTCAGTGGTAGAATGCTCGCCTGCCACGCGGGCGGCCCGGGTTCGATTCCCGGCCGATGCAAAGCACTTTTTGGTCAAAGATAATTTTACTTAAAACAAACAACTCTTGGGTTTAGTGAACGTATCATATTTGATACTTTGCCCCCATATCTCATGAATGGCTACACCGATTTCTAGATAGGTTTAATTTTTGCATTTTATACATAATTTCCTTTCATTTGATACCAAACTCGGGTATATTTGGAAGCATTTGATTATTCATCCCCTCCTTCACCCCCCATATCTTGTAAGCATTTCAAGCATCCAAGCTTTCCGGAAGATGGGCAGCAGCGTCTTTCCGTGTAGGTATCAACATCCCGAACTGCGCTCGCCAACCCGCCTGCCAAGCGTGGTGAGTATGGCAACTACCCCTCATGGAGATCCATGAGGGAGGCCTGTGTTCATCAGTGAACGTTTGACGGCTAATATGATAAAAATCATGATGAACCATACATAAGGGTGAGTATGGCAACTACCCCTCATGGAGATCCATGAGGAGTAGTTGCCATACTCTCAGGCTTGGCAGGCGGTTACCCGAATAAAGTATAAGCCTATATTTTAATCCATTTAACCCTGGTCAACATCTATAATATATGTTTGTAAAATTTCAGCTCAATCCGTATTCTAGTTTTTGCGTGAGAGAGTAACAAACATCCATACATACTTACAAACTTTCGCGTTTACATATAATTAGAAGGATGGAATTTGTGTGGCTGATCTAGCAAAGTATCATACGTTCACTAAACCCAAGAGTACAACTGTTTATTTTAAGTAAAATTGTCTTTGACCAAAAAGTGCTTTGCATCGGCCGGGAATCGAACCCGGGCCGCCCGCGTGGCAGGCGAGCATTCTACCACTGAACCACCGATGCTTGATGTAATCATTGAAATTAAACAATACGTCTTGCTTTTCTTAATGAGCACGTATTTAAATAATAGAAATGTCACGTGATGAAGTGATAATGCAATTTAACTACGTCAGAACTTGACCTCGGTGACACAGTTGGTTTAATAGCCGGCTGAAGTGCAGGTTTGATACCCGCCGGAAGGCAAAATGTTAGCATTATCTGCAGATATTGGTCTCGATGCCGTGAGACTTCGGCTGTATTGTTGCCTTATATTTCTTGCCCGTAGATGCAGTAAGAATCTGCCAAGGGATATCTCCGGAAAATGGGCAGCAGCGTCTTTCCGTGTGTCATCATCCCGTTCTGCGCTCGCTAATCCACCTGCGAGTGTTAACCCCCTCATGTTCTTGGAGATCCATGAGGGAGGCCTATGTCCAGCAGTGGACGTGGACACCAGTATCACGGCTGAGATGATGATGATAGTTATTTAAAACTATTCTTAAACAAAAAAAAATTATTCTATCAATCATCTGGCACCCATAACCCAATCTATGATTATTTGGGGGTAAATATATTTATTTATAGAAACACAATTGTGTATCGCCATTCGAATTTGAAGTGATAATGGGCAGGCCATATAGCGCGCAGAACAGAAGGCCGATGGGGCCGCAAAGTTCTCGAATGGAGGCCACGGACCGGCAAGCGCAGCGTAGGACGTCCAACTACAAGATGGGCAGACGACTTGATGAGAACAGATGGCCGATGGGGCCGCAAAGTTCTCGAATGGAGGCCACGGATCGGCAAGCGCAGCGTAGGACGTCCAACTACAAGATGGGCAGACGACTTGATGAGAACAGATGGCCGATGGGGCCGCAAAGTTCTCGAATGGAGGCCACGGACCGGCAAGCGCAGCGTAGGACGTCCAACTACAAGATGGGCAGACGACTTGATGAGAACAGATGGCCGATGGGGCCGCAAAGTTCTCGAATGGAGGCCACGGAACGGCAAGCGCAGCGTAGGACGTTCAACTTCAAGATGGGCAGACGACTTGATGAGAACAGATGGCCGATGGGGCCGCAAAGTTCTCGAATGGAGGCCACTGAACGGCAAGCGCAGCGTAGGACGTCCAACTACAAGATGGGCAGACGACTTAGTGAAAACAGATGGCCGATGGGGCCGCAAAGTTCTCGAATGGAGGCCACGGACCGGCAAGCGCAGCGTAGGATGTCCTACAAGATAGGCAGACGACTTGGTGAGAACCGCTGGTCGGCGGTGGATGCAGACGGCTACCAACCGCAGTACTTGGAGATCAATGAGGGAGGCCTTTGTCCAGCAGTGGACGTCCTATGACTGATATCATATCACATGATGTGTTGAATTTTGGTCTCGAATAATCGTATACGATTCAGGCGGTAATTCTAAAAATTACCTCTGAAGCCAGGTGCAACGTTGTATGTTTTTAATTTATTTATTTATTTATTTGAGCCACCAACAGAAGATACACAAAGAAAAATTACAAAAGTAAAAACAATAAAAATCATGAGCTAGTGTTCTCCCAATTACAGGCAGCTACATCTAGGTTGGTAAGACTGATACATTTTCTTGATATTGTATGTACCATTTCTTCCGTTAATGGAACAAATTAACGGAAGTAATGGTACTACGCCAATTGAACTTATAAGCCGGTTCAATAAAGAAAGGAATCTTAAATGGCGGCAACTACTTGCGTTGACAGATAGTACAGTCAGCATACAAAATTCCAAGTTAATGTTTTTTTTCAAGTTAAAAATAATAAAAACAAAACATTAAAGAATTTTATTGTTTTCATTGGAAACTTTTTCTACTTTTTTTCAGGATGAAATGACTCTATGTCCGTTTCTGAACTCCCTGACAACGATATAACAAAATTTCAGGAGGATTATTATCATGATGTGGTTTACATAAAAAACGAATATAATAAAATTTTTAGGTCATTTATTAATACTATCTATGAGACGGTCCTTCACCAGGATCATCAATATTAAACAAATAAACTACTGCTTAAACCATTTTAACTATAATAAGTATATTATAATGGTTCAATTGATTTAGTAATCGTTATTATCATAGTTAAATTGCATTTTATTTTAATACTGAGTTTTTAAATAAAGAAGATAAGATTGTTTACCTTTAGTTAAGTTATTTACAACGTGAGTGTCATACAGACATACCTTCTTTTTTTATCTTCACTATTGTGCTAATTGGTAATCCCGTGGCCATGGAAGCTCGAGCATTACTATGCTCGAATGGATGATAACGTTCCAAATTTTTTTCTTCTCCAAAATACTTAATGACATTATACACTATTTGACGTGTGTCACTATGTATAATCTTCCATCGCTTTCGAAGAGACATAATTACTATCTCCGTACAGTCCAAACAACACAACAACAACGAAACTTAACAACAATAACAAACAGATAACAAAGGAAAAATAACAGAAAACTATAACAAGGTACTCGTAAAAAGGATCACTGAGCGCGTCTAGACAGCGTGGAAGCCAATCAAGACTGATTTTTTTTTCTGCTTACGGTACGCGCGAGAGTGAGTAAAGACGGCACTAGTGTGCGAGCGAGAGAACATGATAAGCGCCGCCATTTAAGATTCCTTTCTTTATTGAACCAGGTTATACTAAACCATCAACAAACAGAACGGTGAGATGGTTTTCTTTCCCCAGCATTATCTATTTATTAACCCCTGACAGAAAAAGGGGTGTTATCAGTTTGACCGCTATGTGTGTGTGTCTGTCTGTGGCACCGTAGCTCTTAAGCGAGTGAACCGATTTGCATGCACTTTTATTATTTGTAAGCAGGTTTTCCGGCGGTGGTTCCTAAACATGATTTACCAAAATTGGTTTATAAGTTTACAAGATATGGGGGGTGAAGGAGGGGATGAATAATCAAATGCTTCCAAATATACCCGAGTTTGGTATCAAATGAAAGGAAATTATGTATAAAATGCAAAAATTAAACCTATCTAGAAATCAGTGTAGCCATTCATGAGATATGGGGGCAAAGTATCAAATATGATACGTTCACTAAACCCAAGAGTTGTTTGTTTTAAGTAAAATTATCTTTGACCAAAAAGTGCTTTGCATCGGCCGGGAATCGAACCCGGGCCGCCCGCGTGGCAGGCGAGCATTCTACCACTTTGCTTAGCAGGTTCTTACTGCATTAACGGGCATGAGAGGAGGGGTAACATTCTACCGCCGGTACCCCACGGCGATGGAATAACTATCGCTATTAACTAGCGTCGAGAAAAAAATTTGGGTTCCGCACAATAAAACACGGGCAAAGCCGCTGGTAGCATCTAGTTAGGTATTAAATTAATAAAAATCTAGGCGCAAATCTCACTAATACCACAGATTACAGAAACTAACTAATACTTTAAAGCTCAAAGTTTTTTTGTGTTTGTGTTATATGATGTTTGTTATCTCTTCACGCTATAAATAAAACTAAAAAAAATATCGTACCAACGGAATGAGCTAGGACATTATAGATGTTAACTAATGATTTTGATTTCTAAGAGTCCATATGCCACCCTTGTTTTCTTCACTATACTTTGTGCAAATTAGAGCAGTTAAAACAAAGTCTACGGTAAAAACTTTAAAAACAAACGAATCAATACATTAAGGCTTTAGAATCTTGTGCCACAGACAAGGGCTTTTTGACAACCGGCTGCAGCAGCCGATGCCACAGATAAGGGGATAATTAACACATAGGCTTAGACGAGATAAATCGGGACTTGCCACGCGCCTATTTCTCTCGTATAAGCACATGGGCTACATTTTACGGGTACAACGCATGCAAAGCGGCGGGTAGAAGCTAGTTGACCATAAACACTCTTACAAATAACATTGCTTAACTCAAGGGTGTTTGTGTGACCCGGATCAGAGGCCCCAATTAGTCCATTCCACTCACGTAATTTAATTTGCAAAATGCCCTAAACGATTACAATTTATATGGAGCCTTCAAGCCCACTTGATTTCGTAGATAAAAGGTTAGGACATCAAAGCAGTATCAAAGATTTAATATTGCAATTTTTTCATTTCTTTACAATGACAAAAGCAAAAGGTTTGCTCGGTTTTCTTTCTACCGATAATAGTACTGGGTTCTTTTCTATGGGAGTAATATACATGATATTCCGCTTAAGGAAAGCTATTTGATTACGAAATGAAGGTCTGAACTCGTTTAAAATGATATATTTCTGTTGTTAGGAGGCTGGTTATAATCATCATCATTATCTCAACCGTAGGACGTCCAATGGATAGGCCTACCTCGTGGATCTCCAAGTACTGATCCTGAGTGCAGGCTTGACAGGCGGGTAGTAGTTTGATACTCAGAAAGACGCCCCTTCCGGAGGTATGCCTTGGCAGATTCTTACTGCATCCAAGAGCATAAGTGAACCGACAACATTCTACCGGCACCCCACGGCATGCCTGCGTGTAATTTACTAAAATTAATGTTAAACATTAATTGGAGTAATCTCGGCTAAATTGGGGCCAAAATCTAGTTAGGTCAAACTACCGCCAGGTATCCCATAGGACCCCTTGCCAGAATTATTATTAGACCCTTAGGTATTTTCCTTGAAATTGTTTATGCTATTAAAGTAAATCTTTAGGCAAAGGTGAGCATAATTCATATTTTGGCAGAGTATGTAGGTAGAATTCCCGACGGGCAAAATATTTGCTTTTATCAGCAATATGTATGATGAGCTCAGTGGCGCAGCGGGCTATGCGTCCGCCTGCGACGCAAGACATTGCGAGTTCGATTCCGTCCTCTAGATATTTTTATATAATAAAAAATATCTATCCATAATGTCTGTGTAGAGTGTTACCCCTCCTTTCATGCCCGTGGATGCAGTAAGGGATACCTCCGGAAGATGGGCAGCAGCGTCTTTACGTGTATCAACATCCCGTACTGCGCTCGCCAACCCGTCTGCCAAGCGTGGTGAGTATGGCAAATACCCCTCAAGGAGATCCATGAGGGAGACCTGTGTTCAGTGGTGGACGTTTTACGGCTGAAATGATGATGACGAACAGTAGACACTAGAGCCCCTTAAGGCATAGGGCATAGGCATCGTGCAGTAAATTTAACCTTGCATCCATTCCTTATGACAGAGTAATCGCGTAACATACAAAAACAACATACAGATGAAATGAGAACCTATTTTTTTGAATTCGGCTATAATAGACTAGCCGCACTCCGCGGTTCCACTCGCATTGTTCCTGTTTCCGTGGGAATACGGGGATAAAACGTAAATTACCTTTATTATTTCCCGACGTTTCGCTTGGATTGCACCATGCGGTAATTTACGCGATATATACCCGGATAAATGTGTTTTAATAATTGTATTTTGTATGTCTGTAACGAATAAACTCAAAAACTACTAGACCGATTTTCAAAATTATTTCACTATTAGAATGCTACATTATCCCTGAGTAACATAGGTTATATTTTATCCTTGTCCTCCCTGTATAATGTTGTGATCGCTAAAGTTTAAAAAGACAATTACAAAATACAACATACAAATCTTTCCTCTCTACAATATAGAGATGAGAGAAAACGTGTTCAGCATTTCTATTCTAAATGGTTCAGCTTTTTCGAAGTCGTTGGAACCTCGTTTAGTCAGCAAACGTAGTCCGATTGAATCATAGAACGCTGAGTGCCTTCCAATGGAGTAGTGTTATGTGCGAATAAAAAAAATTCTCTGGCGGTGACGCGTAAAAACCTTTTTTGGCACTTGAATGGAGAGAAATGGGATTGAGGACCTTAAAATTGATCGGCGGGTTGATTACGTATCTCAACTGTTTGCAACAGGCGTATAACTCGTGATAATCGCCGTCAAACCTCAATTTTTGCTTGTATACCTATGTCGTAGGATGATTTGATAATACGAATTATCGCGAAAATTCTAGAGATTTTGCGAAAACACTGATAGTAATTAGACAATTGTGATTACATTTAAACATAATAACCTATAATAACATACTGTCTGTCTATCTCGGTTCTGTCACAGGCAGTGTTATCGGATGGTTACGTAATCACAATCGTCCGATTAACCGTGTTTTCGCAAAATCTCTAGAATTTTCGCAATAATTCGAATTATCAAATCATCCTACGACATTATACTACGAAATTGACCATTGACAGCAATGATTGCGAGATTTACTGGTATTACTCCCATTTTTTAAAACTAATTATGTATCCTAACCCGAAAGGAAGTGTGTCAGCCCATTAAAACAAGTATTTTTGGAAAGGTTTTTTTTATTTATTTACAATTTTACTGGTTGGTGTGATGCAAAAACACTCCTGAGGTGATAATCAGTTTTTTTTTACATTTTAATAAAAAAAGCCTTTGTGGGGTGTTAGGGCCTGCCAAGTGTGGTGAGCATGGCAACTACCCCTCATGGAGATCCATGAGGGAGGCCTATGTTCAGTAGTGGACGTTTCACAGCTGAAATGATGAGGTGTTAGATATTTTTATTTGTTATTTGCGAATCGGTCTAGTAGTTTTTGAGTTTATTCGTTACAGACATACAAAATACAATTATTAAAACACATTTATCCGGGTATATATCGCGTAAATTACCGCATGGTGCAATCCAAGCGAAACGTCGGGAAATAATAAAGGTAATTTACGTTTTATCCCCGTATTCCCACGGAAACAGGAACAATGCGAGTGGAACCGCGGAGTGCGGCTAGTCTATTATAGCCGAATTCAAAAAAATAGGTTCTCATTTCATCTGTATGTTGTTTTTGTATGTTACGCGATTACTCTGTCATAAGGAATGGATGCAAGGTTAAATTTACTGCACGATGCCTATGCCCTATGCCTTAAGGGGCTCTAGTGTCTACTGTTCGTCATCATCATTTCAGCCGTAAAACGTCCACCACTGAACACAGGTCTCCCTCATGGATCTCCTTGAGGGGTATTTGCCATACTCACCACGCTTGGCAGACGGGTTGGCGAGCGCAGTACGGGATGTTGATACACGTAAAGACGCTGCTGCCCATCTTCCGGAGGTATCCCTTACTGCATCCACGGGCATGAAAGGAGGGGTAACACTCTACACAGACATTATGGATAGATATTTTTTATTATATAAAAATATCTAGAGGACGGAATCGAACTCGCAATGTCTTGCGTCGCAGGCGGACGCATAGCCCGCTGCGCCACTGAGCTCATCATACATATTGCTGATAAAAGCAAATATTTTGCCCGTCGGGAATTCTACCTACATACTCTGCCAAAATATGAATTATGCTCACCTTTGCCTAAAGATTTACTTTAATAGCATAAACAATTTCAAGGAAAATACCTAAGGGTCTAATAATAATTCTGGCAAGGGGTCCTATGGGATACCTGGCGGTAGTTTGACCTAACTAGATTTTGGCCCCAATTTAGCCGAGATTACTCCAATTAATGTTTAACATTAATTTTAGTAAATTACACGCAGGCATGCCGTGGGGTGCCGGTAGAATGTTGTCGGTTCACTTATGCTCTTGGATGCAGTAAGAATCTGCCAAGGCATACCTCCGGAAGGGGCGTCTTTCTGAGTATCAAACTACTACCCGCCTGTCAAGCCTGCACTCAGGATCAGTACTTGGAGATCCACGAGGTAGGCCTATCCATTGGACGTCCTACGGTTGAGATAATGATGATGATTATAACCAGCCTCCTAACAACAGAAATATATCATTTTAAACGAGTTCAGACCTTCATTTCGTAATCAAATAGCTTTCCTTAAGCGGAATATCATGTATATTACTCCCATAGAAAAGAACCCAGTACTATTATCGGTAGAAAGAAAACCGAGCAAACCTTTTGCTTTTGTCATTGTAAAGAAATGAAAAAAACAAAATATTAAATCTTTGATACTGCTTTGATGTCCTAACCTTTTACCAACGAAATCAAGTTGGCTTGATGGCTCCATATAAATTATAATCGTTTAGGGCCTTTTTGCAAATGAAATTACGTGAGTGGAATGGACTAATTGGGGCTTCTGATCCGGGTCACACAAACACCCTTGAGTTAAGCAATGTTATTTGTAATAGTGTTTATGGTCAACTAGGTTCTGCCCGCCGCTTCGCATGCGTTGTACCCGTAAAATGTAGCCCATGTGTTTAGACGAGAGAAATAGGCGCGTGGCAAGTCCTGATTTATCTCGTCTAAGCCTATGTGTTAATTATCCCCTTATCTGTGGCATCGGCTGCTGCAGCCGGTTGTCAAAAAGCCCTTGTCTGTGGCACAAGATTCTAAAGCCTTAATGTATTGATTCGTTTGTTTTTAAAGTTTTATACCGTAGACTTTGTTTTAACTGCTCTAATTTGCACAAAGTATAGTGAAGAAAACAAGGGTGGCATATGGACTCTTAGAAATCAAAATCATTAGTTAACATCTATAATGTCCTAGCTCATTCCGTTGGTACGATATTTTTTTTAGTTTTATTTATAGCGTGAAGAGATAACAAACATCATTTACCTAACACAAACACAAAAAAACTTTGGGCTTTAAAGTATTAGTGAGATTTGCGCCTTGATATTTATTAATTTAATACCTAACTAGATGCTGCCAGCGGCTTTGCCCGTGTTTTATTGTGCGGAACCCAAATTTTTTTCTCGACGCTAGTTAATAGCGATAGTTATTCCATCGCCGTGGGTTACCGGCGGTAGAATGTTACCCCTCCTCTCATGCCCGTTAATGCAGTAAGAACCTGCTAAGGTATACCTCCGGAAGATGGGCAGCAGCGTCTTTCCGTGTAGGTATTAACATCCCGAACTGCGCTCGCCAACCCGCCTGCCAAGCGTGGTGAGTATGGCAACTACCCCTCATGGAGATCCATGAGGGAGGCCTGTGTTCATCAGTGAACGTTTGACGGCTAATATGATAAAAATCATGATGAACCATACATAAGGGTGAGTATGGCAACTACCCCTCATGGAGATCCATGAGGAGTAGTTGCCATACTCTCAGGCTTGGCAGGCGGTTACCCGAATAAAGTATAAGCCTATATTTTAATCCATTTAACCCTGGTCAACATCTATAATATATGTTTGTAAAATTTCAGCTCAATCCGTATGCTAGTTTTGGCGTGAGAGAGTAACAAACATCCATACATACTTACAAACTTTCGCGTTTATACCTCTAATATTAGTAGGATGGAATTTGTGTGGTTGATCTAGCAAAGTATCATACGTTCACTACACCCAAGAGTACAACTGTTTATTTTAAGTAAAATTGTCTTTGACCAAAAAGTGCTTTGCATCGGCCGGGAATCGAACCCGGGCCGCCCGCGTGGCAGGCGAGCATTCTACCACTGAACCACCGATGCTTGATGTAATCATTGAAATTAAACAATACGTCTTGCTTTTCTTAATAAGCACGTATTTAAATAATAGAAATGTCACGTGATGAAGTGATAATGCAATTTAACTACGTCAGAACTTGACCTCGGTGGCACAGTTGGTATAATAGCCGGCTGAAGTACAGGTTCGATACCCGCCGGAAGGCAAAATGTTAGCTTTATCTGCAGATATTGGTCTCGATGCCGTGAGACTCCGGCTGTATTGGTGCCTTATCTTTCTTGCACGTGGATGCAGAATCTGCCAAGGGATATCTCCGGAAAATGGGCAGCAGCGTCTTTCCGTGTGTCATCATCCCGTTCTACGCTCGCTAATCCACCTGCGAGCGATAACCCCCTCATGATCTTGGAGATTCATGTAGAAGGCCTATGTCCAGCAGTGAACGTGGACACCAGTGTCACGGCTGAGATGATGATGATAATTATCTAAAACTATTCTTAAACAAAAAAAATGTATTCCATCAATCATCTGGCACCCATAACCCAATCTCTGATTACTTTTTGGGTAAATATATTTATTTAAAGAAACACAATTTGTGTATTGCCATTCGAATTTGAAGTGGCAAAGGCAGCGCGCAGAACAGAAGGCCGATGGGGCCGCAAAGTTCTCGAATGGAGGCCACGGACCAGCAAGCGCAGCGTAGGATGTCTAACTACAAGATGGGCAGACGACTTGATGAGAACAGATGGCCGATGGGGCCGCAAAGTTCTCGAATGGAGGCCACGGAACGGCAAGCGCAGCGTAGGACGTCCAACTACAAGATGGGCAGACGACTTAGTGAGAACCGATGGTCGGCGGTGGATGCAGACGGCTTCCAACCGCAGTACTTGGAGATTAATGAGGGAGGCTTTTGTCCAGCAGTGGACGTCCTACGGCTGATATGATGATGATGATATGTTGAGTCAGTTCTTGTCTCGAATAATCGAATACGATTCAGGCGGTAATTCATAAAATTATCCCTGAAGCCAGGTGCAACTTTGTATGTTTTTAATGGTAAAACTGATACATTTTCTTAAAATTGTATGTACCATTTATCCGTTAATGGAACAAAATATCGGAAGAAATGGTACTACGCCAATGGAACTTACGAATCCATCAACAAACAGAACAGTGATGTGGTGATGTTCTGTCCAGCAGTATCTATTTATTAACCCCTGACAAAAAAGAGAGGTGTTATAAGTTTGACCGCTATGTGTCTGTCTGTGGCACCGTAGCTCTTAAACGAGTGGACCGATTTGCATGTAGTTTTATTATTTGTAAGCAGGTTTTTCGGCGGTGGTTCTTAAACATGATTTACCAAAATTGATTTATAAGTTTACAAGATATGGGGGGTGAAAGAGGGGATGAATAATCAAATGCTTCCAAATATACCCGAATTTAATATCAAATGAAAGAAAATGATGTATAGAATGCAAAAATGAAAGCTATATAGAAATCGGTGAAGCCATTCATGAGATATGGGGGTTGAAAGTGGGGGGGTGAACAATCCAGTGTTTTCAAATAAACCCAAGTGTGGTATCAAATGAAAGGGCATGATACGTATAAAATAAAAACTGGGTGTATAAAAGAAAAAACATTGAGGTAACATCCGAGACCAAGTAAAGTGTTACTAACAATTTTAATTTTATATAAGTACCTACTAGCTTATTTATTTATTTTAAGAATCAATATCTAATCAAAATAACAAATATTTAAAATAAATCCGCTAACCTATAAATTATGTACTTATATCCAACGCGCTTGAAAAAACCCTCAAAAAGAATTTGACACGTGTTTCGCCTCTCTACAAGGCACGATGAGAAATCGGCTCCCCGTTCGTTACGGAATTTCCTAGTAACAACGAAGACGCAGAGGTAGTTGCCCAGTAACGAAACACCACCCCTCCCTAGACGCGTTGCGAATCCTTTTTGAGAGTTTTTTCAAGGGTTTAGATATAGGTTCGCGGATTTCTTAATAAATGTTTGTTGTTCATTTAGATATTACAATGGATTTCCGCAAAGTAACGCCTGAATCAATTAATTTATTGGAGGTGCCCAAGTGTACGACCAACCATGGTCACAACGTGGTACAATACTTAAGTATGCCTCCATGTCACTCGCTATCTATTTACTCAATATTATGTCCGAAAACAATATATAGGTACTTCACAAACACCTGCCAAAAGCCATGGAAACTGCTTGTTATTGAAAGGAAATGTATAGATTAGTATAGTGTATTTATTGTATATTGCGTGTATGTATATTACATCGAATAAATTTGTAAATTACCGATATAACATCGCCTAAGGGCTTAATAAAACAACATGTAAGGCGCGTCGCTCACTAGCAAGTCGTGGCGAAGTCGCGGCGGCGTCGCGCCTCGGTCGCGGCGTTGTCTCTATGTAGAGTCGAGGCGCAGGCGTCTATGCTTCCTTCACACATTCCAATTCATTCAACATGTCGTCGTCAGAAAAAGAAGACGTAGTTGCACTCATTCATTAATTTAAATATAAAAAAAAATAGAAAAAATTGTCCCCGCCTCGACCCTGCGCCGCCTGCGCCTCGCCTGTGCCGCGTCTCAAGTATGTATGTCGCTTACACTACCATTGTTCCTTTAGAAAACGTAGATGCGGCGCGCCTGCGCCTCGACTCTAGCTCGTGTGACGACGCGTTAAGAATGTTATATTATATTCTCAATAAATAAATAAATACAAATTTTAAGAATCAATGCGAAAAATGTCTGGTGAAACGCTTTAGGTTATTTGTAGAAAAGAAACCGTTATAATGATTATTCAAACCAGCTTACGTCCTATCTTTTCCAGAAAAACTTTCATCGAGTTTCCTGCGAATAAAAACTTTTATTACTTTTCCGATGAAAGCGTATGATATCTATAATAACAGCTGAAAGTTAAGTAGTTAAGTATTATTTGCGGGTTATAAATAATTCAGGGGTTGAGGGTTGGGTTTGATGATTACGTGGTGAAACGGATTGCTTTAAAAAAATTCTACGCATTTTTGTGTCTGACTACATTATGACAAAAATGACAACGAAATCAAATTGTTTTATTTTTTGCCGTTACACATGGGTCGTTCTATTTTTACTTACAAAAGTTAAAAATAAGACGTCAGAATCGGAACTCACCGTCTTAAAAGCTTTCTACGCGAGGTAATAAATAAAGAAGTATATAAAACTTAAAATTTTAAGTTACCCCAGACACTTTACCTAGTCTGTATTTTTTTGTCACGTGTAGATCGCAAAACAGAGGATACATCAGTTTTGCAATCTACAACATCATCCCTTTTCATTTGATTGACCACATTTGGGGTAAAGTTGAAAACATTCGATTGTTCACCCCTACTTTCAACACCCATATCTCATGAACCGGTCGGTTCTTTATAATTTATGATTTCTTTATAATTTTCAGTTCAGCATTTTACACTTAATCATTTTCCTTCCATTTGATAACAAACTCGGGACGCGTCGGCGCGTGACGTCACACTACATTTCAACCTTATTTATTACCGTCGTTTATTGATTAAGTTAAAAACGAAAAACTACATTTCCAATAGTTTTTGTGCATGTGCTACATGACAAACTATTAACGGAAAATTTAAATCAAGTCTTGTAACCTATAGACTTAGAAAGAACAAAGACTATAACCGTGGGGTGCCGCCAGTAGAATGTCCTCTCATGCCTGTGGTGGCAGTAAGAACCTGCTAAGAGATACCTCCGGAAGATGGGAAGCAGCGTCTTTCCGTGTATCAACATCCCGTACTGCGCTCGCCAACCCGCCTGCCAAGTGTGGTGAGTATGGCAACCACCCTTGGAGATGTATTAGGGAGGCCTGTGTGTAGACGTTTTACGGCTGAAATGATGAAAGACTATAACAAAAATATTTCGTGAACATAAAGAGTGAAACAATACATAATTTAGCTGGATGACACCTGAACAAACAACATAAACTAGAAGAAACGCCTATTACATAGTTTCAAAACGTGACTTTTTAATTTTTTATAATACGGATTATTTAATTTCAAGCATCGGTGGTTCAGTGGTAGAATGCTCGCCTGCCACGCGGGCGGCCCGGGTTCGATTCCCGGCCGATGCAATTTTTTTTATTTTTGTTAACTTTAACATCAATTTTTCGTTCAAAACGAAAATAATTGTAAATCTGGAATAACTCTTCTGTGCATATTTTATTTTAACTGATTGACGATATCTGATCATTTCGAACGGGACTGGTCGAATCGTGCCAAAATCAAGGATAATTGGAAGGGTTCGGGGGAGGCTTTTGCCCAGCAGTGGGCAAAAAGGCTAGGTATTAAAATTTATCTTATTATAACAGATTCAAATTATAACTCTGGTGTGGGGTACCATAGAATTCAGACTACCTATATTATATTCTGTATTCTATGGGAGATACCATATCTTTTAGTGTAAATATGGTATCCCCCATACAATACAGAGCACAGAACTAACCACCCGCATCGGGGTGTATTGTGCACTGTCCCCATGGCACTACCCCTAAATCTTTTCATCTCTCAATAGTTTGAGCAAAGATATGTTTGTAGCGTAACTGAATAAACTCAAAAACTACTATTGTCCAACCTTATTATATTATTTATTTGTATGTATTTGTATATAATTTTACTATGTATTTTACGTATGCTATTATATAGTAAAATACATACTTAGTAATATTATTTTAGGAGGTGATTTTGATGTTATTTTGTATTGCTCCTTGAGCATCTACGTTTTAAATTGTTCTGTAATTTTGTTTAAATACTCTGTTTATCATAATATTGTTTCTAATTAAGTTAATAAAATAATCTATTATTATTGTCGACTATTATTTAAGTGAGCACGCCAATCAATCTCACTACCGAAGAGGTTTACAGGTAGAAAATTATTTTAGCATTGTTCTTTATGATTATTTTTAATAAAAAATATTAATTAATTAATTAGTTGACTTAGAAATTTCTTGTATTGTACAATCTTTTTATGATTGTGGAACATGACCTCTAACTATAAAGTATGTTATCAATAAAAGCTATGAACTGACCTTTGAGTTATATTCCCGAGATAAAACTAACGCTTCTTTTCATAATCGTATGATTTTGGGATTAATTTAGATAAGTCACCGTTTTCGGTTGGTTTTCGCACAGAAGTTTGAATAGAACTGAAATTATTTGAAATAAAAATTCAAAAATATGTATGCATCGGCCGGGAATCGAACCCGGGCCGCCCGCGTGGCAGGCGAGCATTCTACCACTGAACCACCGATGCTTGATAGAGACTGTTAAATTAAATAATAAGTTTTTTTTCTTGAAACTTCACGTTTAAATAAAATAAAGATTACGTTTCAAAATGATGAAATTATATTAAGTCTGGACTGATTATTTATTCTTTTCTTTTAAGCACTAAGTGGTCTTAATTCTAATTCTTGGTGGCAGGGGTCTTAAATGTTTTTTTTTGTTAACCTCTGTCGTCCCGAGGCTAGGCAAAGATCACCCCCAAATTCTCTCAATCCTTTCCAGACTCCCACCATGGTTTTAAAAATTATATGTTAAAAATTTAAAATACCTACATTAAAAAAAAATTTGCTAAAACCTGCAATAATTTACAAAATAAGCCAATTTTGATAAAAAAAAATGCCTAAAAACCACCGTTAGTAAACCAGATTTATAAAAAAAAAAATTTAATCGGTTCTCCCGTATTAGCTACGGTGCCCCAGACAGACACACAGACAAACTGCCCTCTTCTTGCTAACGAAAAGGTTACATGCAACGGAACCCTACTATAATATATAATATATTATTATATATCATATATTATAGGTTTTGTAATCTGTGACCCTACCACACTCTTGTCCGACACGGCTTTTGAATAATTTTATTATTTCTAGAATAACTTTGTATAGCGTGCACAAAATAATTTATTTCAATTATTATAAAATTAGCAATCGTGATTTTGCTGTAATAAATACATTTTAATGACTGCTTTTAACTGAAACGTAGAAGTTTCATAGTTAATTCTTTGAACTTTATTTAAATTCTGTTTCGTTCGAAGTTTCCTGTCTCTAAAACGTTTTGGGTTTGATACGATACACTTCTAGATCCATTAAACTCAAACTCAAACAATACTATATTCAGTGCGGCCGCATGGACCTTATTGACGCGTCACAAATTACAAAATAAAACAACGCAAATAATAGAAAAAAGTACATAATTTAATCTGTTCAGATGACACGCGAGTTAGGAAAAGAAACGAACAGTCATGAGTCATAAGTCATGAGTCATAAGTCATGAGTCATGAGTCATAAGTCATGAGTCACACTGACCTGTCTCGAGGCAGCTTAGTCCACGGCAGCAGTCACCGTTGCTGGCGCAGGGCGAACTGTAGCAGTGGACCGGCTCGTCTACCACGTCGTCGATGCGGTTGGATTCTAGGGCTTCGGCGTAGGCCTCCTCGGGCTCCACCTTGATAACAAGAAATACATTTTGTAGTTTGTGCCAATCAGGTTGTCCTAAAAATCAGTCTCATTATAATGGTAAGACTGATTTTTATATGGTATTACATTTAAATGGACACAAATCGGTTGCCTGTCTGCTGTAATCCTACGAAATCTAAATTTCCTATTCTCGGTTCAAAAAAGCAAGTGGAAAAAGTAGTAAATTCTGATCCGAGTATAAATATCAAGAGTACGGCAATAGAACATGTTACTGAAGCCCGCAACCTCGGTTTGCTTATGGACATTTCTCTACATTTTGAAAATCATATCGCACATACAGTCCGCAATTGCTTTTACAGGCTATCAGTGCTTTATCGCTTGCGTGAATTTCTTAGCATAGATTTACGAAATAGGTTATGTGATTCTCTTATTCTTTCCAAATTAATTTACGTTGATACCGTCTTTGGCGAATGTTTGCTAGCGCGATCTAAAAAGCTAATTCAACGTTTACAAAATGCCTGCATGAGATTTTGCTACCCAATTCCAAAACGTACACACATTTCTCCGTATATAAATAGTCACGGTTTGCTTAATATGACATCACGTCGATCGTTACATTTTTCTTGTTTACTTTTTGGTATAATTAAGCACCAACATCCTTCGTATCTTTACGAAAAACTTCATTTCTCCGACCGACATATACGTTTTTCCACACGTCTTATTTGCCCCAAGCACAGAACGACTGCATTTCGTGGCAGTTTTAGATATGCTGCCACGAAGTGTTGGAATAACTTACCTCCACCATTAAGAAATATGAAATCTATCGACACGTTTAAAACTACTCTAAAGAAAATTCTTTTAATTTCTCAAAAAACTCCCTAGTCGTTCTGAGTTTTCTGGCTTTCTATTACCTACAGAATTCAAAATTATGTAAATTGAGCCATTATATACATACATATGAATGAACGTAATAATGTTATTATAAATAGATGTACAATTATAATTTTACCCTTATTTGTTTGGATTTAAGCTTTTAATTTTTTTTAATCGTATTTACTAAGTATAGTGCATTTATGTGAAGTTTGTGTTTAATAAGTTTCATGTTAAAAATTGTACTGTGTCGGGTGTGTTCCGCGCAAACTCTCCCACGGCGCCACTGAAAACCAGTGCTGTGTCTAACGCAGCGTACGCTGAGTTGGCGACCGATTTATGTCTATAAATATTTTATTGTAACAGTTCCATTTGTGTATTTGTAAATGAGACATAAATAAATATTATTTTCTTTCTTTCTTTCTTTCTGTTGCTTTGATACTTCTGCACGAAAACTTCCAATGTGAATTACACTACATATTATCTTGGACGTAATTAAATTAGTTTACTGATGCATATAATAAACGAATATAATACGAATGTGCTCATAATCCATTTAACAATGTCCCAGGCACTTTGAAAGCGTCCCTATTGCATATTATACCATACAGGAAATAGAACATAACTAACATTAACTGAGAGGATGGTATAGCCGCTGGGCAAGCCTAATCCATCAAACAATGTCCCAGGCACTGTAGCGTCCCGTACAGCATGATTACCAGTTGCTGACGCTTCATAAATCATCTATAATAGATGCAAAGGTCTTACTTTTTTTATGGCCATAGGGTGCCGGCAGTAGAATGTTAGTACTCTTAATGCATTTTCGGGCATGAAATGACGGTCGTGGATGCAGTAAGAGCCTGCTGAGGGATACCTAAGGAAGATGGGCAGCAGCGTCTTTCCGGGTATCAACATCCCGTATTGCGTTCGCCAATTCGCCTGCCAAGCGTGGTGAGTATGGAAACAGTACTGGTACTGTGCTCGCCATCCCGCCAGCGTGGCGAGTATGGTAACAACCTAGGGTATGGCGGAATTTTAGAGAACCATGTGGGAGACCTCTATGTCTAGCAGTGGACGTGGACACATAGCAGTACCTACTACGGCTGAGATGATGATGATTATGTTACAGAAACTAGCAGATAAACTAAAATTTACCTAATCTAAAAAACCGGACAAGTGCGAGCTGGGCTCGCCCACCGAAGTATAATAGATATTAGTTAAAGTTTAAAAAAAGATTCGTTCACCCATCCAATTTATGACCGCACGTAGGGTTGGTTAACCTCGATGATTGATTTCGTAGTTTTTTTTTAAGAAGGATTTTTTTAATGTTTTCATTGAAAATCTATACAGATTTAGGATTTTTCCATGTACCTATCTACAGTTTAGGACGATATACCCTACCAAATTTCATAGTTCTACGTGTACGGGAAGTATCCTAAGAGTTTTGATTCCTTTGAGAATGTCAAAACATGCTTTTTTGCCGCATAAACGGTCGTATATTTTTTTCAAGTTAATTTAGAATATTGATTTTTTCACAACGAAAAAATACAACTATCGACTTTAAACCAAAGAGACAGCAACAGCTGGTTAGAAATGAGAATAAATATGATCACAGCATTCAATTTTGGAATAGTAATAAAAAGACGAGAAAACAGCAGCAAAGCAAAATTAGTTGAAAACATATTGTACAAATCTAACTTTGGCAATATAGCGGCAATCGCACATGGTGTGGAAAATGAGCAACCGGCTTTAAAACCTGCAAGAAAAAGTTATTATTGAGTCGACCACGAATATTCTTATGTAGTTGCCTCACCAGATGGCCTTAAAAGCCACGACACTATAGTGGAAGTTAAGAGTCCTATAGTTGCTTTTAAAAACGGTCTAGAAACAGCAATTACTGAAAATAAAGTACAAATATGGAAATATTAAAAAAACTTATTTTGAACAAAAGGAGTAACTGGTACTACCATATCCAAGGCGAACTCCACGTGACCCAAAAATAAAAGTGCTTATTTGCTGTGTGGAGTGGTGAAAACACACCACTCAAAACTGCAGTGATAGAGAAAGACGATCGTTTTTGGGAACATAATATGAAGAAAAAAATAGCAAAATTTTGCACGGATTGGCTGTTGCCCGAAATTGTTTATTCAAGGAAAATGCGGGGCATGCCACTGAGGGAGAATAAATTAAATAAATCAGATGCAGAACAAGTCGGGATACAGCCAAAACAACTAAATTTTGATATTTTGCCAACCGACCTTGCTGCAGCAGACAGCTCTTGATCAAATTTGATAATACTAAAATAAACTAATTTTTGACTTTTGAATATCCGTTTTTTTGTTTTATAATTTATCAAAAAAACAATATCGCGGGATCCCGGGATTTGATACCCAATATTATTATTTTACCATATTTTTTAGGTGCAGATTTCTGGAACCCCGGGATCTTATATTTTAAGATTCTAATTTTACCAAAAAGTAGGTAAGTGCAGAATCCCGGGATCCCAGGATCATAAATCTAGGATTCTATTTTTTTAAAGTAGGTAAATGCAGAATCCCGATTTCTTGGGCTCTGTAAGCTACTATGGAAACACAAACTAAAATCTTGTAAATTTGCTATTAGATTGATCAATAATAGTGATCGAGCAGAGTCAGTGGATGGAGGCGGCTCACGAACTTCTTGCATCTTGTAGGGTAGGTAGGCCTTAGATATTTTATAATGATGAGATATAATATGCAGTAGGTACGGAGGTAGTAACATCAGGTGCAATTGTTGTCAGGATATGAGGAGTGGGTAAAGTTACCTAATAGTACAGTCATATTACATGCCTTTTTAGGTACCAGCAACACGATCTCATAAAAACTATCATTACTTATTATTTATGATACGCGTGTGCCACCATCGGCGTGCCGGTGTCAACTATCTTAGCTGTTTATGCCGCTACTTTAGCTACACACAGCGCCTTAAAGAGGCTGTAGATATTAGAAGGATATGGTTGTAATTTCAACTAGATACCCTTACACGTTCTCGAGATAAAGGGTCTTGACAGACCGACAGACAGACGGACAACAAAGTGATCCTATAAGGGTTCCGTTATTTTCCTTTTGAGGTACGTAACCCTAAAAACGATATAAATAAAAAATAACGGAGAAGGAGGAGTCTTCCCGGGACCATGCTTGGTGCAATCCAAGCGAAACGTCGGGAAATAATAAAGGTAATTTACGCGATAAATACCCGGTTATATGTATGTTAATAATGTGTTGTGATCGCGAAAGTTTAAAAAAGACAAATAACGGAGAATTAATAGATTCTGAAACCAGGTTTCATGCTCCAAAACCTTTTAACAGAGTTCTAAAACAGTCCTGCTCTCATGCCCTGACATTTGCAAATGTCACTCGATTGCTAGCACTTCTATACCTACAATGTAAATAGACCTAGAGATTTGACCTTTGCATATTTACCTACTGCGCAGTGACCCTCAACCTTTCATGTGGCGTGCACTGTTATTAGTAATAATATAGCCGACTACTTGTAGGGTGGGTAATAAGTTATTACCCACCCTACAAGTAGTCGGCTATATTCATATGCACAATGTGATTAGATGTATGATTCGCCGTGGGGTGCCGGCAGTAGCATGTTAACCCCTCCTCTCATGCCCGTGGATGCAGTAAGCTAAGGGATACCTCCGGGAGATGGGCAGCAGCGTCTTTCCGTTTATCAACATCCCGTACTCGTACTGCGCTCGACAGCCCGCCTGCCAAGCGTGGTGAGTCAAAGTCAAAGTCAATAAGTGTTTATTCGATAGAGCAAA
The DNA here is from genome assembly GCA_963082625.1 of Pasiphila rectangulata. Lineage (NCBI taxonomy): Eukaryota > Metazoa > Arthropoda > Insecta > Lepidoptera > Geometridae > Pasiphila > Pasiphila rectangulata. Next base: position 26,642,695 of record OY720235.1, read on the forward strand.
ACGCTGCTTAAAATAGTCAGTTTACAAAATAAGAAAAAAACACATATAAATTGAATAAAGCACATAATTTGAATTCGTTCGCTTCGAAAAACTTTTTTTTCCAAGTGAGGGAAAGAAGCAAACAAGAAATCTCACTCTTTCACTTCTATTGTTACAATATTTGTCTTAGTATTATGCTTAATTTAATATCCGCAAGGATATTGGATGATTTGGATATTGCAAGATGACATCATTTCTTATCACGATTGAACCGAGCAACACTAGGCCAAGGGTCAATATCATTCAAATAAGCATCTATGGAGTAATAAGCTTTTTCTATGAGATAAAAAGCTTAAGCCTATGAATCGATAGTTCGGTCGCCTCAGACAGAAGCTTATTATAGAAACGCACACAGTTTCCCAAAAATGATTTATTTACTTTTTGGAGGCAAAATTTAGGGATGTACAATTTATTTTTGTTTCTTGTATGTATGCTATGCACATCACATCTCTTGATCAAATTAGTTATATTTTTGTGTGCGTACAGTAAGTTTTCATAAATATATTGCGACATAACAGTTAAAATGTTGATTTCCTTAAATAGTTCTCTAAGTGAGTCGCGAGGTTTCATTTTGTAAATGGCACGAATCGCCCTTTTTTGAAGGACAAAGATTGTTTGTATATCGGCCGCCTTTCCCCAGAGCATAACACCATATGACATCACACTATTGAAATAGCTAAAATAAACCAGTATAGCTGGAGCTTCATCAGTAATAGTTCTTGTTCTAGCTGTATAAGCTGCTGAACTAAGCAGACCTGCAAGTGCATCAATTTGAAATTTCCATTGAAGGGTAGAATCTATGTGTATACCTAAAATACTGTGGAATTGACCGGAGTATGGCAACTACCCCTTGTGGAGACCTGATCCCGATGAGGGAGGCCTGTGTTCAGCATTGGACGTTTTTCGGCTGAAATTATGATGTATTATGGTTTGCACTGTTTTGGTTTTTAGTAATTCTTTAATTTTCAACAAAAACCGAAACTTTAATGATAAGATCTAAAATGTTGCTGAAAATGCCCAAACCGCATGTATGCTTATTTAAACATTTTCCTTGATTTATCATGCATTATCAAAACCGTTTAAAAGCAAGCAAACTTAAAAAACACCCAACTAACTTTTAAGTTTAAGTGCGTTTGTAACGTGCTGCCGAGAATATAATAAAAACGTACGCGATAAAATGCTTTAATTTTAAACTAATTGATTTCAGTAAATTCGATAAATAGGTAGTAAGTTGAGTGATAAGGTAGTGTTTGTACGGCAAGCGTCCGCAACCTAGGTTGGCCAACATATCGTTGATGAAGCAGTTGAAGAGGCCTCCCCACGCGTGGCCTCCAGCGATTATTCAGTGCGTATAATGATTTTGTTTGATGACCTGGGTAGTGAGTTGAGTGATCGGGTAGTTACCTGTTCACATGAGTGGTGCTTATACCCGCAGTTTTATTTATGGTTGACCCGTTTAATGATTTTGTTTGATGACCTGGGTAGTGACCCAGGTCATCAAACTTAAATATTAAACTAGTTGGGCGATCGGGTAGTTACCTGTTCACATGAGTGGTGCTTATACATATACCCGCAGTTTGATTATGGTTGACCCGTATAAACATTTCGTTTGATGACCTGGGTAGTGAGTTGGGTGATCGGGTAATTACCTGTTCACACGAGTGGTGCTTATATCTGCAGTATGATTTTGTTTAATGACCAGGGTGGTGAGTTGGGTGAGCAGGTAACTACGTATAAACTTATACCCGCAGTTTGATTATGGTTGACCCGTATAATGATTTTGTTTGATGACCTGGGCCTGAGTTGAGTGATCGGGTAGTTACCTGTCCATATGGGTAGTGCTTATACGGTGACCGGCCGTAGCCCAGGTTGGCCAGCATATCGTTGCTGAAGCGGTTAAAGAGGCCTCCCCACGCGTGGCCTCCAGCGATGATGGAGAGGAGGGCCAGTGTGGTGATAGTCATGGTTAGGCTGGGGACAAATATTAAGAATATTAAAATGAAATATCTTATAAAATCTAGACAAAAGCTCATTATTAGTATTGTCATCGGTCCTAGATAAGTGACCAAAGAACAATGGCTGATAATATGATGGTTTAAAAAAATTATGTATGGAATACATGATTTTTTTTAATCAGAGAGGTGCTGTATAAACGCATCTAACAGTATGCTGAGCTGAACGCCTTTTTAGCACAAATGCAAATTTGGCTATATATTTAATTAATTATTACTGTGTAACACCTGAGTTGATTTTTGTAATTTTGTGTTAAATAAATTAAATGCATTCTTTATATTTTATCTTTAAAATATGTGCGAAAAAATGAGAGTTCTATTAATATTAGTATTATTAATTCGAAGTTTTTGCTCGAGTAATTGCAGAAGACTGTTTTGTTTTACTGAATTGAAATTCACGATAATTTCAATTCAGTAAAACAAAACAGTCTTCTGCAATTACTTGACATCATTTAATAAATATAATACGGCTTACATCACGTACCTAACTTATTATCATCTTGCTGACGTTTCGTAGACCATTTAGAGGCCCTTCTTCATGAGCACCGTTCGTGGCCGACTCCGAGGGCCGCGAGACGAGAACGGTGCTCATGAAGAAGGGCCTCTAAATCGTCCAACATATCGTTGATGAAGCAGTCGAAGAGGCCTCCCCACTCGTGGCCTCCAGCGATTATTCATTGCTTATACCCGTATAATTATTTTGTTTGATGACCTGGGTAGTGAGTTGAGTGATCGGGTTACCTGTTCACATGAGTGGTGCTTATACTTATTCTACTTGAAAATTGTACACAATACCAACTTTTGACAGAAAAAAGATAGGTACACTAATTTTGTTTTATAAGTATTTTCGTAAAGTGGTTTGCTTACGCGGATGACGTCACGCTTTTTGCTATTGAAATTGAACTGAAGTTGATTGCTCATTATTTTCACATTAAATTTCCGAGTTATAAGAAGTTAAATTGAATAAAGCACATTATTAAATTCGTCTGCTTCAATAAACGTTTTACAACTGATTTATCCCACTTCTGATTACAAAGTTCTCGAATTGAGGCCACGGACTGGCAAGCGCAGCGTAGGACGTCCACCTACAAGATGGGCAGACGACTTGGTAAGAACCGCAGGTCGGCGGTGGATGCAAGCCGCTTCCAACCGCAGTACTTCGAGATCAATGAGGGAGGCCTTTGTCCAGCAGTGGACGTCCTACGACTGATATAATATGATGACTTCAAAACAATCCCCAAATACATCATTATAAAACGTTAGTTAAGCACGTGTACAGCTATCGCGTTAGCTATGTAGCCATAATCTTGTAAACTCGTCCCACTTCTGATATTACAAAATTATACTCAAATCCTAATCGCTCCTAGAATACAATCATGTAAAATTAATTAAGCACATGAATAAATTGTAAGATCCTTCCGTAAAAAGCCCTCAATGAACGTCCATTGAAGAACGTTCGCCCTTATCCTTGAAAAGGTTATTACCTCCCACGTTTCAGCCCTAAAATACACAATGTTTTCATGTATCCGGTTCACGATAAAAGGTTCTGCGTAATTAAGTTTGAAGGGAAAAAGGTGTGAGCATTTTAAATTGAGTTCCAGCAGTTATTATTGTACAAATGGAAAACATAATTGCATTTTAACTGCGTGTTTTTAATCAATAATATAAAACTCTTACGTTACTGACAGAGTGACTGACAGACAACGCATAGCCTAAACCACTGGACCTAGAGACTTGAAGTTTGGCACATATATACCTTGAGTACCCTTGGGCACTTCGATGCCGTGGGGTGCCGGCAGTAGAATGTTACCCCTCCTCTCATGCCCGTGGATGCAGTAAGAGCCTGCTAAGGGATACCCCCGGAAGATGGGCAGCAGCGTCTTTCCGTGTATCAACATCCCGTACTGCGCTCGCCAACACGCCTGCCAAGCGTGGTGAGTATGGCAAATACCCCTCATGGAGATCCATGAGGGAGGCCAGTGTTCAGTAGTGGATGTTTACGGCTGAAACGACGATACCTTGAGTATCCTAGAGGTGCACTAAGAAGGGATTTTTCGAAATTTCCACGGGAATGGGAACTATGCGGGTGAAACTGCGGGTCTGCGGCTAGTAATTTTATAAAAATGTTTACCTAGTCTCTAAGGTTATTTTTTTTAATATGTACCTGTTTTGCAAACTACACACATGCCCTTTAATTTGATACCACACTTGGGTAAATTTGAAAACATTCGATTAATTAGCCCTCCTTTGAACCCCCATAATATCTCATAAATGGCTCGACCGATATCTATACAACTTTCAGTTTTACATTCAACACATCATTTCCTTTCATTTGATACCAAACTTGGGTATGTTTGGGGACATTCGATTGTTCATCCCCTCTCTCACACCCCGTATCTTATAAACTTCTTAGCTGATTTTGATAAAACATGATTAAAAACAACCGCCTGGTTTTCCCAGCTTTTAAATAAAAAAACTTCATGCAAATCGGCCGCTCGTTTAAGAGCTACGGTGCCACAGACAGACACACTGACACACATAGCGGTCAAACTTATAACACCCCTCCCTCTTTTTTGTCGGGGGTTAAAACGTAATTACTACAGAACCTAATAGATAGAGCTAGGTGAGGAATAAGCGACAGAGTCCTGTGATTGTCATTGTGTTTCATCATCATCATCATCTCCGTGAGAGCGTTGGGATGCCGGCAGTATAATGTTGTCTCCTCTCTGCTCGTAGATGCAGTAGGAGCCTGCCAAGGGATACCTCCGGAAGATGAGCAGAAGTGTCTTTCCGTGTATCAACATCCCGTACTGCGCTCGCCAACCCTCCTGTCAAATGTGGTCAGCATGGCAACAACCCCCTCATTGATCTTTAAATTCTTAGAGGGAGGCCTATGTTTAGCAGAGGACTTCCTACGGCTGAGATGATGCTGATAAATAACCAAATGATAAATTCGAACCGCCTTACTAACAGTGCTTAATCAGCACTTAATTTACTTAACATTTTGGCAGTTTTGTATGAGATTATTTTATGTCAAAAACCTGCTGATTAACTATAAAAATCATCATTTATAAGTAAGGCAAGTCAAGAAGGACCTCGGATCCTAAATCAATTTTAAAAATAACAATTTACAAACAACAAACACAAATTGAAAACACATAATTCGTTTTCTTACGAAAACATTGCGTTCCAAGGAAGACAAAGCGAAAAACCTCACTCTTCAACTAATTTAAAATTTCATAATCCCACTAATATCATAAAGCCGAAAGTTTTTTTGGATGGAGGTTTGTTACCTCTTCACGCAAAAACAAGGCTACGGATTGAGCTGAAACTTTGCACACGTATTGATGTTGACCAGGATTAACACATATGCTACTTTTTATTCGGGTACAACGCATGCGAAGCGGCGGGCAGAAGCTAGTTTTATTATAAAATAATAAATCCTTTATTTTTGGTTTATATGGTTCCTGTTAAAACACATATTAAAACATTGGTTTGCTTTAGAAAACTTTGTGCTCCAAGACTAATCGAAAAACCTCACGCGTTTTCTGATTTAGAATTTATAATTTCACTTTCAGTTTTAAAATGAACAATGCTGTTTTTTGTTGAACCGGTTTCTGTTAGAAGGCTCTGAACACTTTAGGCATATAAACGCTACTACGCCCATATCTTGCGCCATAGTATAGTAATTCGGTAGGGGGAATGCTAAAAATGTTAACAGTTGTCACTAAAAAAAATTCTTTACTCAAAAACATTATTTTAATGATCATTTTAGTATTATCTTATTTTTGATCGTGTCCTCGAATACTTTTCACATGCACGCCTAGAGAATTACGCAGTTTTCATCTACGTAGTTACCACACATACGTCTGATGTTGTACATACCTATGTACACAGTTCGTTTTGCCCAATTTATCCGTTTAAATTCTTCACATCTATTCTACGCGGCTCATTAGATCCTTCCCCATCTACCCCATATTGTGTTGTGTCTAACATTATCATTACCAGCAGGTAGGTTGATTTATAAGACGATCGTAAGACCTGTCGTAATGTTCAGAATGTTCGTAATGATCAGAATGTTCTGCTATAAAAGTGACGGATGAAAGCTGAATGTACTCTTCATTCAGCAGAGATTAGGACGTTGAGATGGATGTGTGGAGTGACGAGAATGGACAGGATTAAAAATTAGTATTTAAGAGGAAGCGTGCAAGTAGCGCCTGTGTTAGAAAAGATAAGAAGTAATAGAAGGATAAATCGAATTTAAGAATAAGAATGTACGTGGGTGGAGATGGTGCGAGAGGTAGGTCAAAGAAGCGATGGATGGAGTGCTTAAAAGAAGATATGCGAAAAAAGGAGTGAGTGTAAATTACGAATGCAATTGTTTCTATAAATATTTTCTTAATTATTTTAGGGTAACGATGACGAGGGGTAACAGTATAATGTTGCACTTTCTCTCTTGCCTGTACATGTAGTAAGAATCTGCCAAGGGATACCCCCGGAAGATGGGCAGCAGCGTTTTCATCCTGTACTGCGCTCGCTAATCCGCCTGTCAAGCGCGGTGAGTATGACAACAACCCTTTATAGTTTCGCTTTTCTGTCTGTCTGTATGTCTGCCTGTCTGTCCGTCTATCTGCAGTTTTACGAAGAGCCTACAAGTCCTACAGTAATTTTGAACAACTAGTGGTTAAGCTAGATTTAGATTTTTTAGATTTAGTTTTGGAGAAATTGTCGCTTAAATAAGTGATACGGTTTACAAACTTTTAAGAATGTTTTCTACTTACTCATAAATTAGGATTTGTGACGAATTAAGAATAACCTATAATAATTAATATTTATTTATTTTACGAATTCAATTATGTGCTTTATTCAATTTAAATGTGTCTTGTTCTTCGTAAATTGACTATTCTGTGTAGCGTTTTGCTCTATTGAATAAACACTTATTTACTTTGACTTTGATTTATTAGGACGCCCAACAAGAAAATCACAAAACATGGTATATTGACTGCTGCTACCTATTTACCTACTTACCTAATTAAAATGTACGATAATGTATTATAATGTTTTGTTTGTCCAGTTTTAGACAGACTGTGTAAACTTGTACCAATTATTTAAACGCTTTAATGTATAACTGTTGAACATAAAGCTATTCTGAAAAGTATTTGTAAGCTTGAGGTTTCCTCTTCGCTTTTTCCCCTCAGAAAAGTTTTCTTATCCGAACGAATTAAATTATGTGCTTTATTCAACTTAAATGTGTCTTGTTCTTTTGTAAAATGACTATTCTATGTAGCTTTTTGCCCTATTGAATAAACACTTATTGGCTTTGGCTATTTATCGCATGTAACTTACTATAAATGAATTGAAACAGATAAGTTGTAATAAAGTAATGTGACAAACGCGTGTCTCGGATTTTCAAAATAACTTTAACTACGAACAAACTGAGGATTTGTCACAAATTTACAATAACCCGTGACGAATTATTTATCAATATACTTATGGAGTGTGCAGGAACGTGTCGAATGTATAACAACCTTAAAATGTCTTCTACAAATGATGTATTGCAAATGGTGGATAGTACTTACCGGGACATGTTGTCTCTTCGACGGACGGGCCTGGACTGGCGATCTATACTTAAAGCTCCACTGCGCAGGTCCAAAGATGTGTTCACAGGAAGGTTTTGCCGGTGGTATTGCATGTACATTACACTTTTATGATAAATAAACGTATGTTACCTTCACAATAAAGATTCCTATAAAATATCTAATTATCTAATAGACAAAAATGCTTGGAATAAATTTGCTTCAACTCCGACTAATGTAAAAAATTAATGATTCTTTGATCAACGCAGCCCACACCTCACTCAGCCCGCGACCCGAAATGTCCACTACGAAATTTTATTTATATTTTTTTACAAACAAATTAGGCCGCGGGCCATATCGACCCCTTTTGTTTTCAGTTTCAACGTCTTACATTGTGATAGTAGACTTGAGAATTCATCGCTAGCAAATATTAATAATTATGTATTCGATTACCTTAGACATTCAGACATTCGTGATCAGCAAATAATAGTTACTGAAATTTTTTGGGTACGATAATATCATCCGAAGATGCAAATGTTTCATGCCTAACGATTTATTTCGTTTTTTGATTGTGGGCAGCAAAGTCCTTCCGTGTATCAACATCCCGTACTGCGTTCGCCAGCCCGCCTGCCAAGCGTGGTGAGTATGTCAACAACCCCTCGTGATGAGTAGGTACTTAGTGATCAATGAGGGAGGCTTTTGTTCAGCAGCGGTCCTACGGCTGAGGGAGAGTGGCACAGTTGGTCTAATAGCCAACTGAAACAGGAGGTAGCGTTAAAGGTAGGTTATGAGTTTTGAGGGTAGACTTGATAAAACCTTGCATCACTGAAAATTGTATCCCGTATTTAGAATCCCGCGAGAAAAATGGATACAACTTGTAAAATAAAAATAAGTATTTGCTTTATTAGAAAGTTGTTGCAGTAAACGCAACCAAGTATTCATTATAATATAATAACATAAACATGGGAATTTATCGCGTAATACCTTTGATTATTCCCGACGTTTCGACTGTGTTTCAACAATCGTGGTCCCGGGTTGACTCAACCCTTGTTATATTATAATGAATGTGATCGCGAAAGTTTACAAGTATTCATTGTTATCTTTTACTCGGTATTTCACTTAAAAAATATATTAGAGGCAATATTTACTAGCACGATTGAATTCTATAGAGGCACAGAATATAAATAATATTACCGTGATACCGTAAGGTCTCAAAGGGATTTTGTTCAATACAGACTCTTTGAATATATTTTTAACAAAGTTGAAATAAAATATCGGATAAATTCTCCTTTAAGGGTGAATTTGTTTTTAGGGTTCCGGACTAAAATGGTAAAAAGGAACCCTTATAGAATCACTCTGTCTGTCAGCCGTATCGTTTTTGAGTAATTTACAAAAATGTTGAAAAAACGACCGTTCCTCCCCCCTTATCTCCGAAGTTTACAGAGATAAACCCGTGATACTTTTATTGCTATTAGAAGTATATGTAAACTTTATAGGAAAGTTATAGCGAACTGTCTAATTTGCATAGTTTTTTAGACGAGGGTGGTGGAAGGAGGGTTTTCAATTTTTTTTGAAGTTACTAGGTGATGTGGGGTATCATATGAAAGGTATTAATTTGCACATTAATAAACAGTTTTTGGTTTTCGTGTTAACAGTATCGTTTTTGAGTTATTTACAAAAATGTTGAAAAAACGACCGTTCCCCCCCCCCCCCTTATCTCCGAAGTTTGCAGAGATAAACCCGTATTAATTTTACAGCTGATATTAGTATATGTAAAATTTATAAGAAAATTATAGCGAACTCTCTAATTTGCTTAGTTTTTAGACAAGAGGGGTGGAAGGAGGGTTTTCAAAAATTTTGTGAAGTTAAAAGGTGATGTGGGGAATCGTATGAAAGGTATTCATTTGCACATTAATAAACAGTTTTAAATTTTCCTTTAAGTTGTATCGTTTTTGAGTTATTTACAAAAATGTTGAAAAAAATAGCGTTATCTCTGAAGTTTGCGGAGATAAACCTCTGAAACTTTTATTACTATTAGAAGTGTATGTAAAGATTACAGGAAATTTGTTACAAACTCTCTTCTTAGCATACTTTTTTAGAAATTATCGAAAGTGTAAAAAATCTACATAAGTTCCGCTATCAGACAAGAGATGGCGCTGTCAAGGTTCTCTAACAAATATAAAACCGCCTTTGTCATATATTATATTGTATGATGGCACGGAAACCTCGGTGCGCGAGTCCGATTCGCTCATGCCCGGTTTTATTCAAATCAAGGTTTACTTTTAGTTTTTAAAGGTTACCTACACTTTAGGGCCTTTTTACTATTGGAATAAGCGTGATAAATATTACAAAGCCCATATAACCCACAATAAACGCATGCTTACGTTGGCTATTATACTTTATGAGATTTGTTTGGTTGAACCTAAACACATTTAAACTCCTCTTCTGTTTAACCATGTAGGTACACTTTGACGTTCGTACATATTGCCACGTAGACAGTCGGTCCGTATAGACATTTTGACCCCTGCACATTCCAGCCATTGAACATTATGTTACGTTGACTACCCAGTCCCTGAATCAAGCCCATGATGTCTATCTGTTCGTCTGAAAAATACTCTTAATGCGGGACTATCCACAGTGAGATTTTAATCAAACGCTTGATTGGAATCCTCAAGGGAGGAAACATGGCCATCCCCGACAATCCTGGCGAAGCTCCGTGTTAGCAGAATGAAAATTAAATGAAAATTTGTTTATTTGTAATACACAGTTATAAGAATACAAGATATACATTAAAAAACAGTAACAAACAGGTATCACAAATCGGACCTGGCTGAGCATTGTGTTATCTGCGTGAACAACTAACGCTGATCTTCCGCCAGAACCGAAAGTGATGTCACCGATGTAACATTTCTAAACAAAAAAACACGAAGAACTTACAAGCAAAACCAACATTTAAATCAAAAATTGAGTTAGATATGTAATCTGTAACTTATGTGTAGGTGTGTCAAACAAAGCCTTATGGGAATTAGATTATTATCAAACTTTTAAAATATAGACACAGAAGCGACGGGCGTCGGAATGACTTGGAGTGAAGTGAAGCAAGAAGCTCAGAACCGGTCGCAACGGAAGACTACTGTGGACGCCCTTTGCCCCATCTCGAAAACATAGGATAATGAGTCAAGTAAGTCATCCACAGCGAGATGTGATTGCTATTATGCCCCATTATAAACTCTACCCTTACGTTGAAGTGCATAGCGCGTCATTCACCAATAGTTGGTACCTGTCTACATCATCATTTAGTTGTTAAACGTCCATTACTGAACACAGGTCTCATAGATCTCCATGAGGGGTAGTTGCCATACTCACCATACTTAGTAAAGTAAATGTATCTTTATTGCTGTAATAAGTACATGTAAAAGAAGGTGTTACATATTTATATATTATTGGTAACAATGTATTCTGCCGAGATTGGCGTGCAACGTCCTAATAAAATTTTATAGGTATATTAATTGATAAAATTAAAAACACATGTCATATAAAACTAATAAAAATTACAGTCACAAATCATGATGTCAGCTGTTATTTAAGTCAAATTACAAATTATATTGAATTGCCTACTATAAATCTTCATCATTCATCATTATTTCAGCCATAAAACGTCCACTAATGAACAAAGGCCTCTCTCATGGGTCTCCATGAAAGGTAGTTGCCATACTCACCACGCTTGGCAGGCGGGTTGGCGAGCGCAGTATGGGATGTTGATAATTATATGGAAAGACGCTGCTGCCCATCTTTCGGAGGCATCCCTTAGCAGGCTCTTACTGCATCCACGGGCATGAGAGGAGGGGCAACGTTCTACTGCCGGCGCCCCACGGCTTATTCATAAAATCATTAAAATTATAATAACATTTGGAAGAAAGTAATGTTTTTAATTTTATCTGGAATATTAAAAATTGCAATTCTCTAATGTCATTGGTAGGTTTAGGTTTTAGGTAGGTATTGTAGACAAAAGGTGCATTACTAAAAAAGCTTTTCCGTTTGGCAGGCGGGTTACCATCGCTGCTGCTCATCTTCCGGAGGTATCCCTTAGCAGGCTCTAACTGCATCCACGGGCATGGGAGGAGGGGTAACATGCTACTGCCGGCACCCCATTGCATTGTTACGGCTGCGCGAACTACTCTTTTCACTGCGAAATGTGTCATTCTCCTCCATTATAACCCTACCCTTACGTTGTAATGGATAGCGCGTTTTTCGCCGTTAGTTGGTACTTGTACACTTAACTAGCGCGAACGACTTTTTCAGTCCCGTAAATGAATGCGGTTTTACGGTGGCAGAATATACGTTAACTTACTTATACCATAGACCAAATAAATACAGGCCTGACAATGTCAAAAGCGTGGTGAGTATGGCAACTACCACTCATGGAGATCCATGAGGAAGGCTTGTGTTCAGTACTGGACGTTTTATGGCTGAAATGATATGCTTTGTATGACGGAAGTACCTACGTTATTTTTCGGTGTTCAGTTGCCACTTAAAAGTGTCTGTTAGCTGATTTTAGTAAAAGCTGTCACTAAAAGCGTTTGTAATCTGGTTTTATCTACATTATTTTGTTAAAAATATTTTTATCGAAAATGTTATCAAGCTATTTATTAGGCCCACAATATATACCTAGTAACGTTCATCTTTTTTGTCGACAAAAACATCAGAAACGGGAGAACGGGGAAAACCCTTTCAATGAGAACCAGACTATATTGAAGTTCGTCTATTCGGCAGGTATGCTTATAATAACATGGTGATGTCTCCTAATAAAATTATCCAAAGCGAGACTCTAATCAACCCTACTAAGGCCTGAGGTTGCAACAAAAAAACTCCCCGTTCAGTTAAAATAAGTTGTACTTTAATTTTGCACCTCGTTATACCCGTAACGTTGGAGTGCGCCAGTTGCCGGTAGAAGGTACTTGTGCACTCCAACTCAACGAGCGTGAAGTAGTGTCTGAATGGCGAGAACGAATGAGTTCTGAGGATCAAAGTACCTATGTTGTTTACTACTGCTTTTACTAGTTTTATTTAACAGTCATTAAAAGCGTATCATCATTTCAGCAGTAAAACGTCTACCACTAAATATAGGCCTCGCTCATAAATCTCCATAAGGGGAAGTTGCCATACTCGCCACGCTTGGCAGGCGGGTTGGTGAGCGTAGAACAGGATGTTGATACACGAAATGACTCTGCTTCCCATCTTCTGGAGGTTTCCCTTAGCAGGCTCTTACTGCATCCACGGGCATGAGAGGCGGGGTAGCATTCTACTGCCGGCACCCTACGGCCAAAACGTATATAACCCTGGTATCTGTTATGTACAGAAAATTTATTTAAATAAATTCATAGCAATTTTACGGTGCCGAAACAAGGACGTACCGCACAGAGAGCCAAAGAACGGCTGTGTTACGCGTCAAACATAGCCGATGAGTTCCAAATTCGCTTACTTTGACAGTCAGACAAGTGAGTGTGCAAACATTACGACGCCACGCTATTACAACAGAAAACTGGGTTAATAAGGTGCACTATTATTTTGCACCTCGTTATAGCCCACCCGTAATGTTAGAGTGGGTAGCGCGCCATTTGCCGGTAGTAGGTACTTGTGCACTCAAACTCAACGAGCGTGAACTAGTGCCTGAATGGCGAGAACGAATGAGTTCTGACCATGTAAGTAGGTACACCTTCGTTATTTAGCTGGAATTTTTAATTAGAGTCCGTGCCACCACTGAAGTCCGATAGACGCGGCGCTGCTATCTTTGAACTAAATACAGACTTAGACTACTTATTCATCATCATAGCCGTAGGACTACTACTGGCAGTGAAGTGTGTAAACCCACTGAATGTAGGATGATATGGGTAAAAAAAAAGGAAAACCTGTTGTTCTGACCCCACGTAAAAGTGGGATAAGGGTAGTAAAATTAATGAAAGTCGAAGTGTCGAATGATCCAAGAGAAACCAAGCCAAGAAGTCGTATTTGTCATTTAAGGTAATCAAAAAACATGCTTTTAAAATAATTTATTATATACATATAACACATTAATCTACAACAATAAACTAAGCAGACATTGCACCACCATCACGACCAGCTTTAGAAGCCCCGGCAGCAGCTTCCCGCCGATACCGATCAGTACATCGTCCGCCAGATCCGTGATAGAAGTCACTAACGTACCCAACAACGTCTGCAGGTTCGCGACCTCCTTAGGCGGCGTGTTGGGGTTCGCCCCAAACGCATACTCCGGTAGCGACCTCAAGAAGTTCACAATCGCCAATGCTTGGGAGTATAGTTTTAGGAGAGACGTCTCTAAAGACCCCAAATCTACGGGGATGAGACAGCTGATTGACGGTGGAAGTGTGTCGAAGATCGATAGTAAGGACAGAAGAAGGTTATAGACATTGTTGAGTAAAGGTAGTAGGATGTTCACGAGAGGGTACACTGCTGGTAGCTGGATGCCTGTTGCTGAGACTGGAGGCTGGAATAGGGAAATTTATTTACATTACACGATTAAACAAATTATTAAAATAAGTTTCTGACCTAGCTTGTCACATCTATGATAATGGTTGTGTAGCTGAGTATGTGCAGATAAGACCTTTATTTAAATCTTTCAAAATCATTATAGTGCTTACCTACAATACCTGAGGAGTTCCCTCTATCCCCATCATCAGAAATGTTTTGAGAAAATGGGACTTATTTTAAAGGTTATTCGATGTTATTTGTACTCAATAAGAATTTTTCATATCGTTTTTAAAAGACGGAGTTCTGAAGTAACGAAGATTAAAAAAAATACAGGCGACGATAATCTCCTCCTTTATTTGTAAATTCATATAAATATCAACATTTATCCTTCGGCGACGGAAATAATTTGTCGAACCCTAAACCTCTTGCATTAGCTCTGCTTATTTTGGAGCCCGATGGTACTGTGTGTGAAGTGTCCAGTATTATTTATTTTATTAATTTATTAACTAGCTGAACTTCGTAATGAAGAATGAACTATATACTTCAACAACTACTACCTAACTACTACTACTGTCTACTCCACTACTTTTTTACTCTACCACTACAACAACCTCTACTCAACCTCAATACTTTTTTGAAATACAACTGGGTAGTGTTGTTATTGAGCCAAAAATGTCAACAGATTGAGTTTATGTTTAGCCATAAAACGACATTTCTAAATGCATCTTTAAATATTTGACAACCAAATATCTAATCTATACTAATATATAAAGCTGAAGAGTTTGTTTGCTTGAACGCGCTAATCTCAGGAACTACTAGTCCGATATGAAAAATTATTTCAGTGTTAGATAGCCCATTTATCGAGGAAGGCTATAGGCTGTATAACATCACGCTACGACAAACCGCCAGCAACTTCTAGTTTTTATATAACAGTGTGTTTTGTGTAGCTGTTATCTGCACCAAACAATAATTTTAGAGGAATCGAGACTTAAACAAAAAAACATTGTTGTCAGTTTCATCTATCCTACATAAAGTAGGTAATAGGACTTCAAAGTTTTCAAACTCATGAAAATCTGTTATAAAAAAAAACTATGGGGCCTAGGTAGAATCATTTGGTCTAGGTAGATAGCAACAGCTGACTGTTGATACCTCCGTAAGATGGGCAGCAGCGTCTTTCCGTGTATCAACATCCCATACTGCGCTCACCAACCCGCCTGCCAAGCGTGGTAAGTATGGCAACTACCCCCCCATGGAGATCCATGAGGGAGGCCTGTGTTCAGTAGTGGACGTTTTACGGCTGGAATGATGATGTTATTCCGGGCGTAGACAAATCCAAAAAATCAAAGATCAGTCAAATCGAACCCGACTTTTTTATATATTTATTTGATTATGTCAATAAATACTTACTGTCAACGAAAATACAGCAACCACGCAAAAAACTACTAAAGACAGTTTCGTCATAATTTTATAACCTAACTAAAACATAACAATATTCCTATAAAAATACCAATTGTCTATGGCAAAATAGTTGTACTAAATCTTTTTATATATCAGTCATTGCTAAATTTATGTTACAAAAAGATAATGAATTGATAAACTTCATATATGTTTCAAGGTATTACAATTATTATGTAAATAGAATTCTTTTATAGCACCTGATAACATGTTTAATCGGTATCAAGCTAATTGACCGTGTGCCCAACATCAAGATCCATCAGATAAAGGTGATGTTGGGAACCGCATCACGGAACTAAAGTGGAGCTGTAGGTCTACCATGAGTTTCACAATCTATACACGCTAGCGACTGTAGTTAAAAAAAACCGGCCAAGTGCGAGTCGGACTAGCGCACCGAGGTTTCCGTACAAACCTGCAGGGCTAGCATGGCCGGAGATATTTTATCCACGGGGAGAGGACAAAATACTATTCCCCTCTGTCAATTTTGTCCACCCTCAGAGCATGGCGACATGGGTGGATAAACTATTCACGGTGGACAAACCAGGGGAAACGCTTGTCCCCGAAATTATAGGCGGAGGGTGAGTATCCACGTCTTATGTCAAAAAGTGATATAATTCTCTTTCCCCCTGTTGCCGTGCTTTGGCAGGTGGATAAAATAATTTTATCCCTTGTCAGTGGACATAACCGGTGGGCAAAAGTTTTATTCCCAGCCCATGCTAGCCCTGCTGTAGGTATATAAGACCTGAGTATTTGATATTAATTTCAATTGAATACCTCTACGCGCTCACGAGGAAAGAGGTACTTAGTAAGTTTAAAGTTATTAAAAATATTTTTATTATATGATATAACTAAAAATTTACGGTTATCGCAATTTTTTCTTTTGTGCTATAAGACGTTGCTTCATAACAAACTTCAAGATTTTGAGTTCACGGGAAGTACCCTGTAGGTTTTGATTCCCTTGCGAGAGTCGAAGGTTTGCGGAAATTTGCGGCATAAATGGCTGTATCTTTTGATTGCGTTAGCTTAGAAAGATTTTTTCACAGCTCCAAGGAAAAGTAGACTTGAGTATTTGATATAAATTCCAGCTTGATACCTCCACGCGTTCCTGTTAAAAAGGGTCTTGACAGACAGACGGACGGACAAAAAGTGATCCTATAAGGGTTCCGTTTTTTCCTTTCGAGGTACGGAACACTAAAAATTATGTTAACTTGTACAGTGCCTCTAGCGGATAGTTTGGTATTAAAATACGCAGTAAACTATACTACAGCGTTTGTAGTTTGGGCTATTACATTTGCTTAGAATTTGGTACCTACCATGAGTTACAAATCTGACAGATGTCAGTAACGAACTATTACTACTGTGGTAACGGCAGGCGGTCTAACAGTGACAACTCATGATAGGCACACTGGGCAGGACACCTCGCACGGAGTCATGACGACAAGGTGGAGCAAAGAGAAGCCGGATGTGGTTTGTGTTATTCTTTTCACGAGACTTCGTGCAACATGATTGCACAATAAATGGTATAACAATAACAGTTTGGTTTATTGGAAAAACTAGTGTGCGTGCGTCAGAATTCTCGTTATCACACTTAATAGACACAGTTTTTGCTGTCAGGGCACATATAACAATTTAAATGTTTAATCGTTAACGCCTTACCTCCAAAGTGAGGCGTCAACCGAATGGCGTCCAAGAACTGGATACAGGAACATTGGTCGTCCAATAGCGAGATGGGCAGACGACATCAAAAGCGTTGCAGGGCTGACCTGGATAAGGCACAGGACCGTGAAATGTGGCACAAACATATGGAGGCCTATACCCAGCAGTGGGGGCGGCAATCGCTCCCGCAATCTCTTGCAGGCGGGCCTTCGCCCGCTGCACCACAGAGCTCGTCCAAAATAAAAATAAATAAATAGTGCTGGATAGTTCACACAGCATAATTTAGCCACGAGGGCAGCAGGCTTGTGTATACGTTTCACTTCTACCGGAAGCTAGTTTTTACCTAGGTACAGATCTGATTTAGGTCAAGCTAAGATAGAATCGATATTCCTGGAACCACCTTGTTGAATTTCCCATTTGCTGTTTGCCGGATTATTTAGTAATCATCATCACTTTCATTATTATCTCAACCGTAGGACGTCCACTGCTGGAAATAGGCATCCCCTGGCAGATTCTTAGTCGATTCACGGACTTGAGAGGAGCGGCAACATTCTACTGACGCCGAAAGGCTATATTAATTTTGTAATTTTTGTAATTTTGTAGTCTTTCTTCTATATTTGTCGTAGATAGATAGGAATGTGATTTTAATTCAAAAGCGATTCCATGGATATCCAAAAACTATACGAATATTAATATATACTTTAGTACATGGTGTCTCAAGAGAAAGTTTATATTTATTTAGCTTACTGCGTGAACGCAACGAATCTGGCTCCTGGCTCTTGGGAATTCAGTCGCTAAAAGAATTTAAGCCTGCCTTAAGAATGATGCCAGTCAGAGGCTTGACTCCGTTAATTATGCAATTAAACGCTTTTCAATGTACACATCTTATTTTCGGATGAAGTTCATTTATATCTTAATGGACACGTAAATAAGCAGAAACCCTTCATTCGCCTTAAGTGTCCGTACGGGTTGCGATGCCGGAGCGAGGAATTATCGGCCCTTACATTTTTGAAGATGAAAGGTGGCGTGCCGCCACAGTAAATTCAGAGAGTTATGTGGTGATGTTAGACGACTTATTGGTGCCTGAACTGCAAAACTTTCCTGGCTATAACCAAAGAACATGGTTCCAGCAGGACGGAGCAACGTAACACACGTCCAATACGTCTCTGCCACGAATTCGTGAAATTTTCTCAGGCAAATTGATCTCCAGGAGAGGTGACATAAATTGGCCTCCACACAGTCCTGATTTAACCCTTATGGACTTTTTACAGAGCAGTTCTTTCAATCGAAGGTCGTGGGTTCGATACCAGCCGTTAACCATTGGATATTTCTCTCATGAAAAATGTATGGGCACATTTAACACGTACTTTAACGGTGAAGGAAAACATCGCGAGGAAACCCGCGGCTTAGTAGCTTCAGATGTATTGACATGTTCTTTCCTCTGACTAATAGCTGCCTTAGCTGAGAAGATGGTATATGTACTGGGCAAGCCTTATCCATCGAGCAATCTCCCAGGCACTAGCGTCCCGTACAGTATGACGTAGTATAATTTATTTATTAGATGTAGAAGCTTTACTCAACATTTTCATTGATTAGGTATGTGTAAATATTGTCTATACTAATATTAAAAGGAGACATGGTTTGTATTGAAATAAATACATAGTTCACTCTGATTTCAAGTTATAATTATAAATACATTCAAGGTAATACGGGACTGCAACGTTTAAAATCTATTAGCTTGTTTCATAACGATTCCAACGTTATACATAAAGTTCTTAACAATATTTTAGAGGTATAGTACCATCCAAAATGGCATCTACAGACGCGGGAAACCGTAAAATGGCTGAACCGAAAGGATAACGATATGCAAACATTCCCGCAAGAACTTATCTTGACAATGACCTACAGACCTTTATTTATCAGCATGTATGCAGTAATTTCAAACTTGGTGTTAAGGTCAAATGTATACCTACATCACCGTCACGTTTACTTAGTCAGCATTATAATTATGATACCAAACACTTCTGTGAATCTGATGATTCATTATCCGTTTAAAGCTTCATAAGAAATATACATTTATATAATCTACAAGGGTCACGGTGTGGCGGAACGAGCGAGCTAAAATGACATTCAGCGTGGCTTCTTCCTCATGGAGTACCTAACTATTTCGCCTAACTGGGCGTCTACTCGCGTTCTTTGAAACGAAGTTTCGTAAACGAACGAATTTTAAACGAAGTTTCGGTAATGAACCCTGATTTGGCTTCGACTAACATAATCGTGAAGTAGTTAATTTTGCTACGGATCAAATGCCAAAAAGATTACAAGCCACTATAACAAAGATCTCTGCGTTGTAGAAATGAAAAATGCAATCAAAATTTTGTCTTCGACGGGACTCCTCAACCCGAAATGTTCAGACGAGCGCCTTAAACGCAGGCTGCCTTAACCATTTCTGCCACGAAGATACTAGCCGTCGCGTCGAAAATCTTGATTGCCTTTTATCGGTTTTGTAGCACCGAGTCTCTGCGTTATTATTACAGTGTTTACTTACGTTTGCTCGCAATGCTTGGAAACATTTTTTCTTAGAAGTAGAGGTTTTTGTGAAGAGTTCATCCAGGGAAGTACTACCACCAACTAAACCTGTTTCTGCCGTCATGCTGTCATGTCTACATTGCTCTGGTTTGAAGGGTTACGGGTCTGGTAAAATCACGGGCACTGAGCTTACAACTCTATGTATCAGGGTGACGGTTCAATGTGATGCAGCGTTGGTCACGTGCTTGGTGAACGTCACCGCGGTATCCCTTGTTGTAGTCGTAATAGGTAGAGGTTACCATTTAACATTAGATGGACCTTGGTCTAGTCTCGTCATTTAGTCGTATAAAAAAATTACTTGACCTATAAAATATTTAGATATCATGGATATCCAAAAGACAAATGGCTTTGTCCAGCTGTGGACGTCCCACGGCTGAGATGATGAATTAGCAAATATTTCCGCAAAGCTAAGTTGACAATGACCTACATAGGAAGGATGTTAAGGTCATTTTAGAACTACATACATTAACATCACGTTTGCTTTGTCAGCATTCTAATATTATGATTACGCTAAAGTGTAATTCTGTGGATTCATTAGCCTCGCATGTAATGGTACCAAATTCTAAACAAATGAAGCCTAAACTACAGTCGCTGTAGTATAGTTTACTGCGTATTTTAGTACCTAACTATCCGCTGGAGGCGCTGTACAAGTTTTCATAAATTTTTTAACTGCAGTCGATTTTGAATAAATTTAGTCTAATTTTGAATACATTTTAGTAAAGCTATAAAGCTATATTTTATTAATAAAGCTGCTTTATCTCAAGAGTTTATAATATTACTAGCGACCCGCCCCGGCTTCGCACGGGTGCAATGCTGATACTAAATGTACTACAGAATAATAAACCATCTCGGATTTTTTTGTAGACCTTTTTGAGGTGTTCAATACTTAGTACATTATTTTGATCTATCTCGTAGGATTCAGTCAGCGTTTGCGATGTGAGCGCAAAAAAATGTGTTTAATTACGACCTCACATTTGAAACCTCCAAAATGATCAGTGTTTCTCTACTATATTATGCATGTATTATACATATAAACCTTCCTCTTAAATCACTCTATCTATTGAAAAAACCGCAGAAAATCCGTTGCGTAGTTTTAAAGTTCGTCATATATTACAGAGTGATTACAACATAAAGGAATTTGATAATGCCTGCAGTTGGTTTTTTTTAAACTGTATTGCAGAGATTATCGACCTCATCGGAAAACATAAAATTACTGTGATCAATTTAATAATTGTGTGCCTTAGCTTATTACTTAAATGTTAAATACTGCTGGCCAAAAGTTTGAGACCACCTACATCTAAGTAGCAAAATGAAATAAAACTCAAAATATAAATCAAGAGGTTTAGATATTAATTAAAATGCTTATTTACTAATACACATTCATCAAGAAGAAAAAAAATATCAAGAAATATCAACCATTTACGTTAAAAATGACGTTCATATTTAATAAAATCATTAAACGGATTTTTCGTCAAAAAAGCCTCCCTTGCATTTTATAACTTTTTTCACTAGTCTCGGCATACGAGCAATCAATTTATCAATTGTATCTTGTGAGATATTGTTCCAGCTTTCTTGTAAAGCCTTCCACATGTCTTCTTGTGAGGAGGGACAACAACTGCGCACATTTCTGTCAAGCTCTTCCCACAATAGCTCAATGGGGTTGAGATCCGGACTCTGAGGGGGCCACACCATGTTTTTTAACACCCTTTCTGTTTCTTTATGTTCTAAATAACCCCTGCATAATTTTGAACTATGTTTAGGATCATTATCTTGTTGGAAAAAAAATCCATTTCCAATTAATCTTAAACCAGACGGAACGGCATTTTGCTGTAGTATTCGTTTATAATGCTCCTTTTTCATGATTCCTTCGACTCGTACCAAATCTCCGGTTCCATGGCCCGAGAAGCATCCCCAGACCATAATGGAACCACCACCATGCTTAACTGTTGGCACTACACAATCTGGCATCATCTTTTCCTCGGCGGTACGTCGAACAAAAATTCGTCGTTTTGAACCAAATATTTCAAACTTGGATTCATCTGTCCAAAGAACTTCTTTAAAGTCTTCTTCAGTCCAGTGTCGATGGGTAAGGGCCCACTGCATCCGTTTCTTTTTGTTTTGTGGCCTTAGTAGTGGTTTTCGAACGGCGACGCGACCAAATAACTTAGCATCTCTCAATCGTCTTTTTACTGTAGTCAATGACACAGGTTCTGATCGGGATTTGTTCACTTCTGCGCGGATTTCTGGTGCGGTTAGGCGTCTATTCCACTTGCTGGTAACGACGATGAAATTATCCTCGCTAGAAGTGGTAGCTCTCGGTCTCCCCGATCGCGAACGATCTTGATTACTGCCAGTCTCCTTGTATCGGGTTATTGCGTTATGAACACAAGTCTTCGACAACTTAAGTTGAGAGGCAATCGCACGTTCAGATTTGCCTTCGCAGTGTAAAACAACTATGGCAGAACGAGTTTCAGTGCTAATTTCGCGCACTTTTCCCATTTTAAGATGTCTTCACTGTAACAACGACGAGCTCAGACTAGTTAAGATAATGAAAAATTTACTCCATCAAAACTCAGGTAAAAAATATGTTTAAGGAAGCTAAAATAATCCGGAAGTACAGTTACCGCAAAACAAAACCAAAATAATTAGAAATGAGCAGGCCATAAAAAATATAACAATGACTCTATCACCTGGTAAGCGCGCGGTACTCATTTATGTTTTGAAACAATAGACCTATGTATATAAGATGATAACTTAAAAATATACAATAAAAATGACTCTCACTAATTCTTTGATAACAATAGAATACGCAGGTGTTCAAATTAGCTCTTTATCATTTGTGTACTTTTGAAATATTTTGGTGGTTACAAAGATTTTTACAAGTGGTCTCAAACTTTTGACCGGCAGGTATATATTTATCTAAGCATATATAGGGACAGACAGACAGCGGGAAGCGACTTTGCTTTATACTATGTATTGATATAGAAGTAGCATATCAATGAGGTATTTTATAAATAGGTTAGAAGTAAGTGTTTCAAAACATTTTGAAACTACATTCGTTATCAGTTTCACCTGATTTTAACACATAACTTAGTTCTTAGATAAGGAATCAGTCTATCTTTATTTACTTGCCACAATTTACATAACGGATTACGTAAAAATTGTCACATATCGATAAAAAAAACGTTTATATAAATGCAATGTTACAAAAACGGCAAATTATTTTAATATTTAGTTTAGTTAGTGCTTTAAAATGAATAAGAAAATTATATTTATTGCTACTGCAATAGTTTTATTGGTTAGTATTTATTATTTTCGTTATTATAATATACATAAGTGAATATCAAGCAAATATTTAAGGTCATAATACTTTCTGTAATCCGTCATAATTGCTTATGTCACTAATGCTTATGTCATAATTGTTTATGTCACTAATGCCTTAAATTACCTGAAACTGGCAGAGTTGTAGCAAGTGGCATGCATCAGCCATTAAAAAGAAAAGAAGAAGAAGAAGAAACAAAAACAACACGTATTAAATTGAAAGAAGTACATCATAATCATCATCCTCTCAGCCGTAGGATATCCACTGCTGGACGTAGGCCTGCCTCATGGATCTCATGTGATTATGAGGGGTACATATGAAAGAAGTACATATCTAATTGAAATCTTTCGCTCCAGAAAAAAAAACTCAATAAAGCTTTTTCCAAGTCTATGAGGCATATGTATGTATGTCTAGCAGTAGACGTCCTCCTAAGATAATGATATCTGCCGTTGGGTGCCGGCACTAGAATGTTACCCCTCCTCTCATGGCCGTGGATGCAGTAAGAGCCTGCTGAGGGATACCCCCAGAAGATGGGCAGTAGCGTGTTTCCGTGTATCAACATCCCGCGCTGCGCTCGAGACTCGCCTGCCAAGGGTGTTGAGTATGACAACTACCCCTCTTGGAGGTCCGTGAGGCCTGTGTTCAGTGGTGTTTCTTTTTTAGCTTAAAAATGATGATCACTTCCCATTATGATTATTTATGTTCCTCTTTCAGATACCAACCAGTGATGCAATGATTCCTGCCTACTCAATCTCAGCATTGCGACTTTCATTCGACGAGATAGCCACTGTCCTGCCGATAGCGAACCAGCTCGCCTGCCTCCTCATCCCCTTCTTAGTAAACTTGATCAACAACTTGAACAACCTATCAAATATCGTCCAGAATTTGACTCCCGCGTTACTCCCTTACTTCGGCTGCACGCTGCCGCTTCTGTACGCTACGCTGACTGATTTGGCGTCAGTTCTCTTTCTGTACATAAGTGTGTTGATCTCTCTGTTCAGGTCTAATGTTTTAGCAGCGCCAGGGTTGCTACTCAGCCTAGTTTCCGCGGTCCTGAATCTGGTACTCAATCTGCTTAGTAGCTTGACGGATGGCAGTGGGCTTTTAAGTAGCCTGATTAAGTTAATTACAGCTATCCTTGTGGAGCTGGATAAGTTGTTGTTGTGATGTGTTGGTAATAAATAAATATTTAATTGTGTCATCTGTATGTTTTACTATTCTTGATTATGGTCTTAATGTTTATTCAACGAAGGCCAGTAATGATTCTGTAGCTTAGTTGGCATTTTCGGCTTTAGGAACGTACAGGGACCGATTTGACCGACGTGGATTCGATCCCGACCAAAATCAATTTATATTATTATTTATTAAAAACACATTCCCAAAATAATAATTATTTTTTAGCTTTTGGTCACATCAATTTGCTATGTTAATGTTTGCCCTAGTGGCAGAATCTAGAGAACCACACGTGTTGTGTCCCGCTCATTCCAGACACGTTTTGTCCAAAAATTCCCTTTCGGTCCTCAAAGAGGACGCAAAGAGGATGCAAAAATAACCTTCCGGTTCTCAACTAGGACGCAAAGGGGTATTCTCGACAAAAGTTCAAATCCCCATAAGCTTAATATATTTACATACATATTTTTTTAAATTCTCATATTAGAGAATGTCAAAAATGTATCATCACCACACCTCTCTGCTTTCATGTGTTCGAAAAACAGCTTTATTTGGACCAGATTCACAAACAGTAAATGAATTATTTTGTATTGTAATTTTTAAATTATAATGTGCGATACTATTGCATACATACGCTGTCTTGTGTGTCCTATGTACTGACGGGTATTGGTTAGCGAACTGTCACTGTCACCATGAGAACTGTCATGTGAGCCAAAAGGGCGGGAATGGCGAATGTATCATGTGGTACAATCGGTGAGTTTAAGAAGTGTTAAAATATAAATACAAGGGCATTGTCGAGCCAGTAATTAGTAATATAGATCGAAACAACCCCTACAATATTATGAAATAATTATTCCGGTGTAGGGTTTATGTCTGCCAATCTGCGTAATCCAGTGCGTCTCGCCATATCCGTCTGTGCCGACCACGAGAGCACTTTGCGCCTTGTGGAACCCACGTTATAGTAATTTTAACCCACACGTAATTACGCATGCGGCCAGCCCAGCCCAATGAGTCGTTTCCATTAAAAAGTAAAAACTCTTAAATAGTTGCCTCGAACCTTATGGATAGCGTTAGTTTTCTTTCTAGAATTCCGGACCAAAGAATCAAGAATCAAGAATCAAAAAATACTTTATTCAGTGCGGCCGCATGGACCTTATTGACGCTTCACAAATTACAAAATAAAACAACACAAATAATAGATTAGAGCACATAATTGAATCTGTTCACTTCAGATGACACGCGAGTTAAGAAAAGAAGTGAACAGAAGAACCTAACTCGGTCGTTATAGTCATCATTTAACAATTTTATTTTGTCTTATGTTACGTTTGACGGAGTTGGAGCAGATTCCTTCCCAAGTGGTTTCGTCCTCTAGGTAATCTGATATTTTATAATAAGCTTTATTGCACAGATTGCGTTTGATTATGTTTTTGAATTTATTCAATGATAACTTCTGCAACTCACTTGGGAGTTTGTTGCAGAAGCGTAAAAATAGTAAAAAGGAATCACTTTATGGTATCACTTTGTCTGTCTGTCAAACAAATGGATATCTCGAGAACTACTGATGCTATCGACTTGAAATTTGAAATGGTTAAATATAATACTTTACTAACATAGCATAACATGAAAATGTTAAAAAATATTCTTATTATGATTGCATGATTGGCGGATAGGTGATCTCAAAATTTTTAAGTAAGGTTACTAGGTCGTTTGGGGTATCATATGAAATATATTATTAGCACATTAATAAACAAGTTATATTTTTCCTTTAAGCCGTATCGTTTCCGAGTTATTTACAAAAACGTTGAAAAAAAATGCGTTCTTCCCCCTTATCTCCGATGTTTGCAGAGATAAACACGTGAAACTTTTATAACTAATACAAGTGTAGGTATGTAAAGTTTATAGGAAAATTATAAAGAACTCTGTAATTTGCATAGTTTTTTAGAACAGGGATTTTTTTGTGAAGTTACTAGGTTATGTAGGATATCATAAGAAAGGTATATGTTCACATGAATAAACAGTCTTTAGTTTTGCTATAAACGATACAGTTTTCAACTTATTTACAAAAACGTTGAAAAAAAATAGCGTTCTCCCCCTTATCTCCGAAGTTTGCAGAGATAAACCTCTGAAACTTTTATTGCTTATAGAAGTGTATGTAAAGATTACAGGAAAATTATAATCAACACTTTAATTTGCATAGTATTTTAGAAATCATCCAAAGTGTAAAAATCTACTTAAGTTTCGCTATCAGACAAAAGATTGCGCTGTCAAGGTTCTCCAACAAATATAAACCGCCTTTATCATTATATATATATTGTGTGAATGCACGGAACCCTCGGTGCGCGAGTCCGACTCGCTCTAGCCAGGTTTTTTTTAAGATACTGGTAGGAAACCCAATTTGACAATGACAGGAATTATGATTAATCACAAACTTGCTTTCTCCGCTTGCCAGTTCCATCCGTTAGTTTGGTAGAGAACACTTTTTTTGGCTGATTGAAAGACTGGGTTTAACGCGTTAGTTAGTTAGTATGACTCCATTTTCTGCATTAAAACTCTAAGGTGGCCCATTATGCGTGAAGTGTCTGGCTAGCATAGCCAGCCTAATTCCAACCAGCAGCGTAGAATGTTCCTGGGTACCTGGTTATCTTAACAGGCTTCACGGAGTGACCTCGGTTGTTTGAGGATTTGTTGTCGTTGTGCTGTTCTCCCTCGTATTCCAGAACTACGTGGGCAGCGACGCGGCAACGCAGATCGGCAGACTGATAACGTATCTGGCGACAGGTTTGCAACAGGCGTAAATCACGCGATCATTGTTTTAAAACGTCAATTTCTTGCTGTTAAAGGTGCCTGTAATCGGGCTATAGTTTTGGCATTTCTTGCGGCAATTGTATAGCCGCCTAGTTGCTGATTATATCGCTCAATATAGTGCAATACTTGCTGTGTAGCCCGGCGATGTTGCCAAAATATTTCAAATTCTTGCAAGTATTTTATGTCTAGCCGGCTAGAACTGCACATGATTTATCCCGTTTTAAATTTAGTGCAATATCGCCGTATATCGTCTCTGCTCGGACGTATATGTAGGTGCATCTCTTTTTCCTCGCTCGCCTCTCGCTGCCTCGTCCCGTCCCGTAGCGTCGTGGCGCCACTGTCGCAATTACGCGCGGCGTTTATTACTGAGATCTAGCCGCAATATAGCTTGGCGTGTACATGCAACATTCCTCAACAATCCAGTTGCAAAATATTACTGGACTCAGTAATTAATTGCACTATGAAGTTGCAGCAAGGGTATAGTTGCAAATATACTGCGCTATATTGATCAACAAAATTGCCGGCAAAGTGCAACTTTTCTAGCCTGTTTACAGGCACCTTAACTTTTGACAGCCATGATCTATGTAATGTCCAGTTTACTGCCGGCACCCCACGGCCGACCGGCAGATTGATTACGTATCTCGCAACAGGTTTGCAACAGGCGTATATCTAGCGATCATCGCTGTCAAATGCGGCTGTCAAGCGGTCCTTTTTGTTTATTTTATTTCCTTTATCTCTTACAAGCTTAGCTTAGCAGTAAAATGATGATTTTGTGTAAGATCTCAAGACATTTTTATGTTTAACTATACTGAACTAAACGACTTAAATTACAATGTTAGTTACATTGCAATTCAGCGTAGCAATTCTGCAACTCAGCCTTGACCTGATTAATTGAGGTTAACTACGTAATACGAGTAGATTTAGCATGCAAATTGTTTAATTTAGTTCCGGCTATCTATGAATGTCCATCTATCTGCTTGTATGCAAACAGCTTAATTTAGGTCCTGGTATCAAAGATTTAAATCGTTAGATGCGCCCTCACCGTAATAAGACCGCGCCATTTTGTTACCACATGAAATAACTGAGTGCGCTCATTTCGAATAAGTTTACCTATAAATAAAATGTTAGCCGGACGTGTGGTGTGTTATTTTTTTTCGTGCAATATGATTGCACAATAAATGGTAACAATAACAGTTTGGTTTATTGCAAAAATCAGTGTGCGTGCATTATTGTTAACAAACATAATAAAGACGATGCTACAGTTTTTGATGTAAGGGCATATCTAAAGATTTAAATCTTTGCCTGGTATCTATGAGTATTCATCTGACGATGTCCCAGGCTCTGCAGCGTCCCGTTCAACAGGCTTGCTAGTCCATTTATCATCATTTCAATCGTAAAACGTCCACTAGTAAACACAGGCAAATAGTTGCCATACTCACCACGCTTAGCAGGCGGGTTGCCGAGCGCAGTACGCGATGTTGATACACGGAAAGACGCTGCTGCCCATCTTCCGCAGGTATCCCTTAGCAGGCTCTTACTGCATCCACGGTCGTGAGAATTAGGGTAACATTCTACTGCCGGCACCCTACGACTAGAACTCTGGACTAGGCTTAGTAATTATCTAAAATCCAACCACGAAGAATGTTTTTTTTGGAACGAGAGTTCCAAAAAAGTGTTCTCTACCTAACCTAATGGATGGAGCTGGCAAGCGGAGAAAGCAAGTTTGTGATTAATCATAATTGCTGTCATTGTCAAACAGTGTTTCCTACCAGTCAGTATCTTAAGGATAAAAACGGGCTAGACGACTCGCTCTACCCGTTTTTCGCGCACCGAGGGTTCCGTGCCATCGTACAATATAATCAATATCTTCTCTTCCGTTACTGACTGAGTGACCGACAGACAACGCACAGCCTAAACCACTGTATCTAGAGACTTGAAATTTGGCACACATATACCTTGAGTATGCCGTGGGGTGCCGGCAGTAGAATGTTACCCCTCCTCTCATGCCCGTGAATGCAGTAAGAGCCTTCTAAGGGATACCTCCGGAAGATAAGCAGCAGCGTCTTTCCGTGTATCAACATCCCCTACTACGCTCGCCAACCCGCCTGCCAAGCGTGGTGAGTAGGGCAACTACCCATCTTGGAGATCCATGAGGGAGGCCTGTGTTCAGTAGTGGACGTTTTACGGCTGAAATGATGATGATGATTATACCTTGAGTATCCTAGATGTGCACTAAGAAGGGATTCTTTGAAACTCCCACGGGAACGGGAACTACGCGGGTGAAATTGCGGGGTGCGTCTAGTATATGATAAAGGCGGTTTATATTTGTTGGAGAATCTCAGCGCCATCTCTTGTCTGTTACCGCTACCTATGTAGATTTTTTAAAATTTCGATGATTTCTAAAAAACTATAAACTAATAACTATAAACTAATTTTCCTGTAATTTTTAGGTACATACACTTCTAATTGCAATAAAAGTTTCAGGGCTTTATTTTTGCAAACTTCGGAGATAAGGGGGAAGAACGCAATTTTTTCAACGTTTTTGTAAATAAGTTGAAAACTATAATATATCGCTTAGCAAAACTAAAAACTGTTTATTCATGTGCAAATTAAATACCTTTCTTATGATATCCCACATAACCTAGTAACTTCACAAAAAAACCCTTTTCTAAAAAACTATGCAAATTAGGAATTCGCTATAATTTTCTTGTAAACTTTACATACACTTGTATTAGCTATAAAAGTTTCACGTGTTTATCTCCATAAACTTCGGAGATAAGGGGGGAGAACAATTGTTTTTTCAACATTTTTGTAAATAACTCTGACACGATACGGCTTAATGGACCTTTAATATGATACCCCAAACAACCTAGTAACTTCACTTTAAAAATTTGAGATAGGATAGGATAGGGATAGGATAGATAGATCCGCCAATCATGCAATCATAATAAAAATATTTTTGAACATTTTCATATATGCTGTGTAAGAAGAAAATTGTTCTTTAACTATTTCAAATTTCAAGTCGATAGCATGAGTAGTTCTCGAGATATCCATTTGTAGTGGGGTATTGATAGGTTGCAAGGCGCCGGCCTTTTACCTGGTATATAGTCCGGGTTTGTAGGCAAGCACAAGAAACACATCCACTAACAGTTTAACGTTTATTGAAGGGCACAGCACAATAGATATAGGTAAGCGTATAGTCCAAGAAGCGTAGAATGAAGTAGGAAGAAAGTCAATAGCGAAAGCACAACGAACAGTTCAGTATTTGCGTAATTATCAAATTTACAAAGCACCAAGGCACGCGCGTTGCGGTTAGCATCAGGAGAACTGAACGAACGAGTGAGTGAATGAATGAACGAACGAATGAAGTTAGTGGCGTTTGACAAGCCGAGGTCCCGTTATTGAGCACATTAGACCTACGATATTATCGGTGCGCAAGCGCATCCGATACGACACAAACACCTTCCGACATTCATTACAATTTAAGGTAAGTATACAGTTATACAATATTAATGTTTTTAGATGTGAATTTACAATTAATTATGATTTTATGTTTCAGGTTTTCTTCCTAGGTACGCCACACATTTGTTTGACAGACAGACAAAGTGATACCATAAGGGTTCCTTTTAACTATTTTGGTCTGGAACCCTAAAAAGAAAACTAACGCTATCCATAAGGTTCGAGGCAACTATTTTAGAGTTTTTACTTTTTAATGGAAACGACTCATTGGGCTGGGTTGGCCGCATGCGTAATTACGTGTGGGTTAAAATTACTATAACGTGGGTTCCACAAGGCGCAAAGTGCTCTCGTGGTCGGCACAGACGGATATGGCGAGACGCACTGGATTACGCAGATTGGCAGACATAAACCCTACACCGGAATAATTATTTCATAATTTTGCAGATGTTGTTTCGATCTATATTACTAAACGCTGGCTCGACAATGCCCTCGTATTTATATTTTAACACTTCTTGAACTCACCGATGATTGTACCACATGAAACATTCGCCGTTCCCGCCCTTTTGGCTCACATGACAGTTACTCATGGTGACAGTGACAGTTCGCTAACTAATACCCGTCAATACATAGGACACACGAGACAGCGTATGTATGCATTAGTATCGCACTTTATAATTTAAAAATTACAATTACAAGGACAGATGAGGCTGGCAAAAATTTAGGGAGGCCTATACCCAGCAGTGAGTGATTCCGGGCTGAGAAGAAGAAGACCTTAGTTTAAATGACAATACTACTCTTCAGCAGCAAATAATATTTTATGTAAGTAAGTTTGACAATGGAATGGATATACTACCGAATGGATCCCACAAGACAGGAAACGACCTCGTGGCAGACCAAGACGTCGATGGAGAGACGAACTCGACGCATACTTGGAAGACTGGCCACAGTAGCTCAAGACAGAGAAAGGTGGAAGGAAGGAAGGGAGGCCTTTGCCCTGCAGTGGGACAGTACAGGCTCTTAATAATAATAAGAATAATAAGTTTGACAATGCCCCTTTACAGCTGAGTTTATTTAGAATGTAAGTTTTACTTATATAATACATAGAGGTTTATTATCTTCAAAAGAGTTATGATATGATACTATGCTTGGCTTGTCTGTTTTTGGACTTTGGCTTTTAAATGAATTGTATTTTAGTTTTTAATATAATGCGCGTATCATATATCTAAGTGTTCTTTAATGTCCCTATGGAAAAATAAATGAGTATGAGTACTTCGAAGAGCATCTACGAGCATCTCCAATACCAAAATATATCTAGGTGATGTCAGATATAATTCATAAGGAATAAATTAAGTTTATAAGGCCATGGGGTGCTGGCATCAGAATGTTGGGCCTCTCTTGACTACAGGGGTTCAATTATTCTTATTCTTATCTTATTCTTATTGGTACGGAAGTACCAGAAAAGGAGGCGAAGGCCTCAAAAGGTCATCAAAGGTCGATAATGGCATTTTTGGGTTTTAGGACGTTTTTGAATATGGAGAATTTTATTTTTTGGTAACCTTTTGAGGTCACAATAACTCCGGTCCCTGTGACCCTAGGGTCACCAAAATCAATCAGTCACCTTCTCTCATTGAGACTGTGCTGTGTGTGACGGTGTGAAAAGGTTTCATGTAAATCGGTCAACGCGTTCGGTTGTAATCGTCAAATACACAGACAGACAGACAGACAGCGCTATGCACGAGTCGTTAATTTTTAGAGGGCGAAGCCCCCTAGGCTTCGCCCCCTAAAATTTAACGACTCGTAGCACTTTGTAGAGCGTCTACGAATCCCGTAGCATGTCTAGAACAGCTGTGCCACAGATCAATATCTACCCTGTCCCCGATGACGCAGGTTACCTCGGATCTGACGTAAGCTCTAAGGGTGGACGCACACTTGTTTGTTTCAGCTGAGAGTACGTTGAGTTTAGGTTGAAAATAGATTTGAAAAATAGGTTATCAAGATCTACCTTTTCTACTTGATAGGTTACCTTTTCTAGTCGATATGTAGAGGAGGCTGCAAGGGGCCGGCAGTAGAATGTTACATCTCCTCTCTTGCACGTGGATGTCAACGCGCCTGCCAAGCGTACTGAGCCCATGATAATTACTTAGAGATCCATGAGGGAGGCCTATGTATGTGGACTTCCAACCGCTGAGATGATTATGATGTGGAGGAGGTTTCTTTTGAAAGATTCTTACTGTATCCACGGGCAAGAGAGAAGGGGCAACATTCTACTGCCGCACCCCACGGCAGACTTGGTTATACCTCCGGAAGATGGGCAGTAGCGTCTTTCATTATATTAACATCATATTTATATATCATATTTGTTCAGGGTGTTCTGGATATTATTCTATGTACTTATGATAAAAATATCTATCCATGTAGTATAATATAGTAAATATTATTGCTTAGCTTGGGGCTAGATGATGCTGTGTGAATTGTTCAGCATTATTTGTTATTATTTATTTATTTATCATGCTAGGCAGTAGGACGTTCAGCCTTTATACGAAATTCGATATATTCTTGTGGTTATGACCTTTGTACCTACATTTAAATAGTAGTTTATGGAAAAATAAAAGTGAGGCCTTTACATCTATTATAGATGATTTATACAGCGACTGGTAATCATGCTGTACGGGACGCTGCAGTGTCTGTGGGGTGCCCATTTTGTCTCGGAAAAGCGATTGACCGAAAATCACAATCAACAACAAGTGTCTCCGAAACATCACCATCCATAATTATTATTAAGGTCCCATAAATATAATTTGCAATAAGATATTGTTCATCCTAATGCTCCTTACGCATAAAATTATTTTACTTAATATATAATTTCCAGTATCCTAGGAGTCAAATTGTCAGACCGGATAAAAAATAGTGAACTGCGCTCCAAAACACAGATCGCAGACGTCGCCCAAAAATCGGGCCAATTGAAGTGGGATTGGGCGGGTCACGTCTGCCGCAAGCCGGATAAGTCATGGGCTAAATCCACTACCGAATGGATCCCATAAGACAGGAAACGACCTCGCGGCAGACCGAGACGTCGATGGAGAGACGAACTCGACGCATACTTGGAAGACTGGACCACAGTAGCTCAAGACAGAGAAAGGTGGAAGAAAGGAAAGGAGGCCTTTGCCCTGCAGTGGGGCAGTACAGGCTCTTAATAATAATAATGATAGTAATAATTTCCATAATTTTTATCGTTATAAACATATGTGTCATAATAATAACGAATCATACAAATTATTATCCCGAATATTTTCGAAAGATTATAAAACCTTCCAGTGGCAGAATCGGGACGGAAGGACAGTAGGTTATTAGGTTTTATTTACAACTATCTGAACATACTGCCTGTGACAGAACCGAGATGGAGAGAAAGTAGGTTATTAGGTTTTTTTTATAACCATCCGAAAACACTGCCTGTGGCAGAACCGAGATGGAGGGACAGTAGGTTATTAGGTTTTTTTATAACCATCCAAAAACACTGCCTGTGGCAGAACCGAGATAGGGGCCAGACAGTAGGTTATTAGGTTTTTTTTTTATAATTATCCGAAAACACTGCATATGACAGAACCGAGATGGAGAGACAGTAGGTCCAAGAATTGACTTTTTCTCTTTTAATTTTCATAATGATCTACCACATGGTGTCAGAAATAATAATGAGATTGTATTGTTTACTGATGACACTTCACTTTTGTTCAAAATGAAACGACTTACCACCGATTATGATGAGTAGAATAATGCAATCTCAAAAGTTGTAATAGGCATAATATTAGAATTCAAATGGCGTGAAACCCAAAAATCCAATTACCGTAGGGTGCCGACAGTAGAATATTACCTCTCCTCTCATGCACATGGATGCAGTAAGAGCCTGCTAAGAGATACCTCCGGAAGATGGGCAGCAGCATCTATCCGTGTATCAAAATCCCATTCTGCGCTCGCCAGCCCGCCTGCTAAGCGTGGTGAGTATGGCAAGTACCCCTCATGGAGATCCATGAGGGAGGCTTGTGTTCATTAGTGGACATTTTTCGGCTGAAATTATAAACAGTTTCACTTTCGTGATAAATTACTTGAACTAAGTAACATTATTCGCCATTTTAAGGTCGTAGCACACGTATAAACTCGGAAAGGGATCGTAACTGTATCGCCTTTCGCTTCGCCGTCAAACAGTCGTCAACCTAACGTAAGCACGTAACCAAAACGGATCAGAAGCTCCGATACGTCGACTCGGCTACGGCTAGGCGAGGCCGCGCTCGCGGCTCGCCAACCGCTGGTGGACGGCTAGTTCAATCTTTTTGAATCCTAACGTTAAGTGTGGATGAAAAGACGTAAGCTAGGGTACGGAGAGCCGTAAGCTAGGGTACGGAAAACCGTAAGCGCAGGAACAGCAAGTCCACCGCGCACCGCACCGCGGTTAGTGAGCTTGTCCCGAGGCGAGGCGATAACGTTACGATTCCGATTAGTGTGCGTTGCAGTAGGGAGTTTCATATAACTAATACTGAACGGCTCGAGTTGATACGGTGACGATCCCGTTCCGAGTTGATATATGTGCTACGACCTTTAATCTACTTTCCGAATTACGATTTCAAACATGCAAACATTTAGTCCGTGCCTAATCAAGATATATACGTTTTTATCGGAAAGACAACGCAATACGTACTATCTTTGTAAAAACGTAATAAAAGAGAATATTATAAAAAGGTCACGTATTTTCAAACAAGGTTTCGTCGTTTGTACATTTAAATATATTTCGCGAATTTAATAAAAACAAATGAAAATGAAAACAAGATGCTGGAATCTGTTTGTTTAGTTCTTCTCTCTGTTCTATCGGTATGTGTTTCTAGTTATTTTCTATTAAGTTTTCCGAACGATAATTAAAATTATCGGCGCTTGACATCATTTAATACATATAATACGGCTTTCAACACGTACTTAACTTATTATCATCTTGCTGACAGTTCTTTGCTCTCAGAGGCCACGAACGGTGCTCATGAAGAAGGGCCTCTAAATGGTCTACGAAACGTCAGCAAGATGATATTAAAATAAGGTACGTGGAGAAAACCTAGAAAGCCGTATTAAACAATTATTTTTTAAAACATAATTAAGATATCATGTTCTTCTATTTGTAAAAAGCATTTCACTTTCATTTTCATATACACTACGTAAACGTAAAGCCACGCCGTGGAGTGCCGGCAGTAGAATGTTGCCCCTCCTCTCCTGCCCGTGGATACAGTACGAATCTGCCAAGGGATACCTCCGGAAGATGAGCAGCAGCGTCTTTCCGTGTATTAACACCCCGTACGGCGCTCGCCAACCCGCCTGCCAAGCGTGGTGAGTATGGCAACAACCGCTCATGATCGGAACTTGAAGATCCATAAGAGAGGCCTATGTCCAGCAGTGGACGGCCTGCGGCTGAGATGATGATGATGATAAAACGTAAGGCCTTACGTAGACGCTGCAGTGCCTGGGGCATCGTTAGATGTATTAGGTTTGCCCAGAATATAGACCACCTCTTTTGCGATTCACTGCCTTAGTATATTCAAAAACGTAGATGATATTTGAATCTACTAGTGAAAGAGCGGGACCAGTCTGGATCTCGATGTGTGTCAAGGGGTCGCGTCTCAGCTTTGAGGTAATCCGACAATTGCCGACTCGCGGTCTCCACTCAAAAACCAGTCTGACGGTGCGGCGTCCTACGGAGATCGGTTCTGCCGCAAATGTGACCTACTCGATACTGCAAAAATAGTTTACGTAATATTCTAACAATTCTCCTTTCTCATTTTCAGGTGTCACCAAATCCGATAAGCCAAATCCCGTGCAACGCCTGTCAACCATATAACAACCCGGTCATCGCAAGCAACAATAACCTTTATGCCCAACCCAATACAGTTCAGATTCCTGCTTTACCGGGCCCACTAGGAACTTCCCTGAACCAAGTACTGTTAACAAAGATTTTATCAAATCCATCACTGCAGAAGATAATAAACCCTAATACAAGACTTTACAATCAAAATGGCGACGAAATCCCACGGCAAGTTCGAAATACGGGAACACCTAATGTTATAAATAACTATTTTATTGTACCACCAGAGTTTTTCAATATAAATGACACTAACACTGGTGAACTTAAGTTGAAAGTGACTAATGATGGAATTATTAGAAAACCGCATAAAGGGAAAAAACGGAAACCAAAAGACGAAGAATCGGTTGTGGAAGGCGAAGTGATAAGCGAAAAATCTGTAAGACGTAAAATTAAACCTGAGTTGAAAAACAAGAAAGATTTAGATGTTATTCATGAATTTGATGCCGAAGGAAATGCAAGAAAACAGAGAGAGAATCCAAAACACAGTAGAAATGAAAATAAAATACAGATTCCAGCGGTAGAAAACATTGATGCTGATATTGATGAACAAAAAATTCCTGAAGAAAATAAGGTGAAAACTAGGAATTTAAAACACAACAAAGCCATTGAAATAGGAGACGACACAATTAACAAAAAAACAAGAAATAGCAAACACGAAGAAAGCATCGACATACGTCCTAAAAAGGCCAGAAAAAACAACAAAGAGGTAATTGAAACACAATACAACAAGATTTTGAAAAATATTGAAATACCGACGGATATTTTTGACAGTGACATTCCAGACAAAAGACAGCCCAGAGGTTCTAAAAGAAACGCCACAAAGAAAGAACCAGAACAGAAAAATACTGTATCTTCAAAAAGCAGAAACATTGCTCCTTACCCTGACTCACTGCATAGTTTTTTTCCCTACATGCCTATGGGAAACTATTACGACCCTAGTTCATTTTATCCGTATAATTTTAACCAGTATTATCAATATCTTGATCCTAGCAGAAATAATAATTCTAGCAAAAACAAAAAGAAACCTAAAAATTACTACAGAAATACTCATGCACCATCTAACAATACACACAAAAATAGAAAAAGTAAAACACACACTATTGAAATCATACTTGAACCTAAGAAGAAGAAGAAGAATAATACAATTAAAAAACCGGAAACCTATGAAGAGACATATATTGAAAAACATGAATCTGAAAATCTTGAAGTTGAAAATCTGGAAGGTGAAAATCTTGAAGTTGAAAATCATGAAACTGAAAACTTTGAAGTTGCAAAACTTGAAGATATTGAAAATATTACAAGTGAAAAGAATAAAACTAAAAAAGATACAATTGAAAAGAGTACTATTGAAAAACCTCAAGAAACTCAAAAACTTATTGAATCGGAAACAAGTATTGAATCGCGGGAAGAAGTTACTGAAATTCTAATGGAGAAACCGCAAAAAGTATCTCTTTTTAAAGAAACAGAGTCTTCAAGCACAGAAAGCTCTGAAAACTTTAGTAATCTTGAAAATTTTCAAGTTTTTACACCAGATTTAGGCGAGGAAGATGAAGTGCCTGTTATAAACAATAATGAAATCATTAACGATTATTACCCACGCTTTGATGGCGATGATTACTACAACTCTGATGCAGAAAACCTTGAGAATTTAGATGATAGATATTTCTACAATACGGAAAACAAAACACGGAAGAAACTTGACCGGTACGAAGTTTCCCGAAGTCAAAGAGATGATAGAAGCCAAATGTTAGAGAACCCAAATTTTAAAACAATTAAAGTTAGAAGAGTCGATTACAAAGATAATGAGGATTTGGAAGTTAAGCCTGAACATGCTACCCCTGAACACAATACAGTGAAATCTAGTGCAGAAATAAGAAGAGTTAAAATACCCCCTAAAAATACTAGGCCTAAGGTAGAAAATGTTGAAACAGTGTACGCTGGCTCCAAAGTTGCTAAGTATGGAGTAACCGATGATACTGTAGAGGATACGAGTATCTCAACACAAATTGATGACTCGGAAGAAGGTTCTGGTGAGGTGCATCCGACATACGTTATAGCAAAATCTGTTGGCCGTCCAGAGGACTATTGGTAACTTTTACTTTCTTATAAACAAACAAATCTCAGATTATGAAAGAAAAAAAAAATAACAGAAATTCCAATGTAGAATGTAGGTAGCTGTAAAATAAGTGTGCGGAGAGAAAAAAGTAAAAAAATGTCCTTAGCTAATAATACAAATTAAAGAATATTATAATATTTTATTATAATAACTCTCATATTCGTTTAGCTAAGAATAATATAGAAGCAAGCTTAAGCTAAGGCTATAAAAATAAAATCAGATCCATAAATCGCATTGTATTGTTATAGAAAGTGAGCTATTAAAGTCAAAATATCCGTGTTTTTTCATTTTGCTTAATTTTAGTTTTACCTGTTACATCTGTTAGTAGAAAATTAACTGTCATGCCGTAGTTTATAGAATAGTGGCGTGATCAGCTCCAGAAGACAATTAGTACCTAATTTTCTAAATCTGTTTTTATATCAGGGTTACCCAATTTGTTAATTAATTTATTTGGACAACAGCTATACTAAACTTGTTTAAAAAAGTGAGGTGCCGGCAGTAAAATGTTACCTCTCATGCCCGTGGTCTAAGGAATACCTCTGGAAGATGGGCAGCAGCGACTTTCCGTGTATCGACATCCCGTACTGCGCTCGCCAACCCGCCTGCCAAGCGTGGTGAGTGTTGCCATACCCCTTATGGGGCCAGTGTTCAATTAGTGGACGGCTGAAATGAAACAAAATTGAGAAAAAGTAGAGCAAGTAATAGATTATCACGAATAGTTATAAGATAATAATAAGAAAGATTATTTGCGCTAAGTAATATCATCCAGAAAACTACTTATTATTTATAAATAAGTAGTTTTCTGCTACAACAATCTAAATTAGCTGGACATGTACTGTGCTGACTGGTCGACTCACGCCTTGGACCGGGAAGTATGGAGAGAGGGAAGGAAGGCCTTTGCCCAGCAGTGGGATCCTACAGGCTGATTAGATTAGACAGATAGATTTGCGCCATATTACCCTGTCTTCGGCCAACCGCATCTAGCATCTGCCAGCGACCGTTTGTAGTGCATCCGCAGAGTGATTACGTATCTCGCGACAGGTTTTGCAACAGGCATTTGACAAATTCAAATTAAAAGCATCTATTTTTTAGAATGTAGGTATGTACATAGGTACAATGGTGAAAATTTATAAACTATAGAGTCCCTGTACACTCTTACCTAAATAGGCATGCAAATATTTTAGTCAATCGTTAAATTTATAGATTAAAAATTACACTTGATTAATTAAACATAAAATAAAATAAAAAAAGATAAAGGCATTAATGTCAAAAAAAAATATAATACACACATATTAATTTAATCTTCACATCTATTACAATACACATGCTTAAATCGACAGCAACGATTGTTATCAAATGTCAATTTTGTATTAGAGAACAGCAAGGTTAGGAATTGACATTTGACAGCCATCGTTGCTGTCAAATGCCTGTTGCAAAACCTGTCGTGAGACACGTAATCACCCTGCGGGACAGTGTATGGCTTGTAGTGAGTGTAGCTACCATCCTTTCAGTTGAGTCTCTGGTTTACTT
Organism: Pasiphila rectangulata; assembly: GCA_963082625.1. Classification (NCBI taxonomy): domain Eukaryota; kingdom Metazoa; phylum Arthropoda; class Insecta; order Lepidoptera; family Geometridae; genus Pasiphila; species Pasiphila rectangulata. Next base: position 26,682,806 of record OY720235.1, read on the forward strand.
TTCAATTTTACATTAATTTCTTGATTAATTGTCAGTTAAACAATTTGTATTTAGGCGTATTTATAAAATAAAACAGTACATATTATGCATAATCACACATTTATTTCCACATTACAATTTAGTTATCATTGTTAATATATCATCCAGAAAACTACAATCTAAATTAGTTTCATCATTATTTTGTACTTACACTTTCTGCTACTGTCAATAAAAGTAATATTTCTTTTAAATCACTTGAATGATCGAATAAAGGATGAATAGATGGCGATGAAATCATGTTTGATGCTGTGATACCAGAAATTATAGAAGAACTAACAGGATTAGGACTATTTGTTTTTTTTGCGGGTAGAAAAATAACTATTGTTAGCCAAGATTGGTGATGAAAATGGCAAAATAGAACAATTTGGATCCATTTTACAGGATGAGGAAGATAATCTATCGTTCAAAGTCGAGTTTGATGATGGTAATTGTAATTCTATGGGCGTAGATGATAAGCAATTAGCAATTAAACTGGGTGAAATCAGAGGGAGTTGAGTAGGTAAATTATTAAATGTTTTAGGTTGGTTGTTCTCAACTGAAGTTTGTGCATCTAAAGTTCCGGGCATTAAACAGTCAAAAGAGTCGCTCATTGAGAGTTCGGATGGTTTAAAGCTTGTTTTATCAAATATAGATGGAAGAAATGAACATTCTGATATTAAGCAATTTGGTGTAATATCTAAGAGGGAAGATAAAATTGGTGATATCTGTGGAGTTGGAAGACACACTGGTATGGGACTGTTGGAAATAGAATTAGTATTCGAGGATGGTAACATTTCTTTAACACATACCATGTATGAACCAGGATCTGTCGTCAATGGTATTGAACTACTTAGTAATTTAGGACATGTGTTTGACGTATCTGTACTTATTGATGGAGTTAAATTTTTGTTAAATGTAATCGGGATAGGCTGTATATCATTTTTTGCTGACGATATAGCTGGTCCTGTATTTGTTGAGGAAGATGGCGGCAGCGAACCATAATCAGGACAGTGCGAAGATAAAGAAGGTTTAAATGCTGCGAAGGTGTTACTATGCGAAGTATATGTACGGGACAACGGCAAAGAGAAAGTAGAACTTGGTTTATATAAATCAAAGTTCGCAAAATTTCGTGACAGATTCACATTCGACAGTGAAGATATTGGTGGTAAACTATTGAATTGCATATTTTGTGATGAAAACTGAGAATGTGGATAATTTATCTTAAACTTTAAACAGTCTAAAGGTCGCAACATATTTATTGAAGGCATAGACCGAATTGTTTCTGTACACTTTGGAAAATATAAGTCGGCATTAGAAGTATTCCATGATTTGACAACTGGAGGTGTTACTAAATCTGCAGTATTTGATATATTAATAGATAAACTATTATCAACTGAATCATTAAACTTTTGACCTGAGGTGACATGTGTAACAGAACTTTTTAAATCCACTGGTGATTTAAATACACAGGATGGCGATGATATGAAATTAGCATATGAATCAATTGACTTTTTTAATGATAAATTTGTATCAGCTATTTTGTTTGCCCCTGAACATTCGATAAGAGCGTTATTTCTAAAAGATGGGAAAGAAGTCCCTAACTTTGAAGAAAATCGAGAAGAACAATCATAGAATTGGGGTTTCGCAATATTATTTCCAACTTCTGGTATCAAAACGTTAGGTAAGTTTTGTGTAATTATATTTTTTGACGCATCTTGCCCAGGCGCAAAATTGTTCCGGATTTGTGCCCTTTTCTCAGGTGGTATAGCTTTCATCGGTTCTATCTGCGATGTTATAGAAGTTAATGGGGAGAGCGTGATCCCACGGGATTCAGGAAGCATAATCTGAAATATAATAATAGTTTTATTTTATTTTTAACTTTTAGGAAAACTTACAGCTAACATAGATACAAACATGAACATAATAGATAGGTACAGAAGGCCAGTTAGAAGTTTTCACAAAAAGATCAATATTTATAATAATTAACAAAAGAAGCAGAAGGATATGTCACAAAAATACATTGGGCCAGGTGCGTGTCGGGTCACGCGCTCATGAAGAAGAAGAAGAAGACGAAGAAGAAGAAAATCATTTACGGATCCACATTAAGCTTAAGTACATAAAATGAATAGGTACTAAAATAATAAAATTAACAACTTTAATATTAACACATGAACACAAGTAAAATTTGTGGACCAAAAGGTTCTACCTCAGCATAATGTTAATCCTTAAATATAAGGAACAACGCTGGTTTTCAGGTAGGACCTTAAGTGAGTGTCGCACATAAAAAAAAAACAAAGTAAAATAAAATAGATAATGGTTTTTAACTAACTACCCAGTAACTAAACCAAACTTATATAATTAACGGAATAATAAGCCCATTCAACACCGGATCAGCTCAACAATAAACTAAAAACAAAAAAAAAAAAAAACTTCAAACGGACGGTTGACTGGCAACCAAACCTGGCTTGACTGTGACAGGTGACTTGACACCAATTCCGTGTTTCTGAACGAAACTTGTATCCGAACGCATTCGTCGTCCGCGCGTTTTTCGCGTAAACAAGTTTGACATTTGTTGTCAGAGTAGTGAAAAAAATGTAGGGTTTCGTAGTTAACCGTAGACCTGTTGTAAGAAGTTAGTGCATGTTTTATTACCTTCACTATAACATATTTATCATAATCATCATCATATCAGCCGTAAGACGTCCACTGCTGGATAAAGGCCTCCCTCATGGATCTTCAAGTACTGCGGTTGGAAGCGGCCTGTATCGAACGCCGACCTGCGATTCTTACCAGGTACCGTACATCTTGTAGGTGGACGTCCTACGCTGCGCTTGCCGGTCCGTGGCCTCCATTCGAGAACTTTGCGGCCCCAACGGCCATCCATTCTGCGCGCTATACATTCCCTGTTCATTGCTATTTGGCTATTTTGGTGACCCGAGTTCTTCTACGTATCTCCACATTTCTGATTCGATCCCGTAAAGAAACCTCGAGCATAGCCCTCTCCATAGCCCGTTGAACGACTCTAAACTTATTCACAAGGCCAATAGTGTAGGACTACGTCTCGGTTCTATATGTCATAACTGGTAACACACACTGATTGAAGACTTTCGTCTTCAAGCACTGAGGTATGTTGGACGAAAAGACATTGCGAAGTTTCCCAAACGTTGCCCATCCGAGCTGGATTTGACGATTGACCTCTTTCTCGAAGTTGTACCTACGGACTGTTTGTCCTAGATATATGTACGCACTCGTCGTCAACTTCATGAGCCGAGTTCGCAACCATTACTGGAGCAGGCACGACATGAACATTCGACATAATTTTCAAATGATACTAATAGTATATTATTGAGTTTTTACCCATTATAGTTTTCCTAGAATGTTTATGGTTAAAATTGTATTCACGTTTTTTTTCAAAAAGCTAGGTAGTTTAGATTATATAGGCAAGGGAGGCTCGAATAAGAATTAAAAATTTATTATTTTGCAAACGTAACCCTAAATCGAAAAATTTTCTATGCTGAAATGGTTTTAACTCCAAAATTGGAAAAAAATATATTATAATTAGCATTTTATTGAAGCGTTATATTTCTAGGACTGCTAGTCTCTTCGCAAAGCCGGTGACGGACGGACAGACAGACAAAGCTTTCTGTAAAGGTTCCTTTTTTTACTACGAAACCCTAAAAAACTACTCATAAAATTATTTATCTGAAATAAATGATCATTTAATTTAAAATTACAAACTAATTATCACTTATTAGTAAACACAACTTGCATCAGTAGGTCTATCATGAGTTTTCATAATCTACTCGCTAGCGACTAGTAAAAAAAATATGACAACTGGTACAGCGCCTCTAGCGGATAGTTTGGTACTTAAATACGCAGTAAACTATACTACAGCGACTGTAGTTTGAGCTTCATTTGCTTAGAATTTGGTACTATGAGTTACAAATCTGACAGTCACTATCATCTGTCAGATTTGTAACTCAGTAACGTGCTATTACTACTGTAGTAACGGCAGGCGATCTAACAGTGACAACTCATGGTAGACACACAGTTATTATCACCAATTTATCAGTCAGTCACATCTTACTTAAATGTTACTTTCTACTTACTTATCAGTGTTTTTGCTCACAAAAGTAAAAATAACTTATCATTTAGTACATTCGTATCTTCGTAGTCGAACGTCTGGCCAGTCCGGTAGATAGCTGATTATATATCTCGCGACAGGTTTGCAACGGGCGTTAATCTCGCGATCGCTGTCAAATGTCAATTCGTGAATTAACTTTGTGACGATGTACAACAACATCTGTTAAGTAAATCAAAATTGACGTTTGATAGCGATGATCATGAAATTTGCGCGTGTTGCAAACCTGTCGCTAGATTCGTAATGCGGAGGCCGGTTAATTCCCGCCACGGACCAAATAATATCATCAGATAAATAAAAAACTTACCAAAAATTTTAGAAACAAAATGAAAAACAACACTCCCATTTTCAACGAATTGTCTTTCAAAATGACGGCGAAACTACTAACCTATATTTATAAACAAATTTTTCGAAATTGTTACTTTTCTAGGAATTACTGACTTTTTATAGAAGACATTACCGATAGTGTGGCCTATTTTCCAATAATTAGTTGCCTGATTCTGTTTTACAATAACACGTATATTAATAAGTTGCGACATATCAAAACACAGTATAGGAGATAACATTTTTTTTAATTATTGAAGTGCGTAATTAAGTGCGTTTTTAAACAAAGAAAAGAAAGAAAATAAATATAGTTTTGAGACACAAAAATATGTATTAAAAGAAAAAAACAACAAAGACATTTCAAGAGTTCTAACATAACAAGGAAGGGAATACATTTCAGATAGACTCAACTAACTAAGGACACAAATAAGTAGTAGGCGTGTTTTGTGGGGTCAATAAATGGGCACTGCCCAGTATTACCTACCTCCACCTTATAGCGAGCTATGAGACTGCGACGCTGATTTTAAAGCAGGTCCTATTGTCCTATACTGCTACGCTTTATCTAGAATTTAACAAACAATTTTTTTTTAATTTAAAGTTTCAGTAATATCATGCCGTAGGGTTTTTAAGTAGGTGGTAGGCATTAGAAAGTTGCCCCTCCTCTCTTGCCCGTGGTGGTAATAATCTGCCAAGGGTTACCTCCAGATCAGCGTGGGCAGTAACATCATTATAAACATTCCATACTGCGCTCATCAATCCGTCTGCCAAGCGTGGCAAGATGATGATTAGTACTTCGGGCCCTTAAGGGAGGCCTATGTCCAGCAGTAGACAACCTTCGGCTGAGGTGATAATGATGATGATGAAATGTTAAACCTTGATGAGTCTCGATGGTTTACCTACTTGATCTCGAAATCAAATTGAGGCTATATAATCCATAAACGATGGAGCCGGCCGTAGAATGTACCGCACGACGTAAAATTCATGGTTACCATAATAATTCTAAGCTAACCAAAGTACGCAGATAAGAAGGGTTTAATGGTATATTCTATATTGTAAATAGAATATACCATTAAACCAAAGAGTATCGTTAGAATCGTTAGATGTGGCCTGACACCAAAAACTGTGACATTGTCTTTATCATTCTTTATTATTGGAGTTAACAATAATGCCGACGCAAGCACAATGGTTTTGCCAATAAACCAAAATGTAATTTAATTAATGGAATCAGCCGTTACTTTGATGAAATCCATGACAATAAAATGCAATTAAAATATTTAGTGAAGCCACAACTTTAGTGTATTACAATTTTAACGAACAAATTTAGTGACTACGTTGTGGCTTCATTTTCGTTCCAGCCGCCGACCAGTCAACACCTCAGCGTCTCACTTGATGATGCCTGGCGGAGAGGAGAAACACGTGTCGTCGTATAGGTTTGGGTATGCATGCTGCACTGACAAACTAGTTCTCCCTGCATGTGCATTATTAGCCGGTGGGAAGGCGGTGCTCATGCATCTCAGCATAAGCGGAATTAAAACTAAATATTTTAATTGCATTTTATTTAAAATGTAATTGTTACAAAGTTGTGCAATCACATTGCGCGAATTTTCATGAAAAAAAACAACACCCTCCTCGTCAGGCTAAAACTGTTTTTAAAGGTACACTGATTCCAAATGAGCTCACTCATTTCGTTTGTATACAAAATGGTGCGGTCTCATTACGGTTAGAACGTATCTAACGATTTAAATCTTTGCATTAAACCACAATAAACCAAGAAACCGTCGACACAGGCCGCAGGCGCCGGCGCCCGCCGTGTTCCATCATTACTCCTAATGTCGCTCGATACATTGTTATAAGGTCTCCGAGCTTGTTAATAAGCTTAACAAGTTCGCGTTTGTTTGAAATGAAATAAAAAGTATTTATTAGACACACACAAGAAGAAGCAGCTATTTGAAGGCACCTATGACTTATTATGGGTAATAATAAACACATATTATGAGTGAAAATATATGTGTGAATATATATAACTATGAGATTATGCCGTGGGGTGCCGGCAGTAGAATGATACCCCTCCTCTCATACCCATGGATGCAGTAAGAGCCTGCTAAGGGATACCTCCGGAAGATGGGCAGCAGCGTCTTTCCGTGTACCAACATCCCGTACTGCGCTCGCCAACCCGCTTGCCAGGCGTGGTGAGTATGGCAACTACCCCTCATGGAGATCCATGAGCGAGGCCTGTGTTCAGTAGTGGACGTTTTACGGCTGAAACGAATGAGTGAAAACAAAAAAAAATATAAAAGTACAATGGCAGTTAAAAAAAAGAAAGGCAAGCAGCCCACTCAGCGGGTTAAGTGAATTATGGTGAAGTGTGATTTTTGTAGTTGATATCTCATTATTTATTTATATTTATAAACCTGATGTTTCGCACTGCAGGTTAAAGGCCTCCGCTCACTCCTTCCACTTATCCTTGAGCTTGTTAAAGCCAGTCTTTCCTAAAGGAGTCAAGCTCATCTCGCCATCGTCGCCTGGGTCTACCACGTGGTCGTCTTTGTTGGGGAACCAAGTCGGTTGTGGTTTTTGCACATAGTTGTTGGGGGCATACGGCTGAAATGCTATTTCAGGTAATCATCATCATCATTTCAGCCGTGAAACGTCCACTACTGAACTAAGGCCTCCCTCATGGATCTCCATGTGGGGTAGTTGCCATGCTCACCACGCTTGGCAGGTGGGTTGGTGAGCGCAGTACGGGATGTTGATATACGGAAAGACGCTGCTGTCCATCTTCCGGAGGCGTTCCTTAGCGGGCTCTTACTGCATCCACGGATAGGAGAGGAGGGGTAACATTCTACTGCCGGCACCCCACGGATATTTCAGTTATTGACTATAAAATCCGTAGTACAAATCGCGGTTGTTTGTATACATCTATTAAATCATATTTTACATTTGAAAAAGTTTTAATACTTATATATATATCAGACATTATAGCAGACGGCACACCTGGTGAAGTGTGATTTTTGTAGTTGATATCCCATTGGGTAGTCAAGATGCTACTTCAGGTATTGACTATAAAAACCGTAGTAGTAGAACTTTTTGTGAAGAGTTCACCCGGGAAAGTACTAGCACCATACCTATTTCTGCCGCCAAGCAGTATTGTCTGCATTGCTGTGTTCTGGTTTGAAGGGTAAGTTTAATAAGACCGGTGAAATTACGAGCACATGAGACCGTACAACTCTGTCTTGAGGTGACGGGCGTAATGCAATGCAGCGTTGGTCATATAGTCACATGTTTCGTGACCGTGGTCACCTCGGTATTGCAGGTGTAATGTAGGTAGAGGATACCTCTTTACTTCAGGTGGGCCTTCGGCTTGTCTCATCATTAAGTCGGGTGTAATGTAGGTAGAGGATACCTCTTTACTTCAGGTGGGCCTTCGGCTTGTCTCGTCATTAAGTCGGGCGCAATGTTGGTAGAGGATACCTCTTTACTTTAGGTGGGCCTTCGGCTTGTCTCGTCATTAAGTCGGGTGTAATGTAGGTAGAGGATACCTCTTTACTTCAGGTGGGCCTTCGGCTTGTCTCGTCATTAAGTCGTATAAAAAAGGACAGATCGCGGTTGTTTGAATATATCTATTAAAACAGAATTTGCATTTGAATTAAAGGCTTTCATAATTTTATTTACTATTATAGCAGACGGCACGCCTGATGAAACGAGATTTTTATACTTGATATCACATTGGGTAGTAAAAATGCTACTTCAGGTAGTGACAATAAAATACGTAGTACAAACCACGGCAGTAAATACTAAATTACGCATTAAGTATAGGTAGAGCTAACCTATAAATAATACCTAATAATTACCTATAATTAGTAAAGATACCATTAGAACCGCAGAAGTTCTATTATACTAATAAATGGTCGACATAGGCCGCCGACAGCGTTCCATCATTAATCTTAATGACGATCAATACATTGTTAAAAGGTTGTTATCCGACCTTGTTAAGCCTAACAGTTGTCCGTCTGTCTGTCCGTCTGTCAGTCTGTCAACAACCCTCAACCCTCAACGTCTCAAGAACATGTAATGGTATCGAATTGAAATTAAAACCATATACTCAAATTGCAGCTTATTTAAGTTGAAAAAAAAATATTCTGAGTAACATAAAATCACATGTTTTGACATTGTTAAACCTAGTACTATAAAATTTGGCAAGGTATATCTTATACTGTAGATATAGAAAAAAATCCAGAAACTATACATTTGCAATAAAATATAGAAAAATAGTCTTTAAAAATGTACGAAATCAATCATCGAGTTTAAGCAACCCTACGCGAGGTCATAAATTGGATGGGTGACCGAATCTTTTTATGCATTTTTAAAAATTTTACTAAATCAGATCAGCTAAATCAAAATTATTATGTCCCTACATACCTACGGAACCCTCGGTGGGTAAGACCAGCTCGCACTTGTCCGGTTTTTTTTAATATAAGCAGGACACTTATGGTAGGTAGAAATTAACTTTGAATTAAAGTATAGGAGTAGATTAGACTATGGAGACGGACATAGGCTTCATTTCGTTGCGTAAATTAAATCAGAAGGGGGTTAAAATAGGGGGTGAAAGTTTGTATGGAAAAAAATATTGGAATGCAACTTAAGACAATGAACAGGAGAACTCTAGTAGTTACCTGTAGATGGCGCTGTTCCGGCTTTCCGGCGGAAAGCACTTCCGGCTTAAGGAAGCGTTAAGTATCGATTTGACGGACGTGGGTTGGAATCCCCCCGGAACCGTAAAATTTTACTACTACTAATAATATTACTTTACTATTTTGGCTTTTACTGGCTTTAATATTTTATAAAGACGATTGTAAATTTCTATTTTTTTTATTTTGTGACATGCTCTTATTTCACTGTTTACCATGTATACTGTTGGTATTGCTTTTATAAATAAATAAATAGATACTCGATTACCACTAAACCTAAATATACCACGATAGTGACGTTAAAACCCCAAGGTAGTAAATAAACGACTGTTCATAACAAAAAATAATTTATTTCACTTACATCTAAAATAATTAGAAAGAATAAAGGTTTAATCAATATTTAAGATGTATGGCTAATCATCGTATGCTTTCAAACAATTTAATATAAATAGTTATCTCTGTTATTAACAGGATTAATTAACTCAGGGTAAACCACTGGTTCTTGTATCGGCAAAGTGTTGCTCAATAAATTGCTCACAACAAGCAACTGTAATGCATTAGCTAAGTTATTAGCTACTGAGCCATCCTGTATCACATTGGGTAGTGAGGATATTCCGTTGGGTAGTGAGGATATTCCGTTGGGTAGTGAGGATATTCCGTTGGGTAGTGATTGTATTATATTGGGTTGCCGCGATATTACGTTGGGTAGTGATTGTATTCTATTGGAACGCTGAATCACATTGGGTAGTTGTTGGATAACATTGGGCGATATCACGTTGGGTATTATGTCGTACGGATCGCATCTGTCGTAGGGTAGGTTGTTGATTTGGTTGGGTAGTAGTATCTCGGTAATGGGTAGAACTTGCCGGTTGGGTATAACTCTGTTTAAGTATTGGGAGAAGGCGACCTGAAAGAGAAATGATTACGCTTTTATAAATTATTTCAGTGTTGGATAGCCCAATTGTCGAGGAAGGAGCGGCGCATTATTGAAAAATGTTGCATTACAGAGGAAAAATGTTCCATTTGAGAGCTATCGTTTTGTGCCCCGTTACGCAACCATTACAATGTATGACGGAGTTTTTCCGCTTATAATGTTTGCAATAAAAAGTATATTTCTATCTAAAACAATCACCATTTCAGCCGTAAAACGTCCACTTCTGAACACAGGCCTCCCTCATGAGCCTCCATGAGGGAATTGCTATACTCACTATGCTTGGCAGGCGGGTTGGCGAGCGCATACTGGATGTTGATACACGGAAAGATGCTGCTGCCCATCTTCCGGAGATATCCCTTAGCAGGCTCTTACTGCATCCACGGGCATGAGAGGAGCGATAACAATTTATTGCCAGTACTCCACGGTAATAATACTTACATTTAGTACCGCAAGCTGTGCGAAAGCAAATATAATTATTTTTGCACACATTTTATCCCGGCTAAGTCTACAATATTTTAACTTCAAATATCTGCAAAGATTGAATGCAAACTGATATTATATAGTGTTTTTGTACTGTTTGAAGACTTATCGGATATTAGGTAATATGCTAATGATGCAATATTTATGAAGTTCTTGTTAGAGATAAATTTGAGATAATTATCTCATTTTGCGATAGCGTTGATGTATGCACGTGCATGTTTTAACAGTAATATGTTATAAAAATGGGCAGTAGAATGTGTCTTCTCTTATGCCCGTGGATGTAGTAAGAGCTTGCTAAAGGATACCTCCGGAAGATGGGCAGCAGCGTCTCGCCTGCGTGAGGCAGCCCCTCATGATCAGTACTTACTCAGCCATGAGGGAGGCCTTTGTCCAGCAGCTAACATCCTACGGCTGAGTTGGTGATGATGTTGATAATGGTCATACATAAATAATAATAATAAATAATGCTGGAAAATTCACATAGCATCATCTTGTACCCATAATACAAGCTCTGCTTAGCTTGGGGCTAGATGATGCTGTGTGAATGGTCTAACATTATTTATTATTATTTTTTATTGATACTACTGATATACTTAATACATTATACTACATAGATAGATATTTTTATTATATGTATGTAGAAAAACATCAAGAGCACCCTAAACAAATATTTGCAGATCATACAGACATCATTCCCGATGCGGGATTTGAACCTGCAACCTCATGCGTCGAGGCGGACCTTCGCCCGCTGCGCCATAGAGGTCTTCAAATTTAATAAACAGAAGTTTCGTAGCACGTCTACGTCGTAGATGCTCGTAGACGTGCTACGAAGTTTATGAATTAATAGATTCCTACTAATATTATTATAAATCCAAAGTTGTGTATGGATTGGATGTTACCTCTTTAAGAACGTGCATCAGGCCCTCTTTGCTTTCGCCCTCTTTTCCGGTATCCCCGTACATTGGTACGGGGGTACCAGAAAAGAGGGCGAAGGCCTCAAAAGGTCAAAAATGGCATTTTTGGGTTTTTGGACGTTTTCGGCCATTGGCAGACTTTTTTTTGGTGACCAATTGAGGTTACAATAACTCTGTCCCTGTGAAACTAGGGTCACCATAATCAATCAGTACCCTTATCTTATTAATCCGGTGCTAACAAAACGGTTCCATGTAAATCGGTCAACGCGTTCGGTTGCAATCGTCTCATACACAGACAGACAGATAGACAGCCAGCGCTATGCATATTAGGGGGCTTCGTCCCCTAATTAGCGCCGCTCGAGATGGATTTTGTGCCCCACTTCCCTTCACCCTTCTACCAAAATACGATAATAATAGAAAATACATCAAATTCAAGCACAGGTTCGTCCCTCTCGCAATGCCGTAGCCAACTGACAACATAGCGTCGAGCGGAATGACAAGATATGGTTTTCTCGCGAGTGAGAAGTACAGAACGATAGACCCGCACCGTATTTTCTAACCACGTAAGCGTCAAAACTGTTTTACCTTATTACAAGTTAATTAAACTACCAATAAAAAAATTAAAAGATAAAACTAAAGAAATACTTCTAGGTTGCTTGACAAAAACAAAAGCTTAATAAACAAAGTAACAACAGTAAACTTACTTTTATTGTTCATATTAATATTATCACATCCAAAGCCTATCGAATGCTCGGGTTTATTATGCGAGTTGCTAGAGAGTTTTCAAACTTAGATACTTTAATTCTATTATATAACAGCTTCGTTAGGTCCATACTTAAGTACGCATCAACAGTTTGGAATCCTAAGTATAATATATATATTTATGAAATTGAGAGGATACAAAACAAATTGCTTAAGCACTGTAGGTATCGGTTCCCCTTGTTTCCTAGCTTGACCAGCCTTCAAATCCGTCGAAGTGTAAGAGACCAGGTAGGTATTTTTGTATAAAATATTATCAGGTGAAATTGACTCTCCATTTTTGCTTCAAAATATTAAATTCCATTGTACCCGTCTTTCTGCTCGTAAAAAAAAAGACTTTTTGGACGACTACTGTAATAACAAATTATAGGAAGAATGTGTTTTTGAATCGAGTTTGTGAAATATTATAATGAGAAACTTATTGATGTAGATATATTTAGCTTAAGTTTGTCTTATTATCGTAAACAGGCTATACAAAGGCTTGCCCACTCTTTGGTTGATTGAAATAGTTTCTTATTTTGATGTTATTGTATTTTTTCTTTGAGGTGGTTTTAGTAAATTTATAAATTTACCTGACATTGTTAATATCACTTTCGTTCCTTTGTTAATATTATTATATTTTTAACAAAATTTTTGTTCGTTATGCATGTCTCTGTTAATATGTTGAAGTGGCAATGGGCAGGCCATGTAGCTCGCAGAACAGATGGCCGATGGGGCTGAAAAGTTCTCTGAAGCGGTATTGAACTCACAACCTATGGATTGAAAGTCGGGGGTTCATTTTACTCGGCCAACACGGCACAGACTAACAGGATGTCAAATATTTCGTTTTGTATATTAGACACCAAGGAAATGTGTCAGCTGGTTGCCCGTAAAGCCTCCATTAATCAAGGTGATAAACCAACGCCGCGACACGGGATCTACGGCTTACGAGCATAAGGCCCCGTTATTCGAAATTAGCCAAAATTCAGTTGCAAAGTCAAAGTCAAAGCATGTATTTGTTAGAATGTAGATGAAACAATGGTGAACATTTATAAACAATAGAGTTTTTTAACAAATAATAGCAGTAGATAGTTGCGAAGTTGTCATCATCATCATTTCAGCCGTAAAACGTCCACTACTGATACAGGCCTACCTTATGGATCTTCATGAGGGGTAGTTGTCATACTCACCACGCTTGGCAGGCGGGTTGGCGAGCGCAGTACGGGATGTTGATACACGGTAAGACACTGCTGCCCATCGCGTATGAACCCGTGTATGCATTAAGAGCCTGCTTAGGGATACCTCCGGAAGATGGGTAGCAGTGTCTTACCGTGTATCAACAACCCGTACTGCGATCTCATGATCGGGATAACATTCTATCGCCGGCACCCCAAGGCGCGTGGTTGGAGCGTAAACAGAAAAAGAGGTATGAAAGACCATATCTTATGAACTAGAAATTACTATCGGAGTATTATCATTTCTCATAGAAGATAAAATTAACAAAAATTGCATAATATTTCGATGATCTTGAATAAAATGAAATATCTCACGTTGGCACATTGAAATATTGGTATCATTTACAAAATGGGTTTTACGACGAGAGGGTACACATTTATACTAGTGCTTCAACTTGCGATAAACCATGTAAGATTTTTATAATACTTTTAAACGACTTCCTCTCGGCGCAGCGGGCAAAGGTCCGCCTGCTACGCAAGAGGTTACGTTTCCGTTTTTACGTGTTCTATTGCGGTACTCAAAAGGTTCTGTCAGAATACCAGCGTTGCATTTTTATCGTTGCAACTATTGCTGAGACAGAACCTTTTGGCACACCACACTTTTATGAAAAACTGTAACCTTCATAAGTTATTATTAATTATGTTTAAGGTGTGGTGTACCAATAAACGCATTTAATTTCATTTATTTTCATCATTTCCGATCCCCGCCTCGGGACAAATATCTGTACTATCTCTAAATATTTGCCTGGCAGACAGATATGGCAGCTGATTGCACGTCATTTCTGTAATAACTTAGTGTATATCTGTTTGTTGTTTAATATTTTGGTGTGCAATAAAAAAAAATTGTAGATTAGCTCAGGATGTTCTGAATGTTTTTCTATCATCTAAACTGTTTTGTGAGTTGAATTTTGAATAAATTATTATCTTATTCTCTTATCATCATTTCATCCGTAATACGTTCACTATTGAACATAGGCCTCACTTATGAATCCATGATCTTTTCTATATATATATTAAAAAATATCTATCTATGTATATAGTATAATGTCTTAATTATATCAGTCATCTAGTACCCATAACACAAGCATCTGCTTAGCTTCCCTTCTTTATATTTTTTTTTAGTAGTTTACAAATAATACATAATTGTACCCTAATAATATTACAATCTAGCCAAGAAGGCCAATGAGCAATTTATCTTTGACTTAGTTTTATAAAATAAATTATATCTAAGAATGTGTCCAGTGGCACTTTTCTTAATAAATAAATAAATAAATAAATAAATAAATAAATAATGCTGGACAAATCACACAGCATCATCTAGCCCCAAGCTAAGCAGAGCTTGTGTTATGGGTACTAGATGACTGATATACTTAATACATTATACTACATAGATAGATATTTTTTATTATATATAGAAAAACACCCTAATTAATTAATTAATTAATGTCTCTATTTAAGGGGAAGACACTATGTTCTTGTGTTCTTTTTTGTTTTATTTACACTATCACTTTACACTACACTAACTCAAAAGGTTTAGTTCTTTTAAGTTCTTCCTTCTTTATAATGATGCTGTGTAAATTGTCCAGCATAAAAAATATTCCTCCGTTACGAACTCCGTGGTCCAGTTGGTTTAATACCCGGCTGCGTCGCGAAGGCCGCAGGTACGATTCCCGCCGCAGGACGAGTGTTAGTATTTTTTCTACAGTTATTTGTCCCGGGTCTGGATGTTTTTGTATGATAATGCATGTATTTACAAAAAAGTTATATCAAACATCTGGTATCCATAACATAAGGTCTGCTCACCTTGGCGCTAGATGGTGGTTAGTGAGTTGTCCAGTATTATTATTTTTTAAAAGGCAGTGAGTGTGAGTGGGACAGAGTGTGATATGTGACGATAAGTCTCCAAAGTACAAGAACAAAGAAATGGTGCACAAGAAAATCAAACACTGGTCGTCAAAAATGTTTGTGGCGATCCAAGTTGGTTCTTCTGTGTACCGTCTACGCTGAACTTTGAAGGAAGATTTAATTTCGATCGATCCATGTAACCGTTCCACCAGTGTGCGGCACAAATATTTGAATCTAGAAAACAACAAAATGTGCAGGCACTCTTCGAACTTGGCGCATACTGAGTTGCAGTATGTCTTTAGTTCTGAAAATCAAATGGTAAAATTATGTGAATATACTTCAAACGGGAGGACAGTATCGGGCCAGGAAGCAGCAGACGCATTCGCTGAATACTTCAGTTCCGTTTTCCTTAGCAATGTCCCGATTCTTGATGCTCAGGCAGCACAAGGAGATGGTGACACTGGAGATGCGCGCTCTATTGCAGTGGAAAGCGTTTCTTTAGTTGATTTGCGTCGCGCGATCCGCAGGTTAAAGCCTTCAGCAGCTGCGGGTCCTGATGAAATTCCGCCTTTTTTGGTAAAAGCAGAAATGCAATCTTAACAATTAACAATAGAAATTGTTGAAATTGTTAATTGTTAAGATTGCATTTCTGCGTTGGAAGAACCGTTGCTGCATCTTTTCAATCTTTCTCTCGACTCTTGTCGCTATCCTGACAGGTGGAAAATATCAAGAGTGACGCCTGTCCCTAAGATAAGGACTTCTTTAGATGTAACCACCTTTAGACCAATAGCAGTTTTAACAATTTTTGCAAAAATATTCGAGTCCATATTGAATTGCCACATCACCCGACAATTTGAAGTAAGTTTGAGTAACAAACAACATGGTTTTTGCCGAGCTCGTTCTACAACGACCAACCATATAAACTTTGTGGATTTTGCGGCAATCCAAATGGAAGCAGGTAAACAGGTTGACGCTGTGTCTTTGGATTTCAGGCGGGCTTTTGATGTTGTCGACAACGACATATTATTAGGAAAGCTATCAACTCTGGGTACCACACCCAAATTGCTAAAATTTTTAGCTGATTATATGAAAGATCGTAGGCAATACGTGCGGCTTAATATGTATCAGTCGAACATATACTATACGAGGTCAGGGGTCAGTCAGGGTAGTACTCTTGGTCCCACTCTTTTTCTGGCCATGATAAACGACTTGCCACAAGTACTTACCGTGGCGGATTGCTTAATGTTTGCCGATGATCTAAAGATATATCTTTCAGTTGGTCAGGTTTCTGATTGCCTGAAATTACAGCAGGACTTGGAGTCTGTTTCAGAGTGGAGTCAAGCGAATAGGCTAGCTTTTAATGTGTCGAAGTGTAAGGTCATTACTTTTTCCAGACTACGAACACCACTAACACAATCTTACACTCTTGACGGCACTGTCTTGGAAAGGGTTGGCGAGATTCGTGATCTGGGGCTCGTTATGGACTCGCATCTTGATTTTCGTGAGCATATTATATCGCTATGCAAGAATGCGAACAAAACGTTGGGCTTTATAATGAGAACAGCTGCACAATTCCAAGACATAAAAGTGGCCATCATGCTTTATAATGCTTTTGTCCGCAGCAAGCTGGAATACAGCTCTATAGTGTGGGACCCGCGAGAGGCAAAATATTGCATGATGTTGGAGAGAATTCAACGTAAATTTTGTAGATATGTACGTTTATAAAAGACAATATGGTTACTATCCCTATCTATTTCCATCTTTGTTTGTCTCAGGTATGATAGGTGTTGAGACATTAGAGCTAAGGCGTAAGCTGCAGCTGGTTATTCATTACTATTTAATTCTTCACAATAAAGTCGATAATCCGGGTGTTCTCAGTAGCTTAAATCTATATGTACCTAATAACTATGTGCGCTCAGGTCGTCGACAGCACAACCTATTTGGTGGTATTGCTACGCGAACCCAACATGCAAGCAATTCGCCGACGATCAGAGCACAAGCGCTTATAAACTCATTTTTGCAAGAGTTCCAGCACGTCGACATGTTTCACGATAAGTTGTTTATTATTGTTAGATCTCTTCTAGTATATTTAAGTAAATTAAGATAGTAAGTGTTTTGGTATCATAGCTGTAAACTTATGTCTTTTGAAATAAATAAATCTAAATCTAAATCTAAACTGAGAGAGGAGTGCCTGCACATTTTGGTGTTTTCTTACATTCAAACATTTGAACCGTCCAAATTTTGGTTTTTTCTAGCATTCAAACATTTGTGCCGTCCACATTTTAGTATTTTCTAGCATTAAAACATTTGTGCCGTCCACATTTTGGTGTCTTCTAGCATTCAAACATTTGTGCCGCACACTGGTGGAATTCTACCTGGTACCGAGTACGTTTATTTCCACTTCTTTTCCTCAATTGTAAAAAAAGTTATCTGAAGCAAACAAATTCATTTATGTGCATAATTCATTTTAAAAGTCTTTAGATTTTATTCGTGAATTTACTATTCCAAGTTCTTTACCCTAATGAATAAACATTTACTGACTTTGACTGAGGGGTTCAGCGCTAACACAAGTACAACTCTGCGCTCGCTTTGCTAGTGTACATCCACACGTACGAGCCCAATTTTCCGTGATTGATGTTCGTGTTCAACATGTTTTGTTCGTTCGTGCGTAAACGGCTTAAAACTGTAGAAGATTGGATATTTTTGCGTATTTTACAAGCTTTTATTTAGCTTGCCCTATAAGTATGTAATGTATGTGTGTATGTAAATAAGTTTGTTCGCGGAATCTTGCAATTCAATTTTGAAGCAGATATCTTCAACCAATTGAGTTGAAATTTTGTATACATGTTTACTTTGGATGACAATGCATAGTCAGCTATGTGACGTCACTCTGAATCCATCATGGCGGAACACCCAAGATGGCGGACTACATAATTTAAATGTACCTCTATAATATGGGTATCAAATGAAAGGGCTTGCTGAGAATAACTCAAAAAATGAAATGACGTCAATCTGAATCCAACATGGCGTAACACCCAAGATGGCGGATTACTTATTTTTAATGTACTCCTATAATATGGGTATCAAATGAAAGGACTTGTTGAGAATAACTCAAAAAATTAAATGACGTCACTCTGAATCCAACATGGCGAAACACCCAGGACTGGACTGGATTGAACTGGACTGGAATGGACTGGACTGGACTGAACTGGACTGGACTGGATTTGTCTAGACTGGACTGACCTGTCCTAGACTAGACTGGACTGGCCTGTCCTGTACTGTCCTGGCGAACAACCTATTTTTTCATGTAATCCTATAATATGGGTATCAAATGAAAGGGCTTGCTGAGAATAATTCGAAAATGCAATGACGATACTCTGAATCTCTTACAATATGGGTATCAATAGAAAGGCCTTGCTGAGAGTTACTTGAAAAACTATATGACATCACTCTAAATCCAACATGGCGGTCATGAGATGAACAGACAAGAAACCAACTGTCCAGTGATAACTACAAGGGAATTATACGTGATTCTACACAATATGGGTTCAACACATCTGCAGTTTACTACATTAGTGATTCCACACAGCCGCTATTTTAACGCAATCGGGATTCAACCTATTCGTGGTTCTGCTCAATATGGGTTCCACGCAATCGCGTTTTACTACATTCGTAATTCCTCTCAGTTGTTATTTTTACACAATAATAGCCATAGCATTTCAACGAAATCAATATATAGCCTGGCCTATAATCTATTTCCTATCTTTGTGCGAGTGACGTCTGTCATCTCAATTTTTTTTCAAAATTTTAGGTTTTAAAATGTTCTTACTGAGATGACAGACGTCACCCGCACCAAACTATATGAAATAGATAATAACACCAGTAAATGAATCATCATTTCAGCCATAAAACGTCCACTGATGAACACAGGCCTCCCTCATGGATCTCCATGGGGTAGTTGCCATTCTCACCACGCTTGGCAGGCGGGTTGGTGAGCGCAGTATGGGATGTTGATACACGGATAGACGCTGCTGCCCATCTTCCGGAGGTATCCCTTAGCAGGCTCTTACTGCATCCATGGGCATGAGAGGAGGGGTATCATTCTACTGCCGGCACCCCACGGCGGAGCAGTAAATGAATACAGAACTTATTTTATTTCATTTATTCATTGCACCATGGTTATTTACACAGATGATACATTACATTGCTTGAATCCTTTACATGGGCCCTGTTAGGGCATAGCAATATCTTAAGATTAGTCTTAAGCTAGGCTTAAATGCATTAAAATACTAGATTATAAACCATCAAATATAAATTCAACTACATTTAATTACGGTGCATTGAAATTGGATTGTATAAATAGATAATTGTGGGGTAATGTTTTTTGAGCGTATGTACGAGTATGTATGTATGTAGGTACGTACATATGTGGGTATGAATGTTGAAACTACCAAAACTACTTTTGTCACCGCATGCGGCACCTTATAGTATTTAGTGTATACATTACTCAGTTGAATTTTATTTCTAGGTTTTGTGGTACTTGTTTTTCTCTTTTCAGTTAATTATTTTTAAGCAGTCGGGTTTTTGTTTTTATAATAATAATTTCCAGGCTGTACTTAACAAGTCGTGTTTGTAAAATAATAATAAAACAATAATTTTAAATATTTATTTTAATAAATCACTTAAACATGTAACATTTGGATATATTATTTATGGAGGTTAGAGACGCATTTTACACATCTAATAACTTAAAAATGTTCTAAGTAGATAAAAGTGTCGTGATACACTTTGTTATTTCCTTCCAAATAAGACCAAATAAACTGAAATAACTTTTTTTTACAAAACTTGTTCTTTAAGAACCGGATGTTATTTTAATTTTTCATTTTTCAGGTCACGTCACAGCAAATCCAGCAGTTACCACAATACATTATATCTAGCTATGGACCTGGTAACGCCAACCCAAACGCAATAACATCTATACCTATGCATTCGAATCTACCTATGCAGTCAAATCTACCCATGCAGTCGAATCTACCCATGGAGTCGACTCTACCCATGCAGTCGACTCTACCCTTACCGTCGAGTTTACAACAACAACAATCATCTCTACCTATGCAGTCAAATCTACCTATGCAGTCGAATCTACCTATGCAGACGAATCTACCTATGCAGTCGACTCTACCCACACAAACAGATTTGGGTACGCCAACCTCAAACCCTGGCAAAGGTCCCAAAGTAGAGTCAAATGGACCGTTAGACTCCAATATCCTTAATAACTTAGCCATAGCTTTACAATTACTAATAGTAAGTAACATTATGAACATGCCAGAACCAGAAAGACTAAGTAAGCTAGATTGTATATCGAAAATCAATCTCAAAACTGATCATATAGCTTACTCTCCGATCTCTAGCTATGTAGATGCATTACCTAAGAGTATATACTACGATGTATCAAAGCCTTTATATACCCAATCAACGGGCTACGATAGTTTACCTAATGCAAAGTTTTTAGGCTCTGGCTCTGGCTTCGCAGAGCCGTCGTTTAGCCCAACTGTGGGAGTGGGAGCTAGTCCCAGGTCCAGTTATACACTAATGTCTCCATATGACGCGTTGGGGACGTATGGGAATCCCCTTTCGTCTATTACGAAGCAGGATTTCCAAAGTCCGTACGCTTCTATACTGGCTGGTGAGAAAGAACTGTTTTTAGGTGATTTATTTTCGTAAGTTAGTTTATTATATTAACTGTTTGATGTGGTTGTTTTCTGTTTACCTTTTTTGGAATCGGTGTCGTACCCCCCCCCCTACTGTAATATTTCATTATCTTGTCGTGGGGTGCCAGCAGTAGAATGTTACCCCTCCTCTCATGCTTGTGGATGCAGTAAGAGCCTGCTAAGGGATACCTACGGAAAATGGGCAGCAGCGTCTTTCCATGTATCAACATCTCGTACTGCGCTCACCAATCCGCCTGCCAAGCGTGGTTAGTATGGCAGTTACACCTCATGGATATCCATGAGGGAGGCCTGTGTTCAGAAGTGGATGTTTTACGGCTGCAATGATTGTCTTGACGGACTGTATCACTTAGGCTTAAGCACATCGCGTTTGTATCGTCAGCACGTACAGTCTCGATGATTAACCGAAGTTCATGTTTCGTAATCATGATTGAAAATGGCCGTGAGGTGCCGGCAGTAAATTAATAAATGAAAACAGAAAAAGAGAAAGATACCTCTCTTCTCTTGCCCTAAACGCAGTAAGAACTGCCAAGGCATACCTCCGGAAGATGGGAAGCGACTTTCTACTTCCTTTGTGTATAAAATATTGCAACAACCTGAATGATCAGTACTTGGAGATCCATCAGGAATATGTCCAGCAGTGGAGGTCCTGCGGCTAAGATTGTGGTTATTTTTATGTTACCGTACCCTAAAGAAAAAAATCGCTCTGACATTATTACAGGACAGAGAAACGGACACAACTAAACTTAAGGCATGAAATTTCATCGCACTTTAGTTCATCATCATCATCAACATTTCAGCCGTATAACAGCCACTACTAAACATAGGCCTCCCTCATGGATCTTCACGAGGGGTAGTTGCCACACTCAGGGGTAGGCAGGTGGGTTGGCGAGCGCAGTACGGGATGTTGATACACGGAAAGACGCTCCTGCCAATAATCCGCAGGTATCCCTTAGCAGGCTCTTACTGCATCCTCGGGCATGAAAGGAGAGGTAGAATGTTTCTACTGCCGGCACCCCACGGTATGGCATTTTAGTTACCTACGTACGAGTAAATAAGTTTTTATTGGTTCGCCTCGTTGTCCGTCTGTGTGTATGTCAACATCCTTAGAACAATATTTATTAGACACACAGTAGAACTATGACCAGACTGGATTTATTTGCACCTGTTCCGTGGGTAATTTTATTGTTGATACTAAGTTTATCAAAAATAGATGTTTATTAAATTAAAAATGTAACTATAAGAAAAAAGACCAAAGCAAAGGGTGTTCCACTTTCAAAATAAACGTGAGATACACTTACTATTAATTTTATAAAATAGGGAATTACTCACTTATCTTCGACGTTATAATACTACGTGAGTAATTCCCGTTTTTACAAAATCAAAAGATGTTTGTCAAAAAGTTCTAATTATGGCAATGAGCGGGCCACTTACAGAAACTTTGTAGATGGTCGCAAATCGCAACTAACTGGACACCTTCTTTTTGCATCTCGAAAAAGAAGACGAGGACGGTCAACAAAGAGATGGTGTGATGATATCATAGATATTGCTGGAAATACGTGGTCAAGAACAGCCAAGGATAGAAGCCAATGGAAAAACTTGGAGGAGGCTTTTACCGCCAAAGGCGGTCCTTACCAGACAGATTAGTTAAAAAATATTGTTAGGGAGTATTTAATTAGATAAAAAACCTAGATTTAGTAAACTTTTATATTATTTTAGTTGGTAAAGAAATAAAGCTCGTTTCATTTTATTTTATTTTTTATTATGAAAAGGATCCCCAACAGTTCACATATCAAAAATTATACCTTAACAATAATACGGACACAGTTTGATATGTAAAACCATTATTAACACATATTTAACCGGGTATTTATCGCGTTATTTACCTTTATTATTGTCCGACGTTTCGACAGGATTGCACCCATCGTGGTCCCGGGAAGTCTTCCTGGGACCACGATGGGTGTTCACAATAAAAAAGTAAGGCCTTTGCATCTATTATAGATGATTTATATAGCGTCAGCAACTGGTGATCATGCTGTACGGGACGCTGCAATGCCTGGGACATTTTTAGATGGATTAGGCTTGCCCAACACCATCCTCTCAGCTTAGTCAGCTATTATTCAGAGGAAAGAACAGGTCAATACGTCTGAAGCTAACTAAGCCGCGGTAATAAAGGTAAATAACGCGATATATACCCGGTTAAATATGTGTTAATAATGTGTCGTGATCACGTAAGTTTAAAAACGATTATGTAAAACCAATCACGAGCAAACACAACATGTTACTTTGCCTCGGACCATTTCGGATCCTAAATAAGAACTGTAAAAACCAAAATATATAATCACACACCACATCCGGCTAACACTGTGATAGAGGTGTACTGATTCAATGGTGATCCAAATGATCGATAGATAGATAGAAAATGCTTTATTGCACATCTTAAATATAAAAATAACAACAGAAAGATAAACACTAAACACAAAGAGACAATTGGCGGTCTTATCGCTAAAGAGCGATCTCTACCAGACAACCTTGGGATGGATTGATGATACATCAAGGGGTTTAAAGATGTACGAAAGGTTTTATAAAATTTTCAAATATACCATACTTACATAAATAATAAAATATCAAGACGTAGTATATACCTACATAAAATATTACATACGTAATATATAAATACATAAACTTACATATATACATAATAAATATAAACTAAGTATGAAGCAAGCAGCTAGTGACAGCAGGACAAATAGTGTGATGATTGTGCTCACTCATTTCGTGTGTAAGCTAAACGATGTGGTCTCATTACTGTAAAGGCGTACCTAACGATTTAATTATTTGGTCGTGTCTGCATTCCTTGACAAAATGCTGATCGTTGATGTTTGGAAATTTACCCCGCATCGCACACGTTTGCGCTGACTGCGGTGAAATCGACGACAATGCATTTTTATAACGCAATGTCGCGAGTTCCGTCCTTAATGCAGTTTAAGCAAAGATTTAACACGCTGCTGCACATCTTCTGGAGGTATCCATTGGCAGATTTTTACTGCAACAGCGAACAGATTCATTTATATGCCTTATTTCTTGTTAATATAAGACTAAATATGTTTTATTTTTATTGTAAGTTGACGTGTCTATGTTTTGTAATTGTAAACTAAGGAAATAATAAATGAATTTCTGAATTTCTTACTGCGTGGGCCATGCCAGGGGCAAAAGAGAAGGGGCAACATTCTACTGCCGGCATTACTGTAATCTGATGAGTTTGCTGACTACTACATAGTTACCATTACCTATTTACAACTATTGATTAGATCCCGTGGGGGGCAGTCGAATGTCACCCCTCCTCTCATACCCATGGATGCAGAAAGAGCCTGCTAAGAGACACCTCTGGAAGATGGGCAGCAGCGTCTTTCCGTGTGTCAACATCCCGTACTGCGCTCGCCAACCCGCCTGCCAAGCGTGGTGAGTATGACAACTACCCCTCATGGAGATCCATGAGGGAGGCCTGTGTTCAGTAGTGGTCGTTTTACAGCTGAGTCTACCCGTGACCACGAGAGTTAGAATTATCCCTCCATATACATACTTATTACGACATACGAAAAATATATGTTTGTAATCATAAAAGGTTTCAACCTATATTCTTATCAGTTTTCGAAATTGAACTGTGCAATTATGTTAATGTAACATAACGATGGTTATATAAGGTACCCACGTTATTAGTTGCGTAGTTTTTTTGTTTTTTATCATGTTGACCACGGCTTTGTGGCTTCTGGGTTTGATCTTCTGCCAGGTAAGAAAGATATACACACATCAACATTGTCTAGGGATATTCCATTTCGAAATGATTTGCTTACAAAAATCTTACAAACTATTTTCTTTTTAACGAGCTCTGTGGCGCAGCGGGCGAAGGTCCGCCTGCGACGCAAGGGGTTGCGGGTTCGATTCCCGCCTCGGGACAAATGTCTGTACGATCTGCAGATATTTGTTCAGGGTGTTCTGGGTGTTTTTCTATATATAATAAAAAATATCTATCTATGTAGTATAATGTATTAAGTATATCAGTCATCTAGTACCCATAACACAAGCTCTGCTTAGCTTGGGGCTAGATGATGCTGTGTGATTTGTCCAGCATTATTTATTTATTTATTATTTATTTTAGAAAAAGTTTATATATGGAATTAAACCTCTTTTGTTCCCTTTTCAAAATTTGGAAAAAGAATAAAAATAGAACGCAATAAACAAAAGATAGAATGGGAACTCCGATTTAAATTAAACAACGTTAATTTTGCCGAAGATAAATTAACTTTTATTTAGTTATCAATAAGTGCTATCTAAGTCATTTTTAATTTTAACGGATCTTGTGATATTCGTAATGTCATGGAACGTCGAAATTTAAGCAGAGAAAAAATGATAAAAGCGATAGCCATGTTACAAGCCGGTGCTATCCAACGCGTAGTTGCCAATACCCTAAACACCAAACAAAACATAATTTCTCGATTGTGGTCACGTTATCATATTACTGGAGATGTAAGAGAGCGCCACATTAGAAAAATACGAGTAACCACCCCTAGACAGGATCGTTTTCTCCAAAATTCCGCCAGGAGGGAACCTAATCTCACAGCAAAGCAGCTAGTGCAAAGGCTTCAGTCAGACCATCAGCTGTCAGTCACCGACCAAACCGTCAGAAGAAGGCTACATGAAGTCGATCTTCATTCTCGTAGGCCGCTTCGTGTGTCATCTCTACGACGAGGCAATCGCGGAACGCGACTTCTTTGGGCTCAAGAACATTTGTTATGGAACAATGGCCAATGGACAATGGTTCTGTTTACTGATGAGTCTCGGTTTGGATTCCACCCCGATTCACGAAGAACACGTCTTTGGAGAGTTCCAGGCAGAGAAAATCGCCTCCAGCATCCAAAAGAGGTTCATTCGTACCGAGGTGGGACAATCATGGTTTGGGCGGGAACTCGTATTGGCGCGTGAACCGAACTCATTTGGATAAGAGGCAGCATGACTGCACTAAAATACCGAGAGGAGTGGCTATCGTTGTTCGTTGAGCACACACGCGCGCGCACGGATCTTTTTCTATACCCCCCCTCGATCTCGGCAGCGTATTTTTCAAATACGTCTGTCGAGTTCGGCCCCTCGGCCGATCGCGTTCGCGAATTTCTTCGCGGAAGTGTCGGTGAGGTGCGCGGACAGCCATGCAGCAGGAGGACGTTGGTGGACGACGGGATTCCCCGGACCGTCCACCAATAGATCGCGCGTCGGCATACGACCCCCGGCACCACGCCGAAGCACCCAGGACCCAGCGGAGACAAACAGCGTCAAACCGCAACAGTCGATCGCGGTTGGTCGTCCTTGGAGGTCGATCACCGTTGATCGACACCACCAGCTCGGAGCGAGAGCGCATCACTCTCGCGAAGAAAAGTCCCCCGAAGAGGAGCAGCCCGCGGGCGCAGACGCCTGAGGCGATGCCCCCCCCGCCGCATCCCCGCGACCCCCGCAACCCCCGCAGAGCCAGTCGTCCTCCCCCACGCTCGCTGTCTCCTAAGACTGCGCACGACGTTAATCTTAGCGTCTTTGCGCAGCTTATGGAACAGGGAATGATGAGCGAGGACCTCGCAGAGCACCTGAGAAACTTCCTGCAGGAGAAGGAGAAGCTACTGCGCGGCACACCCGTGCCCGCGCCCGAGCCCCTCCCCCCGCCACCCCCCCAGGAAACTGAACACCCGCCGTCACCACCGCCACCAGGCCACCGTCGCAAACGCGAAGAGCCGTCCCCGGAAGAGCGTAAGAAGCGGGCAATCGACCGCCAAACGCCCGACCACGACCAGAGTCAAGACCGAGCCGAGGAAAAGGCGATGTCTACTCCACCACCACCGTCGCCTTCCTCGACGAGGTCTACGACGTACGCGTCCCTGGCGGCCACGCCGCCCGCTCGCCCGCCACAGCTGCCCCAACAGGGCACCACGGAACGCCCCTCCGAGTCAGCGCGCCCAGGACCATCCTGCACAGGTGCGCAACCCAAGACC
The DNA here is from genome assembly GCA_963082625.1 of Pasiphila rectangulata. NCBI lineage: Eukaryota > Metazoa > Arthropoda > Insecta > Lepidoptera > Geometridae > Pasiphila > Pasiphila rectangulata. The sequence goes on from OY720235.1 coordinate 26,709,887, forward strand.
CGCTACCCGCCGATTGTCGTCGAACGGATGCCTAACTGGCCACGGCAGTTCAAGGCCATCAAAGGCATTCTAGGCCACACCCCCAACGCCCGGCCATATGGAAAGGGCGTTCGCTTCACCCCGGAGTCGGCTGGCGAATACCGCGCCATCCAGAAATACCTCACGGAGTTGGATGAGCCACTTAGCTGGTTCTCCTACTCCCATCCCGAGGAGCGCCAGGTAAAGGTTGCCATTCGTGGCATCCCAGCCGACACACCACCTGAGGAGATTGTGCAGGATCTCCAATCCAAGGGCTTCACGGCGGAGCTCATCAAGCCCATACGAGCAAGCAGAGGACGTCCTGGCTGCATTTTCCTCGGCATCTTCAAGCCGACCCCGAACCTCCTACCCGCGATCTACGCAGTCACGGAGGTACTCTTGATGCCGGGGATAACAGTGGAAAGCTGGAGAGGCAAGCGGGGCCCTGCGCAGTGCCACCGTTGCCAAGGGTTCCGCCACTCCAGCCACCAGTGTCATCGCCCCCTCGCCTGCGTCCGTTGTGGAGGGCCACACTACGCAGGCGACTGCCCCAAGAAGAAGGAGGACCCGCCTAACTGCGTCAACTGCAGTGGCCCCCACACGGCCAACAAGACCAGCTGTCCAATCTTCAAGCGGGAGGCCCGCAACAAGAAGGCGGGCACGACCGCCTACACCACATCCCGGGGCGGCCATGACAAGCCGCCAGCCAGACCACCACAGCCACAGCCCAGTACTGTGGCTCAACACTCACGGGCGGAGCACGGCGGCTCCCTCATGGCCCCAGCCAACGACCCCACTGCGCGGTCGAACCGCCTTCCAAGACGGAGGAGGAAGAAGAAGGTAAGCCTGGTCTTGCCTTCAGACACCGAAACCGGGACGACCTCCCGTTCCAAGCAGACGCCCCGGCCCCCGGCACCAGCAATGGCCCAGCCGGAACTCACCACAGCAGCAGCACCGCCAACAAACCCGATGCCCCAGAAGCTCACACCGGACCAACTGCGCCCCGCAGCCAACACCACAGCACCGATATCATTCCAGCACGACCAGGCCCATCTGGAGGTGCTAGACGCAGCGCTGCAGATCCTGAACGACGTGTTGCTAGCGATCCGGCAGGGGATAAGCCCGATCCCGCAAATCGTCAGCGGTATAGCGACGCTCGTTCAGCTGCAGCCGCGCCAGGGGACCTGAAAAATAGCCTCCAGTCCAACCCACGCCCGTATAACGCGGGCCCAAGCAATAGGCTCAGTGAGCCGTCCCGAGGACCCCTTGGTTGTAACCAAGGGCGAAAAAGATCACCGCAGTCAGGGGCTCACGCCCGGAACTGCTTCCCCACGCGGACTTCGTCCGCGTGAGAAGAAATTCCCAAAAAAGAAAAATACCGAAACGAGGTAGGTAGAACCTGTGATCATCATTCACAGAGTTCAAATTGGCCAGGAATTTCAGCTCATGCATGATAATGCCCCTCCACACACGGCGCGATTGGTGTCAGCTGCCCTTCAGGAACATGATGTCGCGGTTTTGGACTGGCCTGCACAGTCACCTGACTTAAACCCCATTGAACACGCTTGGGACACGTTGCAACGAAGGGCTTTCAGCAATTTTCCGTCAAATTTGACCACAGAAGACCAACTTTTTTGCCATTTAAAAAGAACATGGGATCGCATACCCCAGCTAGACTTTGACACCCTAATTTTGATTATGAATAACCAGTGTAGATGTGTTATCAATTTCAGGGGAGGCAACACCGATTATTAAATTGTAAAAAGGTAATTTTATAAAGTTATGGCAACGTAAAAAGAGTTTTAACACAATTTACCGAACCTTGTAAATTTTATGATTTTTCGAGATATTGTTCCTACTTTAATTTTTATTAAAAAATAATATCAAACAATGGTATTTTATTATTATTAATAAACAATACAAAATAAAGATTCTTGCCATACCTAGTTTTCTAAAGAAATAATTTTCAGTTTTTGTAAGAATCAACAAAATGTTGAATATCCCTAGACAACGTTGATGTGTGTAGGTAACAAGTTTATTAAATCCAAAATTTTAAGTATCCCCCGAATCCGTAACTAGGCTCTGAGTTTACTTTTTTTTTAAATTTTGTGTGTGTACCCTCAGTCTTGCAATCTACACAAATCATCCCGTTTCATTTGATACCATACTTGGGTATGTTTGAAAACATTCGTTATCTCATGAATGGCCGAACCGATTTCTATATAACTTTCAGTTTTGCATTTTACAGATAATTTTCTGATACCAAACTAAGGTATATTTGGAAACATTCGATTGTTCATCCCCTCTTCTACCCCCCATATCTTGATAGAACATAGTACGTTATTTTTAAACATTTTCAAAGATATAAAAAATATAAAAAAATGACATAAGGTTATTCATTTCTCTGAAAATGTTCTACCTAAGTGTGGTTAAGCACTTTAAAAATAACAAACTATAGAATAAGCTATGGCGACATCTTTAGTCATTGCTACTGAATGCAACTTCAGACAATGAACAAGAGAACTCTAGTAGTTACCTGTAGATGGCGCTTTTCGGTTGCTCAAACCGACATCACCTTATCAAGAATTTCAGCGAGTCCCGACATGGGTTCTGTAGCTTAGCGGTCGAAGCACTACCGGCTTAAGGAAGCGTCAAGTATCGATTTGTCGGACGTGGGTTCGAATCCCACCGGAACCGGAAAATTTTTGATAAAGTTATTAATTTCTTTGATCAAACATGTTTAAGAACCACCGCCGCAAAATCTGCTTTCAAATACAAGAACTGCATGCAAATCGGTCCACTCGTTTAAGGGCTATGGCGCCACAGACAGACACACACACACATTATAGCTGTCAAACGTACGTGATTTTGATACACGGAAAGACGCTTGCCTTGCCAATCTTACGGAGTACTTTTGTACCACCCGGCAGATTGTTACTGCATTCACGGGTAAGCGAAAAAAGCCAACATGCCAGCAACCCTTTATAAAAATTAATACATGACCCGCCACGCGCTAGCAAATTATTCCGGTATGTTTGGTTAACCGCGGTAGTTAGTTAACCGATTTGAGCGACAATTAACCGAAACTAAAAAATCTAGCTTAGCCGTTATACTTTTCCTAGAAAGTTCATAGTTAAAACTACACTCATGAATTTTTAGATTTAAGTGTGAAGAAAAAAACTTTAAATCTTTAATATTTCGCAAACGGAAGTTTTGCAACTCCTAAATGATTTTGATATACATATGTACATACTTTTACAAATTATTATCATCTTCCTATCCATAGACGCTTTCTTCTTTTGAGGACAAACTAATCGTAATATACAAAAATAAAATTTATTATTCTGTATTTCTAACCTAAGCTTTGGCATTATTCGCAGGTTCATTCCCAACTCTGTGGACCCGGCGGCGGCGGTTACGGTGGCTTCGATAATGGTTGCGTTTGCGGGTGCGGTTGCGATTTTGGACCATCTTTGAGTCAATCTTGTGGCTCTTGTGGCCCATCATGTCCATCATGCGGAATACAAGCCCAATCATGCAACTGTAACCCATGTGGCATAACTTCAACAGCGTGCTTACAACTGCCGTCAACTTGTCCTTGCATACAATCGTGTGGCCCATGTGGACCATGCCCTTGCATCCAACCTCCATGCTGCCAGTCGTGCGTACCTTCATGCAATGTTCAAGTACCCTCATGCAGTGTTCAAGTCCCACCGTGCAACATACAAGTGCCATGCAACATTCAAAACTCATGCGGTTTACAAGCCCTGAATAATATCGGTTCTTTGATACAATCATGCTCGAATACCTGCGGCTGCGGTTGTGGTTGTGGTTCAAACCTCTTGCCTATTAACTCCTGCAATTGGGACTGTTCATGTTCATCCCAAGTTGTACCAGTTATTGATAACACACTAGCGATAACTTTGGCAAATGCCTTACAGCTCCTAATCGTCAGTAATCTATTAGACAATACGAAATGTAATTCTATCTCTACTTACGACCCTTGTGGTTTCCAATGCGGTAATGTGTTTGAGCTATTATCACCAGATTTCTGTTGTGAACCCGATCCTATTGTTGAAATTCCGTGTTGCCTAGAACCTGTTTACGACTGCGGTTGTAATCCTTGTGGTAATCCATGTCCGAGCTGCGGTAACATTGGCTGCGACTGTGGTTTCAATTTATGCGGTTGTGGTTTTAACAGCTGTCAATTTAGTCCTTTCAACAGTTTTGGTTACGATCAATGTTCGCCTCTTGCAGCTGAAGTAATGTTTCCAGCGGAAATACCTGCTCAGTTGCTATGTAATTTTGGGTATATGCCGACTACTGTGCCCTGTGTTAGTGTAAATGTTGAGACATTGCCATTCGACTGTGGTTGTAGGTATTAGATTAGTTCTAAGCTGTGGAACTGTGCTGTAAATAAATTGGGGTGTTTTGAGACAGTCGTTGATTTGCGCGTCTACATTATATTCTTTGTTGACAAAATAAAATTAAATGAAATATTTCAAACGTATTTATTTTGTTTAATCGTTTCCTTTATTTATAACTATTACTTACTTAATTTTTTATCATCATCATTTCAGCCCGTTTAACCATAGGCCTCTTCTAAATATCATTGGACCACCATGGGTGGTCTGCCTCTTGGTCCCACCGTGTCTTTTGACCATTCAGTCACGGCTTTCGTATATCTTCAATTACCTCTTTGAACCAAGTGACTGTCCTTACATAATATCGTACTTATAATAAATTATCTAGTTGGTATCAAGAATTGTTTTTTGCAGACAGAAATAATTTAATCACTTAATAAACTTAACTTACTATAAATTACAAGTTCTAATACAAATCATTTCCTAATTTCTTAATGCTGAGAGCATTAAGTCCCCTTCTCAATATTAGGATAAAGAGAAACTTATAATAAATTATCTAGTTGGTATCAAGAATTGTTTTTTGCAGACAAAAATAATTTAATCACTTAATAAACTTAACTTACTATAAATTACAAGTTCTAATACAAATCATTTCCTAATTTCTTAATGCTGAGAGCATTAAGTCCCCTTCTCAATATTAGGATAAAGAGAAACATTACAGGGACCAGGAGTTACCCTAGGCACAAATGTAGGATAAATCTGATTAGTAGCAATGCTAGGAGATATCGTATTATCGATAATATTAGGATAAATCAAGGTGGAATTATCTTTAGGAATATAGGATTACGTGTTCACATTTTGTTTTGTTATCTCAGGGGTTAAACGAAGGTTAGGACAATTTGTAAGTAGGTTGTTCAGAGCAGGTTGTATGACAACTTCATCTCTCCCTAATTTCTCTTTTAGTAAATTAGCAACAATTAACAACTGAACAGTGTTTACTAAATTAGTACAAACTGAAGGTGTACAATCAGTTATTATTGTTTGATCGTTAGGAATACCTAGATAATTAGGAATGATTGCGTTAGGGAAGTTGATTGTGTTTGGAACATTGATTGCATTAGGAATGTTGATTGCGTTAGGAATATTGATTGCATTGGGAATATTGATTTGATTAGGTAGAATGACCGAATTAGGGGTTACGTGATTGATAATATTACGAGGTTCTATCTTTTGGATGATCTGGGGTGAATCCCGTTTGTACGGTGTGTCGATGAGTTGGGGTGAGTGGAAGCGACGGATGTATTGGCGGGGCAACTCGATCAGGCCATCTGCTGGCTGACGAAGGATCTGTGATAACACCTGGAAATAAAAACAAGTTTTACAAGATGGGCAGACGACTTGGTAGGAACCGCAGGTCGGCGGTGGATGCAGACAGCTTCCAACCGCAGTACTTGGAGATCAATGAGGGAGGCCTTTGTCCAACAGTGGACGTCCTACGGCTGATATGAACTGGTTTTACCACTAAAGATGGTATGTGCCATGAGGTTCGGCAGTAGAATTAACTTCTACAGCAACCACGGTTATAAGAGAAGGGGGTTACCCCTTTTCTGAGACCCAGGAATAGTACCAACCACAAAGTTAAAAAACAACACCATGTGTTTTTATGGCATCAATCGTAATAATTTTGTAGACCTCTGTGGCTCAGCGAGCGGAGGTCCGCCTGCGACGCAAGAGGTTGCGGGTTCGGTACCCGCCTCGGGACAAATGTTTGTATGATCTGCAGATATTAGTTCAGGGTGTTCTGGATGTTTTATATAAATAATACAAAAATATCTATTTATGTAGTATAATGTATTAAGTATATCAGTCATCTAGTACCCATTACACAAGCTCCGCTTAGCTTGGGGCTTGATGATGCTGTGTGAATTGTCCAGCTTTATTTATATATTTATAATAAAATATCTCTAACAAACAGGGCAAATTAAATAAAAGGAAAACTATACTTAACTTTTTTTAACTGGACGGAAAATACAAAATAACTTGACAAAAAATTATGACTTCATCTTGTTTATATCACAGATATCAGATACTGAGTGTTTATTTATTTATTTGGACCACCAACAGAAGATACATAAAGAAAAAATTACAAAAGTAAAAGCAATAAAAATCATGAGCTAGTGTTCTCCCAACTACAGGCAGCTACATCTAGGTGTTTATAAGTTATTTAGCCATGGGTAACTCACTCAAAAAACCTGACCTGCGATTCAGCTCGCAGATCATGTTCTTGAACCGAACCAGATTCGCAGATCAACAGATCAAAACAGCTCAAACTTTATCTGCAGCTCAAACAGTTCAAAGTTGATCTACAGAACCGTTGCGACATGTAGGCCGAGTATTGAGTCAAAGACATTCGATTCGATTCGACTTGTGAGACGTCAAGAAAAACGACCCTATGGAGTGGTATTAAGGGCCTCGATTTTGACTTTTTGAGCTATCGAAAAGCTGCAAAACGCCTTAACGCCTACCCTATCAGCACTAAAAGCCAAAAAATCTAGATTATTTCCGTGTGTGCACACCAAAAGAATTATTTATTTTTGTTTAGAATTATTTTAATCTAAAAACCTATTTATTTCATAGGTTTAATCGGAATAAAATAACAATGTCTATATACCTGGCTCATAATAATAATAATAATATACCTGTTGACAGATGGCGTGGTAAATGAATGAAAGTAGCATGCAAAGTAATTCTTCGTTTGTAAACGAGGTGCATGTTAGAACTAAAGTTTAGTAAGCTTGAGGATAGGTACACGTATACACATACATAAAATAATTCATAAGTGTACAGATTGTGGCCCGTAGCTTCGCTCACATGGTACTTGAAATTATACATACATACCTACATAATAAATACTTGTCTGGAGGAAATCGCTTCTAAGCGATGTGTTCACATTATTGTGTTCATTATAGCCATGGTTGATTTTGCGTCGACAGAATATTTTAAACATTTTCTAAAACTATATAATAAACAATATTACCTATGACAAAAAGCAATGTAATTATTATTTAAATGTTCGTTTAATCAATTATTTTCTAAAGTAAATTGCAATAGCAGTAAGTTGCCGAAATAAAGGCAATTTTATATTTTATATTGCAAGGAATTTACATTTGACAGCAACGATTGCCTGTTGTAAAACCTTTCGAGAGATACGTAATCACCCTGCGGTCGGCTGACTCATTTGGTGTCGCCTAGATTCCAGGTCATTCTGGAATTCCTGGCAATGAAACAGCGGATAGCTGTGCTAAATCTGCCATTCAAATAGGATGTCTTGAACATTTTCACACTTTTTCCCTCGACTTATGTCTCCTTCCTAACAATCTTCTCTGTAGAAGAGTTCCAAATATCTAACTCTTGGTTAGATATTTGGAACTCTTCCAAGCTTATCAAAGGCAAACACTATGGTGATATTCAACCGGAAATCCCCCCCAGACCATGGTTTTTTAAATTCCGCAAGGCCAACAAACCCACCACGTCTACCTTATGTAGGCTCCGACTAAACTTAGGATCAGGAACCATTTCATATGTAAAAGGAGAATAAATTTAGAAATAAGAACCGTCGAATTGTCCAATGATTTAGCAGGGTTATATTTTTAAGAAGAAGAAGAAATCATTTATAAATGATTTCTTCTTCTTCTTCTTAAATGTGGCCTAGAAGAAGAAACCGTGGACCACATATTATTTAATTGCACAAAAAAATATTTCTCATTGTATGATGCCTCCAGATATCCCCCGTCCTACTTCTCGTAAATGTCTCTTATCACCTACCTTTTCCCCTCCCATAAATTATTTATTATGATGTACATAGCATTAAGTTGTAAGTATTGTAAATTTATGTCTGTTTTTTGTACATTCAAGTAAATACATAGATTACTCTTATTAAATTTATTCTCCTTTTTTTATCTGTAACCACTAATTCGACTTTTCTAAATATTACGATACATGACACTGGCAGAAGGGTGTAAAACCAGACACAAAAGCCAAGAAGAAGACTCATTTAGTGAATCAGATAGTAGCAAGTAATGGGTACCAGTAATCAGATCAAACAGATCAGTTTATCTAATATGGACTTTATGTTGTTAAAGATAAAACACAAATTGCTTTGGTACACAATCGTTTCGAGCCAGCAAACAGATCAGCTTTACTGATATAGACCTTAACACATTGAAAATAAAATACAAAATTATTTTGCTGGTTGTCGCGGGTCGGATGAATAAAGTTGAGCTGTGAGCTGAATGAACCAATGTTATCTGCTTTGCAGCGGGTCGATCTGTTTATCTGCAGCTCAATTCCTGTGATTTGAACCGAATGAGTGAATCTGAACTGAGTTACCCACGGCTAAAGTTATTATAAGTACGTATGAATTTAAGTTACTTACTGCATTATGAAGGACTAAAAGCGTTGAAATTAATGAGAGTATATTTGCCATTGCAAAATATGTCCAAAAATTCGACGAAACAGCACACTTTTGTAAAACGCGACTTAAATAATAAAATATTTCATGACAAATTTTAATATTATAGATGCGCTATCATAAAAATCGTGTTTTATCAAAATCTGTCGGACATCGATAAAGTATTGCTTATAGCTCCAAGAGAATTTATAATTAGCAAATATGATAGCGATAAAAATCTCTGAATCTTTTTGTTTCTTTTTAATCTGAATCTTTTTGTAATTTTTTAATCTAGGTATGTCCATTCCTTTCAAAACAATCTACCAATCTTGTAGCAGACGTAGTAGGTAGGTAGAATGAAATATTTGGGATTTATTACTATTAGGACCTTTTTCTTCTTCTTCTTTTGTTAATGGCATGTGTGACAGGAAATATATTCCACCACTGCCTTTATGGACCGTTATTATTCTATGAGCCGTGGGGCGCCGGCAGCAGAATGTTACCCCTCCTCTCCTACCCGTGGATGCAGTAAGAGCCTGCTAAGGGACACCTAATGATGGGCAGCAGCGTCTTTCCGTATAACAACATCCCATACTGCGCTCACCAACCCGCCTGCCAAGCGTAATGAGTATGGCAACTGCCCCTCATGGAGATCCATGAGGGAGGCCTTAGTTCAGTAGTGGAGGTTTTATGGCTGAAATGATGATTATTCTATGGTGCTAATCTTAGACTACCTTCTCAGGAGTCTTCTTCATTTAAGTATTTGTGACGCTCTTGTCTGGGTAGACTACTTTTTTAAAGCCGCAGCAGTATTTCTTCTATAAGCCTTCTAGTTCTAATTGCCACATTAAGGGTTCTAGTAATGAGGCGTTTTCATTAAAAAGTAAAAACTTCAAAAATAGTTCCCTCGAAACATATAGATGGCGTTAGTTTTCTTTTACTGGTAGGAAACACAATTTGACAATGACGGCAATTGTGATTAACCACAAACTAGCTTTCTCCGCTTGCCACCCCATCTTTTAGGTTTAGTAGTAAATATTTTTTTATTTTTTATTGAAAACGTCTCATTGTCAGTATGAATATATTGTAAGAAGGTAGATAATAAATAGTAGTAATAGGTTCTTACTGTCAAGTATAATTGTTGCAACACTATTGTTTTCGACATGGTGCCTTACACGTTTCAATAAATACTTGGTTTTTAATTATCAAAATGTTCAAACACACAATTACTTACGAATGATCAAATCAAATTATCTAATATGAAAAAAAACTTACTTCTCTCACTGATTGTGTTTGTTTTAATACAGGTATGGCACTTTAAATTTGAAATAATTTTTTTATGTAAATTATTTCACCTATTACTTTATTTTTAGACCACCTCGGCCCGCAGACGCCGCCAACGCCGTCCAAAACCTCCAAAAATGGTATGTTTCAACGACCTGGCAACATTGTACCCACCTGTCAAATGCGCTCGCAACGACCCACTCATTCTACCCCCGATCCATAACCAGTCGCCATATTGTATGGATTCCAAGACATGGCCATGCTACGACATTGACGACATTCCCTCCCGCTTGCAACCTCTTTTGTCGAATGGTTGCATAACATGTGACCAGAATTTGCCACGATTTCAATCTGAGCTGCCAAAATTTAGTAGCAAGCTATGTTGCCAGAACGGTGGATCCTTTCGACCTGACTTAACTAACCTGGGATGCAAAAAAAAACCATTTTCCCAAGACAGTGTATCATGCTTTCAATCTGACCTGCCTAATTTTGGTTGCAAAACATGTGACCTAAACAGTTCACCGTGGTTTCAGTCTAACCTGCACAAATTTGGTTGCAAAACAAGTGGCCTGAACAGTTCACTATGGTTTCAATCTGAGTTTCCTAATTTTAGTGGCAAACCATGTGTCCAAAAAAGACCATCACTTGATATGCCAAATTGTTGCAAAAAATGCCAGCTAAATGAACAACTTATTCATCCACCAATTGAAGTGGAGTTGCCAAGTGGTTTAGGTTACAAAGATGCTGCAGAGCCATATGTGGCCTCTTGTTTTGAGCCTGCTGTGGAAATACTTGGGACGTGTTCAGGGTCCAACATCCCTACCATCTCTCCGTGTTGTTTGAAATTAGCTGCACCTATTTATACTGACTTCTTTCCTGAATCTTTGGAATGTCCAGTAATATTATAAGTACTACACGGTAGTAGAACTGATTGAAATGCTGTTAACAAAGTTATTTTTAGATCAATATTTTTTCTAAAATTTAATAAATTAATTTGGCATAAAGATCATCGCCTCAGTTTTGTTTATGTTACCTATGCCACTGCTAAATGAACAGCGACACGCTACCTACGCAACTTTACTTGCTAGAATAATTAATAGGAACCTTTATGTATACCTCCGATTTAATTAGTATTAGTAGACCGTACTACATAGTTTGCGGTCCCTTAGCAGGGTTAATGTTGAACTTTTAATACACTCATTATTTTAAGAACTTGTGTTGACCAACATGTTTTGCAATAAAGAATTTTATTGAGATTGAGATCAATCTTTCTTTCACCATCTAAATGATTAATTAAGGACCCCCAAGTATATAACACAATAAATAATAAATATTACGTAACTAGCTCAAAGTAATAAAATAATATAAATATAAAATATTTAAATAATATAAATAATAATATAAGTAATATAAATATAATAAGTTGATGATGCAGTCAACAAGCTGAACGGGGATTTGGCGCGTATTGAAGCTTGGTGTGTAAGTAATAATCTTGTCCTTAACCCTTCTACGTCAAAATTTCTCGCACTTTTATCTAGAAACCAAATTGATAAATTAATAATCCAGGATCCAAAGTTATTTATAAACGGATTTTCAATAGAACGCGTTACAGAAGCCCGAAATTTAGACTTAATTATGGATGGTACCTTACATTTGCGAAAAATATATCCTTCAAATAGTCCAAAACTGTTGTTACCGCTTATCAGTATTGGCATGGGATGCGCGAACATTTAAGCGTTAACCTAAGAATAAAGCTATGTAAATCACTCATACTTTTAAAGCCTAACTTTGCCGATAACGCTTTCGGGGAATGTTTGCTTGTACGAACTAGGAAGCTTACTCAACTGATACAGAATGCTTGCGTACGGTTCTGTTTTCCCATCCCTGGACGGGCCCACATCTCTCCGTACACCAATGCTAAGGGGCCGTCTCCACGAGCGAGGGAATCGCGGCGATGTTATCGTCGTGCCACTAATTTCTATACACTCTCTTAGAGGCCGTCTCCACAAGCGAGAGAATCGCGACGAGTCCACGCTATAGAAAAACGTGGCACAACGATAATATCGCCGCGATTCCCTCACTCGTGGAGACAGCCTCTAAGGGTTTGATGAATATGGCATCTCGCCGAACTCTTCATTTTTCGACTTTACTCTTTGGGATTGATAAGCACCGGGAACCAGTTCACCTGTATGAAAAACTAAACTTTTCATCCCGACTTATCCGTTTTGCCATCCGCCTTATTTGTCCAAAACATAGAACGGCTGCATTTCGTGGTAGCTTTAGATATACTGCCATGAAATTTTGGAATAATATTCCACCGCTCTTAATTAACTGCAAATCTGTTCATTCATTCAAAAAATCTCTTAAAAAACATGCAATACAATACTCGTATCAATTAAATTTAACCGATCAAACTGGCAGCCGTTCTTTGTCTCATTTAGTCATTAGTGTATGAAATTGCGTAGATTATTTTACATTGGTTCCACTTTTAAAAATATGTTTAAAGTAGTGTTGTTTATTTTTATGTTGTTTTTTATTTGTATATTTTGTTATGGTATTTAAGATTTTTCTATTAAAATCTTGTTCCGCAAATAGCAGCCACTTTGCGCTAGTGTAAGTGCAACCACGGAAGACCAGCGCTGTGGCATAACTCATTAGGTAGTATGTCACGGCATACGCTGAGTGGTGGCCTTTTTTGTTTACCATTAACATGTTTTCAAATTATATGTAATATCTTTTTTATATTTTTTTTGGTAACAAAATAAACGTATTTTTATGTCTATCTTTTTATCTTAAATTAACTGCATGCACTAGATGTTATTATTAGACAAGACTATATATTATTATGCGGATATGCATAACAACATAATGTGCACCACGGTATGTGGCAAGTTTAGGTACCTACTATAAATCAAATATTATTACTTCAGTGCCAAAAGTCATTTTGGTTACTTCTTACCGGATGGAGTTTGTGCCTAATGTTGTAGGTATACCTACGAAACTGAAATTCCTGATGAATGGAATTTCTGCGAAACTTAATTTAAGTCGTATGAAAGCAAGTAGTATTAACAAAGTTTATTTGTCTGTTTTGCCTTACGCAAATACATAGTTATCGGACTTTGGCAATATAATTACACTTGAAATATTTCAAAACGATTAGAATAGATAGCAATCAAAACTACTTATTAAGAAAATTAAATAATAGACAGTGCTTTTTATTTGTAGGCGTTATCTACAATGGCTGCTTTAATTTTAATTATTTCCTTTATTTGTTTCAAGGTAAGATAAAATCTTTTCAATTTTTTTCTCCTATGGTGATCAATGAAAGGGATTGAAGGAACCCTTGTTAATCTACCATAACGTTAGGAATAGGCTATATTATTTTAACCATAAACATTTGACAGATTAATAAAACTATAAATTGGTTATAAAGATTTTAATAGATACTTCTTTTCCAGGTAGCAAACACTCAATACTACAGCCTGCCTCCTAGCCCGTATCCATATTACTACCCACCACAGCCGCCGGCGCCATTTCAACCTCCTTATGCACCTTTTCCATCACCAGGACTATATCCTGTGCCTTACTCACAATCACTATACGCGCCATTTCCAATTCCTTACAACCTTAGTCCACCACCGCTACCACCAATCTCATCTTATACGTCAATGTCAAACTACTCGCCAACAGGTCCACAGAGTAACTTTTTAAAAGGATACCCAACAACAGTGCCATCAGAAATGCTGAATCATCTGTCTAAGTCCAAGGGCGCGCCAAAATTAACGAAACAGAATCCATCTAGCGCTATTTATTATGTTACATCAGAAATGCCAAAAGCAGCTGAATTAGTAAAAGAAAATATTCTCGCTACTCCTGAGTACAATTGCCCGTTTTGCAACGGGTTCGCAGAAGTGCCGAGTAGTTCTAAAATCGCACCTCCTCCGTCAATTTCGACAGTGTTGCCAGGTTTGCTGGATAAAATTCCTACCATTACAAAGCAAAATGAGTTGAAACTCAAGGATTTGAAAGATTTGTGTAAAAAGCCTCTGTCTGAGTTGTTAGAGCACAAATTGTCGGGTAAAGTTCGTTTTGATGAAGATGTGTTGGATGGTTTCTTAGCGGGCTTAGGTTTAGGAAAAAATTAATAAGACATACCCAAGTGTTTAGAACTGTAAAAATATTTTAATTTTCTGAGTACCTAAATTATTTATAAATTAATCAATAATAAATTAAAAATACAACTTGGTTTTGTACTGTTTCACTGTTAAATTTTAACCCTTTTTCGTCGATTCTGCTTAAGTATCCTTGAACAATAAACTTACAATGTTTAACTTAACAACAAGTAGTACCAATTCGTCATAGTCGTAGAAAATCTATTTTAGAAATGGTAAAATGCTCTACTGTAAAGTTATAAATTATCAGATCCGTCTTTGTTCTACGACTATGACGAATTGTAAAACGAAGCTATCGCTATGAATGAGATGGCGCTAGCCGCATTCTTCCCAGCACGATTAGAATGCAAGTTATTGTAAATAAATTACGTCTTAGTACTTTATTAGTACTTAATTAGAAAAAAAAATTAATAGTAAGGATAGGTAGTGAGAGATTTTGTGTAGGTAGAAAACTAATAAATATTGCCCATAAGCTAAGATTGACTCGCACTTGCCCATTTTCAAGTTTATTTCTGGGCCTATAATAATATTTTTTATAAATAGACAAACTATATAAACTATGGCTGGTTTGGAAAAAAAAGTGAATTGAATACTAAGCTGGGCTAGCATGGGCTGGGGATAAAACTTTTGTCCACCGGTTATTTCCACTGACAAGGGATAAAATTATTTTATCCACCTGCCAAAGCACGGCAACAAGGGAAAGAGAATTATATATATAATTTCGGGGACAAGCGTTTCCCCTGGTTTGTCCACTGTGAATAGTTTATCCACCCATGTCGCCATGCTCGGAGGGTGGACAAAACTGACGGAGGGGAATAGTATTTTGTCCTCTCCCCGTGGATAAAATATCTCCGGCCATGCTAACCCTGCAGGCAAGCTAACTTCATCTTGCGTTTTTACATTTGAAAGAATCTGAAATACGTTTGATTATTTCAATGTCTATGATATTTATGCAATATTTCTTGCAAATGAAGTATAAAACTGATTTTTCAACCTTACAAAATCTTTCATGCCCCAATTTAACACTACAGAGTTGATTTTTTAGAAACGCTGAAACACGTAGGTACTCTATCACTAGCTTATCCGGCGAACTTCGTATCGCACTTATAACTACAACAACCACTTACAACTTATGTACCCTACAACTTCCCTACAACTACCTTACAACTATCCTACTACTACCCTAAAACTACCCTATAACTACCCTTCAAGTACCCTACAACTACCCTACTACTATCCTACAACTACGCTACTACTATTGCTGAAACATGTGTTTAATATTTTTTTCCATAAAAACTTTCATTCCCTATTTTCCCTTCTAATTTAATTTACGCAACGAAAAGTAGCCTATGTCCGTCTCCATAGTCTAATCTACTCCTTTACTAAAATAAATTTATCCAAGTCGGTTCAGACATGTTCCCTTTTCAAGTTTCACATCAAAACCGCTACATACATACATAAATTCTTACTTTCACTTTAATGAATTAGTAGGATTTTGGTATCTAAATACTTACGTATGCCAAATTTTAAGTAAATCAAGTAAATACAATTTTCCCTGTACAAATCGTCCCTTATGTTTTATTTAGGGAATCATCATCATCATCATTCCAGCCGTAAAAAGTCCACTACTGAACAGGCCTCCATCATGAGGGGTAGTTGCCATACTAACTACGCTTGACAGGCGGGTTGGCGAGCGCAGTACCTACAGGATGTTGATATATGGTAAGACGCTGCTGCCCATCTTCCGGAGGTATTTCTTAGCAGGCTCTTACTGCATCCACGGGTATGAAAGGAGGGGTAACATTCTACTGCCGGCACCCCAAGGCAAATTTAGGGAATGATTTTCGATAAATTCTGAATCACAGGTTTACTAAGTTTTAAATCCTAATATCTACTTATGCAAAGTCATCAAAATCGGTTCAGCTGTTTTGACGTGAAAATGGAACATATGTACATACATCCACACTTTCACTTTAATATAGGTAGACAATAGATTTTTGAGTATTTTACATTAATATTGGAATAAACATTAAGAGTATTTTTTTTTAGCAACAGTTAACCATTGTTAAACCATAATTTACAATCACTATGTACGGAGTGGCGCTGCTGGGAGAGTGCCTCCCAGCAGCGCCACCTTATTTGTTGAATTTCTCGCTATCCTAATGAGCCGTTTTTAGTAAGAAAGAAGAAAATGTTTTATAACAAACCTAACAGATGGAGCTGGCAAGCGGAGAAAGCAAGTTTGTGATTAATCACAGTTGCTGTCATCGTCAAATTGTGTTTTCTGCCAGAAAAAGACAACCGACGCCATCTATAAGGCTCGATGGAACTATTTTTTAAGTTTTTACTTCTTAATGAAAACGCCTCATTCATTAGTACAAATTATTCTTAATAAGTAGGTATAGTTCGCGCAAAACTTCTTGAGCTCTGTGAAGTTAGCTTCAGTGACTGCGCAGTACACAGTTTTTAGGGCGTTGAGGGGATGGAATGATAAAAGGGGTTCGAGAGGGGCTCAGTCTGTGAAATTAGGGTTGCCAGCGCGAGTTTTGGTGTATTTTCGTTTTATTTAGCACACATTTTACTATGCATTTATTTATTTTTCAATTATTAAAACAAACATATTTTAAAATCAATTATTATATTAAATTAAGGATTAATAAAAACTTAAATGCTAGAACGAATTCACCTTTATTATCGCAAGAAGCCAATTTTTTAATACAAAATTTCGACTATGTGGCAAGATTATTTATAACCTAGTTGGCAATATTGAATGAACATGTCGACATGCGCAACTTTTCATTTGCCGCAACGTTCACAGAGCTTAAGAAGTTTTGCGCGAACTCTACTAATGGAGTACCTACATAAAACCTTAGAAAAGGATTTATCTCGTCTAAGCATAAAACGTACATGCGATAACTTGCATTCAAATCAGAGAGGAATGGAGAGCGGCTCTCTGAGCCTCATGTCAATGTCATCAGAGATTCACTTGTTTGATTTGACAGTGACAGTTGACAGGATGTATTGGTTTGGTTGTGTAAAATCGTGATTTCTTGAGCAAGAGGAACTCTGTAGTTTCTTCTAATTTCTAACAGAAAACAGCAAAAATGGTTGAAGCACAGAAAGTTAGGATAGAACAGCAAATGACCGAAATGGTCAACGAGCTGGACAAAAACTATTTGCGTAAAATGCAGGTATGTTTAGGTTATGTCGCCGATTCTTGATAAGAACTGGAGGAAGGCTTACGCAATGAATATAACTTATTTCCAAGACAGCAATATGTAATGCCGTGGAGTGCCGGCATAAAAATGTTGCCCCTTCTCTCTTACCCGTGGATGCAGTAATAATGCCAAGGGATACCTCTGGGGTGCCGGCAGTAGAATGATACCCCTCCTCTCATGCCCATGGATGCAGTAAGATCCTGCTAAGGGATACCTCCGGAAGATGGGCAGCAGCGTCTATCCGTGTCTTAACATCCTATACTGCGCTCACCAACCCGCCTGCCAAGCATGGTGAGAATGGCAACTACCCCTCATGGAGATCCATGAGGGAGGCCTGTGTTCATCAGTGGACGTTTTATGGCTGATGATGATACCTCTAGAAGATGGGCAGCAGCATCTTTTCTTGTATTAACATCCTGTACTGCGCTCGCCAACATGCCTGCCAAGCGTGGTGAGTATGGCAACTACCCCTCATGGTTAGTACTCGGCCATGAAGGAGGCCTTGTCCAGCAGTGGAGGTCCTACGGCTGAGATGATGGTGCTCCACTTTCTGACTCATTTGTCTTAAAATTGAATTGAATTATATTTACAAAAATATGCTAATCACTTAGTTCACACTTCATTCTGACTATATTTACAAAAAAAAAATTTAAGTATTCCATCAATCATCTGGTTTCAGCTTTGCTTAGTTCGGGACCAGATGGTGTTGTGTGTAGTATCCAGATTTTTTTTAAACCATTAAAAGTGAAAGGAAATGTAGGATTTACTTGGTTATTCTAGTAGATGAACCCAAAACCTTCAGATTGAAAGTTAATATTCTATTAATTATTAATATTAATATATTAATTTAATATATATTATTAATATTATATATTAATAATATTATTTATATATTAATATTAATATTATTATATTTATATTATAATATAAATATAATTTTCGGGATACATACCACTGGACAAACACAGCTGCCTCTGATGATGATGGTGTGTGAAATTAACAACATTCATCATCGTCATCATCTCCGCCATAGTCATCATCATCCCTCATGGCCAAGTACTGATCATGGGATTGCCATACTTACCACGCTTGGCAGGGGGGTGGCGAGCGCAGTTCGGGATGTTGGTACACAGAAAGATGCTGCTGCTCATCTTCCAGACGTATCCCTTGGCTGCATCTATTAGCTAGAGAGGAGAGGCAAGATTCTACTGCACCCCATGGTGATCAACTAACATTATACTTATTTAATTGTAATTTTCAGGGAGATATGCACAGATGTGCCGCCCGCTGCTGCGATGATGACACCTCCACACTGGAGCGTGCGCACTACTGCATTGAGAAGTGCTCAGTACCGCTTAACCAAGCCAACACCTATGTGCAGGTATGTCAGTCACATTAACACATGAGCAGACTCATTGCCTCAACCCAATTCATGTGCCTCATTTCCTGTTAACATAATATTGAATAATTATGTTTTTTTTTTAAATTGTAAGTGTATGTGTCTATGTTTTGTAGCTACAAACTATGGACAATAAATTAATGAATTTCTGAAAAAAATCTATGTTATTGCATTAACCACAATGTCGAAATGTCATAACCGATCACAAAGTTTATATGACATAACCGATCACAAATTCGAAATGTTATAACCGATCACAAATTCGAAATGTAATAATAACCGATCACAGACGCACGCTCTGAATTAATCCAGCATTTCCATACAGTCCACTCTCTTCGAATCCTTGTGTATAAATAAATAAATAATCCTGGAAAATTCAAACAGCATCGTTTAGCCCTAAGCTAATCAGAGCTTGTGTTATGGGTACTAGATGACTAATATACTTAATACAATATACAACATAGATAGATATTTTTTATTATTATAGAAAAAAACATCCAGAACACCCTGAACCAGTGTCTGCAGATCATACAGACATCTATCCCGAGGCTAGAATCGAACCGCAACCTCTTGCGTCGTAGACAGACCTACACCTGCTGCGCCACAGAGGTCGCCAATTATAATATCAATTGTTCTCTCTAATTCCAGAATGAGATCCAGCATTTCCAGAACAGACTCCAGCGTTGCGTGATGGACTGCAATGACTCCGCTCGTGACAGGCTTGGAGGAAACCCAACACAGGAAAAGGTATACAAATGATAGACAGTGAATTTAATTGAAAAATGTCGACCGAGACACGTTCTCGGCTTGTCCGTTAACCTAGACGTCAATCCGTCCCACATTAGCGGTTAAGACATATATTCAATAACCGATTCCGCCGGCGGGGTCGAAGAATACACTCTTCCGTCTTAAGTTGCAATTTTGCACCTAGATGTTAACCATCATAAGGACTTCACTCACTGCAGCTATAATGTAAAGATGTATTTTATAGCATGATACATCTCATTACATCTTTCCATAGAAATCGTCAGGAGACTACAGACGGCAGCTATAGTTTATATTTTTAAATGTATGGGAAGGAAGGAATGTAAATGTACATAAATATACACTATAGCTGTCGTGTGTGAAGCCCTTAACTTATATATAAAATTCTGGCAACATTCCAAGCCGTGGTTTGTGACTGTAACTAAGTGGTACCTTGTACTTGTTGCCCCATAAAAACTTATGCGGCTGGACGCCCGCTGCGCCCGCCATAGTCCGGTGACGTTTTCATAGCCATCTGCGGTCAACTACATTAGAAGTCATTTCGAAAAAATAATTACCAATAAAATGCCAATGATGCTTCTATACTATTGACGAATATTTTATTATAATTGATAGAATCAGGCGTTACTTTGCGGAAATCCATATTATTAAGAATATTTTATTTGCAAATCTTCGTATATTGTATATTGTATTAATTGATTAGTTCTATTATAAATACATTTTAAGTATATATAAAACTCTTCCGTTACTGAATGAGTGACTGTATGACAGACAACGCACAGCCTAAACCACTGGACCTAGAGACTTTAAATTTGGCACACATATACCTTGAGTATCCTAGTGGTGCACTAAGGAGGGATTTTTCGAAATTCCCACGGGAACGGGAACTACGCGGGTGAAACTGCGGGATGCGGCTAGTTTTAAGTATAAAACTGTAAGAACTTGTTACATCTAACTATAGATTATTTATACAGCGTCGGCAACTGGTATTTATGCTGTACGGGACGCTGCAGTGCCTGGGACATTGTTAGATGGATTAGGTTTGCCCAGCACCTGTAGCTCCTTTCAGCAAAGTCTATTCAGACAGCAAAGTCAGCAAAACTCAATTAGAGCAATGAACAGATCAATATGTCTGAAGTCATCAGATACATCATCAAGAATACATCTAACTAAGCCGCCTGTTTCCTTACGATGTTTACCTTCGCTGTAGCACGTGTTGACACAGTAATGCAGGCATTTCTGCTTGGCGGCGGAAATAGGTATGGCGGTAGTATTTCCCTGGATGAACTCTTCACAAAAAGTTCTACTACTCTTAAAAATGTTAGGTTTAGTTGAAAACATTTTTAACTTTTTTTTTTTACTAAAAACGACTCATTGTCTTTCTCATTCCAGGTTGACAAAGCCACGATAGAATTCGAAAAGTGCGCTGTGAAATGCGTCGACAAGCATATGGGGCTCATCCCTTCCATGATGAAGACGATGAAGGAAGTGCTGGCAAGTGGGAAACCACCGCCGCTATCTAACTAAGAGCTGGTAGATGTTTTATGTGGATGCGTTATGCGGTGGCCTTGTAATATAGTCCGCGCGTGGGTGTATTCTATTGACACATATAGGCTACTTCATCATCATCATCATTTCAGAAAACGTCCACTACTGAACACAGGCCTCGCTTATGGATCTCCATGAGGGGGAGTTGCCATACTCACCACGCTTGGCAGGCGGGTTGGCGAGCGCAGTACGGGATGTTATACACGGAAAGACGCTGCTGTCCGTAAGATAAAGATAAGATAAAAAAACATTTATTTAGACATGTTACAAAGTCACTTAAATTCTAATGAAACGATGACACTACCGAAGCTTTACAACTGTGTGGCAGTGTCAACGCCCAACTCATAGATATACATGGATTCTAAATATTTAAAATAAAGTAAAGATAAAGAATCCATCATCTGGAGGTATCCCTTAGCAGGCTCTTACTGCATCCACGGGTATGAGAGGAGGGGCAACATTCTACTGCCTGGTAGGGTGCCCCCACGGCAATATTGCATGTATCAGAACTTAAATTTGTTTTGCTCTCCCAACAAATTGGGGGTAGTTCCCATTGCGTTTTTATGGAAAACAATAAACACCAAAAATAGTTCTGTTAAACTTAATAGATGGCGTTCATCATCTCAGCCGTAAGACTCCACTGCTGGGTCTATGTCCAGCTGTGGACGTCTTACGTAAAGTATGTCATGATAAGTCTGATCATGAGGGGTTTCTGCCATACTCACCACGCTTGGCAGGCGGGCTGGCTAGCGCAGTGCGGTACTAACATACCGCACACAATAATGTGATCCTTCATAACTGTATGATATGGAAAATTTGTATATTTCACATTTTAGTGATAAAATAGTTTTTAGATTGTGTTTAGACATGTTAATAAACAATTGTGTTTCGTTAAGGGGAGTATTTTTCTTTAGCTTTAAACTTAACCATAATTTAGACATACTATTCATTTACATATACTATTCATTTATTTACTAAAGAGCACACAATACATTTTAAAACACAAAGAAAACATTTATATTAACATTTGCACATAGTTTATTCATAAAAAGAAAAACAATTAGTAAAATAAATAGGACCAATAGAATAAAAGTTAAATAATGTGTGCCACAGTAGCAAATTGGTCCCGGCTCAGCAATATGCCTACTGTGTTAGCAGTGGACTGGTATTCTGCCGAAATCACCTCTTCCTAGATCGGAAGACCTAAATAAATAATAATGCTGGACACTACACACAGCGCCATCTAGTAAGCAAAGCTTGTACTATGGAAGCCGTATAAAGAAAGAAAACACATTTATTGACACACAAGACATACAGGTAAACAACAAATTAAAAAAAATTACAAACAACATAAAACAACAATAAGAAGAAGCAAACCAATATAATAATTATATAATTGATTGAATACTTAAATACGTTTTTTCATTATAAATACATAGAGAAATATAACATAGGTGTTGTTTACCTTTAATTTCTGTACAGAATCAGGTCAAAACATTTTAAGACGACGCATTGGTGATACCTCTTCATCATCAGAATACAGAATATCTTTCCAGACCGCTTTGGAAGATGCCTTCAAGCTCTTGTAATGGAAAGGACTAGGCATCAACATTAACGGCGAATACATGACTCACCTTCGGTTTGCCGACGATATTGTGGTCATGGCAAAGTCGATGGAGGAACTCGGCACGATGCTCGAAGGCCTCAATCGAGTCTCCCAACGGGTAGGTCTTAAAATGACAAGATGACATAGAAAAGACGAAGGTTATATCGAATATCCATGTTGTGCCTGCCCCAGTTATGGCTGAGAACTCGGCTCTCGAAGTTGTCTACGCGTAGGACAAACTGTCCAATTACCTAGGCAGGTCCAACTTGGAGAAAGAGGTCAATCGAAGAAGCAACGTCTTTTCGTCCAAAATTCCTCAGTGCCTTAAGACGAAAGTCTACAATCAGTGATGACTTATGGAACCGAGACGTGGTCATTCACGATTGACCTCATGAATAAGCTCAGAGTCGCTCAACGAGCTATGGACAGGGCTATGCTCGGGGTTTCTTTACGGGATCGATTCAGAAATGAGGTGATACGTAGAAGAACTCGGATCACCGACATAGCCAAGTGGATTAGCACGTTGAAGTGGCAATGGGCGGGCCATGTAGCTTGCAGAACAGATGTCCACGGACCGACAAGCGCAGCGTATGACGTCCACCAACAAGATGGGCTGACGCCCTGGTGAAGACCGCAGGTCGACGGTGGATGCAGGTCGCTTCCAACCGCAATAACTCGAAATCCATGAGGGACGTCTATGCCCAGCAGTGGACGTATTGCGATTCAAATGATGATGATGATGAGTTTTCTCTTTTATGGATATTATTTATTTATTTATATTAGAAAGACCATCGGCATAATAATGCTTAAATAGTAACAAGGTAAAACAGTTTATGAAGCCATTTAAAGGTCTCCACAGCTAGAAACGGTTAAGACAGAATTATAATATTACTTGCTAACAAACTAAATTGAAATATAAAACAAAAAACAGATAAGTTCAACAGCACTCACGATCACCACTATCCATTCATAGATAATGTTTCAATGCATTTAAGTTGCCAAATAAAATTGTCTATAAAAGTAGGTTGGGGTAAAATGGGTTATGGGGTAAAGTTAAATTAAATTAGTTATTTCAGTCCTACAATTTATAACATACTGTTATATATTTATTATTAGGTATATTTATTAAAGAAGTTATTATTTGGCTTATTTTTATGAGATTGGTTACTAATGAGGTCAAGGGTCAAATTCGTCACTTAGCTTTAACCGCTTACTCGAACGGTAGATAAAAGAATTTTGGCGATAGTCGAAACAGAGGAAAGATGAAAGAGTTGATTTTTTCTTAAAGTGCGCATTGGTGCATTAAAAATTATTTTACTAAGAAGAGCTGGACTATCTATCAAAGAAGTAATAATTTTGGACAAGTCAGCTATATCGCTGATATTCCTTCGTAAGTCTAAAGGGATGAGATGTTGTTTGGCACAGTTAAGTTGATAGTCAGATTCATATTTCTTCAATTTAAAATTAAAAAAACGTAGGAACT
The DNA here is from genome assembly GCA_963082625.1 of Pasiphila rectangulata. Taxonomy (NCBI): domain Eukaryota; kingdom Metazoa; phylum Arthropoda; class Insecta; order Lepidoptera; family Geometridae; genus Pasiphila; species Pasiphila rectangulata. The sequence goes on from OY720235.1 coordinate 26,734,194, forward strand.
TTCTTTGAATTCGTTCTATTCTGTCAATATAAATCTGATAAGATGGGTTCCATACCTGAGAAGCATATTCTAGATGGCATCTTACATAGGTGCAATACAAAATTTTTATAGTGTTAATGTTACTAAAGTTTTTCGAAGAACGCATTATAAATATTAATGCCCTAGACGCTTTTTTTGGCTATGGATGTTATATGTGAGTCGAAAATTTGCTTATGATCCATGATCACTCCAAGATATCTGACTTCATCTATTCTTTAAAAAATAGATACAACAATATTTGTTTTTCGGGTAAATGTTATGACATTACATTTAGCTGCATTAAGGTCAAGCTTATTATAAAGGCAGAAAGAATCAAGACGATTCAAATCTTCTTGGAGAAGAGCAACATCATTTGGGCAGGTAATAGTTTTCATTATTTTCATGTCATCGGCAAAAGTTAAAACTTCAGAGTGATGGAAGTAGGAATCGATATCAGCTACTCATAAAAAATAAAAAAAGAATCGGACCCAATAGTGAGCCTTGGGGAACACCGCTAGGGACATCCATCCACTCAGAACTATAATTTCCTAGCACAACCATCTGAGACCTGTTTTCAACATACGATGCAAACCACCTCAGTAGATCGCCACTAATTCCAGCCAAAGACAACTTGAATATTATAAGACTGCGGTGAAATACTTTTCTATACGGTCAAATGCTTTGCAATAGTCCGTATTATATTATATCTTTCTCTTTTATTTGGTACATGACGTCAGCGAGTGACTAATACATTTAAACCCAAATACAGATTAGGCTAAAGGGAGCCTCTGAAAAGATGAGAGGATGACAGTGTCGTGTCAGACAGAGTCGAGGGTCGGCCGTAGCACGGTCAACTAATCTAACGTATATTTTGTATGGACACACTCAAGCTATAACGAGCGGCAACCGAGTAACTACCGAGCAATGGACAATGCTCGGAAAAATTGGTCGGATAGGACATGCATGGTGATTAGGTATCTCGCGACAGGTTTTGCAACAGGCGATCGTTGCTGTGAAATGTCAATTCCTTGCTGTTCCATAATACTAAATTGACGTTTGACAACAACGATCGCCTGTTGCAAAACCTGTCGCGAGATACCTAATCACCCTGACGGTCTACCGTGAGTCATCCTTAATTAAATAGCGGGTTGATTCAATTGTGTATGTAGTAACAAAAGCAGACATTTATCAGGTTTGATAAAGAAGTTGGTTCTTTTAACTTATTTGCGTAAACTTTTGTAACAAAAACAATGAAACTAGGTAGGTAGGTGGTTGTTTGTATTATAATTTTCGTAAGTTAATCTTTTATCTGAGTTTTCGTAATACTGTTAGTTGTAACATTAGCTAGAATGCGTATAAGTAGGTAAAATGTTGAAGACAAATATTAGTTTTGGGAAAAAGTAAAATGCAGCTGACCAAGCTTGCTTTATTTTTGGCGGTAGTGTTATGTGTAAGTAAATAGCTTTTCTAAATCTATAATAATATTAAAAGAGGAAATTTGTATTTGCAATTGTTTGATTGTAGCTGTAACGATACTCAAAAACTACTGGACCAATTTTCAGAATTTTTTCACCATTAGAATTCTACATTATCCTTGAGTAACATAGGCTATTTTATCCTTGTATTCCCACGAGAACGAGAACTACGCGAGTGAAACTGCGAAGTGCGGCTAATTTTTTTATTAGAAAAAAATATTTTTTAATTGGTTTATTTTTTAATAATACATCTGGAAATTTCACACAGCGATATGTTCACAATTATTACAATAAAATTATAATTTTTCAGATTAACGCAAGATGCATAAAACGTCAGAAGAAAGTAAAAATAGTCCTACCCATACAAGACCCGCAAGGTTGCCTCTCAGTGGTTGACTTGCCTAGAGTCAATGGTTGCCTAGATGCTACGTGTGGTTGCCTAGATGCTACGTATGGTTGCCTAGCTACAAGTGGTTGCCTTGGGCCCTGTGGTTGTCCCAGATGTTGCCAGGACTCTGGCTTGTGTGGAGCTGGAAGTTGTGGTTGCCAGGAGTTTTACAATTACCCTTCTGTCTGCGGTTGCCCCGGTGTTTGTAGTTGTGGTTGCGCTGGTCAGTGTGGTTGTCCGACTGTCAGTTGTCAGAATCCATGTGGTTGTCAAATATGTAATTGTCCTAAACCAATTGATTATTCGGCCTGTGGTTGCACAAGTCCGTGCAATTGCGCTAACGATTGCGGTTGCATCGGTTGCATAGGTCCTTGTGGTCGTCCCATCGGCTACTCAAGCCCCTTAGCTCGCACGAACTGTGGTTGCCCTAACCCCGCTCTTTGTGGTTGCCCTAACCCCGCTATTTGTAGTTGCCCTAACCCCGCTATTTGTAGTTGCCCCAGCCCCGCTCTCTGTGGGTGCCAAAGTATCTTCCGAGACGAATTACCGGGTTGCAACTACGATTGTAGCTGTATCGAAAGCTACGGTGTTTTGAACGGAGAGGTCTCTTGTTTGGATCGCATACCAGCTATCAGGTTGCCAAACTCTTTAGCATATTGTGATGCAGGTATCTCTGTTCCAGCTATTAACTTGCCTAGTTTATACCCTTGTCAATGTCAAAATTCGTTATTTGACAGTTTTCAATCTTTATTGGACATTATTAGTACTATTGATCTACCGCGTACCTGCTCAAAAATGCCCAAAACAATCGTATGTGGTTGCCAACCAGTTGAAGCTTGTAACTGTCAAGGAGAGTGCGGTTGCCAGCGGCAAAGGTGTAGTTGCCAACCGGTAGAAGTATGCGGATGTCAGTCAGATGTGTGCTGTTGCCAGCGTAAAAGATGTGGTTGCCAACCGTTGGAAGTTTGCGGTTGTCAATCGGATGTTTGTGGTTGCCAGCGTCGGTGTGGTTGTCAAGGCAAGCCGTGCAGTTGTCAGGCTTCTGCTCGCTGTGGTTGTCAATGTGACGTGCCCTGCGGTTGTCAGTTGCAAGCGGTACCTCAAACTGATGTTTGTCAATGTGGTTGCGTACCAACAGTTCCTTATTACCAACTGGATACTCCCTGTAGGTTGCCAGACCTCTTGCTGTGAATGCCAGTCATCCTGTGGTTGCCTTGCACCATGCGCTGACGGAGGTGTGAAGTACATATATTAGACAGCTTACAGTGCAACCACCTTTCCTGTGATGTTTTGAAGATATTCATATTTATACTATTTTATTTTGTCTTACCTAATAACTAAGTTGTAGTAAAAATAAAAAAATAAATTAAATTACATTTTCTCGTTTTTTTACAATCCTTACATATTACAAATCTGCAATACCCTATTATATTTGGATCTATCATAAGTATAACATTTCGAACAGAATTGCCTTTTACACCATTCGAAATCTTACAGCAGATTCACATTAGAAACTTCTTCCCAAAACACAAATTACCACTATATCATCATCATCGTTTCAGCCATAAAACGTCCACCGATGAACACAGGCCTCCCTCAAGGATCTCCATGAGGGGTAGTTATACTATATCACTTGTTCGCAAATCACTGATCACTATAGCCCTTGTATTCACTTTGATATGTCGTACTGTTCACTATACAAATTTCTCAATTTGTCCGCTCTGCAAATCTTAGAATTATGATGTCATAATAATAAATAAACAAAGGCCAAAAGAATCTATGTTTCTCTTAAACAGTACATATCACATAAAATGAGATTTAAAATTCTTATTACTAAATATTATTAAAAATTAGGATCCTCTAAGTTTAGTATTATGTGCTTGCTACTTATTATGCCAATTTTGCTGTGCCCTAACAGGGCGCATGTTTGATACTCCTATATTATTTTAAGACCTTGTAACTCAACATGCTTGCAATAAATGAATATGGCTATTATTATAGCCTCAGGGCCTTAGCAATAAACAAATAAGCTCTTAAATTTAGGAGTATGTTGAGCCTGTTTATATTATTTCTAATCTATTTAGTTGTGAATATATGTCATCAGTTTTTTTTATATTTTATAAAGTTAATTAAATAACTGTAGTCTCACTTATAGAACATTCGAGAAGCGGAAGTATTAGATTCACAAACAATAGATTTACAGATAAACTACCTTCTTAATTATTGTTTCATCATCATCATCATTTCAGCCGTAAAACGTCCACTACTGAACTAAGGCCTCCCTCATGGATCTCCATGAGGGGTAGTTGCCATACTCACCACGCTTGGCAGGCGGGTTGGTGAGCGCAGTATGGGATGTTTATATACGGAAAGACGCTGCTGCCCATCTTCCGGAGGTGTCCCTTAGCAGGCTCTTACTGCATCCACGGGTAGGAGAGGAGGGGTAACATTCTACTGCCGGCACCCCACGGCTATTATTTTTGTTTATGTTCTCTTAATGTGGTGTACAATAAAGTGTTTTCTATCTTGTTTACAACCGCGCATGTTTTGAAAACCGGTGTTTCTAGGAACTTCAACTGTTTCTTCACATGTTCTAGAATGAGAAGTGTCCTTTGAACTCTTTTTAAGGTGTTTACGCAAACACCGGTCCTTTCTCGATATTTCACTATTTTACTACACTCTGCGCTGTAGCATGATGCGAGTGCAGTTTCAGTAACATTTCGTTTCACTCTTGAAAGTTGCCGCGATTTACAAATTATGACTTAGTATGTATCACATTCGTAATATAATAAATCATTAATAACTGTAGTAAACACAACCAGAATGTTCTAGTCTACAAATAAAATCAAAATGACCCGCACCATGCTACAGCGCAAAGAGTGTAGTTTGCGCAACACTAGGTAGGTATAATAATAATAGATCTGTCACCTGAACTATCAATAACCCAATAATCAGATCAGATCAAAAAAATTGATCCTAAAATAGTTGAATCACAATGTTTGTGAGTATGTATGGATGTTTGTTACTCTTTCACGCAAAAACTAGCCTACGGATTGAGCTGTAGGTAATTTTGCACACGTATGATGATGTCTATGATGTTGACTAAGATTAACCCATAGACTACTTTTTATCTGGGTACAACGCATGCGAAGCGGCGGGTACAAGCTAGTATGCTATATTTTATCTCCGTATTCCCACGGGAACGGGAACTACGCAGGTGAAACCGCGGAGTGTGGCTAGTTAATTAGGAACAAATAAATTTATAAGGGTTTTGATAATTTAGATGACAGATCAGATAGAGGTAGGACGTCCACCTACAAGATGGGCAGACGACTTGGTAAAAACCTCAGGTCGGCGTTGGATGCAGGCCGCTTCCAACCGCAGTGCTTGGAGATCAGTGAGGGAGGGAGGCATATTATACATACTTGCCTTCATTTCGCAATTCATCATATCAGCCGTAGGACGTCCACTGCTGGACAAAGGTCTTCCTCATGCATCACTACGTACTGATCATGAGAGGTAGTTGCCATACTCGCCACGCTTAGCAGCAGGGTTGGCGAGCGCTGTACTCGTTGTTGATACACGGAAAGACGCTGCTGCCCTTCTTCCGGAGGTTTACCTTAGCAGATTCTCACTGCATCCACGGGCAAGAGAGGAGGGGCATCATTCTACATTCCCCACGGCCACATTTCGCAATCGCAAACGGCGTAACAGGTTGCCATAATGCCTAGTTTACAGGAGGCCATCACTGGCTGCCAGTCTCACTGGCAGCCAGCGATGGCTTGTTATTTGCCTTGTGTAAACAGTTTTTCAAGCCAAGACAGCGCTGGCTGCCAACGCTGGCAAGAATAGAGCGCCTGTCTATTTTTCAAGCAAAGGACCTCCGCCCGGATACCTCTCGACCCCCGCGCCAGGCGTTGCGGTCACGTGTAGACGTATCACGGCAGTCACTGGCGAATGTCCGTAGGATGTGTGTGTCTTTGCTTTTGTTTGGAATTTCTGCGACAAAATGCCGAGAAAATTCAACGAAGAGGATAGGTGCAGTTGGTTGGTTGGTTTAACCGCCAACCTGTACTCAGAAGGATCTTCCAATCTTAGATGTTTCAGCAACAAAGCAGAAGCTCTAGTTATAGGTCTATCGCTTAACCATTTTCTTATCCAGTCGTTTTGCTTTTTTTTCTAATATATCAATCAACTCTAAAGAACATCTCTGCACTGTTAAGAGAAGAGTTAAATAAGTATATATATTTAACTCTTCTCTTAACAGTGCAGAGATGTTCTTTAAACATTTCATTTTCAACAGACTTTGCCGCAAATTCATTAGTTTAAACAACAGGAGCCAGGCCAACGCTGGCTTGTCTGCAGGACTGGCGCCAGCATTACTGGCTTCGTATAAACTCTGCTTAAGATCAAAATAATTGATAACTCAGATTCAAAGAACAGATAATAAAATTATCGTAAATATCACGTCTTGCAATAGTTCTTGGTTCATAAAAATAAAACCTGATAAAATTTCTTTAAAAGTGCCTGAATTATTTAAAATCTTGCATTTGCGACTTGTTTTTGTTTGAATTCAATCTAGGGACCAATTGTTATAAGCTGTACACACTAACTATAGGGTCTATCTAAGGACCAATTATTGCTATAAACTGTAAAAGCACTTTAAAGTCTATATGTACAACAATTTTCAAAAAATATTTATATTTCTTAATAAGGTAAGTCAAGTGTTTTTTAAACTCGACAAAATAGAGGAGTTTTATAAGTTTGACCGCTTCGTGTGTGTGTCAGTCTGTGGTACCGAAGCTCTTAGACAAGTGGGCCGATTTGAATGCAGTATGCTTTTTGGGGTTTCGTAGAAAAACAAAAAAGCCTTATTTTCGCGTCTGTCGGTCTGTCTGTCCGTCCGTCAATGCTGTTATTTACATGGACATAAAAAATAACAACGCTGAGATAATGCTAAAAAAAATGCTAAAAAGATAATTAATTTGGAATACCTACCTCCCATACTTTTCCATCGTGTGGTAAATCGTTGAATAGGTATTTCAAGCCCATTTAGGAGTTGAGAAAACAATTTTTCGATTAAGGGCGATTTGCAAAATATTAAAGATTTAAACTTTTTCCGCCCCCTTAAAATCTAAAGTACCTACCTACTAGATTTACATATGATTATTATTATTCACACATCATTTATTTGTAAACTCATAAAAATATTTTTTTTACTATAAATAAATATAAAAACAAATACTCCTTAGTAAAAAATATATCAAAAACGTGAATCACCGGCCGCGAAGCAAGACTCAAGCGGTCGGTGACTAGGGCTGCAGGGAGAGGAATCTCTTTACTATACGTGCCGAGTCCAGGAGTACTGCCTTTTGGATCAGGCTCTTGATCCAACTGCTTAGCGAGTCTCTGAAGATGTTGATCGAGACTCTTCGCTATGAGTCCTTTAACGGAAACGACTATCGGAACAATAGTCGCTGAGTTAACATCCCACATGGTGGCAATCTCGTGGGCTAAATCAAGATATTTGCTGAGCTTATCTTTCTCGGCTTTGACGAGATTGGCATCATGTGGAATGGTGACATCAACGAGTATCGCCTTCCGCTCCAACCGATCTATCAGAACGATATCAGGCTTATTCGCACGAACAGTCCTGTCCGTAATTATAGATCGTTCCCAATAGAGCGTGGCAAGGCCATTTTCAAGAACCGGCTCCGGTGCGTATTTTTATTTTTATTATTTAGCCTCCACTGTCCCACTGCAGGGAAAAGGCCTCCCTTTCCTTCTTCCACAACACATGTCGGCCGCGTGGACGACCGAGAAGGAGATGGCGGGACGAGTTGAACACTCACTGAGCACGTGGCCTGTCACAGCGTTAAGTCGCGAAGAGTGGAAGATTCACATATACGAAAAAAAACATGAATGTAGTCTTAACCATAAACTTTCTAGAAAAACTATAAGGGTTAAGCTAGCTCCTTTAGTTTTAGAGAAATAGATAGATAAACTCTTGTACATTCACCATAAAACATAAAAAAAAAAAAATTAGACGCTTTAATGATCACTTATGGTTTCCCAAACATACTGGAATTATTTAAACCGAAAACTCATTAATTTCTGTTGATATATTTTGGTAAACCTTCGTAACCCTACATAGCGCGTAGCCCGACACGCTCTTATTTATTTTTTACTAAGAACAGGTTTTAAGCGGTGGTTCTTAAACATGTTTTATCAAAATCGGTTGGGTCATTTACAAGATTTAAGGGGTTCTAGTGGGAATGAACAATCAAATGTTTTCAAATATACAATTGTGGTATCACATGAAAGAGCATGTGCAAAAGCAACGTACTTCCGTGATCAACATCCCGTACTGTGCTCGTCAATGCGCCTGCCAAAGAACTGCCTATCGAGATAGAAACACCTGCGTGGATGGAATTAACCCCTTATGAATTAAGAGATCGAGATCGATTAGTCTAGCAGCGGACGTGGACAGTAGCAGCTCTGTTGAGATGATGATAAATTATACGTCATAGCATTGAACTGTAAACCAGACATTCTCAGACAACCTGTAAACCCACTTCATGGAATCAATCATCATCATCATAATTTCAGCTGTACAGCATCCACTACTGAACGCATGCCTCTCTCATGGACTCCATGAGATCCAGTTGCCATACCACGAGGCGAGCGTAGTACAGGATATTGATACACGGAAAGACGCTGCTGCCCATCTTCCGGAGGTATCCCTTAGCAGGCTCTTCCTGCATCCACGGGCATGGTGGGGTAACATTCTACTGCCGGCACCCCATGGCATCAATATCTTAGAATATTCGCATTTTTTACAGAACAGCTCAACATGGCCATGAAAAGTACGATAGTTATTATAGCCATTACCATAGCAATATCATCGGCCCAAATTCTGGCAGGAAACTCAGATATCATGCAACTCCTAAGAGCAGCCGCCAGCAGAAGAAGTCCCGAGCCAACCAGAGTGGCTTACGATCCAGCCAGGGCTGTGGCAAGACAGCCAGTGCGCAACGATGACTGTGGCAAAATCGCGGCCAGCCCAGTACTTAGTAACAATCCTAATATTATAGACTCCTTGGCTATGCCTAAGGAGATATTCCAGACCATGCCAGTTCCAGTTCCGGCTAAGGAACCGGTCAGCCCGTGTCAAGCGGTGGCAGCGTACAATCCATATTTGCCAGCGGCCTCGCCAGTATCTGCTGGGATGCTATCTTTGCCACCCCCTACACAGTCAAGAGGGCAATTCTTAAGGAAAATACCTATTCCACCACCATCATTGTAGATTGTTGTTAAGTTAATAACATTATTAAGAAGGCACTAGCTGTAAATTAATATTTATTAAAATATGTTTAAAATCTTGCTCTTTCTTTTTTAGGCTTCCGTACCCAAAGGGCAAAAACGGGATCCTATTACTAAGACTTCGCTGTCCGTCTGCCTGTCTGTCATCTGTCTTTCACCTGATTCGGGGTTTAAATACATTTTGTTTTGTAAAAACATACCTACAACATATGTATGTATGTACATAGTAAAATACTAAGACACAGGACAAAATATAGGTAACTGCAGATAAATTACAAACATTTGACCCGTAGCGGGAATTGAAGCCGCTACTGATACGCAGGAGGCGTATCAGTCGCATATTAGACCAACGGAGGCGCGAAGACAGTCGTCTATACAGGGTGTAATATAACATGTGTACTAAGCCGAAAGGGGGTGATTCTGACCATCCCAAGGATGATTGTTCTACGACTTCAGGATTCAGTGATTTTAATTCAACCACGAAGGTTTAAACTTCAACAGATAATTTTTAAACAACTGACAGATAATGACAACCTAAACGCCAGCTGATTCTTGTCAGGGTGGAATCCGCGAAGAGGTTGCCGTAAGGTACATTTTTTTTTTTTTTTATTATTTAGTATAATGTTAACAAAAGTAAACCTATACTAAAATATATTACAATCTAGCCAGATTGGCCAATGAGTAACTTAATGCTAACTTAGTTTTATAAGAATGTAAACTGTAAGATAGTGTCCATCAGCACTTTTCTTATTGTCTCTAATTAAGGGGAAGACACTTTGTTTTTGTGTTCTTTGTTTAAAATATAATTAATATTCACTTGCACTGTCACTGATTGTACTATGTTAGCTCAAAAGGTTTTGTTCTCTTGAGCCTTCTCAATATGTCGGTATGATCGAGGAGCTGGATTGCCTCGATGTTAACATGATGATGCAGTCTGTGTTCATGACTCTTTGCATATTTCTGTATGACTTTGTCGACGGCCTCTATATTGAGGTCCCGATGGAGGTCGTCGTTTCTTATGTACCACGGCGCATTGACTATTGCTCTGAGTACTTTATTCTGAAACCGTTGAATGATATCTACATTGCTTTTTTTGGTACAACCCCACAGTTGTATTCCATAAGTCCATACTGGCATGAGAACTTGTTTGTAGAGAAGTACTTTATTGTGTACTGCCATTGAAGAATTTCTTCCAAGCAGCCAGTACATCCTTTTGAAACGAATTTCTAGCTCTTCTTTTTTCTTTTTTACATGAGCTTTCCAGCGAAGTTTGGCGTCCAGCGTCATGCCCAAATACTTTGCTGTATTTTGGTATGGTATGATTTTATTGTCGATGAATACAGGGTGGTAATCTTCTCTTTTATTTGTAAAATTGATGTGTATTGATTTTGATTCATTTAATTTAATCCGCCAGATTTTTGTCCAATCATATATTTTATTTAAAGCTACTTGAACCTTTTCGGCTGCTTCAGCTTGTGTTTTTCCTACAGCCATTATAGCAGTATCGTCCGCGAAAGTTGCTATGGTGTTGTTTTCTGTTTCAGGGATATCACATGTGTATAATAGGTACAGGACCGGACCTAGTACACTTCCCTGTGGTACTCCTGCTTTGATTGCTTTCAGTTCTGAAAACGAATCTTCTTGTCTAATTCTAAATGCTCTATCCGTAAGATATGATGCTATTAAGTCTACATATTCTTTTGGGAGCATTCTTTTTAACTTAAATAATAGGCCCTCGTGCCATACTTTGTCAAAAGCCTGTGCGACATCAAGGAAGATAGTGGTGCAGACTTCTTTATTTTCTAGAGTATTTTCTATAATATTTGTTATTCTATGGACTTGGTCAATCGTTGAATGTTGTTCTCTAAATCCAAACTGATGTTCCGGAATGAGTTTTTTTCTGAGTAGTATTGGTTTTAGCCTTTTTAGAAAAAGTTTTTCAAATAACTTTGAAATTATGGGTAACAGAGAAATCGGTCTGTAAGAGGAAGTCTCGTGTGCTGGTTTTCCTGGCTTCGGAATCATTATCACTTCAGCAACTTTCCATAGATCTGGTACATGTTTTAATCTAAAGGCAGCGTTAATTAAGTTAGTTAGTTTTACTACACCTTTCTTTGGTAAATTGTGTAATATGCTCCCTGATATGAGATCGAATCCAGGGGACTTCTTGACATTTATTCTTTGTTTTATCTCTCGCCAGACTTTTCTAGATGTAACAACTTCTATGTCTTGGTTCTCACTGCATAACTCCGTTGACAATGGTTTATAGTTTTCTAAGCTTTCGTTTGGCTTAAAAATATTTTCCAAATGTTTTGCAAATGCTTTGGCTTTTTGCTCACTACTGATGGCCCATTCTCCTGGTCCACTTTTTATTGGTGGAATTTGGGTAATAGGTCGTTTCATATTCTTAGTAGCTTTCCAAAGCGAATAATCTGTTCTTCGGTCATTGGTTAAGCTTTGTAAATATGTATTTGTTGTGGCACTGTCATACTCCTGGATTTGCCTCTTTAGTTTTTTTGTGAGATAATTAAGTTTGTTCTTATCTAGCGGGGATCTGGATTGGTGTCATCGATTTCTCTGTTTCCTTTTTTCTTGTATGAGTTCCATAATTTCTTCGGGATATATATTTTTAGCTTCCCTTTTTTTTGAATAAAGTGGTGTATTCTCCCATGTCGTGTTTTGTAGTAGTTTAATGAATTTTTCTACTTCATTGTTTAACTGTTCAGTTGTTTTTATGGCAACTTTTAGATCAATTTTATACTCTAAGTCTAGTTTAAAGTTATGCCAATTTGTGTATTTGTTGGCTAAACTTAAGTTTTTATTTGTATATAGTATATGGTTGCTTACTTCAAGATATATAGCAGAATGGTCCGAGTTCATATCAAAGCTCTGTTTTATCTGTAGATAATTTTGTGATATGTTCTTGTGGACAAAAAAGTCTATTAGATCGGGTATTTTTTGTTGGTCAGTTGGCCAGTATAAAGGTGGTAAGTACAGTAAGGTACAAATAAAAATATCTAAGTATAACCACAATGCGGTTTTTTTATTAAAATAAAAAAAAAACAATTTTGACCCTAGGATTATTTTCACATAACACCAACATAATAAAATTGTAAATAAAAAAATACGAATTCCCGATTTTTTCCCTTTTAAAACTACTTGTTTTCATGGTCTGAAACCCCTCCTTTCGGGTTAGTACACGTGTTGTAATACACCTTGTATAGAGATTATCTATTTGCTCTTTTATTACGTGTCTATTTTTGCACTGTGACAAATGTGCAATATTTATACACGTTTTGCAAATCAAACGAATATTGTAATGATGTTTTGTCATCATTCTTGTAATCCATAGATATAAATGTACACTTATAGAAGGTTTTGTAGACTTATAAATGAGTCGTTTCTGATTGTAATTCTAGGGGGGTCACCAGATCTGCACTGACGTCCCGCATTGGGGTGTATTGTGCATTGTCCCCCGAGGTACTGACCCGACCCTTTTTTTTTGCTGGCTGGGTGGAAATCTGCTAGGTCAGATACACATGCTGCGTAAGGGCACAGCATGGTTATGTGAGGTTGTCTCCCGACGACTCACTAAAACCACCCCGATGGTCGGCTTCGGTGCACTAGGGGATCCGGTTCCTCGTAAAGAACACTCCGGAGCCTCTATCGCACCTTGCCTGAGCACGTCCCGGGGGCGTCCACAACTAACGCCCTCTACGTCTTGCGGAACTTACGATGGTGCACAACCATCATGCACCATCGCCCTCCCTGGGTCCGTCTGGGATAGTCCAAGCCCTCACTCTGACTACTCTACGGACTCAGTCACCTATAGGGGATATCGCAGCCCCATGACGCCGTAGCCTCACGGGGTAGGCAGTGCGGGGCAGCCGTTGCGTGCACCCCGCCGCCTTCTTTCACGGGAGGGATCAGCCCTCTCGCGATCCCGCTCCGCGGCCTCTTTCCGAACCATTACGGTCTCACAGAAAAAGGGCATCGCCTTCCACGCCGTATCTGCCAGCATAGCCGCTACTACGCTGTGCAGCGAGAGATCCTGCCTGATCCTGAGTTTACCAGATTCCGCCTTTTCACGTACCACGCCGAGCAATCCTCGAGCGTGTGCTGGGCGGAATCCTGGCCCCACCCACAATCGTGGCACTGCGGTGTCGGTTCGCGTCCGATCCTACTCAGGTACTAACTGAAGCAACCATGCACGGTGAGTACCTGAGTAAGTCGATAGGTGACGTTACTTTCCTCCCTCTATAGCCAGGCTTCGAAGATTGGCACAACAGCGCCGACGGCGCGTTGGCGCAAGCTCCTCGGCTCCTCGAGCCGCTCGCGCCACTTCCCAAGCGCACGTCGACGCTTCTCATGCCGCACTTCAGCTGGCGCAGGCCCACCATCGCCCTCCTGTCGGAGACGAACATACACTCGTGCGTCCATCTCCGCCAGGAGGTCAAACGGCGGTAGCCGCGCCTTATCCTGCGGTAAATGCGAACGATCCTAATGGCAATAGAACGCTGCAGGCTACTAAACATAGCCCTGCAGCGCCTATCATCCGTCAGTCTTGGACCAGACGGACGCTCCGTAGAGTGCCATCGACATACCCACTCTAGCCTCTGAATCCCGATGGACGGAGCGGCTGAAGTGCTCTTCGAAGCCCCAGCGACTATCCAAGGTGAGGCCCAAGTTTTTAAGGTACGGCCCCACCTGGATGTCAACTTCACCTACGCGAACCGGCAAGCTGGGTGGTTCTCTTCTCCTCGGGAGCTTGTGGAACCATAGCGCCTCGGACTTATGAGGCGCTATCCGAAGACCCAGCTCGTGGATTTTATCCACGACGAATGCCACCCCAATCTCGGCGAGCCCTTTGGTCCTATCGAAGGAGTCCCCGCCGGCGAACACTAAAGTGTCGTCTGCATAGCAGACAATGTGTACGCCGGCGGGGAGATCGACACGCATAACCGCGTCATATGCGAGGTTCCAAAGGAGTGGTCTTAAGACAGAACCCTGTGGAACCACAACCACAAGCCTTTGCTTGTGGTTGTGGTTCCACAGGGGTCTGTCCCGTCTGTAGTGCGTGTCTGTAGTACCGTCCCTGTCCACTGCCCCGACCCTGACCTAACCAGCCCAATTCCTTGAAATTTCTATTCTATCTATCGGTTATTCTATCGGTGCCGTTTAAGGCTTCCGCTATATTTTTTATAGCTTTTTCCAATATTCTGCAGTGGTTTGTGACTCTTGCATTTCCTTTCCATTGGTTTGTAGACTTTATTCTTAATGCGGCCTTCATTGCTTCCTGCTGTATGTGCACATGAAGCGACGTCAAACCAAAAATGTTTTACACTTCCTAAGAGTAATTATAATTAGTGAATCACGTTTCTAAATTTAGAGCTGTCAGCGTAAAATTGGATGTTTTTGTTCCGTTTATTATTTTAGAACGGCACTTACCGAATACCTTTTAATAATAATAATAGATAAGTAATGTTTTTTAGGGTTTTCACTTCTGTATGTTTCACAATTCCACACGTTCATTAGTTTTACTCTAAAAATAGATCAGACTATTCATAAAACAAATTGTAAAATCAATATGAAACAGTTCATTCATTTAAAAAAATCTAAAAAAGTCATTAATAGAGTCTCAATATAAATAAATAAATAAAATAAATAATAAATAATGCTGGACAAATCACACAGCATCATCTAATATAACTTAGTCAATATGACCCGTCGTTCTGGGCCTCGGACAAACCACACCTAAGTGTAAGTAAGTTTTGAATACATAAATGTAAATAATTCTCTACTTGTTATTTTATTTTATTTTCAATGTTTCAGCTCATATATTTTTGGTTAGTTCATTTACATGAATAAATATTGTAATCTAATTCACAAAAAGTTATATATTGTTTAGTTTATTATTATTATTTTTTATATTAATAGGTACTTACTTTGTTATTATATTTTATTTTAGCGTATTGCATTTCTGTATCGCGGTAGCCACCATCCGCACACTTCGGTCACTACGGAAGACCAGCGCTGTGGTACGGACCCGTTCTGCCGCAGCATATGCTGAGTAATGGCCATTTTTGTCACATTTTTATTTTATTTTTTAAGCCTTAATATTGTACATGGATTGATTGTAAATTGTGTGACAAAATAAACGTATCTTTATCTTTAATAAGAAAACCAAACTTAATCAGTAAACATTTCACATTGCCTAAAGGTAACAAATTTTGTTTTATTTGTGATTTTTCGTTGTGGTAGCTATGATGCCATCCCTACACTGCTACTTGTTTTTTATGTGAGAAGAAGCAAACATTTTTGCATTTTTTAAATCATAATTTCACCCATAAAACCAGGCATCCATCACTCGCTCAAGGCCACGCGTTAAATGCATACCGCTTGGTGTAACGTCGGTGTTACGCCGGCAGTAGGCTGTCACACGCCCGCTTGAGCGCACGCACGTTAAATGCGTTCCTATTGTGCTGTGGCAGTCCACTGTATGTGGATGCCAGAGTCATATTTTCATCACTATTTTAGATTTTATCATTGAAGACGGTTATTTTAAATAATTATTCGCGTAACTAGTTGTTTAAATCGATTATAAATGGATCCCTAAGGTTGAAATGATGATGGTGATGAAATCGATCCCTACTACTTTTATAAATTCTCACCATATTTTCCACTTAGAACATAGGAAGTTGGGGTTTGGGATTAAATAACGTAGTCCAATTAGAACAAAATTAACTCTTTGTAATATCGGAAATCACACCAATAAGAATCTCACAGCAGATTCACACTAGAACACTTCTTCACAGAACACTGATAGCACTATTGCATCCGCTTTGCTCCTGTTTTCTTTATGCGTACCTATTAAAATGATTTACGCGATTTAGCATATTTTCAACGTTATTTTTTTATTTTATTTATTTATTAAGGACTCCCAACATAAGTAACACAATAGAAACAAGGTAACAAGCTTAACATTAAAATGTCTAGTGCACTTATAATTACAGGGTGTCACTGCATGTTCTGTAAATTATTATTCGACTAAACTAAACAACAAACAATATTCATGTGCGCCACGGTAGGTGGGTAATAGTTACAAACAGTAGGTAAATTATTTTAAACAATTCAGCATAGGTTGATTATATCTAAAAAAAAAAGAGACAAAACAAAGAAGATAAACAAAAGGTAGAAAAATCTAGATTATGTTTAATTTTTTTTGGCAAAAGAATCTTACTTAAACAATTTTTAAACTTTGCTAGCCTGTCAGAAATGTCGAGGTCATCGCTCTTTGAAAGAGTGTTATAGTGCCTAAAGAGTCTTGGGAGAGTGCAGTGTCTACCAAGGTTAGTCCTAGAGTATTGGGTAGTAAAAAGATTATACGAGCATTTCCTAGGTAATCGAGTTGGTGCATAGATAGACAATTGTTCAATAAGCTCAGGAGAGTCAATGTTTCCATTGAACAATTTGTGAAGGAACACCAGATCTAGGTATGTTCTGCGACTCGTTATGTTATAGTGTTGAAGTCTGTCTTTATAGCTGGGCAATTTTTTTGCATTGTTGTCACCATATGAAACGTGGTATAGGAAACGTCTTTGTACACTTTCGATTCTCTTCGTGTAAATGTCATAATGTGGGTTCCAAATTTGGCTGCTGTATTCAAGAATAGGTCTTACAAGGTTGTGATATAGCTTTATTTTTGTAGATGAGCGTTTAAAGTCTTTACTATTCCTAATGACAAAGCCAAGCGCTTTAAAGGCCTTGGTAGTAATCTTAAGGATGTGCTTGTCAAATTTTAGTTATGGATCAAAGACAACACCCAAGTCTCTGATTTCGCTAACTGTTGAAAGTTCGAGATTATTCACATGGTACTTGATGGGAGTAGGTGTTTTGCTACGGCTGAAGTGTATGTGATAGCATTTTGAGACATTAAGAGGCATACTGTTTAGTTCAGACCAAATTGAGAGCCTGTTTAAATCCTCTTGCAGCGCGACTGTGTCCTGTGATGAGTAAATTGACTTCACTACTTTCATGTCATCAGCATATAAAAATATTTTACTATGATGAAAGCATTCTGTTATGTCATTGATGAAAGCGTTGAACAGGATAGGTCCAAGATGTGAGCCCTGAGGGACTCCTGTTAAAGATTTGTAGGGGAATGACTGATAACCGCTGATAGTAACACGCGATAGCCTATTATTAAGATAAGATGAGATCCATGAGAGAAAATGGCCTGATACTCCTAGTTGTGAAAGCTTATAAGTAAGTATGCCATGGTCAATTTTATATAATTTAGTATAAACCATGATTTTAGACAAGGAAAAAAATGTATCTATCATTTTATAAAACTCAATCATATTTGATCAACCAATTAAAAGAACTGTTTTTTTTTCACCACGTTCGTTTTATTATCAAAAACATCTTAGAAGCAACCCTAGCCACTCATTCGACGCTGCGTCACAGATTACTTGCAAGAAGTTAGGGAGGGTGAGCAAAGCAATCTCAACTCTATTGGTTGCATACTTATGGTACACTCTTTCTCGCTGTGAACTGCTGGTATTAATTCGGAAAGTAGAGCAAGGGTGAAGAAAATGATAGAGGAGCGTCGAGTAGAGCACCGTCAGACAGAGGATCCGAAATCGTTCTGGAATTTTGTGAAAGCAAAAAGAGAACCGTGAACCGAAAACAGATTACACTTAACGGAACTCTCTCGGAACCGGAATGTGCGGAAGAATTAGCGAATCTTTTTCATTCGGTTTACGGTACCACACCGGCTCAACTAGACGTGGCAGCGGCGGGGGTGGCGAGTCCTGCTAGTGCCGCGCGCGTGCATGTGCCGCGCTTGACGCTGGCGCGGTGCTGACGAGGCTCAAACCAAAGCGGTCCGCAGGCCCGGACGGCATAATAGTCTTTATTATGAGAAACTGTAGAATGCCGCTTGCGGAACCACTCGCCCACATTTACAATGCTTGTCTTGAGAAATCACACTTTCCAGAACGATGGAAGATAACAAGGGTCATTCCTATACCTAAAGAATCTGGAACAGATGTGAAGGAGTACCGACCGGTGGCTATTCTGTCGACGGCGGCGAAGGTCCACGTCTCGGTTCCATATGTCATCACTGGTAACACACACTGATTGTAGACTTTCGTCTTAAGGCACTGAGGTATGTTGGACGAAAAGACGTTGCGAAGTTTCTCTAACGCTGCCCATCCGAGTTGGATTCGACGATTGACCTCTTTCTCGAAGTTGGACCTACCTAATTGGACTGTTTGTCCTAGGTATACGTACGCGTCGACAACTACAAGAGCCGAGTTCTCAACCATAACTGGAGCAGGCACGACGTGGACATTCGATATGATTTTCGTCTTGTCCATATTCATTTTAAGGCTTACCCGTTGAGAGACTCGATTGAGGCCTTCGAGCATCGTGCTGAGCTCTTCCATCGACTTTGCCATGACCACAATATCGTCGGCAAATCGAAGGTGAGTGATGTATTCGCCGTTAATATTGATGCCCAGCCCTTTCCATTCCAGGAGCTTGAAGGCCATGACCTTCGGATTGGAAGTCGGGTAGATACCATTCCGCCAACACGGCCTCAGCATGCTGATATTAAGTAGGTATTATGAAAAATATCGATAAATGAAATTGCATAAGCTACAGTACAAAAGCCTAAACGATATCTGATCAAAAGTAGTGTCAGTAGTGCCATCAGAATGAAGGAATTTCTAATATTCTGTGTCTTTATTGTAAGTAATTAAATTGTAACATTTAGCCACCTTACTTGTAAACGGTGATTATTTTGAACAGCACTTAATATCATTATTACCCGACTCCCAAGGAAGTTCAAGTATTCAGACTCAAGCGTATAAGGGGAGTTTGGATACCAGGCAACCAAGTCATTTCAGCCGTAAAACGTCCACTACTGAACACAGGCCTCCCTCGTGGATGTCCATGAGAGGTAATTGCCACACTTACCACGCTTGGCAGGCGGATTGGCGAGCGAAGTGCGGGATGTTGATACATGGAAAGCCGCTGCTGCCCAGCTTCCGGAGGTTTCCCTTAGCAGGCTCTTACTGCATCCTCGGGCATGAGGGGAGGGGTAACATTTCACTGCCGGCACCCCACGGCAACCAAGAGCTGGAACTATATTCCACCACCACTCCGGCAATTAAAATCCAAGTACGTTTTCAAAAAGATATTCAGAGCTTATTTACTGGATCAACAAAAGACTGGGTTGTCTGGTGTAAATTACTATAGTGCACCTTTTACTTGTTAAGTTACTGACTGCTCCATATTATTATTATTGTTATAATTTAGTGTACGTAAAGGATTTTATATTTCAATATATTTTATGATTTTTGAATTATATGCTTTGGTACTTATGCTAGTATCCGATGTTTTTTATTAAGTTGTTACACACACACACACACATATCTTTTTATTAATTTCAGCTCTACTTCAAACATCCTTGATGTTCCCTCACAGGATCTATGGGCCACAAGGCCACGGCAGAATACCAGCGCCTAGCTACCTCCCAGTGGTTAGGCATTATGCTGAGCCGTGACCGATTTGTTACTGTAGCACATAAACACAATACCTTTTTTGTGTCATATATATATTTTCATTTAATTAATGGAATCAGGCGTTACTTTGAGGAAATCCATGACAATAAAATGCAATGAAAATATTTAGTTTTAATTCCGCTTACGCTGAGATGCAGGAGCACCGCCCTCCCGCCCGCTAATTATGCACATGCAGGGAGAACTACGCTGAGGTGTTGACTGGTCGGCCGCTTTTCACTTTCGTTCCAGCGGCCGACCAGTCAACACCTCAGCGTCTCACCTGATGATGCGTCGCGGAGAGGCGAAACACGTGTCGTCGTATAGGTTTGGGTATGCATGCTGCACTGACAACCTAGTTCTCCTTGCATGTGCATAATTAGCGGGCGGGAGGGCGGTGCTCCTGCATCTCAGCATAAGCGGAATTAAAACTAAATATTTTCATTGCATTTTATTTTTATTTGTTAGTTTGGCATAATATTATTATCTTCTGCTTAAAATCTCTGTATCTGTTCTTTAACTGTGTCATTATTGTATTCTAGCTGACGCGGTGCCCACTTCGTTGGGCGGTAATTTATAGCCTGACACTCACAAATACTGTGGCCTTCTGTTAGTAAAATAATTTTGAAATCCGGTTCAGTAGATCCAGAGATTACCCCCTGCAACCTCACAAACTTTACCTCTTTATAATATTATTATAGATGTGTGCCATACAAGCAAATGAACGAATGTCTATGTCTATGTATCTTCCGAACGGCAGGATGGAGGTACCGTTAAATTCGTTTCAGTAACCCAAGTATCTTTCGGTGGGTTATTTGAAAAAACCAAAATGGTGGAATTGTGTATGATTCGAATAAATTTGTAATCAATGCATTTAAATGGCTTTAAATCGGTCAAGTGTGTTGGCCTTTGCAGTTAGTTTATTGGTTTCACTTTATAGTTTGGCATATTTTCAGTCATTTAAAAAGAAAAGAAAAAACATCTATTAATCCAGAACACAAAGGTAACATCAGTTATAAATTAAAACAAAAGGAAATTTGTGGACCAAACGGTCCTACCTCAGCATAGTGTTAATCCAAATAAGGATTAACGCTGGTTTTCAGGTCATATGAGTTAGTGAAACTGTTCAAAGTCTGTCAATATAAGCGCGGCGTTAAGACTTTATTTCTTAAACCACAAAAATACACCACAATCATCTCAGCCGAAGAAATGCTGTCCACGTCCACTGCTGGACATAGGCCTCCAGGATCTCCAAGATGCTTAATGCATCCCGGGCAAGAGAGAAGGGGCAAAATTCTACTGCTGGCACACCACGGCAAGTAACTCTTCTGAGATAAATTATTACAGTTATTGTCAAGTCATGTTCACTGACGACCTCTGTGGCGCAGCGGGCGAAGGTCCGCCTGCGACGCAAGAGGTTGCGGGTTCGATTCCCGCCTCGGGACAAATGTCTGTACGATCTGCAGATATTTGTTCAGGGTGTTCTGGGTGTTTTTCTATATATAATAAAAATATATATCTATGTAGTATAATGTATTAAGTATATCAGTCATCTAGTACCCATAACACAAGCTCTGCTTAGCTTGGGGCTAGATGATGCTGTGTGATTTGTCGAGCATTATTTATTTATTTTATTTATTTTAATATTCTCTTGTAAAAATGTCACCGTGTCGTGGAGTGCCGGCAGTAGAATGTTACCCCTAAACTCTTATCGCTCTTACTGCATCCACGGCCATGTATCAACATCCCGTACTGCGCTCGCCAACCCGCCTGCCAAGCGTGGTGAGAATGGCAACTACCCCTCATGGAGATCCATTAGGGAGGCCTGTGTTCAGTAGTGGAATTTTTTTACAGCTGAAATGATGATGAATGTAATGTATTTGTAACCTACCACCTAACTATTTGTATCTGATTTATAAACAATAAATTAATTATGATGATGAAAAATTTCAAAGCCATAATGCATTGGAGAATTCATCAAGACGTTTTTTTAAGGTTTCGAGCCAAGCCAACGTGATCGGACCTGGTTGCCTCAGTCCGGTGTACTACGAACTCCTCGGCATGCCATGTCAACCAAGTCAACCAGCACCAGCGTTGATAACTTCACAAGTGGGTTGCCCTAACTCATCTGTCTACGATTTGCATATTAATTATGATGATGAAATTTTTAATCATCATAATTAATATATTGTTTGTGAATCAGATACAAATAGGTTACAAATACATTAATGTAATGTATTTGTAACCTACCACCTAACTTTTTGTATCTGATTCACAAACAATAAATTAATTATGATGATGAAAAATTTCAAAGCCATAATGCATTGGAGAATTCATCACGATGTTTTTTTAAAGGTTTCGAGCCAAGCCAACGTGATCGGACCTGGTTGCCTCAGTCCGGTGTATTACGAACTCCTCGGCATGCCATGTCAACCAAGTCAACCAGCACCAGCGTTGATAACTTCACAAGTTTGTCGCCCTAACTCATCTGTCTACGATTTGCATATTAATTATGATGATGAAATTTTTCATCATCATAATTAATTTATTGTTTGTGAATCAGATACAAATAGTTAGCTGGTAGGTTACAAAAACATTAATGTAATGTATTTGTAACCTACCACCTAACTATTATATATTATCGAAGCCATAATGCATTGGAGAATTCATCACGATGTTTTTTTAAAGGTTTCGAGCCAAGCCAACGTGATCGGACCTGGTTGCCTCAGTCCGGTGTACTACGAACTCCTCGGCATGCCATGTCAACCAAGTCAACCAGCACCAGCGTTGATAACTTCACAAGTGGGTTGCCCTAACTCATCTGTCTACGATTTGCATATTAATTATGATGATGAAATTTTTAATCATCGCAATTAATTTACTGTTTGTGAATCAGATATAAATAGTTAGGTGGTAGGTTACAAATACATTAATATAATGTATTTGTCCATTTAGCCGTGGGGTGCCGGCAGTAGAATGTTACCCCTCCTCTTATACCCATGGATGCAGTAAGAGCCTGCTAAGGGATACCTCCGGAAGGTGGGTAGCAGCGTCTTTCCGTGTACCAACATCCCGTACTGCGCTCGCCAACCCGCCTGCCAAGCGTGGTGAGTATGGCAACTACCTCATGGAGATCCATGAGGGAGGCCTGTTAAGTAGTGGACTTTTTACGGCTGGAATGATGATGAAGATTTGTCCATTAATGTATTTGTATCTTATTCACAAACAATATATTAATTATGATGATGAAAAATTTCAAAGCTATAATGCATTGGAGAATTTATCAAGATGTTTTTTTTAAGGTTTCGAGCCAAGCCAACGTGATCGGACCTGGTTGTCTCTGTCCGGATTACTACGAACTCCTCGGCGAGCCATGTCAACCAAGTCAACCAGCACCAGCGTTGATAACTTCACAAGTTGGTTGCCCTAACTCACCTGTCTATGATTTGCATTTTTATTATGATGATGAAATTTTTTATCATCGTAATTCATTTATTGTTTGTGAATCAGATATAAATAGTTAGGTGGTAGGTTACAAATACATTAATGTAATGTATTTGTCCATTAATGTATTTTTGTATCTTATTCACAAACAATAAATTAATTATGATGATGAAAAATTTCAAATCTGTAATGCATTGGAGAATTTATCAAGACGATTTTTTTAAGGTTTCGAGCCAAGCCAACGTGATCGGACCTGGTTACCTCAGTCCGGACTACTACGAACTCCTCGGCGAGCCATGTCAACCAAGTCAACCAGCACCAGCGTTGATAACTTCACAAGTTGGTTGCCCTAACTCACCTGTCTACGATTTGCCGTGTCATCAACCCGCAGCGATACCAGGGGGAGTTGGTTGCCTAAGCACGGTTACTTACGAACTGGCTGGCAACCCATGCTGCCCTGCACCGATTCCTTCATTAATTGATTGCCCTAGCTCCGCTATCTATAATCTGCCAATAGGCAACCTACCGCCGTCACCAGCTCTAACTGGTTGCCCCGGCCCAGTTCCCTACGAACAGCCTATTGGCAACCCATTGATTGCTTACCCTTGTATACCAGCGCCTGTGGTTGCCCCTCCACCATGTCCTTGCTCTGCACCTGTGGCCCCTTTACCTCCACCATGCCCTTGTTCTAGATGTAAGTACTTGAGGAAAATTCTTATACCACCTCCTTGTATTTAATTAATATTCAAAATACTTATTGCTAAGATTAAGTATTTTACAATAAAAGTGTTTAAAATATTGAGTTTTTTTTTTCGAAATTACATGCGTTATAGATCGCTGTCTAAGTGGCATACGTAAGCAATTATTAACATAATTAAATAAAGTTATCTCGTGTAAAATAAATTAGTATTCTTCGAAGTAATAGCACAGATTACAGAAACTAACAGATACATCACTTCAATACAAAAGCGAAAATACCTACGCTATAAAAGCCTACAAAATTATTTGAATAATACCAGCAGTTCACAGCGCGAAAGAGTGTACCACAAGTTTGCAAGAATTGAGTTGAGATTGCTTTGCTCACCCGCCTCACTTACTTGCAAGTAATCTGTGACGCAGCATCGAATGAGTGGCTAGAGTTGCTTCTACGATAATTTTTATAATAAAACGTATGTGGTGAAAAAAACGGTTATTTTTATTGGTTGCTCAAATATGATTTAGTTTTATAAAATGATGGATACCTTTTTTTCCTTGTCTAAAATCACGGTTACTAAATTTTTATGTTGAAAATATTGATTTTATATTATATATTAATATGAGGATAACAGGAGAAAAGCGGAGGAAAATCGACACATTTTAAGAGTTCCAATACGTTGGGTACCAGGCCGATTCAATATGACTTTGTCAAAATTATTATTGCACCGTTTCTATTACGTATTGAGCAATTCTACATAGGGCTTTTGCTATTGAAGTCGCCAGCCAGAATGACTGAGCTTCCAAGACTGAGAAGGTATTAGAATATTAGCTTCTTAAAAGCGACCTCCAGGTCGCTTTTAAGAAGCTACATATTAGGGCTAAGATGAAATAATAACCATTACAAGTCTGCAGACAGAGATTTCTAAGTTTGTTAAGGGCGGGGGATCGATGGGAATGCAGTGCAGCGACTTCTTGAAATAAATGGAAGTACCGCCTTTGGGGGCGTTCTTTCTGTATTTGATAGTTAGCGATCCTAGGATCGCTCCTGCACTAGACCTCGAAGAAAGTCTCCTGCACTAGCAGAATATCTACTTGGTCGTTTACAAGGAATTGCTTCACGAGTTCTTTCTGAGGAAAGAGGTCGTTAGCGCCAAGTTAACGGGAGGGATCGGGCTTTAAGTCTTTCTTTCTGTGCAGCCATACTAAAAAGACTTAAAAGTGAGGCCGTCGAGAGAGGGCATGACGTCCCGATGATTAGAGATAATCATCAGTTTTTCGATGGGTGATTCCGCCAGGCTAAGTTAGCGCAGGAGTGCATTCACCGATCCGAAACCGATGTTAGGCAGCCCCAGACCAGGTTTCTCAGCAGCAGGAGATGGCTGGGATTGCCTAGTGGGGCGGGGTAGGGGTTCGGGAGCAGGGGCTGAGTGAGGCTCCTGGCGGGGGAGGGGCAACACCAGTTTTTGCCGGAAGGGCGCGGCTGGTGTAAACAAGAGGTTTCGCCCAAGCTGACACAGCAGGAGGGACGGGGGGCGGGGCGGAAGCGCTCCGGAGCCCTAGCATGCGCTCTCCTAGTGCTTGCCTTTGGTGCTCTGGGGCAGCCGCAATAGATAGATAGATAGATAAACTCTTTATTGTGCATTCACCATATAACATAAATTTCACAAAGAGAAACACAGACAAATATAACATACAATGGGCGGTCTTATCGCTAAAAGCGATTTCTTCCAGACCACCTTCTGCGATAGTTCGCGGTGTGCCCCTCGGCCCCGCAGAGCACGCAGCTAGGCGGCATGGGGTCATTGGGTACGCGATTGCAGTCAGACGCAACAGGGCCGGGAAAAGCAGTTTCACGAAGAGTGGCCACATAGCTGGCACCTGTGGCACTGTCCCGGAGGACCCTTCCTGAAGGGGCCTCTACGGAGAGGCCCGAAAGCCAACACACACAAAGACACACGGTTTTTACACCGAATATCGCCTTTCCTTCGGGCGAAGTATCTAAAATGACTAGAACTAGAAAGGAAATCGAACGGGCTCTTGTCCCGCTATACATGTCTATGTACAAGGCCTGATCGCAGAGGTCAGCCTGAATGGCCTCTGAGTCGAACTCCGCGGGGAGGCCGCGGATGACTACGCGCAGAATGCGCTCGCTCTCGAGAGCATAGGTGTGGAAACCTATGTTCTCGGTGCAGATGACGGACGTCAGACGTCGGTGGTCGTCCGACGTCTCTATGTAGATTTTAATCGAGTGCTTGATGGATTGCTTACGTGACGTTACGACTGAATTTTTAAAATACCTTGTTTTGGATACACCTGAATTCCAAAAGAACCTTTTCCCAAAATGCCTGAAAGCCAAAATGACTGAATACTGTTATGTTCTAAAAGTTGAATGACAGATTGATGTTCTACCTTCGATCAAATATAACCTTCTACAGTCAATGAAAAAATATACATTTTTGATTATATATTTTATTTTCTACATAACATGAAAAAAATATTAAAAACTGAAGTAAGATATATTGCTTCAAACTTCTACATTATAATAAAAAATAGGTATTTAACTTCTATATCTTTCTTAAAACATATTTTTGTTAAAAATTTCTTTGCGGCGAATAAGCTCTTCTTTTTGTTTTTGATATTTTATGTCAAAAGAAATATCATTTCTTCGTCTACCAGCTGCACTAAAAAGAGCGTTTTTAGGGTTCCGGACCAAAATGGTAAAAAGGAACCCTTATAGAATCACTCTGTCTGTCTGTCTGTCTGTCTGTCACAGATGGATATCTCGAGAACTACTGATGCTATCGACTTGCAATTTAAAATGGTAAAAGACAACAGTTTTTTTACTTATATAGCATATATAATTTTTTTTAAATATTCTTATTTTGATTGCAGGGGGGCGGATAGGGGATCTCAAAAATTTTAAGTGAAGTTACTAGGCCGTGTGGGGTATCATATGAAAGGTATTCATTTGTACATTAATAAACAGTTTTTAGTTTTCCTTTAAACCGTATCATTTTTGAGTTATTTACAAAAATGTTGAAAAAACGACCGTTCCCCCCCCTTATCTCCGAAGTTTGCAGAGATAAACCCGTGATACTTTTATAGCTAATAGAAGTGTATGTAAACTTTATAGGAAAATTATAGCAAACTCTCTAATTTGCATAGTTTCTTAGACAAGGGGGGTGGAAGGGGGGTTTTCAAAAATTTTGTGAAGTTAATAGGTAATGTGGGGTATCATATGAAAGGTATTCATTAGCACATTAATAAACAGTTTTTAGTTTTCCTTTAAATTGTATAGTTTTTGAGTTATTTACAAAAATGTTGAAAAAAATAGCGTTCCCCCCCCTTATCTCCGAAGTTTGCGGAGATAAACCTTTGAAACTTTTATTACTATTAGAAGTTGTATGTAAAGATTAGAGAAAATTTATTACAATCTCTCTACATAGCATACTTTTTTAGAAATCATCGAAAGTGTAAAAAATCTACATAAGTTCCGCTATCAGACAAGAGATGGCGCTGTCAAGGTTCTCCAACAAATATAAAACCGCCTTTGTCATAAATTATATTGTATGATGGCACGGAACCCTCGGTGCGCGAGTCTGACTCGCTCTTGCCCGGTTTTATTTATTCTTGTATCCTGTAATGAAGCCTCTGTCTTTATTTCGTAAATAAATCGAATTAAAGTAGGTTTATGAGGCATGCGAGTATTATGTCGCCGGTTCCAACCTTCTACTGGGTTATTACGTCGGTGCCTGTCCTGAGCACAGCTTCATATGCTAAGATTCATTGTAATCCACTGTTTCTTCATATAAGTAATGAACGTATTCATTTCATCGGTTTCTGGAGAAATATCAAATATAGACAACCACCCATTGGGCTTTCAGGCAATAATGGCAGATTTTTGCACAATATGACCACTTCTCGATCTTGAGTTGAAGTGTCTGCTTTAACAGCTTTAGCCTTTTTACCAACAGCACGTGTATAGTGAAAGAAACAAATAGTTATCTTACAATACGGAAAAACTGATTGACAGGTATTGAAAAACTGATTGACAGGTATTGAAAAACTGATTGCGATTTCGCAATCGCATTTATATTTATTAATTCATAAACCCACTTTATCTAGCAACAATGAAAAAAGCTTGCGAAAAGTATGCAGATTTTCTAGGTTCTAGAATAACACATACTTAAGCTAATAAATTTTTTTACCCCCTGAGCTAGTATTTGAATAGTTAAGAAATATAATTTCGTAATTTTTTTATTGGCTGTACATCAATCCTGACGTCATGGCCTCGACGGGGGCAGCGATCTTAGCCGAAGGGGCTAACGTTGACTTATGCGACGACTTCTTACGCCGTTTGCCGCCGACACGACAGTATATAGCTGTCGTCGGAGGACTGCTCTGACTCAGAAGTGTCGTCAGAGGGCGGGGAAGTTTCGAACTACATCGCAGACGCGTCGGAGTCCGAATCGGTGGCGGACGGGGCGAAGGAGACCAAAGTCTCCGGGGTGGACTAAAGGGCTGGCGCGGGGTTGAGAGGGGCCGCGGTGGCCACCTCCATCGGGTAGGACTTCTTGTCCAACTTGTTCGTCTCTTGATAAGAGGCGAACAACTTGGTTAACAAGTCCCCGTGCCGTTGGGCCAGCATCCTGAGTAGCCCCAGAAGGGTCTCAGGATCAAGCCCACCCAGAAAGTCTGGGCTTGAAATCGTGCAGGGGGGTTAGGGGAGTTCCCTTTTTCCGGGGAGAGACACCCGGGAAATAACTGAGTTTCCCCTCCTTGTCGGGTTAGACAAGGAGGGGTGTGTACCTGGTGTCCTAACTAACGTGTGTGTCACTTATAAAAAAAAATGTCTCTCATTATGTCTCTCTTATGGGGCAAAAGGGATGTGTCCTCACGCTGTCTGATGTCGGAGAGGGTTCCACCCCAAGGCCGGTGGTTCCAGACCCAGCTGGATTCTGTTTTGCCTTGAGGAGGCAAAATAGGCGCTCCGGGTCCACGCCCAGCTAATTTAGTTGTCACTGTAGGATATCCCTTAGCTGACCACTAAACCGTGGCTTTGGACAGTACAAAGCCACTAGAAAAAAACTAGATCGAGAAAATCATTCTGAAAAGAACGGGAATCTCTTGCACCGCACGCAAGTAAATATATAAATAAAACCGGTGAGCTTTGAATGTTTGAATGTGATGCCTGTTCAAATGAATCAATGGCTCACCGGCCAGAAATTCCTGCGTCTTATCGAGTCGAGAAGTCTCAGGAATGGCTCGAGTGATTGTAGTAAGCCGTTAAAATTATCCTCTGTGCATATTTAGCGGACAAAACGCATGCCAGAGGAAGTACTTAAAAGAAGGTTTCGACCTTGTGATGTGTAATGATGGTGATGTGTAATGATGGTTACTGAAATAAATACATTTTAATATGATTTTTTTTAGTTAATTTTAATTTCCTGTAATCTTTACATACACTTCTAATAGTAATAAAAGTTTTCGAGATTTATCTCCGCAAACTTCGGAGATAAGGGTGGAACGCTATTTTTTTCAACGTTTTTGTTAATAAGTCGAAAACTATACGGCTTAAAGCAAAATTAAAAACTGTTTATTATTGTGCAAATTAATAACTTTTATATAACTTAGTAACTTCACAAAAAATATTAAAAACACATAAGAAAATTTAAAAAAATAATAATAATTTCTCATACTCGGAAAGTAGTGCTGTTTTGATCTGATTATTGGGTGAAAAATGCTGCTTCCCTCCATAGAGAGGGAAAAACTCATACAAATTACTTCCCACCTAAGGGCCGGAATGAACTTTAAAAATAGAACTGCTGTCAGCTATGAAGAGTTTTATGGATTCTTTCGACCCTCGGTTAACAAACAATCTACTATTCCACCCCCTTGTCTAAAAAACTATGTAAATTAGAGAGTTTGCTATATTTTTTCTATATAGTTTACATACACTTCTATTAGCTGTAGAAGATTCACGGGTTTATCTCTGCAAACTTCGGAGATAAAGGAGGGAAACTGTCGTTTTTTCAACATTTTTGTTAATTACTCATAAACGATACGGCTTATAGGAAAAACTGTCTTTTAATTTTCTTTTAATGTGCAAATGAATACCTTTCATATGATACCCTACACGACCTCGTAACTTCAATTAAACATTTTGAGATCCCTTATCCGCCCCCCTGTAATCAAAATAACAATATTTTTTAATTGTATGCTATATTCGAATATGAAGAAAATAAAACTAGTTGTACATATATCTTAACTATTTATTGATAATATATGTTAATATTACTAGTACTTGCCTATTTAAAATTAATTATCAAATTAGACCTATTTTTTTGAATTCCGTCACAGGTACATAACAGATTACTATCCCGCCAATTTATGTCGACTTTTTAAATTTTAATTATGGAACTCACCGCGTAATTGTTGCGGCTTATTCCGCTCAAAGAAGTTTGCGCTAAGTTCACACTGGCTGTTTAGAAAGTCACATGGCCGCAGCATTTTTTTTAAATTCAATGAAAAGTAGTGTTTAACACGGGTAAAAGAATCAATTCCTTCTCGGACTATAGCCGCCCTCGCTGCGCTCGGGCGTCTAAATTAAAAAAGTGTCACAAGCTCTGCTTACCTTGGGGCTAGTTGTGTAGGAAATCGTTCATCATCATTTATTATGATTATTATGAACGGCAGAAAACATGAGTAGCATGTTAAAAAAAGTATATACGTATTGAAAAACTGGGCTTTCTACGTTGTCGTCGGACATTGGTGAGCCCAATCTGTGGTGGTGATGAAGGGACGAGCTAGACTCCTACAGTAAAGATTGGCACCAGATATCACAGGATACGGAGTAGTGGAGTGGGAAGAATCAGGCTCATAAATAATGGTCTTTGAATTTGGTCGCATCAAGCCAGTTTGTTTGCCAGTCAGTCGTCCGCCTGAAGTTTTTAGTGTAGTGTTGAGCTGATCCTGTGTTGCATGGGCTTTCTAATATAATTTTTAAGTTTAGAATTTTTTGTTTTTGTTTTTACTGGTGTTTTATGATAGGATGTAATGTTTATTTTTAATGTGTAAAATACCTATGTATGTCGACACTCGCCAAAGGTCCTACCTGAAAACCAGCGATAATCCTTATTTGGATTAACATTATGCTGAGGTAGGAACTTTTGGTCCACAAACTTCCTTTTATTTTAAAATTTATACCTGATGTACCTTGGTTGTGGATTAATAAATGTTTTTTTTCTTTTATTTCTTCTTTCTGCTAGTAAAATCACTTTCAAAACAGCCATAATCTGTTGAAACTAAGTGAAATAATTACTTTGTCAGTAATTATCAGGAGCTTATGTGACTTATCTTCAATCACATTATCACATATCAAGTAGGTAAGACAAGTTGCAAGATAAAATATTTCTCGGATAAAGTTTTGATTGAGATAAGATTATTACCTAGTTAAAAGCGTGTGTATTTCTCTTTGTTATACTCATACCCAAAAAGGATTTATTTATACCCAAAGACCACAAAGAAATACTTAATATTGCCATGTCAAATACGCGTAAACTTTTAGCAATATGCATTCAACTTATTTTTATTAACGTAAGTTTTAAATTACCTATGTATTTTTAGAATAGTTTACCGTGGGGAGCCGGCAGTAGGATGTAGTTCCTCCTTTCTTTTTCATGGATATATTTGATATCACACATGGGTATAGTTGAAAACATTTGATTGTCCATCCCTAATTTCACCCCCCGTATCATATAAAGCACTCAACCTATTTCTATATAACTTTCAGTATTTGTATCTATATAAATTTCTATATACCTAAATCATTCCTTTTATTTGATATCACAATTGGAAAATATTTGAAACATTCAATTATTCCCCTCTTTCATCTCCTATATCTTGTAAGCGTCCTGACAGATTTTGATAAAGATCATTATGAAACACCGCTAGAAAACCTTTAAATAAAAAAATGCGTTCAAATCGGTCCAATCGTTTCAGAGCTACGGTGCCACAGACAGACACAGACACTTAAATTATAACATCACATTTTTTGTCGGGCATTGAACACAAAATTTTTTTGCAAATTTTCAGTAGCATTGATTTAAAACGTGCATAGCTTTGATTATTATTTAAATAGGAAATTTAATAGAAACGTGATGTTTCAGTATTTCCAGTGATTTCAAAACGTGACATTATAATTTATTATTTTACAAGTCAGTATTTTAGAACCACAAAACAGCAGCATCGGTGGTTCAGTGGTAGAATGCTCGCCTGCCACGCGGGCGGCCCGGGTTCGATTCCCGGCCGATGCAAAATCTACTTTTTTATATTAATTTGTCATTTTAAAATTGCTTAGCAAAGATTATCTACGATGTTCATTAAATAGAATCATAAAATTATTTACTTTTTTATTACAAACTCGTAGTTTGTTAAAATATATCTATTCAATTAAATACATCTATGTATTTATAAGATAAAAGAAATGGGAGTTGTTATTAAAATAAAAATAGCAGACAAAAAGTGGAGAAAATATATTAAGAAACCGCGAATTTTGTGATGCAGGCTTTTCCAGCTATTGACTTCACTTTATTTTTGATTTGACGGTCACTCACTGTTCTCAACTTAAATCAGCATTTCTACGACCACTGTGTCCCGACTGCGGATTGCCATGTTGATGTTGTAGTCCCTTATTTTTGTATTTGTTGTTGATAAGGCCTTTGAACAGCTTCGTAGAAACCGTCCATACGGTGGGGTCCCAGTTCTTTAAGACTCCCCGTACCAAAAGACCTCAGAAACTCTCTGATGACACCCTAAACCTCATGGCTGAACGACGTTCTTTGCGACTGCAGTCTCCCGATGATGTTCAGTCACACAGGCAGCTCAATAGAAAAATTTGGTAATCCTTGCGGCACGATACTCGTACCTTTAATACGTATCGTATTAAAGATACGATAGAGCGGAATAAAGGCTCCAAATTATTCGCGAAAGATAATTCTATTGGGCAGAGTCAGATGACGAAGCTGAAGAGAGAAGATGGCAGCATAACGTCAAGTAAAGCCGGAAATGTTAAGGGAAGTCAAAATGTTCTATGGACGGCTCTACGATTCGGTCTCTAAACCTGTTTGCAGTGCGGCCAACGACCCAAGAGCCAAACTGACCCGACATTATACCGAAGATATCCCAGACACCAGCCTGTATGAGATCAGAATGGCCTTGAAGTAGCTTAAGAACGACAAGGCGCCGGGTGAGGACGGAATCAATTCAGAGCTTCTGAAAGCGGTCACCGGTACTTAAAGCCCTTCAGAAGCTCTTTAATTCCGTCTTGCTTAAAGTTACGACGCCAAAAACATGGAACGAGGGCGTGGTGGTTCTGTTCTTCAAGAAAGGTGACACCATCTTGCTTAAGAATTACAGAACCATCTCGCTTTTGAGCTTGAGTATCTCCAACGGTACCGAATTGACTATCGGTACATCGAAGTGTTGAATTGTTTAAGTTTTTTTAATTACTTACAAGCAACGTTAGAAGACGCATTCACGCAACATGCAGCGTGATGCGAGGCAGTGTGTGAACCGCCTCAGAGGCCAACTTGCGGGAGTGCAGATCTGCATCATCGTGCGGGTTTTTCACGCACTTACGCGCGTAGTTGCGTTTTGTGGATACACGGCGGCTCTGACTCATTTCATTCAAAGCTGTTCGCTAGACTGCGGAACTCGGTGTGCCATACCTTGCGTCTCGCCCCGCACCTACGCGCGTGGATGCATATTCACCGCGCTTGAGCGCGTGATCTGCATGAACGCGCGTACATGCATTTTCTGTGTGTTGGACTGTGCGTGTTTTCTATACAAACGTTAGAATACTCATTCACGCAACATGCAGCGTGATGCGTGGCAGTATGTGAACCGCCTTAGGGGCCAACTTTTCCCGCATGTCACGTAGCGCTTCGGTAGTTGCTGTTGTTTTGTAGTTGCCTACTATTAGGCTACATAAGGTATCTTTCAAGAGGCACGAGTTTATCTTTTTTTCAAGTAGTACATTGTGCAAGACACCTCTTACGGAATCATAAATATTATTATGGGTATATATCAGAAATTTGTAAATGTATCAACAGTGAACTGTCATTATAATTTATATATATAATATATCTTTAAATTTATCATGTTGCGATTCTCTGGGACCCATATTGTAGATGAAATGAATTCATTACTTCAATATGCTCAACTAACTTCCCGATCTCTTTTTCTTTAATATTGTCCAAATGCATCTAATAGACACCAGGTTTATTTATCGCATCTTTCCTTATATCTCATACACCTTACTTAAAAAAAAGTTTTCTGAAGCGAACGAATTAAATTATACTAAGCATTACTAATTTTTTTTTCTTTTGTTAATTGACTATGTGGCCTTTGAGTCCAAATGAGTAAATTCTTTTCCACTTTGACCTTGACCGATGCTTACTATTTTCAGAAAACTCTTGCACAGTTTGGATCAATCCTGCCATCGGAAAGCGCACCAGTAATAAGACGGCAAATCGTGAACTACCTCCTGTCAAATCCCAACCAATCATCGCTGCCCGACAAAATCCAGGCCCTGAAAACGGCTATAAAATATATTCCACCAATGAGATCAAGTTTACAGCTATCTGATGTCTATCAGCAATCGGCATTGAAGAACCTGAGAGCTGCCAGTATTTGTGATTATACCTCTGACTTCCCGACCTTGTCTCGGCTTGAATATGGCATACAACAACAGCAACCACTGATAGCTGGTAACAATGTCTTCGTTGACAACGAGCCGTTATTGGCTGCCAATGACTTGTTATCGAGATCTCTAGTTGCGGATTATGCGATGAATCGCTTGGATAGATTTTATTTATAGTTTTAAAATGTAACAATCTAAATACGCATCTGTAATAAGTACAACATATTCCACCAAGGAGAGCAAGCTTACAGTTATCTGACGAAACAAAATAATCGACACTGTAGAACCTTAAAGCCACTGGCAGTTTTTGAGGTTGAATATTATTATTGCATACGACATCGGCAACCACTGATAGCTATTATAGTTGTGGTTGCCAACAAGCCGTCGTTGGTTGCCACTGAATCGTCTGTGTTATCGAGATCTCTAGTTTTGGGCTAAGCGACGAATCGGGTAAATAGGTTTTATCTTTATGTAAAAAACTAGGTACATATGTGATGTTTAAATAATAATCTATTTATTAAAGAATTTAACAGAACTGAATGTTTCCTTTGCTGAGGTGCCGGCAGTAAAATGTCACCCCTCTTTCTTGCCCGTAAATGCAGTAGGAATTTGCAAAGTTTAGTTCAAGATAAAAAGTTAAATAAGTTACCTATATTAGTTAGATAAGATATAAATTGAACAACTAGTTACATTGGACAATTTTTTTTCTAAGAATAGTGTAGGTAATTACACTTTCTTAGCATACCTAGATCACGTTCAAGTAATCTTATCTTTTATAAGAAACATTTAAATGCTGATAACTTGCGTTGAAATCAAATTCTTTATAAAAGATATAGAAATGACATGATAAATTCATTTGGAGTAAAAAATGACTGTGAATTGTATATATTTACTGTCGATTTTATTAATTCAGGTAAGGTTAGCTTATAAAGGTAAAAAAACATCGTGAGCAAACACACGACGGCTTAATCAGCTTCAGGCGTATTGACATGCTATTTCCTATGGATATATCCGACTTTTCTAAGTGCCTGGGACATAGATGGATTAGGCTTGCCCAGCCTCATACCATCCTCTCAGCAAAGACGGATATATACATAGGGAAGAACATGTCAATACGTCTGAAGCTGACTAAGCCGCGCCAGATGATGAGGTCATCATCATCATCATCATTTTGCCGTAAAACGTCCACTACTAAACACAAACCTCCCTCATGGATCTCCATGGAATGTAGTTGCCATACTCGCCACGCTTGGCAGGCGGGTTGGCGAGCAGTACGGAATATTAATACACGGAAAGACGCTGCTACCCATCTTTCGGAAGCATCCCTTAGCAAGCTCTTACTGCATATGCATGCATAGGGGTATGAGAGGAGGGGTAACATTCTACTGCATCCCAATGACAGTTAATTTATGATTTTCTTCATTTACAGAGCATCGACGCCCAGTTCAACCCTTTACTCAGTAATGGCTGCGACAACTGCCAGAATAACCAGCCAGGCAGTGATTTTCCAGTAGCCGGGAACATTCCATTCATCAACTCAAATAGAATCGCTGATCTTATTAATATTGCAAGAAACAATTTACAATCGAACATAAATAGTAACAATTTTACTGATATTAATAATTTGCCATCTAGCAACCCCTGTTCTCAAGTTAATTGTTTAAATCAAGGTGGTAGTAGTAATAATGGGCCAAATAGTTTTTTTCCAAACGTCAATGTTCCAAATAATGTCTATTCGTGTAGTTTTGTTGCAAATAACTTTGGCCTAAATAACGACTTTCCAAATACCAATGTTCCAAATAATGTCTGTTCATGTAATTTTGTTCCAAACAACAATTATCCCAATACCAACGTTCCAAATAACGTTGGTTTAAATAACGACTTTCCAAATACCAATGTTCCAAACATCAATGTTCTAAATAATGTCTGTTCATGCAATTATGTTCCAAAAAACATTTTTTCTACTACTAAAGTTCCAAATAACGACTTTCCAAATGGCAATGTTCCAAATTACGTAGCCCCATGCAATTTTATTCCAAACAATAATGTTCCAAGTAATAGTGTAGCGTCATGTAATTTTTTTCCAAGCAATAATCGTCTCGGTACTCCAGATTCATCTATTATTTCAAATAATATTGGCTTAAATAGCGACTTTCCTAAAAGAAATGTTCCAAAAAACATAGCCCCAAATAATTTTGTTCTAAACGACAATATTGTAAACACTTTTGTTGCAAATGATGTGGTTCCTACCATTCCAAACGATTCGCCAATTTGCAACAACGCTATCAATTCTAACGAAATCCAACGGAACCTGTTAGAAACACCATCTTATTTTAATTCTCAGAAAATAAACAGTTTGATTTTAACTGGCGAAGCTTTAAACAATGGATTACCATTTCCAGTTTTGCCAGCAAATGTATTAAATGCTGAAGGTATTTCCAGTTGCGACAATGACTTCAACGATATAAAGATACCTAGAAGCTTGCCAACTGACATTGACGAAACTAGTTATCAAGCTGGTAATAATTTCGTTAAAAATAACGGTATTCCGTGTCAAACTGTTAATTCGTTCAATGACGCAGCTACTCCATTTGTAAATAGCATTTGTAGTAACGATCTCATTCAATGTAATACTTCACCACCCAACTTACAATTTGTAATGGCAAGCAGCGTTCCAGATACATCGATACCCAACGGCTTTGGCATGAATAATGGTGAATGTATCAACTGTGGGAATAACATAAATTGTAACGAACCATTAACAAAAAATCAACCACTCCTACATCAATTAAAAACTTTTAACGTGATCCAGGGTCAGAATAATCCTTCTATGGCTAACATGCCAGCTAACACATGTAGCCAAACGACTGGCAATCTATGTTTGCCAGAAACGGGTAACTTCAACATGCAAGAAATAAACAATAATTTCAACTTGCCTGATATAACCAACGATTGTAACTTGCCAGCAATTAACAATAACTTCAACTTGGCAGAAGCAATCAATAATTGTAACTTGCCAGTAATTAACAATAATTTCAACTTGCCAGAATCAAAAGATAATTGTAACTTGGCAGAAGTTATCAATAATTTCAATATGGCAGATTTAGTGAAGGTCAACACGCTATCGCTAGGAGAGCTTGGAAATCTACCGATATTCAGTGGATTGCCAGTTATAGGAATAACAGAGACTGTGTCAGTTATAAATCCGGACGAGTGGAATCAGATTTTAGGGTAATAACGATCAACACTATGCTCTACTTCTATTAGTTTTAGTGTGTCATACACTGGACACACATAGACAGTTGATGTATACACTCAGAGTCCAGTGTCTGGTGTCATAGTGTGTACACACCATTATACTGGGTTTATTTGCTAGTGTTTTGTATTCTTGATTACAAGCATACATAAAATTTCTGTTTCATTACTCTAATTTCAATACTTAATTATAGGTACATACTTTTATTAAATTAATTTATTTACCATTTCTGTATTATGTTATTGAATTGTAACTTTATTTAAATTAAATCCAAAAATGAATAGTATATACTTTTTAACCGTACTATGTTACTTGCCCATGATTATTTCTTGCATGCTGTCTTAACCTATAATTATACTTGCACTTAACATACATTTTATTAAGGAAACTCTAAGTCAGTTTTTATGTACACTATGATGATCGATAAATCAAAATATTAACCAAAAATAAAAATGTTTATCTAATTTAACCTGTCTGTGCTTCATGTCTTCTGTGATCTGTGGTAAAAGAAATGTGTTTGCTCTCTTAGGATAATTATTTGTAATAAAAAAGGACAATTATACCTTGTTATTTTATAATATATTGTTTAATTACATATATATTGTTATTCCTGTCTTTTGTATTTTACATTTTTAGTTCGTGATGTATTTCTTGATTTTTTACGTACCTAATAAAAACGGCGTCAAGTGACATTATCGACTCAATACACAGCCAAATATTGAGTCGAGTGCGGCGACTACGGCGTGTCTCAGTGTAAAGACCGCTACGATGTCAAGAGCCATTTTATGAAAATAATTTTTTTTTTTTATTTGGTCACATAGTACAGAGTGATTACAACATAAAGGAATTTGATAATGCCTGCAGTAGTTTAAAAAAAACCGTTGCAGATATTATCGCCCTCCTCCTACTGTGATCAATTTAATAATTATGTTCCTCAACTTAAATGTTAAATATATCGCTACCTTGGGGTAGAAAGGTCGTAAAAACCAAAACCCTACTTTACAGGACGAGCAAAAAACAAAATTTTAAAAACATTTTGGCTAGTAATTTTTTTGTTCTTATGGGTATATTGACCCTATTTAGTGAGATTTATTAGTTTTTTATGTTCTTTGCAATGGAAAACCTTATTTTATTGTCAGTCTCTTAATTTAGAAGTTAGCGTGGATTTACGACCAACTTTTTTTTTCAAAATGGTTTTTACATCCTGTAATTATTTGAGTTGTTACGTTGTAATGAGTCGTAACTAGATGTAAGTCGTTATAATTGGGCTTAAAAACCACTAACATAAAATAATGAAAGTCGTAAAATCAATACCTTTCAAATGGTGGGAGTCTCAACTATAGTAACTGAAGTAATTTTACATACTTACAATAAACTTGGGTAACAAAAACCATCATACCCACTTTACCTACCAGTGTCTATGTGAGAACTAATAACAAATTATAATCAGATAAAACAAAATTTAGTAAATTTTTAAAATGACACTTTTATTCAAAATAATGCACAAAATAAAGCATTTTATTTTGTTCAATTAAATTGTTTTTATTCAAAAAAACGTAAACACAGCGTTAATGACACGATACAATGAACAAAGGTAATTTAATAATAACTTCGAAAATACGTTCGTATTTCACAAATATTTTATTCTATTTGAAGCATATAGCTATAAAAAAAGTGTAATAACACTATGATTACAACCATCATTTAAATCAAAATAAGGCTATAATTAGTCTCAACTTTACAATTAAGTCCTACAAATGCGAGTCAATATTAAAATCTAGAAAGGTAATTCTCTTGTATTTGAGTTCTTCTTTGACTCATATAAGCAAGGAATAAACCACTGAGTTCTGTATCCGAGTGAATAAGCGGTAGTATTGAATAACTAATCATTACAATATAATAAATTACAATGCAATTCAAAATAAAAGACCGAAAAAAAATTAACTAAGTACCTATGCTAGGTAGGTTAATAATATTAATATTCATGTTGATATGGTTTTGTTATGATTTCTTTTTCACATAAACGTTTCAAATCGTTGTATTTTGCAGTTGGAATGGGCAGTCGACAGTCATAATAACTTTCGCAATATCAATTCTTCTCCTCCTTGTATGGAACTTGGTTCGCTATTTGTATCGTCGTCATTATCGCAAATTCTTCATCTACCCTTTCCTTTAAATCTTTCTGTTCATGTCCCTTTTCCCTTTTCCTTTTTCATTTTTGTAAATTCTTCATAATGATTGATTGTTTCTTCGAGTGCGTCTTCACACATTGAGTACTTTATTTCTACTTTATTTTTACTTCTTTTTTTAAGTGTTGCAATCCTGATTTGTTGGAATTAAAATTTTTTAGGGTGTCTTTTGTGAATGTTTTGAACGCAATTTCTTCCTAGTTAATGAATTATTCATGTTCCAAAATATTGACTTGGTATAGTCGAGGACGTTTGCGTGCAGAGGAAATATAAGGTAGCCATTGTGAGGGGCTCCATACTGTGAACTTTTGAACTTCCTTTTCAATTGTTGCATGAATTGGATCTACGGGCATGTACGTATGTCCGGGTAGAAAAAAATTGATTTGTATAGTCTCTAAGCTTTTGGATTACTTGAGGAACTGATTGATAATAGACATGACTAACTTGTACTTGTTTTGTCATACGCAAGATGATTCTTGTCAAGTCAAGAAGTTGCTACTTGCTTATATAAATACTTTGAAGAAGTTGATAAAAGAAAGGTGAAACATTTGATACTCTACTGATCACAGTACAATACTCTACTGTGATCAGTAGAGTATCAAATGTTTCACCTTCCTTTTATCAACTTCTTCAAAGTATTTATATAAGCAAGTAGCAATTTCTTGACTGCCTCGTTTTGCATCACACTTATAGCAATATCCATCACCCATACATAGCAATATCCATTTCAAGTCCCACTTTCGTACAAAGTGAAATTGAATACTGCATATTTTCTGGATCCTAGTAGCATGTTTTCTCCATGAGGGTGTGGTTAGCACCTTTTGCAGATCAAAGCTAGTGGTCAATGTGTCATTGTTGAGACTTGAATTTTTGGTGAGCTGAAAATCTTTTGTACATAGATTTCTTTTCTTTACAATGTATATCTAAGTTCTTTTTTTCTGCTTCATTCATGTTCTCATTGCGCTCTGCTTTTGTACACAAGAGAAATTTATCTTCGGAAGCAGCAGGTGAGTAGGTCATCGTCAAACACGGGGTTTCAGCAGGACGCAGGGAGCACAAGCTGAGAGCTGAGCGTCTCTGGAAGTAGCAGGTGAGTAGTTCATCGTCAAGTTCGGGGCTTCATCAGGACGCAGAGAGTACGAAGTTGAGGGCTGAGCATCGCCGAAAGTAGCAGGTACCCACCAGGTACCCAACAAACTGGCTCCAAACACGTCGTTTCAGTACTGTTCCCGTGTTTTATTACTTCCATAGAAATAATATTAACTTGCTTCTTTGCATCAGTATTTTTTAATGGACTGTTCGGATCACCAACATTGTCTCCAAAGAAAGACTTATTAGATCGGGGTACAGATATTGTAGAAGTATTGAAGTCACTTTCGCTGCTGCTATGTATTATGATATTTTCTTTTCTTACTTTTTTTCTTTTCGATGGGCTTTCTGTATCATTTTCTTCTATGATGTCTGTGCTCTGATTTTCATCATTGCTATTTTCATCAATACTTTTGTATCTGCCTATCTCACCTTGTCGTTCGTGGTTCAATCAGTAAGTCAAAAATATACCTAATCTTAATAATTATAATAGAGAGTGCTTTTGTCATTCATGGTATCCACTCTAGGTCCTTCCTCTGACAGGATTGAGAGCAGTAGTCAGTAGGTGCCAACTAAATTATTTCAATTTATTCATCTGAATATTAGGAAAATGAGTTATCATTTGAAAACTCTTTTCTTTCGAAGGCAAATAGAGTAAGAAGTAAAAGCCTTGAAAAATAGTAAACTGCGTCGTATAAGCCACTTATACCGTCAAAACCAAAGAAAATATTGAAAGAAAAATAAGTGTATAAACCATCTATTTCGGCTGATGATCGTTACGACCACGACTATCTGTGTAGGTACCACAATATTTAATAAAATTACCTATTCAAATATTATACTAAATCATATTTTTTATTAAACACATGCTAATATATTGATAACACTATAAGTATTTAAACAAATTATCTGTTGTATATCGCCATATCTTATATATCTGTTGTATTATCTGTTATATGTCACCATTTTTTAAATAACTGTCATTTTATTCTAACACTAAATTCAATAATTTTACCGGCTATATAAGTTAGTGACAATGTATAACACATCGGTACTTAATCATCATTCATCATTTCAGCCATAAAACGTCCACTACTGAACACAGGCCTCCCTCATGGATCTCCATAAGGGGTAGTTGCCATACTCACCACGCCTGGCAGGCGGGTTGGCGAGCGCAGTTCGGGATGTTGATACACGGAAAGAGGCTGCTCCCCATCTTCAGGAGGTATCCCTTAGCAGGCTCTTACTGCATCCACGGACATGAGAGGAGGGGTAACATTCTACTGCCGACATCCCACGGCACGGTACTTATTTACGTTAAGTCCGGTACTTAATAATTAATACTTATTATTAAAAACAGGAAAGCACTAAGGATGCTAAAGTGAGGAAAATATGTAGGTATAACGTAGCTTACCTTTTTGGAGTTCGATTTCGTAATTTTAATAGTGATTGAAATACTCTGAGTAATTATTCCAGGTTATTTTCCATCAGGACAATCGATAAGTTAAACTCTCACCTATTTATTTATCAAAGAAGTATTACAAACTCATAAAACAGCCGGCCTCACGAGAAAACGATAATTAAAACGTAAGTCTTTGACTAATATCTATCGTACTCTGACCTACGAAGTTCATAAGAACTGGAAAGGGAGACCCGTCGCCGTATTGAAAAATAAACTTTATTTTTATATGATCACAACGCCTAAGATAACTATGACGATTCGCCGTGAGTGTAGGTATTTCTGCTATGATCGGCGATTCTCGGCGTGGCGTTTGGTTTCAAACGTATTTTTTCGAACGGAGTAAGTACTTTCAATAAATTTGAAAAAAAAAATTATTATGATGTAAAAGCCAATTCGCCCTTCACGAATGTGTTCTGGATGGGTGTAAATACTTTACCGTCAGTTGCCCTTCTTGAGCTTAGGGTGTAAAAACCAAATTGTAATAAAAGTATGGAGGTAAAAGCCTGTAAAACGAAATCATACTGAACTTTGGTTTTTACAACCAAGCGCAATTTATTAATTTGGAAGTACACCATACTTGACTGAAATCAACTATCTTTTACAACCTGAACTAGTAAAAATTATAGCATTTCTCCAAATGGTCAAAGCAATTATATTTTTTTTGGTTCTTACATCATAAATTCCAATAAAAACTCTGTTTAGACGTTGAAGTTGTCTGGGCTGTAAAAACCATTTTTATGAGAATTTGAATGCGTCATATAGACCAATCAATAGAGCGGAAAAATCTGAATAAGACTGCATTCATAACTCATTTTGAGCAAAATGGTTTATACGACCTTTCTACCCCAAGGTGTCGATATATGTATAAATATTTTTGAATTTTTTTTATTTCATTTTTTTTAATTTCTTTTTTCACTATAAAAAGAAGTTTACTGTAATTTGAAGACGCAAAAAATGAGTTTGTTAGATTTTGATTTTCATACCCTCTCAACATACCCCCTAGTCGTAGTATAGTAAAGTATATTATAATAATGATGTAAGTATATATAATGTGGAATACATTACCTCTATATACATCATTATTATAATATACTCACCTTTTCAAACCCTCAATACTTTTATTGTGTTTACAAAGTAATACCTCTGTACCATAGGTGATATGTTTAGCTAAGTAATTTATTATTGTATTTTCCCCGTCCGTCTATTCACTTTGTTCCTTTTCTGTCTCCTTCCCTCCATTTCATCTGTGAACGTGAAATATCCCGGGGATCTAACTGAAAACTAGCGTGAAAATCAAAATGGATGAGAACCTTTTTACCTGCGCCAAATCCTCTTCCATGATGTAATTTTATTATCGTTTCTTTTTCTGCCTGTTTTTGTTTAAAAAAAATG
Organism: Pasiphila rectangulata; assembly: GCA_963082625.1. Classification (NCBI taxonomy): domain Eukaryota; kingdom Metazoa; phylum Arthropoda; class Insecta; order Lepidoptera; family Geometridae; genus Pasiphila; species Pasiphila rectangulata. The sequence goes on from OY720235.1 coordinate 26,778,193, forward strand.
AACTGTAAAATTTTTGATAAGGTTTTTTCATTTCTTTGAAAATTTTCTACCTGAGTGTGTACCGCCGTGGGGTGCCAGCAGAAGAATGAGATCATGCCCATGGATGCAGTAAGAGCCTGCTAAGGGATACCTCCGGAAAATGGGCAGCAGCGTCTATCCGTGTATCAACATCCCATATTGCGCTCACCAACCCGCCTGCCAAGCGTGGTGAGAATGGCAAATACCCCTCATGGAGATCCATGAGGGAGGCCTGTGTTCATCAGTGAACGTTTTATGGCTGAAATGATGAAGTGTGGCTAAGCACTATAAAAATAACAAACTATAGAATAAGCTATAGCGACTTCTCTAGACATTGCTATTGAATGCAACTTCAGACAATGAACAAGAGAACTATAGTAGTTACCTGTAGATGGCGCTCTTTGGTTGCTCAAACCGACATCACCTTATCAAGAATTTCAGCGGGTCCCGACATGAGTTCTGAAGCTTAGCGGTCAAAGCACTTCCGGCTTAAGGAAGCGTCAAGTATCGATTTGAAGGACGTGGGTTCGAATCCTACCGGAACCGTAAATTTTTTGATAAGGTTATTAATTTATTTGAAAATGTTTTACCTAAGTGTGGTTTAATACTATAAAAATAACAAACTGGTTTTGTTTGTTTTTTATTTTTATATTATTGAGGTTGTATTATATTGCTATTTATGCGTGTGGTAAATAAATGTTTTTCTTCCTCCTCTTCTTATTTCTTCTTCATAATATAAATAACTAAGCCCGATGGACACTACAATAAAAAGATCATTTAAATCATAAAAAAGAAATTAAATCTTACACATAGTCCATTGTACCATTCATACGCGACTTCAAAATAAGGAAGATTCGTAAAAGTCAAACATTTGCATGTATGATTTTGGTGAAGTGGAACTGATGACGAAAACCACAGATGGCCATAGAATATCAACAATTATAATATAAAAGGCATGCTTACTTACTCACTTAGGTACCAGTGGCTGAAAATACCAAAAACGCTAGATTTATGTAGGTCCCCTCATCAGGATTGGGTTTAAAAAAGGGGTCAATTTGGACATATATCCTTATTAATCCAAAAATAAATAAAACGTCGGTTAATATGTACCTAAATGATTTTTTTCATCTACATATATTACCTCAGAAATCCGTTTATGAGGTATAAAAGAAAAAAAAACGGAAGAACTAAAATCCTTATAAGGTCATTCAATTGATAGTGCGATGCCGACAGTAAAAGGTTTCCCCTTCTTTCTTGCTTGGGATGCAATTAGAATTTGCATAGGGATACTTTCGGGGAGATGGAAAGCACCGTCTTTTTGTGTAACAACCGTACTGCGCTCGCCAACCCGCCTTATAAATATCCATCCAAAGACGCCGCTTCCCATCTTTCGGAAACACCTACTGGAGATCCATGAGGGAGGCCTATGTCTAGCAGTGGACATCCTACAGCTGAGTTCATGATGATAAGAATAATAATAATTTATTTGCTCAATAAAAGGATATAAAAATGCTTATAGATAAAACATGAATTATTAATTATAATGAAATAGCATTCTATGACAACAACGAGGATGTTCAGATGGATGAGTAGAGTGGCGAGAATGGGCAGGATTAGAAATAAGTACCTACATACGAGGAAGTGTGAAAGTAGCGCCAGTAGTAGCAAAGATAAGGAGTAATACATGGTATGGCCATCTGATGAGGATGGATAAATTAAATTTAGAAAGAAGAATGTTAGGAATGAATGTGGATGGAGATGGTGCGAGAGGTAAGCCAAATAAGCGATGGATGGAGTGCGTAAAAGAAGATAAGCGAAAAAAAGAAGTGACTGTTGAGATGGTGACTGAGAGGGGAGAGTGGAAGAGGAAAACATATTGTGCTGACCCCGCCTAAAGTGGGACAAGGGCAGGGAGAAGAAGAAACAACATTTGTTTGAGACCTCAGATGTCAACACCAGACTGAAGGCCTGTACCTACGATAGACATCTTATTCTGTATGCTTACCTACCGCCAATGTTTATTATGTCATTGAGGTATTTCCAAAACTAGCGCAAATGGTTTAGTCTTCCTGGCATAAATGGCTTTAGTACCTAGTTAAGTCTCTTTTTTTAGTTAAGTATACTAACTGTGTTGTATTTAAAAGTTTAATAAAGTTATTCTTATTCTTACATCTGCGTTCCCTGAATCGAAGTCATAAAAATTAAATTAGTAATATTATAAATGTATTTTAATATTAACGGGATATTTACCATTATTTCAGTATTTTTGAGTTTCCCGATATTATTATTTATTTATTTAATTTAACACTTTAACACAAAACAATTGTGTAAGGAGGACTTAATGCTAAAGCATTATCTGCCATTCATCCTGGGCGTGCAGAAATATGGTGTGGCGTGTTTTGTTATAATAGCATCTTTTGCTAAGATTAAAGATAATAGTTATATAAAGATAGAATAAATACAATACCTAAGGCATAAACTAATAAAATATAATAGAAAATTAATAAATACTCCTATATAATATATATTTATATAATATACATGGATTACATATAAATATACAAATGCATATTTTTAATATAGTTTGTAGCTGTAGCAAAGAGTGAGTTGAGAAGAGAAATAGATTACAACATATTATGTATGACTTATAAGTAGTTAAGTTTCTTAAGAAAGTGTTCACGTACTGACTTTTTAAATGACTCCTTGGACTCCTTCTTATATTTTTTATATTTCAACGCAGTTTCTCACGTCATGATCACGGATAAACTGCACCTACTGTTTGTCCATCATGACGGATCATGGTAAATATCCCGTCAATATTGTCAATATTCAATCTTCTATATATACATATAAAATTCAAAGTCCTGACTCACTCACTGACTGACTGACTGACTGATATAGCAACGCACAGCCTAAACCACTGGACATAAAGACTTGAAATTTGGCACACATATGTATGTATACCTTGAGTATCCTAGAGGTGCACTAAGAAGGGATTTTTCGAAATTCACACAGGATAGGGAATAAATGGGATTTATATTTTCGAATTAAAGTGGCTCTGCGTATATGCTTATATTTCGTAAAAAGGGGATTTTACGTTTTATGACTTCCACGCGGACGAAGTAGCGGGCAAAAGCTAGTATTGCATATAATTCAATTAGCAGTTGTGCGTAGTTTTGATTACTCGCCACTCAAACAAAGGCAGTTCATGTATGTTATCAACTAGAAGGTTTTATTTAACAATAGTCCCTGAAGCTTCATATATTCATTCATTTTAATTACAAATTAAATTAATCACCTCTTAAAACATGCTAAAGGCAGATAACCCGCTGCCTTAAATACGCGGTCACGTATTATTAATCGTATGTGGAGCAGTTTTGTTCAGCTGACCTACATTAAACTGTTTACAAATATGTTTAGGGTTTTAATTGCAGTGTGGCTGTTTCAGGTAAGTGTTTCACAATTTCACTACATCAACATCATTTCAGCCGTAAAACGTCCACTACTGAACACAGGCCTTATGGATCTCCATGAGGGTTATTTGCCATACTCACCATGCTTGGCAGGCGAGTTGGCGAGCGCAGTACGGGATGGATCTTCCAGAGGTATCCCTTAGCATCATCGGGCAAGAGAGGAGGCGCAACATCCTACTGCCGGCACCCTACGGCAATTTTACTTGTTTTTGGTGAATCTACATTCACAGTCGCCATTGAAGTGAAAAGAATGTTGCCCTTTCTCTCATTCCTGTGGATACATGTGTATAATCTACCTAGGTATAGTTTAGTAGAAGATGAGCAGCAGCGTCTTTCTGTATAGTAGCATCGTGTACTGCGCTGGCCGACCCGAGTTGTTGAGTATGAGCAACTGAGAAATACTGGAATATGGGATAAATGGAGCACAAATGAAACGACGTGGTTGCGAGTGATAGCTGAATGTATTGATACCGACATGACATCTGTTTAGCCAATCTTTATATCCTACCCGCACAACAGTGCATATACCTACCACAATCCTCCACCCTTAAATTAACACAATGATATTCTATAAGTACACTTAATTATATTATAAGGTAAGTATTGTAGGTTCCTATAACAGACTACCTAAATGGTAAACTAGGTAGTATATACTATAACTACAGATAGTTGACAATTACCTAAGTAGTAAGGTAACTATATGACACATAACATGATGTCACTTTCAAATATTCTTATTGTCTACGCTTATACAATTTTTTAAATGGTTCTTTTAAAATAATGTGCTTAGTTTACAAACTATAACGCAATACAAATATTTTGTCATACTATAATGCCATAGCACAGTTATATGTATAGTATGAAGTACTATAGATATATTACTAAATCAATTTCAAGTCCATATCAAATTTTCAAAATAATTTAGGTAAATATATTTTTATTGTATCTTCTGCTAGTATAAGTATTTTATCGTTTAGTGTGAGAGTTTTAATTGTTTGTTTTATTGTATTCTTTTTTTATAATTATTTGTTGAACTTTTTAAATAGTTTAACACGCACCAAAGGTCCTGCCAGAATGCCAGCGTTGGTCGATTAAAATTATATGGATCAACATTATGCTGAGGCAGGACCTTTTGGTCTGCAACCCAAACAATAAAAATGTTTCTTATTTTTATTTTATATTTAATAAGTTTTTTGTTTATGCTTGTGTATGTTTTTTTGTTTTTGTATGTGGATCAATAAATACATATTATTTCTTTCTTTCTTTCATATATTTTAACGGGCTTACTACGAGTACCTACTTGTGCGGGTGGCACGCCTACTGAACGATGATCCTTATTTAATTCGTTAGAACATCTTTACTCCGCCTGCACTGAAATTACAGGCTCGGGAAGCTGTCGCCCGGACGACACCGTTGTCGGCCCGGACCCTGCGACCCCGCCAGTGTTGGTACCTGCTGACTCGCTTGGAAACACGCACGAACTTTTGCGTCTTAATTGTCAACATGCCTATGCGCTGTCGCCGAACCGTCGCATGATTTCACAGAGTAATCGTTAGTACCGTGTCTGTCTACTACTAGCCCCGTTACCCATTTATTTTTAGACCTGAAACTCCTATACCACACCGGATCTTCGGGGGCCAGCTGCCGCGACCCCTTCGCGCGTTCTATCGCCTCAACTTCTTTATTATACAACTTACGACCTGGATCTGGTCTTATAATATCTAATCGCATTCTCAGCCGCCTCATCATCATCATCATTTCAGCCGTAGGACGTCCACTGCTGGACAAAGGCCTCCCTCATTGATCTCCAAGTATTGCGGTTGGAAGCCGTCTGCATCCACCGCCGACCAGCAGTTCTCACCAAGTCGTCTGCCCATCTTGTAGGTGGACGTCCTACGCTGCGCTTGCCGATCCGTGGCCTCCATTCGAGAACTTTGCGGCCCCATCGGCCATCTGTTCTGCGCGCTATATGGCCTGCCCATTGCCACTTCAACGTGCTAATCCGTTTGGCTATGTCGGTAACCCGAGTTCTTCTACGTATCTCCTCATTTCTGATTCGATCCCGTAGTGAAACCCCGAGCATAGCCCTCTCCATAGCTCGTTGAGCGACTCTGAGCTTGTTCATAAGGCCAATAGTGAAGGACCACGTCTCGGTTTCATATGTCATCACTGGTAACACACACTGGTTGTAGACTTTCGTCTTAAGGCACTGAGGTATGTTGGACGAAAAGACGTTGCGAAGTTTCCCAAACGCTGCCCATCCGAGTTGGATTCGACGATTTACCTCTTTCTCGAAGTTGGACCTACCTAATTGGACTGTTTGTCCTAGGTATACGTACGCGTCGACAACTTCAGGAGCCGAGTTCTCAACCATATCTGGGGCAGGCACGACATGGACATTTGACATGATTTTCGTCTTGTCCATGTTCATTTTAAGGCCTACCCGCTGGGAGACTCATTGAGGCCTTCGAGCATAGTGCTGAGCTCTTCCATCGACTTTGCCATGACCACAATATCGTCGGCAAATCGAAGGTGAGTGATGTATTCGCCGTTAATATTAGCCACCGTCTACCCTGAAGTAATTCAGCTGGGCTAACTTCGGTCGTACAATGCGGCGTATTATGATACACTAGTTAATACCTCTGAATGGCTAATTCTGGACAAATCCCTCCCGACGAACCTTTTTTAAGGAGTTTTTAATAGTCTTAACCGCATTCTCCGCAGCACCGTTGGATGCCGGTTGATAAGGCGCTAAAAAAACTAATGTATATTATTGCATTCCGCTGTAGGAAAGTTTGGAACTGACTACTTGTAAACGGCGGTCCATTATCGGACACGACCTGTTTTGGGATACCCCGTTGCGACCACGATTTCCGCATTTTACTTATTATTGCGCTCTCAACAATATGAGCAACCAAAGTTTCTATTTTGTTCTTCGTTGATTTTTCAATCAGAATCCAGACTGATTGTCTGATAAAAATTTGTATTTCTCAAGAAATAGCAAACGTAAAAATTATTTTCTATTAATTATTGATTTAATTTTATATAAAAAATACTTTTGTTTGTAATTCAAAATGTATTATCATATATCTACATGTTTTGCGGTATATACATAGTATGTGGTATAACCTCACTATATATAACATAACATTTAGGTGTCTTAGAACAAAATATTTTTTGATCGTAATTATAAAGTGCATTTTTTATGCATTTTTTTTGCGTAATCTTTTTTTTAATTTTAATTTAATCGAATAAAATTATTTTTTCTTGGGCTACGTAAATTTTATTTGTTATTGTCATTGTCAACTTCATTGAGAAGGCTACAAAACAAAGAAGAAGTTGATAAACACCATAGTTTAAAAATGACAATTGTTTTCGTGGAACGATGACTCACCGATGACTCACTGGTCAGTTTACTTACCAAAACCAAACGACGGCTAAAAAATCTTGGTAAGTAAACTGACCAAAACCAAACGAGCGGATAGACTCTCTTAGTACATTAGGAAATACACCATTAGACATTGAAAAGTTGCAAAGGCATGCTATTGGTTCCGAAACAATGTCAATTGCTTGTTTGAATAGTGTGGACTTTTCCGAAGTGACAAGATTAAACTTTTAACTTCTTCTCGATCTGGGTAATAAAACAAGAGAGTTAATGGATTCATCGCAGTAATTTATATGTTTCTTGACAATTTCACTTTGAGTCAATTGCAGTTTGGTGAGTATTAATAAAAAAAAATATAAATAATTATAGTTTTTATTTCGATTTGCAAATAAGTCTAACTCAACATTTGTGCCTAACCTTGGCCTTCATAACTCCTAATGGCCTTACCCTAGACTGACGATCGTAGAAAAGAAACACGTACCTACTATTTATCTTTTTTTTTATTATTTATTAAGCATCTTTTTTATTAGCATCTTTTGTTTTAAGCCAATTTATATACGGCCCTACCAGATAAAAGTTTTAACAAATACACGTTCAAAACATACACCAACTTCTAACAAAAGGTCTACGCTTAACTACGGAACCCTACATAGTGCGTGGCCCGACACGCACTTTGTAGGGCTGGTCTAATTTATTTAAGTCTTGTAATGACTAGTGGGGAGCCGACAGTACAATGTCTCTTAAATCTTCTCTCTTGTCCGTGGATGCAGTAAAAATCTGCCTAGAGATACGTCCGGAAGATGGGCAACAACCTCTTTCCCTGTATCAACATCTCGTACTGCGCTCATCAACCCCCTTACCAGTATGGCAACATACTCTATCTCTACCATACCCTCATGATATTGGAGATCCATGAGGAAAGCCTATGTTCAGCAGTGGACGTGGGCAGCAGTGGCTAAGGCTGATATGATGATGAGCCCTGAAGAAATAGTTTGTTAAGTACCTATGTTTACTTTACTTATATGCGGATTTGAGAATTAATAAAATAATCTATGTCCTATTTGCCTTACTCTACAGATAAGTCTGTGCCTTCCGTTAGACAATGACCTCATACTTCCTGATGATGTTGAAATAATACCAATAGAACTACATGGTCATCATTCACCTAACACTTCAGAGAAAATTGCCATTGAAACTGGTGAATCCATTCAAAATACTATTGACGATGAAGGTGAAACAGCCGCAACCCAAACAATAAATCATAAAGATGTTAAAGTTGGAACCATTGAGGAACCGATTGAAGGTAAAGAAGAACCGATGAAAGATAAAGAAGAACCAATTGAAGATAAAGAAGAACCAATTGACCATATAGAAGAACCGATTGAACCTGAAGAAAAACCGATTGAACATAACGAGAAACCGATTAAACATGAAGAAGAGCCGCTTAATAATAAAGAGAAACCGCTTGAGCCTACAGAGTCTACACCTTTATGCTCAGAAGAAGCAGAAGGGAAAGAAAACACTGAGAAATGCAAAGGTAATTAATAAAATAAGACTTTTATTATTTATTTAATTGTCGACGTTGATTTTCAAATCTTAGCTTGTAGAAAAAAGAAAAGCGCTAATGGGGGAACCCGTTGCCGGTTTTCTTCACTCCATTCTTCTCTTCGCCACCGTTTGCCAGCCCACAGGCTCTGTCAAGACTGGCAGCATCCAGCTCTCCATCGTATATCGTCAGCGAGGTCCTGCTACCGCAAATTCGTCTCGCTATCTCATATCCATATTTCTCCATAATATGGATATGAGATAGCGAGACGAATTAGAAGATAGAGAAGCCGTGGGCTCTCTACCGCAATAGAAAGTTGCCCCTCTTATCTTGCCCGTGGATGCAGTAAGAATCTGCCAAGGGATTACAGGGACTTACATTACAGCAGTGTCTTTCCGTGTTTCAATATCCCAAACCGCCAAGGACAACACCTCATTATCTTGGAGATCCATGAGGGATGCCTATGTCCAACAGTGGACGTCCTACGGCTAAGATGACGATGATGATGGTTATGGAGATGCCTCACAGCGTATCAAGCTTGCAGTAGACATGGCTAACCCCGTAAATTTTAAAGTTCTCTTTTTAGGGTTCATTTGATGGCAATTGCCAGGTTTTAGTCCTTCTAGTAGGTTAATGTGTATCATCAATTATCTTATCTATTTATCATACCTTATTTGGGTTTTTTTATAAATACATAAGTATTTATAAAAAACCCAAAAGCAATCAAATATTCTATTAAAAATTAGTTTCCAATACAATCTCTGGGACTAGATGGTGATGTATAGTGTCCAGCATTAATATACAAAATTCATATGTTCTGGTATATAAATTTATATGAATTACAGATGAACCATCAGAAACAGGTCTAAAGCCGGATGAAGAGGTAGTGTTGCTAAATAAAACAATAAGGTTAAACAGCATCACGCTAGCTGACGGGAAATTTACAGTTGTCCTACAATTTGAAGTTAATGGTAAGTCAGCAAGCAGCGAACAGTTAAGATATCAAAAACCTAGAAAATGATAGTTTAGATTTAGGTCAGCTCAACAATTGGGATATAATCTGCTCCAACTCCGTCAAACGATTAACATATAAAAGACGAACATAAAATTATTCAAAGCATACTTATCATACGTCGTTCTTATCAGCGAGTTGTGGGCTACTTATTACTCGTAAGGCTTGTAATGATCTGTGAGTCCAGTATAATAACGCATTTAGGTTGTTCTTGCGACTGCCTGTCGCAACAACATGCCTGCCTCGGGCTTGGTCAATACACATGCACGAGTCGACTCTTTCGACGCTATCTGACGGAAAAGTCGTCTTACTGGGTTCCGATGAGTAGCAGGACCCGCGCCAGCACCAAAACCATTCTAGCTGCAATAGCTGATAAATTTGATTGTCTTCTGATATTCAAAAATAATATAGAGGACCAAATCTGATTTACATTATAAGTGCTAACACTTAGGTTTACTAACGAAAATTGAACTCTAGGTTGTATGAATAAAGAACTATAATTATTAAATTATGACTATAACAGCCGAATAAGATTCTTCTGTTCGCTTCTTTCCCTGACTTGCGTGTCTCTAGCGAAAAAAATCAATTTACGTGATCTATTCAATAAAATTGTGTTTTTTTTATTTTGAAAAAATACCAAAAATATTTTCTTGCGGTCCTATAAATAAACACTTTCTGAATTTGAGTTTGAACCACTAACTTTGAAAAATAATTTTCATATAATTAACCATTTTGTAATAATGCTTAACCGCCATTACAATTGAAGATTTTACTTGACCAGTAACAGAAAAATTTAAAACCTACAATGCACTAACTCTAATATAGATCGAATTCATTAAAGGACCATAGATGTACGAGTTCGTACGAGTATATCATATGTAATAAATCATTGTTATGAACTTTATTTTTAGTTCACCTACATATTTCAGGTAAAGATCAGATTTCTATCAAAGACGTTAACATAATCAAAGAAGAAAAACCTGCCGATGACAAAGCAGTTAATAGATCCGATGACACTGAGCATTTTGGCTGCCCCATACATGCTAAGGGCAAAGTCAACGTTGCAGCACTCTGCGGTTGTGGAGGTAAAGATAAAACAGATGCATTAGCAAAACCAACTGAACTATCCTCCCCTTACTAAACCTAAATAAATAATGCTAGAGATTTCACACAGCACCGTCTAGTCCCAAAGATAGCAAAGCTTGTTATGGGTAAATATGGTAATATGGGTGGATAGTAAATAGTTTTTTTTTTGTAAATACATACTTCGGTAAACACCCAGAGTCCCTGCCTCTTAATATCTGCAGATGAATCACGCGTTTTGTCCGCGAAACCTCCTACGTGTCAGCCAGCTATTTAACTACACGTTGTTACGCCACGGATGTCTTCAAACTATATGGGGTCAGCACAACATGTCTCTTCCAACTAATGACAGTTGTTGTTAAAATATATGGCCTCATCTTTCTCAACATCTACAGCCCGATTCCACTCTCTGCTGGGAAAAGGCCTTCCTAAGTTTGTGTGATCCACCACACCTATCACTTCTTTGCAATTACATATAAAAGGATCATTTTAATTTTTAAGGTATTCAACATAAATGTTTAAAACAAGAAAGCACAGAGGATGAACATATCGCTGATAATGAAGAAAACCATGATGGCACAGTACATTTCAGTGGCCCCGTAGAAGCACAAGGCAAAGTCACAATTGGAGCTGACTATGGCTGTGGAGGTAAACACAAGAAAAACTGACTATTTATAATAAAATGAATAGAATCAGGCGTTACTTTGCGGAAATCCATGACAATAAAATGCAATGAAAATATCTAGTTTTAATTCCGCTAATGCTGAGATTCATGTGCACCGCCCTCCCGCCCGCTAATTATGCACATGCATACATAGCGAGAACTAGGGTAACTAGGTTGTTAGTGCAACATGCATACCCAAACCCACACGACGACACGTGTTTCGTGCGTCGTGTGGTACGCGAGGCATCTTCAGGTGAGACGCCGACCAGTCAACACCTCGGCGTCTCACCTGAAGATGCCTCGCGGAGAGGCGGAATTAAAACTAGATATTTTCATTGCATTTTATTATTTATAATAACTTAAAATTACCCCAGGAAGATGGACAGCGGCGTCTTTCGGTGTATAAACATCACGCACTAAGTTTGCCGCCCCGTTTGTAGAACCCTCTCAGTTCAGTTTTTTGAGATCCATGAGGGAGGTCTATGTTCAGCAGTGGACGTCCTACTGCTGAGATGACAATTATAACTAACTTAAAGTTAAGTTTTACTACGCATGTGTTAAGTTCTACTACGCAAAACCTGATGTCAAGAAAATCTACCAACTGCCGTTCATCTAGCAAAACCAAGATAAGAATTTAAAAAGAGGTTCTTTGAAACTGATGAAAAAGATCACAGATGGGCATAGAAAATCTTCAACGTTAAGTAAACCACGGGTGGCGATATCGAAAGATAGTGATAATGTTTACCTGTCCATTTAACGTCGCTCATCATCAATATCAGGGTCATTTAAGTCTGAAGTATATTACCATGATTATTAAAATATGGGATTATCGGGTATTTATCGCGTAATTACCTTTATTTTATTCCCGACGTTTCGACCGGATTGCACCTGGTCGTGGTCGCGGGGAGACTGTGTAATTACGCGATAAATACCCGATAATCCCATATTTTAATAATGTGTTGTGATCGCGAAAGTTTAAAAAATACTATTACCATGATCTTAGTAAAATTCAGTGATCCTATCAAAAACACAAATGTGATAAGGAATGTCGTGGTTGTTGCCTCCGCCCACAAGTTCTATATTGCTGCTAACTAAGGATCAATTGAAGCTCACGGTTTGATTTGCCTCGAATTTAACAACATATTTACTATGTAAAGAAGTAATAGCTACATATATTAACAGCAACTTGTCAGTTGTGAAAACTGGCCAAATTAAAACGTGAGCTCGAAAAACGACGAACAACTTACAACAACCCACAAGTAGTTTTACCCTAAGGTTAAGACTAATATTTGTCTTTCTTAAGCCCTAAGAAACTGTTTACCTTTTCTGTTGCGCTGTATGCATAACAGGTTTTAAATAAACACTTTTATCTTCTTTAGGTATCAACTATAATTGTATCGAACAAAGAAGCTCCACAGATAAAGATCTCTCTGATAACGAATCAAACGAAGAAGACGATGATGACTATGTACATGTTTCTGGTCCAGTACATGCACATGGCAAAGTTTCTATTGGAGCTCATTATGGATGTGGAGGTAAAGATTAAATTAGAGATACACATGACATGTAAAAGTAACAACAATGTAATATCATCATCATCATCCACAACCCGTAGGTACCCACTGCTGGGTGTAGGCCTCCCTTTGTGGACGCCACATAAGCCGGTCCTGTGCTGTGCTAAGCCATGAATTTCCCGCGACCTGGCAAATGTCGTCGACCTGTCGCGACATCGGACGACCAAGACTTCTCTGGCCAGTCCTTGGCCACCGTTCGGTCAAAGTTTTGCTCAATCTGCCATCACCTCGTCTAGCCAAGTGTCCACCCCAATTCCATTTCAGATTCGTAACCCTGATCCCGACGTCCTAGACTTTAGTTATGTAATATGATCCTTATTAATCTTTAAATTATATAATATAAGTAAAAGCTTGTCGATAACTTCATTGCATGTCCCATAGTATACCGTAATCATCATCATCATCATCATAATCTCAGCCGTAAGACGTCCACTGCTGGACACAGGCATCCCTCATGGATCTGCAAGTACTGATCATGAGGGGTTTTTGCCATACTCACCACTTGGCAGGCGGGTTGGCAAGAGCAGTGCGGTATGTTAATACACGAATAGACGCTACTGCCCATCCTACGGAGGTATCCCTTAGTAGATTCTTACTGCATCCACGGGCAAGAGAGGAGAGGCAACATTATATGTATGTTTTGTTATTTGTTTTGTTAACTTAAGAATAATTTAAAAAAAGTAAATCCGTAATTGGCTGTCAGTTATAGTATGTAAGATAAGGCCATTAATTCTAAGAGCTGTGGATTTTGTGAAATAAAAATAAATAAATAAATAAATATACTGCCGGCATCCCACAGCAAAATAATAATAAAATTATAATAAATAATAATGCTGGCTATCTTACAATCCTCTATTGAAAATACTAAATAAAACTGCAAATAATACCATCGTTTATAGTATACTAAGGGTCAGCGCAGACAGAACGGAGCGCAACGGAGAGGATTTTATTGGCGCACTTGATCACACTAAAGTGCAAAACGCCGCGCGGGGATTCCCGCGTATCTTCGAGGACGCGCGAGCATTTTTTGTCAGGTTCAAACATTTAAATGCACTTTATTGTAATAATTTTAAAGTTTATTTTAAAGTGCGTTAATAAAGTCCTCTCCGCTGCGCTCCGTTCTGTCTGCGCTGACCCTAAGTAGAAGCTTTGATAACTTCATTGCATGACCCATTGTGTACACGGTATTATGAAATAGATTTCATAATTATTTTCAGGTATCTGCTCCCCGTACCCATTCATTTACGCGCAGCACTTCACACATCCTCCAAGTTACTTTACCAACTACTACGAATACCCAGAAACTTTCGATAGAGACAGTGGCGAAGACGAAGATCATAGATATGTAGTAAATGGACGAGTACCGGCATGTGGCCGTGTCAAGATTGCCGCCAAATTTTAACATGCATTGTGGAAGTGAGGTAGATCTAACATTACTGTTTATTTACTAATATTACTGTTACTGTCAGCCCGAATCATCCCATTGTTGGGCAAAGGCCTCCCTCCATTCCTTCCAGTCACTTCGATTCCCGTCGAGTCGTCCCGAAGTGAGAGAATGCTTTAGCATTAAGTCCTCCTTACACAATTGTTATGTGTTAAAGTGTTGAATAAAATAAATAAATAAATTCCTAGCTAATTCCTCCCATGTATTATAGAACTGATCGTCTTCTCTGCGGGGCCTGCCACGCTGCCTTCTTGCTATCAGTATTATATTATTAAATGATCAATTTATAACATCAAACATATTTTAAAGGCGATTTGTGAATATTTAATTTAAAAAGGTTACCGACTCATTTACAAACGTCATTTGTTATAGTGTAAACCTGAGTGGCTTGGATCTAAATAGATGTAATTCCTGAGTGATAAGTTGCCAAAACCAGTGTAACCAGTGTGATGGTGCACCTATACCCTCCTCCCGTCGTACAAATTAAACAAAATAAAGAAGTCTAGTAATCGGTGCTCAACCGATATCACCTTATCAAGAATTTCAGCGGTACCTGACGCGGGTTACGTAGCTTAGTGGTTAAAGCACTTCCGGTTTTAGGAAGCGGCAAGAATCGATTTGACGGGCGTGGGGTCGAATCCCACCGGAATCATAATTTTGATAAGGTTTTTAATTTTCTTAAATGTTCTACCTAAGTGTGGTTAAACACTTAAAAAATTAAAAACTGTGATAGTATCAGAAAACTAAAAAAACGTAAGTATAGTGTAGATGAATAAAGAAAAATTACGTTTGTGGTTTTGTAATTAACTTCAAATACGCACGGAAAGATAGAGAAATTACCTAATGATTATTTTAAAAACGTAGCTGACAAAGAGATATGAATTGAATGGTCTTCATGAAATAGATTTTCTCACGATTACAATTTGAAGCGATAAAAGCCATCTCAATAACATCATACAGCAGCCTGCTTACCACTGCGTTGTCCACATTTTTTTGCAATTTTTTTGTGTTTTTTGCCCCGCTTTGCGCTGTTTGGTTTGATTTTAAAACGTGTTTAAAAAATGTATATCTCGTGAATTAGATCACTCAGGATTCTAAAAATACCTCAATAAAGCATAGAAAGAATAACCATGGGAGACTAGCGCTGTTACAGGATGTTTTCTGTCTCAGCTTACGCTGAGTGGTGGCCGTTTTCGTGTCCAATAATTCTAATATTTGTTTGTTTTTACCCTTACAATGTACATGTAATATGTTCACAAAATAAACTTATTTTTATCTATATCTTTTATCTCTAAAGGTGATACTCGCCTTACATGTGACTTACACAATTTTATCACGTAGCTTTAAAATAACGTACTGATTATAACTAACTTGTCGTTTTATAAACGCTGATATGCAAGATTACTTGTTATTTCTTCTTTGCGATCTAAAATGAGCTATCTTGCTTATTTTCTTTGTCTTATTTTGATCCATGTAAGTAATTGAAGTAAGTTTTTTGTAACAGTATTTTAGCGAATTTCCTAAAACTTACAACAACAATAAATACATAAATAGAACAAACAATTATGTAATTCTTGGGAAAAAGCTTTTTGAGGCGACCAAATTCAATTAACTATTTGGCAAAGGCCTCTCCCAGTCCCTCCATGCTTCTCAGTCTATAGACGCTTCAATTATTAATAAAAAAAATTGTTTTTGACTATATAATCTGTACTAACAAGTAATACTTTCCTAACTAGATGTCAATAAACTAAAACATCTTAATAATTTTAAATTATGTGCTTAAGTATTATGTTCTTTTGTAAATAAACCTTCCTATGTAGCCTGTGAGTCCAACTTAAAAACAATTTTTGACCTTGATTTTTTTTTACAATAACATATATATTTTTACAGCTTACCAGTGGACAAATCATAAATCCTAATAAACAAGGCAACATCAATGGGCAGAGACCCTATCCAAGCAACTCTCTCTCAAATAATTTACCTAGCCAGACATTCAGAAATCTAGGGCCGCCCATAAACTCACTTGCCAAGAATGTGGAATCTGGAAATGGTCAAAGAAACTTCGCCAACAAAAATACACTTAGTGGTATCACACCGGGAGATAATCTGAATCTTGACCGATTGTACCCTAATGAACCTTTAACCAGTAGTCTGGAAAATAAAAATACATTGGCAGTCAATAAACTGTTAACAGACTTGCCAAGAGCCAACTTAGTCAATCCTGAGACGTCCAATCAAGTGCATCCAGACACCAATAATCCTAGTGCCAGAATCGTTAGCGCTAAAGTAATAAGTTATAAATTAGGCAATCCTGTAGATGGGAAAGCCTGTGCGAATGGCAGAAGATACGGTGTTCAAATAGAATCGGATGGTCTTCAGATGACTGGCGATGTATCTGTAACTGGTAAACTCCCAATATATGGCACTGTCAGTTTAGATGGAAAACTTCCGACGAAAGGTTCAGGGAATGTGGACTTTTCACCTTAGTATTTAATTAACGTAGATCATTATAAATCTTATTTGTAACTGCCTGCGTACGCTAATTTATACCGACTATTTATTGAAGAAATAAAATTTGAATATTTGATTGTGTTTTACTTGATCTACCTAATGTTAATTATTAAGAAGCATATAATTTTATCATATAACTATATACCCTAGAACGAAACCTCGTAGATACTAATCTACGAGGTTTCGTTCTAGGCTATGAAATATTTTTAGTAGTTTGATGTAGTATATTTATAAAGTTATTCAAAGAGATTTGATTTAATCCAGGGGGTATTATAAGGATGTTAGAACATATGCACTAACCCAACAGGAGGGGTTCAGCCCATGTAAACAAGTAGTTTTGGAGGGGAATAAAATCGAAATTATCCTAGGGTCAGAATTACATTATTTTAAATTTCTTTTAATTTTAATAAAAAAAACCTTTTTGTGTTTATAGGTATTTTTATTTGTACCTGTACGGCAATTTTTTGCGGAGTTTAATGACCCCGACCAGAATCAGCTGTTGTTTAGGTTGTCATTATCGTATAATCAGCTGTTAAGGTTGAACAAGTCGCGGAGGCAAAGCCGTCAGTGGGCGCGGCCCACTATAACACATAAATGTAGGCTATCTCACCTGACATAGTGTGTGTACCCGCGCGCTGGAATGAAATGCATAATGATTCATTCCTGAAACGACCGCGCAAAAATTTAGCTCAAGGGTTCTTATAGAAAAACTTGACCGTAATATTTTCAAAATAACATTTATTTCAACTTTTGATTATTTAAACTATGTCGGAACGGCGTTTATTTTTGAGTTTTCTTTCTCCTATTATTTAGTTTCATCCAAAGTTGAGCTAAAATCAGTGTTGAAATACGAAAGCTTAGATGTTTGTATTTTTGAAATAAATACTTTTTTTACGGTTTGAGGTATATGAAAACATAGATTATGACGAGATAAATTGATATAATCCTGTTTTAGATTGTCAACGTCAAACAGTGGAGTAGTTACCCTTCCACGTTTGGATGGGCGACTCGTTCAACCTTAAAGTAAAAATTTCGTAGTCTTTTCTTGAATGAAAATCACTGAATCCTGAAAAGTCGTAGAACCTCATATACACCCTGTATAATATAATATATTAAATGTAATGACGCCGAGATCACGCTACAAATAAATGCTAGACAATAAGTATGTTGGTATCCCTCCCATACACGTAAAATAATGGGGATAACCGTTTGGGGATAAACGTTTTTTTTATTTTCTTATCGTTTGGGGTATCGTTGGATAGGGATTTTAAACCCATAGGGGTTGCGCGCTTACCCCTCTAAAATCTTAACTTCTAGCTTTACAAATGTGATAAAATAATTAATGTAGTTTTAACCACGAACTTTCTACGAAAACTATACCAGTGATAGCTTCACTGGTATAGTTGTTATTTAAGACAATTTCTCCAAAACTATTTATTAGTAGATTTGTATTTTATGATTTCCTCTCTCATCTTGGTTGGTCTAGTTTAAACCTATATTGCTAAAGTTGATAATATCTATACATACAATTACCTAGGTATATAATGTGATCTCACAATATACATATAATAATATTTATCATCTATTTTGTGGCGGTGGCCATTTCAAGAAGTTTGTATAGCATACGAATATTAAATTGACACCGTTAATAAAAGAGTAAGCAAAATTTCGCATCTCAATTCGAAACCTACTAATTAATTATTATATAATTTATAAAACTCAACTATTGCCTCTCGGACTACAACACAAAACCTCACGCACATCAGTTGTCCTAATAATGTTGCTTTTCTGCAGATATTTGTTTCGAATCTAGTAAATATTTACAATCAATGTAGGTATTCTGTAGTACACAAGTTCTGCTTCCCTTGTGTCTACAAAATAGGTACATTATTATTTTTTATCTTTACCTACATCTATTTCACCCATGGCTGGGATTAAGCATGGTATTATTTACCACGGTGCTGTGCCTGTCGCATCCATTGATGCCCCGTGACTTGTCTCATGTCGTCGATCCACCTAGCTATATATAAAGTAAAATGGTATAAAATATGCAAAGCTATATTTTAACTCTCCTTAATTTAACCATATTCTGACGAAAAATCCGCTCAAACTATCGACCACACCCACACCCGCAACCGCAAGTTGGAGTTACAGAAACCAGTCCATTGGCTGGCAAGTGGTGCAGCCAGAAACTGGCAACTCCCCAGCTATGGACCCGTCGCCGTAACCGACTGGCACGCCATAGTTCTGGCAACCGCAACCGCACTACACAAGCTATACTTACTATATAATGCTAGATGCTGCAGCGTTATTTATTTCCTGAGCCTATTTTGTCCCACTGCTGGCCCTCCCCCCAATCCTTCGAGAATGTTACTCTATAGCCCGTGGATGCAGTAAGAATCTCCAAAGGAATAGGGCAGCAGCGTCTTTTCGTGTGTCAATATCCAGTGATGTGCTAGCCAACTCGCCTGCCAAGCGTAATACGTATGGCATCAACCCCTCAGTCTCGGGATCAGTACTTGGAGATCCATGAGGAAGGCTTTTGTCCTGTAGTGGACGTCCAACGGCTGAGATGATGATGATGATGAGACATCTATGGTTTTTGCGGTTTCTTCCAAGTCCGCCTGATGATGGTACTTGGAAATTCATGTGATGATGAGAATGGTAGAATAAAAGCCAAAGCCATGTTTTAACTCTCTTTAATTTACCATTACAATACTCTGACAAGACCTCCGCTCAAACTATCGACCAGACCCACAGCCGCAACCGCAAGTTGGAGTCACAGAAACCAGTCCATTGGCTGGCAAGTAGCCCTCGAAGTTGACATAACCAATCACTGGCACCTGGCCGCCGATAGTGGTGCAGCCAGAGACTGGCAACTCCCCAGCTATGGACACGTCGCCGTAACCGACTGGCACGCCATAGTTCTGGCAACCGCAGCCGCAACCGCACCCGCTAGCTCCGGTATTGCGACCGTTGTTTATGATCTGGCAGTATGCATTCTGAAATAGAATAGGATAATGATTTGGTTCTCTCATGTAGGTTCACTTAAATAGGATAAACATACGATAAAAACTTAAATTAAGATCTGTTCTGCAAGACTCTCAAAGGTTCATAAAAAAACATTTTTTCTTAGTTAGTAATTTTTATAGTGTTTAACCACACTTAATTAGAACATTTCAAAGAAATGAATAACATTATCATAAAATGTTGATAACCTTCACAATGGAAAAGTTAAGACTTAAAAAATCATAATTTACCTATCGTGGATATTATTTTACTTATTTGGAACCGGGCTATCATCTTATGAGTTTAAATTTTTATTCATGAAGTATAGAAATATGAGTTTTTTTCAGTGAATTATCACTGAAAAAATACTCATATTTGTGAACTAGGGTTTACAAGATGCTGCTGCCAACTTCCGGAGGCATCCCTTAGCAGGCTCTTACTGCATACACGGGCATGAGAGGAGGGGTAATATTACATACTCACCATGCTTGGCAGGCGGGTTGGCGAGCGCAGAGCGCAGTACTGGATGTTGATAGGATTTTATTGCCAGCCAAATGTAAAATGGTCTTAAACTAAGGAAACTATAGGAAAGTCATATGGAATATCTATCTTTAGCTTCTGACTATATCTTAGACCTTTCTGCGTACCAACTTACCGCTATTAAGGCTATAGCAACAAAAACAAATAATCTGCCGGCCATTTTGTTTAATAAACTAAAATAACTGATTTTTTAGTGTTATTACATTTATTTATAAGGTGATACTTTCGTAATTATCAATGTAATGGTTTCAATACAGTTTTAATAGATTATTAGAGATAATACAGTTTAGGAAATCAAAAGAAGTCACGGACATTGAAATAAGTACTATGTTTCATCAGTTCAAAAAGTATTAGTAGATACCGTCGACCTATCTTTTTTCGATACCCTATTGTGTTCCACTGCTGGGCAAATACCTCTCCCAAATTCTTCCAATCGTCCCTGTCGGAAGCGGTGTCCCACCAATATTTTCGGGAGGTGTCTAAATCGTCCCGCCTACGCCAACGACGACCTATAAGGCCTGATATTATTTCAGGCAACTAATAAGTACACAATAGTAATGTCCTATTTTTGCCATGGGGTGCCGGCAGCAGAATGTCACCCCTCCTCTCATGCCCGTGGATGCAGTAAGAGCCTGCTAAGGAATGCCTCCGGTAGTTGGCAGCAGCATCTTTCCGTGTATCAACATCCCGTACTGCGCTCGCCAACCCGCCAGCCAAGCAAGGTGAGTATGGCAACAACCCCTCATGAAGATCCATGAGGAAGGCCTGTGTACAGTAGTGGACGTTTTGCGGCTGAAATAATAAATAATATCCTAACTATTAAGTACACCTTGTGCGACGACGTAAGACGTATTCGCGGTCTCAGCACAATGATTCGAGGTCAGGCGACCGATGAACTGTCGATATTTGACTCCGACCGGTATTCCTGATATAGTTCGAGAGACAATGTGTTGTAACTCGTACCATTAAGAAACCGAAGTTCACGTTATGGCAAGGAGCCACATCGAACGTCACAGAGGGCAGCATGTGAAGCTCCTTAACAACGAAATAGAATAGGTTTCTTTCAGCAGGGTAATTATAATAAAATAATGAATGCTGGACAATTCACAAAAAATTATCATATACTCCCAAGCTAAGCAGAACCTAGTGATACGGGTAATAGATATAGATAACTGATATACTTAATAATACATTATACTATAGATATTATTTTTTATTATAATATGTAGAAAAAGCTTCCCGATCTTTCGCAGACTCCCCCATCCTCTGTCGAAGGTGAAGGATCGGGATGGTTGTAGGAAATTGGGGAAGACCTTGCCCAGCAGTGGGACGATATAGGTTAGTAAAAAAATATAGAAAAACAAAACACCCTGAACTATCTGCAGATCATACAGACATTTGTCCCGAGCCGGGAACCGAACCCGCAATCTCTTGCGTCGCAGGCAGACCTTCGCCCGCTGCGCCACAGAGGTCGCCAAATTACATCTTGCACACTTTTTTCGCATCCATCTCTCCGTCGAGACGGCATTCGATCGGTCTTCCCGAGTGATATGAACAGGAGCATCTTGCCTCTGCATACCTCCTCTTTTTTGAAGCTTGATTTGCAGATCTGTAGGCGGCTGATTGCTTCTATGGTGTCGATGACAACAAACGCCAACACCTCTTTGACTCTGAGCGGTATCGGCGGAGACATAGTCGCGCGCAAAATCTGGTAATTGCGAATGACGTTATTCGAAACACTACACACAACCTACTCTTGAATGCAAATTGCGATGAATTGAACAAAAAATCGCACTCAAGCCAAACTAACTCTTATGGCCATAACGTAAAGATTGCCATTCTGTCGATATGACGGTATCATTTTCTAGAGTAGGCGCCCAGCAGTGTGAGGCACGCGCAGTGTGCGAATGTGAATTAATGTGCCTGTGATCGGCTTAGACGCGGGAAGTTGCATTCGTGTGCTGGACAAAATGCTTTTATGAATTGCAGACTAAATCCGGGTGTTTCTGTTTGGGCATTCATAATTTTTCTAAATACATATTTTCTATATACGAAAAAGGAGCGTCAAACGCAAGGGCGTAGGTTTGACCCAGTCATGAATCAGCTGTATTTGGAAGTGGTTAAACATACAGACAGTTAAATAATAAAAAGACAGAAATCAGTTCATTCAGTATCAGCCGTGGGACGTCCACTGCTAAACATAGATCTTTCTCATTGAACTCCAAGTAGTTAATGGGGTTGGAAGTGACCTGCGTCCACCGCCTGTGACTTGGGGTTCTTACCAGGTCGTCTGTCCATCTTGTAAGTGTATGTACATACATATAGTATGTTTCACTTCCAAAACACTTGTGAGTTACACTATTCATTGTAATATTAACAGGCTTTCTACTCACGTTAATTATACGTCGAAAATAGGTTTCCAACGTGTTCAGTTCCTCCCAGTGGAACTTTCATCAAGGAACCTTAGAAGTAAGTGTTGGTTAAAGCAGGTTTTAAGAGCAGAACTCCAAAAGACGCTGAAAATATTTATTTTTACTGATACGTCCTATGCCTTGATTACCGAGGCAGTCTGGCCAGGATGCAGTATCTCTTCCAACACCAGAATTGAAATCATCCATCACCAACAACTAGTTCTGCTAATTGGCATTAAAATGGTTCTTTCTTCTCAGGAGGTGATTTTACGCTGAGGGAATAAGCAGAAATGATGGAGACATAAACCACTTGAAGTTAACATTCGAAGAACTATTAAGCGTTTCGAAAGGCCTTCGACATAATTTAAAAGTTCTTTCCGCTTTGCCAACCCAACCCCGTGCTAGCGACGTTCAGAGCACTTTTTCCCTTCCAGAAAAATGTGAAATGTCCTTCACGTAGGGATCCCTCTTCCAGTAGTCTAGTTTCTTGCACAGCCACTACTGTAATGTTCAATTTAAACAGCTCTTTGTCTATGACTGATGTTTTGCGAAGGTAGTCGTCACAATTAGGAATTTCACTGGTGTCCGGAAAGCCTGTCCACCATTCGGACATTCCAAGTCGCTAAGCGCATGAATGTAGTAAATTTGCTGTTCGTTTTATTTCTGTTATTGACAGGTGAGCAAAATAACGACGTCACTTATCCAGTTTTCATCCTGGTGTACCCTTCACCCAGGGGGAACGAAACGGAACCGAGACGGACTTTGAACTTATTGGCTGGGGGCTGCACAGCTTAAAGCGGGCGTTACCGTAGTCATAAGTCTTCGATGGACCTTCCCACTGCCTAGAGTGACCCTTGGCGTCCGCGTTTACGTCTATATGCGCGGACTTATAACCGGTTACTGCCACTCCCTGTGTTGATTCCCAGAAAACTGAGTGTGTGAAATGCGACTGACATCACATCGCCTGGGACTCAATTGGATAACTCGGGGCTTCCCAGGAACCCAAGACACCCTCTCGACTTCACCGATGTTAACCACAGGAAAGGATATATTTAATTATTTATTTATTCATTCATTATGCAACATTACGGTTATCCAAATCGTTACGCATTTATAGATAAGAAAACAAAAAAAAATTTACAATAAAAGAGAAACAATAATATAAAGAACACACAACACAAGACTATAAATAAATAAACAATACAAGAACATACATAATAGGATAAAAAAATACATGCATGCGGCACCGGATCAGTTGCAGGCGTTAACGACATACCAAGTTTTAAATTTTCCTTCTCTGCGACTTACAAATTGACGGGGCAAACAAATCTAAATATGCATTCACCAGGACAAAAGTTCTTATCAGACTAATCATTACCAGCGGGGCTCAAAGGTAGAGGAAATAAAATAAAATAAAAAAGCCTTTATGCTAATGCATTAAAAATTTACAATTTAATTAACTTAATTATCGTTTTACTTTAATATTACAAACTTACTAATTACTAATTTTATTTTTTATTTACTAGCCCTGTCCGCAAAAGTCGCCTCAGCGGCGTAGGCCTCCCCAAACTCTTTCCATTTCTCCCTGTCCCGAGCCGTAGTCATCCATACAAATACAAATAGGTACAATTTTTTTTATTGGGTACAAAAACATTTGATACAAAAACAATGGGAACGTTGAACTACCGCAAAAGTTAAAAAAACTGTGTTGCAGAGTCAGCGCCCTCCTCCGAACATGACAGTTATAAGTTCCGTAAACAAAATAAAAACATACTATAAGATATGTATGTACATTACATCTAAAAACATAAAAACAGAAAAATACACATTTAAAATGAAATAATAAATTTAAATTTGAATACTCTCCGTTATGTGTGTGTGTGTGTTTGTGTTTGTGTGTGTGTTTGTGTGTGTGTTTGCGTGTGTGTGTGTGTGGTTATGTGTGTGTGTGTGTATGTGTGTATGTGAGTGAATTGAATCCATCCTGGTCAACATTGTTTCGTAAAAATATCCTCCATCTTCTTTTCGGTCTGCCTTTTTTACGCTTCCTTTGTAGAGGTATCCATTCGGTTGTCCGTTTTGTCCATCTAGTATTTTCGACTCGGCAGATATGGTCACTCAAGTTCCATTTAAGTTGCCTGATTCTTTTCTTTAGATCTGCCGCCTTCGTGCCTCTTCTTAGGGTTGTGTTGTCTTTTTAGTTTTTGGCTTTTTGTGTTTGGTTTTACACAAATCTGCCAGTTTCAAGTTAATTAATAAATTCTTATGTTATTTGGCTGGCCATGTTGGCGCCCTTATCCTAAGGTTCTATTATTTATTTTATCTGACAGTCTTACTCCAAGCATATTTCGTTCCATTTTACGTTGACATATGCAATGACCAGGTCTGGCAGCCTTATGTCAAACATATGATTGACATATGACGGATTGCAACATCAAATACTTTCTTCTTTATTTCCATTTTCATTTGTTTATTTTGAAAAAAATCTTTATAGCTCCAGTACTTATTCCATGCTAGAGCAATACGCCACTGTATGTCCTTCTCTGTAGAGGTTTCAAATGAAACTAATTGTCCGAGACATATGTGTTCCTTCACATACTTTATATTTTTGCATAAAATATAAATATCGCTGTAGCTTCCATTAGTTTTAACTTTAGTTTTTGATGCATTTAGCGATAATCTTACCTAACCACTTTCCAACGCCAGCTCTGTGACCTTAAGTTCGAGTTTCTCTGCTTCTTTAGCGAATACCACGATGTCATCGGCAAACTGCATGTGACTGAGTAGTTCTCCATCAATATTGACTCCCTTGGCCTCTATATCAAGTCGTTGGAAGATTGATTCGAGCACTGCTGTGAAAAGTAGAATCATAACTAACTGGGTTTGAAGACTAGTTGAAGTCAAGGCGCGTATCTAGTTCCGCTAATCCACCAGAGATGGCGATTTTTTTAACTAACAGGCACCAATTACGCTGCAACATGTCGTTATTGCAGGGAATTTAAAATATTGTAGTAATAGTAAATATCCATTCACCAGGACAAATGTTCAGACTAATCATTACCAGCGTGTCCGGGCTCAAAGGTAGAGGAAATAGGATTGGGAAAAGAAAAATGATAGGACACCTTCTCCAGGTTTTATCCCAAAGTACGTCAAATATGGGTGTGGCCACTGGTGAGATATTATGGATAACAGCGATTTTAACGTCAGTTTACTACCTACACGATTATCGAAAAGCCACGTTGTTTTTCCAATACACATACAGGGACAGGGAATAGACAGATAGATATTTATTTATTGACTTATAAATTTAACAAACATCTTTCTTATTAGTGTTTTTAAGCCTATACAAGGTTTGTCTAAACACTATGGTTCTCTTTATTATAGTGGTGGCAACATGCGTAAATTGCAATTCTTAAAATCTAAATCGAAACGGTAACACACAATAACAAGATAGTGACAACAGTCGAGCGCCCGCGCACAGCGATAAAATGGTGAAAACAAAACTGATGCACACACAGTCATCAAGCGAGCGAAGAAAAGGTTATTAATACTAATGCCTCGGAAAGGAAAATAATGTGACGCTATAAGCCACAGTAGTCCTAGGTCGCTTATCCGTAATGTTTCCGACCAGCTATTAGACAGATAACTGGCGGATCATCCTCTGGACTTCACACGCTCAGGTGCCTGACATCAACTAGATCTAGTTCTAACTAGAAATAAAGAACTGCAGACCTTCCATCATACACGCCTACCACAGTGCAGAATGTGACACTGACTACTCTCTGGTAATCAGCAAGGTATGCCTTAGGCCAAAGAAAATCTATTCCTAAAGGTATTCGCGTCCTAAAGGTATTAGGAAGATTGACGTTTCCAAGTCAAATAATGAAAAGCTAGAGATTTTCTCAAAATAATTAATTATGAATGGTTTGGGTCAGTGTTTTATTCTTTATTATGAAACCATCTGATCCCATCTGCTTAAAGTGCCTCAATTAAAAAAAAAACTTAGACCTACTTAACTTTCACATGCTTGAGAAAAGGCTAAATAGAAGAGCTAAAACCTATTTCTCTATTTTCTATGAATAAATTATTTAATTTAATTTCATTCTAACTGCTGGGCAAAGGCCTTGCCTAAGCCACGTGCTTATCTTATGCCAAAAAAATAATAAAACAAAAACTACTTCTAAAACAAATATATTTACAAATAACACAAACTAAAATTAACAAGGCCCGCATCCAGGACGCGCATAGCCAAGGCTTCCCAGACCATCCAGATTCGGGGCATACAAGCCCGGGCTAGTTATCCCCGTGGAAATGGGACCTTCACTGACAATACCGACTGAGCCGCTGCCGCAGCCGTAGGAGACAGAACTCTGGCCACCAGTTGGCAGTGTTCCCTCCAAAGCTACAGTACCAAGGAGTGGCAAGTTTCCACCCACACACAATCCCCCTTCATAACCATTGTCTGATATCACTTGTATACCATTGGGGGATGTTGGTGAAGCGCTCTGCGTAGGAAGACTTCCTCCAGACGATGCTACGCCTCCGCAATTACTCAAGCTACTGGCTATGCTGTTGCTGGCTACGTTGCTGGTGCCGCTGGCCAGACCGCCGTTGAGAAGGCTGTTGCTAGCTAGGATGCTGGACGCCAGTCCATTGCCATTAAGTCCACGGATGTTGCTGTTAAGGTTTTGTCCTGTGATTGCCTGGAAAGATACAATACAATACAATACAAAAATACTTTATTGCACACCTTAGAAAAATTACATAAAAATATAAGTTATATTAGTAAAACTGGTATAATGGGCGGTCTTATCGCTTAGAAGCGATTTCATCCAGAAAACCTTTGGATGGAGAGAAATAAAGAAGTAAGAAAGGGTCTACTGTACATACAATAAATAAGTAAACCTACATAGATTAATACAAAGACAGATATGTTATGAATATAAGAAAGGAAAGATTCGGATTGAGATTTAAAATGGCATTTACTATATCAGTAATAATACGCGGCATAATTATTTTTCTTAAAAAATAATATATTCTTAATGTAATAACATTAAGAATATATTATTTTTTAAGATAAGTTATACGGAACGCCTTTGTGCCTAGCATATTTTTTAAATGGACCTTTCCCAGCCATACCATCCTGTCAGTTGAGTCTATGTCTGGAGCTGACTATTCCATAAAATGTGTTATAGGTAATAAACACATAATAGTATGTACCTAAAGGCTTTCTCAGTTACTTTTTACATATATCTATACATACCTGGATCAAAGCAATAGCACAGATGAGAGTTTTAAGTGCCATTTTGCGTCCTCTAAACCCCAATGCAAATTGGTTAAGTTATTCTAATGACTGTAAATATCATGCAAACTTGGTTTTATACCTTTTATGCAATTATTTCATTGGAGAAAATTAACCAACATTTTATCGCAGCGCTTATCTTCGATGTATACCAATACTTTATCAATTGTACGAAAATTACTGTTTGTTTCACCATGATAATGATCACCAGTACGTGATTCGGAATAATTAACGGAAATCTGCCAAATGTGTCATGGTGTATAAATCAAATCAGATTTAAAAGTGATGAACACTTTACTGTTTCTATTAAAATTTTGTTACATACGGTTGAAACAGTTTGGTATTAGAAATATTCCACTTTCTTTGCTAACAGATTACCTCAATGTACGAAAGCAATGTGTCAGGATGGGTAATATAGCATGCGAAGACACGGCTATTGCATTCGTGTTCCACAATTGAGTATATTGAGTCCCACCTTATTTTTAATGTACATCAACAATCTGTGTGATATGACTGTGAGATATGGGCGTGTCATCTCTTATGCTGATGACACTGCCATCATTTTTACAGGTGATTCCTGGAGCGAGGAGAAGAAAAAGGACTTATTAAAATAGATAATTGACTGAAACAGAATTTACTTACTCCTAACATAGATGAAACAAACTAAGTATATCTGTTTGTCTAAGTACAAAAATTCTCATTCCGATTCGGCATTCAACATCAAAATTCATATATGTGAACTTAATAATAAACACTGTGACTGTCGAAACATAATTAAAGTTGGGCAAACTAAGTATTTTGGAATTATAATAGACTAACATTTAACCTGGCACTATCATATCGAGTTACTCATAAGCAGAATTAGAAAGTCCATGTGGATTTTTAAATAATTAAGACATATTGCTCCGCCTGCTCTGCATAACCAAATATATGTAGCATTAGTGCAATCTACGCTCACCTATTGTTTGCGCATCTGGGGTAAAGCTGCCAAAACCATTTTGATAGACCTTGAGAAAGCGCAACGGTCTCTATTGAAGATTATGTACTTCAAACCATACATCCCACTGTAATCTTATATTTAGAATCTCATCTACTTTCTATTCGTAAATTATATATTCTTAATTCTGTGCTAAAAATACATAAAACTAATTAACTTTGGCCCAAGTAAATTAATAAATGGGAAAATAAAAACTGCTAATGTCAAATCCATTTTTGCATCCCATCAATATACCAGCCGTTCTGCTTATTTGTATAATAACAAGCATTGGTACCCCCGTACCAATGCTTGTTCTGCGAAAAATGCGATTTTTGACCTTTGGTGACCTTTTGAGGTTACAATAACTCCGGTCCCTGTGACCCTAGGATCACCAAAATCAATCACTACCCTTCTCTCATTAAGACAGTGCTAAAAAAAAGATTTCATGTAAATCGGTCAACGCGTTCGGTTGTAATCGTGTCATGCACAGATAGACAGACAGAGACAGCGCTATGCTTTAAATTGATGGAGTTATTCAAGTCTTCTCTATGAATGTATATATAAACGATCGATTTTTTCGAATTTTGTCTCTTTAATTATTTTTTTTCTGTTGCAGGTACTTGCCCCTGCAAGTACCTGCAGAGGTGTTGCAGACGTAGATTTGAAAGAATTTTAAGAAAAACAACGTTTTTCGGTCAAATCTAAGTTAAAGTCAATGAAAAAGTGAAGAAAATCTCCGATAATAGGTGGAAAAGTTCAGGAATCAATTTTTCGTAGGTCTACGCACCACTACACAACTATTGAAACTAAATCAAAATTCGAAATCACAAAAAAACAAAATTTTTAGCAATAAAACTTGTTTACTTATGCTATGCTACCTATTTAACGTATGCTTATAAGACTGCCGATGAGGTCATCCACATACAAATTTAAGAGCTTTGGTCAGGCCCCACTGTCTCACACTGCTCTCCAATCCATATGCTGACGGTAGAAAACTGGCCCATTTAACAAAATTCGTTTGGTTATTAGACTAAAACTTAAACATGTTAAGGACATCAACCGGTATAGGTACCGCTGTTCATAAATTTTCTCTACAGTAACTTGTATCACACAAGATTAAAAGCTTTGGAGATATCAAAGAAACATGCATACACCGGCGTCCTACTGGATTATTATGTTTTGTAATCACAAACTATGGAAATAAACAAATTAATATTTGAATTTCTGATGGTTTGAGGCTATGATTGCGCTTTCTTTAGATAGTCAAAGGCTGAAACTCGGAGTGAGCTTCCAGAATATCTTACTAATGTATCTAAATATTTATCAAGCATACCATCTAGAACTTTTGCAGTAATTGTAACCAAAAAAATAAGACAAAGGCTTCAGTACCAACATTATTTATATCCGAATTTATTAGTGTCCGGTATTAATTACTTATTTAAAACGAATTATTTTACTTAACTTAAATACTTGTATTACGGAAAATTTGTAAAGGAGAAGTGCGTTGATTCCTGCAACACAGTTTTACTTTAGCAGGTGTCATCGTCTTATGTATGTACTGTGAAACTTTTTCTTTTTAAGATATGTGGCCCCGCTGTTGGGCAAAGTTGAAACTTTATAAATAATGAAATACTACTGGGCATTTCACACATCGCCATCTAGTTTCTAAATACAAATACAACAAACTAAACAACCTTTATGCAACTAAACAAAGCTTTATGCAATTTATAAACACTCGGAAATCAGTGTATGTTTGAAGTGATTTAGTTTTATTTCAGTAAGTTGCATTTTTAAAACGGAGCCTACCTTATAGTTTAAAATGTATATTTACTGCTAATAATTTGTCAACTTACTTATTTATATATTTTTGTATTGTTGCTTCTTTGTTATCTGTCTTTGATCGTTTTTGCTCTATAGTCTATTATTTAATTAATTAGTCTATAGTCATAATTTATGTTATATGTCAGTGGTTACGGCCATAACGCCACAATCGACTCTGGTGGAAGAACAGCGTTAGTTGTGCATACTACTTACATTATGCTGAACATTATGTTAGTATTTTCATTTCATTTTGTAACACTTATTAGTTGTCTCTTAGATTAAGATTAAGGTTTCACTGTATAAGTTTGTAAGTGTTGCAAATAAATCATTTTCCATTTCATTCAAAATTTACGGGATATTTACCATGATTTGAGTCTTTTTGAGTTTCCCGATATTTTAACGCAGACGCACAAAGCAAACGCAAATAAGCAAAGATAATTGATAGAATACTTAAATACATTTTTGTAAATGTACAATTCCAGTATAGAAACCACCCAGACCCGAGACAAATATCTGCAACATTTCCGGCAGGGATCGAACCCACAACCTTTTGTGTTTCAGCCGGCTATTATACCAACAGCTACAGCCACCGTTACTTTGGTAGATATCATCCTTTTCTGTCTGTATTGTGGCACTTTGTTTTTAGAGTTCCGTACCCAAAGAGTAAAAACGGAACCCTATTGCTAAGACTCTGCTGCCCGTCTGTCTGTCTGTCTGTCACCAGGCTGTATCTCATGAACCGTGATAGTTATATAGTTTAAATTTTACAGGTGATGTATTTCTGTTGCCACTATGACAACAAATACTAAAAACAGAATAAAATACATATTTAAGGGGGCTCGCATACACCAAACGTGATTTTATTGTCGTTTTTTGCTCGATATTAGTAACGACAACAGGTAGACGCTTGAAATATGCAAATTGTTTAGCCAAATAATAGTACGGAACCCTTTGAGCGCGAGACCGACTCGCACTTGACCGATTTTCATGTTCCAATCAAGCATAAATAAAATTACTTAATGGGGTCGGAAAAATGAGGAATTTGAAAAATTTAAGCCAGAATAATAATAATCCTCCGAACCGTCCTCGGTTCCGAAGCGTAATTTACGGCAACCTCATTTCTGCATATGAGTGTGGATGCACTGTAAAGGTAGATTGGAACTACTACACTTGGCAGACGATTTAGCACTGTACAGAATGTTAGATTTAGATTTATTTATTTAACAAAGAGTTTACATTATAATATGGTTAGTAGCATCCTTAAGCCTATATTAGGTTTATCTGGACACTAGGTTCTCATAAATTTCAATTTAATTAGGAAGGAACACATCAATTAATATTTACGCTAATCTTAAAATAGTTCGCAGTTAGACAAAGAGACAATACAGTCATAGCTCGCTTATTGCCGTGAAGTTAGTTAAAAGATACAATTCGCCGTACGGCCACAGATTACAGAAACTAACAGATACATCACTTCAATACAAAAGCGAAAATACCTACGCTATAATAGCCTACAAAATTGTATTAATAATACCAGCAGTTCACAGAGCAAAAGTGTGTACCCGCCTCACTTACTTGCAAGTAATCTGTGACGCGGCATCGAATGAGTCGCTAGGGTTGCTTCTACGATAATTTTTATAATAAAACGAATGTGGTGAAAAAAACAGTTATTTTAACAACCTCCTCTTTTTTAAAGTCGGTTAAGAAAAGCAGCGACCTTTGTATAGGGAGGTAAGGACCTACCTACTCTCCGTAAGCAGTATAGTAATAGGTGTACTATGGTAGTAGTTATATTCTTTGACATAACGAACTAGGACATAACACCACACTTTATCTATAACCTAGGTATTCAAATACTTCGCCAGCAAAGATTTGAATCTTTGTTCTCCGGTGGGTACCTACTACTTTTTGGCTTGATTTTAGGACTGTTGTTTTTAAAGCCACAGTTTTACAGGCATATTTTGTGTGTGATAGGTAGCTATTTCTTATACAAACAATACTGGTTTAATAGCTGAACTCCTTTATTTACGAATATTTACATAGTACCTTCCAACGTTCTGACCATTTTTAGAGGAAAGAGAAAAAATGATTCTAAAAACTTAAGATTTAAAATATCTTTGATAATAAAGAGAAATATGACAATTTTTCATTCGTTTTTTACTTAGGCATCCATCCACTGCACAAATAGTTACGCGGTCTCGGCATCTAAAGAAACGTTTTAACATTTAACGTGCGTGCGCTCAAGCGGGCGTGTGGCAGCCTAACTACTGG
The DNA here is from genome assembly GCA_963082625.1 of Pasiphila rectangulata. Classification (NCBI taxonomy): domain Eukaryota; kingdom Metazoa; phylum Arthropoda; class Insecta; order Lepidoptera; family Geometridae; genus Pasiphila; species Pasiphila rectangulata. The sequence goes on from OY720235.1 coordinate 26,811,233, forward strand.
CGTATCGCGGACTCCTCGCAAAGCGGTAGGCATTTAACGCGTGCCCTTGAGCGAGTGACGGACGCCTGGTACGGCGGCCGGCGCACACACTGTTGCACACACACAGGTGACCCGCGAACGCAGTGAACCTATCGCATGCCTGTGTGCGTACAATGCGTTTGCGCATAACTATAGGATGCTCCTTTTAATGGTGATACACGGAAAGATGCTGCTGCCCATCTTCCGGAAGTATCCCTTGGCAGATTTATACTTCATCCACGGGCCAGAGAGGAGGGGAAACGTTGTTGTGTCGGCACCTCACTGCAAATATTTAATGGGACGATATAGCGTAATTTTTCAAGAGCTGCAATACCAGACCACGAGTGTTACACCTAACTTTTATGAAACGTATTTTTTTACCTAATTCCAAAAAAGGAGGAAGTTCTAAAGGCAACTGTATATTTTTTTTTAAAGTTTGTTAGAGTTTTGGGTTCAATAGAATGTTTGGACATTTCCAGACTAGTCTCATTTTTTATCTGATGATGGAATCCATGAGGAATCGAGGGAACTCTTAAAATTATGGTAGGCACATATTTTAACAATCAAAAAGTCAAGAATTTGCTTTCAGAAAGTTTGATTTGGTGCAATATGACTGACGAAGAAGACCACATATGACCGTGGCAACACTTCATTGCTTAAAATTCAATGGAAAGTGATATCGAAAGATGATACATAACATATAAATACCTATCCACTTATTCTACTTATACGATAGGTACGTGACACATACCTACTTATTCCGCTCTAACTTTGTACATGCTGTGACGTCCTGTAATTACGGGAGCACCAGGCTATTAACATTTAGACCTTAGTTATTATGTGCATTATGTGTAACCCTGTGTTGGATGTCCTATTTAAATAAATAAATTACAAATAGCATCATTTATTTATTGAGAATATAATATCATAAGAGGTTTTTTATTTAGTCGTAAAGCGATCACCAGCCCAGGTTCGGTCTACGACAACTGCGAAAGAGTACCTTAAGGAAGAGCTGTGTTAACACAACTTGGCCAAAGTCGTAAGCTCGCATCGCACACGCACGCATAATTAATTTCATAAATATATTACCTAATATCAATCTCAGTATCTTCCCCTCCAATGCACCAATATTCCAATTGTAAACATTTTAGGTTTTCGTACTAAACAAGAAAGCCTTTTAGTTCCGCTTTGTCTGTCTATCTTTCTGCCTATCTGTCTGTCCGTCCGTCCGCCCGTCACCGGCTTTACGAAGAGACTATTATAAATAATTCTGGACAATTTACACAGCATCACCTGGCCTCAAGCTAAGCAGAGCTTGTGTTATGGGTACTAGATGACTGATATACTTAATACATTTATACTACATACATAGATAGATATTTTTATTATATTTAAAAAAACATCCAGAACACCACGAACAAATATCTGCAGATCGTACAGTATGCTCCGAGGCGGGAATTGCACCCGCAATGCAGAGGTCGTCAAATAGGTATTAGTCCTAGAAAGCTGTAATGAAGAAACGACGCAAAAATAATACTACAAAAAAAAATGCTGAAAAAATAATAAATTTGGGGTACCTCCCATACACTAACTTTTTTTTCATAACTTTTCCATCGTGTGGGGTATGGTTGATAGGTATTTCAAAATCATTTGGAGGTTGCGAAGACAATTTTTCGATTAAGGGTTCCGTTTGTAAAATATTAAAGTTTTAACTTTTTTCGGGGGCCGCTCTAAAATCGAAACTGCTAGCTTTAAAATCTAAAAAAAAACCATGCATGTAGTTTTAACCATGAACTTTCTAGGAATACTATAAAAGTTGAGCTAGCTTTTTTAGTTTCGGAGAAATAAAAAAAAAGAAATAAAAAGGCGCGAAGTAGGTAATGCTTTCAAAGCTTAATATGTCAAATAAGAATAAAGCGTCCAATTTTTATTTTGAGCAGCACAGTTATCAAGCTACAAAATGATGTACTTTGAGTCTCGGTTTTCAATAAAAAAAGCTCTGAAGAAACTTACAATGTCCTCTATTTTCTGCATATGTATATCTGGAACAGCCGTTTTATACATATATCGGTAAAAAACAGAAATAAAAGGGCAAAAGTTTTAGAAATTCAGAAATTCGTTCATTTATTTCCCTCATTTATTTCCCTATAATACAGAACAAACATGTTTGTTCTTATAATTTATTTCCATAGTTTGCAATTACAAAACATAGACACGTCAACTTACATAAAAAAAAACATATATATTCTTATGTTAACAGGAAATAAGGCACATGAATAAATCTTGCAAGTTAAGTAAGATGACTACACTATTGTATTAGGATAATCCTGTCAAAATAGGTGTAATGTAGATAAATAAATAAATAAAATCTGTTCGCTTCCCTATTTTAAGCACTTATAAGAAGCGATTAGAAAACACAGTTCTTTTTAATAGTTAATTTTTTAGTTGTTTCGTATTTGGAGAAAATTTTATTCTAAGCATTTTTGTCTTCTAGATAATCAGATATTTTATGTAAGCTTTATTGAGAAGATTACATTTTATTATTTTTTTAAACTTATTGATAGGAAATTGCTGCATTTCTATAGGCATTTTATTGTAGAAGCGTGTACACTGCCCTCTGAAAGATACCTACACATTTTTTTTTGTCAGACAAGCGTGGACTCTTCGATACACATGAGGCACAACTGACGCGATTCGCTCGGTACCTCAACCCCATCATCTCACCTCTATTCAAAAATGTTACGTTGCCTGCCGGTTGTGACTTTTCTTCTAAATTAGATGTTATGGTGAAGTATCGGTAATTTTTTAAAAGAAAGGGCTGTTTTGCAACATTTTTTTGCCTTTTCAAATAAAAAAATTAAAAAAATTGTGAAAACATAAAAACCACATCTATTTGTTTGTGACCTTTTGACGAATTCTAAGCTAGATGTGCTCTTTTTACGTAATATCACAGAAAAAATGGCTCAGTTGTGCCCTTTGAGCTTATGGTACTTTTGTTAATCGTGTTTGTAAAATTATACAAAAAAATATTGGCAGATAGGCCAATTTCTCGTTTTGTAATTTCATTTTCCATTATTCCAAATATGTCTATTACTCAATTTTGAAAAAAATGTTAGATGTGCCCTTTTCTTTATGACGGCAGAGGTGACCTCGACGTGATACAGTAAAATTCTAAGCAGTTACAACGGGCACGCCATTTTGAAGAATCGACCATTGGACCCGGAATATTGGCATTGCTACGCCACGAATCTTTTATGAAACAAGGACGGTGTTACAAGCGTGTGACCGAGAAGCCGTAAATTTTACCAGCAGTCATTTAAATATTGGAGAAAAGAAGAGGACAAGGATCATTTATACGAGTACAAGCCAGCCCTTGTTGAAAGCAGACAGGAACGCCAGCCGTGCCATTGAAGACATCGCAGCTCAGCGCCTCAGTCCAGCTTTATAAGGGAAGTGCCCATACATTCCTACATAAGCCGTACATCTCCTTTCCCCTTTTTCTATAAGTTGTAAGTTGTATAAGTCTTTGTGCAGTCTATCCCCTCGCATTATTTATTGTTAAGTTTATTCGTGCACCACATTTTATTTGCCACGAAAGCTTCAAACGCATTTTTACATTCTTGAGCTAGTTTTCTGCATACCTCTGTAATTTATTCTGCATACCACTGCAATTTGTACATTAATTTTATCTATTGTAAAATTATATCGTAAAATAATAACGAACTGCATCTTTCTTTTGCCTAGTTTGTTTGCAATGTGCATAAGTACATACGACAATTAACTATAGAACCATGTGCTTTTACATTTATTTTCCGTTCTATCCATCATTTTATTCAATAAGCATATTATTCTTGCTAATCCCACAACAGGTTCATAACACAACATAATTTTATAATTTTCTGTTTCTTTGCATTCCAGCGACATCAGTTATCAGCGAGGCTATTGCCCGCAACCATTGTTCTTGCCGAGCGCAAACAGCTGATCGCCTAACGACTTCATATTAGGGTGCATAGCATAAGCCGGAATTAAGCTGCGTATTTTTATTTTATTTATAACCTTTTATTTTTCGTTCTTCATTGTTGTTGTGTTAACATGGAACCAAAGCCAAAGTCACCTACGAGAAACATTAGTTTAAATGTTCCATCATTTAGTAATTTATAGGATTTAATTTAAATACAAAACATAGTTCAGTAAAAGGCAGAAATACAAAGTTTAAAAATTATTTGAATAATTCTCTAACTACAGATTCGGTAACTGCAACTGATCTATGCATTGAAGCAGAGATACGAAAAGTTTACAGACTTATATTTTTATTTTGATGAATTGCAGTCTTAAATATAAATACTAAATTATTCGAATTTAGATAATGAAATCGACAATTGCAGCGAATTTTAGTTGAAATTCTCATTGTTAATTGCACAGTGCAACTTGTTTATTGTGAAATAATCGTCTAGAAACGAAGGCGGCAATTCAGCAAAATCCAGTTGTAGTCATACATGTCATAACAATAACAATGTTAGCTTCAAATTACCAGTCATAAAAATTGCACCTTTCGATGGAACATACTTTAAATGGCTTGAGTTTAAGGATACTTTAACTTCACTTAACCATGAAAACAACAAGATCGAACCAATACATACATTTCACTATTTGAATTCTTATCTCGAGAAGGAAGCTTCCAATGTCATCAGCAATTTTGAAGTCAGTGCTGTGAACTATGAGGAGGCTTGGCGTCTTCTTTGCGAGAGGTGTAACAACGTAAAACAATTAATCAAAAATCATTTGAATTTTTTGATAAATATACAGCCTGTGCCTCGAGATTCAGCGAAGAATATACAAGCTTTAGTTGAACAAATCTCTAAAAACTTTCGCGCACATTATTGTGATTCTCTGGTTATTCATTTAGTTTCAGCCAAACTCAACGCAGGTTCTACTTTCAAGTAGGAAGAACATAAAAATTATTTCGATAGAAGCCCGTCTTTATGAGGTTTTTTTCCAGTTTTTTAATTCTCTGGCTTGAGAGATACATTTTAGAATCTATTCTCAACAATAAGTTTGAGAAACAAAACAATCCAGCCACTTCAAATTGTTGTGGCTTCAGCTGCCAGTACCAGTAGTCCTGCTTGCTTTTCATGTAATGGAAGTCACCGCATTTACGATTGTGCTTCGTTCCTGGGAAAAAATGTGGAAGAAAGGATAGCAGAGGTCATGCGGTTGAGGCTGTGCTTGAACTGTCTTCGTAAGGGACACCCATCACATCAATGCAGGTTTGGCCCTTGTTTTATTTGTAAGAAAAGGCATAATTCATTCATTCATTGTTGCATAGAATTTATTCTCAGGCTGTAGTATACAATGTGCAAACATCTGAAAAATATGATTTAGAGAACGAGCATATGGCTGATGATAACGTAGTCAATATGTCTGTCATCAAAAATGCTAGTGTGTTACTATTAACCGCGCTGGTTGATATATACAATCCAAATACAAACGAGTACAGTTCAAGCCTTGCTAGATAGTGGAAGTATGTTTTTTTGAATAACAAGTAGGTTGAAAACCAAATGTATAAAATAATTTTAAAAATCGGTTCAGTAGAACCAGAGATTTCCCCCTACGACCTCACAAACTTTACCTCTTTATAATATTAGTATAGATAAACATATATATCCGCTCGTTTGGTTTTGTTCAGTTTACTTACCAAATGCATAAAAATGCATTTTATAATTACGATTAGAATAATATTTTGTTCGAAGGCACCTATTTATTTTATTATTTTTAGTGAGGTTATACTACAAACTATGTATAAACAGCAGAAAATGTAGATAGATAATAATAAACTTTGAATTACAAACAAAAATATTATTAAATAAAAATAAATAAATTATTAATAAAAAATATTTTTTACCCTGTATATCCCGAACACAGAATAAATTATGAATTAATGTACTGACAAGCTTCATTCAAACCCTTTCCATAGAGCCTAAATATTACTATACGTTCCATTGTAATTACCGAGCCAGTATCCACTTAGCGCCGACGCGGAGCGCACGCCGTATTTCGCGCCAAAACGCAAACCAAATGACGGTCGAAGTTGGCGCGGCGCGCAACCAAAAGAGCGGATATGTAAAAATATTAAAGTACCTATTTATTATTATAATTACACATAGATACAATATTCGACAAGGAGTCAAGTACCTTTGCCACCTTCTGAAACCTGCAGATGACCACAATTTGGAACAAGAGGCTTCCAAGGCCCCGGATAATGTTCCGGCGCAACACTAGTGCGCCAGAATGACAGTAGCTACCCGTCGCCCGCGCACCGCCGGCGGACGCCCCCGCACGACACTTGCAGAGAAAAAGCCATCGCGTTTACCCGTGTGCTATCAATTCGTAACTTTTATTGTATCGGGCGCGTATTCTATCAATATTGTGAATACCATTTATTAAACAATTCAAGAACAGTCAAAATGAAGTCAGATTTTTATTCACCTTACCATTATAAGGAACAGTTGCCATACTCACCACGCTTGGCAGTACGGAATGTTGACTCAGAAAGACGCTGCTGCCCATCTTCCAGAGGTATCCCTTGGCAGATTTTTACTGCATCCACGGGCAAGAGAGGAGAATATTGAATTATACTGCCGGCACCCCAAGGCAATATCATTATTATGAAATAAAACAAAACAAAAAGTAGTTTTTGTGACATTATATTTTATTATAATTTAAACTTATGCTATTGACTTAGTAACCATAAGAACTCGCGCCTGATCCACACCCACAAGCACAGGTGCCAGAGATGATGACGGAGCCAGCAGCGCAAACAGGGCCTCCATACTCCACGCTGCCGATGATGGGCACCTGTCCGCAGACGGCGGTGGAACCAATCACGGGGAGTTCACCTTGAACCGCCACGTTACCAGACCCAGAGCCACCGTAGTTACCGCATCCGCCACCACAGCCAGGGTTACCACCAGCCCAGTTACCGGAGGGGCCTTGTGGGGGACCACCCCATCCCCATCCACCAGAACCGCCCAGGTTAGGGCTGCCCATGCCAGGACCGCTTAGACCAGAACCGCCGAGACCAGAAATGCTCAAACCGGAGCCTCCAAGATTGGATCCAGCTAGGATCTGGCTGTATACATTCTGAAATCGGGAAAAAATACATCAATACTGTCTGAAATCAGGAATCAATACAGCATGGTAAACGTTTTATGCCGTTATATTCCGAAGAATTTACTAGACCAGTCTTCCCGCGGCCACGACCAGGTGCAATCCGGTCGAAACGTTGGGATTAAAATATAGGTAATAAATAACGAATTTACCTATTTCCTATGATTAATTCATAGCCAACTAAGCTGGAGGATGCATTTAGGTATACATAACGGAATCGAATAAAAAATATGACTTTGTCATAGGACAACACAACAACAACATAAAATATGACATTAGGGGACTTCATTTTTGCGTATGAAGGTAAATCGTCATCATCTTCAGCCTTTGCGTCTATTTCAGACGATTCAGGTAATATGCCTGTGGTTTGGGTGATGCATTTTTTGAAATGACTAAAGAATCCTGTTCTTGACCTCACTGGTTTGTCTCATTAGCTGATCGACTGTCACGTGAATGACCTTGAGTGCTAGTAAATAAGTTTTATATGTATGTTAGACTATAAGGTATATTCTATGGGCCGTAGAATAAGTTTATTACCATCTGTAGCTTATGTCTTTTACTTATTTATTTATTTATTAGTCGACAAACGAGCGAGAGGGCATCGGCAGGCAGATACATCCAATCTACCAATTGCAATGAACACTCACGTCTGCCAGAACTGCGGTAGCGTGAAATCAAGAATAGGAGGTTAAAACCGAATATAATATCTCTATAGAAGAAAGTTCGATTTTACTTCTGCGCAAGTTGTCAAAGAAAAATATTATGGTACACTTACATGGAACAGGCAAGCCTGAATGCAAAGCACCGCAAACGTGAAAGACGACATTGCTTATTTAATTTGCAGTTTTACCAAGCTAGGAAAAATAAAAAGTGATTCCTAAATAACAGTTGTATTGTTATATAGAAACTACTTGTGAAAGGTTCTTTATCAACAAAAGCTTGCCAACTGATAAGACCTATCTAATTGCAAAACTATATCAGTGGAGCAGTAAGGAAAAGTCACGTCTGGTGCTACTATCACGATTCCCCCAATTATTAAGCTTATCTGAGTTCTAATCTATACTAATATTATGAAGCTGAAGAATGTTTGTTTGGTAGAATGCGCTAATCTCACTAGTTTAAATAAAAACAAATCTTTCGGTTTTGGACAACCCAATTATTGAAGAAGGCTAATCTATATAACATAACGACCAAGAAGAGCCTCTCTCTCTTATGAGACGCAGACGAAGTTGCGCGGGGCAACTACTGATTCATCATCATTTCAGGCGTAAATCGTCCACTAGTGAACACAGGCCTCCCTCATGAGTCTCCATCGTATGAGGGGTAGTTGCCATACTCACCACGCTTGGCAGGCGGGTTGGCGAGCGCAGCTACTGATTACTATAATAAGAACTACCTGGAATCCGTAAGCGTACGGACAATTCTTGATTAGGATCAGGGTGGGTCTTGGCTGGGGAGGATACGGGATAGGTTCTAGCTGCTGTTTTTCACCTGAAACTCTACCACAACCGCAGCTAGAACCCAACCCGTAGCCTTCCCAGCCAAGAACCAACCTAGATAACCAAAATCTGTTCGTACGCTTGCAACACTGGTGAACCTTACCTGCTGCCAGTTTCTCCCGCTGCTCCTGCCCTTCTTAGGAACTGTTTCTTTGGAGGGCCTCTGGCCTACTCAAGGTTCCAGCCAAGACTCATACGGTTGTGGTAACGGTATCACCTCTGAGCTGGGTCTGGATGTTAACCAGCCTGGCTTTGAAGCTCTCAGCTGCGGCTGCGGCTGTGGAGAAAGCTGATGAATGGAGCCTATTGCTATGATTAGATGGAAATACGAAAGTTACCTTCTATATCTGTGCTGTTTCTATTTTGACCGATATAAAGGAGCTACATAGCTGTTTCCAGAGTTCCTATCTTCTTTTTTTTGTGGACACTTTTGCAACTTTATCATTTTAGCCCTAGTACGTCCACTGCTGGACATTTTACATCTTGTAGGTACTTTACTAATGTTGCCTGAAATAAACGTAATATTATAATAATTATTAATAGGCCTCCCTCGAGTATGACATGGTTATGAGGTTGTATCGCGACGACTCTCTAACCATTTTTCATTTCCATAAATTACCTTCTATTAACAATGATCGCGACATATGTATATCAAGAGAACGTCTAAGGTATTATTATATAATTCGCTGTTTACTTTATATTACACAATTGCAACGTAGCCGTGGGGTGCCGGCAGAAGAATGTTACCCCTACTCTCATACCCATGGATGCAGTAAGAGAATGTTAAAGGATACCCCCGGAAGATCGGCAGTAGCGTCTTTCAGTGTATTAACATCCCGTACTGCGCTCGCCAACCCGCCTGCCAAGCGTGGTGAGTATGGCTACTACCACTCATGGGAGGCCTGTGTTCAGTAGTGGACGTTTTACGGCTGAAATGATGACACAATTGCAATAGATTAAAGGATCGGCCAAACCTGCGCGTCAGTAAAGCGGGACGCTGTGCGGGAGCGTCTGCTACGCGAAACTTAACCCGCACACCTGCGCGATTCCGGCGCAAACCGCGAACTTAATTTGTCACTAAAGCTGCACGTCTTTATTTGGTATAACTACTTAATTGTTGTGGTGATGACATCCTCGTACTTAACATCGGAATCTGACTCCGATGAGGAAGACCTTTTATTACTTGCGTGAAATGAGCTACCAAGTAGTTTTATAATGTAATCAAATCACTCAAAACAAGTACAAAACTTATTCGTAAAATACAAGTTACTTATCCTGTAGAAACATGAACAATAATTTGTTCATATGTCTATCACGAACTTCCGCCATAACATTAATTTGATTTAAATAGGAAAATCAGGACAATTTAACGTTAAATGGATTATTCAAATTTTAACAACTTTACCATCATTTCCTAAAAACAAAATAATAATTTTTAAACAAGCTAACAATATTATGGAAGACAGCTTTCTCGCACGTACACACGTCTGACCACTAGACGCGTGTGTCCCGCTGGATCCCGCTCTGCCGACGCGGCCCTGCTGCTTTGTGGTCGCGTAGGTGTGCAAAGAGCCATAGATGAAGTATGGGTAGCGTCCGCCGCGCGGCAGAAGCTTCCGCTTCGCAGTCGCTTTGGTCGCGCAGGTTTGACCGCTCCTTGAATATAAAGTATGTGAAGTATTACTTTTAATCAGATTCAGAAATTGCTGATATAAAAGATTGAGAATATTTAGAAATGTGCCGTGGGACATAGAAAGGGAATGATGTCTAGACTGCTGAGTAATGTTTTATTTTTCAGTTACCGAAAACGTTTAGAAATTATGACCTACATGGTTAGCAACAATAATAATTCATCATTTTTCATGAACAGCCGTAGGACTGCTGTCCAAGTCCACTGCAGCACATAGGCCTCCCTCATACGTATGAGATCTCCAAGATTATGAGGGGATTGTTGCCATACTCGGCACGCTTGGTAGGCGGGTTGGCGAGCGCAATATCCGATGTTCCTCTTCCGGAGCAGAGCCGACCCTTAGCAGATCCTTACTGCGTCCACGGGCAAGAGAGGAGAGGCAAAATTTTAATGCCGGGACCTCACGACAATAATATTCATTGCACTAAATAAAAATACTGATATATTTTGTCTAATTTTTTTTAATAAAAACAAAGGAAAAGTAGTTCGAAATTTCGTCAGAATTACCCACACACCGCCGGAGGTGTCGACATTAGAATGTTGCCTCTCCTCTCTTGCCCGTGGATGCAGTAAGAATCTTCTAAGGGTCTTCTCTGCTCCGAAAGATGGGCAGCAACGTCTTTCCGTGTATCAACATCCCATACTGCGCCCGCCTACCCGCCTGCTAAGCGATGCGAGTATAGAAACAATTCTATGATCTTGGAGATTTATAAGAGAGACCTAAGTCCAGCAGTGGACGTGGACATCTGTGATGATCATGATGACCCACACTCCCAAAGACATATCGATTACGTAACTTGTTGATTTTCATACGATCGACATTCTTTGATAATACCATACTACATAAATAACTGAGTTACGTGATATTTTTGCGATTGATGCACTATCAATTAGGTTAAAGTATTCGTAAACTTGACTTATTCGTCGTCTCGCGGATTTGAAACTCGCGGGAATCCGCGAGTTGGCACCTTCTGATTTTACCAATTTTTATTGTACATCACTTACTGTAGGCGAAACGTCACATAATTTTATATTTTGTTAAAAAAATGCATTTTTTTTAGATTAACTTAATTAATAATAAAGTAAATAATGCTGGGCAATTCACACAGCATCGTCTAGCCCCAAGCTAAGCAGAGCTTGTGTTATGGGTACTAGATGACTGACATACTTAATACATTATACTACATAGGTTGATATTTTTAATTTTAAATAGAAAAACATCCAGAACACCCTGAACAATATTGCAGATCGTACAGACATTTGTTCCGAAGCGGGAATCGAACCCGCAACCTCTTGCGTCGCAGGCGGATCGTCGCCCGCTGCGCCACAGAGCTCGTCTCAAATTGTTTCAAGCGTTTGGGTACCTATATGATATTTGTAGCATTAAGTATAGTTAGCGCAAAACTTCTTGAGCCCTGTGAAGTTAGCTTCAACGGCTGCGCAGTGCACAGTTTTTAAGGCGTTGAGGGGAAGGAAATATACAAAACGGGTGCGAGGGGGGCTCCGTCTGTGAAACTTATGTTAGAACAAGTTTAAACATTATCTATCACAAGAAGCCTAATTTTAAATATAAACTAACTACAATGTAGCAAACTTTATTATAATCTAGTTAGCAATACTAAATTACTTAGCGGGCTCTTACTGCATCCACGGGCATGAGAGGAGGGGTAACATTCTACTGCCGGCACGGCATTATGCGTATCCTCCAATACGCATAATGCCTAATAATAAATGATGCACATCCGTGCATCATTTATTATTGATGGAATGTGTGCGGAACGTTGCCGATCGTAGCAGATTACTTGGCAGAGCTTATGGTTTTAATTTTGGAGATTGTAACACTATTTTAGCATAACATATTTCAGACGAAGCTCAGAAACTTTATGAACTAGCTCAAATAGGTCCAAATTTAAGAAGATAGATAAACAGTTTATTTAGAACTTCAATCACACACATACAGTACAGAGAAAAAAACTTATCATATTATGACAGCAAATAACATAATATAACTAAACAGCTAAAACGGTAACGTAACAAAATGCTTATCTGGCTAAGTAGTGCATGTGTGTGTTGCAGTATGTCAAAAAGTTCATAGCTCAGCGTATAATTTTGCTTGTTAAGTAAACACTGATTTTCAGCTTTTAATTACCATTAGAGTTAGCAAAAAGAACGAGATGGCACAACATAGACGGTTTTTAGTGGAATGATATAAATTTTATATTTTCATCATCATCATCATCAGCCTTTATCGACCCACTGCTGGGCATAGGCCTCTCTTTGATTTTGCCATTCGCCTCTGTCATAAGCTATATTTTACCGCATATTAAATATTTGTCAAAAAAGAACAAAATATGTTTTATCGGTTTAGTGTTTACAAGGCAAATCACACAATTTTCCTACCAATACTGTGTGGTTTACCTAGGTGTCAGTAACTAATATTACGTGACATTTAGCGCAGTTTGAAACATAGATACTACAATTGGCTAACGAAGTGTTTGGGTATACCGTCTTTTTGTTTTTCTAGTAAGAAAGGTTTCAGTTGTGTTTTAAATGCAATTTTGGAACTTAAGTTGCGAATGGGAGGTGGAATATTGTTCCAGCATTTCGTTGCCATGTACCTAAAACTCCCAGTAAAAGCAGCTGTTCTGTGAGCATGGTATAAGAGAGCAGATCTGATTGATCACAGTTTTTTACCCTTATTACCAGCAGCAAGTTTCAGCTTAGAATACAGATATTCAGGATTTTTTTATTTAATCACATCAAAAACCAGTCCTCCAAGATGTAACAACCTACGTGAGTCCATGTTTAACATGGACATACTGTTCAGGTACGGAGTTATGTGGCTGCGTGGTGGAATGTTGTAGCAGTAACGACAGCACGTGTTCTGCACCCTTTGTACAGCCCGTTGCGTTCTCCCAAGTAAACGAGGTCCATAAATAGTATCTCCATTGTTTAATCTAGAAATGACTAGAGTCTCACATACAGCGATACGAGAAGCTTCCGAAAGTTCTTTACGAATTTTATAGAGAATTATAGGCGAATAAAAACAATTCTTCACTAAACTGAGAACATGATTTTCAAATCTGAGATTGCTGTCAAGGATAACTCCAAGATTTTTACTTCATCTACTTGTGCTACTGGTTCATCTACTCTATGAATCATGACGTAAAGATTTGCATTAAGTTTCCTAATTTGGGTCCTTGTACCTAAAATTAAATTTTGGAACTTAGTGGGGTTTAACACAAGTGAATTGCGTGCTGACCAATCCGCGATCATGTTAAGGTCTTCATTTAAAAGTTAAACCATTTGGGGAATTTTATCTGGAGTTTCTGACATGTATATCTGGACAGCGTCAGGGTTTCTCCTGAAGGTGGCTTGTATCGAGGCGAAATACGTGTTGAATTCTTCGTGAGTCTTTTTTTCAAGCGCTCACTAGACGTATGTTAGCGGATTTTTTTCTTAATATTTTGTTGTTCATTTAAATAAGAAAAACAGCATTTATTTTCGGACGGTTTTTCTTAACACAATATGAACCATCAACATATTATTTAATACAGATAGAGATAGTTTTATCAGATTTCCAAACGTGCATATAACAACCGTTAGGAAATTAGGCAAAAGATAAAGAAATCGATCAAAAAACGTAAATATGGCATATTAATTTAGTTAAACGTGAAAAGTCACGTTTATTACTTAACATTGACGTAAAATATTTCAGAAACGGGTGTAGGAACAGCTTTATATACCTTAAGTAAAGTTAATCAGGTCATAGTTAACAATCACAGACAATCAAGAAAACAACATGGCATACAAATCAGTATTAGTTGTTTGCGCTACGGCTCTATTTGTAAAGGTATTGTGGTTTTAACATTTCAATAAATAATGCTAGACAAACATACTCAACACACAGTGCCGTCAAGATAAATAGTGTCTCTCAATCTCATAGTCACATTGGTCTAACAATATGAGAATTTATAACAATTTGATAGTCTCTAGAAATCAACTGATTCAGACGTGACTGCGGAAATCGCTAAGCCACAAAACGTCCACTACTGAACACAGGCTCCCTCATGGATCTCCATCAGGGGTAGCCATGCTCACCACGCTTGGCAGGCGGTTTGGCGAGCGCAGTACGGAGATGTTGATATTTACGGAAAGATGCTGCTGCCCATTTTCCGGAGGTATCCCTTAGCAGGCTCTTACTGCATCCACGGGTATGAGAGGAGGGGCAATATTCTACTGCCTACCCCACGGCAATTTAGAATAAATTTGTTAAATGATGACTATGGAAACCGAGTTAGGTTCTTGTGTTCGCTTCTTCTCCTAACTCGCGTGTCATCTGAAGTGAACAAATTCAATTATGCTGCATTCTATTCATTTATGTTGTGTTATTTTGTAAATTGACTCTTCAAGGTTCATGCGGCCGCACTAAATAAAGTATTTTTTAGGTTTGATTCAGCAACAATCTTTACCTACTAGCTGTATTAAATAAGGTTTAACATCTAATAAACTAGCCTTTGTTAATATTATTTTAGAATCTGCTTCAATGGAACATGGTCTTGCTTTGTACAGGTTTGCAAAATTCGAAACCTTTGTACACGTTTTGCTTGTGACCTACTCACAAGCAAAAATATATAATCGGTTTGCCTAAAAAAGGGTCACCTAGGGCACACAATTCATTAGATTCTCTGATTCTAATAAGTACTTATTACGTACTAATTTGCAGTAACGTTTATTTGAGATTTATTTATTTATTTACTTTAACGTAGTGTTTTGGGGTTGCATTTTTTGTTAAGACTGAACAATGAAAAGGTCACATTTAAAGTAAAAAGTGTTTATTAAATAGAGCAAAACTAAGAAGAGTTTTGCTAATAGTCAGTTTGAGAATAGTCAGTTTACAAAGTAAACGCAAAACACATTTGAACTGAACAAAGCACATAATTTAATTCGTTCGTTTTTTTCTTCCAAGTGAGGAAAAGAAGCGAAGAAAATCCTAACCTTCATAATTATTCTTAGATACAGAGATGCGCATGCGAATCTAATCTCATGATCTCTAAATTGAAGTAAATCTTTGCTAGGATAAATTGTGTGTTTTACCAATCATTCTTTTTCTTTACAGTCTGCGTACAGTCAGCTCTCTGGCAATTACGGCAGCTTTGGCGGTGGCCTAGGCAGTGGCATCGCCAGTGGCCTCGGTGGTGGTCTCAATAGTGGCCTCAGTGGCGGTCTCAACGCTGGCCTCAGTAGTGGCCTCACCAGTGGTATCGGTGGAAACATCGGTGGTGGCATCGGAGGTCTAGGGCTCGGAAACAACATCGGTGGTGGCATCGGAGGCCTAGGGCTCGGAAACAACATCGGCTGCGGCTGCGGTGGAGTATCTTCTTCTGGCGGGGGCTTCCCTATATCGAGCAGTTCACCCATCGCTCCTTACGGCATCTCTGTTGTATCTGAGAACAATTATGAAGGTATGGTATATGGTTGTTCAGTCTTACCAAGAAATGCAACATACAAACCCCAGGCATTATCTGACAATCCTCATCTCAGTCGTAGGACGTCTATTGCTTGACGTAGGCCTGCCTCGTGAGTCTACAAGTAGGTACTGATCATGAGGGGTTGTTGCCATACTCACCGCCCCGCCCTTGGCAGGCGGGTTGGCGAGCGCAGCACTGGATGTTGATAGACGGAAAAACGCTGCTGCCCACGGCGCGGCATTATCTACATCGCAATATAACGCTGAAAAAAATTGGGGTATCTCCCATACACGTAAGGTGGGGGATGAACATTCTTTTCTTGATTTGCCCATCGTGTGGGGTATCGTTGGATAGGTTTTTAAAAAACCATTAAGAGGTTGCAAAGATATTTTTTCGATTTAGGGTTCTGTTTGCGAAATATTAAAGTTTTACCTTTTCCATCGTCTCTCGCCTCTAAAATCTAAACTGCTAGCTTAACAAATCTGAATAAAATAATGTAGTTTAACCGATGATCTTTCTAGGAAAACTTTAACGGTTAAGCTAGCTTTTTTAGTTTCGGAGAAATTCTCGCTCAAATAAGGGACGCTGTTTACCAAACATACCGGAATACTTTAAACCGAAAACTGAATAAAAACCTGTTAATATGTTATGAAAAACCAAAAAAAAAAACACACCAACTTCTAACAACAGGTTTATGGTCAACTACGGAAACCTACTCGTCTCTTGGCCCGACACGTTGGCTTTATTTATTGATAATCTCCTCTTTTCTAGGACAACTCTGCGTTGGCGGCAACCTGCCACTCCTCGGCACCGTTGCTCTAGAAGGTGTAGTTCCCACCAACGGCAACGGAGCGGTTTGCTACAGCTGCGGAGACAGCAACGTCGGCATCACTTCTGAATCCGGTGCTGCCACCAGCATTGCTGGCCCTAACTACCCGCCTGCTTTGGGAGGCTTCGGTGGTATCGGACACGGGGGTATCGGATACGGGTGGTAATTTGCTGCGTAGTTAATTTAGGATTAAGAGGAAAGTGATGTGAGACTGATAGGCCTAAGAAAATAAAAAAAATAAACTATGATGTTTTTATTTCAATTAGTATGTGCTAAGGATATTATGTGTCATTATTTTTATTTTTTATACGCCTAAATGACGAGACAAGCCGAAGACCACTCGATTTGCAGCGGTAACTGCAATACTTCGCTGTTCACGTTTACTAAGCACGTGACCATTGCTGCATTGCATTGCGCCCGTCACCCTTAAACATATGTGAGGTTTTATGTGCCCGTAATTTCACAGGATTTCTCGAGGTAGGAGATTTCTCGGGGTAGGAGGTTTCTCGCAGTCTTTGAACAGGTCTTGCGTGTAGATGGGATTCTGTTTAGTAACCCAGTCTCTCAAATGCGCAAAATCTCCGCCACATTCAACGTGGCCTTCAAAATCAACCAAAACATTATCAAAAATTTTCGCTTCAAAGTAATGTTCGAACCTACGTTAATCAGATAGATCCAGAAGTGCTATAACCAGCTAAGCTACGGTACTTTTGACGGGCTGAATCGAAATTATTGATAAAATCATATCGGTTGCGCACCGATTAAGCGCCATCAAAGGTAACAATAGTTTTTCTATTTATTGTCTGAAGTTGCACTCAATAGATATGACTAGAGATGACGCTTTAACTAATTATAATTATTTGTATAGTAACATATGTAGAACTTTTCTCGATGAAATTAAAAAGTGTTGTATAACAGTAACATCATCATCGTCATCTCAGCTGTAGGACATCCACAGCTGGACATTGCCCTCCCTTATAGATCTTTGTGCTGATCATTAGGGGATGTTGCCATACAAACCACGCTTGTCAGGCGAGCGAGCGCAGTACGGGATGTGCCTATCTGATATGCCTATCAGTATAAAACATTATAAATTTAACAAAGGAATATTTGATAAGTACTATTATCAAAACTAGCCGGTAGATTTTCGTGCAGCCTTACAAAAAACCATGTGCGTTATTTCGTATCGCTCGCTTTTGTTTTGTTATTGCACCTGCCATATATCGATAAGTTAATAGTTGAATCCTAGTATAAAAGGACGCAGGTTCAGATTCAAATCATTCTCATTACAACCTGTAGTAAGACATTAACAATGGCCGCCAAAACCATCCTTGTCATCTGTGCTTTCGCCGTCCTGGTTCAGGTAAATAAATATTTTAAAAATATATTTTCTTTATTCTATTTGCTAGTTCAGTACCGTTGGGGTGTAGTAGAGTTTTGCCTCTTCGCTCTTGCCCGTGGGTGCAGTAATAATCTGCCAAGGATTACCTTCGAATGATGATGAGATAGCAGCAGCAGCAGTCTTTCCGTGTATTAACATCTCGTACTGCGCTCGCCAACCCGCCTACCAAGCGTTGCGAGTAGACACGGAAAGACGCTGCCCATCTTTCGCAGATTCTTACTGCATCCATGGGGAACATTTCATCCATGTACACTCCATTATATTAAAAACCCGCGGCGAAAGTTTGAGACAAATTGAAATTGCTTTACAGTGCGCTCTCTCCGCATCCCTCGGCGGCTGGGGTTGCGGCTGCGGTTGCGGCTGCGGTTGCGGCGGCGGTGGCGGACGTGGCGTCTCCTCCAGCGGAGGCCAGTTCCGCGTCGCCAGCTCATCCCCTAACTCCCCAACCGGCATCTCCGTAGTATCAGAGAACCGGTACGAGGGACAGCTGTGCCTGAACGGAAAACTGCCCTTCCTCGGAACGGTCGCGCTGGAAGGTTGTCTGGATACCTGCGGCTCTGGTTCCGTCTGCTATGACTGCGGCGGCTGCAACGTTGGTATCTCTGAGAGGAGGTGTGGTTGCGGTTGTGGTGGCATCTAAGTGGTTCCTAACTAGCATAACGATGTCAATCTCTCAAATGATTTCTAAAATTCAGATTTCAATTCTGGATGTGATGTACTGTCAAAAATAAAAACTACAGATTGTAAAATTATCTTTGATTCCATATAATGAAATAAAAACAAATTGAATGGCATTTCATAAGGCGTTTTCATTAAAAAGTAAATACTTCAAAAATAGTTCCCTCGAAACGTATAGATGGCGTTAGTTTTCTTTTACTGGTAGGAAACACAATTTGACAATGACGGCAATGTGCTTATGAAACTGGTTAACAACAAACTTGCTTTCTCCGCTTGCCACCCCATCTGTTACGTTTAGTAGAAAACACTTTTTTCTTTTTTACTGAAAACGTTTCATTAAGCAATTATAATTAGACGACCTCCGTGGCCCAGTTAGTCGTATACGCGACTCATACCCAAGTGTTTGCAGGTTCGATTCGTCGCTTTTCTGTGGGTCTGGCTATTTTCTATGTATGAATACTAACAAAAAAGGTAAAAGGTCACGGAAGGCACGGCAGATGTGAAATATTTTTAATTAGTAAAGCGGCGCAACTCTATAATTGTAAGCGCATATAAAATTGTTAATATTGTAAACGTTATTAATATAACACGTTAATTGTAAATTATTTTGGCTATTTACAGTTTATCGACATTATTAAAACACATTTACCCGGGTATCTATTGCAAAAATTACCTGTATTATTTCCCGACTTTTCGCATGGATTGCACCAAGCATGGTCCCGGGAAGACTGACGTGTTGGAGGTACCACAGAAAAGTAAAGACGTTTGTTGAATTTACGCGTTATGTAAGGCCTTTTACATCTATTATAGATGATTTATACAGCGTCATAAACTTGTATTTTCATGGACGCTGTAGTGCCTGCCACATTGTTAGATGGATTCGGCTTGCCCAGCACCTATACCATGCTTCACCTCCCAACTTAGTTGGCTATTAGCCAGAGGAAAGAACAGATCAATACGTCTGAAGCTGACTAAGCCGCGGGTTTCCTCACGATGTTTTCCTTCACCTTACGAGATAAATACCCATTTAAATATGTTTTAATAATGTGTTGTGATCGCGAAAGTTAAAAAAAAAAACAATTTAGCGACCGTCCCTCGACACTCGAAAGTCGAATAGACCTGACGAAGTTCCTATAATCGTCCTTAAGATTTGCGCTCCTGACTGATTAATGACAGGCAATATGGCTTTCGTCACGATCGATCAGCTGGTGATCTTCTTGTGTACCTTACTCATCGATGGGCCGAAGCCGTCGAGGACAAGGGAGAGACTCTGGCTGTTTATATTGCTAAGGCGTTTGATCGGGTATGGCACACGGCACTTCTATCGAAGCTTCCAGCATACGGGCTTCCGGAGAAACTATGCATAGCCAGCTACTTATCGGAGCGAAGTATTAAGGTTGCAGTAGACCGATTTTGTTTTGATACAAAATCTATAAACGCTGGCGTCCCACAAGGCTCTGCTTTCTCATCTACTTTGTTCATTCTGCATATCAATGACATGTTACAACAAAGTAACATACATTGCTATGCAGATGACAGTAAAGGTGACACATACTACGCAGGCTGAGCTAATTTCTCTCGGACACAAGTAGATGAGTGCCGTAACAAATTTGTGTCCAAAATTGAGCATTCGGCAAAGCTCCGAGGTTTCAGAACTTAATATCTCCAAGAGTATTGGAATCCTAGGTGTCGACATTTCGAGTAGCGTCCAGTGATCATTTGGAAGGTAGGCTTGCCTCCCTGCTTATAATATAAAAAAAGTCGGCATTGCTGAATTTTCTGTTAGAACTATAAAATAGTAGATGGGCTGGCGGACGCAAATTTTAATGCCGGCACATCACGGAATCAACGTTTAAATTATCAGAATCATAATCATTTGACGCAATTTTTACATGACAATGATTTGATTACTTAGGATCTTGAACTAGCCGAGGCTGTGGTAAAAGCAACAAAGACTCCCTAATAATAATTGCTTATTATAATTATTATATCATGTAGTGCCGCCAGCATAATGTTACCTCTCATGCCCGCTACTAAAAAAACTCTGATAAAATAATAATTAATTTGGGGTACCTACCGCCCATATACGACGAGTGCGAAGTTCTAACAGTAAGGCAACTGTTTATACAACAACTTTTATTCAGGCAGCTAAAAATAAAGCAACTCAAATTAAACATAGGAATGAACACCAACCCATGTGGCGTAAAACGCGTTTTGCACAGAAGCACATGCCATTCCTAGGGCCATACCTCTATAATAAAATTGCTAAAACAATCAGCTTACACAACACAACAGTTATGGAATCAAAAAATAATATAAAAAAATACTTACAAAATTTGGACTACATTCAAACAGAAAAATTGCTAGATATACTATCTTAAAACACACATATTATCACTTCCACTTACACACAAAAACACGCACACGAAACACCCACATTACATACTAAACACAACATCAACAAAAAGGCTTTTATTTTATTTTATTTAATTTTAAAATGTTGTGTTTTTTTCCGTTCTTTCATATTTTGATATTTATATATATATTTTTTATGTTACACTTAAGTTATCCTTATTTATATGTTTTTTTACAAAATGCTGGCTGCCTAGTCTAATTCCCTGATGTATGTTGCCGGAGCAGAGATCCCTCGTCTCTACTTACAAGTATTAATATACTTAGAACGAGGAGTTGACGCATTGTCATTACACAGGTTTGGACAAGGTACCCTATACTATGTCATCCTAGCACCTACTTAAACCTTAAAAATTCTAAGTGATTACACCAGTATAGTATTAGTGATACCTGATTGTCAAACCCTTATGAAAATAAATACTTTTATTATTATTATTATTATTATACATGAAAGGTGGGGATAAACTATTATTTCTTGATTTTCCCATCGTGTGGGATATCGTTGAATAGGTATTTAAAAACCATTTAGAGGTTGAAAACACAATTTCTAGATTTTGGGCCTTTGTGTCTGTAGTACCATTGATTTGTACCATTGATGTTACAAGTGACACAACTTTGTATTCGGTTACCATTAACAAAATATTAAAGTTTTAAACGTTTTGTCAAGCGCCTTTAAAATCTAAACTGCAAGAAATCATGAATATAGTTTTAACAACTTTCTAAGTTAAACTGTAACGGTTAACCTAGTTTTTTCAGAGAAATAGTCGTTCAAATAAGTGATGTGGTTTCCCAAACATACCGGAATAAAACCAAATCTCATTTTATTCCTGTTAATACATATGTTTTGGTAAACGTAAAAAAACTTACACTAACTTCTAACAAAAGCTCTACGTGTAACTACGGAACCCTACATAGCGCGTAAACCGAAACGCACCTTGCCAACTTTACGTGTATTTATTTTTACGACTAAATGCATACGATACGAATAAATAAATAGACAAGCCCACGGCCCATCTGATGTTAATCGGTGACCTTAACCTATTATAAGTGCAATACCGCGGTGGTCACGTTCATTACTAACGCTGACCACAGCTGTACTGTATTGCGGCCGTTGTAAGGTCATCATCATCATTTCAGCCGTAGGATGTAACTGGACACAGGCCACCCTCATGGATCTAAAGATCATGAGGGGTTGTTGCCGTACTCACCACGCTTGGCAAGCGGGTTGGCGAGCGCAGTGCAGGATGTTGATACACGGAAAGACGCTGCTGCCCATCTTCCAGAGGTAACCGCAATGTAGACATTACTGCTTGGTGACATAATTAGGTATGGTGGTAGTACTTCCCCGGATGAATTCTTTACAGAAACTTCTAATACTCTAAAAATCTACTACAGATAGATAGAGATAAAAAAAGTTAAGAAATATATAAATGAACAAGAAATATTAAGAAACGAATCCGCTAACAAGTGCTCACTATATATACACGCATTGGTACGGGAATACCAGAAAAGGGGGCGAAAGCCTCAAAAGGTCACCAAAGGTCAAAAATGGCATTTTTGGGTTTTTGGACGTTTTCGGCTATTTGAATAGGTACTTTTATTTTTTTGGTGACCTTTTGAGGTCACAATAACTCCAGTCCCTGTAACCACCAAAATCAATCAGTACCCTTCTCTCATTAAGACGGTGCTAACGAAAAAGGTTTCATGTAAATCGGTCAACGCGCTCGCTTGTAATCGTCCAATACACAGACAGACAGAGAGCGCTATGCATATAGGCTAATATGGGCTTCGCCCCCTAATATCTGATGAGCGGTTGAAAAACACTCAAAAAGAAATTAAAACACTTTCAGTTCGAAGAGACGACACGTTGTTTCTAGTGTATTCCGTGACGAAAGCGTGTAAATCTTGTATTCTACGAAATAAATGATTATGATTATTATGACGAACGGGGAGACGATATCTCCTGAAGGTACCTTGTAGAGAGGCCAAACACGTGTCGAATTTTTGAGTGCTTTTAAGCGCTCACATTAGATATAGATTAGCGATATGTGAAATGGTGATTTGTTTCTGAATCATCATTTTAGCCACAAAACGTCCACTACTGAACACAGGCCTCCCTTATGGATGTCCATGAGGGCTAGTTGCCATACTCACCACGCTTGGCGGGTGGGTTGGCGAGCGCAGTACGGGATGGTGATGCACGGAAAAACGCTGCTGTCCATCTTCCGGAGGTATCCATTAGCAGGCTCTAACTGCATCCACGGGCTTAAGTGGAGAGGTAACATTCTATTGCCGGCACAACACGGTTATGTTTTTAAATATTTATTGTTAATATATATATTATAATGGATTTTTGCAAAGTCTCGCCTGAATCAATTAAGGTAAGGAAAGATAAAAATATGTAACGGAACAAATTGAATTCAATTCAATCTATTTATTTTGCCTGAATGTATGTTCTTCTTACTTTCTAATATTATGTCCAAATACAATCTACCTTAGATAGGTGTGCAAAAATTTCAATCATTATAATTTATTAAAAAGATTTTAAACATATGTACACATAAAGTTAATAATAATAATCAAAATAAATCAAAAACTAAGTCAAAAACAGAAATCATAGGTTATAAAAATTTTAATGTCGTAAAAACATATAGCCTTACCCATGCCATTTTTTTAAACATATTTATTGGTAAATTCTTAAAATGAACAGGTAATCTAGTATATATTATACTCGTATACAAAAGAAAGTCGTGTTAGTTACACTATTTATAACTCAAGAACGCCTAAACCGATTTGGCTAAAAATTAGTGGGGAGTTATCTTAGAACCAGGAGATGGACATAGGCTGCGTAAATTTTCGTTGCGTAAATTAAATCAGAAGGGGTTAATTAGGGGATAAAAATTTGTATGGAAAAATCGTTATTTTCACTTGAAAAACTTAAAATTTTGCATATATTAGAAATTAATACTTAATGAACCTGTGTATCAGAGGCACATACAGTCTATTTTTATGTCTTGTGTGCCTCAGGATTTCCAAATATTTTTTGAAATACTGAGGGTGTTGTTTGACGAATACACAAATATCCCTGATGTACATGCAGGGTAACGGAAGGATCTTGAACCTTTTAAATAAGGGTTTACAGCTATCAGTATTCTAAGACCCACAAATTGCTCCGTCGAATTTTTTCTGTGCTTTAAATGCTTTATGTTCAAACGAGTAGAGTTTCAACCGAGTTCCCCCACATAATAAGACCATATGCAAGGACCGACAAAGGAAACATGAGGACAAAGGAAAGTATGTTACATCTGATTCAGCTTTTATTTATCAGTTTGTAATGATTTCGTTGTTGCGTTGGTGAATGAATTATCTGCCGCTGCCGCAGCCGCAACCCTGCCAGGGTAAGATGGGCAGTAGCGTTTCTCCATGTATCAAAATCCTGTACTGCTATCGCCACCCCGCTTGCTTAGCGTGGTGAGTATGGCAACAAGCCCCACTTGTAATGGACGTGGACATCAGTTCTACAGCTGAGATGATGAAGGAGCTAAGTCTGTATAATAAAAGTATTTGATTTCTGACTAACGATTTTATTTATCAGCTCATTTCGTGAAAGGTATATTAACGTTGATGAGTCAATTAGTAGCCGTAGCTACCACCGCAGCCGCAGCCGCAACCCTGGCACTCTCCGCAGATCCTGACGCAGCCAGCGGCGCACACGGGGCCGCCGTACTCCACGCAGCCGATGATGGGCACCTGTCCGCAGACCTGGGTGGTGCCGCACACGGGGAGCTGGCCTTGCACGGCCACGTTGCCGCAGCCCTGGCCGCCGTAGCTGCCGCAGCCACCGGAACCGCGGCCGATACCACCACCGCAGCAGGCTCCGTTGACAGTGTTCTAAATTAAATTAAAAGTTAATGTTTACAATCTTTAAGTGGCGAAAATACCTAAATGAACAACAAATAGAAATCAGTTTTCCCCAGAAGATGCCTTGCAGAGAGGCGAAACATGTGTCGAGTTCTTATCGAGAGTTTTTTCAAGCTCTCATTAGAAATGAGAGCTTGCGGCTATTTAGAAGATGCAGCAATTGGTAATCATGCTGTACGGGACGCTGCAGTGCCTGGGACATTGTTAGATGGATTAAGCTTGCCCAGCACCTATACAATCCTGTCCTCTCAGCTTAGTCAATAATTATTCTGAGAAAAGAACAGATCAATACGTCTGACAGCTAACTGAACAGCTAATTAGCCGCGGGTTTCCTCACGATGTTTCCTTCACCGTTAAAGCAGTGTTAAAGTTTGCACTACATTTTTCATGATAGAAAAATCCATTGGTGCACGGCCGGTATCGACCCCACGACCTTCGGGTTGAAAGTCGGGGGTAGGTACATATATACCACGCGGCCCACACGAATCTAATGAAAAAGCCGTATGGGCCAAGTCGCTAACCTGTAGGTTGGCGAGTTTGTTACTTTAAATTTGTTGTTCATTTACTCGTAAGTAGATATTATAATGGATCCCGTAAGGTGCCGTCAGTAAAATGTTCCCCTCCTCTCATGTCTGTTGATGCAATAAGTGCCTGCTAAGGAATACCTCCAGAAGATGGCAGCAGCGTCTTTCCGTGTATCAACATCTTGTACTGCGCTCGCCAACCCGCCTGCCAAGCGTGGTGAGTATGGCAACTACTCGTAATGAAGATCATGAGGGAGGCCTATGTTCAGTAGTGGACGTTTTTATGATAATGATGATGATTATGATTTCGCTTACAGAGTTTATTAGTTGAATGAGTTTCTTACCACGACCAAGCAAGCTTGGATGCACAGGAGGAGGAATCCGTAGAAAGACATGGTTGATTTGTACTGAAGGATATATTCAGAATGATTTATCGAACACCAAGCCATTAATTTATACCAGCTCGAAGCAAAAATGTGCATGATTTCGACATTTTTCTGATAAAACACCTGCAGCGGTGGTGATAGGACGAGGATCGTCCTGATTCTGCGACCTTCACGATCTCGATAATGGTTTTTTGTATGACTGAAATGTTTGTATATAAGGATCCAGTTCCATTGTTAAGTCATTCTCATTACAACTCGTAGTAAGACATTAACAATGGCCGCCAAAAGTACCCTTGTCATCTGCGCTGTCGCCCTCCTGGTTCAGGTAAATACATCCGAGCAATCAATAATATATTTATTTACAATCTTTACAAAGTATTGCATAGTAAGCGCAATTTTCAAGACCTTACCTCCCGTGCTAGTTACAAATTGTGTTCATCATCATCATTTTAGCCGTAAAAGTGGTTGTTGCCATTCTCACAGCTGACATCATCATTTCAGCCGTAAAACTTCCACTACTGGACTAAGGCCTCCCTCATGGGTCTCCATGAGGGGTAGTTGCCATACTCACCACGCTTGGCAGGCGGGTTGGTGAGCGCAGTATGGGATGTTGATATACGGAAAGACGCTGCTGCCCATCTTCCGGAGGTGTCCCTTAGCTGGCTTTTACTGCATCCACGGGTAGGAGAGGAGGGGTAACAATCTACTGCCGGCACCCCACGGCTCACGTAAATACATCCGAGCAATCAATCATTTATACATTTCCAATCTTTACAAAGTATTGCATAGTAAGCGCAATTTTCAAGACCTTACCTCCCGTGCTAGTTACAAACTGTGTTCATCTTCATCGTTTTAGCCGTAAAAGAGGTTGTTGCCATTCTCACAGTTGACATAAACCATACATTTTCTTTGCAGTGCGCATTCTCTCTATCCATCGGCAGCGGCTGTGGTTGCGGCTGCGGTGGCGTCTCCTCCAGTGGAGGCCAGTTCCCTGTCATCAGCTCTTCAGCACCCCCAAGAGGCATCTCCGTATTGTCAGAGAACCAGTATGAAGGACAACTATGCGTGAACGGCAACCTGCCCTTCCTCGGAACGGTAGCTCTGCAAGGTTGCTTGCCCACCGCTGGAGCCGGTTCTGTCTGCTACGGTTGCGGTAATGGCAACGTCGGCATCACAGAATCACGCGGTTGCGGCTGCGGTTGCGGTGGCATCTAAGATGAAAGTGAATTCAATTGTTTCCGAAACGTCCGAACTTCAAAACGAAATAAAAACAGAATTGGTTATAACAATAAAAAAATACATATAAATTAAAGAATTACCACAACAGCAATACAAACTTTTTTATTTTTAGGGTAGTTCTCCGAAGTAAGCATATACTTATGATCGCTATGGAGTTTTTTAAAATGTACCTATTATATTAGGAATATGAACAGGTACATTTTAGAAATTAAATGTGCCTAAATAAGCATTGTGTTGCCCACTTGCAAGTAATCTGTGACGCGGCATCGAATGAGTGGCTTGGGTAATCAATATCTAAAGGAACGCATTTAACGTGCGTGCGCTCAATGGTAAGCCGGTGTATACCCGACGGAACGCCAAGCGAGTTTGAACGCAAGCTTTGAGCGAGTGACGGACGCCTGCTTTTGGTCTCTTCATAACTCAAAATATATTAAATACTATACGTGAAATTTGGTTCGTTTATTAAGCCCCATTAGACTAACTAGTAGTCCAAATAAACCGTGAGCTTTCAATTGATTCTAAGTTATCAGCAATATTCTATTAAATAGGTTTCAGGATTATCTACAGAACTTGGCGTAATTTAGATCTCAGCTCTTTTGTGGACGAAGTCAACAACCACGACATTATTATTATTCGAACTTGGCTCCTATTTTCACATTCATGTTTTTAATAATATAGGTAATAATAAATTAATAATAAATTTTCTTTATTTCAGACTTCATACATAGGTTCATAGAATAGGTACATAAAATTGGAATATAATAATCAAATAGTCACCTTAATTTACAGAAAGCATAAGTCACATTAAAACATTCACAATAATCAAATCAAATCAAGAAAAAAAAAGTTTTTAATAGAATATATTATCTTTACTGTGAGAATTCCGGCCTGCTAGGCTGTTGGCTGAAACTAGTGAATTATTTTTATACATCGTAAGCCGTGGGGCGCCGGCAGTAGAATGTTGCCCCTCCTCTCATGCCCGTGGATGCAGTAAGAGCCTGCTAAGGGATACTTCCGAAAGACGGGCAGCAGCTCTTTCCATATATCAACATCCCATACTGCGCTCGCCAACCCGCCTGCCAAGCGTGGTGAGTATGGCAACTACCCCTCATAAAGACCCATGAGGGAGGCCTTTGTTCATTAGTGGACGTTTTATGGCTGAAATGATGATCGTAAGCAACTGGCATTCATGCTGTACCAGACGCTGCAGTGCCTGGAACGTTGTTAGATGGATTAGGCTTGCCCAGCACCTATGAGTCCATTCATCACCATCTCAGCCGTGGTTCTGCTGTCCACGTTCACTGCAGGGCATAGGCCTCTCTCGGGGATCGCCTATCATGAGAGGGTTGTTGCTATACTCGCCACGCGGAAGCGACGGCCATTACTTCTGAGTTACAGCCGATCAAAATGAGAGGATGGTAAATATGGAAAGAACAATACCTCTGAAGCTAACTAAGCCGCGGGTTTCCTCACGATGCAATGTTTGCCTTGACCGATAAAGCACGTGTGTATAAAAACACCTACGCATATTATTTTCAATTAACAAAATGAAACATTAATTTGTGTACGACCGCTATCAAATCCACGACCTTCTGAATGAAATTCAGGGGTGCATCCCACTCGGCCGACACCTGTCATACACGTTACATACTCCGAACAAAGAAATACGGATATCGTTTTTATATAGCAAACATTTTGTCCCAGAATGGGAATTTAAGTGACAGTCTTAAGCTTACACGCCACGGAAACGTAAACCAACATGCCATCAAATGTTAATATCATTTCAATATAATGTCAATATCATTTTAATATCATTTCAAAATCATTTTAGTATCATGTTAATATAATCTAAAATCATTTTAATATAATTGTTATCATCGTTTTGATCCTAGGGTCAAATTGGATTTTAAAATTTTATTTTTTAAGTTGTAATAAAAATAACCTCTTTGTGGTATTTTGGTTATATTTTTTTGTTATTGGTATTTTTTTTTGTACCTGTACGGGGCAACTCTTCGCGGAGTTCAATGACCCTGACAAGAATCAGCTCGCTGTTTAGGTTAGGTTAGGTTAGTATATTTTTTTTCATTATTGTATAACCAGCTGTTAAAGTTAATTCTTATTACCTAGTCTTTTCTTTGATAAAAATCACTGAATCCTGAAAAGTTGAACAAAAGTTGTTTCTTGGGATGGTCAGAATCACCCCCTTTCGGCTTAATACATATATTATAACACACTCTGTAACCTGTATGCTATTCAGAAAAACAAGTCGCCTCTAGGGACGGAACAGTAGGACAAATGTCCTTCTATGATTGATGAGAGTTTACCATTGTTGCCAAGTACTCTGGGGTATGGAGAAAAATGCTACGGATGGTGAATCGTAAATCTCAATAGCGTGTTACTTTGGTCTACCAAACATCAGCAAGATGATAATTTAATAATAAGTTAGGTACGTGGTAAAAGCCGATATATATTCATTAAAATTATGTCAAGCCACGATAATTTTTGTCCATGATCTACCTTTAAAGCATGCAAAAACTCTTTTAAGCTACTAACGGATACAGCGCAATCACTTAATTTAAATTACCATTATAATTTTTACAATTGTTTAGATTTTAAATGTTGATAAAATTCTAACAAAAATAAAACAATAAATTTTCTTGTCGTCTATCATTATTATTATTATTATTATAAGCCCATCTGATCCCACTGCTGAGCAAAGGCCTCCCCCGATTCCCTCCAAGCATCTCGATCCTGAGCCACTTCCCTCCAGTCAACTCGGTATTGATCGAGTTCGTCCCGCCATCTACGTCTTGATCTGCCGCGTCGCCTTCTCGCCGGGTCAGGACGCTATTCAGTGATTGCCTTGGCCCACAGTTCACCTGGCATACGGCAGACGTGGTATCATCGTCATATTATTTATTATCATTTAAATATCTTTAAAATCATTTGAATATCATGTTAATATCGTTTTAATATAATTTCCATATCATTTTAATATCATTTAGAATTATTTAGGGGACGAAGCTCCTCATCCATCCTCATTCATCAGCTTCCCATTCATAACCGACAAAACGCCTAAATAATGTGGGTTACCGTCAGTAGAGTGTCGATCCTCCTTTCTTGCTCATAGACGCAGTAAGAACTGAGAGAGTCTGCCTAAGGGATATCTCCGTAAGATGGGCAGTAGCGTTTCTCCATATATCAAAATCCCGTACTGCTTTCGCCAACCCGCTTGCTTAGCTAGGTGAGTATGGCAACAACCATCACTTGTAATGGACCTAAACATCAGTTCTACAGCTGAGATGATGAAGGAGCTAAGTCTGTATAATAAAAGTATTTGATTTCTGAATAACGATTTTATTTATCAGCTCATTTCGTGAAAGGTACATATATTAACATTGATGAGTCAATTAGTAGCCGTAGCCACCACCGCAGCCGCAACCGCAACCCTGGCACTCTCCGCAGATCCTGACGCAGCCAGCGGCGCACACGGGGCCGCCGTACTCCACGCAGCCGATGATGGGCACCTGTCCGCAGACGGCGGTGGTACCGCACACGGGGAGCTGGCCCTCGACGGCCACGTTGCCGCAGCCCTGGCCGCCGTAGCTGCCGCAGCCGGAACCACCACCGATTCCGCCCCAGTTACCACCGCAGCATGCAGCGTTGACGGCGCTCTAAAAATAAAAGAAAAACTTTAGTTTTATTGAATAAAAAAATAAATTGGTTAATGTGGTTCGTGGAGTGCCGGCTGTTTAATTTGCCTCTCTTCTCTTGCCCGTGGATGCAGTAAAAATCTGCCAAAGGGATAGCTCCGAAAGATGGGCAGCAACGTTTTTCCGTGTATCAACCTCCCGTACTGTGCTCGCCAAGCCGCCTGCCAAGCGTGGTGAGTATGGCAACAACCCTTGATCTGCTGATGATCAGCATTAGCAGATCAGCCTATATCCAGAAGTGCTGTGGCTGAGATAATGACGATGGAAGTGAAGATAGGCAGGACACTTGGGAAGGCGGAATGATGGCGGATGGAAGAGTGGTGGCCCGCGAAGGCTTAAGATCATCAAGCAGACCACAAGCCAGACGATCGAAGGACATTGTAAGAGTAGAGGGAAGCCAATTGGTCCAGTTGGCGGATGGTTAGAAAAAATGGCGGTCTATATCCAGCAGTAGGTGAATGTTTACAGATCATCATCATTATCATCATTACAGTCGTAGGACTGCTCTTTAAGACCATTGCTGGGCCTATGCCCAGCAGTGGACTTGAAGAGGCCTTGACAGAGGCCTATGCCTCCCTCATACATCTCCAAGTTCATAAGGGGATTGTGCTGATAAAGAGATTTCAATAATTTTGAGGGGCATTGATAAAGCAAACATTATTTTCCCTGACGGGAATCGTACCCACGGTCACCACACCCAGGTCAACTGCGCCACGCGGAGGTCCTCAATTTGGAATCAATTTGGCCATCGGTCCTTATATAGACAATTGAAAGAATTTAGGGGAAGCCTTTGCCCAGCCAGGGACTAAAAAGGCTTAACAAAAAATAGGCAATACATGAATATAGTCGTGCTTAAATGTAGAACACTGCCATCTATGTGACGATAAGTACAAATATTCTAAGATCCTTGGGAGTTCTTTGTTAGCCTTCTTTGTAATGGGACGATGCTTGTTCCGAGAGAAATCTGACCAAAATATGGGGACGATGATGAGGGAAATAGGGTATCAGTTAGATGTAAATAATCTTAACCTTCTAAAATAGTTGAGGAAGTCGCTTACCATGGCCAAGCAAGCTTGGATGCACAGGAGGAGGAATCCGTAGAAAGACATGTTTGATTTGCACTGAAGGATGTTTTCAGAATGATTTTCCAATCAACATGGCAATAATTTATACCAGTTCGAGGCGCCAACGTTTTCCAATTTCGACATTGTGTCGATAGGGCGCACATAGCGCCGTGATGATAGAACTCGTTTGGTCCTGACTCTGTGACCTCGAATAGAAAGATAGGGGTAAACATCCTGACCTTGGCCTCAGAACGGTCATAAGTTAAGAAATAGTTTAATGTATAAAAGGACACTTAATTTTATTTTAATCACTCTGATTTCAGCACTTGTAAAACATTTACAATGGCAAAGCTTACTCTTGTGGTCTGCGTTCTCGCTGTCCTGCTTCAGGTAAGGAAAACTTTTATTATTTTGTACTAAAGATAAGAATAATGATAACTAATTCACACAAACTCATGCGCACAATATTGGTTACAAAGATAACAGTTAGAAGACTCTCGTAAATGTTATACAAATACAACTGTGTTACGGCAAAGTAAACCTCTCCCGCTAACAAGACGTAAACAAACTATTTAGGTATGTACAATTAAGTAAAATAAAAAAGCAAGATTTTTTATTAGCGTATGTTGTCTTATTAGCCGTGTTGGCCGAGTGGTATGTACCCCCGACTTTCAATCCGAAGGTCGTGGGTTTCGATACCGGCCGTGCACCAATGGATTTTTCTTTCTTGAAAAAGCTTTAACGGTGAAGGAAACATCGTGAGGAAACCCGCGGCTTAGTTAGCTTCAGACGTATTGACCTGTTCTTTCCTCTGAATAATAGCTGACTAAGCTGAGAGGATGGTATAGGTGCTGGGCAAGCTTAATCCATCTAACGATGTCCCAGGCACTGCAGCGTCCCGTACAGCATGATAACCAGTTGCTGACGCTGTATAAATCATCTATAATAGATACAAAGGCCTTACTTTTATGTTGTACTGCTAGGCAAAAGCCTCCCATGTCTCTGTCTATTTGTATCTGTCTAGTGCGATGTCCCGCAAACACCCATGGGACATGTCTATGTCATCGCGCCAGCGTTTCTTTGGCCTAGATCAACTATAATGCAGAATTTCAATCCTTTAACAACTTCACGGTTAGTTCGCAGTCTGCTATTATTCAATACTATTTGTCCCGGCGAACTTCGTATTGCACCTACTGCAACCACTAATTAAAACTACCCTACAACTACCCTACAACTACTAATTAACGCAATGAAAAGTAGCCTATGTCCGTCTCCATGGTCTAATCAACTCCTATACTAAAATTAATCCAAATCGGTTCAGCAGTTTTGACGTGAAAAGGGAACATACATAATAATAATAATAATACATAATATAATCATATACATACATACATATGTACATTCTCACTATCACTTTAGTATTAGTAGGATAGCTCAATCGAATAATCCATGAATTAGTCGTAAGACTGGCAGTAGTTGCGCTCTTCTCTTGCCCGTAGATGCAGTAAGAATCTACCAAGGGATACCTCCAGGAGATGGGCAGCAGCGTCTTTCCGTGTATCAAACATCCGGTATGGCAACAACAACCCCCTTAAGATCTTGGAGATCCATGAGGGAGGCCTGTGCAGCAGTTGACGTGCCCAGTACCTACGGCTGAGACGAAATGAATGTATGAACAATATTCTCAACAATGTTTTAATAGATGCCATCTATTCTACAGGTGGCACTCAGCTGCGGCTGCGGTTGCGGTTGCGGTTGCGGCGGTGGGAGCTGGGGAGGCCTCGGCGGCGGCTGTTGTGGTTGCGGCGGTGGTAGTCTCGGAGGCATCGGCGGCGGCTGCGGCTGCGGCTGCGGCTGCGGCGGCCTCGGAGGTAGCGGCATCACCTCCAGCGGCGGCCAGTTCGTCGTAACCAGCTACTCCAACAGCGCGCCCACTGGCATCTCCGTGTACTCCGAGAACCAGTACGATGGCCAGCTCTGCGTCAGCGGCAACCTGCCCTTCCTCGGCATCGTGGCCTTCGAAGGCTGCGTGCCTGACTGCGGCCAGGGCTCCGTCTGCTACGACTGCGGCGACTGCAATATCGGCATCTCTGAGAGGACCTGCGGCTGTGGTTGTCAGCCAAGCTGCGGATGTGGCTGCTGTGGTATCTAAGAAGAGAGCATCGGAAGTGCTCAAACGTGCATGCGTATTGACTGATGAAATTAAATTTTCTATTGCAAAAATAAGTTTCATTTCCTCTATTTCCCTTCCATATTGAAATAGAAAAAAAGAAAAGAAAGAAAATTTTCATCTATGGTATTGGTTTTAATAGATACCTATTGGTTTTAAAAGACACCTATTGGATCTAAGTTTCTGACTGAAATCAATAAGAAGGCCTAGTATGATAGTTCTCATACTGTGTTCTTTGTATAAATTTAATACCGTGGTAAGCTTCCCATTTCGTTTTAGAAGCATAATGTACATAAATAAATCCAAAACGCATCAGGCCTCTTATATTATGAAATGATGCATAAATGTTTTGCTATTATTATTTTCTGATTTCAGTATTTTTGTGGGGGCTGGATATTGCTGATGTTCATATGTTAATAATACTGCCAGCCGAACCTACTAGAGATGCTGATATCCCAATGCTTTTCCATGATGAGAAATTTACCTTATGGTGCAAGTAGTTATAAAACTATTTTTGTTATTATCAAAAATAGAGAGACCTATAAAATAATAGGCATTTTATTTTTTATTTTTTTTTTGGAAAATTTTAGGTTTTACGCCAATCTATAAATTTTGCTATTCTAAAGAGCTAGTTTTTTTTCATGGACTTAACATGATGTATCTTTAATGTTTAAAATATCGTTTCAATAAATGATCGACTTATTTTTGATATTGTCTTTGCTTTGTAGAAATAAAAGCAAAACAACAAACAATGAAATAAAACTCCTCTTTACACTAGAAATTATTGCCTTATATCAAGTCACTCATATTTTTTGTAATAAAATTCTGGAGGATGTATAAGTAGGCCAATTAATTTGGTTTCAATAATAATGGCGTCAAAGTCAAAAAACTGATTTTGTTAAAAACATAACGTAGGTAATTATTATAAAACTGTACAAGCAGCTATTGAAAAATAGGTCAATTTGGTATCGATAGCAAGACAACCGTATTTTGGTTTAATTTCAAAATACTCTTTACATTAGAGTGTCAACTTAGTAGAAGGAATTAATTTTCCTTTGTTAAAAGTCCAATAAGGAACTAACAGTTCTTTTATTTTTCTAAGAAAACAGATAATATTTTTTATTTGCGACGATAAGTTCGCCCTATAATGCCTCCGGGCCGCCCTACCGGCTATGGCTATGGGAACATTTTCTATGATTGAACCCGACTACTACTTGTAAGTCAGATAGAAAAGTTAAAAACAATAAAAATTTCAGGGGGGTTGCTATATTTGCAAACCCCGCTTTATTGAAAAGCCTGAGACTAACTGTGAGAGCGAAGGAAGACTTAAGTCTTTATTCTTTTTTCTAAATTAAGGTCATAAGGCCTCAATTTATTCGGACAGTTTTTGTCAGAACTAGGTTAGTTTCGTTTCTATTTTTACCAATAATCATGTACAAAAAAAATTCGTCATAACTTTTATGTGAGCGCGTCAGGCTCAATATGTTGAATAACGCTATGAGGCAGTTAGGTACTTTCACATTAAAAAGTGATGTAATCTCTCCTTTCTCGCCATTCTCGAAGAACATTGACTGTCGACTTCTGCAGGGCTAGCATGGGCTGGGGATAAAACTTTTGTCCACCGGTTATTTCCACTGACAAGGGATAAAATTATTTTATCCATCTGCCAAAGCACGGTAACAGGGGGAAAGAGAATTATGTATATCACTTTTTGACATTAGACGTGGATACTCACTCCCCGCCTATAGCTATAGTTTATCCACCTGTCGCCATGCTCGGAGGGTGGTCTAAATTGACAGAGGGAATAGTATTTTGTCCTCTCCCCGTGGATGAAATATCTCCGGCCATGCTAGCGCTGCTGTAGTCGATAGTAATGTTGAGCCAAGCTGTTGCTAAGAACTTCTTTTCCACTTTCTTGTTTTGATCGAAGAGTGGTATTCGAAATCATTTACTTAATTAACACGGTAATAACCAATTACATTCATCATGACTGTTTTGTCAGGGGTTGTGCGGTTTCACCTTACATTGGCATTTTTTGCGCACGCGGCGATTTATGTACTCTATGTCGCACGCGCTGCAATTACTTTACCTAGATTATAAATTTTATACTACAGTACGTGACCTACTACACAAGAGTGACAATATAAGGAACATTTGCCACCTTAACATTGTAATTTTAAATAAACTTTATTAAACTAACTTTAACGTGTGATTCTTGCGTTTACGTGCTCAACAACCTGGCTAAAAATTAATAGTGTAACATACAAAGTGTGGCGCTATAAGAACTTTCAACAACTACTACAACAACATCCTCTACATGCAAGGGATTTTAATTGGGCCCTTACATTATGGTCCTTCGAGCTTCTCTTCTCTTTTTGGAAACATTTTGATCCTTCGGCTACTTTCTCACCAAGGGTACATCTGATCCTACGACGAGACAAGGTATTTGTGCTTTTTGTATATTTTGGCAACAGCGAATCGGTCTGATTGGCCTCTCACCAGCGGGAATCACCGGTCAGATTGAAAAGCCGCACATGTTGTGATTTTGGTACAAAAAGCTAGATACCTACAACGACTGGAAGACTACGGAGACTCTGTCGCCTTCGCGTCGTGAACCAGCGCTAGAAGCTAACTTAAGCTACCTACTTATCTCTGCCACCGTCAACTACGTGTCAGGGCTAAACAACATAATTTAGGTACTGTACAAAGTACCTAGCCACTAACTTAACTTGTCTTCTTTAAACTTAACTGACGCTACGAGCCTATTCGTCAACATCGAGATATTGAAAATACAAGAAGAATGCTTCAACAACACCAAGTCTCTATGTTCGAACTACGCGAAAGATAGTCCGCGAGAAAAACGGAAGATTACTTAACTAAACGTCTCAAGACCCTCGGACAACAATGACGGGACTTTGAGAGACGTCATGCGACTCTTATCGAAACTATGGAAGAAAAGACGCATGAATACTTCACCGAAGACGTTTTTACTAAAACAATGCTGATGTATATTAATATTAAGAAAGATATAGAC
Source organism: Pasiphila rectangulata (assembly GCA_963082625.1). Lineage (NCBI taxonomy): Eukaryota > Metazoa > Arthropoda > Insecta > Lepidoptera > Geometridae > Pasiphila > Pasiphila rectangulata. The sequence continues at coordinate 26,848,450 of OY720235.1, forward strand.
GGTTTGTTACTAAAGCTACGCGAGCGCCCCACGATGTCATTTGATCTGGGTGGTACCATGGATGAAAATATAGATGAAAATCTAAAAACACTACTTACGCGGCAAGACTGTAACTTTAAGGCTCTTGACCGTGCCAAGTCTCAAATAGACTTAAAAACTGTGACGGAGAAATGGGACCTGGAAGATCACCTTTCCATTTTGAAGTCGAGTGGGACGTCATCGACAAACATCAGTGGGAGTTGGAGGCTGTACTCAAGGGCTCCGACTTCATTTACTACGACATGTTTGTGTCGATAGAGGACAAGTACGACGAACTAAAAAAAAAATTTACGCCAAAATTTGGTCGACGGTTCACTATCAACAATCAGCGCCTAAAATTGAGGTTCCTGAGTTTTCCGGAAACTACACAAAGTGGATTTCTTTTAAAGATTACTTCTTGGAAACCATTCACAACAATCTGATGATAAACAAGGCTCAAAAAATGCAACATCTCAAGACAAGACTGCGCGGAGAGGCGGAGCGACTGGTACAACATCTCGGCATCAGTGTTGAGAACTATAACTTGTGCTGGGAAATACTATCTCAACGCTACGACAACCATCGTCTCCAGTTTACCTCTTGCGTCAATACCATGCTTAACTCGCTGGTTATCAGCTAACCTGATAGCCAGTCTCTGAAGAAGCTGCATGACGTCATCATGGAATGTATGAACGGATTGACGAACATCGGATTGAATACAACTACTTGGGGCTCACTCATCGTGCATCTAATGTCACAAAAACTAGACGTCACTACTTACACCGACTACAGGAAAGAACAACAAAATCATAGAGAACTACCCCATCTAGATCAATTTATTTTCTTCTTGGAAGGCAAATGCCTACAAAGGCATGAAAAATGCAAAAAAGGAAATGCCGAAACAATCATCTCCATCAGAAAAATCATCTTACAGCAAACAGCCCAGTAACAAACATAATTACGAACCTAAAAAAATACCAACAAACAAAAACTTTACATACTTCATTCGGTCAATGCCCGCTCTGTGAAGGAAGGCATATGCTGATGCAATGCAAGATGCAATGTCCAAAGTTCATTGAAATGGACAAAACTAGGCGAAATAATATTGTTTCGTAATGGCATTTATATAAAAACTGTTTATATAGCCACGGCGACGCTGAATGCACGTCAGCAAAAACCTGCAAAGAATGCAAAAGGAAATATCATACCTTGTTACATATTAATAAGGCTGTAGCAACGTCATCATCATCAACTCAACAGAGCTTCAATCATCTACAAATGAATTAGAAATACTTTTAACTACAGTTCAACTTCAGATAAAATCTGCAAGCGGAACCTACGCCACACTTCGGGTCCTCCTGGATCAAGGTTCACAAGTGAACTTGATTACTGAACAAGCGGCTCAACTACTTCAACTGCCTAGAAAACGGATGAACGCCACCATATCGGGAGTCGGGGCGCTGTCAGGAGACTGCAAGGGACGTCTACAACTTAACTGCAATGCTCGATACATTCCGACTACACGTTTGAAACTCAAGCGTTAATATTGAAAAAAACTCACCAATAACTTACCTAACTCAACTTTTAAAAAGCCTAACTGGCCACACATTGAAAACTTAAAGCTTGCTGATCCTGACTTCAATAAATCACGTCCTGTCGATCTACTACTTGGAGCCGACATATACTCGAATGTTATCCTTGAATGAGTCCTGAAGGGAAGCCAACAAGAACCTGCTGCACAACAAACACACCTGGGCTGGATTCTGTGTGGTAAAACGCAAACTTTCAACTGCCACGCCGTTCTAGTCGACCTCAACAGCATTAGTTCTAGGAGCACGAGGACATCATTCAGGACAACAAGGACATTTCTAAGGACGACCAGTGCGAGGCGCACTACACCAAAACAGTACAACGAGCCTCAGATGGAAAATATATTGTCAAAATTCCTTTCGTTCCTAACTACGAAGAAAAGATAGGAAATTCCCGATCTATTGCCATCTCACAATTCATACAACTCTAAAAACGACTCGAAAGGAATACGAAACTCGCTCTTATGTACAGAGACTTCATAAAAGAGTATTCAAAACTCAAACATATGGCCCCTGTGCCTTCACTAACACCAAAACCAGAATGTTACCTACCCCATCACGGCGTACTAAGGGAGAATTCATCAACTACAAAATTAAGAGTTGTATTCAACGCCTCTCAAAAAACAACAAGTGGCTTTAGCCTCAATCATGTGCAAGAAAAGGGCCCTAACATGCAAAATGACATTCAATCTCTTATCCTGAAATGGCGATTATACAAATATGCCTTCACTGCGGACATAGAAAAAATGTATCACTGCATATGGATCTCAGATGAACAACAACATCTACAGAACATCGTCTGGCAAATCTCGCCCTTAGAGAAACTGAGAGATTTTGTCTTATGTAACGTGACTTATGGAACAAAAAGTGCGCCATGGCTCGCCATGAGAACTTTGAAGCAGCTTGCCATAGATGACGGACACAAGTATCCAGATGCTGCTCAAACACTACAAAACGATCTATGTATGTTGACGATTTAATCAGCGGTTATAATACTATCTCCGAAGCTCAACAACTACAGTCGTCTCTTATCAACTTACTTAAAGGCGGCGGCATGAACTTACGGAAATGGTCGGCCAACGGTCCTGCTTTACTATGAAACTTAAGTACCTAAAGATTAAATTGCAATGGAACAAATATTCGACTTCAAACACGAAGACACTAAAAAGACCCTCGGACTCGGTTGGAACACCACAAACGACACATTCACTTTCTACTGGGGCTTATAAGAAACAGCTCGGCAACAACCAACTAAACGCCACCTTCTATCTGAGATCTCTAAACTATACGACCTACTGGGATGGTTAGCGCCAATAACTGTGACCGCTAAACTACTATTTCAGAGAGTCTGGGCAAGTAAACTTGCCTGGGATGAATCTTTACCGACCAAGATACAACAGGAATGGTTAAAAATAAATTAAAAACGAACTTCAGGAAATAAAAAACATTAAACTTAACAGATGGCTGAGCGTGACGTAAGATAACATCGAACTATTATGTTTCTGCGACGCCAGTGAAAAAGCCTACTCGTGCGTCATCTGCAGTCGTATTTATAACGAAGGCTTACCTACTGGCCGCTAAGACAGGGTTGCCCCGCTCGCGCAGAAAATCACCCTGCTTCGGTTGGAACTCTGTGGCGCCGTTCTACTGTCACAATTAGCAGAAAAGGCCCTAGAAGCCTTCAAAGGGCACAACTTAACTATACACGTTTGGAGCGATTCCCAAGTTGTGATTGCGTGGCTGCAAGGAGACATATCTAGATGGGAGAGATACGTTGCCAATTGGGTTAGCAAGATCAAAGGTCATCTCTTCTAAAAACTGGCTCTACGTGAAGTCGGAACTCAACCCAGCAGACTGCGCGTCACGAGGAATGTATCCTACTAAACTACTCCACTTCAACCTTTGGTGGAAAGGACCTGAATTTTTACAGACGTCGGAGAAAGAGAAGGTCCCAAAAACCACGTGGCTCCACACTACGAGCTCTGGACTCAAGCCGACGCTGATAGCCCTAACACAAATTCATGAGACACATTTTATAATTGAACTTATTAACAAAAGCAGTTCATTGTCCCACGTAACACGTGTGACGGCATGGATACGGCGCTTCAGTACAAACGTACTTAATCGCGTGAAATGCGATACAGACTACCTAACTACTAATGAACTGACTGCAGAACTGACTTGCCTCCCGGAAAATGGGCCATGGGGCGAGTTGTTGAGCTTCATCCCGGTTCCAACGGCCTTGTCAGAGTAACTACAGTTAAAACACAATCTGGAATAATCAAGCGTCCCATCGTAAAACTTTCTCCATTCCCCCTAGAAACGGAAACTCCACAAAAGCAAGGGAATGAAAAGGATGAGACTTCAAAACAAGATGCACCAACCCTTCCTAAAATAAAAAGAACCGCCAAGAAAACAATTACAACATTAATAATAACGTTCTTATCAATGTTTACATTAGTACATAGCGCCGACAGTAGCACGCGCTCAAGCGCTCATATTATACTCCTCAAAACTATTTTGTTTAGTTTTGTTTAGTTGTTAGGGCTACCTGAGTATTTTTGTTTTGAGACGATTTTTTGCTGACCTTCGTTAATCGAATTATTTTTTATAAATGCCACTATGTTCTCAAGGGTCGAGTTAACGATGACAGTCAAGTACTAGGGATATTGGTGTTGACGTTATGGTAACCAATTTTGATTCGAAACCTACTGATTAATTATTATATCATTTAAAAAGCTCAACTATTGCCTCTCGGACTACAATACAAAACCTCACGCACACTACGGCATTTGTCACCTGACTCGACGCAGTCACATAAAGACGTGCACGCACAGGCACGCACCGAACGCACACATAGATAGACCTGCACCGCACGTTCATTTGTATCCTCAACAAACAATAGCAACTCACTCACACTTCCACAATTTAGAACCTAGCAGATAAGACAGTGATGTTTTAAAATAATGTTGCGGCTAGCTACTACTGTAAAATGTTGAGTTTTGTTTTTTATCTAAATGTTTTGTGTATCATAATTCATACATAAGTTTCATAAGGTTATTTTGTTTTGTAAATTGATTATCTAAGTAGAAGTAGTTAGAAACTGTATGTATGTATTTATTAGTCTTTAGGTTCTGCTTGTTTCTACCCTAGCCTAAATAATACTAAGTTATATTGTTCTCATAAGTGAACTGTATTTTGTTCTTGAGAATAAAAATTCTTTAAACCGAATTTTGATGTCTGGAATATCGTGAAGTGGGTAGAGTTTAGTTTATTTTGTGATTGATTTCAGATCAGTTTAACGCAAGTCTACTGACAACGACGGTTGTTTTCGGACGTTAAAAGTGTAATTTAATAATTTAACCGTAAAATACCAAGAATTCGACGCCATTTGGACAATGCTTCTGCTAACAGAGCCGTAACAATGATAGAGGCTGGTCAGTCGCCTGTATTGCCATGGCTTTACAGCTGGGATGTTCGCAAAGGGCTATACAAAATCTTTGGAACCGGCATCAAGAGACCGGGAGTGTATCTCGGCGTCGTGGTTCTGGAAGAAATCGCGCTACCACTGCCCAGGAAGACCAGTACGTGCGACTTACTGCGCAACGTGATCATACTGTGACAGCGCGCGCATTACAAAACCGATTACGCCGGACTACTGGTACCATTGTCAGCGACCAGACCATTAGGAATCGTTTGCATGAAGACCAGCAACGTTCACGAAGGCCGCCCGCACTAAACTGACTGGGACTCATCGTGCAAATCGATTAAGGTTTGCGCGTCAACATCTCGAATGGAGCATGGGGGAATGGCGTAAGGTGCTTTTTACGGATGAGTGTAAAGTGAAGTTTTCTAGTGACGATCGACGTATGCGAGTGTGGAGAAGAAGCGGAAAACGATTTTCTCATCCTTGCATTCACGAACGTGACAGGTATGGTGGTCCCAATGTCATGGTCTGGGGCGGGATCAGCTTACAAGGCAAAACTGACCTTGTTTTTCAGAATGAAGGCACTGTAACCTCCCAGAGTTACATCGAACGGTTAGTCAGGCCATTCATCCCATTTTCACAACAAGTGGTTTGTCTTGATGCAGGTTAATGCACGACTGCAGACAGCCCAGGCGACCATCTCTATTTTGGAGGAAGCCAATATTTAAGTTTTGCCATGGCCTGCGAGCAACCCTGACCTGAATCCCATTGAACACCTTTGGGACCAATTAAAAAGCCGAGTCCGGGCAGCTGAAGAGGATGTGCACAGCCAGCAACAGTTGATTTAATTGTTGAAAAGGTACTGGGACGAGACCCCAGAGGAAAACGTCCGTCATCTTATTGAGAGCATGCCATCGAGGCTTCAAGAATGTGTTTTGAAAAGGGGAGGACATACCCGTTATTAAACACCTCAAAAGTAAACAAATCTGCTGTGCGTTAAGTCTACAACTTAATCCTATTGTAAAGTGTAAACAGCCTTAAAAAGTTATAAAAACCAAAAACATCCTAAGATTAAGTTTTTTTTGTATAAAGTCATTAGAATTCACTACCTACTGCGTCTTAGACGGTTATAGACTCATTACAAGCTAAGATACCTACTTTAATAACATCATATTGTACTAAGTACTGTTTTCAACTTGACTAAGTAAAAGGAACTACCTATAGCTATCAAAGTTAAATAAATACCAATAAAAAAACTTTGTGTTGCTATTGTGGTACTTATGAGATTAGTAAGGCTTTTGCATCTATTATAGATGATTTATACAGCGTCAGCAACTGGTAATCATGCTGTGCGGGACGCTGCAGTGCCTAGGACATCGTAAGATGGATTAGGCTTGTCTAAGCACCCATACCATCTTCTCAGCTTAGTCAGCTATTAGTAAGACTAGAAAAGAACAGATCAATACGTCTGAAGCTAATTCAGCCGCGGGTTTCCTCACAAGCTAAGCGTAGTGAGTATGGCAACTACCCCTCATGATCAGTACTTGGATCTCTTAGTCCATGAGGGAGGCCTATGTCCAGCAGTAGATATCTTATGGCTTTGATGATGATGATGAAGTTCGGACGTTTGGAAAACAATTTAATTAACTTGACTTTTAGAGCTTGTGACGACGAAGTAGCCATCGCTGGAGGAGACGCCGCTGCCTCCGAGACCGCCGCAGCCGCAGCCGCAGTAGTGTTGCTTCTTTGACGACCTCTGTGGCGCAGCGGGCGAAGATCTGCGACGCAAGAGGTTGCAAGTTCGATGCTGGGGAGAAATGTCTGTAAAATCCCCAGATATTTGTTCAGGGTGTTCTGGATATTTTTATACCCGTATATGTAATGAAAAAAGTTTATAACGTGATTACAATTAAAATCCATATGTTTATATTTTAGTAGTAGTAGTAAGTAGTTATAGGGTAGTAGTAGAATAGTTGTAAAGTATTTGTAGTAGATAGGTGCAATAAAAAGTTCGCCGGGACAGCTTGTATTATAATAAAAAAACCGGACAAGTGCGAGTTGGGCTCGCCCACCCAGGGTTTTGTAGGTATTTAAGAACATAATAAATATAAGTAAAAGTTTTTAAAATGGACAAAAAGATTCGGTCACCCATCCAAATTATGACCGCGCGTAGGGTTGCTTAATGTCGATGATTAATTTCGTACCTTTTTATAGATTATTTTATGATTCCATTGCAAATGTATAGTTTTGGATTTTCTCTCTACAACATATAAGACGATTTAGCTTGCCAAATTTCATAGTTTTAGTCTACGGAAAGTAACCTATGAATAGTGAAAACATGCGTTTTTTGCGGCGTAAACGGTATCTTTTATTCAGGTTAACTTAGAATATTGATTTTATCGAATATTGCATTTAACTTAGAATATTCCGTTTAAGAAACTACGCAACGTCTTTTCGCCCAAAATACCTCAGTGCCTTGAGACAAAAGTCTACAATCAGTGTAAGTTACCAGTGAATGACATATGGAACCTAGACGTGGTCATTCACGATTGGCCTCATGAATAAGTTCAGAGTCGCCCCACAAGCTATAGAGAGGGCCGTGCTCGGGGTATCTTTACAGGATCGAATCAGAAATGAGGAGATACGTAGAAAAACTCAGGTCACCGACATAGCCAAGTGGATTAGCACGTTGAAGTGGCAATGGGGAGGCCATGTAGCTCGCTGAACAGAAGGCCGATGGGGACGAAAAGTTCTCGAGTGGAGACCACGGACCGGCAAGCGCCATGTAGGACGTCCACCAACAAGACGGCTGATGTGAAGACCGCAGGTCGACGGTGGACGCAGATCGCTTCCAACCGCAATAACTGGAAATCCACGAAGGTGACCTGTCTAGCAGTAGACGTCCTACGGCTGAAATGACGATGATGATGATTGATTTTTTCACAGCTTAAAGAGGCTATAGGTTTGAGAATATGGTTTTAATTTCAACTCGATATCTCTACACGTTCTCGAGATAAAGGGTCTTGACAGACACACGAACAAAAAAGTGATCCTAAAAGGGTTCCTTAATGTACCTATAGAAAAACATTTTTTTATTTTTGGAGTTCCGTACCTCAAAAGGGAATAAAACGGAACCCTCTTATGATCACTTTTTTGTTCGTGTATTAAGTTAATCAGTCATCTAGTACCCATAACATAAGCTCTGCTTAGCATGGGGCTAGATGATGCTGTTTGTATTGTTCAGAACACGTACAAGGGAGGAGAATATTTATTGAATCTCCTCCCTTGTGGAAGAAGAGGGCCTCGGATTTCTCTAGCGCCAACTCCAGCCCAAGGGTCCTGATCCTGTGGACCACATGGGCTACACCGGCCGTATGCAGCAAGAATCTTCCAAAGGATACCTCCGTAAGATCGGCAGCAGGGTCTTTCCGTGTATCAATAAACAGTACTGCACTCGCCAACGCGCCTGTCAAATGTAACGAGTATGGCAACAACCGCCTCATGATCTGGAGATCCATGAGGGAGGCCTACGTTCAGCAGTGGACGTGGACAGCACTCCTACGGCGGAGATGATACGATGCTGACTTTTAATAGTTCTTCTTCTAATTACTACTTACTATAGTGACGTATATGCCAATAAGCAGGAAAAAAGAGTAAATGAAACTTATTTTTGCAACAATTTAATTTCATTAGTCAATACGCATGTAGGTTTGAGCACTTCCGATGCTCTCTTCTTAGAGACCACAGCAGCCACAGCCGCACGTCCTCTCAGAGATGCCGATGTTGCAGTCGCCGCAGTCGTAGCAGACGGAGCCCTGGCCGCAGTCAGGCACGCAGCCCTCGATGGCCACGATGCCGAGGAAGGGCAGGTTGCCGCTGACGCATAGCTGGCCCTCGTACTGGTTCTCGGAGTACACGGAGATGCCAGTGGGCGCGCTGTTGGAGTAGCTGGTTACGACGAACTGGCCGCCGCTTGAGGTGATGCCGCTACCTCCGAGGCCGCCGCAGCCGCAGCCGCAGCCGCAGCCGCCGCCGATGCCTCCGAGACTACCACCGCCGCAACCACAACAGCCGCCGCCGAGGCCTCCCAAGCTCCCACCGCCGCAACCGCAACCGCAACCACATCCGCAGCTGAGTGCCACCTGTAAAATAGATGCCATCTATTAAAACATTGTTGAGAATATTGTTCATTATATTCATTTCGTCTCAGCAGTAGCATCTCCATGATCTTAAGGGGGTTGTTTTTGCCATACTCGGGTTTATTATAAGCCTAAGCAATAATATCAAAGATATGAGAAACACAATTTAAAAGGAGAACTTTATCATACATTCTGTACTTTAACACTTTACATTTAAACTTGCTCTTTGCCTTAATTCTTATGCTTCAACTTTGGTACCTTACTGTTCACTACCTGCCCTGCGGATATAATAGAATATAACCAAAAACATTGGGCCACCACCCAGCCTTATAATACCAGCGTCTCATTGGCGGAGAATGCGAGCCTCTCACTGGTCGGATAATCCTATACCAATCAAGTGACATCGGACGTAACATTTTGTTTATTAGAACTTAGTTTAAACGAAGGTGGATATAAATAATTTTACCGTTATTAATAGTAATAATTCAATACTCGATTATTACAACAGTTAAAAACATTGTTTGGCAATCCCTTGTCCATTTGTGGCAAACGGAAATACAAAGTATTTACCTAAAACTTGTCTTTAACATATGTAAGTGGCCAAACAGCATACCTTTAACTTTACCTAATAACTTTAATATTCAATTAGTGATTATACTAATGGTTATAACTGTAACAGGTTAGCAAGCGCAATTCTGAATGTTTGATACACGGAAAGACACTGCTGCCCATATCTCCGTATCCCTTGGTAGATTCTTACTGCATCCACGGCCAAGAGAAGTGGGCAACATTCTACTGCCGGCCTTACAACGGATTGCATGGATTATTCGATTGAACTATATTGAATATTAGCAGACCGCGGTGAAGTTGTTATAGAATTGCAACGTTGTATCATAAAATAAATGATCTAGGAGCGCTGAGACCGATAGTTTAAATACGGTCAACTGGACACACTAAGCTCTACATTCGACACACAATCTTGACCTGACAGGAAAAATAAATTTGAACAAAAACAAACAAATTCATAAAAAAATAAAAGTGTAAATCATAAACAGTATAAATAAATATATATGTTTTCTTTACCTGAACCAGGACAGCGAGAACGCAGACCACAAGAGTAAGCTTTGCCATTGTTAATGTTTTATTACAAGCGCTGTAATAAGAATGATTCAAACAAAAAAAAGTGTACTTTTATACGTGAAAATATTTCCTAACTTACGACCTCTCTGAAGCCAAGGTCAAGGAATGTTTACCCCTATCTTTCTATTCAAGGTCACAGACTCAGGACCAAATGAGTTCTATCATCACGTCGCTATGTGCGCCCTTTCGACACAATGTCGAAATTGGAAATTGTTGGCGCCTCGAACTGGTATATATTATTGCCTTGATGTTAGAAAAATCATTCTGAAAACATCCTTCAGTACAAATCAAACATGTCTTTCTACGGATTCCTCCTCCTGTGCATCCAAGCTTGCTTGGCCATGGTAAGCGACTTCCTCAATTATTTTAGAAGGTTAAGATTATTTGCATCTATCTAATATTCTATTTCTGTAATCATCATCTCCATACTCTGGTCACATGTCACTCGGGACAAGGATAGTCCAATTACGATAAAGGCTTTCATTGAACTCCTAAGGCGCTTAGAATATGTATACCTATTGTTACAAAGAAGGTATTGTTTTAATTTTAAACACGACTCTTCATGTTTTGATTTCTTTTTGTTTAGCCTATTTAGTCCCAGTACTGGGCAAAGGCTTTCCCTTAATTCTTCCAATTGCCATCAGGAGCTTTTCCTATTCAGGAACTTTTAGGTTTAAAATAACTAAGTGAGTCTCGTTCCATTATTTTTAATTAAATTTATACACTATTTGAAAGTAAGCATTCCAATATAAGCAATCATAAAATAGTTAAGAGTAATCAATTAATTTTAATTGCTAGTGGCTCAAATTACTCTAGTTATTATATACATTTGAAAATGCAAGTCAACCGAACAAGCTGGATTTTGGATAAATCATGGGAATAAAACCAAAAACCAAATGAAAAAATGTTTTTGACATTTGTTTGAATTTATTCTTTCACGTACAATGTTAACAATCTGTCAAATCTGAATAAATAATCCTAAAGCCAAATTTGAAAGGAAATTGACAAAAAAATTAAAAAAAAAATAAAGCTGGTTGCAAAGCAAAGCTTGTACCATGTAAACAAGATGCTTCATTACTTTATTACTTTTGTAAATACATGCATAACTTAAAATATAGAAAACACCCAGACCCGACACAACTATCAGAGGTTAAAGCGTCTCAGCCAGATTAATAAACTGCGCCACGGAGGTCCTTAATATGAAAGTACTCTATTTTACTTAAAACAAAACTGACAAATTGTACTATTTCATCGCTAGATCGATGCCCCTAATTGTTTGAGTTTTTAATTGCCCCAAATAATTAAAAACTCTCTTGTCTATGGGCCTCCTCTTTATCGTGCCATTTTAGTCCAACCTTCTGCCAACAACGCCCATTGGCTTCTCGCTACTCTGGCTTGTGGTCTGCCTGATGATCTTAAGCCTTCGCGGGCCACCACTCTGCCACCATTCGCCATCATTCCGCCTTGCCAAGTGTTCTGTTTATTTCCACTTCCATCATCATCATCTCAGCCGCAGCACTGCTGCTGGGCATAGGCTGATTTGCTGATGCTCGTCATCAGCATGTTAGGAGTTGTTGCCATACTCACAATGCTTAGCAGGCAGGTTAGCGAGCACAGTACGGGAGGTTGCTACACGGAAATTCGTTGCTGCCCATCTTCCAAAGCTATCCCTTGTCATATTCTTACTGCATCCACGGACAAGAGAGATGGGGAAACATTAAATAGTCGGCACTCATCGAAGCACTTTAACCTTTTATTAATTTATTTATTAAAACTATAATTTTTCCTTGATTTTAGAGCGCCGTCAACGCCTGCTGCGGCGGTAGCTGGGGCGGAATCAGTGGTGGTTCCGGCTGCGGCAGCTACGGCGGCCAGGGCTGCGGCAACGTGGCCGTCCAAGGCGAGCTCCCCGTGTGCGGTTCCACCCAGGTCTGCGGACAGGTGCCCATCATCGGCTGCGTGGAGTACGGCGGCCCCGTGTGCGCCGCTGGCTGCGTCAGGATCTGCGGAGAGTGCCAGGGTTGCGGCTGCGGCTGCGGTGGTGGCTACGGCTACTAATTTGACTCATCAACGTTAATATACCTTTCACGAAATGAGCTGATAAATAAAATCGTTAGTCAGAAATCAAATACTTTTATTATACCCCCCCTGGTTTTCTATCCGAAGGTCGTGGGCTCGATAACGGTCATACACTAATAAATTTTTCATTCTTGAAAATATTATGTGTACATTATGCACGTGCTTTATCGGTCAAGACAAACATCGTGAGGAAACTCGTGGCTTAGTTAGCTTCAAACGTATTGACGGGTTTTTTTTCATCTTTACCACCCTCCCAGCTTAATCGGCTTTTACTCAGATGTAATGGCTATTGCTTACTCGCCTGCCAAGCGTGGCGAGTATGGCAACAACCTCCTTGTGGTCTTGGCTATAAGGCGATCCACGAGGGAGGTCTTTGCCCTGCAGTTGACGTAGACAGCAGTCCTGCGGCTGAAATTATGATGATGAATAGCCGTATAAGTGCTGGGCAAGCCTAATCCATCTAACTTCAGGCACTCAGGCACTTCAACGTCCCGTACAGCATAAATGCCAGTAGCTGTCAATGTTTAAATCATTTATATTAAATGTTTATGGCCTTACATACTTAATGTACATTGTAGAGATCATAAATAAGAAGTAAAAGTAAGATGGCACGTTTTATCAAAACGTAAAGGTCAATCAATCAAGGTTGACAAAAAATAACCTACAAATTAATTTGACAAAGACAAATATTATACAGTTCGGATCCTATAAACAAAAAAAAGTACAAATTGCTGTTAATTATAATAACAACCCCATTGCTGAAGTTGATACAGCTAAGTTTTTAGGCATTTGGCTTGATCAACATTGCAACTGGAAAACACACGTTAAATATATTTGTGATAAGCTGGATAGATTCGTTTTTGCTATAAAAAGCATAAGGCTTCGCGTATCTACAGATGCAGCGCTGAAAGTGTATCACGGATATGTATCATCATATTTAGCATATGGATTAATGTTGTGGGGAAACTCAACCGACATTGAAATGGCGTTTCTTATTCAAAAAAAGTGTGTGAGGGCCATAAGTGGCGCTAGGAGTACGGATACCTGTAAGCCCTTGTTTAAGATGTACAATATTCTTCCGCTGCCGTGCATGTACATAAGGGAAATATGCGTGTTTGTGAAACAATATCCATATTATTTTAAAATCCATTCAGATATGTTAGAAAGACAAACTAGACATAATGACAGGCTTTACGTTCCACATTGTAGATTAAAACTTATCAAAAATAATGTTTATCAGCAGGCAATTACAATTTTTAACAAATTACCCAATGACATAAAAAAAATGCAATTACATTTATTTAAATTAAAATTAAAATATTGGCTACAAGACAAATGTTTTTATGACTTAAAAAAATATTTAGATTATAAATGTTGACATTGTATTAATTTTATTTTATTTTATTTGACATTAACTAAATCGATGACTTTAATGAATAAAAAAATAATTGTTAATTTTACTACGTATCTTGCATGAATCTTAATCATAATTATTATATTCTATTTTGCACGCCCTTACGAGGTAGAATGTATTGGAAATTGTTATTATTATATAAGACCTATTGTACCTACATTCAGCAAATTAATGATTATCTTATATTATCTTATCTTATCTTATCATCAGTAAGAACAGGCTTGGTCCCACCGTGCTACCTTGACTGACCCCAGAACTTTTATGGAAAGTTAGCTGTAGGGTCGAAAGCTTCTTAGCTAAACGTACTGTACACATAAGTAGTTTGCAAAAATAATCTTAAGGACCCACAAGAAAGCATAGCGGTAATAACTTTATCAACAGAATTTAATTATTTATGAGTCAAATGCATATCGGAAATCAAGGTATATGACATCAAAGAGTCTTTCAGTCCTATCCATCTCATTCTCAATGTCGTCTGAATAGCTGCATCAAATTTTGATTAAAAGTTGTTCCTTGGGGTGGTCATAAATCATAATCATACCCTTTTGGCTTAGTACATTTATTGTCATTTATTGTCTTTTTAAACTTACGCAATCACAACACGATTATTGACTGGATTGCACCAGCCATGGTCCTGGGAATGTATATCAATGTTATGTATTATGTATGTATGTACACATTTCACACGAGCTTTAATAGAGAAGAAATACACAGTGGAACCTGCGGCTAGGCTAATTCAGTTTCAGACGTTCTTTCCGGTGACTAGTAGCTGACTAAGCTGAGTGCTGAGTAAGCCTTATCTATCTAACAAAGTCCTAGGCACTGCAGCGTCCCTTACAGCATCAATACTAGTTGCTGACATTGTATTAATCATAGTAATATAATTATATTAATCATAGTAAAAATAGTCATAATATTATTTAAAACGTCCACTGATGAATACAGGCCTCCCTCATGGATCTCCATGAGGGGTAGTTGCCATTCTCATCACGCTTGGCAGGCGGGTTGGTGAGCGCAGTATGGGATGTTGATACACGGATAGACGTTGCTGCCCATCTTCCGGAGGTATCCCTTAGCAGGCTCTTACTGCACCCATGGGCATGAGAGGAGGGGTATCATTCTACTGCCGCCACTTTACGGCGGTTAAATTAATCTATTTTATTTTATTTTATTTATTTATTAAGACACTCCTACGACATCTTCACATTACATTCACAGAGTACATTAACAATACTGGTCCCGTGTGAGACACCTTTACAGGAGTGTACAGCACTCGATAAAAAAACTAAAAACAATATTGCTCAAACATAATCTTACAAAACTAAAATTAAAATCAAAATTACCTAACTACAAATTTTACAATAAAAAGAAAAATTACGAAAATAAACATTTTATTAAAAATTTTATTCGGTCCCAGAAGTTGTCAGAAACTTGCGTTTCAAACCACTTAGTGAGACCGAATACATGTCAATGTCAACGTCACGAGACTCTTTTACAAGATCATATTAATCATCTACAATAGAGGTAAAGGGCCGAATTATGATTACTGGAAGACATTCACTGACGAATAATATTGGAGCGCTTCACTAAATATTGCTTTAAGCTTAGAATAAAGGCATGAAATAGCAGTAGGTGTTAACGAAGTGAAGTCACTTTGAGAAGCTTAAGCAAATTGCGCTTTCAGCAAGTTTCCTTGTCAGAACATAATGTCTATAGTCGGTTGCAAAACATTTTAACAGAACAAAGTTCATTTTGTGCCACGATATATTAAAAAAATATAATAGACATACAAACTGCAATGGATACATAGATGATGAACATTGATACACATACATATGTATATGTGACCGGCAGGGTGATTACGTATCTCGCGAAAGGTTAGCAACAGGCGCATATCTCGCGATCAACGCTGTAACAGGCGTAAATCTCAAACCTGTCGCGAGATACGTAATCAGCCTCCGAGTATTCATAGCGTAAATTGCCTTTATTATTACCCAACGTTTCGACTGCACCAGGCATGGCCGAGTAGTCCAGTCGAAAATGTGTTGTGATCGCGTAAGTTTAAAAACTCGAGTTGGACTCGCGCACTAAGGGTGCCATACCATTATTTGGGAAAACAACTTGTGTTGTATTTCAAGCGTGTACCTGTTGCTGTTATTCATCATCATCATCATCATTTCAGCCGTAGGACGTCCACTGCTGGACATAGGCCTCCCTCATGGATATCCAGTTATTGCGGTTGGAAGCAATCTGCATCCACCGTCGACCTGCGGTCTTCACCAGGTCATCATCCCATCTTGTTGGTGGACGTCCTACGCTGCGCTTGGCGGTCCGTGGCCTCCACTCGAGAACTTTTCAGCCCCATCGGCCATCTGTTCTGCGAGCTACATGGCCTGCCCATTGCCACTTCAACGTGCTAATCCGTTTGGCTATGTCGGTGACCCGACATTACTGGACCCGTTGCTGTTATTAATATCAAGCAAAAAACGTCAAAAAAATCACGTTTGTTGTATGGGAGTCCCCCCTAAATATTTAAGTATTTATTTGTTGTTATAGCGGCAACAGAAATACATCATCTGTAAAAAAATCAATTGTATAGCTATCACGGTTCATGAGATACAGCCTAGTGACGGACAGACAGACAGACGGGCAGCGGAGTCTTAGTAATAGGGTCCCGTTTTTAGCCTTTGGGTACGGAACCCTAAAAAAGACAATACAGGCTGTATTATAATATGTTTACTAAGCCGAAAGGGTATGATTATGACCACCCCAGGGAACATCTTATGCATTACAAAGTTCTAAAAGTTCAGGACTTTTCGGGATTCGATGGTTTTAATTTAAGAAAAGACCTGGAAAGTTTTAACTTAAACAGCTGATTTTTTTATACTACTAAATGACGAGACAAGCCGAAGGCCCACCTGATGTTAAGCGGTAACCTCTACCTATAACAATTGCAATGCCGCGGTGATCACGTGCACTAAGCACGTTACCAACGCTGCATTGCATTACGCCCGTCACCCTCGAGACAGAGTTGTAGGGTCTCATGTGCGCGTAATTTCACCGATAACGCCACCTGATTTTTGACAGGGTCATTGACCTTTGCAAAGTGTTACCGTACAAGTACCATCCGGGCCATTTCAATTGTCCAACGTCGGGCAATAATAAAGGTAAATAACGCGATAAATACCCGGTTAAATATGTGTTAATAAGGTACCATCCGATTATGACCTCAATATGATCTTCTCACCACATCAACTACTAAGTTTGTTATTTTAAAAACTAAATAATACATACAAAGATATTTTTTAAGAAATATAGAAAAATATCTAGAACACCCTGAACATCTGCAGATCGTACAGACATTTGTCCCAAGGCGGGAATCGACGATCAAATCGCAGGCTGACATTCGCCCGCTGCTCTACAGAGGTCGTGATGAAATAGAAATAAGGTGAAATACGCTATTCCTTGCGAACATTTAAACGACACTGTCTACCGCTGAGATAGCATCTTCTGTTAGACTATGCGTAAGCAATTAAAGGCACGTGATCTAGCTAGCAGTCGAATCAACGTAAAGACACGTACGGCAAACGTGTACAGCACGTACCTACTCTTTAAATATTTTGACTTAACGATTAGAAATAGAGGCGTGGACAAACAGACAGATAGACGACATAATAATATGCTTTGTAATAATGTTCGCTGGCGCTCTATATCATCATTATCATTACAGCCGTAAAACGGCCACTACTGAACACAGGCCTCCCTCATGAATCTTTCCATACTCAACCCGCATGGCAGGCGGGTTGTCGAGCGCAGTACTGGTTGTTGATACACAGAAAGACGCTGCGCCCATCTTCCGTAGGTATCCCTTAGCAGACTCTTACTGCATCCACGGGCATGAGAGGAGGGGTACTATTCTACTGCCGGCACCCCACGGCACTCTATAGAGGTATAATATCTCTATAAACTGCGCCAAGACACGATTGATGGACTAACCCTAAGTGGTTTCGTTTTTGTATTTGGGTAGCATTCATTTGAAAATGTTTATAGTCCAAGATACCGTGAATGTTAAAGTCTCTGACTGACCTCCACGATACAGGCTATGTCTTGTATAGAGGCCACTGATAAATCTGTTCTAAACTGTTTTGCTTGGTAAATAAATATTTTTTCATAAGTCCTGATCTAATAAAATAATATTTTTAATTGGCATTTGATATAATTAAAAATATGCATCAATATACAATGGGTCGACACCACCAACGTTGTGAATTGCTTCTGGCGTAAGATCATTGATATTTCTCTTCATTCAAAGGTTGTCTGGAAGAAATCGCTTCTAAGCGATAAGACCGCCCATTGTACCAAATTTTTATTGTAAGTTTTTTTTTCTGTAATTTCTTAAGGTGTGCAATAAAGTAGTTTGTATTGTATTGTATTGTATTGCCTGACAGGACTGAACTGGTAAGCAGACACAAAGGTTAGCCCAGAAGAGGGAAAACAGTGGCTTATAATGATGATTCGAAATAAAGAGGATGAATAAAAGTAATCTGTTTTATGATAAGTATATTATTTTATTTCTCAGTTCATTGTGTCATTGGTCGGTAGTGTTGTGGGTGCATGAATTAGTAGCCGCAACCACAGTCTTGGCACTCTCTTTGAGGAATGGCTGGAGCGGCAACACGGCGTACTCACCTTCCGCCTGACGCAGGTCCTCACCGGACACGGCAAGTTCGGGAGGTTCCTGCATCGGATTCAGGCGCGGAAGAATCGCCCGGGTGTCATCATTTTGATGATCGCCCGGAGGACACGGTGGAGCATACGGTGGAGGTATGCCCCGCTTGGGCGGAGCACCGCCGTGTCCTCGTGGAGGCAATCGGCGGCAGTGACCTCTCGCGCCGGGCCCTGGTTCAGGCTATGGTCCGGAGTGAGGAGGAGTGGCAGGCGGTCGCCTCCTTCTGCGAAGCAGTAATGCTAGCGAAGGAGAAGGCCGCTTGGGTGAGGGAACGAGCGTCCTCACGCCCCAGCCGCCGAGATTCCGACCCCGACTACCAGCCACGGTAGACGCGGTCTTGCGGACGCCGAACAATGGGTAGCTCGCCGTCCGGCTGTCCGGTAATCGACCAGACCAAGCCCAGTCGTCAACAGCGCGTAGTGATCCACGCGCTCCTCAAAGAGATGGTACAAAACGTAGGGGCCCGATAGGGCCGATGCCCGCAAGCTAGGACCGCGGGGAATTTCTGAAAAGGAAACCCGTAGTCCTAGAACGCAAGGGGCAACTGAAGGACACAGGTGTGGTTTTAATCAGTAAAAGTCTGACACGCCCTCCCGCTCCACCCAGAGCGGGAGAAGTCATTAGACGATATCCACACCTAAAAAAAAAAGCCTTGGCACTCTCCGCAGATCCTGACGCAGCCAGCGGCGCACACGGGGCCGCCGTACTCCACGCAGCCGATGATGGGCACCTGTCCGCAGACCTGGGTGGAACCGCACACGGGGAGCTCGCCCTGCACGGCCACATTGCCACAACCCTGTCTGCCGTAGCTGCCGCAGCTACCGGAACAACCACCGAGACCACCACCGCAGCAGACTCCGTTGACGGCGTTTTATAGGTATTGAAATAAAGGATTAGTTAGAGCAATCTAAAGAAACAGCTTTACAATCGATTTCTACCAGATCTGTGTCCCGCGTTGGGATTTATTGTGCATTGACTTCACTATACTAGACAGCCTAACTCCTTAAAATAGAGTAGAGAGACTCTTGGTCGTTAGCAGCAGTTTCATGAGCACCCCTAAAGGGGACGGACGTTCCGATTATTTGTGGTGTTCCTATTCTGGATTTTCGACCATGTAGACAGCAACTGGATCTTCAGCGACATCATCAGCCTATATTGATAAACAGTATTGTAATGAGCACCTAGTACGCGAAATTCAAGAACGAAACCAACGAGAGAAAAATATGATAATACGGGGTATACCTGAGGTGAAAGCACCAAATGCAGACGAAAAAAGAAGACATGACGAGTCTGAAGTACTAATCATAGTAAATTATTTGAAGCTAGACGTGCCGAAACAAAAGGTCTTCCGCATTGGAAAATGTAACGCTGAGAAACACCGCAAGCTCAAGGTTTGTTATGAAACCCCTGGCCCAGCTAAACTTCTGCAAGGTAATGAAGATTAATTCCCACAGAATATTAAAATATTCTCCGATCAAACACCTACACAGCACAAATTCTTGCAGAACTTGAAGGAAGAACTTCTACGCCGACGAGGAAAACGGCGAAATCGATATTACCATTAATATGTAAAAGGTACACCAATAATCATTAATACGACTCCAAAAAACTCCCAACCGTAAACCAACTAGACAATATACCAAAATTAGAATAAACTTCTTTTTAACTATTATAATATTATCTGACACCAACTAAAACTATTTACAAAGAAACAAACCTCTTGACTATTAATCAAATGTACATCTATAATTACTCATGCATTCTAGTCCGTAAAATCACCAAAAATTCAATTCATACTAACATATCGTTCTTAAGATCAAAGCAAATGACAAAATGTAATACTCACCGAGCTTAGTTATCTTGTTTTGCCCAAAGTCAGAACGAATTATGGGAAAAAAATGTTTTGCTTTTGAAGGAGCACTGCTTTATAATAAACTACCTAACACATTAAACAAAGTTTAATCGATTCATACCTTTAAAACTGAACTTACTAGCTTTGTTAAGGACAATTGGCCAATTTTATAAGATTGCTTAATTCTAGTGTAAGATAAGTCTAATAACTATTTTTATTTTTTATGTAGGTATAATTGTTATAATTACTACAATATCTCTCTACTATACCTACTATTGTGCATTGCTTACACTAAGCTAAATAACTGTTATTGCTTGTAATGCTTGTAATTAAATGCTTAGGAGTTTCTGACTTAAATATTTTATATTAATATGAAAACACATTAAGAACTTTGGCACTTTCTGTTTTGGGAAATATTTATTTTTAAGGAAATTAGATACTCCATAAAATACTTGATTTGGATAAAAAGCAACGGAAAATTATGTCACCAATTGAAGATTTACTAGCAAACTAAGTTCATATAAAATTAGTGAAAGAAGTACGAAGACCAAGCAAGCTTGTATGCAAAGAAGGAGGAATACGTAAGAAGTCATGGTTGGTTTGCCCTGAAAGATGTTTTCAGAATGATTTTTGAATCATCAAGGAAATTATTTGTACCAGTTTGAGGCGTTTGTTTCTTAACATCATAATTCTACAGATTAGGCGCACCTGCGACCTTGTTGTTTAGGCTTAAGTTGGTTCTGATGCTGTGACCTTTGAGAAATATATAAGTTGTTTGTTTATCGTTTATAAGGGCAAACATTTTAATAAAATAAATATTCTCATTACAACTGTAATAAGACATTAACAATGGCAGTCAAAACCACTCTTGTCCTCTGCGCCTTTGCCATCCTGGTCCAGGTAAGAATAATATTTAAAATTGTATTTTCTACATTATTTATCAAAATATTCTGTTAGTATACAATATAACTTTTAAAACTATAATCGTATAAAAAGGTAAAGCTTTTTGAGTTTCCCGATAATTCGACGCAGTTTCACACGTCATGGTTACGAATAATCTCAACATGTTTATTAATACGTGTAATATAAAATTAAAAATGTTTAGTAACCCTCGTTTCGGAGGTGATCTAGCTTTTTGTAGTGTGATCCCTCAGTTATGCAATCTACACATCATGCCCATTCATTTGATACCACACTTAGAATATTTGAAAACATTCGATTGTTCACCCCTACTTTCAACGCCCATATCTCATGAATGGCTAGACCGATTTCTATATAAATTTTAGTTTTGCATTTTATACATCATTTACTTTCATTTGATACCAAATTAGCGTACATATATTTCGAAACATTCGATTAATCATCCCCTCTCTCACCCTGTAAATAACTAAACCTTTTTACTTATTTATCTATAATGTTAATTATCAATGTTTTTTAACATTCTGATCTGATCTGATTTTGATTAAACTGATCTGATCCTACATTAATAAAATTCAACATTATGTTACCTTCATCCATAATTTTGGGCCATGTTGTTTAAAGATGTGTGAGATCGTATCCTCTACTGTTTTTTCTTTTGTTTTCGGTTTACAATAAAGCTAAAATCATTCATTCATTCATCGTAGGAATTATTGTTGAAATGTAGTCGAGAAACCTACCATGCCTTCCACGCATGATGATTTTTCACCGAACTCGGGGGAGGAGGTTCACTGGTCCAGGTCAGGTTCTCTTCCGTGATCCTCCTTCCCATCAGGTCTGAATTAAGATTTGGCTTCGTTTGAGTTCCATAACCACCATTGCTACGCTAAAATTAAATATCCACAGTCAGCAGAGAAAATGTATTTAAATACCCAGTGAGGTTGGCTTTATCATCATGATTTTTAGCTTTGTGTAAGCCTCTTCAGTATCTCTTACTGCCTCTGGTGCAAGGCCGAGCGCGTTTTTTGACTTAGGCATTTAAAGATGACCCATGGGGTGACGGCAGTAAAATTATGTCTGTCCTCGCTTTACCCGAAGATGTAGTAAGATTCTGCCAAGAGATACCTCCGGAGTATGGGGAGCGAGGTCTTTCCGTGTAATAACATTCCGAACAGTGCTCGCCAAGCGTGGCGTGCATGGGAATATCCCCTTGACGATCTTGAAGATCTATGAGATAGGCCTCCGCCAGCAGCGGACGAAGACAGCAGTCCTACATGGCTGAGATCAATGAATTGAAAGATGTTGGCTTACCCCATATGCATACCTTTTTATAATAAAACATCTTTATTTTCAACAGCACGCCGTCAACGCCGGTTGCGGTTGCGGCTGCGGCTGCGGCTACGATGGTGGTCTTGGCAGCTGCAGCGTCTCCTCCAGACAGTTTACCGTCAGCAGCGAATCCTCCGGCAGGCCGGGCATCTCCGTCCAGTCTGAGAACCAGTACGAGGGTAGACTGTGCCTGAACGGACTCCTTCCCTTTATTGGAACCGTTGGTATCGAAGGATGCCAAACCAGCTGCGGCTCTGGCTCTGTCTGCTACAAATGCGGCGACTGCATCGGCATCACTGAGAGACGCTGCGGCTGCGGTTGCGGTTGCGGTGGCTTCTAAGTGGCTCATCAAACTGCTGTGTTAAGCAACGACGACAATTGACATATCAAAGGAAATATAGAATTCACAATAGCAAAACTAGCTTTTAATTCGTACCTCCCGTTCATCTAAACTAATAATAAAAAACCGGGCAAGAGCGAGTCGGACTCGCGCACCGAGGGTTCCGTGCCATCATACAATATAAATAATGATAAAGGCGGTTTATATTTGTTGGAGAACCTTGACAGCGCCATCTCTTTTCTGATAGCGGAACTTATGTAGATTTATTACACTTTCGATGATTTTTAAAAAAGCATGATATTTAGAGAGTTGGTTATAATTTTCACGTTATCTTTACATACACTTTTAATAGCAATAAATGTTTCAGAGGTTTATCTCCGCAAACTTCGGAGATAAGGAGGGGAACGCTATTTTTTTCAACGTTTTTGTAAAATAGTCAAAAACTATACGGCTTAAAGCAAAACTAAAACTGTTTATTAATGTGCAAATTAATACCTCTCATATGATACCCCGCATCACCTAGTAACTTATCTTAACCCTAGAAAGATAATTTGCGTAAAATTCACGCATCCTCGCACGAAATATTGCTGTATCTTTCTAAATAATGAGATTTCACATAAAATCCTTGATGATTGCTAAAAATACCTAAACCATTAGTATTCGCACCAAATTATATAATATATTATAGCAGTTGACCAGGCGACGATGGCGAGATGAGCTTGACTCCTTTAGCATAGACTGGCTTCAACAAGCTCAAGACAGGGATAAGTGGAAGGAGGGAAGGGAGGCCTTTGCCCTGCAGTGGGAAACATCAGACTTATAAATAAAATAATAAAGATATTATTATGTCGTTTCTAAATTTAGAGCTGTAAACGTAAAATTAGATACATTTCGTGTATATATATAATATGTGTGTGTGTGTGTGTGTATGTGTGTGTGTGTGTGTGTGTGTGTGTGTGAGTGAGTGTGGGTGTATGTTTTATATGTTTTTAATATTATTTAATTTTTCATATTTTAATAAATTTTCAGTTTCTTCATAATCGAAGGAGACTAAGAAGTCATTAGGTAATAGATTACATTTCGACAAGGTAAAAGGGTATAAAGTTATCTGTCTGCTGATTTTGTTATAGAGGTACGGTCCGAGAAAACCAATATGTCTTTTTGAATATGCCGAATAAACTCTTTCAGTTACCTTAGTTCTATCTTTTCGTCTTAAATTTTTAAAATATTCTTTATCGTAAGGCGTCAAGGAGTGAGTTATCAGAGTCGTTTTTTTGATAAAAGGCTTCCAGTAGATACTATTACCACTATTTAATTCCTAATAGATCTCATCATCAGAATCAAATTGAAAGCATCTATTCGAACTATTTCTTTTGAAATCGGTTCTTAAACAACAAAGTTGTGAGGTAACAAAGGTTAAAAAATACAGACGACTTGAGAACCTACTTTGTCTAAAATTCGTATTAAAAACCTAGTAAGAATGACCATTGGATGAGAGCAAAGGTTAATGAAAAGTTTTTGACATTCGTTCCATAATTTTATTTAATCGGTTCAGTTCAAGAGTCTCATTGGTGAATTAGTAACAGCCGCAACTGCAACCCTGGGGTTGCGGTTGCGGCTGCGGTTACTGATTCATGCATGTAATTTTTCAGTTCATTAATAAACAAAAAAATAATGACGATAGGTTGGGCAGCGCAGTTTGTCGTGTTGGCTGTATGAAAATAAATTAGTAGCCGTAGCCACCACCGCAGCCGCAGCCGCAACCCTGGCACTCTCCGCAGATCCTGACGCAGCCACCGGCGCACACGGGGCCGCCGTACTCCACGCAGCCGATGATGGGCACCTGTCCGCAGACCTGGGTGGTACCGCACACTGGGAGCTGGCCTTCGACGGCCACGTTGCCACAGCCCTGGCCGCCGTAGCTGCCGCAGCCGGAACCACCACCGATTCCGCCCCAGCTACCACCGCAGCAGGCAGCGTTGACGGCGCTCTGAAAAAAAAATTTAGTTTATTTATTTGCTTATAAAAGGAACGCCAGCAGTATATACAAGGTGGGGCACAAGTAATCACCCTATTAGAAAACGCTATAACTTTTCCAATTGGCGCCAAATGCCAATTTGGTTTTGACATTTGTGAAGTAAACAAACGCAAAATACAAATCAACAAGCCTTGAATCGGTTTACTCCGCAAGAACGCGGAATAATTGTTTCCACCTTTTTGCGCAACAATTCGTCGGTTGTGATGACGCAGCGTGAATTTCGTCGCAGATTTCCTGGCCGTCCGACACCAACTGGACAAAGATTGCGGCGTTTGGCCACTCGCCTTGAAGAGACTGAGATAATGTGAGATGTTCCCAAGGCTGGCGGGCCCCGGAGCAGCCGTTTGCTGAGAATATCGCTGCTGTTGTCCAAGATGTCAAAAAGGAGCCCGGAACATCGGCGCGCGCTAAAGAGCGATTACCAATTTTTTTCTTCCACAATTGATTTGATTGGGACTAAAGAACATGTGGCTTCAACAGGACGGTGCAACGGCGCACACTGCTCGAGCCACAACCAATATTCTGAAGGAAGCATTTCCAGGTCGCGTAATCTTTCGTTTTGGTGATTTGCACTGGCTGGACCGATCACCCGATTTTTTTGATTTTTAACCCTAGATTTGAAGTCGCTGGTCTCCGTCAACAAAGTTCAGAGTCTTGAAGCCCTTAAAGAATTCGAGAGGAATTTGCCAGGAATTTGAGAACCTGTCGCCCGAAGTTCTGGCTAGAGTGATGGAAAATGCAGTAAAGCTCTGGCGGCCGGCACTTGGCGGATATCATTTTCTCGACTTGACAGAATAAATTTCAATGGATTAAAATATACAAATTTCACAAGCAAAATATCTTTCACATCATCATCATTCAACATCGGTTGAATACTTTTGCCCCACCCTGTATATAACACATTCAACATTATAAATTCATGAGTTGAATGAGTTTCGATAAATAAATTCCCGTAGGATACCGGCAGTAGAATGTACCCTCTTCTCCCTTGCCCGTGGATGCATTTGTCAAGGGATACCTCCGGATGATGGCCAGCAGCGTCTTTCTGTGTATCAACATCCCGTACCTGCGCTCCCTAATCCGCCTGCCAAGCGTGGAGAGTATAACAACAATGCCCTCAGGATCAGTACTTAGAGATCTTTAAGGGCGGTCTATGTCTAGCAATTAGCATAGGTTACACTGCACGTGACGAAAGTCAAACAAAAATATTTAAAAGAAATCGATTGCCATATCATCATCGTATCGGAATGCTAGGTATATATTATCAAATGCTCGCTTTCAAGAAGAGTAAACTAATTAATTTCAAAATAATCAATCAAAACACTAAGATATTTCTGACCACCAAAGATTGGCAGATCCCGTGAAATCCGTGAATAGTTTTACTTCTCTCCGTCTGGACTCTTATGTAAATTCTAAACTTATACTGTACTAGATTAACCTGTGTGCCTGTAACTTGATCTCATTGATTTTTTTTTCACACAATGTTAATACGAGTACCTGCTTAAATCTCGCGACAAGCTTTTTATTACATATATTGTGTAAAAACGTTTGGTTTTTAGTTGACATTAAACTTTAATGAAAAATGTTATTTTTATTACTTTAGTGGGTACTTTTAAATAAAAGCTTGTTTGTTAAAAAGTTTTTTTTACTTTAAATTTATTTTTTACTTCTTAATTTTCACTGGACAGTTGGTTTCTTGTCTGTTCATCTCATGACCGCCATGTTGAATTGAGAGTGATGTCATATAATTTTTCAAGTAACTCTCAGCAAGGCCTTTCATTTCATACCCATATTGTAGGAGTGCATTAAGAATAACTAGTCCGCCATCTTGAGTAAGTATACCACCATGTTGGATTTCGAGTAATGTCATTTAATTTTTCGAGTAACTCTCACCAAGGCCTTTCATTTGATACCCATATTATAAGAGTGCATTAAGAATAACTAGTCCGCCAACTTGGATGTTCCGCCATATTGGATTCAGAGTATCGTCACTTCATTTTCTAACTATTTTCAGCAAGCCCTTTCATTTGATACCCATATTATAGGGGTACATTAAAAATAAGTAGTCCGCCATCTTGGGTGTTCCGCCATGTTGGATTCAGAGTGACGTCACATATCTAACCATGCATTGTCATACAAAGTAAACATGTATACAAAATTTCAGCTCAATCGGTTGAAGATATCTGCTTCAAAATTGAGTTGCAAGATTCCGCGAACAAACATAGTTACATACATATGTACATACATACAGGGCAAGCTAAATAAAATCTTGTAATAATAAAATAAACAAAAATGCTTGGAATTAAATTTGCTCCGATTCCGAAACAACTAAAAAACTAACAATTAATAAGAGGTTCCATGCGCTTCTTATCACAGGGAAGCGAACAGATTCATTCATGTACATTATTACGTATTTATCTATAGATAAAATATCTCTATTTTTATTGTTAATGGACGTGTCTATGTTTTGTAATTACAAACTATGGAAATGAAGATAATGAATATCAAGTTTTGAATATCAGCAGCTGTACCTAATAGAGATAAGTGTAACGATTTTAGGAGGGATCTGCCCAGCTGTGGGGCGATATAGGTTAAACAAAAAAAAAGGTTTAAGAAAACCACTAATGGTTTAGTCGTTGACATTCCCATCACTTTACATCTACGAAGTAGCCGTCTTTGTTAAAAACAATAATAATGAGTTTGAATGGTTTGCAGAGGGAAGTCGACTGGAGGGCAAAATGCGTCATGCTCCATGTAAAACGCAGCTCTTCCGTAAAAGTGTATTTTGCATGGCATCCACTATATACAATCAAATTCCTAAATCCGTTCGTGCCCTATCCATAAGTACATTCAAGACCCGCCTTAATGACATTTTAGTTAAAAAAGCCTATTATACAATAAATGAATTTCTAATTGACCGTAATATTTTGAATTGACAATGTGAAATAATTTGACATTTTTAGATTTTTTTTTTTTGTATGACTATAACTTGACATTATATATAAATTTTTTTAAATATTAATTGTGTAATAGAATTAGTTTTTTCTAGTGGTGTAAATTTACTATAAAAGTGTTTGTATGCTTATCAGCAGGATCTAGTGAATCTAATATTAAGTACCATCTATTGTAAACCTAGGTTCACAAACGAATAAATAAATTGAAATTGAAATTGAAATCGTTCTAAAAGTAAAACACTAGCAATTGATGTTATGATAATTTAATGTTCTAGGCACCTTTGGAATTTTATAAGGACCTTCTTTGTAATTTAATGATGCTTACCCAGAGTGTGAAAAAAACATGTGATGTTGTTCAGAGAAATGGGATATATGACAGTTCTATAGGAATTTAACATTCTAATATAATAATTGAGGTCGCTTACCATGGCCAAGCAAGCTTGGATGCACAGGAGGAGGAACCCGTAGAAAGACATGTTTGATTTGTACTGAAGGATGTTTTCAGACTGCTGATTCTCCGAACATCAAGGCAATAATTTATACCAGTTCAAGGTGCGAATGTTTTTAAATTTCGAAATTCTTCCGATAGGGTGCACATAGCGCCGTGATGATAGGACTCGTTTGTTCCTTGGTAACTCCGTTACCTTGAATAGAATGATAGTGGCAAATAGATTCCAGATTTTAGCCACAGAGCAGTTAATAGTAAGTTATTTTAACAAGGTATAAAAGGACACGGATTTTCAATTGATTTATTCTTATTACAGCACTTGTAATAAAACAGTAACAATGGCCAAACTTACTCTTGTGGTCTGCGCTCTTGCGCTCCTGGTTCAGGTAAATACTCATACTATCATGTTTTTTAGCAACTTTCATATTCTTCATATCTTTCAAAACTGCCATGGTTGTGAACACTGTATGTAATACTTACGGTATACTTCCCATTCTTTGAGACTTTGAGTTTATCCGTGATCATGGCGGGTGAAACTGGGAACCTCAGAAAGACTCAAATCATGGTAAATATTACACATATTCTCTATATTCGAGAATCGTGTTTAGGAATGTTGCTCATCCCAATATCTCACTAGATGCATCTTTAGTGAAGAGAATATCGTTAAAATAGTGTCCCGGTTGATCGAATTTAGTCAGAACATCTGAATAGGTGCCATCTAGCTCGTTCAAGATGCAATTTAAAAGCTCTTTTTTGCCATGAAAGTTGTATGTACACGTATCTCATAAGATAGTAGTATAGTTATGCCTTCTAAATCTATATAAAAATGATTTAATCATCGTCATCTGCTTTTTAATCAATAATATAAAGGAATATGCTGTGTCTAGAATATTGTTATTATCATCATCATCATTTTTGTTATTTTTGTTTTGTTTTAGTTGCGACTATTTCTTCATCTTCTTTCTTTTTCATATCTTCATTCACACAATCTACCAATAGTTTCTTTAGCCTCCCTACTGTACATTATCTATCCACATTCATTCCTAACAATGTTCTTCCTATTATGTTCTATATCCTCATAATGTGACCATACCAAGCCAGGTATTTCATTAAAAATGAGTCAATATTAAAAATTGTTTAAATAATTTCGTCAGTTCTGATAAAATGTTCTTTTTACAGTCGGCACTCAGTTGCGGCGGTGGTTGTGGCTGCGGGTGCGGTTGCTGTGGCGGCGGCATTAGCTTGGGAGGCATCGGCGGCAGCTGTTGTGGTTGCGGTGGCGGAAGTCTCGGAGGCCTCAGTGGCGGCTGTTGTGGTTGCGGTGGCGGAAGTCTCGGAGGCCTCAGTGGTGGCTGTTGTGGTTGCGGTGGTGGCAGTCTCGGAGGCATTGGCGGCGGCTGCGGTTGCGGTTGCGGTTGCGGTTGTGGTTGCGGTTGCGGTGGCGGTAGCTTGGGCGGCATTGGCGGCGGCTGCGGCTGCGGCTGCGGTTGCGGTTGCGGTTGCGGTAGCTTGGGCGGCATTGGCGGCGGCTGCGGCTGCGGCTGCGGCTGCGGCGTCACCTCCAGCGGAGGTCAGTTCGTCGTTACCAGCTACTCTCCCTGCGCCCCCACTGGCATCTCCGTGACCTCCGAGAATCAGTACGAGGGTCAACTCTGCCTTTGCGGCAACCTCCCCTTCCTTGGCATCGTGGGTCTCGAGGGCTGTCTGCCTACCTGCGGCGAAGGTTCCGTCTGCTACGACTGCGGCAACTGCAACGTTGCTATCTCTGAGAGGAGCTGCGGCTGTGGTTGCCAGCCGAGCTGCGGCTGTGGCTGCTGTGGTTGCCAGCCGAGCTGCGGCTGTGGCTGCTGTGGTATCTAAGAAGAGAAAATCAAAAGGGTTACAACATGAATGCTTATTAATCACTAAAATTAAATCCTTCATTGCAAAAACAATTTTTTTTCCCCTGTTTCCCTATTAATTGGAATTTACGTCGTTATTATAAACAGTATTTAGGAGGAAGCTTATTACTAGTCATCATCTCATCATCATCATATCCCTCATGGATCTCATCATCTTGAAGATCCATGAAAGAGGCCTATGTCCAGCAGTAAACGTGGACAGCAGCCCTACGTCTGAGATGATGAAGAATTATTTTAAAGAGTCCATAGTATCACCATAGATTTAATTGCACGAAATCATAAAATTTAACTCAAAGCAGCGCCCTAACAGGGTTCATGTATATCATCTATAATAATGTATGGCTTAGACCTTATAAAAATCTCTACGTGATTCATTAAATAAATAAAATACCTCTACGTGATTCATTAAATAAATAAAATAATGTGCAATCTTCCCATTGATCCAGCCTCAAACAGGTTACCGTCATTTAGAAGTAGAGAAAGAAATATAATTTGAATGCATGCCTTTGTTCAGTGGTGGACGGCGGAAAGAGAGAGAGAGAAAGCACGACAAGGCCACCACTCAGCGTAAGTTAAGGCAGAGTAGATCCTCCCACAGCACTGTTTTTCCGCGGTTACTAACAATAGGATGCCATATTCATCTGACACACAGACGGATGGACAGACAGACAGACAGGCGGCTAAGTAATTGTTTCTCGTAGTTTTTGGGGTTCCGTAAATACGGGACCCTATTACCATACTACTAAGATACACACTGTCCTTCTGTCTGTCTATCCGTCTGTCTGTCACCAGGCTGCATCTCATAAACCGTGATAGCTAGACAGATGAAATTTTAACAGATGTTGTATTTCTGCTGCTGACACAACAAACGTGATTTTTTGCCGTTTTCTGCTCGATATTAATAACGGCAACAGGTAGACGGTTGAAATATTCACATAATATGGATACAATTTAGAATTGAGCAATATATGTTATCAAAGCTATCTGAAAAGTGAGTAGGTAACTGAAAATCACAGCCAAAAGTGAATGGTGCTACCTCAAAAACAAGTTGTTTTGCCAAATAATGGTACAGAACTACGAAGGGTTTTTTTTAGCCTTAGTAAAATATGTTACATGAAGCAACAAAACTGAAGCAAATAGCTTAGCCGAACGTATCAGTACTGTTTTATGTACCTACCTACTTCTACGAATTTCAAGAGAAGAGTATCCATGACCATCATCTCAGCCGTAGGACGTTCACTGCTGGACAGAGGCCTCCTCATGGTCCAGTATTGATCTTGATTATTGCCATACTCACCACGCTTGGCATCAATCATCATAGTCATCATCATCAACAATCCGTAGGTACCCACTGCTGGGTGCAGTCCTCCCTTTGCCGGTTCTGTGCTGTGAATTTCCGTCAGTCAGTCAGTTTAAGTCAGGAATTTCCCGCGACCTGGCGAATGTAGTCGACCCATCGCACCAACGTGCCACGTCTTCTCTGGCTAGTCCTCCAGTCGTCCAGCACAATTCTATTTAAGATTCGTTACCCTGATTGCCGAGTGCGGGTTGCACAAAGGGCCATTGGAGGATCCTTAACGATTGAGGGACTGACAGAAAACTGAAAAGTGTAACTTGCTGGCTATATCTCGCGTTTCTGGACTATTAGAAACACTTCGACTAGATTGAAACATGGGCGGTGCTTGAGGCTGTCCATAGATGTCTATGATTTGTAATTGCAAACTATGGAAATAAATGAATGAATTTCTAAGTTTCAGAATTTTTGATGCCGCATTGACTATCGGTACATCGAAGTGTTAAAGGCTCTGTATAGAAAAGCCACTATGCTAGTCCGAGTACAGGAACAGAGCTCGAAGGATATTCCCTTAAAAAGAGGCGTAAGACAGGGAGACGTTATCTCGCCGAAACTGTTTACGACCGCTTTGGAAGATAACCTCAAGCTCTTGGAATGGAAAGGACTAGGCATCAACATTAACGATGAATACTTGACTCACCTTCGGTTGGTCGACGATATTCTGGTCATGGAAAGGCCGATGGAGGAACTCGGCACGATCCTCGAAGGCCTCAATCGAGTCTTCCAATGGGTAGGCCTTAAAATTAACATGGACAAGACGAAGATTATGTCAAATGTCCATGTTGTGCCTGCCCCGTTGTGGTTGAGAACTCGATCGAATCAGAAATGAGGAGATAAGTAGAAAAACTCGGTTCACCGACATAGCCAGACGGATTAGTACTTTGAAGTGGCAATGGACAGGCCATATAGGGCGCAGAACATTATGGCCGATGGGGCCGCAAAGTTCTCGAATGGAACAATCTCAAATAAACAATACAATTCAATCTCGAATAAACAATACAATTTTCACAGTGCCTTACTAGCTAAATAAACTTAGAGAAAAAGAGAATAATCTGGATCAGCACCATGAGGTTTTGGACATACTTCCCGTGCTAGTCTAAACTGTGTTACGGCGAAGTAGCTCTTTTTTCCCATTAATACTTGATCAAGAATATTTTTCCTTCAATTATAGTATAATTTAAACCTAACTTAGAAGCTATTGTGACATCTAATATTATAATAATAAAAAAAAAGTTTAAAGTACATTTAGGAAATACGAGTTATTAACTATTAAATTTATATATAATAGGTATAAAATAAAAAATGAGACCATGCAAGTCCTTAATAATTGGAAAATTCGAAAAGTGCAAAGAAATAAGAAATAAATTACTTTACAATGGGTAATAAGTTTAATGTTGCATCGTAATCAAGTTGACGCAAAAAGATTTTTAGTGCGTTTTTACATAGATATTTGTTCTTATCTTTTAGAGAGACAGTTTTACTTATTTAAGATGGGTAGACGACTTGGTAAGAACCGCAGGTCAGCGTTGGATGCAGGCCGCTTCCAACCGCAGTTCCTGGAGATCAATGAGGGAGGCTTTTGTCCAGCAGTGGACGTC
This sequence comes from Pasiphila rectangulata, assembly GCA_963082625.1. Classification (NCBI taxonomy): domain Eukaryota; kingdom Metazoa; phylum Arthropoda; class Insecta; order Lepidoptera; family Geometridae; genus Pasiphila; species Pasiphila rectangulata. Next base: position 26,881,717 of record OY720235.1, read on the forward strand.
CTACGGCTTATATGATGATGATTTAAAATATCAAATATGTTTCAACGTTATAAAATATCAAATATGTTTCGAAGTATTGTCGACAAATAAAACGAATCGGGTGTTTTGTAAGATACTAAATGTCATTTACAAAAACTAAATCCATGAAAGAAACTAAGATTGATCACAGTGGGATTTCTACAAACTACTTGATTTTTTTTAACATATAAAGCAACCTCGTATGTCAGTACAACAAAAGTAATTGGATATCCAAGAGGGCATATTTCCAGTCATGGACGTCCTACGGCTCAGATGATATTTTTTCTATGCACCACACATTTTCTATAAACCACAGTAAACATAGTCAAAGGTCTTTGAAAGAACTACAGAGGAGTAGTTCGTGAAATAAAAAGGGTGTATTCTGAGTACTTTATTCTCTGGAACTACTGAGAGTACCAACAAATAAAAAACTCACTAGATCTATTATTTATTGTTGTTCTAAAAACTGGATCTAGATCCACTAGATGCAGACTGGATCTGTTGACTGGATCTACTGAGTGTTATCCTAACAATCTATAGAAAAATGTATCTAAATAAGTAAAATTTCAGATTCCTTTGATATATTTGACTTAAAATAATCCAAAATTATTGGAAACGCAAGATTTTTATGTGGTTTTTAAGTCCTTCTAAATTCATCTCGGCCGCAGGACGTCCACAGCTGGACAAATGCCTCCCTCAATGATTTTGAGATTGGGTTGTTACCATACTCACCAAGCATGGCAGGCGGGTTGGCGAGCGCAGTATGGGATGTGTTGGAGGGCCTATATTCTATTGCCGGCCCTACAGCAGCCTTCATCTAGTTTAATTAGGTACATTTTTTGATAACTGTATTCCTAATGTAAAGGAATTAAGGATTAAAAAAGCTTATTTTGCTGTTGTGAATTATCTATATACTTTAATTTGCCAAGGTCGTATTAAAAATCCAGTTGACTATTAGTCTGCATCATGAGGAACTTAGATGCTACCGCAACCGCAACCGCAGCCGCAAATCCTCTCAGAGATGCCGATGCTGCAGCCACCGCAGTCGTAGCAGACAGAGCCTTGACCGCAGGTAGGCAGGCAACCCTGCAGACCAGTGATTCCAATGAAGGGCAGCCGGCCGCAGAGACAGAGTCTTCCTGAGTACTCGTTCTCAGACTGCACTGAGATGCCGGGGCAGCCGTTGGATGAGCTGGTGACGACGAATTGGCCGCCGCTGGAAGAGATGCCGCCACCGCAGCCGTAACCGCAGCCGCATCCGCTGCCGAGGGCGTTGACGGCGTGCTGTTGAAAATAAAATTATTTTTAAATAAATTACGTATAATTTAGGGAAAATTAATTCATAAAATATACACTATTGCTTTATAAGTAAAGCCAATGTTAAACGATATTACAAATTAAGTGTAGGTATGAAACTAAAGTACCAACTGATTAAGGTTTTGCAGGAACTGCTTTGTCATTTTTCTACCATCTACGTGGAGGGAGGTCCAGTAGTTGAACCCTGGTTTACCATAATTATGGTTGGATACTCGCTCCAGAATACTGTTTTTGGATCGAGTCAGTCTACTCCAGTAGGTCTACCATGAGTTTTAACGATTTATACTCGCTAGCGACTGGAGTTAAAAAAAATATGAAAACTTGTACAGCGCCTCTAGTGGACAGTTTGGTACTACTTAAAATACGCAGTAAACTGTATACTACAGTGACTGTAGTTTGGGCTTAATTTGCTTAGAATTTGGTACCATGAGCTACAAATCTGACAGATGTCATAGTAACGTACTATTACTACTGTAGTAACGGCAGGCGATCTAACAGTTACAACTCATGGTAGACACACTGAACGAAATTAAGCGAGATTATTTATGATAGCAAAGAAGTCGGGATTTAGGTACCTTTCTGCCAAAAGTATATTATTATGGTATCCCACAATATTATACATGTGTGGTTAAACAAGCATTTCCGTTGTTTATCTAGGAGGATCCAATTGAATAAAAATAATATCAGACGTTACACTACAACCCATTCTGCCAGGGAATATTTTAAAAAGTAAATATAGGTATTGTCAATGTTTTTTTATATACGACTAAATCACGAGACGGAACTCCCCACCTGTTATGAAGCGGTAACTTCTACCTATTGCAATGCAGTACTACAGTGATCACGTTAACTAAGCACGTGACCAACGCTGCCTGCCACCCCGAGATAAAGAGTTCTAAGGTCTCACATGCCTGTATATCATCGATTACCCGTCAAACCGGAACACAGCAATACCAACTGCTCGGCGGCAGAAATAGGTATGGTGGTAGTACTGCCACGGATTAACTATTCACAAAAAGTTCTACTACAACAATGTGTTCTGGATGGCTCAAAAATGCAATAAATAAAGCAGAAAAAGAATTTGAAAGATTTGCTTACCAGGAGTGCGAAGACACAGATGACAAGAGTAACTTTGAATGCCATTGTTAATGTCTTATTACAACTGTTGTAATGAGGATGATTTTACTCAAAACACTGTCCTTTTATACACACAAACATCATAATCTAACTTTTGCAGGTCTCACAATCAGGACCAACTTCCTATCACCAAGGTCTCAGGTCAAGGTGCGCTTAATCGGTGGAATTTCGAAACTTGCAAATACTGAACGCCTGAGTAGTAGTATAAATAATTGCCTTGATGATACCATAATCATTCTGAACTATCGTTCAGTGCAAATCAACCATGACTTCCTACGGATTCCTCCTCCTGTGCATCCAGGCTTGCTTGGTCGTCGTAAGTGCCTATTTTGCTTTTAAAAAACTTTAAATACACACATCATTAACACTCATCAATAACGAAAAGCTCAAAGCTTATATACTCATTCTCATATTCTTACCGTTAAGTTTAACTCAATAGTGTTCATTCAAAAGTAAAGTAATCAAATGCTGATTGCGTTGTTACCACTTTCATCTTTTCACTAGATTGTCTACTAGACTGTCAGAATGGTTCATTATTATCACTTCCGTAGGAAGTCCATTGCTGGACATAGGCCTCCTTCATAAATCTCCACGTTCTGATAAAGAGGGGGTTGTTGCCATACACACCACGCTTGGCAGATTGGCGAGCGCAGTGCGGGATGTTGATACACGCTTAGACGCTGCTTACCTTCCGGAAGTCTCTCATGGCAGATTCATACTGCATCCCAGCAAGAGAGGAGATTCTACCGCCAGCACACCACGGCTCAAAACTAGGCATATTTATTTATTTAACACATAACAATTGTGTAAGGAGGACTCAAGACTTTACAATTTTGTGAATATTTTTCTTCTTCTTTAGAACGCCGTCAACGGAGCCTGCTGCGGTGGTGGTCTCGGCGGCGGTTCCGGTGGCTGCGGCAGCTACGGCGGCCAGGGCTGCGGCAACGTGGCCGTCCAAGGCGAGCTCCCCGTGTGCGGTTCCACCCAGGTCTGCGGACAGGTGCCCATCATCGGCTGCGTGGAGTACGGCGGCCCCGTGTGCGCCGGTGGCTGCGTCAGGATCTGCGGACAGTGCCAGGGTTGCGGCTGCGGCTGCTAATTCATCCCACTTACACGACAAATTGCGAGCCCAGACTGAATAACTGAATTTAAATGTTGAATTACAGTTACCTACTTTTTTTTATTGCCTCTTCAACATAGATATCTCTTAAACCATTGATTCGGTAAGTAACGTTTCCTAAGAAATGTATACTGGGATTGAGTTCTTCGTCTTAGCTTCTTGCGTCTCAAAAAAACTAGGTATCATTTTAACAATTTTACCAATTTTAAAGTTATTAATTTAAAATATATCTGAAAACCAGAGAACGGATAGACACTTAAAGTTGTGAATCGAAAAGGTTTTTTTTCCGTAAGCATGCATGCAAGATTTTTTTCTTGTGAATTATATTTTTTCTTTGGTAGGGTTATAGTTATGGAAAAGTTAACACTTCCTCCTAGCGTCGTTTCCCTAAAACTGATTACGGAATTATCTTCTCCCATACAATGTTGGCGCAGTTCTGGTCTGATCAACGTGTTGTCCGAATCCACACAATTTGTTTCTATGCCTGTATTTTGCTTAAGATGATCAGTGTTTGATTCTTGATTTGACTCCAACTCCGTCAAACGTAACTAAATCAAAAGAATTTTTTTAAATGATGACTTAACAATCGAGTTCGGTTTTTCTGTTCCCTTCTTGTAATCTAGCTCGTAAGTCATCTGAGTTGAACCGATTCAAATATGAGCTTTATTATATTAATTTGTGTTGTTTTATTATGTAATTATGTCATGACGCATCAATAGCGTCCATGCGGTCGCACTGAATAAAGTATTTATTGATTTGATTTGACTTTCGGACAATGTAGCCAAAAATACTTGCAGTCATTGATTTTTGTCTATCTTAAATTATTTAAATTCCGATTAATAGATAGATAGATAGATACATAGACATTTATTTGGCAACAAAACAGCACAGACAAAACACAGTACGTATACAAGACCAACACCAACTTTTCACTTAAAGAATGAGAAATAATAATACCTAACATAAAATGAGAATAGGTTGGACCTACACAAACACATAATATAGTAAATATAAGTTCTTTCTGTGCCGCTGTTGGCCAAAAAGGACCAGTCTCAGCTATATGCTACTCTGCACCAGAGGTACGAGGCAGCGCTGGTTTTCAGACTGAACATGAAAGGGTGGCTTCATGAAACCTAACGCAGTTCATTCAATGATACAAAAATAATAAAAAAATACTAAATAACATGGAACTAATGCGCTCATCAAAAAGTGCAGGAGGAAAAGTAGTGAGGTTATATTCTACGCAGGTTGGTGGTACAGGTTAGAAAAACACACCATCGGAAACGTGATCATTACTTTAGAAAATATCAAATGAGTCGCAAAGAAAGAAGTCACATGCTTGAAACGATAAAAACGTACTAAAGAAGTAATAAAAGGAGAGTGGAGTAAAAAGAAATCAAGTTATGGTCAAGTTTTGGTAAGTTCATGAAAGTGATTTTTGTAAGCGCATTAGTTCCATTTTATACTTCATTCTAAAACATCCAATTGTTTTTAGCATACGCTGTTCCAGCATTTAGTGGCAGCAAATCGGAACGAACCACGGAAGGCAACGGATTTATGCCTTGGCGTCAGCAACATCAGGTGAGTGTTCTGTCGCCTAGGGTACCGGGTGCACTCATTAGCCCATTTGAGCTTGCTGTAGAGGTAAGCTGGAGTCTCACTTAGAGTCAGGACTAAGAGCAGTGTTGCAAGGTGCAGTTCTCTACGAGCTTTCATTTTCAATAAATTTGTTGAGTTAAGAAATGGTGTTATTGGGCGTGAGGAGGTACTGAGAAGCAGAACCCTTTATTTTACACCACTATAAAAAATATACAAACAAATAAAGAACCATAAAATACAAAACCCGATTCCGATTGGTTGGTTTATGCGTGGTTATTAGGGTTGAGAAGCAATTTTCTCCAGGACCACAGCTCAAAGCTCCACTTGCACTCTTACGCTTTCAAAGTCTCATGTCCACGTCACAACCCTTTTTTAAAAGCTTTTATTTAGTTTCACCTGTCCCGATGTCTGTCTGTAACCAAATCTTGCAAGTTAAATTAAACCCACTTCTTGGTTACCGATTCGGCTGAAATTTTGCAGTCCATGGTTATGTATGGTGCATGCCATGGTATGTGTAAATCTTGTGACAATACAAAATTATTATGACATGGAGCTGATCTGATGATTGAACCGGAAGGTGGCCATAGGAACTCGATAGGTAAACGACTCATTTGATCCTGAGTACTTTGGTGATAGATGTAAACCAGGATCTGATGATGGATATTTTTAACTTTTTTGTTCTTTTATCAACAAGTGACGAGCTTCTGGCTGAATTGCACTTAACGTTTGGCCATCGCCCTACGCGTGCATTATGAAAACATGTTTCGAATGATGATCACTTCTGCAGCGCACCCAGAATGTTCGCGGAGGCGCGTACGGACGCGCAAGCGACCATTCGTAAGAAAGTTGCTTCTCTATAATAATATAATTAAATATATAGATCAAAATTTATAGTAAGATTAGGCAAAAATAAATAAATTACAGATTATATAATACCTAAATATTTGTTGCTTATTTAGATTATAATAATTGTAATTTATTTAATTTAAAAGATCTGAACTGTGATTTACTTAATTTTGCCTCAGTTTACTATGAATTTTGATTTTATAATTTTATATTATTTTTCGATAATTGTGTGTTTTTGTGTCTCATTTAAATGTGTGATGTGGATTTGAAATTCGAAATAAATGAGTTATTCATAATCCAAAAAATTGTTAGAAACGGAAGATCTTCCTTGTAAATTTTATGGGTCCATATAGTTTGAGTAGGTTATACTAGTAGGTTTACTGAAATCTATTAACTTATAGTCATGGAATTATAGAATTAAAAAGCTCATTTTGCTGTTGTGGTTTATCTATATTCGTTAAGTTACCAAGGTCGTATGTGTAGATTATCAATTCAGTTGAGTTATTAGTCTGCATCATGAGGAACTTAAAGGCCACCGTAACCGGCACCGTAACCGCAGCCGCAACCACAGCCGCATTTCCTCTCAGAGATGCCGATGTTGCAGCCACCGCAGTCGTAGCAGACAGAGCCTTGACCGCAGGTAGGCAGGCAACCCTGCAGACCAGTGATTCCAATGAAGGGCAGCCTGCCACCGAGACAGAGTTCTCCCGCGTACTCGTTCTCAGACTGCACGGAGATGCCGGGGCTGCCGCTGGATGAGCTGGTGACGACCAATTGGCCGCCGCTGGAAGTGATGCCGCCACCGCAGCCGCAGCCGCAACCGCAGCCCCATCCGCCTCCGAGACCGTTGACGGCGTGCTGTTAAAAAAAAATTGTTTTTGACGTTCTTTCTTCTGAATAAGAGGGACTAGGCTAGAAGTATCTGTGCTGGACTAGCCTTATCTATCAACTAATGTCCCAGGTATTGCAATGCACAGCATGAATACCAATAGCGACTGTGTCCCAGTTTTGTGATTACAAACCAAGGAAATACCAGCGCCTCCCAGTGGTTAGGCATTATGCTGAGCCGTGACCGATTTGCTACTGTAGCACATAAACACAATACTTTTTTGTGTAATATATATACTTTTATTTGTTATTTTAGCAGAAAATTATAATCAACTACTTAAAATTTATTCTTTCACTGTGTTATTATTGTGTATGTGTGCTATACAAGCAAATAAACGAATATCTATGTCTATGAAGTAAAGTAAATTATTTTAATATTTGATTTTGAATCATTAAGGAAAATACCAAACACTTGTAAGTGGCCCCACTAATATTTGTTTATTAACACCCATGTAAACTTCGGCACAAAATACCCCTGGAGTAGTCGCGGTAGTTTAAATAATAAATCCCAAAGTAAATTGATGGCATGTAGCTCATTAACTAAAATGACGATTTTATTAATAATGTAGCCTTAATTAAAGAAAATAATTCGATGTTCTGATGAACACACGTAATGTGGAATAGCAGGGTAAACAGGGGAGTTAATGTTAACATAGGTACTAACAGAGCGTCAATACGTAAGGCAAACGACACGAAAATGCGATAAACATAGTTTTAAATAAAATATCTGAATGGTTGATTTACCTGAGCAAGGAGTGCGAAGGCACAGATGACAAGAGTAGTTTTGAATGCCATGGTTAATGTCTTATTACAAATGTTGTAATGATAATTTTACTCAAAACCTCGTCCTTTTATACACACAAACATCATAATCTAACTTTTGAAGGTCTCACAATCAGGACCAACTTAGTCCTATCACCAAGGTCGCAGGGCGCTTAATCGGTGAAATTTCGAAACTGGCAAACACTAAACGCCTGAGACTGGTATAAATAATTGCCTTGATGATACAAAAATCATTCTGAAAACATCCTTCAGTGCAAAGCAACCATGTCTTCCTACGGATTCCTCCTTCTGTGCATCCAAGCTTGCTTGGTCTACGTAAGTACTTATTTTGCTTACCTACTTCACTCACTTTTTGACAATCACTTTGCTAAAAAAATATCTTGCTATTTCCTCCATCTTATACTCAATAGAGTGTGAAAGGGTAATCTTCATTATTAAAAGAAATGTGCTGCTTATGTTGTCACTACTTTGCTAGAAAAGCCCGGCGCTCTTCAATATTCTCTTACCCTTATTTGTAATCGAATGTTATAAGAATCATCTTCTTATGAAATAGAAACATCATCAAATCAACTTGACATACTGATGGGTATAGTACTCCCTTAGTTTGTGCCATCCATCACCAGTCAGAGCTAGTCCGACCCATTGTCAAAACTTTATGTAACGATAAACATTATACTTTACATTGGAAAGTGAACATTACATTTATAACATTACTGATAACGCCTTATTTTCTGAACTTTGCCGACTGCCGTCAGTATTAAAATTGACAACAGTAACAAAACAGTATACAAATTTACCATCGGCAACGTAACTCGAGACTTTTCTTATTGTTAATATTTTTTCCTTAGAACGCTGTCAACGGAGCCTGCTGCGGTGGTGGTCTCGGTGGTCGTTCCGGTGGCTGCGGCAGCTACGGCGGCCAGGGTTGCGGCAACGTGGCCGTGCAGGGCGAGCTCCCCGTGTGCGGCACCACCCAGGTCTGCGGACAGGTGCCCATCATCGGCTGCGTGGAGTACGGCGGCCCCGTGTGCGCCGGTGGCTGCGTCAGGATCTGCGGAGAGTGCCAGGGTTGTGGCTGCGGCTGCGGTGGTGGCTACGGCTACTAATTTATTTTCATACAGCCAACATGACAAACTGCGATGCCCAACCTATCGTCATTATTTTTTTGTTTATTAATGAACTGTAAAATTACATGCTGAATCAGAATTTAAATACTTTTCTTGTACCTTATTTTTATTCATATTTATGTCGTGGTTCAGAAGATGGGCAGCAGCATCATTCCGTTTATTGACGTCCCTGCGGTAGCCAACCCGCCTGCCAGGCGTGGCGAGTATAGCATCAAACCCTCATGATCATAGTTATCCATTAGGGAGGCATTTATCCCGCAGTGGACGTCCCACGGTTGAGATGATGCTGTGGGTCTCGTGCGTAGGTGTGCTCTTGCCAGTAAATGCAGTGAATCTTCTGGAAGATAGGTAGTAGTGTCATTCCGTATATCATTATCAACATCCCGTACTGCAATCGCCAACCCGCCTTTCAAAGCGTGGTGAGTATGGCATTTATGTTAAGCAGTAGACGTGCTACAGCTAAGATGGTTATTGTTTTTTAACACGACATCAAAAAGTACAGGAGGAAAAAAGTGAGGTTATATTCTACGCAGGTTGGTGGTACAGGTTAGAAAAACACGTCATCGGAAACGTGGTTATTATTTTAGAAAATATCAAATGAGTCTCAAATAAAGAAGTTACATGCTTGAAACGATAAAAACGTACTAAATAAGTAATAAAAGGAGAGTGGACTAAAAAGAAATCAAGTTATGGTCAAGTTTTGGTAAGTTCATGAAAGTGATTTTTATAAGCGCATTAGCACAGATTACAGAAACTAACAGATACATCACTCCAATACAAAAGCGAAAATACCTACGCTATAATAGCCTACAAAATCGTTGAGATTGCTTTGCTCACCCGCCTCACCTACTTGCAAGTAATCTGTGACGCGGCATCGCTAGGGCTAGGGTTGCGCTTCTACGATGAGATTTTTATAATAAAACGAATGTGGTGAAATAAAACAGCTATTTTTCTTGGTTGCTCAAATATGATTTAGTTTTTTAAAATGATGGATACCTTTCGATGTTCGGAACGTCAGGATAATAATAAAGGTAATTACGCGATAAATACCCGTTAATCCAATATAGTAATAATCAGTTCATAAACGATAGAGTTCTCAAACAAATAAAAAGACGGTTGTCATATGTACGTTAATAATAATAAAAAAGATAAACTATTTTTTCATTATTCTTAAAAAAATACTAAAACCTATCGTTATAACTAGGTATCGATACTTTATGGTTACTTATATGAGTAGTATCGTAAAACGATATGAGTACTACTGATATGAGTAGGTATCGATACTTTGATGATATCGGAACATCCCTACTTGCAACTCCTGCGATGTACAGAGCGGTAGGCATTTAACGCGTGGCCTTGAGCGAGTGACGGACGCCTGGCATTAGTTCCATTTTATTTTTATTTTATTTTTATTTTACACATTTTAGGAAAACTAACAGCTAGCCTTAAAAACTAATAGATAAATTAATACATGTAGCCGGTACAACCAGCACATGCGCACTGATGGCCAATTATAAGTTTCCACTTATAGGAAGAAGAATATTACGTAAGAAAAAAAAACGTGGGTAGACGACTTATGGATTAATAAAGGAGAAACAAAAGAAAGAATACTACATTTACATTACGACAGAAAATAGGCATAATGACAGAAAAATCAAAGTCCTCCTGTCTACTCCGTCAAACAAGTAACAAAAAAGAAAATGAAAATAAAAACATATTCTTATAATAACATTATATGATAATAATATAATAGACACGCATCCTTTCACCCTTCATTACATTTAGATAAAGCGCATTAAAGTTTTAACGTTTATAAGTGGGATATCGTGACGCAATAACCAATCATAAGGCGTGACGTCACGTCACGGCATTCCGACTCGAATGTATTTTGCTGTGTAAGTAATGTAAGAAAGATGAAAAACTACGCGTCCAATACTTTCCGTGAATTCACAAGACGGACCTAACACTAAAATTAAGTTAACTAGCCGGCCCATTCAGTTACCTATGTAATTAAATTTAAATGTTAACACAATAATGTTGCTCGGATAGCAAGCGTTTAAGCTTACATGCAGAAGTGTTGAATAGATCGATATCTATATTTATATCTGCCAACGAGTTGAACGAATTGCTGGCTCTTAGCAAGAATGAATTTTGCCTGTAGTTTGTTTTAGCCATAGGCACATAAAGTAAGCTTGGCTTTCTCAATGCAGCGTTATTTGTACGAAACCCTAATTGTTCAAGTAGCTCCGGACAGTCGACATTTCCATTACAGATGTTTACGAGGTAAGCTAGGTCAGCTATCTGTCTACGCTTGCTAAGTGGAAGGAAATGGAATTTGCTACACCTAGATGTATAATCAGGTAGGTATATCTTGGCTCTATATTGCAGATATCTTAAAAATCTTTTTTGAATAGATTCGAGACGCAAGGAATAAGTGTCGTATATCGGGTTCCATACCTGCGATGCGTACTCAAGATGACTACGTACGTATGCACAGTATAAAATTTTGAAAGTTTTAACACTGACAAATTCCGAAGACATCCTCAGGACAAATCCCAAACAACGCGAAGCCTTTTTGACAATACTATTTATGTGTTCATCGAATAGTAATTTACTATCAAAAATTACACCAAGATCCCTAATAGTGTCCACTCTAGTTATAGGTGTGTTAAAAAATGTATAGGTAGAAGTGATTTTAGTAGGTTTGCGGGTGAAGGAGCATATACATATAACATTTCGAGACGTTAAGTTCAAGTTTATTTAGATTACAATAATTTTGGAATCTATTTAGATCGGACTGAAGTAGTAAAGAATCATTGGTACTATTAATTGGGAAAAGGATCTTCATGTCATCGGCGTAAAGGAAAATATTAGCGTTAACAAAACAGGACGCAACATCGTTCAAGAAGATGTTGCAAAGCAAAGGTCCTAATAAGGATCCTTGAGGGACTCCTGATGGGACACTTAGGGGTAAGGAGGAGTACCCTCCTAAAACTACAGTCTGGCAACGATTCCGGACGTACGATGTAAACCACCTGAACAGATTCCCTCTTATACCTATTGTCTGTAGCTTCTTTAAGAGAATATTGTGGTCAATTCGGTCGAAGCATTTGGAATAATCCGTGTAAATAACGTCCACTTGTGAAGGTTCAGACATTGAACGTGTTAAGAACTCGGTACTTAGTAGTAGATTGGACGTGGTAGACCTACCCTTCAAAAAACCATGTTGGTGTAATGATATAGTTTGCATGAGAGCGGGATAAAGCTGGGCGTATACTATTTTTTCGAGAACCTTCGCAAACAAGCATAATTTCGATATAGGTCTATAGTTCTCGACATTATTTTTCGGGCCTTTTTTATGTATAGGTGTGATATAGGCGGCCTTCCAAATGTTCAAATCACTTTGCTAAAAAAATATCTTGCTATTTCCTCCATCTTATACTCAATAGAGTGTGAAAGGGTAATCTTCATTATTAAAAGAAATGTGCTGCTTATGTTGTCACTACTTTGCTAGAAAAGCCCGGCGCTCTTCAATATTCTCTTACCCTTATTTGTAATCGAATGTTATAAGAATCATCTTCTTATGAAATAGAAACATCATCAAATCAACTTGACATACTGATGGGTATAGTACTCCCTTAGTTTGTGCCATCCATCACCAGTCAGAGCTAGTCCGACCCATTGTCAAAACTTTATGTAACGATAAACATTATACTTTACATTGGAAAGTGAACATTACATTTATAACATTACTGATAACGCCTTATTTTCTGAACTTTGCCGACTGCCGTCAGTATTAAAATTGACAACAGTAACAAAACAGTATACAAATTTACCATCGGCAACGTAACTCGAGACTTTTCTTATTGTTAATATTTTTTCCTTAGAACGCTGTCAACGGAGCCTGCTGCGGTGGTGGTCTCGGTGGTCGTTCCGGTGGCTGCGGCAGCTACGGCGGCCAGGGTTGCGGCAACGTGGCCGTGCAGGGCGAGCTCCCCGTGTGCGGCACCACCCAGGTCTGCGGACAGGTGCCCATCATCGGCTGCGTGGAGTACGGCGGCCCCGTGTGCGCCGGTGGCTGCGTCAGGATCTGCGGAGAGTGCCAGGGTTGCGGCTGCGGCTGCGGTGGTGGCTACGGCTACTAATTTATTTTCATACAGCCAACATGACAAACTGCGATGCCCAACCTATCGTCATTATTTTTTTGTTTATTAATGAACTGTAAAATTACATGCTGAATCAGAATTTAAATACTTTTCTTGTACCTTATTTTTATTCATATTTATGTCGTGGTTCAGAAGATGGGCAGCAGCATCATTCCGTTTATTGACGTCCCTGCGGTAGCCAACCCGCCTGCCAGGCGTGGCGAGTATAGCATCAAACCCTCATGATCATAGTTATCCATTAGGGAGGCATTTATCCCGCAGTGGACGTCCCACGGTTGAGATGATGCTGTGGGTCTCGTGCGTAGGTGTGCTCTTGCCAGTAAATGCAGTGAATCTTCTGGAAGATAGGTAGTAGTGTCATTCCGTATATCATTATCAACATCCCGTACTGCAATCGCCAACCCGCCTTTCAAAGCGTGGTGAGTATGGCATTTATGTTAAGCAGTAGACGTGCTACAGCTAAGATGGTTATTGTTTTTTAACACGACATCAAAAAGTACAGGAGGAAAAAAGTGAGGTTATATTCTACGCAGGTTGGTGGTACAGGTTAGAAAAACACGTCATCGGAAACGTGGTTATTATTTTAGAAAATATCAAATGAGTCTCAAATAAAGAAGTTACATGCTTGAAACGATAAAAACGTACTAAATAAGTAATAAAAGGAGAGTGGACTAAAAAGAAATCAAGTTATGGTCAAGTTTTGGTAAGTTCATGAAAGTGATTTTTATAAGCGCATTAGCACAGATTACAGAAACTAACAGATACATCACTCCAATACAAAAGCGAAAATACCTACGCTATAATAGCCTACAAAATCGTTGAGATTGCTTTGCTCACCCGCCTCACCTACTTGCAAGTAATCTGTGACGCGGCATCGCTAGGGCTAGGGTTGCGCTTCTACGATGAGATTTTTATAATAAAACGAATGTGGTGAAATAAAACAGCTATTTTTCTTGGTTGCTCAAATATGATTTAGTTTTTTAAAATGATGGATACCTTTCGATGTTCGGAACGTCAGGATAATAATAAAGGTAATTACGCGATAAATACCCGTTAATCCAATATAGTAATAATCAGTTCATAAACGATAGAGTTCTCAAACAAATAAAAAGACGGTTGTCATATGTACGTTAATAATAATAAAAAAGATAAACTATTTTTTCATTATTCTTAAAAAAATACTAAAACCTATCGTTATAACTAGGTATCGATACTTTATGGTTACTTATATGAGTAGTATCGTAAAACGATATGAGTACTACTGATATGAGTAGGTATCGATACTTTGATGATATCGGAACATCCCTACTTGCAACTCCTGCGATGTACAGAGCGGTAGGCATTTAACGCGTGGCCTTGAGCGAGTGACGGACGCCTGGCATTAGTTCCATTTTATTTTTATTTTATTTTTATTTTACACATTTTAGGAAAACTAACAGCTAGCCTTAAAAACTAATAGATAAATTAATACATGTAGCCGGTACAACCAGCACATGCGCACTGATGGCCAATTATAAGTTTCCACTTATAGGAAGAAGAATATTACGTAAGAAAAAAAAACGTGGGTAGACGACTTATGGATTAATAAAGGAGAAACAAAAGAAAGAATACTACATTTACATTACGACAGAAAATAGGCATAATGACAGAAAAATCAAAGTCCTCCTGTCTACTCCATCAAACAAGTAACAAAAAAGAAAATGAAAATAAAAACATATTCTTATAATAACATTATATGATAATAATATAATAGACACGCATCCTTTCACCCTTCATTACATTTAGATAAAGCGCATTAAAGTTTTAACGTTTATAAGTGGGATATCGTGACGCAATAACCAATCATAAGGCGTGACGTCACGTCACGGCATTCCGACTCGAATGTATTTTGCTGTGTAAGTAATGTAAGAAAGATGAAAAACTACGCGTCCAATACTTTCCGTGAATTCACAAGACGGACCTAACACTAAAATTAAGTTAACTAGCCGGCCCATTCAGTTACCTATGTAATTAAATTTAAATGTTAACACAATAATGTTGCTCGGATAGCAAGCGTTTAAGCTTACATGCAGAAGTGTTGAATAGATCGATATCTATATTTATATCTGCCAACGAGTTGAACGAATTGCTGGCTCTTAGCAAGAATGAATTTTGCCTGTAGTTTGTTTTAGCCATAGGCACATAAAGTAAGCTTGGCTTTCTCAATGCAGCGTTATTTGTACGAAACCCTAATTGTTCAAGTAGCTCCGGACAGTCGACATTTCCATTACAGATGTTTACGAGGTAAGCTAGGTCAGCTATCTGTCTACGCTTGCTAAGTGGAAGGAAATGGAATTTGCTACACCTAGATGTATAATCAGGTAGGTATATCTTGGCTCTATATTGCAGATATCTTAAAAATCTTTTTTGAATAGATTCGAGACGCAAGGAATAAGTGTCGTATATCGGGTTCCATACCTGCGATGCGTACTCAAGATGACTACGTACGTATGCACAGTATAAAATTTTGAAAGTTTTAACACTGACAAATTCCGAAGACATCCTCAGGACAAATCCCAAACAACGCGAAGCCTTTTTGACAATACTATTTATGTGTTCATCGAATAGTAATTTACTATCAAAAATTACACCAAGATCCCTAATAGTGTCCACTCTAGTTATAGGTGTGTTAAAAAATGTATAGGTAGAAGTGATTTTAGTAGGTTTGCGGGTGAAGGAGCATATACATATAACATTTCGAGACGTTAAGTTCAAGTTTATTTAGATTACAATAATTTTGGAATCTATTTAGATCGGACTGAAGTAGTAAAGAATCATTGGTACTATTAATTGGGAAAAGGATCTTCATGTCATCGGCGTAAAGGAAAATATTAGCGTTAACAAAACAGGACGCAACATCGTTCAAGAAGATGTTGCAAAGCAAAGGTCCTAATAAGGATCCTTGAGGGACTCCTGATGGGACACTTAGGGGTAAGGAGGAGTACCCTCCTAAAACTACAGTCTGGCAACGATTCCGGACGTACGATGTAAACCACCTGAACAGATTCCCTCTTATACCTATTGTCTGTAGCTTCTTTAAGAGAATATTGTGGTCAATTCGGTCGAAGCATTTGGAATAATCCGTGTAAATAACGTCCACTTGTGAAGGTTCAGACATTGAACGTGTTAAGAACTCGGTACTTAGTAGTAGATTGGACGTGGTAGACCTACCCTTCAAAAAACCATGTTGGTGTAATGATATAGTTTGCATGAGAGCGGGATAAAGCTGGGCGTATACTATTTTTTCGAGAACCTACGCAAACAAGCATAATTTCGATATAGGTCTATAGTTCTCGACATTATTTTTCGGGCCTTTTTTATGTATAGGTGTGATATAGGCGGCCTTCCAAATGTTAGGTACAATACCTTCATTTAAAGAGCGACGATATAGAAGTGATAAAGGAAGCACAAGACTTTTGGCACATTTAACTATGAAAATAGCGGGTATATTGTCAGGCCCCGCTGATTTGGTAAGATCTAGTGACTTAAACAATTTTAAAACATTTAGGTCAAAAACTTCAACCGTACAGATGTCAGAAGAGGATGAAAAGTCGAGTAGGTACGAGGTAGATATCAGGTGCTCAAATTGAACATCCCCATTTGTTTGTTGATCAACTTGAAGAAAGTTAGCATGAAAATAGTCCCCGAAAAAGTTGCAAATTTCTTCTCCTTTATCTGACGAGTGACCCGCGTATTGTAATACCGAAGGATATGTATTAGACTGACGTTTACTTTTAATATATGACCAGAAAGCGCGAGGGTTATTTTTAATAGAATTTTCGACATCAGTTACAGTTACATTGTTATTAGAAAAAATCAAATCCAATAAACGGCCATGGGTATCATTTAAACAGGAATTATATTGTAAAAGGTTGCATGTATCCAAGATATCATTAAAATCGAATTGATGAGGGCCGTGGAGATTACTTGGTGACAGAGAAAGACCGTCAGCATTTCTTGTCCAGAAAATGTTGGGTAAATTAAAATCTCCCAGCACAATAATTTTATCTAAGGGACTATCTAATGTAATGTTATTTAAAGAAAGAAAAGTTAGAAAGTTGCGTTGACATCGAGTTACCTAAATTTTCGTTACAAATATAAACGACTCCTATATGTAGTTTGTAGATAGACCTAGGGCTATTATTTTTTAGACTCAGTGTTACCCAAATATCTTCAGCAGTAGAAGACCATTCAGCCCGGTGCTGCGCCAGTAGGTCCCGGTGGACGGCTATCAACACACCGCCTCCTTTTAGCTGGCCCGTACATACATAATTACGATCACGCCTCCAAACCATGTATCGATCATCAAATAGTTCGTTGTTGTGGATAGTATCATTCAACCAAGTTTCGGTCAAGCAAATAATGTCATACGATTGCAGGGATAAGTTCCTAAGGAATGTCACAGTTTTAGTGCGCAAACCTCGTGCGTTCTGGTAATAAATTTTAATCGAATCCATTTTTAAATGTTGAATTTATTAGTAACAGAGTGTCTTTATCTGTAATTGTACAATTATACATAACGCTGCAATATATTATCGATTTACATCCAGTGTAGCAATAATAGTATCGTGAAAGAAAAAATAATTTATACGTGTAACAAAATATACAAGCAAAAAACAGCTGACTTACCATTGCGGGTAGCGATAAGCAAGACAATAGATGACGCATAGCTGCATTGAGTAAAGCACAATAGAAAATAATTAGCGATAGATAACTCGTCAACTCGTGGGCCGTTGCACTGATACAAACTAAAATATGTACTAAATAAACACGAAAAAAGTTTATGAAGCACAAGTTTATAGCTTTTTTAAATCGGATTCTGATTTTATCATGATTACAGGAGAAGCAGGGTCTTTCCGAACGTAAATTTTGCACCCCTTTACCCAGGTGAATGCAAACCCCCGTTCCCTAGCTAAAGTCTTCGTTTTATTTAGTAGAATTTTATTGTCCATAGTCAAGTGATCGTTGACAAAGATCCGGTTCGTGCCTTGGAGGCCCAAGTCTGGCGGGGTAATGGTGAACTTTTTGGCTGCTGCCACAAAGTTATCTTTCATGTAGCGGCAGTGCACAGCTATAATAATTGTTTTATTTTTATTGTCATTGCGCATGGGAACCCTAGCCATGTAATTAACTTGGTCAATTGGAATGGAGCATTTTATGTGGGATCCTATCTTAGACAGCACATCAAACAGATTTTCAGAATTGGAGACAGGAACTCCTTTTACTTCAATGTTGTTTAAGCGTGACCTTTGCTCGTTGTCCTTCAATTGCTGTTCCAGGTTCTGGACACGAACCTGCACGTATTCAACATCGGCTTTTGTCTTTTTCAAGGATTGAAAATCCTTCTCCATTTCCGCAATCTTGTCGGAGAAGGCCACGAATTTGTGGTCCATAAAGTTAATAGAAGTCTTGATGTCCGACAATTCGTGCTTAATTGTCATTAAGTCCGATAGTTCCGTCTTCATAGCATTAATACTCGCTTCAAGTCCAGGCAGCACAGATACCTGAAGTGTAAGTCTCTTCAGCTCAGCAAGAACAGCGTCCATGTCAGCTGGAGCAGGAGATTTGGGCACAGTTAGATTGGGACTTCCTGATCTAGTGTTTTTGCAGCTAGAACACCTCCAAGTGGCCTTCCTTTCACCTAATCGACGATATCCCGTTTCCGTTATACCGGCGCAGGCAAAAAATGCCCCTGACAAACGGAACAAGTAGCTCCGTCTCTGAACTCCACGTCACAGCTTTTGCACTTAAACATTTTGGTTGAAATTAATAAGTAGATAGCAAGAAGCGGGCCGTGCGACAGGGTAAACACTGGTGTTCGCGAAAATAAGCTAACCGTCGCGGTAAGCGGGCGTGCGTAGCGTGCGTCGTCTACGGACGGACTGGTATACTTCATTCTAAAACATCCAATTGTTTTAGCGTACGCTGTTCCAGCATTTAGTGGCAGCAAATCATTATGACATGGAGCTGATTTGATGATCGAACCAGAAGGTGGCCGTAGGAACTCGATAGGTAAACGACTCGTTTGATCCTAAGCACTTTGGTGATAGATGAAAACCAGGGTCTGATGATCGAGATTTTTAACTTTTTAGTTATTTTATTAACAAGTAACGAGCTTCTAGCTGAATTGCACTTAACGTTTGGCCATCGCCCTACGCGTGCATTATGAAAACATGTTTCGAATGATGATCACTTCTGCAGCGCACCCGAAATGTTCGCGGAGGCGCGTACGGACGCGCAAGCGACCATTCGTAAGAAAGTTGCTTCTCTATAATAATATAATTAAATATTATTATAGAGAAGCAACAGATTATATAATACCTAAATATTTGTTGCTTATTTAGATTATAATAATTGTAATTTATTTTATTTAATAGATCTGAACTGTAATTTACTTAATTTTGTCTCAGTTTACTATGAATTTTGATCTTTATTTTTTAATTTTATATTATTTTTCGATAATTGTGTGTTTTTGTGTCTCATTTAAATGTGTGATGTGGATTTGAAATTCTAAATAAATGAGTTAATCAAAATCCAAAATTATTGGAAACGGAAGATCTTCCTTGTAAACTTTATGGGTCCCTTTAGTTTGAGTAGGTTATACTAGTAGGTTTACTGAAATCTATTTACTTATAGTTAAGAAATTATAGAATTAAAAAGCTACTTTTGCTGTTGTGATTTATCTTTATTCGTTGAGTTGCCAAGGTCGTATGTGTAGATTATCAATTCAGTTGAGTTATTAGTCTGCATCATGAGGAACTTAAAGGCCACCGTAACCGCAGCCGCAACCACAGCCGCATTTCCTCTCAGAGATGCCGATGTTGCAGCCACCGCAGTCGTAGCAGACAGAGCCTTGACCGCAGGTAGGCAGGCAACCCTGCAGACCAGTGATTCCAATGAAGGGCAGCCTGCCACCGAGACAGAGTTCTCCCGCGTACTCGTTCTCAGACTGCAAGGAGATGCCGGGGCTGCCGTTGGATGAGCTGGTGACGACAAATTGGCCGCCGCTGGAAGTGATGCCGCCACTGCCACCGCCACCGCAGCCGCAGCCGCAACCGCAGCCCCATCCGCCGTTCCATCCGCCTCCGAGGGCATTGACGGCGTGCTGTTGAAAAAAAAATTGTTTTTGATGTTCTTTCTCATGAATAAAAGGGACTAGGCTAGTATCTGTGCTGGACAAGCCATATCTATCAACTAATGTCCCAGGTATTGCAATGCACAGCATGAATACCAATAGCGACTGTGTTCAAGTTTTGTGATTACAAACCAAGGAAATACCAGCGCCTAGCTACCTCCCAGTGGTTAGGCATTATGCTGAGCCGTGACCGATTTGCTACTGTAGCAAATAAACACAATACTTTTTGTGTAATATATATACTTTTATTTGTTATTTTAGCAGAAAATTATAATCAACTACTTATAATTTATTCTTTCACTGTGTTATTATTGTGTGTGTGTGTGCTATACAAGCAAATAAACGAATATCTATGTCTATGAAGTAAAGTAAATTATTTAATATTTGATTTTGAATCATTAAGGAAAATACCAAACACTTGTAAGTGGCCCCACTAATATTTGTTTATTAACACCCATGTAAACTTCGGCACAAAATACCCCTGGAGTAGTCGCGGTAGTTTAAATAATAAATCCCAAAGTAAATTGATGGCATGAGGCTCATCAACTAAAATGACGATTTTATTAATAATGTAGCCTTAATTAAAGAAAATAATTCGATGTTCTGATGAACACACGTAATGTGGAATAGCAGGGTAAACAGGGGAGTTAATGTTAACATAGGTACTAACATAGCGTCAATACGTAAGGCAAACGACACGAAAATGCGATAAACAAAGTTTTAAATAAAATATCTGAATAGTTGATTTACCTGAGCCAGGAGTGCGAAGGCACAGATGACAAGAGTAGTTTTGAATGCCATGGTTAATGTCTTATTACAAATGTTGTAATGATAATTTTACTCAAAACCTCGTCCTTTTATACACACAAACATCATAATCTAACTTTTGAAGGTCTCACAATCAGGACCAACTTAGTCCTATCACCAAGGTCGCAGGGCGCTTAATCGGTGAAATTTCGAAACTGGCAAACACTGAACGCCTGAGACTGGTATAAATAATTGCCTTGATGATACAAAAATCATTCTGAAAACATCCTTCAGTGCAAAGCAACCATGTCTTCCTACGGATTCCTCCTTCTGTGCATCCAAGCTTGCTTGGTCTACGTAAGTACTTATTTTGCTTACCTACTTCACTCACTTTCTGACAATCACTTTGCTAAAAAAATATCTTGCTATTTCCTCCATCTTATACTCAATGGAGTGTTAAAGGGTCATCTTCATTATTAAAAGAAATGTGCTGCTTATGTTGTCACTACTTTGCTAGAAAAGCCCGGCGCTCTTCAATATTCTCTTACCCTTATTTTTAATCGAATGTTATAAGGATCATCTTCTTATGAAATAGAAACATCATCAAATCAACTTGACATACTGATGGGTATAGAACTCTCTTAGTTTGTGCCATCCATCACCATTCAGAGCTAGTCTGACCCATTGTCAAAACTATGTAACGATAAACAATTATATTGTTATGTTAAACGGGTTTTCTACTCACTTTAATTATTCGTTGAAAATAGGTATCCAACGTGTTCAGTTCCTCCCAGGGGAAAACCTTTTTAACATAACAATGAATAGTGTAACTCACGAGTCATTTGAAAGTGAAATAAACAATATACTTTACATTGGAAAGTGAACATTACATCTATAACATTTATGATAACGCCTTATTTTCTGAACTTTGCCGACTGCCGTCAGTATTAAAATTGACAACAGTAACAAACAGTATACAAATTTACCATCGGCAACGTACTCGAGACTTTTCTTATTGTGAATATTTTTTCCTTAGAACGCTGTCAACGGAGCCTGCTGCGGTGGTAGCTGGGGCGGAATCGGTGGTGGTTCCGGCTGCGGCAGCTACGGCGGCCAGGGTTGCGGCAACGTGGCCGTGCAAGGCGAGCTCCCCGTGTGCGGCACCACCCAGGTCTGCGGACAGGTGCCCATCATCGGCTGCGTGGAGTACGGCGGCCCCGTGTGCGCCGGTGGCTGCGTCAGGATCTGCGGAGAGTGCCAGGGTTGCGGCTGCGGCTGCGGTGGTGGCTACGGCTACTAATTTATTTTCATACAGCCAAAACGACAATCTGCGATGCCCAACCTATCGTCATTATTTTTTTGTTTATTAATGAACTGTAAAATTACATGCTGAATCAGAATTTAAATACTTTTCTTGTACCTTATTTTTATACATATTTATGTCGTGGTTCGGAAGATGGGCAGCAGCATCATTCCGTATATTGACGTCCCTGCGCTAGCCAACCCGCCTGCCAGGCGTGGCGAGTATAGCATCAAACCCTCATGATCATAGTTATCCATTAGGGAGGCATTTATCCCGCAGTGGACGTCCCACGGTTGAGATGATGCTGTGGGTCTCGTGCGTAGGTGTGCTCTTGCCAGTAAATGCAGTGAATCTTCTGGAAGATAGGTAGTAGTGTCATTCCGTATATCATTATCAACATCCCGTACTGCAATCGCCAACCCGCCTTTCAAAGCGTGGTGAGTATGGCATTTATGTTAAGCAGTAAACGTGCTACAGCTAAGATGGTTATTGTTTTTTAACACGACATCAAAAAGTACAGGAGGAAAAAAGTGAGGTTATATTCTACGCAGGTTGGTGGTACAGGTTAGAAAAACACGTCATCGGAAACGTGGTTATTATTTTAGAAAATATCAAATGAGTCTCAAATAAAGAAGTTACATGCTTGAAACGATAAAAACGTACTAAAGAAGTAATAAAAGGAGAGTGGAGTAAAAAGAAATCAAGTTATGGTCAAGTTTTGGTAAGTTCATGAAAGTGATTTTTATAAGCGCATTAGTTCCATTTTATACTTCATTCTAAAACATCCAATTGTTTTAGCGTACGCTGTTCCAGCATTTAGTGGCAGCAAATCGGAACGAACCACGGAAGGCAACGGATTTATGCCTTGGCGTCAGCAACATCAGGTGAGTGTTCTGTCGCCTAGGGTACCGGGTGCAATCATTATCCCATTTGAGCTTGCTGTAGAGGTAAGCTGGAGTCTCACTTAGAGTCAGGACAAAGAGCAGTGTTGCAAGGTGCAGTTCTCTACGAGCTTTCATTTTCAATAAATTTGTTGAGTTAAGAAATGGTGTTATAGGGCGTGAGGAGGTACTGAGAAGCAGAACCCTTTATTTTACACCACATTAAAAAATATACAAACAAATAAAGAACCATAAAATACAAAACCCGATTCCGATTGGTTGGTTTATGCGTGGTTATTAGGGTTGAGAAGCATTTTTCTCCAGGACCACAGCTCAAAGCTCCACTTGCACTCTCACGCTTTCAAAGTCTCATGTCCACGTCACAACCCTTTTTTAAAAGCTTTTATTTAGTTTCACCAGTCCCGATGTCTGTCTGTAATCAAATCTTGCAAGTTAAATTACACCCACTTCCCGGTTACCGATTCGGCTGAAATTTTGCATGCATGTGTAAATCGGGTGACAATACAAAATTATTATGACATGGAGCTGATTTGATGATCGAACCAGAAGGTGGCCGTAGGAACTCGATAGGTAAACGACTCGTTTGATCCTAAGCACTTTGGTGATAGATGAAAACCAGGGTCTGATGATCGAGATTTTTAACTTTTTAGTTATTTTATTAACAAGTAACGAGCTTCTAGCTGAATTGCACTTAACGTTTGGCCATCGCCCTACGCGTGCATTATGAAAACATGTTTCGAATGATGATCACTTCTGCAGCGCACCCGAAATGTTCGCGAAGGCGCGTACGGACGCGCAAGCGACCATTCGTAAGAAAGTTGCTTCTCTATAATAATATAATTAAATATGTAGATCAAAATTTATAGTAATATTAAGCAAAAATAAATAAAAATCAGATTATATAATACCTAAATATTTGTTGCTTATTTAGATTATAATAATTGTAATTTATTTTATTTAATAGATCTGAACTGTAATTTACTTAATTTTGTCTCAGTTTACTATGAATTTTGATCTTTATTTTTTAATTTTATATTATTTTTCGATAATTGTGTGTTTTTGTGTCTCATTTAAATGTGTGATGTGGATTTGAAATTCTAAATAAATGAGTTAATCAAAATCCAAAATTATTGGAAACGGAAGATCTTCTTTGTAAACTTTATGGGTCCCTTTAGTTTGAGTAGGTTATACTAGTAGGTTTACTGAAATCTATTTACTTATAGTTAAGAAATTATAGAATTAAAAAGCTACATTTGCTGTTGTGATTTATCTATATTCGTTGAGTTGCCAAGGTCGTATGTGTAGATTATCAATTCAGTTGATTTATTAGTCTGCATCATGAGGAACTTAAAGGCCACCGTAACCGGCACCGTAACCGCAGCCGCAACCACAGCCGCATTTCCTCTCAGAGATGCCGATGTTGCAGCCACCGCAGTCGTAGCAGACAGAGCCTTGACCGCAGGTAGGCAGGCAACCCTGCAGACCAGTGATTCCAATGAAGGGCAGCCTGCCACCGAGACAGAGTTCTCCCGCGTACTCGTTCTCAGACTGCAAGGAGATGCCGGGGCTGCCGTTGGATGAGCTGGTGACGACAAATTGGCCGCCGCTGGAAGTGATGCCGCCACTGCCACCGCCACCGCAGCCGCATCCGCAACCGCAGCCCCATCCGCCGTTCCATCCGCCTCCGAGGGCATTGACGGCGTGCTGTTGAAAAAAAAATTGTTTTTGATGTTCTTTCTCATGAATAAAAGGGACTAGGCTAGTATCTGTGCTGGACAAGCCTTATCTATCAACTAATGTCCCAGGTATTGCAATGCACAGCATGAATACCAATAGCGACTGTGTTCAAGTTTTGTGATTACAAACCAAGGAAATACCAGCGCCTAGCTACCTCCCAGTGGTTAGGCATTATGCTGAGACGTGACCGATTTGCTACTGTAGCACATAAACACAATACTTTTTGTGTAATATATATATACTTTTTTGTGTAATATATATACTTTTATTTGTTATTTTAGCAGAAAATTGAAAAATGAAAAAAATGAAAAATGAAAAATGATTTATTTCAATAACTTAATCTTAAATGTACATTTCAGTGGTATGAGGCTCCTTTTAAGTATGTATAATATACCTGTGCTAGGAGACCTCGCTCTTCCTCGGTACTTACGAAAACATATTTTATGCAGACAAACTAATACTAACACTTATTAGAACCATATTAAATATATAGATAGCAGAAATTTGAATAATAAATAAATAAGAAAAATGAGTATACGTGCGTGACAGAGTGTATGTGTGTGTGTGCGTGTGTGTGTGTGTGTGTGTGTGTGCGTGTGCGTATGAGGTGTGTGTGTGTGTATGCTTAGGTCAGTTATGATACTACTTTTATAATATTTTCCACTTCCTCGTAACCTAATGTTTGTAGCCATTCCCTTATATTTTTTTTACAATTATGTTTGTTTTCATGGTAGATATTAAGTTTTTTGTTGATACAGTTGTAGATGTAAGCAGATTGTGTGTCATACTGTCTTGAAGCAAATTTAGATCGCGCATTATGTGTAGGCAACATCCTGTGTTTTCTGCGTTTTGTTAGTACGGAGGGGTCATAGATGTTGTCTCTGTGTACCTTTAACACTACATTTAAGACATAGAGCTTCCTTATAGATAAAAGTCCTGATTCTCGGTAAAGCATATCAGTTGGATAACGGTATTTTTTAAAATACATAACCTTTAATAAGGACCTTTGTGCTCTTTCCAGTGCTAAAAACATTGTCTTAGTAGCTCCACCCCAGACTGGTATACAATATGTCAATATAGACTGTACTAAGGAAATATAAATTTTATTTAAAAGATCTTTTGTTGCTATGTGTCTTAAAATTTTGAAAATCCAAATTAGTTTACGGACTCTAGCCATAAGAAGTTCAATGTGAGCATGCCAAGAAAGTCGTTGGTCTATCATGATACCTAAATATTTACTGTTCGTAACTTTATTGACACATGGGCAGTTGCAGTATGGGCTAGTTTGGGAGCATTTGTGTATTTTTAGGTTGAAATCAGAGTTTGGTTGGCTGTTTACATATTTGCTAAAAGTCATATAATTGGTTTTTAGAACATTGAGGGTCAGAAGATTTTGGTTGAGCCAATTTGAAGTTACGGTAAGTCCTTTTTCAGTTTTTTTTTTAAGGTTGTCCCAGGATGAGCCAGTAAAGACAATGGCAGTATCATCAGCGTACGAGAAGAATTTAGCGTTGTCGATCTTAAGTTCGCAGAGGTCATTTATATATATTAAAAATAGTGTGGGGCCTAGGATGCTACCCTGTGGTACACCAAAATTATAATCAACTACTTATAATTTATTCTTTCACTGTGTTATTATTGTGTGTGTGTGCTATACAAGCAAATAAACGAATATCTATGTCTATGAAGTAAAGTAAATTATTTAATATTTGATTTTGAATCATTAAGGAAAATACCAAACACTTGTAAGTGGCCCCACTAATATTTGTTTATTAACACCCTTGTAAACTTCGCCATAATACCCCTGGAGTAGTCGCGGTAGTTTAAATAATAAATCCCAAAGTAAATTGACGGCATGAGGCTCATCAACTAAAATGACGATTTTATTAATAATGTAGCCTTAATTAAAGAAAATAATTCAATGTTCTGATGAACACACGTAATGTGGAATAGCAGGGTAAACAGGGGAGTTAATGTTAACATAGGTACCAACATAGCGTCAATACGTAAGGCAAACGACACGAAAATGCGATAAACAAAGTATTAAATAAAATATCTGAATGGTTGATTTACCTGAGCCAGGAGTGCGAAGGCACAGATGACAAGAGTAGTTTTGAATGCCATGGTTAATGTCTTATTACAAATGTTGTAATGATAATTTTACTCAAAACCTCGTCCTTTTATACACACAAACATCATAATCTAACTTTTGAAGGTCTCACAATCAGGACCAACTTAGTCCTATCACCAAGGTCGCAGGGCGCTTAATCGGTGAAATTTCGAAACTGGCAAACACTGAACGCCTGAGACTGGTATAAATAATTGCCTTGATGATACAAAAATCATTCTGAAAACATCCTTCAGTACAAATCAACCATGTCTTCCTACGGATTCCTCCTTCTGTGCATCCAAGCTTGCTTGGTCTACGTAAGTACTTATTTTGCTTACCTACTTCACTCTCTTTTTGACAATCACTTTGCTAAAAAAAATATCTTGCTATTTCCTCCATCTTATACTCAATGGAGTGTTAAAGGGTCATCTTCATTATTAAAAGAAATGTGCTGCTTATGTTGTCACTACTTTGCTAGAAAAGCCCGGCGCTCTTCAATATTCTCTTACCCTTATTTTTAATCGAATGTTATAAGGATCATCTTCTTATGAAATAGAAACATCATCAAATCAACTTGACATACTGATGGGTATAGTACTCCCTTAGTTTGTGCCATCCATTACCATTCAGAGCTAGTCCGACCCATTGTCAAAACTTTATGTAACGATAAACAATTATATTGTTATGTTAAACGAGTTTTATACTCACGTTAATTATTCGTTGAAAATAGGTATCCAACGTGTTCAGTTCCTCCCAGGGGAAAACCTGTTTAACATAACAATGAATAGTGTAACTCACGAGTCATTTGAAAGTGAAATAAACAATATACTTTACATTGGAAAGTGAACATTACATTTATAACATTTATGATAACGCCTTATTTTCTGAACTTTGCCGACTGCCGTCAGTATTAAAATTGACAACAGTAACAAACAGTATACAAATTTACCATCGGCAACGTACTCGAGACTTTTCTTATTGTGAATATTTTTTCCTTAGAACGCTGTCAACGGAGCCTGCTGCGGTGGTAGCTGGGGCGGAATCGGTGGTGGTTCCGGCTGCGGCAGCTACGGCGGCCAGGGTTGCGGCAACGTGGCCGTGCAAGGCGAGCTCCCCGTGTGCGGTTCCACCCAGGTCTGCGGACAGGTGCCCATCATCGGCTGCGTGGAGTACGGCGGCCCCGTGTGCGCCGCTGGCTGCGTCAGGATCTGCGGAGAGTGCCAGGGTTGCGGCTGCGGCTGCGGTGGTGGCTACGGCTACTAATTTATTTTCATACAGCCAACACGACAAACTGCGATGCCCAACCTATCGTCATTATTTTTTTGTTTATTAATGAACTGTAAAATTACATGCTGAATCAGAAGTTAAATACTTTTCTTGTACCTTATTTTTATACATATTTATGCCGTGGTTCGGAAGATGGGCAGGAGCGTCATTCCGTATATCGACGTCCCTGCGCTCGCCAACCCGCCTGCCAGGCGTGGCGAGTATAGCATCAACCCCTCATGATCATAGTTATCCATTAGGGAGGCATTTATCCCGCAGTGGATGTCCCACGGTTGAGATGATGCTGTGGGTCCCGTGCGTTGGTGTGCTCTTGCCAGTAAATGCAGTGAATCTTCTGGAAGATTAGTAGTAGTGTCATTCCGTATATCATCATCAACATCCCGTACTGCAATCGCCAACCCGCCTTTCAAAGTGTGGTGAGTATGGCATTTATGTTAAGCAGTAGACGTGCTACAGCTAAGATGGTTATTGTTTTTTAACATGACAGCATTTTTACTTTTATTCAGCGTATAAAAAACGCGTAGGATGTGTTTTTGGTATGAGCCAAAGCTAATCCCTTAAAAGGATCTATTTATTTAAGGTAAACAGGCACATACGAGGCTTCAGCAGCGTAGTATCTAGATTTTCAATAGTTTTAGCAAACAATACAAGATCAACAGCAAGGTGCAAATAGGTCAGGCACCTTTAACATTTTCGACACAATTGCCGTTGGGTGCCCGCAGTAGAATGTTCGTGGATGCAGTATTAAGAGTAGTAAGTACAGTAGTAAGCGCCTGCTAAGGGATACCTATGGAAGATGGGCAGCAGCGTCTTTCCGTGTATCAACATTCAACATCCGGTACTGCATTCACCAAACCGCCTGCCAAGCGTGGTGAGTATGGCGTCTACCCCTGGATATCCATGAGGGAGGTCTATGTTCAGTAATGGATGTATAACGGCTGAAATGAATGATAGTTAATGAATGACACCACAATAGTCCTAGGGCATCTTCCACGACAGCTATAAAAAGCTTGGGTGAAATTGTGTCTCCTTGTCGCACTCCTTTTTAATCGGTATACGTTCAGTGAAGCTGTTCAGCCAAACCTGCATTTTTGCCAAGCTACACACATCCCAACGTAGATCCACATTACGTCATTGTGGCGGCGATGGAGAGGATCAACCACGGACCCCATGCTCGACGCAGTGGAATGCCTTCTCGAAGTCTACAAAAGCAATTAAAAAGGCAGATTGGACTCGTGGCTTTTTCCAAATACACATCTTCCATTAAAAATACTTAAAACGATTTTAAAAAAGCTATTTTCATCATCGTCATTATTTTTTTTTGTTTTTATCGCACACTATGTAGGGTCGGCACCACACGATTATTTCTTCTATTCTCCACTATCAGCCGTCAACTCGACACTAACTCCTTTCTTATTCTTATTAGCTATCATCTTTTACACAATCTATCTTATCTTTGCCCTTTTGCTCCCTACATAATCTACTAACAATAATTCATATTAAACCCGAACACATTTTTCGACACAAGACATTCATCCCTACACAAAATCATTATCTCAGCCGAAGGACTGCTATCCACTTTACTGCTAGACATAGGCATCCCTTATGGATCTTCAAATTCATGAGAAACCCTCTCATACTGTTGTCATACTCATCTCGTTTGCCAGGCGGATTGGCGAGCGCAGTATGGAGTGTTGATACACGGAAACACGCTGCTTTCCATCTTCCGGAGGTATCCCTTGGCTACAACGAAAGGCAACATTCTACAGTCGGCAACCCAAGGCAAGCGATAAAAAATCTGGTCTAAAAAGGTAATTTCAGTTGACAATAATAGGGTCACATGCAATGGAATTTAACTTGCACGTGACAGATCAAGTCTTTAGGTATCAGCTATTTAGATTGTGCAACATTATTGGATTCTTCGGAGAACACGTGGAGAATTTGAAAAGCCGTGTGGTGCCGGCAGTAGAATGCTAAAACGACTATTCTCTAGCTAGTTAACGCACCGTACTGCGAGAGATTCTCAGAAACATACTAGTGTGGAGTGTTCTGACGCGTCATAACCCCCAGCACCGTTCTGTTGCCGATGGGAATCGATCGATCACCGTCACTACAGAACGCGTCCCGACACGCTGCGCTTTATTAATATAATTCTAATCATACTAAATTTACGATATATGTGTGGTCGAGACGCGCCCCGACACAATAATATAATTCCCGCTTAATACCAAGACATGTTGACAGGGCATGAAAATAAATTATATTTAGTCCATCAGTTAGGTAATACTGTCATAATTCTGTACCGAGGGATGTCCGTCGGCGCGTAGATACCAGCTGTCCCTCCTTTCATACCCATGGATGCAGTAAGAGCCTGCTAAGGGATACCTGCGAAAGATGGGCAGCAGCGTCTTTTCGTGTATCTACGTCCCGTACTGCGCTCGCCAACCCGCCTGCCAAGCGTGGTGAGTATAGCAACAACCTCTCATGGAGAGAGGCCTGTGTTCAGTAGTGGACGTTTTACAGTAACTTCCGTAACGTCAGTAACTTCCGCCGCAATTGAAGAGAGTGAAGAACCATGCCAGAAACAAAAAGAGATGAATATATAAATGGGTCATACCCACATTATCCTCTTATAATGACAACATGCGAATTTAAATTGGACTTTTTCCAGTGTCAATCTATATTTGCACTCATTCATCCCAAACCACAGAACCCAACTCAAGGCGACAGCGTACGTATATACACGTATATTATAGAGTATGAGAGCAGTTCGGGCATCCGGAAACTCCCACGTGACACGCATTTTAAAACCTAAGGTCTTGCATGCTTGTTTATAAACGAGTGATTATGTCTGGGTTAAAGTCGAGCCTAGTGTCCAACATCAACCCTAAATCGCGTATCGCATCCACGCGCTCGAGTGTAGACTCGTCAAGAAAGTAAGTGTGGCGAATAGGGGAGCGACGGCGAGTGAACGTGATAATCTGGAACTTCGAGACGTAGAGAGGCAGGGAGTTATCAGCACTCCATGCCACACAGTCGATGTCGTTTTGAAGAGCCTGACAATCGGTGTTCGATCTAATCGCTGCGAACAGCTTCAGTTTATCTGCGAGTAGGCATTTTGAAGTTTTTCTTTACTTATTGTCTTTTTCATCATTTCAGCTGTTAAACGACAACTACTGAAGACAGGCCACCCTCATGGAACTCCATGACAGGTGGTTGCCATACTCACCACGCTTGGCAGGCGGGGTGGCGAGCGCAGTATGGGATGTTAATACACGGAATGACGCTGCTGCCCATCATCCGGAGATGTCCCTTAGCAGGCTCTTACTGCATCCACGTGCATAAAAGAAGGGGTAACATTCTATTATTATTTATTGTCTGTCTGCGACAGCTGAATATACAAACAGGACTTAAAATTTGGTACAGTCAGAGAAACCCTACAAACTTAGTTGCACTAGCCGCGCTCCGCAGTTGAACCCGCGTAGTTCCCATTCCCGTAGGAATACGGGGATAAAATATAGCTTATGTTAGTTAAGATATAGATGTAGAGATATAAAGAAATGTAGATATAATACTTGTATTATATATTTTTATTATGTTTGCAAACGGAACTGAAGGAGATAAAATAAGTGGAGACCCTTTAATTTCCATCTAAGACACACATTTTAGTTCCGATATCGGACAAGTTTAATAAATAAAT
Organism: Pasiphila rectangulata; assembly: GCA_963082625.1. Taxonomy (NCBI): domain Eukaryota; kingdom Metazoa; phylum Arthropoda; class Insecta; order Lepidoptera; family Geometridae; genus Pasiphila; species Pasiphila rectangulata. The sequence continues at coordinate 26,913,678 of OY720235.1, forward strand.
AAACAATTAATAAAATAAATAAGAGATTGTGATTATCCGTCGATATACACCTCCCAAAACTCAATAACACGGAACCCACCACTAGTTTGGTTACGCGAAAATAATTTTTCGACCCTCAATTGGTTTGCGTTTTGGCGGGAAAAACGGCGGGCGCTCCGCGTCGGCGCTAAGTGGATACTGGCTCGGTTTTTACAATGGAGCGTATCGTGATATTTACGCTCTGTGGAAAGGGATTGAATGAAGCTTGTCAGTACAATCATTCATAATTTAGTCTGTGTTCGGGATATACAGCGTAAAAATTATTTTCTATTAATTATTGATTTAATTTTATATAAAAAATACTTTTGTTTGTAATTCAAAATGTATTATCATATATCTACATGTTTTGCGGTATATACATAGTATGTGGTATAACCTCACTATATATAACATAACATTTAGGTGTCTTAGAACAAAATATTTTTTGATCGTAATTATAAAGTGCATTTTTTATGCATTTTTTTTGCGTAATCTTTTTTTTAATTTTAATTTAATCGAATAAAATTATTTTTTCTTGGGCTACGTAAATTTTATTTGTTATTGTCATTGTCAACTTCATTGAGAAGGCTACAAAACAAAGAAGAAGTTGATAAACACCATAGTTTAAAAATGACAATTGTTTTCGTGGAACGATGACTCAACGATGACTCACTGGTCAGTTTACTTACCAAAACCAAACGACGGCTAAAAAATCTTGGTAAGTAAACTGACCAAAACCAAACGAGCGGTTAGGGCTAAATAAAATATTGTAATTATAATTTTCATTACAATGTATGTAACTATGTATGTATTTAACTATGTTTGTTCGCGGAATCTTGCAACTCAATTTTGAAGCAGATATCTTTAACCAATTGGTTGAGCTCTCAATTGAGCAGCTCAATTGAGCTAAAATTTTGTATCCACGTTTTGTTTGGATGACAATGCATAGTCAGCTATGTAACGTCGCTCTAAATCCAACATGGCGGAACACCCAAGATGGCGGACTACTTACATTTAGGGTACTCCTATAATATGGGTATCAAATGACTCTTTCATTTGATACCCATATTATGCTTGCTGAGAATAACTCGAAAAATGAAATGACGTCACTCTGAATCCAACATGGCAGAACACCCAAGATGGTGGACGTTATTCTTAATGCACTCCTACAATATGGGTATCAAATGAAAGCCTTGCTGAGAATAATTTGAAAAATGAAATAACGTCACTCAAAATCCAATATCCAACCCAAGATAGTGGACTAGTTATTTTTTTAATGCACTCCTACAATATGGATATCAAATAAAAGGGCTTGTTGAGAGTTACTCGGGAAATTAAATGACATCACTCTAAATCTAACGTGGCGGTATGCTTTTAAGATGGCGGACTAGTTACGAAAAGTACTGTCGACCATGCTGTTGTATACTTGGGCTCGAAACTCTTCAAGTATATGTGGTGGTAGGGTAACATCATTAAAAGGTCTACTTATAGACTGGGTTTGGAGCTAGACTGTTCCAAATTAACCGGCAAACGACCTTGCAATAGTGATGCGTTGAATGAGATAAACAGACTGAGAAACACCTGTCCACTGATAACTTAAAAGTAAAAAATAAATTAAAATAAAAAAACTTTTAAACGAACAAGCTTTTATTTAAAAGTACTTAAAATAATAAAATAAACATTTTTCATAAAAGTTTAATGTCAAATTAAAACGTCTTTACAAAATTTATATTATATAATAGCTTGTCGCAAGATAGATAGATAGATAGATAGAAAATACTTTATTGCACACCTTAAAACTAAACATAAGATACAAAGTAGATACCAATACCTGCTTAAATTTTGCGACAAGCTATTATTTAATGCAAATTGTGTAAAGGCAGAGAGAGTAGTTAGCCGCCAGTGATAACTAATAAGTAAAAAATAAATTAAAAGTAATAAAAACTTTTTAACGAACAAGATTTTATTTAAAAGTACTAAAATTAATAAAGTAAACATTTTCAATTAATGTTCAATGTCAATTTAAAACTTCTGTACACAATATATGTATATTATATAAAAGCTTGCCGCAAGATAAAAAAAGATACGAGTACCTGCTTAAATCTTGCGACAATATATTATATTATAATAAAATGTGTAAAGACGTTTAAGTTGACATTAAACTTTTTTGGAAAACGTTTTTCAATTCTTTTTAGTTCTTTTTCTTTACTTGTTCGTTAAAAAGTTTTTTTTTACTTTTAATTTATTTTACAATCTATTCGCACTTATAAAAAATGTAAGGAGTTTACGCTAAAAAGTGCCTAACGATTTTTAAAAACTGGTAACTGTTTATTGTTTTTGATTTAAATTTATAATGATACGGAAAAAATTGTTAGGCACATTTCAGCTAAAGTTTCTTGACTTTCTACAGTTACCCGAACACTAGTCGAAGTTCTTAAGTAAGTGTATCTGTTAATGAGTCCACCACGTTTATATACAAATAAAATTATGAACCATTGCATTATTGTAGAAGTTTTATGTAGTCAAAATGTTGGCTTTACAAACGGTATAGGTACCTATGGTATGTTTTTATAATCCTTGGAAAACATTTTAAATATAATTTTCAAATAAAAATAAAGAACCTATTAAATTGAAAGCCTGTTTCGTTGTTGTGATTTCTTTATTTGATTTGCCAAAATTCGTCAGTTGTTTACGATCCAGTTCTAATGCTCGATTTCTGAGCAACCTGAATATTTTCGCACTAAGCCGCTTGTGTAACAACTTATAGACCATAACCCCCGCCGCAGCCGCAGCCGCAGCCGCACTGCCTCTCAGAAATGCCGATGTCGCAGCCGCCACAGTCGTAGCAGACGGATCCGCAGCCGCAGGTGGGAAGGCATCTACCTTGGAGCTCGACGATTCCAAGGAAGGGAAGTTGTCCGCTCAAGCAAAGCTCTCCCTCGTATCTATTCTCAGACTGGACTGAGATGCCGGTAGGGGAGCCTGGTGAGACGCTGGTGACGACGAACTGACCTCCGCTGGAAGTGATGCCGCTGCCTCCGAGACCGCCGCCGCAGCCGCAACCGCAGCCGCCAAGGCCACCCAAGCTACCGCCACAGCATGCGCCACTTACATTGACGACGTGCTGGAGAGAAATAACATTTTACATTAACATTGTATAATATACTAAATAATGCCTTTGAAAGTGACCGTCGCGAGGAGCTCGATAGGAAGCGTGATGAGCTGAAGGCTTGTGCACTAGCTAACATCCTGTAAAATTTTGTCGAAAGGTGCATTAACGTGCCGAAAGTGCTCTCGTAGCTTCTCTTATAAGAGTGGCTTTCATGTGCTAACTAAAGAGACCTTTTCTCTGAATGCACAGTGGCCATGGCCGAAATCGGCTAGGAAGCATCATCATCAGAGGCAAGCTGTCCACACTTTCACGCAGATATCTAATTATCACGATCTTCAGACACGAAGAGCCGACCAGAGAGAGAATATAAACAGCGGAAAATGGGCAGCAGTGTCTTTCAATGTATCAACAATCCGTACTGCGCTCGCAAACTCAGTACTTGGCAATCCATAGGGAGGCCTCTGTCCAGTTAAAACCCCCTCATGATCGGACTTGGCTTGTCCATGAGGAATACCTATGTCCAGCACTAGAAGACCTACGGATTAATGTAAACAAGGGAACAGGCGAATCAACTTATTTTTTTTAACGTCGAAAGCAATTTAACTAACTTCTCTCCTAACTAGTAGACAATTTTATAACAAGAATATAACTCTTGAAACTATCATGATTGGGTACACTTTATTTATGGCTTTATAAAAATTTATCCGTGATCATGGCGTATTTCATCATCTCAGCCGTAAGATTGTTGTCCACTTTCACTACTGGGCCTCCATGGAACTTCAAGATTATGAAAGGGTTGTTGCTAAATGCGGTAAATATCCCGTACTAAATATTGCATTTAATGAGACAAGGGGTTGACAATAACATTTACAATAGCAGAGGACCTTTAGCTAACCGCACGATAAGTTGTTCGACGTGAACTTATGCTAGATAGAATACATTTTTTTACCTGGACCATGATGGCGAGGGCACAGAGGACAAGAGTAGCTTTGGCTGCCATTGTTACTTTCCTATTACAGTTGTAATGAGAATAATATTTTTCAGAAGTACGTGTCCTTTTATGCATAAAACGAACAACTTACCTAACAACTGAAGGTCACAGAATCAGGACCAACTTAGTCCTTCAAGGTCGCATATGTGCTTAATCAATAGAACTACAAAATTGAGAAACATTGACGCCACAAACTAGTATAAATAATTCACTTGATGTTTCAAAAATCATTCTGGAAACATCCTTCAGTCCAAACCAACCATGTCTTCCTACGGATTCCTCTTCCTGTGCATCCAAGCTTGCTTGGTCTACGTAAGTATTTCGCTTGATTAATTCTTCACAACCATTTTGTCTGATGAAATTTTAGGGCCCTAATAATTTTCAATTTTGAGGCATTTTAAGTCTGTTTTGATTTTACAACGGGACGCTAAAATCGGCCTAGCAAGATATAGAAATAAACATGCAGAGTCAGCAACGCTAAGCATTTTATTTCTAAAACTTTGTAATTCATCATCATTAACCAGGCCAGTGTTACAACTCACGTCTCCATGCCGAAAACTTTTCAATTTAATTGTCGTTTACCCAACCTTGATAATAACAATCAAAGATTCACTTCTAAGGTTCGGGCTATCTCTTGATCGTCGTGAAAGAATTGCGAAGGCTCAATTTACAGTCGCCACACATTCTTCGTATTGTTAATAATTATTATCTTGATTTAGACTGCCGTCAACGGCGCTTGCTGCGGCGGTCTCGGTGGTGGCCTCGGCGGTGGCCTCGGTGGTGGTGCCGGTGGCTGCGGTAGCTACGGCGGCCAGGGCTGCGGTAACGTGGCCGTCGAAGGCCAGCTCCCCGTGTGTGGTTCCACCCAGGTCTGCGGACAGGTGCCCATCATCGGCTGCGTGGAGTACAGTGGCCCCGTGTGCGCCGCTGGCTGCGTCAGGATCTGCGGAGAGTGCCAGGGTTGCGGCTGCGGCTGCGGTGGTGGCTACGGCTTATAATTTATAAACCAACATGACAGACTGCGTAACCCTACAAATGAACCGGCTAATAAAATGATGATCTAGATTTGCAATACTTTAATTTATCTTTTTAAGTACCCCTAAAGATAATTGATACCAACTCTCGATATAACAAATAAACTACTTTTGTATAGTATATAATCATTCCCAAAATGAATGCACTTTTTTCGTGCATTACGTAATGTAACTTTAACAAACACCTACTCAACATATGAGCTACTAGCAGCCTAATCGGCAGAACATTTCTGGGCTACGTGGAATCAGTTCCAACGTAGTGCACGTGTGTACAAACCTTAAGCAACAGAAGTCACTGAACTGTCACTGTATTGCGAGATTGTAAAAACATACCATGAAATCCTCAAGTAACAGAGGTCACTGGACTCCATGTAGTGTCTAAAGACCCAAGGAAACTAGCTAGTGAACTACTAATGGACCTTTTGAAAGTCCTAGTGTGGAAAATAAACATAAGTACATACATCAAATCGCAATTAAAAACACAGTGACTTTTATGACTTAGGTGATGACAGATATGACAATTTAAATTTTTCGATGTCGCTACTCGTGAAATTGCTAACATTGTATCAATGGCAAACCTGTGATCAAAATTCCCACTTCACCTAATCATACTTTTAGAATGCAAATGCTTGAGCTAGATAATTATGCCAAAATCGATATATGTTTACCTATGTAGGTACAATATTTGCGGAGTTGCCTCGATTTCTCATGGATCCCATCATTAGAACTGAGTTATACACTCTCGGACTCCTATTTTGTTTGATGGATACCGTTGGAAGTCAATCACATAAATAGGATTGGAAGCATTCACGTAGCGACCCAAGTACATATAATATGGATACACGCTTGTTTGGTTTTGGCAACGCTCGAGGCCAAGATTTTTTAGCCGTTGTTTGGTTTCGGCCTCGCTCGTTGCCAGTGGTGTAACGTTCCACCAAAACAATTATTATTCGTAATCTTGTCTTGTCTTGTCTTTTTATTTTATGTTATTCGTAATCTTGTCTTGTCTTTTTATTTTATGGCTTTTGTGTTTGGCTTTACACAATTCCGCCAGTGTCAAGTTAATTTATAAATTTTTATGTTATTTGACTGGCCATGTAGGCGGCCATTTTCTCAAAAATATTATTATATTGGTGACTGTTTTGATGCCTTCTGAGTGAAGTTGACAATGATAATAACAAAAAAGTTGACAGCGCCCAAGGAAAAATAATTTTAATCGATTAAATTAAAATTATAAAATTTATCGGGCGGAAAAACAAATAGAATTACGATTATAATCATATTTTATATTAAGGGTGAGGATATACTACAAACTATGTATAAAAGCAGAAAATATAGTAAGATGATAATAAATTTTGAACTAAAAAGGAACATCTCATTGTCAGCTGATGTAATTTTTACTCTATGTTGTGAAAATATCCCGACACTATCCCGAACACAGACTAAACATGAATTGACGTATTGACAAGCTTCATTCAATCCCTATCCATAGAGCATAGATACACAACAAGTTCCCATTGTAAAAACGAGCTAGTAACCACTTTAGCGCCGACGCGGACGCTGCAGCCCATCTTCCGAAGGTATCCCTTGGCAGATTTTTACTGCATCCATGGGCAAGAGAGGAGAGGCAACATTCTACTACCGGCACCCTACGTCAATGTGAAGATTAAATTTTGACAGAGCATGGGACTAGCTCAGCATGGTTATGGATGTCATAAACTAAGAGAGGGCTATGCCCAATAGTAGGTCAAGTAGGTCTGTTATTACTAGGTGTTACGAATGGAAGCAGCCTGCATCCACCTCCGTCCAACACACCTTACCTGGTCATCCGCTCCATCTTGTTGGTGCACGTCCTACGCTGCGCTTGCCCCACTTGCTGGTACTTTGCCTCCACTCGAGAAATTTTCGACCCCATCGGTAATTTTTCTTCGAGCTTCATGCCCCGCCCATTGACTCTTAAACGTGCTAATCTGTTTGGCTATGTCGGTGACCTGAGGTCCTTTTACGCATCTCTCTCATTTCCGCTTCGATCCCATAAAGAAAAACTGAACAAACATTGAAAATTGAAATTGAAAATTCATTTATTCAGATAAGACATCCATTTTGTTAGTAACACATAATAAAATTGAGAATGGTTAGTAAAGTCACAAAACAGAACAAAAACAAAAAAATAACAATAATAATACCTAATAATTAGTTTGTTATTTGTATAGTGTACCACACTTAAGTAGAACATTTTCAAAAAAAATAATAACCTTATCATTTTTTTTTTATTAACCTAATAATTATTTCAGCTATGATGTCATGAGGATATTAATATGAGCTAATTCAAAATGGCATTTTAAAATGGCATTAGTTATTAGGTAAGTAGTAAGGCGAGCGGCCGATGTTGGTTTACAACCCAGTGATGCCAGAATTGAAACCAAAACTATCAGTTACAAGTGCAAGTAAACTGTGGGTGCTGGCGCAGGTGCGGCGCATCAGTGACGCGATTCTTTTGCAAAAAATTTAGTTCATGTCATTAACATGTGCATCTGTAAACAATCCTGATGCGCTACAGAACCGCGGCAGACCCATCAGCATCCTGAACCCGTTATTATACTGGACCCGTAGGGCACTGTAGGCCTTCTGCGTATATCGAACGCACAGGCTGCACGTATAAAAGCTTTGATAAAACGCTTCAAACCAGAGTCAATTTGACTGAAGCAGAACACCGTGCAAACCTACGGGCCAACATATTGCATCTAACCGACAGAGCCCTACGTTCCCTCTCAATATCAGGGCCTTTATTCGGGTCATCAGTGACCCAGTGGCCCAAGTACTTGAACTTTTTTACCTATAGTCCATAACATAGCCCTGTCCATACCTCGTATCGTGATTATTCATAAGACCAGTAGTGAAGGACCATGTCTAGGATCCATAAGTCATCACAAGTCATCACAATCACTGGAAACAAATTGGTCCCATTGTCGATCTAATTTCAAGACCTCTGTGGCGCAGTGGACGAAGGTCCGCTTGCGATGATTGAAGAATCAAGAATGTCTGTACGATCTGCTTGTAAGGGTGTTCTGGATGATTTCTATATAATAAAATGAAATGAAAAATCATCATTTCAGCCGTAGGACGTCCACTGCTGGACAAAGGCCTCCCTCATTGATCTCCAAATACTGCGGTTGGAAGCCGTCTGCATCCACCGCCGACCAGCAGTTCTCACTAAGTCGTCTGCCCATCTTGTAGGTGGACGTCCTACGCTGCGCTTGCCGATCCGTGGCCTCCATTCGAGAACTTTGCTGCCCCATCGGCCATCTGTTCTGCGCGCTATATGGCCTGCCCATTGCCACTTCAACGTGCTAATCCGTTTGGCTATGTCGGTGACCCGAGTTCTTCTACGTATCTCCTCATTTCTGATTCGATCCCGTAGTGAAAATGAAAAATATCTAGTTTTAATTCCGCTAATACTGAGATGCATATGCACCGCCCTCCCGCCCGCGGGAGGGCGGTGCATATGCATCATTAAAACTAGATATTTTTCATTTCATTTTATTGTCTTATGTATTTCCGCAAAGTAACACCTGATTCTATTAATGATTTCTATATAATAATAAAAAACCTATCTTTGAAGTATAATGTGTTAAGTATATCAGTTTATCCCGTTCATCTAGTACCCAAGCTCTGCCTAGCTTGGGACTAGATGATGCTGTTTGAATTGTCCAGCATTTTTTTTTATTTATTTCAAGTAAATGTGCATTTACTTAGCTTAAAATATTAGCGTTTATTTACTGTTTTCTAAACTCTGTTCTGATGGTGGGATCTATGAGGAATCAAGGAATCCCCACAGGTATTTTAGGCATACATTTTTGCTTTTTACAGCGTTTTTGGTATTTTTTGAAACTTACTTGTTGTGCATTTTCATTCAAAAAGTACGATTTGGTGAACTGATGTGATAAAAACATTGTGAGGAAACCCGCAGCGTAGAGCTTCAGACGAATTGACTTGTTCACTCCTCTGATTGATAGCCGACTAAGTTGCATGGATGGTTTAGGTGCAGACAATGTCCTAGGCACTGCAGCGTCCCGTACAACATGAAAACCAGTTGTTGAAACTGTATAAATCATCTATAAAAATGTTAATCGAAAGGGGTTAACGGCAAATAAAATCCACCGGCTAAAACAAATGGTTCAAGACAGATATAATACCATGACCAAGCAAGCTTGGATATTATAGGAGGAAAAGCCCGCAGGAAGACATGTTTAATTTGAACTGAAAGTATTTTCAGAATGCTTTGCCCAACATTAAGGCAATAAATTTTACCCATTCAAGGTTTCACAATTAAAGTCTAGTATCAATGAAACAACAAGGTCAATTTCTAAACTTTTTTTTCATAAAACGTGCGTGGATCATGGAAAAATTATTTTCGTATTTCTTTTAAATGTGATTTCGAAACTATAACTATGCAATGATGATGTTGCTCGTGTATATAAAGGAGGTAGATACATTGTTTTAAGTACATTCTTTGTTTCTATAACTCTTAAAAAACAACAATGGCAGTCAAAGCTTTCTTCGCCCTCAGCGCCCTAGTTCTGGTCCAAGTAAGATTAAACATCAATTATTTTTAAAAAAAATCGAGTCATGACGGGATTTCGGATAGATGTAAAAGATTTTTAATTTAGCATTTGTTCCATAATTATTAATAAAAATTGGGTAAGCTGCAACTCTAAACATATACTACGTAATCGCCACAGTAACGACTATTCACCACAGACACCACAGTCACCCCAGTCATCACAGTCGTTCCAGTCACCGCAGTCGTGACAGTCGCCCAGTAATTGTAACTCGCACATAACCAAGCGTCACTCGTCACCTCTTGACCGATCGGTTTTATCCCCCGTAAAAGATGTTTCACATCAAAAATATTTTAAGTGACCTTCATTCAACTGCTGGGCAAAGGCCACATTCCCTCTAGACATCTTACCTCTCGATCTGAATCGCTTCTGACTAGCCGACCAGGTACTAGTCCAGTTCGTCTCGCCATCTCCGTTTGGGTCTGTCGTCAATATTTTCATTAATAACATCTTAATTATGATCATTACCTTGCCCTAAACTCATGCATTGTCGAATCGTCGTGACATATCCCACTCACCAAGTTCAGACCATGAGGGGGTTGTTGCCATTCTGCTTAGCTTGGGGCTAGGTGATGCTGTGTGAATTGTCCAGCATTATTTATTTATTGATTTATTTATTTATATTTGATATTCATAATGTACTAGACGTTGCAGTAAATGGGACATTGTTAGATGGATTAGGCTCGCCCCGCACCTATCCTTCTAGCTTAATTAGCAATTAATCAGGGGAAAGAACCGATCAATAAGACGAGAAGATGACTAAACCGCGGGCTTTTACGGTAAAGCAAAACATCATGAGGTTCACGTTTTCACGTTTTATTTTACCATAGAAGTACTAACTAAACCAAACCAATAATTGACTACCCTTGACTATCCGCTGACTCTGACAACTAAGCCAGTGAAATGCGATAAGAAACTCACAATTGTTTTTCCACTTTCAGTCCGCATTCTCGAGTTATTGCGGCACCGGCATCAACCTCGGAGGTAACCTCGGTGGCGGCTGCGGTTGTGGCGTAGACTCCACTGGTGGCAACTTCCCCACCGCCAGTATCTCCCCCAACGCTCCCAACGGCATCGCAGCAATCTCCGACAACGAGTACGAAGGACGACTGTGCCTCGCCGGCAACCTTCCCTTCCTCGGAACCGTTGCTCTCCAGGGTCTCCTGCCTACTGAAGGTCTCGGCCAGGTTTCCTATGGCTGCGGTAACGGAGAAGTTGGCATCATTAGAGAGACGGGCAGCAACACTGGTATCACCAGCCCCGGCACCTACCAGCCTGGCCCCGCAGCACTGAAATGCGGCTGCGGCTGCGGCTACAGAGGTCTCACATTGTGAATCACTTGATATTCTTAATACAGGACATAAACGAAACTTTGCATCAACCATATTTTCTTGTTTCTCCCTAAAATATCCCTTCAAATTAATGATGTAGAAGCATTGAAAGGGACAGGTAAAAGAAGGCATGCTACGAAGGTGAAAATGTTGACATGGATAATATGTGGGGTGATGAGAATGGAGTGGAATTTAATTAAGAAATTAAAAAGTAAGAGGAAGCTTGAAAGTAGCGCGTAGTGACGGAAAACAGAGAAGTAATAAATAAGTTGCCGTGGTATGGACTATGCGTGATATGTATCGAAGAGAGCGTTTAATATGATTGTGGATGGGGAGATCTAGGAAGAGGAAGGCCAAATAAGATCGATTGATTGTATGAACGAAGATAATGAAGTAGGTAGTGAATATCCTCCTCTCTTGCCCGCGAGTGCAGTTAGAACCTGCCAAGGGATAACTCCGGAAGATGGGTAGCAGTGTCTTTCTGTGTATCGAAATCTCGTACAGCATTCGCCATTCCGCCTGCCGTGCGTGGCGAGGGTGGCAGTAACCGCCTCAAGATTTTGCAGATCCATGAGGGAAGGCCTTTGTCAAGCAGTGGACGTCTAAAACAGTCCTACGGACGAGTTGATGATCATAGTGATGACGATTAACAGAAAAAAGCGCCATCTAGGCTGTTAGGCTGTAAGAAACTAAAATTAAGTTTTTTTCTTTTTTATGGAAACGTCCTCATTTTCATGTCTGTAAAACACGTCGATTTATATTAAACTTTATCTGCACCTAAATGCCTGTAATTGGGAGAACACTAGCTCATGCTATGTGTTCACATCGGCATCACTGGTCGTTAACAATTACGAGGTAGCGGACCGGGTCGCACGCAAAGCTATTTATGAACGTATTCCTTACGAATGTGTTCCGGTATTTAGCGAAATTACATTTAATATCAAGGACACGTGCTGGCATAAGTGGAATGAGTACTTCCTAACCTAACCGATGAGTACTCGAAAAATCACGATAGATACAGGACTATACAGTGCGAGCTTCCTCGTTAGCCATGGTTTGTTGAATGCAAGTTAACGAGAAAGCTTATTGTTGCTTTGCTCAGATTACGTTCTGGGCACATTCCAACAAACAAATTTAAATTCTTGTTGAAATTAGCTGACACCACAAATTCTTCGAGCTGCAACATTATTTAAGGTGTTTATCACGTATTAACACTCGTGTGCCCGGAAGTCGGAACGCGACGCAGCGTCGTAGTTCTAGGTCATTTGTTAATAATAAAAGGTGCTTGTAGCCGTGTCTTGTCCTCACCATTAACTGAGGGGGCCAAGAAACTGCTGAATTTGTACCTAAGTCATTGTAAGAGATGTATATATATATATTATATATAAGATAATTTGATTTACTGAGTGATATAGTCAATGTTTCGCTAAAACTCTAATTAAATAAATAAAAAATCAAATAGTAGTATTTTCTATGGAAACGTCCTCATTTTCATGTCTTTATAGGACTTCCAATTATGTATATAAAACTTAATTTGCACCTAAATGTAGCTGCTCGTAATTCGGAGAACACTAGTCCATGCTATTTTTAACCGACTTAAAAAAGTGGAGGTTACCATGTCATCTGTATTTTAAAATGGTAAAAAGAAACCCTAATGGTATCACTTTTTCTGTCTGTCTGACACAAATAGATATCTCGAGAACTACTGATGCTATTGACTTGAAATTTGAAATGGTTGAAGATAACACTTTTTTACTAATTATAGCATATATGAAAATGTTAAAAAATATTCTAATTATGGTAGCAGGGGGACGGATAGGGGATCTCAAAATTTTGAAGTGAAGTTACTAGGTCGTGTCGGGTATCAAATTTAATTTGCACATTAATAAACATTTTTTTTTATTTTTCCTTTAAGCCATATCGTTTTTGAGTTATTTACAAAAATATTGAAAAAAACGACCGTTCCCCCCCTTATCTACGAAGTTTGCAGAAATAAACCCGTGATACTTTTATAGCTTATAGAAGTTTATGTAAAGTTTAAGGGAAAATTATAGCGAACTCTTTTATTTGTATAGTTTTTAAACAAGGAGGGGTGAAAGTGGGGTTTTCAAATTTTTTGTGAAGTTACTAGCTGATGTGGGGTATCATATGAAAGGTATTTATTTGCAAAATAATAAACACTTTTTAGTTTTCCTTTAAACCGTATCATTTTTAAGTTTTTACTAAAATGTTAAAAAAACTACCGTTCTAAAACCTTATCTCCGAAATTGTCAGAGATAAACCCGTGATATTGTTATAGCTAATAAAAATATCACTGGTTTATAGTTTGGGAACAGGAAACGCTTGGGTTTCATCAAGCAACTAAAACAATAACCGCTTGTACAGATGTTGCAACCGAAGACAGTGCAAATTAAACGTCGCTTATTTTCATAACTGATAGCGCAGCACTTACAAAAACACTGGGCAGATCAGACACCAGGTCTAAATTCGTTGCAGAATGCTACAGTGTCCTACAAAAACTAGCAAAAAGGCACGCAGGAAAAGTTAAATTGACAAAGAGTCACGGATTATGCACGGGGAACATCAGAGCCGATGCATTGGAAAAGGAAGGAGCTAGTATCACTCCAAACTCAGCCTCTGCAAACCTCTGACCACACAGATCAAAACCAGGCTTAAAATTAATTCTGAAAAAGAACGCCAGAAAATATGGGAACGCAGATCGGACTGCAAGCATACAAAACTAATGCTCAGAGAAACTAAAAGATAACCAATACTATACTCAAGATGACAAGACTAGACCTACGGATGATGGTGGGCATCATTACGGGACACTGTGATCTAAACCACCATCTTCTAAAGACAGGGGCCACAGACAGTGCACTATGTCGCGGGTGTCTCGAGGAGAAGGAGACAGTGGAACACATGCTATTGCATTGTACTGCCACAAAGGACGCCAGATCGGAAACGGTACTGCAGGAGCTCATAGAGTCATGCTCTTCTTCTACTACAATATCTGCATATCCTTCGGGAATTCTCATGGAATGCTGCCGGCCGGCCCAGAGTCCTTCTCCGGTACTTTAAGGAGTTGGGCTAGCTAGGTTCGGGCTAGCATCATGGGGGAAAATGCACAATACAGCCCAATGCGAGACGTCAGTGCAGATCTGGTTACTCCCACTAGAATTAGAATAAGAATTAGAATTGGATGAGTACACTATACAAATAAACAAATATACAGATTGAATACATTAAATCAAATATATGCATTTCTAAAATAATAAATAAAAATGTAAATAGGTCAATGAAAAATTACCATATAATTAATTACAAATCAGTTTCGCAAAAACTCTAACATAAATTTTTCCAATTCTAATATATATTTATTTCTCAGACATTATACATACAATGTAGTTATACAAATAGCATGGGTCAAATCTAGGTCCTCCTGGGTATATTGTGTGAGACTGGCGCCAGCGATGGGTTTGTATAAAACCTGTGTTACAGGTCGCCAGGCCCTCACGCCGCGGACTTAATACCTTCGTCGTCGAAATCAAATGATGTAAGAGGAAATTTTGTTTTAAATTAAATACTTGTGATGATCTCCTCTCATGCCCGTGGATGCAGTAAGAGCCTGCCAAGGGATACCTCCGGAAGATGGGCAGCAGCGTCTTTCCGTGTATCAACATCCCGTACTACCCTCGCCAACCCGCCTGCCAAGTGTGGTGAGTATGGCAACAGCCCCTCATGGAGATCCATGAGGGAGGCCTATTCAGTAGTGGATGGACCTTTTACGGCTGCAGAATTTTTCAAATCGGACCATTAGTTCCTGAGATTAGCGCGTTCAAGCAAACAAAGAAACAAACAAACTTCTCAGCTTTATAATATTTGTTAGGTTTTATTTTTTATTTCACTCAATAATTATTGCTTGCTTTTATACTTAGTTCTGATGATAGCATTTATGATAAATCAAGGGAAATATTCAAATATAAATAAGCTTAGTTAAAGACAATAAGAATAGTGCTGTTGGACACTATCTTTTAGTTTTTATTTTCATAAAACAAAGTTAGCATTGCCGTGAGGTGCCGGCATTAGAATGTTGCCTCTCCTCTCTTGCCCGTGGATGCAGTTAGAATCTGCTAAGGGTCTGCTCTGCTCCGGAAGATGGGCAGCAGCGTCTTTCCGTAATCAATATCCAGTACTGCGCTCGCCAACCCGTCTGCCAAGCGTGGCAAGTATGGCGACAATCCCCTCATGCTCTTGGAGATGTATGAGGTAGGCCTATATCCATCAGTGGACGTGGAGTCCTACGGCTATAATGATGAAGTTAGCATTAAGTTACTCAATAGCCAATCTGGCTAGATTGTAATATATTTTAGTATAGGTTTACTTTTGTTAACATTATACTGAATTTTAGAAGAAAATTGTAACGCATTTTACCAACAGCAACATGTTATATTTAATCATTGTAATCGGTTTTTTTTTGTTGCAAGATAAAAATAACCATTTATTTGTTTTTACTATTGTTATTTTTTTGTGTATTCTCTGCTGTTGACTGAAATAATAAATAAATAATTAATTAAAGTATGTACAGAAAATGGGATTATTTTGAAAACATCCGTCATTATTAGTATATTTTTTGTTGTTGTTAAACGAATTAGTGTCTGTTTGGAAAGCTTTTTATATTTAGTTCTAAGGTATTACTTTTTTATGTCATAATTATATTGTATTCTATTGTACATACATATGTCTAATTTTGGACAGACTGTGTAAACTTGTACCAGTTATTTAAACGCCTTAATGTACAACAGTTGAACAATAATAATAATAAATAAATAATAAATAATGCTGGACAAATCACACAGCATCATCTAGCCCCTAGCTAAGCAGAGCTTGTGTAATGGATACTAGATGACTGATATACTTAATACATTATACTACATAGATAGATATTTTTATTATAATATAGAAAAACACCCAGAACACTCTGAACAAATATCTGCAGATCATACAGACATTTGTCCCGAGGCGGGAATCGAATCCGCAACCCCTGGCGTCGCAGGCCAACCTTCGCCAGCTGCGCCACAGAGCTCGTCAATAAAGCTATTTCTGTATAGTTTCATGTTAAATTATCCTTCAGGCATTGGATCCTGAATTGGATCTAGTCCACAGCGGTCTAGTCTGGTATCATTATTATTCATATTTCTGTGAAGAACATTATTCATTAAATATATCATTAATTAATTAATTCTCTTTGCAACCGTGTCCAGCAAGCATGGCCAACACGAACAGTTACTTTCATCTGAGGAAGAACATTACAATTTATTAAGGTTTAAATCCCCCGTTGCCGTTGGGTGCCGGTAGCAGAACGTTACCCCTCCTCTCATGCCCGTGGATACAGTAAAAATCTGCCAAGGGATACCTCAGGAAGGTGGGCAGCAGCGTCATTCCGTGTATCATCATTCCGTACTGCGCTCGCCAACCCGTCTGCCAAGCGTGGTGAGTATGGCCACTACCCCTCATGGAGATCCAGGAGGGAGACATGTGTTCAGTAGTGAACGTTTTACGGCTGAAATGATGATGAAAAATTGCGTCTTTCATGATGAAAACCATTTCAGAATCCAGCTATTATTATGATTCTTATAAGTTACCTTTACTTTGTTTACCAACAGCTTAGTGTCGATATACTTACTTATTATCTAGGTATTGATCTAACATACTGAACTCTGATATTTTAAACGCGAAAGCTTGTGAGTATGTATGGATGTTTTTTACTCTTTCACGCAAAAACTAGGCTACGGATTGAGCTGACATTTTGCACACGTATAGAAGTTGACCAGCTACACATAGGCTACATTTTATCCGGGTACAACATGTGGTGGGCATAAGCTAGTAGTGTAGTAATTTAACTTCGTGCCACAAACGTCATTACATATGGTTTATGGTTTAAGATATGTATTTTTCATAAAGAATATAGCACATTCACTTACATAAAAAATACAATATTGTGTAAATATAACTAATTAGCCCATTATTGGACTTAATCACCCGTGAATATAAAACAACAACTTAAAAGTAATATACATAGATTATTGGTTAAGTAGGTTCTTGTTTCAATTGGCTATTGTACCTGTATTGTAAAATATATATAAAACATGTCATCATAGTGAGGCGTTTTCAGTAAAAGACATAAGTGCGTTTTCGACCAAACCCAACAGATGGAGCTAACAAGCGGAGAAAGGGAGTTTGTGATATGAGTAGGTAGTCTACCTAATCACGATTGCTGTCACTGTCAAGCAGCCTCAGACAGTAAAAGAAAAAAAAATGTTATAAACGCATACATACTTATTATAAACGCGAATGTTTGTTGGTATGTAATGTATAGATGTTTGTTACTCTTTCACGTAAAAACTAGCCTACGGATTGCGCTGAAAATTTCTACAGGTATAAGATGTTGACTAGGATTAACACATAGGCTACATTTCATCCAGGTACAACGCATGCGGTGGGCATAAGCTAGTAGTGTAGTAATTTAAATTCGTGCCTCAATCATCAATACTCATTTCCTGATTGTGTCAAACACACGTAGTATGCAATCGCACGTGCCTTTTCAGAATTACATAAACTTTATCACAAAAATGACGCGCCAATACATAATGCTGATTTGACGTTTATAGTAAGTTGATTGAACCCTATGCTGATAAAGCAAGGTTTGTAGGTCAATGTTCATTGCCAAGGCTACAAAAACTGAGTCAGGGTTAGATGGAACATGCATCATAGCAGAATTGGTGATTCTACAATTCAAGGTCGATGGCAGAAGTTTATTATTTTTTCAGATGTGTAAAATGGCATTTGATATTCTAAGAACTAAGTAGGTATTATAGTTTTCAGGATTAGAGCTTTTGAAATTCCCTTCTCCAACAGAAGGGAATTTCACTTCTTCATTTCATTTCACTTGCTTGAGTTTTTTCACTTATTTCTGTTTAGATATAAAAATAGTTAATTAATGTTTGAATAAGACTAATCTGGTTTTACGGCACATCATTTTATTCCACAGTGCATTATGTCAATCGGTTGTCAGGTTGGCGAATCACCAGGCTCCACCGCCGCAGCCGCAGCCGCACTGGCACTCTCCGCAGATCCTGACGCAGCCAGCGGCGCACACGGGGCCGCCGTACTCCACGCAGCCGATGATGGGCACCTGTCCGCAGACCTGGGTGGAACCGCACACTGGGAGCTCGCCCTCGACGGCCACGTTGCCGCAGCCCTGGCCGCCGTAGCTGCCGCAGCCAGCGCCGCCGCCGTATCCAACCCCGGCACCGCCCAAACCGCAGCAGGCAGCGTTGACGGCGCTCTATAATAGAAGGTTTCATTCAATTTTGAACAGTTTTAAAGTGCCTTGGGGTACCGGCAGTAGAAAAATGCCTCATAGGGTGACGGAAGCTGCTAGTACAGCTAAAATTAGTTAAGTTTATGTTTGAAACTATACTAAATCGTAAAAAGTAAATCAGTTATTATATAATATTAGTCTGCTGTGGGGTACCGACAGTAGAATTATGCCTCTCCTCTCCTGTCCGTGGACGCAGTAAGACTCTGCGATAGGATACCGCCAGAATGCGCCATCTTTCCATGTATCAACATCCCATACTGCGCTCGCCAACCCACCTGCCAAGCTTGGTGAGTATGGCAACTAACTCTCATTAGGATCAATGAGGGGCCTATATTCAGTAGTAGTCGTTTTACGGCTGAAATGATGATAGTGACGTAGGGTACCGGCAGTAGAATGATGCCTCTCGTCTCCTGTCCGTGGATGCAGTAAATAGGATACCTCTGTAATATAGGCGTGCGCCGTCTTTCCATTTATCAACATCCCATACTGCGCTCGACAACACGCCTGCCAAGCGTGGTGAGTATGACAAACCTCATGATCACTTGGAGATTAATGAGGGAGGCCTATCCAGATCCAGCAGTGGATATACTACGGCTGAAATTATATAGTTCAGGATGTTGATACACAAAAAGACGCTTCTGCCCATCTTCCGGAGATATCCCTTGGCAGATTCTTTCTACTTTATTGTTTTTGTTCCTAAATAAATATATTTGATTTGATATTTGATTGTACGTCAAGAGCGTGTAAGAGGGCAACATTCTACTGCCAGCACCCCACAGCAGACCAATCTTGTAATAATAACTGATTTACTTTTTACAATTTAGTATGGTTTCAAAAATAAAGAAAATTAACAAATTTAAGCTAGCAGCTTCTATAACCCTATGGGGTAATCTTTTGATTTATCATTAACTTCATTATTATTTTCGTCTGGTTCAACAAATTGACAAAGTGTTCTAACTGACAAAGCTTCTAAATGAAAGCAAAGTACTTACGAAGACCAAGCAAGCTTGGATGCACAGGAGGAGGAATCCGTAAGCAGACATGTTTGATTGCTACTGAAGGATACGTTCAGAATGATTGTCCGAACTTCAATGCTTAAATTTATACCAAGTCGAATAATACTTTCACAATTAAAATTTGTATCAATGTCTCAAGGACAACTGTTTTTTTAATAAAACGTGCGCGTTTAGCTGTGGAAATTTCAAAATGCTTTTAGATAAAAATGCTCGTTGTGAAAGTTGATAAAAATGACCTATAAAAGAAAGAAATTTCGCGTCTAGAGTATACTTTGTTTTACAAACAACGTAACTCAACAACAATGGCAGCCAAAGCTTTCTTCGCCCTCTGTGCCCTAGTGCTAGTCCAAGTGAGTCTTAACCACATCTTCCATAAACTTTACGAATTGATTCTCCCCTTATATATGTTATGTGTTAAGTGAGACCATTGATATACAACGCATTGAAACTTTTGTCCTTTAGTCTAAAACTCATTTTACTTGCTTTACTGATTTTAATTTTTTTAATTTTAGTCCGCTCTGTCAACCTCTGTTGGAGCTGGTCTCGGCAACCTCGGAGGCATCGGCCTCGGCGGTAACATCGGCAGCTGCGGCTGCGGCGGTGGTGTGGCTTCGACCGGTGGCAACTTCCCTGCTGCATCCGCCTCCCCCATCGCCCCCAACGGCATCCAAGCTCTGTCAGACAACGCTTACGAGGGACAACTGTGCCTGGCCGGCAACCTTCCCTTCCTTGGAACTGTAGCTCTCGAAGGTCTTCTGCCTACCATTGGCTCCAGCCAGGTCTCATACGGCTGCGGTAACGGCAACGTCGGCATCACCTCCGAGCTGGGAGCCAACACTGGCATTGCCACCCCCGGCACCTACCAGCCAGGCCCCGGAGCCCTCAGCTGCGGCTGTGGTGGCTATGGTACAGCCAGGATTTACTAAGAAATTATTTAAAAAGAAAGAGGTTGAAATAAAAAATATATTCAACAAGTTGGCTGAATTTTATTTTACGGCACGGCATAAGAACGAGAATGTTAATTCATCATCATCATCATTACAGCCGTAAAACGTCCACTACTGAACTAAGGCCTCCCTCATGGATCTCCATGAGGGGTAGTTGCCATACTCACCACGCTTGGCAGGCGGGTTGGTGAGCGCAGTACGGGATTTTGATATACGGAAAGACGCTGCTGCCCATCTTCCGGAGGTGTCCCTTAGCAGGCTCTTACTGCATCCACGGGTAGGAGAGGAGGGGTAACATTCTACTGCCGGCACCCCACGGCAAATGTTAATTATGAATGTTAATTAACTTTGTTAAAAATAGTAGAATCACATTGGTAACTAGGAAGGTCCTAATACACTACCCTGGAGCACACCCCAGTTACAGTGTTTTTACTTAGTATCGGATTATTTAGTTTTAACTTTACTCTTAAATCGATGAAGCTTTAAGGTTTCATATATGTGTCTTTTGATATTATGGCTGAAAGTCAAATTTCAACTTTTCTTTTACCTTTTTTGCCCTGACGCCGGCGACCTTTCGTAAGTCATGTCCTAGCGCACGTGTCTAAGTGGGCCCATATACTTTATGGACTCCTCATTTCCTAATGATAACTTTTTGGAATGATTGCATTGAGCTTACGTGGCCTGCCCAATCGTAAGCTTGGCAGTATTCTCACTGACATCTGTGATGCTGGTAATTGACCATGGTGTTGCGCACACGGTCAACGGGTTTGAATCCAAGTTTTACGGCTGAAATGATGATGAATGATGATGGACGATTGTGACGCGTCAATAAGGTCTTTGCGGCCGCACTGAATAAAGTATTTTTTGATTCTTGATTCTTGATTCTTGGTGCGTTCCATTGCTCTCTGAAACTAGGTGTAACCGGGGGGTGCCGGCAGTAGAATGTTGCCCCTCCTCTCTTGCCCGTTGATGCAATTAAAATATTCCAAGGAATACCTCCGGGAGATGGGCAGCAGCATCTTTCTCTATACCAACATCCCACACTGCGCTTGGCAACCCGCCAGTCAACGTGGTCAACGCCTTTCATGATCGGTTCATGAAGAAAGTAAAATCTATACACCACACATATTATATTGTTATTTCACATTATTTTTTGTAAACTCATAAAAATACATTTTTTACTATAAAGAAATTTATAAACAAATACTCTACAGTAAAAAATATATCAAAACGGTGAATCACCGCGAAGCAAGGCTCAAGCGGTCGATGACTAGGGCTGCAGGGAGAGGAATAGTAGATTGTTAACCGAGGGTCGAAACTCGGACTATACTACTCCTACTCGGACTATGGCCGCCTTCGCTGCGCTCGGGCGTCTAAATACCTCAGGACAGGAATTTCGAATATGAGGAAAATAAAACTTGTATAAGAATATTAGTAGTACTTACCTATTTAAAATTAATTGTCAAATTAGGACCTGTTTTTTTGAATTCCGTCACAGTAACATAACAGATTACTATCCCGCCAATTTATGATGACTTTTTAAATTTTGAATATTGAACTCACCGCGTAATTGTTGTGGCTTATTCCACTCAAAGAAGTTTGCGCTAAGTTCACACTGGCTGTTTAGAAAGTCACATGCCCGCAGCATTTTTTTTTAATTAGTTTTTTTTTACATAAAACTCTTCACAGCTGATAGCAGTTCTATTTTTAAAGTTCATTCCGGCCCTTAGGTGGGAAGTAATTTGTATGAGATTTTCTCTCTCTATGGAGGGAAGTAGCATTTTCCACCCAATAATCAGATCAAAACTACACTACTTTCCGAGTATGAGAAATGAAAACTCCTTACAATACGTGCCGAGTCCAGGAGTTCCTTTTGGATATGGCTCTTGATCCAACTGCCTAGCGAAAGTCTCTCGAGATGTTAATTGAGACTCCTCGCTATGAGTCAGTTAACGAAAACGACTATTGGAACAATAGTCACTGTGTCAACATCCCACATGGTGGCAATCTCGTGGGCTAAATCAAGATATTTGCTGAGCTCATCTTTTTCGGCTTTGACGAGATTGGCATCATGTGGAATGGTGACATCAACGAGTATTGCCTTCCGCTCCAACCGATCTATCAGAACGATATCAGGCTTATTCGCAAGAATAGTCCTGTGCGTAATTATAGATCGACCCCAATAGAGCATGGCGAGGCCATTTTCAAGAACTGGCTCCGGTGCGTATTTATAATACGGAACTTCAAGGCCCGTAAGGCCATATCGAAGAGCAAGTTGCTGGTGAATGATCTTGGCTACTTGATTATATCTGTGCAAATACTCAGATTTAGCAATATGCAAACAGCCCGAGAGTACGTGCCTGAGGGACTCCCCAGGGTGGTGACATGCCCAACATATGTAAATTGTTTCATCTTTCATGATGTACTTTCGGTAGTTGTTTGTCTTGATTACCTCATCCATAATTGCACAGACAAACCCTTCAGTTTCTCCGAAGAGATCACCGAAACGTAGCCAATTCACTGACGCTAGGAGATCTACATCAGGTCCCATCAGGGTCTTATAGAATCTCCCATGTAATACCTCTACGTTTTTAATTATTTCTTGAATGGAGCTTTTACGCGGCGCCGTCTCCTTCCCTCTCACGCGCACGTGTTGCGCTGGAAGGAACTGAACACGTTGGAAACCTATTTTCATCGAATAATTAACGTGAGTAGAAACCCCGTTTAAGATAACAATGAATAGTGTAACTCACGAGTCATTTGTAAATGAAACATACATACTGTAAAAATTTAGAGAAAGTAATAAATAAATAATAAATTAATTAATATTTTCATCATTATCATCATAATTCCAGCCGTAAAAGTCCACTACTGAACAGGCCTCCCTCATAGATCTCCTTGAGGGGTAGTTGCCATGCTCACTACGCTTGGCAGGCGGATTGGCGAGCACAGTCCCGGATGTTGATAAACGGACGGAAAGACGCTGCTGCCCATCTTCCGGAGGTATCCCTTAGCAGGCTCTTACTGCATCCACGAGCATGAGTGGAATTTTAATATAGATTATTTTTTTGTATACATAATACACCATGACTAAATTAACAAAATTATTTCTACTTCAATATAGTGTAGTTTTAACTATAACAATTTTATAGTTAAAACTACACTATATTGAAGTAGAAATAATTTTGAGATATGACAAAAATAGAACATCATTAAATGATGATATCTTAGATTAATAAGCTTGTGTGCTGCGGTTGGCACAAATCGCAAACGATGGTAGCTATGGAAGACCGGTGTGATTACCATGAGTTGTCACTGCTAGATCACCTGCCGTTACTACTACGGTAGTAATAGTACGTTAATATGACAGCTGTCAGATTTGTAAATCATGGTACCAAATTCTAAGCAAATGAAGCCCAAACAACAGTCGCTGTAGTAATAGTTTACTACGTATTTTAGTACCAAACTATCCGCTAGAGGCACTGTACAAGTAATCATACATTTTTTTAACTACAGTCGCTAGCGTGTATAGATTGTGAAAACTCATGGTAGACCTACAGCGCTGTGGTACGACCTGCTCTGCCACAGCACATTCTGAGTAGTGGCCTTTTTTGTCACCGTATTCTGTATAAACTTATTTTTTTTAGAATTTTATATAATGTTATTTCTGTGACAGAATACAATTTAATCTTTTATCTTTATATACCGCAAATATAAGGACCTGCATTCAATGGACGTGCAACGGCTCAAATGATGATAACTGCTCTCTGACTGAAATAAATAGGTTTATTTAATTTATTTTTATATTATTAGAAAATACTTCTATCATATTCTATATCTCGTACCAAGAAACATCCTTCGTGCAGCTATGTAACAATCTATTCCTGATAAAACACACGTAACACGAACACGCACGTGTCTAAACTCAGTGTTTATTTGCATTTTCATAATTCCTGGACGTGAGAAATCACGAGTAATCAAAATGGCTGATGTTATAACGAATCGACTGAACGGTATGCTGATAAAGCATAGTTATTGTAGGTCAATGGAGCACTGGGCTTTTGTTGAGTAAAGTTTATGCGTATAGGTAGAAACATTGTTTTTTCTTGGTTTAAGGTAGGTAGGTAGTGCCTAAGGTCTTTGCATCTATTATAGATGAATTATGAAGCGTCAGCAACTGGTAATCATGCTGTACGGGACGCTGCAGTGCCTGGGACATTGTTTGATGGATTAGGCTTGCCCAGCACCTATACCATCCTCTTAGCTTAGTCAGCTGTTAGTCAGAGGAAAGTACAGGTCAATACGTCTGAAGTTAACTGAGCCGCGGGTTTCCTCACGATGTTTCCTTCACCGTTAAGCACGTGTTAAATGTGAACTTACACTTTTCAAGAAAGAAAAATCCATTGGTTCACGGTCGGTATCAAACCCACGACCTTCGATTAAAAGTGCCACTAGGTTGATAATATCATCATCATTTCCTTGCCCTTATCGGCACATGTTCTCATCTTCAAATTCTTCTCTATCAAACGTCAACTCGATATTCACTCCTTTATCGCACACAATCATCCATCTTTTCTTCGGTCTACCTCTGCTAACATATCTGTCCACATTCACATATATCACTCGTTTCGAAACATGAGATTCATCCCTCCGCATAACATGTCCTTACCACGTCAGTCAATTTCTTTTCAATCTTACTGTCACGGGCGCAACATTCAAGCTTCCTCTTATGTATTCATCCCTAATTCCGTCCATTCTGGCGACACCACATCTTGACATACGCGACGCCGCCGCGAGAACTCTTCTAGGTTGATAATAGTAAAACTTGGCCAGTCAAATAACATAATAATTTATAAACTTGACACTGGCGGAATTGTGTTAAACCAAACACAAAAAGCCATAATATAAAAAGACAAGACGAAACATAGTAAAACTTAAAAATAATTACATAACTTCCTCTTTCGGCTTTGGCATTTTCTTATTACGTGAATCTCACTAATAATATCGTAAGTAGTATTATTGTAGTTACTAGTTGTCGCTATTCTGCAAATGCCAAAATTTGCTGCTTTTCACGGTTCGATACAACTCCATAATATGCAATGTGCATATGGAGGATATATACCATGATTTCAGTCTTTTTGAGTTTCGCGATATTTCTACGCAGTTTCTCAAGTCATGATCAGGGTAAATTGAAGTCTTTTGTGAACGGGTAGTCACTCTGACTGCGAATGATGGCTCACTGTTTTCGCTTTCGATCATGGCACACAACACTAACGGTTTCACTACGCGGGGCTAATGCTGCACTTTCTCGGTTGCTACATTTCTCTACAACAGGATTCCAGGCTCCAGATAATTGAAAACCATCTTCTCGGCTGAAGTTCCTGTGCTTAGTAATATCGATGGCTTCCTGAACCATTCCTGATATACACCGTGCCCCTTAATAACCCGAAAGATTTAAATCAAGTATTTTTGACGACAATACGTGTAAGTAATATTATATCAACATGGGTCTAATTATTTGTCTTAATTAAATTACTATTTCAGTACAAATTAAATCATATTAAATGCCCGCTTCTTTGTGAACAAGTCTTTAGTTGAGAAACTCAAGTAGAGAAACAGAGAGCGAGCGTGACACTTCACGGATCGCTCCGAAATCATACGACGAGCGGCGAATGCCGTGACTTGTGTTCTATGACAAGAAGTGTCAAGTTAAAACTGCGTGTAAAAGTAGTACCTACGTAGTTAGGTGGCTTTTAGGGTTTGTTAGACTGGAGATTTTTTAACTTGTGATTTGTTTTAAATAATTAATATCTCCTTAAGTATGGGTTTTTGGACTACCTCTATATGTTAGATAATTTTATATACTCTAATTTGGCTCTATAATCTTTCGTGTTATTAACGGGCACGGTGTATAATGTCGCTCAGCTGAAATTACTTGCGGATTATGTAGCACGATCCAGTGATTTGAGCCGGACTCCAAAAGATGCTCTGCGATAGATGATTTTAGGGTATCCGTATTATCAGTTTAAAACTCCATCGGTTATCACTTCCTCAAAAGATATTTGAAGCCGCATCAGCATGCTGAACCCAAAGATTTAAATTGAACCTACGTAATGTAGAAAATGCCTTCGGCATAATGCTTGCCAATCGTACGTTTATTCATGTAATTTGTGTGCAATATAAAATTAAATAACAACTTTGGGAATTTTTTTACTTTGCAGTCGAAACCAAATATTTGAACCGTTAGTAGACACGCCCTTACCGTAATGAGACCGCGCCGTTTTGTATCCACACATAATGAGTGAGCTCACTTATTTGGAATCAGTGTACCTCTAAACACAGTGTTAGCCGGACATGGCGTGTGTTATTTTATCACGAAAGTTTGTGCATTAAAATGTTACAATAGATGGTTATAATAAAACCAGTGTGCGTGCGTAGGTATTATTGTTAACACACATTTAGAGGCAATGCTACAGTTTTTGATGTCAGGGCACATCAGACGATTTAACACGTTCACTGTGCCATCATTTTCAAATAACTTTCAGCTGGTGCTTTGGAGACCTAAAAGATCTCTAAACTAACCTTCCCTTTGGTGCGTTTGAGATCTAATCAGTCTCCTAAAAATACAGTTTTGAAAATAATTTGTATCTTCCGAAAAACCAATGAAATATATTTTGAAGTTTTTGTGGGTCAAAGATCTATATTAGGTCTATATTTTGCTAAGTTCGCACGCAGTTATGGCATTAGAATAAACTACAAATACCAAAAAAAAATTAGATATCGATTGTATCTCGTACCGCAACCGAAGATAGTTCAATATGTAAGTAGTGATGGGAATAAAATAATATCTCAGTTGTCGATTCATCATTCCAGCCGTAAAAAGTCCACTACTGAACAGGCCTCGCTCATGGATCTCTATGAGGGGTAGTTGCCATACTCACCACGCTTGGCAGGCGGGTTGGCGAGCGCAGTACGGGATGTTGATACGAGGAAAGACGCTGCTGCCCATCTTCCAGAGGTATCCCTTGAGTATCCCTTCCTCTTACTGCATCCACGGGCATGAGAGGAGGGGTAACATTCTACTGCCGGCACCCCACGGCATTTGTCGATTGAAAAAGTTTAATTAAAGAAGTTTTTTTTATAAACTATGCAAAGTGTTTTTCATTAAAACATGGTAAGCATATTGATTGTTTGCATTGCGCGCAAATGGTAAAGATTCTTTGAGCTGTTTTAGAAGCATCAGTGCTGTTTAATGTACGTCGTAATTTTTCATAACAACCCACACAACGTCTTTTTTTGTCGCCACGTTGGAAAACATGATCTGTACATCTTCCTTCGGGGAATTTTGTAATAAAATGCATTATATAAATAAATAGCATGCAACCACGTCAGTGAAGTAAATGCATTGGAAGGTAAGTAGCAAAGCCCACCAGAAATGCTACTAAGCTAAGACAATCTCAAAAACACCGAAAAATATTCAGGCAATCAACAGAAGAAGAACTTTATACACTTTTTCCTTTTAAAAGGACTCATTGTTTATCAACACACTTTAAAATACAAACACGTAGTGTTTTTTCGAAACGTGCGCGCGACCTCCCACGTCAATGCTAGGACAACACTAAATCGAGTCACGCAGCGCCCGCGCCGCCCACCTTCCGTCTCTTGCGTCTACGAGGTGTACGATTCCACGAGTATCGACATGCCTCCTAACGCAAGGAATGAAAATAATTATACTGCTGTGCGTTAGGGACTTAATCCATCTCTAATTATTTTTTTTTCGTCCTTGAATTCACCTTTAAGTAGGAAGAAAATATGTATATTTGTCTTACTCATACTTGAAGAACTTTAGACGTTAGAGCCTC
Source organism: Pasiphila rectangulata (assembly GCA_963082625.1). NCBI lineage: Eukaryota > Metazoa > Arthropoda > Insecta > Lepidoptera > Geometridae > Pasiphila > Pasiphila rectangulata. Next base: position 26,941,995 of record OY720235.1, read on the forward strand.
CCGCAAGGAGTGAAACAACACGATTATAGTCAACGCACAATACAAAAGTCCTGCAAGAGATCTGATAGATCTCGTAATGCAACGAACGTGTAATCTTTGGTCGAAACATGCTTATATTGTAGGTAGGTAAGTTGATCCATCGACAATCACAGGTGTCACAGCTGACAAAATATGAACAAACATGTTTATGGCAACTTTTGAATATTTAAAAATAATCACTGCCATTTGGCAGTATCACCACCTTCCACAGCCGCAGCTGCTGCCTAGTTCGTTGGTGATGCCAACGCTTTCACTACCAGAGCAGCAGCACACAGAGAAGGAACCACTAGTCGGCACCTGGCCTTCAATAGCGACTGTTCCGAGGAAGGAAATGTTGCGGTTAAGGCAGAGTTCTCCTTCAGACAGGACGAAGATACCAATGGGAGAGATTGGGGATAAAACAAACATATAAAAGGAACTTTTGTATATTTAAACTGTTTAAAAATAATCACTGCCAAATTATCACCACCTTCCACAGCCGCAGCTGCCGCCCAGTTCGTTGGTGATGCCGACACTTTCACTACCGCAGCTGTAGCAAACAGAGGAGGTACCACTAGTCGGCACCTGGCCTTCAATAGCTACTGTTCCGAGGAAGGGCAAATTGCCACCGAGGCAGAGTGTTCCTTCGTACTGGTTCTCGGATTGGACGGAGATGCCAGTGGGAGAGATGGGGGAGGCGCTCCGGGTGGGGAAGTTACCGCCAGTGGAGGACACGCCACCACAGCCGCAGCCGCCGATGCCGCCGAGACCACTAATCTGGGTGAATGCTATCTGAAATGGAAAGCAATTGTTATTTACTACTGTTTATTGCTAAAGTTTTACTTCTCATAGATAGTAGGTAAAGTGAACTCTCTCTTCCCTCTCTTGCCCGTGGATGCAGTACGCACCTGCCAAGGGATATCTGCGGAAGATGGGCAGCAGCGTCTTTCCGTGCATCAACATCCCGCATATTGAAAAAAATTAAAGAGAGCGGTGACGAAAATTTAATGAATCATCTTCTACAGAGAAGAAGTTTCAAGAAAAGGAAAAACCTTATATATATATAAACCTATGGGATTTACGAGTACTACGATAAAAATAACAAATTAATATAGAGATGAAACTGTTAACGTTTTAGGAGACCTTTACTCAACATTGGGTAAATACTTTTAAAATATGTTTTTTTCAGCAATTAATTGACTTGCCGTGGGGTGCCGGTAGTAAAAACATCACCATCCATAATATTATGGTCTCACAAATATGATTTACAATAAGATATTGTTCATCCTAATGCTCTTTACGCATTCAGTAATTTTACATAATATATTATTGCCATAATGTTTTTTATAACCATCCGAAAACACTGCCCGTGACAGAACCGAGGTGAAGAGACAATATATTAGACAATAGTTATTAGGTTCCTTTTTACAACTATCCGAAAACTGCCGTGTGGTGCCGGCAGTAGAATGCTACCCCTCCTCTCATGCTCATGGATGCAGTAAGAGCCTGCCAAGGGATACCTCCGGAAGATGGTCAGCAGTGTCTTTCCGTGTATCAACATCCCGTACTGCGCTCGCCAACCCGCCCGATGAATGGACTATTTCACTTTCAGAATGAACGTAAGACTTTTCATTTTGTAAAATACCTTCCGCACAACTACTATGCTCCACTAATTGTGCCGTGGGTACTTTTGATTCCCTTCTACACAACTAATTGGTCCGTTTCGGAAAAAATGTACCCAGGGCCCAGCTGACGAAAACTCCAATCCCTAGTTGTAGCAGTCCTTTAGATACACAATAAAATAGCATTTGACCTTAAAATACTACGTAAGTTATCCCCGTAGGTATTTTACTAAATAAACAAAACATTGCCCCTCAAAGCCCAACTCCACGTCCGTGCTATCCGACCATCTATGCCACGTGAGGGGCGGACTTGCAACGAAATTACTTAGCGGATGACCAAAAGGGTAATTGCAAACACGTGAGAAAAACGATAAAACTAACCCTATTCAAATGTTACTTGACACTGACATAATTTGGTAAAACCACAAAAGCCATATAAGAAGTAGAAGAAAAAAATGCATTGACTGTTGTATTTACCTGTGCCAAAAGAGCTTGAGCGCAAAGTGCGGCAATAATTCTGTTTGCCATCTTGTATAGTTAATTGTAGGAAATAATACTTTACAATGATTTACTGAAATACCAAACATGTTTTATAGTTTCTGAACTTACACATACTTTCTCGTTATGCAACGGCACTAATATTTTTGATGAAATGTTTTTCTTTAATCAAGAATATTACAATAATACCTCGTTTACGTGTTACAGCGCTTGCTTATTGGATATTTTTTTATTAATTTGGCATGTACTTGGTAGGGTGCTCTTTTTTGTCTCCGAAATTTTATATTTCTAATATAATCCATAAAATATATTTTATAATTATCGATTGCCCGAATAATCGTATAATATAAGGATCCCTTATATGGTTTACACTAATATCGGTATCCATAATGATAACAATCCATAAAGTGATTCGCAATAAGTAAAGAAATCCATGACATTATTAACTTATAAACATTATTCTCATATTCAAAGAAATGAATAACCTTATCAAAAATTTTACGGTTCCTGTGGGATTCGAACCCACGTCTGTCAAATCCATACTTGACGCTTCCTTAAGCCGGAAGTGCTTTGACCGGTAAGCTGCAGAACCCATGTCGGGACCCGCTGAAATTCTTGATAAGGTGATGTCGGCTTGAGCAACCGAATTTTATATAAATTTCGAATGATTATTATAATCATTCGAAAATATTCGGAAGAATGTGTTTTAGGATTCGTTGTTATTATGACTCATAATGCTAATAACGATGAACATTATGGAAATAATAGGTATATATTGTAAAATAACTTCATGCGTAAAGAGCTTTAGGACGAACTATATCTTATTGTAAATGGTATTTGTGAGACCATAATATTATGGATGGTGATGTTTCGGAGACACTTGTTATTGATTGTGATTTTCGGAAAATCGATTTTCGGAGACAAAGTGGGCACCCGCTTGGCAGTTGCTGTGCAAACATTAGAAATACATTTTGAAATCGGTTCGCATTTCGTTATGAAGGTATGAGAACAAAATGCAAAGTAACTTCTTCAACTATCCCGTAAGCTGAAGCTTTATTGATCTTCGCAAGTATTCTATCACTATAGAATACTTGCGAAGATCAATAAAGCTTCTTACAGCTAGTGAGCTGTCCTGTCGAACTCAGTACCGCCTCAGAATCACCTTCGTGATATTACATTTACTACTCTACAACTACTAACTACACTTATATTAAATTACTTTTTATTCAGTCGCATGAGAGCAAAAAAAACAAACTCAAAGGACGTCGCCAAGTCCACAATGTCTGGACCCAGATTGTACAGAAATTATATAAGAGCTACCTCATAGAGAAAAAATAGAGAAGTCATAATATAAAATAATTAAAGCTACAAAGCCTCGGAAAAGAAAGATAAGGGGTAGGCGATGGAACAATATCACGTTTTGTTTGCGATACGTTAGTGACAGTGAGAGATTGCTAGTCATTTGTTTATCTGTTAATACTGTCCTTTAGTAGCACCTATGTAGGACACCTCTATAAACTAGGGTAGAGTTATAAATAAACCTACATTACTTAAAACAATTGTATTCATCTTCATAAGTAGGTACATAGAATACATCTTCAAAGAAATTAATAACCTTATCAAACATTTTACGGTTCCGGTGGGATTCGAACCCACGTCCGTCAAATCGATACTTGACGCTTCCTTAAGGTGAAAGTGCTTTGACCGCTAAGCAACAGAACCCATGTCTGGAACCGCTGAAATTCACGATAAGGTGATATCGGTTTGAGCAACCGATTAGAGCGCTTAAAAAAAACGTTCTACCTAAGTGTGATTTATCACTATAAAAAATAACAAAACTATAGAATACATCGTCAAAAAACACAGGCTAAGTACCTTATAATGGTATATATGTGCGCAGCAACCAACTGTTCTGTTGCCAACGAAGCAGAGCAGTAATCTTGCACAATAGCTATGTATCCAGCCTTTGAGTTGAGAGAGTATGCCAAATATATGGAAATTAAAAACACAATAAAAATCTTTTCTCCGACGGGACTCGAACCCGTAACATTTAGACGAACACCTTTAACGCAGGCTTCCTTTACCATTTCAGCTACGAATACACTAACCGTCGGGTTGAAAATCTTGACTGCCTTTATCGGTTCTTGTAGCACAGAGTTCATTTCTATAAATAATACCCTGGTGTGGGTTTACACTTTAAATAAGAAAATTGCTTATGTTTTTCTGGTTATAGGTATGTCTTGATTTAATTTTTCCTTGCAGAAAACATAGGGTATTTGAGGTTGATAGCTCTTGTATTTGACTATTGGCGATTTCTCGACCTACTTCTATGAATGAAGTAAGTCCTGAAATCAAAAAATGAGGTTCGCTTCTTTCCCTCACTTGGAAAAAAGTTATCTGAAGCGAACGAATTCAATTATTCAATTTAAATGTGTCTTGTTCCTCTTTTGTAAATTGACTATTCTAAGAAGTGTTTTGTTCTATTGAATAAACACTTACACATACACGTAGCCGTGGGGTGCCGGCAATAGAATGTTACCCCTCCTTTCATGCCCGTGGATGCAGTAAGAGCCTGCTAAGGGATACCTCTGAAAGATGGGCAGCAGCCTCTTTCCGTGTATCAACATCCCGTACTGCGCTCGCCAACCGGCCTGCCAAGCGTGGTGAGTATGGCAACTACCCCTCATGGAGATCCATGAGGGAGGCCTGTTCAGTAGTGGACTTTTTACGGCTGGAATGATGATGATGAACTTGGACTTAGACTTATATACATAAATACTATCCTGCACGTGCATAATAAGAACGAGCATGTTTAATTTGGATATTATCCTAATGAAACCAAACAAAGTAAATAACTGGTGAAATTATGTCGAATTATTTATATCCACTGTATTGGAAAGCTTATCTTGTAAATTTATTTTATTTATTTTATTTTATTTTATTAATACAGTTCACAAAGCAGATTACCATCAGATAAGCTTACAACGACAAAAAACAATGAACTTAAAATCTAGATTCGTAATCCAATGTATGCGAACATAACAAATATAATGTTGCTTGATTATAAAATTACCCTACGACTGGAGATAGGTAATATTATAGATAATTATTCGATATGACATACAATTTATCTATTCACAATCGTATTGCCGCCCGTTTATTAAAAACAAAACAACAAAATACCGAAGCCGTGCGACCAAAAAAATCTTGTTTATGATTCATGGATCGGTCAATGAATTGCCGGTATTCTGCCAATGTTTGAAAACATATTGATCGTATTTCTAACTAAAAACAATAACCGAAACTAAGATGTTTACTTTGCTTTTTTAAATAAATTACCAAAATGTTAATTTCATTGCATGAGCAGTTTTTTGGTTAATTGAACGAAATTCATGACATTAATACACAATCATTTTTTTAATACCAGGCTGTATATTGTGTATATTATGAAAAATCATACCCTTCATACAATGTAAAATAGTGCCATTTTTTTTTTAAACTATTGAATTAAATTAGATATGACCATATTCTGCGATTATATTATTTCTTCATGAGAATTAGGTCCGTGTAGATGACCACGTCAACATCTAACCACAGATAATATATCACTACTGCGCATCTAGTAAGTAGTTTATGTACTGCAGCGTTTTCGGCTTAGGTTTTCAGATGGTTATAAAAATACCTGATAACCTCCTTCCGTCCTGATTCTGTCACTGGAAGTTTTTTATAATCGTTCGAAAACATTCGAAAGAATAAGTATTATATGTAGTTTTTTGCTCAATTGCTTTGAATAAAAATTCTTATTGACTTTGACTTTATTATCATTCGTTCCTGATAAGACACATAATGTTTATAACGATGAACATTATGGGAATAATATTAGGTAACATAACTGTATGCATATAGAGCATTAGGATAAGACATATCTTATTATAAATGATATTTATGGGACCATAATACGAGTATAATGGGTTATGATGCTTCGGAAACACTTGTTATTGATGGCGAGTTTCGGACAATCTATTTTCAGAGACAAAATGGGCACTTGAAATGCATACTTGACATTATACATTTTATTAGGTAGAGGTTATAAGACAGAAAGTAAAAAAATGTGACTGTTGGCTCATTGTTTATTAAACGTAAGTACTCATTTGGTTAGAAACCTTTTAGTAGCCGCCCAGGCCACCACAGCCGCATCCGCACTGGCACTCTCCGCAGATGCTGACGCAGCCAGCGGCGCACACGGGGCCGCCGTACTCCACGCAGCCGATGATGGGCACCTGTCCGCAGACCTGGGTGGAGCCGCACACGGGGAGCTCGCCCTCGACGGCCACGTTGCCGCAACCCTGGCCGCCGTAGCCGCCGCAGCCGGAACCACCGCCGATGCCACCATAGCTACCACCGCAGCAGCCAGCGTTCACGGCGCTCTGAAATAAAAGATAAGTTTTATTACAAATTATGTTGAGCTTAGATTATGGTAGGGGTACCGGCGGCACAAAGTTGCCTCTTCTCTTTTGCCCGTGGATACAGTAAGAATCTGCCAAGGAAAACTTCCAAAAGATGGGCAGCAGCGTCTTACCGTGTATCAACGTCCCGTACAGCGCTCGCCAACCCGCCTGCCACGCGTGGTGAGTATGGCAAAAACCCCTCATGGTTAGTACAAAGATCCATGAGGGAGGCCTATGTCCAGCAGTGGATGTCCTAGACTTTGGCATAGATGATGATGATGACGATTTTTCCTGTTTTTTTGTGAAGGTAGGTTTAAAAATAAAATATACTTACGAAAACCAAGCAAGCTTGGATGCACAGAAGGAGGAATCCGTAGTAAGACATGGTAAACTTGAAGGAAATGTTCAGAATGACTTTCCAAGGAGAGTGTTCCTATTTATACTAATTTGAGGCGCGTCACCTTTCACAATAAATAAAAATAGTATGTTTAAGCTCTTGGTACCTAGGAACATGTCAAATAGAAAAAATATTAATCTCCCATATTTTCTGAAGAGCGGTGAGTCAATATTTCATTATGCTGTTATTGTGAAACTAAAAAGTAATTAGGTCATTAGGACCTATGTGCATTTCTTTCACAATACAACAAGCATGATAAGTAATTAACTATATAAAGAAACAATATCACGTCTAGAGTATACTTTGTTTTACAGACAACGAAGCTACACAACAATGGCAGCCAAAGCTTTCTTCGCCCTCTGCGCCTTAGTGCTAGTCCAAGTGAGTTTAAGTTATCGTATACATTTTTGTTGTATCTAAAAACTAGGTATATTAAAAGTACACATAATGTTATGGGTATTCAACCTTAGTTAGAATACCGTATCACCACTGTGCTCACATCATTGCACAACACTTCCTTCTCTTCGAGCGAGCAAGGAATGTTGGATTTGAGATGTTAACCCATTATGAAAGATACCTCACTTGGAAAAAAAGTTTTCCGAAGCGAACGAATTCAATTATGTGCTTTATTCAATTTACCCATTGAGCCATTAAAATGACATAAGTCTTTTATCATAATGAGTTCTGCTACTCTGAACCCTATCATTTAATGTAATATATCTCTAATAGTGTATACATGTTTTTTAAATCTAATAAGTGACAAGCAGATTGACTTTGTTTCTCCTCAAGTAGCACGAATTCAATTATGTGCTTTATTCAGTTTAAATGTGTTTTCTTTTTATTTTGAAAACTGACTATTCTAAGTAGCGTTTTGCTAACAAACGCAATTGACACGCACATATTGACATCGACTTTAACTTTGATATAAGTTTTCTACCATAACAAGTTATGCTACTCTGAACCCTATCTTTAAATGTTGCTAACAGTCGGTTTCACCAATTTCAGTCCGCCCTCTCCGCCAGTATCGGAGGCATCAGCAACCTCAGCCTTGGCACTGGCCTCAACCTCGGCAGTGGCCTCAACCTCGGCAGTGGCCTCAACCTCGGCAATGGCCTCAACCTCGGCAGTGGCCTCGGCGGTAGCATCGGCGGCTGCGGCTGCGGTGGTGGCGTTTCCTCCACCGGTGGCAACTTCCCCGCTGCCAGCGCCTCCCCTAACGCCCCCAACGGCATCCAAGCAGTGTCCGACAACGCTTACGAAGGAAAGCTGTGCCTGGGTGGCAACCTGCCTTTCCTCGGAACCGTTGCTCTGCAAGGCGTCCTGCCTACTCAGGGCTCCGGCCAGGTGTCTTACGGCTGCGGCAACGGCAACGTTGGTATCACCAAGGAGCTTGGCAGCAACACCGGTATCACCAGACCCGGCACCTACCAGCCTGGCCCTGGAGCCCTTAGCTGCGGTGGTTGCGGCGCACGATTCCTGTAATTGTTACGCTTATTTTGAAATATAACAATAACTTACCAAACTTTTTCTTTGTTTTACACGCGACTTAAAAATGTTGATTCTTATGATACTGCAGGAATTTCGAAATATTCAAAAACGTTGAAGAGTAGTTATAGAGTAGTAGTGGAGTATTAGTAGTATAATTGTACCTAGTAGAGTAGTTATGGAGTAGTAGTGGAGTATTAGTAGTAGAATAGTACCTAGTAGAGTAGTTGTAGAGTAGTAGTGGAGTAGTAGTGGTAGAGTAGTAGTAGAGTAGTTGCAGAGTAGTAGTAGTTGTAGAGTATTAGGAGAGAAGTAGTATTAGTAGTTGTAGAGTAGTAGTGGAGTAGTAGCAGAGTAGTTGTAGAGTTATAGTGGAGTAGTAGTAGTAGTAGAGTAGTTTTAGAGTAGTAGTGGAGTAGCAGTAGTAGAGTAATAGTAGAGTAGTTGTAGAATAGTAGTGGAGTAGTAGTAGTAGAATTTTAGTAGAGAAGTTGTAGAGTAGTAGTAGGAGAGTTGTAGTAGAGAAGTTGTAGAGTAGTAACAGAGTAGTAGTAGAGTAGTAGTAAAAGTATAAAGTAGTAGTAGGAGCGATACGAAGTTCGCCGGGACAACTAGTCTTTAACTACCTCTATATTATATAAACAAAGTCGTGTTAGTTACACCACTAATAACTCGAGAACGGCTGGACCGATTTCAATGATCTTGAATGTTTTGAGTTTAAAGCCCGGGTTAATCGCTGACCTGAGTTTATTCTATTTAAATATCGTCAAATTCACAAAAAAAATAGTAATAAATAAATTCATTTTCCCGTACATTTTATCGGATGATATGATGACATTTTTTGGTTGTCAATAGTTAAAGGTTCGTCCAGAAAGTTTATATTGTGATTAAACTTAACTCATATTTTTTATGTTCGTAGTAGTATAGTAGTGTTAAAATTCAAATTAAAAAAATACATTAATTACATAGCAACTCCCTAAACCCCATTCTACTTCAACCAACCTGATTATAGTCATACGAGATTGATCGCAGGTCAAATTGAAAAAAAAAAACATAACAAAATGAATTAAAGTAGTATTAGTTTTTCTTGTACAGTACCTACACATACTCGTAGGTAATAGTTAACTGATTTAACATAATTTTGTAACTTGTATACCTAAATAAACTATGCTGAGGTAGAGAACCCTCGCGTCTACAGCACAAGCCACGAGCTTAGTTAGAGCGAGGTGTCGAAACTAAACATGTTACATTAGGTCTATATTAAGCATTTATTTGTTAATTTAGGCTTTACAGAAATAAACACTTTTTATCTTTTAAGTTAGTAGTTGTAGACTAGTAATAGATTAGTTGTAATACTCGCTAGTTACCTTCATAATTTTGGAATCTTTAACATCATTAGCGTCTTTTTCCATTTCTAAGGTAGCATTCCATTCCAGTGCCGTGGGGTACCGGCAGTAGAATTTTGCCCCTCCTCTCATGCCCGTGGATGCAGTAAGAGCCTACTAAGGGATACCTCCGGAGTTAGGCAGCAGCGTCTTTCCGTGTATCAACATCCCGTACTGCGCTCGCATACCCACCTGCAAAGCGTGGTAAGTATTGCCAACTACCCCTCATGGAGATTCATGAGGGAGGCCTGTGTTCGGTAGTGGATGTTTTACGGCTGAAATGATGATGATGATAATGATTGCATTACATTCTGAGTCCATTTTCTCTTTGTGCTATTTTATGGTTGGTTCAGATTCATATAAGTTGTTTTATTTTTATCAAAACATTTCATAGGGACAGGTTCTATAGAAATCATAAGCTAAAACTATTGTGGAAGATAAGAAATACATACGAAACAAGTTTATAAAATTGAAAGAAATTGTCATCGCGGGACGCCTGGTACATGTGTGGCATCGCTACAGTCGCTACAGTCGCCAGAGTAGCCCCAGTCGCCACATTCGCCCCAGCCGACACAGTCGCCCCAGTCGCAGACAGTCAACCACGATGGGCACGAAGGGGCGCCCTAGTACTAACTCGCACATCTCCAAGCGTCACGCGTCACCTCTCGTCCGATCGGTTTTATCCCCGAAAAAGATGTTACATCACAAAATTAAGGAACCCCCGATACTCTACCTCTTCGCGGAGGTCATCATTTTTTTTTGTAATGTAATCCCTCAGTTTTGCAATCTGCACAGAAATTACGAATGACGAAAACTGAATGTGGTATAACCAAGTGTGGTATATTTGAAAACATTCGATTATTCATCATCTCTTTCACGCCCCATATCTCGAAAACGGCTGAACCGATTTTGATAAAACATGTTTAAACACAAAAAAAACAAAACCCATCTAAATTTAATATGTAACTGAATTCGTGATATTTTTTTTTTCTTGTAGGTACAGAGGTGAAAACGTGTCGAATTCTTTTTGTTTGTTTTTTCAAGCGCTCATTAGGTATAGGTTAGCGGATTCGTTACTAAATATTTGTTATTCATTTAATAATTATAATGGATTTCCGCAAAGTCACGCCTAAATTTCTTGTATTGATTGGTGACTTGCCAATAATTAAATACAATTACAATTAGCCATAAGTGTCCCACTGCTGGGCAAAGGCCTCCCCTCCAACTCTCCATGCGTCCCGATCCGCCGTCAATTCGACCCATGCGCTGTTATGCCGGTCTAACTCGTCACGCCATCGCTTCTTCGGTCTGCCGCGGCGCCTCACCGTGTTGGGGCTCCACTGAGTGGTGATCAATTAAATAAATAAAAATAAATAAATCTGTGGCAACTGCGGCACCCATCGCGCAGGTCCTCCTCCTTGAGTCGTTTCCCCACTACTGGGGGTCGTGACCCCTCACGGAAGCATTCTCTCCCGTACGATGTTGCGCTATCTACTCCGACTTTCAGCAACATGCACCGCTTCGGACATGGTAATGTCAAGTGTAGCGCGGATCTGGTCTGACCAGCGCATTGGGCTCCTCCCTTATGGGCTCTTCCCCTCTACTTTGACCGTAATGATATTTTTTTGGAGGTTGTCTCCGGGCTTGCGAGCTATGTGGCCAAAAACTCAAGTGTCTTTCGCAAGCATACATTCGACAGCCTTTGCTTCATTTCGATCTTCAGTTCTTTCTCTATGATGCACTCGCTTAGTTGAGATACTTGCAGCCTCAGCCACCTAACCAATTTTCATTCTCCGACTGTCCAATATCATTCCATGAATTTTATCGAAGATTTTGGGCGTCCTGAACCTTCGGCGTCTCTTATGCTGATACGACCACAATGGAACTCAGCAAACCATTCCTTAGCTATTGAAATTGATGGTGCAGAGTCCCCAGTGTTTATCAAGCCTTTTCTTGGTTTCGGTGACGTTTATTTACGCAAAAAAATAATATTAAATTAGCATACGAGATTTCTCCGTTTTTGTTTAAATTTAAGAGGTTTTCTGATTTCAACGGCTGTAAAACATTAACTAAATGATGCAGTTTGCGTAAAATTTGACAGTAGTCTTAATATGGCAGTTATGGGAGCAGCGATGCATATAAAGCTACTGCGCGGGTAATTAAAAAAATTCACTGACTTGTCAAACCGCCCTGGTAGATGCTAAAACGAAAAACCGTAGCCAACTTGCAAACCTGCTACGGATTGTCGTCGGCTAAAACGCCTGCTTACTTTCTAATTTGGTAAAAGGTTTTAACTTAAAAACAGAAAATGAAGTACATCCTATTTATTAAAAAAAAATTAAAAGTAATCACGGTCTTATCACCACCGTCCACCGTATCCGCAACAGCCAAGGGACCCAGGACCGGGGCTTGCGATACCAGCGTTGCCAAGCTCGTTGGTGATACCGACGCTGTCACTGCCGCAGCTGTAGCAAACAGAGGAGGAACCACCAGTCGGCACCTGGCCTTCAAGAGCGACGGTTCCCAGGAAGGGAATGCTACCGCCGAGGCACAGGTTGCCTTCATACTGGTTCTCAGACTGCACGGAGATGCCAGTGGGAGAGTTCGGGGACGAGCTGATGACTGGGAAGTTTCCGCCAGTGGAAGACACGCCGCCGCAGCCGCAGCCGCAGCCACCGAGGCCTCCGCCGAGGCCTCCGCCGAGGCTTCCGCCGAGGCCTCCGCCAAGACCGATGCCTCCTAGGCCTCCTAAGCCACAACACTGGCTGAAAGCGAGCTGAAATCGAAATTGACTATGATTACCGAATTCGGAGATTTATAGTGAAATGAAACAGACGCGTACAAGAAAAACTTAAATAAAATTGAGTCTCACACTCATTCCTAGATTTCTAGGTCACATCTGACTATTTAATTTTTCTGTGATCGTCAATTTGGACGCAAATAAAAATTAAGTACTTAGTTTAAATTATTTTTATTCGAAGTCACCATCCCTGAGAACAGAAGTTGCAACTAATTTCTGGGCACAGCTACTTCATCTTCAGATATGAGGTTAACTGGTAAAATGGGCCCGTACAAAACTTCAGTATTATCTCTTTTATCACTAATTTATTTATTTCATCTTCTAGCCATAAGACGTCCGCTTCTAGACATAGGCCTTCCTCATGAATCTCCAAAAAGTGATAATGAGGGGGTTGTTGACATACCTACTCACTACGCTTTAAGGCGGGTTGGCGAGCGCAGTGCAAGTTGTTGATACACGGAAAGACACTGCTGCCATCTTCCGGAGGTATCCTTGGCAGATTCTGACAGCACCCACCGGCAAGAGTGGGGCAACATTTTACTGCTGGCGCCCCGCGGCATAAAATATTACTAAGATATTTACCTGTGCCAAAAGGGCTTGAGCGCAGAGAACAAGAATCATTTTAGCGGCCATTTTGTTTTAGTTGCTTGTACGGGAAACTAATTTACAATGATTTCCTGGCATAAAATAATCCTTTATATTCGTGAACTTACACAAACTTTTACATTGTGTAATATACTTTCATTAGGTAGATTGATGCAATACTTTCTTACAAACTTGATAAGTAGGTGAAATGTTCACCTACTTATCGACTTGCTTAATTTCCTACTTTACGTGTTTTTGATACATATTTTTTAGAGATCAAATATTCTAAGCGTCCTTGGCTAACCTGATTAAAAATTTCAACAGTCTTTTGCAGAACACGTACTATAAAAAGATTAATGTTGCCCGTTATAATCATTCTGAATTTGCCGATCAGTTAAACAAAAGAAGATGTCACCCCTCAGTTTCCTTTTGCTACAAGCTTGCTTGGTCTTCGTAAGTATTTTACAACGCGCCTTTTTAAATGTATTTTATAGTCATTTATTCATAATCAAATCAATAAATACTTTATTCAGTGCGGCTGCATGGACCTTATTGATGCGCCATCAGATATATTACAAAATAAAACAGCTAAAATTATAGAATAAAGCACATATTTGAATCGGTTCACTTCAGATGACACGCGAGTTAGAAAAAGAAGCGAACAGAAGAACCTTAGTCGGTCGTTATGTCATTTAATGATTATGATTTTATGATCACAATTTTCTTTTGTCTTGTGTTACGTTTGTCGAAGTTGCGTCAGATCCCGTCCCAAGTAGTTATGTATTCTAATCCGATATTTTATTTGCAAAGGTTGCGTTTGATAATGTTTTTGAATTTATTCAACGTTTGCGTTTGATTACTTCTGCAACTCATTTGGGAGTTTATTGTTAAAGCGTATACATTGCCCATTAAATTACATTTTAATCTTATATTCTTATATCTAGTATTGGGCACAGCGAGTTTATTTTTATTTCTTGTATTTACATTGTGACTGTCGCTAGGACGTAGGACGATGAGGAGTACCCATTTAAAACTACTGTTTGACATCTGTTTTGCACGTAAGACGTAAACCACCTAAAAAGGTTGCCTCTTATACAGTTCAAGCTTCTTAAGTAACATTGTATGGTCAATACGATCAAAGCATTCGATCAGTATAGATTATGTCGACTTGCGAGGGCTCTGACATGGAGTGGGATATATAATCAGCACAGAGAAGGAGGTTCGACGTCGTAGACCTTACTCTCAGAAAGCCGTGTTGCTGCGGCGCGAGCTCATGCTTAATTGCAGAATAAAATTGTGTATAGACAGTATCTCTAGTACTTCAGCAAATAAACATATTTTGGAAATTTCTAATAAAACGCAGTTTGGGTAGGGTTACCAACAACTAAAAATTTATTTTGTTACAACTTTCAACACCTCCACTTACTAACAAAACAATAACATATTTGACTACACACTGTTGACCTTAAAAATACATACCTACAATTAACTGAGACAATTTAACAAACTTATAATGCTTTGAGGAAGCCAAGCCTTCAGTCAACAAATCTGCATAGCGTCTGTAGATAAATATTCCAATTAACAATATTGTCTGCTATTTTTTCACGACAAAAATGATAACGTACATCAATGTGCTTTGACCTCTTATGTATGAAACACTGGATTGGTGCTGAATTGCCAAAACCTGATGATCTGTTGTAGCATGTATGTATATAAGAGAAAAAATCGTTCACTCTAAACACAGAAGTCCCTTTGGATCTCCATGAGGAGTAGTTTTCATACTCTCCACGCTTGACAGGCGGGTTGGCGAGCGCAGTACGGTATGCTATACACGGAAAGACGCTGCTGCCTATCTTTCGGAGGTATCCCTTAACAGTCTCCTACTGCATCCATGGGCATGAGAGGATGGGAAAATTTTAATGCCGACACCCCACGGCAAGTGTTTTTTACCTAATTAAATGACAGACACAACACAATAATGGAGTAGATGGGAAGGATGGGTTCTAATGAGCCGCGTAGAATAGATGTGAAGGATTTAAACGGATAAATGGGACAAAAGATTTGTGTGAACTAGGACATGTTTATAATTATTATTTATTTTTTATATGATTTTTTGTGTTATTAACATTTGTACGCCTTCGCTGGCAAGAATGCTAATGGAACTTAAGTATTATGTATGACATCATTGTAAACCTTCATTCTGACAAATAAATAAATGAAATGAAATTAACAAAGTGTGTGTGCGTGTAAAGTGTGTGGTATGTATGGCATCAGACTTATGTGTGGTAGGTACTCGTAACTACGTGGTTTTGAACTGTATAATTATTTAGGCATCCATGTTAAAAATATTCGAAGACACGATCAAAACTAAGATAATTATCATTAAAATAATGTTTTTGAGTAGTAAGGAAAGTGAACGAATCGTCCATTTCCTGTGAGGCGGCTTCTGTAAAAAAGAGTTCATCATAAAGAGGCCTTCTTTCTCCAGAAAATCGGCCAGCCTCTGTCCCCTGGGGTTCCGTTGCCCATACCCAAATTGCCCCACTCTCAACTCATCATCGCTTCTCTTGCCTAACTTTGCATTGAAGTCCCCCGTAACAACAGTGAAGTGAGTGTTGTTTGTTTGTCCCTACTAATATCCTCATACGTAGACTCAACTTCTTTATCTGGGTGTGACGAGGTTGGCGGATATACCTGAACGACTTTCAGCGAATATCTTTTAGATATTCTGAGTGTTAGGTATACGACCCTGCTCGATACACTGTCGATGGTGACAATGTTGTTAATGAGTGACTTGTGAACGAGAAACCCGACGCCACCTTGTGACTGTTGGTCGCCCTCCCAGTAGTAGAATAGATTACCGGACTTAAGGGATATCGTGTCCTCGCCCTCTCTACGGACTTCTGATAATCCTAATATGTCCCAGTGTAACCTACTCATTTCTTTTTCCAGCTCAACAATATTTTCGCTTGTCCTCAAAATGCGGATGTTGTGTGTTACTAGGGCCAGTGGTCGTGATTGGGGTTGGTAGCCGTCTCCTGGGGATTCTTAGCACCCCTAGCCCCGCTGTTACCGTGGCTGCTACCGTAGCCAGGACTAACGGGGCTGCCGGGGACTCGGGGCCTTGTCCTTGGTTGTATCATCTGTATCATCATCATGAGGAGTAGTTGCCATACTCGCCACGCTTGGCAGGCGGGTTGGCAAGCGCAGTATAGGGTGTTAAGGACGTGGAAGACGCTGCTGCCCATCCTCCGAAGGCATCCCTCAGCAGATTCTTACTGCATCCACGGGCAAGAGAGGAGGTGTAATATTTTACAGCCGGCACCCCACGGCAAACATGTCATACATTCATATATTCCTACAGAGGTTTTCCAACAACTATACAATTTGTATAAAGTTGGTGTTCTGGATTTTTTTCTGTTAGTGTTACTGTTAGCCTGAATCACTTCTTCCAGTCACTTCGATCCCTAGCAAATTCACCCCATGTGTTATATTGAATGGATATGAATATGAACTGGTTGAGTTCATCGCGCCACCGTCTTCGGGGCCGTCTACGCTGCCTTCTTGATTTGTCAGGGCGCCATTTGATGGTTATATTAGCCACAGCTTGTCCAGCATGCGGCATATAATTCTTCATGTCTGCCTTATTCCCTTTTTTATGCTATGCCATTTCAACTTAATAATGTTGAAATGGCAAAACTGTTAAAATCGCCTGTATGTAAAATACTGTTATAGAGGTTGGTAAGAGGAGTTAATAGAGCTTGCTCGCCTACTTTTAGGGATTCAGTACTTATACCATCATTATACCATCTTTTCCAGGTACTTTGCTGTACTACATTTTACGGAGGGCACAGTGTACTTCGTAGCCGGTTATGAGCGGAATGAAATTCGGGTAATATAGGGCTCTGTTTCGTTCGCAGCGTTGACATAAGGATCTGAGTCATAACACAAGCTCTGCTTAGCTTGAGTCTAGATGATGCTGTGTGAATTGTCCAGCAGTATTAATTTACTTATGGGTATTTAAAAGGGGAATTAAAAGCAATTAACAAAAAATATACTTAAGGTCATGTATTTAAGTTTCATCATTCATCATTATTTCAGCCGTAAAACGTCCACAACTGAACACAGACCTTTGGCAGACCTTTTCTTCTTTTTCCTATGGAAATTAAATTATCCTTTTATTTCCATAGTATGTATTTACAAAAAGTTCTACGGCTGAGATGATGGGATGTTAATGAGCCCGCGGCTCTCTCTCTGGTCGGCTCTTCATATCTGAAGATCGTGATCATTAGATGTCTGTGTGAAAATGTGGACAGCTTGTCTCCAGCGAGTTCTATGGGTCGCCAGATGGACCACATCGTAAAACCTGGCTTTCTTCTCCTGGAGCTGGTCCGTCCATCGAGTTGGGGATCTTTCACGTGATCTCCTTCCTTCGACGTTTCCAACCCCACGGCATAATAATGCAATATGATATCCGACTGAGCGGTATTATTTCAGACTGCCGTCAACGCAGGCTGCTGCGGCATAGGTGGCGGTTACGGCGGCAGATGCGGCGGCAGCTGCGGCGGCTACGGCGGGCAGGGCTGCGGCAACGTAGCCGTCGAGGGCAAACTCCCCGTGTGCAGTACTACCCAGGTCTGCGGACAGGTGCCCATCATCGGCTGCGTGGAGTACGCCAGGCCCGTGTGCGCCGCTGGCTGCGTCAGGATCTACGGGGAGTGCCAGTGCGGCTGCGGTGGTGGCTGCGGACGTGGGGGACTTGGTTGGTGATTGCACCATGCGTCTTGTTATAACTTATAAATAAAACGATAAATCACAAATAACTATGTTTTATTTTTTACTAGATGTCCCGGCGAACTTCGGAATGCCTCAAAATAAGACTACTCTACTACTACTATTACTACTACTCTACTTATATTCTACTAGTAGGTACAAACTACTACATCTACCTAAAAAACAAAAACATAAAACAAAATAAAAAAACAAAACTTTCTTAACGGACCCATAAATATTTGTCAAAAAATGTTATCGTCTCAAATGTATGAGAAAATAAAATGAAATGAAAAATATCTAGTTTTAATTCCGCTAATACTGAGATGCATATGCACCGCCCTCCCGCCCGCTAATTATGCACATGCAGGGGGAACCAGGCTGTTAGTGCAACATACATACCCAAACCCACACGACGACACGTGTTTCGCCTCTCCTCGAGGCATCTTCAGGTGAAAGGCCGAGATGTTGACTGGTCGGCGGCTGGACTTTTCCAGCCGCCGACCAGTCAACATCTCTCAAACTAGATATTTTTCATTTCATTTTATTGTCTTATGTATTTCCGCAAAGTAACGCCTGATTCTATTAATTATGTATGAGAAAATGCATTTACAGTATATTTTTTTTTTCTGTGAACTTTTACCACGTGTAAAATTAGCCTAATAAATTTTGAAAATATGCTTACTCTTAAGTAAAAATAGGTACGTTCGATATTCAAATTTCCTTCTACATTTTTTGCGAACTTATTAAAACTACCGTGTCTCTTTGAAAAATGGATCTGTGCCGGGAACATTTTCGGGCTATGATTATGCAATTTCAAGCGTCGCCTGAAACCGGACGAATCGTACGATAGACTTCATAGCATTCATGGGTAAAGGCCCTTTCAAGGCAACCGTGTACCGTTGGTATAAAGAATTCAAGCACAAATTCGACTAACTTTGGGGGATAAAAAAAGAAGCGGTCTCTCTTTGACGGCTGTTACGGAAGAAAACGTGCTAGCAGTGAAAAATGTAATCCACGACAATAGGCGAATTACGTATCAGGAGATTAAGCACATACTGCAGATTGTATCAGGAAGCCTTCACGAAATTCTACACGTACATCTTAACGTGAGGAGAATAGTTTCACGCTGGAGGCCGCACAACATCACCGATCAATTTTCTTCCCTTCATTTGGCGAAGAACCGGATCCCTTCATCATGATACCTACTATTGCATACATACGCTGTCTCGTGTGTCCTATGTATTGACGGGTATTGGTTAGCTAACTGTCACTGTCATCATGAATAACTGTCATGTGAGCCAAAAGGGTGGGAATGGCGGATGTATCGTCAAGGTCGGTGAGTTCAGTGTGAGTCAGAATAAAAATACGAGGGCGTTCTCGAGACAGTGTGTAATAATAGATCTTAGCTACCCCTACATATATCTAAAGTGATTGCTGTACTGCTCTTACCTATGAAAGTTGGCAAAAAAAGACAAGGATAGATTGTTTCAAATGTTTCAATTGTTTCTGCAAAGGATTGCTGCGACAAAGAATATTTTATTATTGTGGAAAGGAAGAAGAGGAAAACCACTTGTCGAAATCAGTGTGGCACTGCCGCCCCGATCGCACAGGGACTGACGACCCTGCGTGCCGAGTTATCTACCATGCAACTCTACATTTTACGCTTCCACTACGCCGTGACAGCAGAGGGTGTGGTAGACTTCATGAAGCAGAATACTGGCTACTCCATGAGTCGTGAAGTTGGAATCTCACCGTGATGTGAATTTTAATTAATTTATGGTTAGAGTGCCTACGAAGCGGCTTTCGACATTTATGGACGCTGCATTCTGGCCAAAAGGTGTCTTGTTTAGGAAGTTCATCGGCCACCTGACACAAGACACCGCGCGCACGTCATCACATCGGACGCGATAAAATTGATGTGCTAATTATAAGTATATTTAGGTGCTATTGTACTGTATCTGTACTGTATCTACTTTTATTTATTTATTTATTTTACATTTTTGGAAAATAAACAGCTGCATAAAACATTGGTTATAGTAAAATTAATAGACAAAATAAGCCTAGGAGTTTCCACTTATAAAAATCAATATGTTCCTATACTAAAATAAACAAGCTTATATGAGAAAAATAACTGAATATAAAATACTAACACTTACAAAAAAGAACAAAATATTAAGTAAGAAATTAACTTACCCTTCATACAAGCCATGATCATCACAACACTCACATAATGTATTTATAACATGTTTTCAAAAAAGGTCTATTGAAATAATATTAAAAAAGGTTTATTATATCTATATTATCATATATGTACATATGTACAACATTTGTAATGTATTTTTATATGTACATGTAGTTGGAACGATCTTATCTTGCCGTAACACAGTTTTTTTAACTAGCACGGGAGGTAAGGGGAGAATAAGCATAATTACGGTAAATATGTTAAATGTTGTTAAGGTTTTAAATAAATAAATGATTGATTGAATTAAAAACTCATTAAGGTACAACTTATTCGAAATGTCGCGGTGGCTCCAGTACTCAGAATAATAACGTAATTATTCTGAGCTCCAGTGAGTACAATGCTGTTTTTTTAAGTGAAAAGCTTTAAAAAAAGTTCTGGTGTGATTTCATCGATTAAAGGATGGAAATGTAAGTTTTTGATGTATTTTTGTTCTAATCTTCCTGTTTTGTAAAGATTTTGAATGCAATAGTAGCAAAATCAGTGACGACCATTTTGTCATCAAAGAAGGTTTAGGTTGCCACTCGGCGTATGTTGCCACTGGTACATTTTCTTGTTATTGTATGTCCCATTTCTTTTGTTATTTTGTTCCATTATAGGAAGAAATGGGAGATACGATAACAAGAAAATATACCAGTTTTACCATTAAATGCCAATCGACATCAAAAAGGTACAATCGAAGGATTATTTCAAACGACTAGCATTTTCTTTAAAAAATATACCCGTAGGTTTATCATCATCTCTGGCTTGACCCCCGTCTGTTCTATTGTGAAGTGTAATTTCGATTTTTCGTTCGATTTACTTCAGCTGTTTTGCTAAATCTTATAAATATCCATTCACCATCCGAGTCCACCACAGCCGGCGCAGCTGAGGGCTCCGTGGTCAGGCTGAGGAAGTTTCCACACACTAAGATGAACCAGTTATCATAATGGCTGCCATCGCCTGATGCCAGGGTCAGTTGCTCGAATCCTTACTTACATTTATTTTTTGTAGTGATTGATTTGTGTATAGATTATCCCTCTAAAGTCTACTAGACACTGCATTATACAGCGTGTATAAAAAGAAGGACAAATAGGGATGTTTCGTATATTTCAGCTCTTTGGCTGATCCTGGATTCAGGCAGTAGTGCCCGATCATGTCATTACATTAAGATACCTTAGGCATTTAATAAATATAATACGGCTTACACCACTTTATTAAATGATGTCAAGCCACGATAATTTCAATTCAGTGATACCTTATGCACTTAAATTTTATTAGAGTCAGAAGGTTTCGAGAAGTTTATAATAAGACAGACAAATAGGGATGTTTCGTATATTTCAGCAGTAAATCTTTTAATTATCCATTCACCATGCGAGTCCACCACAGCCGCCGCAGCTGAGGGCTCCGGGGCCAGGCTGGTAGGTGCCGGGGGTGGCGATGCCGGTGCTCCTGCCCTGTTCGTTCGTGATACCGACGTTTCCGTTGCCGCATCCGTATGAGACCTGGCTGGAGCCTTCAGTAGGCAGGAGTCCTTCCAAAGCAACGGTTCCGAGGAACGGCAGGTTGCCGCCGAGGCAAAGGTTACCCTCGTACAGGTTCTCAGACTGGACGGAGATGCCGTTGGGAGAGTTGGGGGAGGCGCTAGCGGTGGGGAAGTTTCCACCAGTGGATTCCACTCCACCGCAGCCACAGCCGCCGAGGCCGCCGCCGAGGCCACCGCCGAGGCCAACACCGAGGCCCCCGCCGAGGCCACCGCCGAGGATCAGACCGGAGCCATAAGCGCTCGAAAGAGCTGACTGCAATAGGAAAATATATTGTTAGCAATCGTTAAATCGACTTAGGCTGAAGATCAGGAGCGAAATCCCGAAAATATTTCTAAGGGTTAACATTATGCTTAGGTAGAAATTAGGAATAATACGAATTAGAATATTAGACTATTAGGAATAATAATAAAATATTAGGAATATTAAAAGTAATTAACTCTCGAATATTAGGCACCAGCTAACTACCTATGTTTTTTTCTTATTAAAGCACATTTATCCGGGTATTTATCGCGTAAATTACCTTGCCCGCGCATGTTGTGATCGCGAAAGTTTAAAAAGACGATGTCTTCATCATCACCATTTAAACCGTAGGACTTCAACTGCTGGACATAGGCCTCAAAGTATTAACTACGTCTTAATGCAAAGCATTAGCACAGTATCATATTATACGATAGCTTGACACAAAAACTTTATAACTTACTTGGATTACCACAAGGGCGCAGAGGGCAAAGAGGGCTTTGGCTGCCATTGTAATTACGTTGCTTGAAACAAAGTATGTCAATTTAAAAAAGCTGGTCCCTTAAATAGTCTGGCTTATCATCATGTTTGTTGCGTTGTGAAAGTAGAATAGAATTAAAACAAGTAAATATTTTGTAATAATTGTTGAGGAAAGTCGAAAGAAAACGTGTAGATGTCTTCATAACGTTGAAAAGATAGTTGGTGTGAGTTATGAAACAAAAGAGTCTGTTGGTATAAAGGAAATCAATTACTGTGGAACACCATTCCACACCAATTTTTCAGTGCTAATCAACCATGTCTTCCTACAGATTCCTCCTCCTGAGCGTCCAAGCTTGCTTGGTCTTCGTAAGTCTTAAGCTTATATATTTTTCATCATTTTCAGCTTGTGTCAATCCACAGCTGGGTGTAGGCCTCCTCCATTTTCTGCCACTACTTCTGGTGTTGGGCTGATCACATTCAGGTCTTGTTGGTGACCTTACCGATGTCATCCACGCAGCAGGTGGTCTGCCAGCGTTGCGTTTAAGGTCCCTGGGATCAATACGATTAATTAAGGTCTTCCTCCATCTGCCATCACCACGTCTCGCGAAATGCCCCACCAATCTCCACTGCAGTGTCAAGATCCGGATACCAACGTCTTATATATTTTTACTGAAGTTTTTTTTGTTTAAATAATCACTATAATACGGAAATGTAGTAAGAAAGCCATTTCAAGTAAAGCTGGGCCGGACACGTAAATTTGTGAACTCTAGGAATATACAGGCACAGATCAGATTCATCAACAAACTAAAACAAATGTTTGAGCTTGAAATTTTAGGTTTCAACGAACGATAATGATATGTATACATCAGGTCTTAAACATGTATCAGAATCAAAATAGGATAATAGAAATCAGAATAGGATGTTTATTCAATTCTGGTCATGATCAGACCCTAAAACAGGAATCGTCAGGAATGCATGTTATGTGTCAAATTACTTTAGTTTTTTTTATTTCATCATGTCATCATGTCAGCCATAAAACGTCCACTACTGAACTCAGGCCTCCCTCATAGATCTCCATGAAGGATAGTTGCCATACTCACCACGCTTGGCAGGCGGGTTGGCGAGCGCAGTATGAGATGTTGATACACGGAAAGACGCTGCTGCCCATCTTCCGGAGGCATCTTTTTGCAGGCTCTTACTGCATCCACGAGCATGAGAGGAGGGGTAACATTCTACTGCCGGCACCCCACGGCACGGTTTGAGCATTCATTAATTATTAATTACATAATTTTTATTTTATTGTGTCCAGAAATCCAAAGATTGCCGGTGGCGCCCACACTAGAATATATCTGTATCGTGGGTGCCTGTTACGTTTAACAAAACGTTTGCCTCATCTTCAGCTTAGGTTCCAAAGTAAATAATAGAACAAATATGACATTGAAATAACTATTAATAATATTAATACATAGAAATAGTATATTAAATAATAAAAAGAAGGTAAATAATAATATAAAAAGTAAGGATACATGCAATTAATAAATAAAATACATTATATAAATCTTTTTTTAATTTATGTTATGATATCTTATAATGTTTCTGTGCTATCGTATGTTATGTTTATGTAAGCCGTGTTGGCCGAGTAGAATGTACCCCCGACTTTCAATCCGAAGGTCGTGGGTTCGATACTGGCCGTGTACCAATGGATTTTTCTGTCTTGAAAAATGTATGTGCACATTTAACACGTGCTCTAACGGTGAAGGAAACATCGTGAGGAAACCCGCGGCTTAGCCAGCTTCAGACGTATTGACCTGTTCTTTCCTCTGAATAATAGCTGACTAAGCTGAGAGGATGGTATAGGTGCTGGGCAAGCCTAATCCATCTAACAATGTCCCAGGCACTGCAGCGTCCCGTACAACATGATTACCAGTTGCTGACGCTGTATAAATCGTCTATAATAGATGCAAAGGCTATCGTATGTTAAGGATGCTAACCAATTTGTTAGTTTGTATTTTGCTTCGCTTATAGTACATCGCTATAATTCACACATGTTGACAACTTTGTTGTAGGTAGAAGTGCAGATGAATGGGCTAAAACGCTGGGCAAAGGCAGTCATCATTTCAGCCATAAAACGTCCACTGATGAACACAGGCCTCCCTCATGGATCTCCATGAGGGGGGTTGCCATTCTCACCACGCTTGGCAGGCAGGTTGGTGAGCGCAGTATGGGATGTCGATACACGGATAGACGCTGCTGCCCATCTTCCGGAGGTATCCCTTAGCAGGCTCTTACTGCATCCATGGGCATGAGAGGAGGGGTATCATTCTACTGCCGGCACCCCACGGCAAAGGCAGTATATACTAGTAAATTGGGTATCATAAAAACACGCCTATTGAGCATTTCGTCGTACAGTGCACTATTTAATACTCTCTTATGCTCGGATAGACATATTTTAAGAACAAATAGCTGACGTACATTAAGGACTCCACTTTCCTTGTAAACGTTTACGGTGGGGTATCTATAGGGCTTCTTTAACATTGTCTTAAGTACTGACCGTTGCGCCCTTTCTATTTGGATCATAGTGGTCTTACCGGCGCTACCCCAGCACTTAATACAATAAGTAATCAACGATTGACTGAGAGCAAGGTATGTCATCTTGAGAGTATCCAGTCTGGCTACATTTCTAAGCTGCCTTATTATAATTAATGATTTTCCTCGTTGTCGCAGAAAGTTTGTTGATATGCGCTGCAAAGTTTAAAATTTCATCAACTAGTATGCCGAGATATTTAATGGTGCAAGTTCTGTCAATCTCATCGCACTTGCAGACGACTCCCCCGTTGCCATCACACGTATGTATTTTTAAGGTGGTTAACGATCGAGGTGGCTCAGACGATTTCGTTTTGTGAAAGCAAACAAACTTGGTTTTATCAGCATTTAATGTTAGTAAGTTTTTCTGCAGCCATTCATTTATCTTTTGCAGACCCTGCTCTGCAGTAGCAACGGTTTCCTTCCAGTTCGAACCGTAGAAAATTACGGCAGTATCATCTGCGTAGCAAATGATATCTGCATTATCTAATTTGGCTTCATGGATATTATTCGTATACAGGATAAAGAGATTTGGGCCGAGAATGCTACCTTGGGGAACACCAAAGTTTATTTCATGCGGGTCATTTGCTATGCCATTTACACTCAGATACTGTTTCTGTGCCGTGAGATAACTCTTGAACCATTGAAGTGCAATTCCTCTAATACCACAGAATTCCAGGTTTTTTAATAGTATCGGAACGGAAACAGTGTCAAAAGCCATACGGTATTTGTAGCTATAGGGTATTTGTAGGGTAGTAGTAGGGTATTGGAGGGTAGTTTTTGGGTATGTTGTAAGTGGTGATTGTAGTTATAGGTGCGATACGAAGTTCACCGGGTCAGCTAGTATACCTATAAAATTAATATGATAGGTTAGGTATCCAACTTTTTATCATCATGCTGACGTTGGTCTACGCTATTAAAGGATGACTCAAGCCGTGATGACCGTGTCGTGTTCGAGCAATTTTTGTGAGCGTTGTCCATTGCTCGGTAATATTGGTTGAACGTGCTGCGGCCGACACGGCTCGGACGTGACACGGTCTAGCGTGAGTCATCCTTTAGAGGCCCTTCGAATAAACCAGAATAATCAATTTTATTGGTAAATATATGTTTACAGGTCTGTTTAATAATAATATTCATAACACAATACAAAAAAATATTAGTAAAAAATCACTGAATTGAATAATTGAATAAAATATATAAAAAATAAAATGTTAAATCATCAAAAAAATTAAATGCATTACAAATATCAATAAAGTCATAACAATCAAATAAAAATACATTCCATACACCAGTTACAACAGTAATGAAATTAATTTAATTTATAACAAATAAAATCGTCCACTTTATAGAAAGCCTTTTCGACAAGCCAAGACTTTAACCTGCTCATAAAGCTTGGAAGGCTGGGTGCAGCGACTACGTGCTCCGGAAGACGGTTGTAGACGGTGGGCCTTAGGATGTGACTGAGTCTCTCAGACTTGGTGAGCCGGTGCGTGTTGCAGCGAGTTTATTCGCACCTCGAGTGTTATAAACCAGCATGTGGCTATCCTTAGATAGATAGATAGAAGATTATTGGACACCTTAAAACTAAACATAATAACAAGAAACACTGAAAATCAAAGTGACAATTGGCGGCCTTATCGCTAAAGAGCGGTCTCTACCAGGCAACCTTGGGATGGATTGGATTATAATACTGCCGGCCAAAAGTTTGAGACCACTTGTAAAAATCTTTGTAACCACCAAAATATTTCAAAAGTACACATGATAAAGAGCTAATTTGAACACCTGCGTATTCTATTGTTATCAAAGAATTTCTGAGAGTCATTTTTATTGTATATTTTTAAGTTATCATCCTTTAAAGGTCTATTGTTTCAAAACATAAATGAGTACCGCGCGCTTACCAGGTGATAGAGTCATTGTTATATTTTTTATGGCCAGCTCATTTCTAATTATTTTGGTTTTGTTTTGCGGTAACCGTACTTCCGGATTATTTTAGCTTCCTTAAACATATTTTTTACCTGAGTTTTGATGGAGTAAATTTTTCATTATCTTAACTAGTCTGAGCTCGTCGTTGTTACAGTGAAGACATCTTAAAATGGGAAAAGTGCGCGAAATTAGCACTGAAACTCGTTCTGCTATAGTTGTTTTACACGGCGAAGGCAAATCTGAACGTGCGATTGCCTCTCAACTTAAGTTGTCGAAGACTTGTGTTCATAACGCAATAACCCGATACAAGGAGACTGGCAGTAATCAAGATCGTTCGCGATCGGGGAGACCGAGAGCTACCACTTCTAGCGAGGATAATTTCATCGTCGTTACCAGCAAGCGGAATAGACGCCTAACCGCACCAGAAATCCGCGCAGAAGTGAACAAATCCCGATCAAAACCTGTGTCATTGACTACAGTAAAAAGACGATTGAGAGATGCTAAGTTATTTGGTCGCGTCGCCGTTCGAAAACCACTACTAAGGCCACAAAACAAAAAGAAACGGATGCAGTGGGCCCTTACCCATCGAGACTGGACTGAAGAAGACTTTAAATAAGTTCTTTGGACAGATGAATCCAAGTTTGAAATATTTGGTTCAAAACGACGAATTTTTGTTCGACGTACCGCCGAGGAAAAGATGATGCCAGATTGTGTGGTGCCAACAGTTAAGCATGGTGGTGGTTCCATTATGGTCTGGGGATGCTTCTCGGGCCATGGAACCGGAGATTTGGTACGAGTCGAAGGAATCATGAAAAAGGAGCATTATAAACGAATACTACAGCAAAATGCCGTTCCGTCTGGTTTAAGATTAATTGGAAATGGATTTTTTTTCCAACAAGATAATGATCCTAAACATAGTTCAAAATTATGCAGGGGTTATTTAGAACATAAAGAAACAGAAAGGGTGTTAAAAACATGGTGTGGCCCCCTCAGAGTCCGGATCTCAACCCCATTGAGCTATTGTGGGAAGAGCTTGACAGAAATGTGCGCAGTTGTTGTCCCTCCTCACAAGAAGACATGTGGAAGGCTTTACAAGAAAGCTGGAACAATATCTCACAAGATACAATTGATAAATTGATTGCTCGTATGCCGAGACTAGTGAAAAAAGTTATAAAATGCAAGGGAGGCTTTTTTGACGAAAAATCCGTTTAATGATTTTATTAAATATGAACGTCATTTTTAACGTAAATGGTTGATATTTCTTGATTTTTTTTTCTTCTTGATGAATGTGTATTAGTAAATAAGCATTTTAATTAATATCTAAACCTCTTGATTTATATTTTGAGTTTTATTTCATTTTGCTACTTAGATGTAGGTGGTCTCAAACTTTTGGCCGGCAGGTATGACAAGGGGTTATTATAATGGTGCACATACATACATACATACATTATTTACATTATAAGTACATAACATATTATACATACAAAATACATAACATAGGTATCATAGATAACGTATAGACATAATATACTTACATGTTAATAATAAATATATAAATAAAGTATCAATGAATCAAGCAGCTAGTGAAAACAGGACAAATAGTGTTCTTTAACCATAGATTTGAAGATTAAAATAAATAAAAAATATTAAAAATTAAAATAATTTATAATAATATATATAATTTATTTATTTTTATTTGAAGATTGGAAGGGATGGAGCACGCCTGATAGATACAGGCAATGCGTTCCACAGCCTTGACAGAAAAGGAATTGTGATAGTACGACAAGTTATGCATAGGTGTCATGAGCTGAAGAGTATCAGAAGAACGAAGAGATAGAGAGTGGGAAAGATGAAGAAAGTTTAATCGTTCCTTTAGATAGGGAGGAGAAGAAGAAGTAAAAAGAATATTGTACAATAATAAAACCGGGCAAGAGCGAGTCAACTCGCGCACCGAGGGTTTCGTGCCATCATACAATATAATATAATGACAAAGGTGGTTTTATATTTCTTGACAGCGCCATCTCTTGTCGGAGATGTTTTATACTTTCGATGATTTCTAAAAAAGTGTGCTAATTAGAGAGTTTGTAATTAATTTCCTGTAATCTTCACAAACACTTCTATTAGCTATAAAAGTATCACGGGTTTATCTCTGCAAACTTCGGAGATAAGGGGGGGTAACTGTCGTTTTTTCAACACTTTTGTAAATAACTCAAAAACGATACGGCTTAAAGGAAAACTCAAATCTGTTTATTTATGTGTAAATTAATACCTTTCATATGATACCCCACATCACCTAGTAACTTCACAAAATTTTTGAAAACCCCCTTCAACCCCCTTTGTCTAAAAAACTATGCAAATTAGAGAGTTCGCTATAATTTTCCTTAAAAGTTTACATACACTTCTATTAGTAATAAAAGTATCACGGGTTTATCTCTGCAAACTTCGGAGATAAGGTGAGGTAACTGTCGTTTTTTTTAACATTTTTGTAAATAACTCAAAAACGATACGGCTTAAAGGAAAACTAAAAACTGTTTATTAATGTGCAAATGAATACCTTTTATATGATACCCCACATCACCTAGAAACTTCACAAAATTTTTGAAAACCCCGCTTCCACCGAATATTTTTTAACATTTTCATAATGCCATATTACTAAAAAAGTGTTTTCTTTTACCATTTTAAATTTCAAGTCGATGCATCAGTAGTTTTCGAGATATTCATTTGTGACAGACAGACAGACAGAGTGATTCTATAAGGGTTCCTTTTTACCATTTTGGTCCGGAATCCTAAAAATAGGATATGGGAATTCCGACGAAGCCGTATAATTTTATTATTGGTAGCCAACTTAGCTTCCTGCGAAACTCCGAAACATGGTCATACTTGCGTAAGCCAAATATGGACCGTATTCCGACGTTTTCAAGGCGCTCAAGCTTGTTCAATTGTTGTTTCGTCAGATCAAGGAAATATCACCGTAATTAAGGATAGGGAGAAGAAGAGATTGAGCAAGAGAAATTCTAGTGGCAATAGGAAGGAAGTTACGCAGTCTACGTAGTGATCCTACGCTTGCAAATACTTTTCGGCTGATTTGATATATGTAGATATGAGGTCCCCACGACAGATTTCTATCAATGAGGACACCTAAATTTTTCACAGATTCGCTTTGCATGATAAGTTTTCCGTCAAATAAAACAGGGGGAAGCCCGCCCCAGTTTAAACGTGATATCATTCTCGAACCCCCAACCACTATCACCGGTGTTTTGGTCGGGTTCACCTCAAGTCCACATGCCCTGCTCCAGTCCAAGATACGTCTCAGATCATTATTGATCACTTCGATCGCATCAAGCAGGTGGTCAACAGGGGCCTGTGTATATGTACATATATCTGGAGATCGTCTGCATAGAGGTGGTACGATGAAGCTTATTGACAGGATATTGAAGTTATAAAGATAGAAAAAAGAAGAGGTGATAAAACGCCGTCCTGGGGAACACCTGCAAAATCCTTCCGACATATATTTCCGACATATATTCTATATATCCTTCCGTGTTTTAAAATGGGCTAAATTTTGTCTTACAAGCATTGCCATCTGGAATATAACAATCGAGGGCAGCGTCATTATTCGGAGCGACACAAAGTATGGCTTCACTGACGTATCCCGAGGTACCCTTACGATCGCTCTCACAGCGCACTTCTGCATACGAAAGACGCGTTCCCTATCGGCAGCGCACCCCCACAGCTCAGCTCCATACTGCAAGAGCTTCTTCATGGGCACCGTTCGTGGCCGCCTCCAAAGCCCGCCAGGCGAGAACCAGATTTTTTATTGTTGTCAGCAAGCTTCATTTTATTATTGTATGTTATCCTATTGTGACACAAAATATAGATATTGTTATTTCTCAATTATCTCTAGAGCGCTGTCAACGCTGGTTGCTGCGGTTACAGTGGTGGTCTCGGCGGTATCGGAGGCGGCTCCGGCTGTGGCACCTACGGCGGCCAGGGCTGCGGTAACGTGGCCGTCGAGGGCGAGCTCCCCGTGTGCGGTATCACCCAGGTCTGCGGACAGGTGCCCATCATTGGCTGCGTGGAGTACGGCGGCCCCGTGTGCGCCGCTGGCTGCGTCAAGATCTGCGGAGAATGCCAGTGCGGCTGCGGTGGTGGTCTTGGTTGGTGATTGCTCTTCATAAACCCTGAAACCATCTTTTTATAGAAATATCTGCCTCAGTTCGTACGATGTAATTATGTTAACCGAGTCGTGGCTCGTGGACAGTTTTTCAAGTTCGGAAATGTTTGATGACCGCTATATTGTGAGGCGTCGTGACAGGAATTTAGATCTTACAGGCCAGTCTAAAGGTGGCGGTTTGCTTATAGTTAGACGTAGGGATATTGCAACTACTTTTCAACCTTAATATCTCATCCCCCTCAGCGGTGGACCTTTGTCTTACAATTTAATTAAAACAACGTAATACAAATTCGTATTTGTCAAAGTTCATTTAGTTGTTATTTATCTATGTAAACGAAACCTTGGCTTTTCTTTTTTGCAACGATTGCATAACTTTTTAAATATTCAATTAATTTTGAATTTCCCAGACGATAAATATTTATTTATATGCGATTTTAACTAAAGTTCTATTAGTTCTATTATTTGGTCTCCCAAGCGCCGATTCCCTGGAAATGACACCACAAAATGCGTGTTCTAACGACGAGTTAAATCTAATTGGTAACCTAAACTTGCTTGATTTGCGTCAATTTAACGGGATCGTGATTAATTACGGAAGGATTTTAGATTTGGTATTATCAAATGATGATGTTTTAGTTTCTGAATGTGACGACCCCTTAGTGCCTATCAACCCACATCATAAGCCTAAAGAAACATCAAGCACATTTAAGATGCATATATGACTCGATAAATACTAAACTTCTCGAAATAGACTGGGACGAAGAGTTTACACTACGTAGTATGGAGGATGTAATTAGCTTCTTTTATGCAATTTTAGACAACTAAAAGAAATAATTTGTTCCGACCAAAAATATTAGAAATGAGATTTACCCTAAGTGGTACTCACCTGCATTAAAGAAAGAACGCAAAGAAAAATATAACAACTTAATTAAATATAAAATCTATAAAAACACATCAAATTATCAGAGTTACTTACTTATGAGGGAAAAGAACTAAATCACTAGAAAAACAATGCTACTCAAATTATACTCATTTTTGGTCGTACATTAAGTCACGGTCGAAGTCACATAGTTTTCCAAATACGTTCAAGTATCTAGATCATGTGGCAACTACAGGAGAAGGCTTATGTAACTCGTTCTCTCATTTCTATGAATCAACTTTTCTTTCTCCAGTCAATAGAGACCTAATATTAAATTCACCGGAATCCTTACTGTGCGCTTCTTCCACCTCTGAATATTTAAACTAGATATTAACACAACTACGTAACTCAACTTTCCCTTAAAATTGATCCATTCAAATCTGCAGGTCCTGGTCTCATTAGTCCCCAGTTTTTAATTAGATGCGCTTAATCTTTGGCCACACTTATTGTTCTGTTATACCGGAAATCCCTCACGGAGTGTACATTTCCTCAGGTCTGAAAATCAGCCTTTATAACACCGGTTCATAAGAAAGGATCCAAGACCGATGTGGTCAACTATAGAGCGATCTCTAAGCTCTGTATTTTAGCCAAAATGTTTGAGAGAGTTGTTTATTAACAAGTTTATGCTGTACTTAAAACGTCTTTTAACAGCACTCAGCACGGTTTTCTTAGGGGTCGCTCTACTGTTTTCAACTTAGTCCTGACTTGTTGTACTGAAATGACTACAAAACTGAGGCCATGGACGCTGGTAGTCAGAAAGACATTGTTTATACTGACTACAGTAAAGCTTTTGACAGGATTGACTGTAAAACACTTTTAGTAAAGCTTTATAGCGCTGGAATTAGAGGGGACCTGCACCGATAGTTTTCATCTTACGTTGATCGCAGGACACAAGCAGTGATGATCAGTAATTATATGTCAAGCTGGGTCACTATCCCTAGTGGGGTTCCCCAGGGATTACTTCTGGAACCTTTATTATTTTCTATCTTTAATAATGACATATCCTTCTGCTTCATAAATTCGCAACTACTCTGTTTTGCTGACGATATGAAGATTTTTACCACAGTTAAATCCCACGATGATGTTGTAAAACTTTAAAGTGACATATGTTGGCTTGATCATTACTGCATGATAAACAAGCTAGATCTTAAAACTGCCAAATGTTTCGTAGTTACATATTTCCGAAAAAGGTTTAATATTGCTTCGACATATACTTTAAAAAATGAAGTTCTTCTCAACAATAGAGTTATTCGTGATCTTGGCATTATTCACGACTCCAAATTATTGTTTGACGAGCACATAGCTATAATTGTTAAGAAAGCGTCTAAATCATTGGGCTTCGTAATGAGAAGCAGTACTTCTTTTACAAAAGCTAAAACTTTTAAAATTTTATACTGGACATTCGTTCGATGCATCCTTGAATACACATCACAAATTTGGAACCCTCGGTATGAGAAATATATCGTACGAATTGAACAGATTGAAAAGAAATGTAGAGGTATAAGGTATATCGCTTAAAAATTCCTTATAACTCCAATGATTATTACAATCTCTGTAGGAAGTTCCACATTCTACCTCTTTCTAAAAGGAGAGATCATCTCAGTTGACTGTCCTGAACTTTTAAACAAAATAAATTAAATATACCATTTAAGGTTA
The DNA here is from genome assembly GCA_963082625.1 of Pasiphila rectangulata. Taxonomy (NCBI): domain Eukaryota; kingdom Metazoa; phylum Arthropoda; class Insecta; order Lepidoptera; family Geometridae; genus Pasiphila; species Pasiphila rectangulata. The sequence goes on from OY720235.1 coordinate 26,975,740, forward strand.
AAAGGCATAATCCCCTGATCACGCTCCGTTAGTGAAAACAAATTACCGACAGAATACTTATTTAAAACGGGCAAGTAATAGTTTCAATGTAGTCAGTAAGCGCCTAGACTTAGATTTATACTGTACAAGAGTTGTATCGGCTAGGCAGCTGTTGAATATTTTATCCAGAGAATTTTTTTATCCAAAAATAGCTGTAACTTACTACCTATCTTATACTTTTTCTAGTACTTGTTTGTATATTATTTTTCATTGTTCTCATCTTATTTTTCTTTATTTCTATCCGTGATGACCTCTAAATTGGCTCACTGCTTTATATAATTTATTTATAAAACTACTATAACATAGGTTTTTGTCGGTTTTCCTAATAAATAAATAAATAAATGAGTCTAATCACTTAAAAATATGTTGAATTATGAATAGATAACCATGTTTTATTGTCGTTTCCTGGTTTATATAAATGTACAGGTAATACGAGTAAACAACTCCCTTTTTTATACTACTTAATGACGAGACAAGCCGAAGGCCCGCCTGATGTTAAGCGGTAACCACTACCTGTAACAACTGCAATCACGGTGATCATGTTCACAAAGCACGTGACCAACGCTGCATTGCATTGTGCCACCCTGAGACAGAGTTGTAAGGTCTTATGTGCCCGTAATTTCACCGGCACCCTACCCTTGAAACCGGAACACAGCAATGCAGGCATTACTGCTTGGTGGCAGAAATAGGTACTTCCCCGGATGAGCTCTTCACAAAAGTTCTACTACTCAAGAAGGTACACTCTTTTTCGCTGCTGGTATTATTAATAAGATTTTTAAGGCTATTTTAGCGTAATGCTTAGGCTTAATTTAATATACATATCCCTATAAACCATTCATCATACTTACCCACACATCAGCATCATGGTAATGATGCCGACTTTGTTTCTTCTTTTTTGCCCTAAATTTAAATTTGCAATTGGGTAGAAATTAAAAATGCAATCAAAATTAACGCCTTTAAGGCGTTCGTCTGAACATTGCGGGTTCGAGTCCCGTCGATGACAAAATTTTGATTGCATTTTTCATTTCTATAAATGATACCTTAGGGTTTACACTTTAAAAACAAACAAAAATAGCTTATTGCAGTTGGGTGTTTTGGTTCAGCTAATGTTTGCTTGCTTTTAAACCCACTTCTGATTTTTGGATCCATGATAAATCGAGGGAAATACTAAAATGTAATAAGCATACATGTAGCGGTTTGAGTGTTTTCTATAAGATTGTAGATTTTATCACTGAAGTCAGTCTTTTTAATTAAGGAATTAGTATCTTTTGCATCTCATCTTATTTCAAGATATTTTGAAAAATACCTGTCCCGTGCCTGTGGGGCGTGCGGTATCTTGATACATGAAAACACGCTGCTGTCCTTCATGCGGAGGTATCCCTCGCCAGATTCTTACTGCATCCACGGACAAGAGAGGACAGGCGACAATCTACTGCCGGCACCCCACGGCAAAAGTTATTAAGATTTTATAAATTTAAAACTTTTGTATAAGTTTCTTATATTTTTCTTATATTAAGTGAATAATGAAGTCAAGGTCAAGTTAAGACAATGTCGACGAAGCACATAAACGATATTGCAATTCATCATGTTAGGAATCACGTTTTGCTTCGTTATTTATTACTAGCTCATGCCCGCCGCTTCGCATGCGTTGTACCCGGATACCTGTGTTAATCCTGGTCCACACCTATACGTGTGCAAAATTTCAGCTCAATCCGTAGGCTTTTTTTGCGTGAAAGGGTAAGAAACAAACATCCATACATACTCACAAACTTTCACGTTTATAATATTAGTAGGATTTTTCATAGATCATTTTGGTAATAGGACAATATGTTATCGCAGGAGGAGGTAAATTATGGCTTTCACGTGGAATTAAGCGTAAAAAATGGAATTCATTTCCTCCCAAGATGTCACGTACCTAACTGCTCGCTCACAGGGTTATGTTTCTTGAACTTATTCACTAGACTGCCGTGGGGTGCCGGCAGTAGAATGTTACTCCTCCACTAATGCCCGTGGATGCAGTAAGAGCCTGCTAAGGGATACCTCCTACCTCCGGAAGATGGGCAGCAGCTTCTTACCGTGTATCATCAACATCCCATACTGCGCTCGCCAACCCGCCTGACAAGAGTGGCGAGTATGGCAACTACCCCTCATGTATCTCCATGAGGCTTGTGTTCAGTAGTGCACGATTTACGGCTGAAGTGATGACTCACTAGGTTGGTACGGTCGAGCAGCTGCGTCAACGCATATTTTTTTCTGACTTTGTCGACGATATCTTTTTTGAGACCCCAATTGACTCTAGGAAGTGATAATAAAATAACGTAGCTTTCTATCGAATAATTAATTTATTTATATAGTTTATCGCATGCTTTCCAAATTGCAATCACCAACCACCGCCGCAGCCGCAGCCACCGCCGCAGCCGCACTGGCACTCCCCGCAGATCCTGACGCAGCCAGCGGCGCACACGGGGCCGCCGTACTCCACGCAGCCGATGATGGGCACCTGTCCGCAGACCTGGGTGGAACCGCACACGGGGAGCTCGCCCTCGACGGCCACGTTGCCGCAGCCCTGGCCTCCATAGCTGCCGCAGCCGGTGCCGCCGCCGTAGCCACCCCCGATACCGCCTAGTCCTCCACCACAACCACAGCCAGCGTTGACGGCGCTCTAGAATAAAAAAATTGGTTTCATGTCATTTTGAAAGGATACCTATCACTTATGCCGTCGGTTATACAGTAGAATGATGCCCCACATCTCTTACCCATGGATGTAATATTAATCTGCGAAGGGATTGATCCGGAAGATGGGTAGCACCGTGTTGTCGTGTATCAACTTACCGTTCTGCGCTCGCCAACCCGCGCGATGACTATGTCTACAACCCCCTCATTATAAGTACTTACAGATCTATGGGGGAGGATTTATCTACTCGATTTTTTAAAATCTGGAAGTAATAAGCCAAGTGCGCATTAGCAGAGTTATTATTATTATTATAATGAGCCTGTACTGCAGGGCTAAGCCCTTAATTCTCCTTCTACTCTCCAGTTTTCAGCGACAAGGGTCCACTCCTTATGAAAATAATCGAGCCTAGCTCGCCATCTTCGTCTAGGAACTCCACGTGGTCTTTGTACAAAGTGATTGTTCAACGTAAAATTTAAATTATGTAATCTAAACAGCCCAATTAGATCTCGATAATTACTTGCCGAGGTTTCATTTTTATGGGGAGAGAGGGGTCTCCGAGTTATTCTCACTGGAAAGCTTCTGTCGAAAATTTTGTTCAATGCGCATCCAGCTCATCTCGCCATCTTCGTCTGAGCCGACCACGAGACCAACAGATCATTCCGAATGTTGCACACGAGTCAGCCCACTCCTACTTCAATTTAGCATGCATATTTGTCGTTCAAATCAGTAGTTTTTGTCTTGGAGCGTTGTTTGGCATTTCTTATCATTTCAGCTGTAGGACTTTTGTCCACGTCCACTGCTGGATAAGGGCTTCCACAACTTCAAGATCACGAGGGGGTTGTTTCTATGCGCACCACGCTTGGAAGGCGGGTTGGCGAGCGCAATACTGAATTTTGATACACGGAAAGACGCTGCTGCCCATCTACTGGATTAATTCCTTGGCAGATTAATATTACGGGCAAGAGAAGAGTCATCCTTATACTGTCGGCACCCCTCGGCATTTCGTATGCGTTAAGTTTATTGACATCTTAGGATACTAAGCTCCATTGCTTTCTAGATCCCAAGTTTGGACATTGAAGATTCGTCAAAGATTAGTTTTGAACAGAATAAAACAATTGCTAAGGAACAGCAAAGTACTTACGAAGACCAAGCAAGCTTGGATGCACAGGAGGAGGAGACCGTACGAAGACATGGTAGAGATACTGAAGGACTGGTTCAGAATGGAGTTCCACCGAACGGTATTGAATTTATATCAGCAGACTCTTCAATTTCACAACGGTACTTACCAACTGTCTTTTAAACTTTCCTAAGGCTATCTACACGTTTTCTAACTTTCATAAGCAACATTACAAAATTATTTACTGTTGTCATTCGAATAGCTGTCTTACCTACTTTCACAACCCAACAAACATGATGATATGCTTTGGACTATAAAAAGGACCAACTTTTCAAAATAAACATACTTACTAGTTTAACAGACAACGGCCACAATGGCAGCCAAAGTATTCTTCGCTCTCTGCGCCCTAGTGGTCATCCAAGTAAGTTTTAACATCTTTGTATCCAACTACCAGACTTTGAATATGGCTGTTATAATTTACTGTCGTAGTAACAAGTTTTCTGGTCTAGGATTTTAAGCAACTTAATCTTGCAATTGCCGTGGAATACCAGCAGTAGAATGTTGCCCTCTCTTGCCCGTGTATGCAGTAAGAATCTGCTAAGAGATACGTCTGGAAGATGGGCAGCAGCGTCTTCCCGTGTATCAAAATCCCGTACAGCGTTCGCTAAACCGCTTGCCAAGGTGAGTAGGCAACAGCCCCCTCATGATCAGCCTCAGATCCACTTGGCGATCCAGGAGACCTATGTTCAGCAGTGGACGTCTACGGCTGAGATTTTAGATTTAGATTAGATTTATTTATTTATCAAAGAGTTACATAATAATTTGGTTAGTAGCATCCTTAAGCTATATTATTAGGTTTATCTGCACGAACAGGTCAATAAATTATTAAGCTATCTTAAATAACTTTGAAATAGTTCGCAGTTTTCTAATCTGTCATTTTTTCATGACATTTTTATTCTCTGATTTTTGGTATTATTATACATGTACTTCATTATTTTTCATTTTAGACCAAAGTCAAACCCAAAAGTTAGACCAAAGTATACGGTCATTGCCGTGAAGCTAGCTAGATATTGTTTTTGTTGTTGTAATCTTACGATAACTAACAGTGCATTTTTTTCTTGCAGTCCGCCCTCTCTGCCGGTTTTGGTAGTGGCATCGGCCTCGCTGGCAGCGGCGGCTGCGGTTGTGGCTGCGGTGGCGTTCAATCCACTGGCGGAAACTTCCCCACTGCCAGCGCCTCACCTAACTCTCCCAACGGCATCTCCGTGCAGTCCGAGAACCTGTACGAGGGTCAACTCTGCCTCGGCGGCAACCTGCCATTCCTCGGAACTGTAGCTCTGGAGGGTGTCCTGCCTACTCAGGGCTCCAGCCAGGTCTCGTACGGCTGCGGCAACGGAAACGTCGGTATCACCGAGGAACAGGGCAGGAACACCGGCATTGCCAGCCCCGGCACCTACCAGCCTGGCCCTGGAGCCCTTAGCTGCGGATGTGGTTGTGGCGGTCGAGGATGGTGAATGCGATAAGATTTTGCAATGACTTTCACAAAATATCGCCACGAAGAAAACCTGAAATATAAAATCATACTTAATTATTACTAATGTATATTACATGTGAATTTACATACAAAAACATTAATATTATTTATCTATATACTTACCATAATTTGTAATGTCGGAAGGTGTTTGTGTCGTATCGAATGCGCTTGTGCCCCGATAATATCGTAAAGGTCTAATGTGCTCATGTGACCCCGGCTTTTCAAACGCCTGCCGCCACTGACTTCACTCCGTAAAGCTCGTTCAGTTCTCCTGATGCTAACCGCAACACGCGTTTGTATTTCCGCACTACGCAAATACTGAACTGTTCATTGTGCTTATGCTATTGACTTTCTTCTTACTTCATTCTACGCTTCTTGGACTATACGCTACCTCTATAATATTGTGTTGTGCCCTTCAATAAACGTTGAACTGTTAGTGGATGTGTTTCTTGTGCTTGCCTACAAACCCGGACTATACCAGGTAAAAGGCTGGCGCCTTGCAACCTATCAATACCCACTACACCTATATTTTAGTATTTTCATTAAAACCTTAACACACACGTTTAAAGTACTATGAGTGATTTTTTTTGTACGACTAAATGACTAAACAAGCCCAAGTGCCATCTTATGTTAAGCGGTATCCTCTACCTATAACAACTGCAATACCGCAGTAACCACGTTCATTAAGCACCGGTCACTCACAAGTCACCCTGAGACATAGAGTTTGCCCGGTCTCATTCGCCCGGAAGTTCACCGGCCCCCTTACCCTTCAAACGGAAACACAGCAATGCAGACATACTTCTTGGCGGCAGAAATAGCTTTGGTGGTAGGACTTCCCCAGATGAACTCTTCACAAAAAGTTCTACTACACTTAGTGAATGATGCTAGAGCAGGTAAGATTTTTGACCAGACGATAAACTTAGCGATTTTGTAGCTAATCGGTATAGGCAGTACCTGCTTAGGTTGCCCGAATGTGACCTACTAACCCCGTCAGAATAAAATTTTGACTGTTGTTTTCATTTCTATAACAATGTTTAAGATTTAGATACAACTAAATGATCTTTTCCGTGAGGCTGGCAATAGAATGTAACCCCTCCTCTCATGCCCGTGGATGCAGTAAAAGCCTACTAAGAGATGCCACCGGAAGATGGGCAGTAGCGTTTCTCTGAGTATCAACATCCCGTACTGCGCTCGCCAACCCGCCTGCCAGCGTGGTGAGTATAGCAACTACCCCTCATGGAGATGACTACTCCCATGATAAAGGAGGCCTTTGTTCAGTAGTGGACGTTTTACGGCTGAAATAGATCTTTGTTTACTCGATTTCATCTAGACTATTACAAACTCCCACATGATTACTACTTAGAGATTAGGGAAGCTTAAGCTCATCAGTGCACGTGTAACGGTTGAGATGATGATTAGACAGAAGAAGAAATCAACTTCATTTGTGCATCATTTTTAAATTTAGGATGCATAAAGTTGCTTAAGTTGTTCGAAAGGTATCCAGGGTGTCAGTAATAAAAAGTGTACCACAGGGGCCAATAATCGGACCGTTTCTATTCCTTTTTTTTATACTACTAAATGACGAGACAAGCCGAAATCCCACCTGATTTTAAGTGGTAACCTCTACCTATAACAACTGCAATGCCGCGGTGATCACGTTCACTAAGCACATGACCAACGCTGCATTGCATTGCGCCCGTTACCCTGAGACAGAGTTGTAAGGTCTCATGTGCCCGTAATTTCACCGGCCCCCTTAGCCTTCAAACCGGAACACAGCAATGGAGACATTACTGCTTGGCGGCAGAAATAGGTATGGTGGTAGTACTTCCCTGGATGAACTTTTCACAAAAAAATTCTACTACTACTGTTCCTTATTTATAGTAACAATATAATATCTGTGTTGTGTCCAAAATTATTTATTTTTATATTTAATTCCAAGATTCAATGTCCTCCTATTTTTTCAGTATTTTGGTTAAGTAAACTTTACTTGGTAGTTTGAGTTTCGTATTTTGATTTTTCATACTTTTTTTGCAAACAGATTTTATGACTTATTAAGCGAAAGTTATTTTACTTGTGTCTTCTCCTTGCAAAAACCAGTTATATAATTTGATCTATACCTATAAACAAAAGGTCTCTAATAAGTTCTAATTATTAACAGCTAATATTAGCTTCCGTGGTCCGAGACGTGGTCCTTCACTATTGGCCTTATGAACAAGCTCAGAGTCGCTCAACGAGCTATGGAGAGGGCTATGCTCGGGGTTTCACTACGGGATCGAATCAGAAATGAGGAGATACGTAGGAGAACTCGGGTCACCGACATAGCCAAACGGATTAGCACGTTGAAGTGGCAATGGGCAGGCCATATAGCGCGCAGAACTGACGGCCGATGGGGCAGCAAAGTTCTCGAATGGAGGCCACGGATCGGCAAGCGCAGCGTAGGACGTCCACCTACAAGATGGGCAGACGACTTGGTGAGAACTGCTGGTCGGCGGTGGATGCAGACGGCTTCCAACCGCAGTACTTGGAGATCAATGAGGGAGGCCTTTGTCCAGCAGTGGACGTCCTACGGCTGAAATGATGATGATGAATATTAGCTAATATTTTTCATGTGAGTAATAGTTTTTTACTGGTAGTATTTTCTTAATTATTTTATACTTTTGAGTATTTGTTGTTATATTTTCTATAAAGTATAAAATGATTTTTTATGAGCTTACAAACAAATGATGTGGAATAATGATACCTATTTAGCTAAATTATGTAACTAAATTGGCAAAATATCGAGATATAACTAGTGTTTATAAAGTGTATAAAAGTGAGGCATTTAAATCTATTATAGTCTAGCTGTACCGCGCAACTTCGTCTGCGTCATACAAAAGATAGAATGGGTCACAGATGGTCGCAGGCACCTTTCATTAAAATGTGTGTCTGTCTGTAGCACCATAGCTCTTTAACGAGTGGACCGATTTGCATGCAGTTTTTTTTTTATTTAAAAGCAGGTTTTCCGGCGGTGGTTCATAAACATGTTTTATCAAAACTAGATAATGAAGCTAACAAGATTATGGGTTGAAAGTAGGGGGGAACCATCGAATGTTTTCAAATATACCCAAATGTGGTATCAAATTGAAAAGGCATAATGTGTAGATTGCAAAACAGAGTTTTTACATTACAAAAGAAAATTAGGTTACCTCCGAGGCTACGTAAAGTGTCGGGGGTTACTTAAAATTTTTATATATGGATTTTTAATTACGAATATGGATTATTACTATCCTTATAAAAACCACCTTCGAAGATAATGAATTATTTTAGAACAAATTACCATCAAAAAGGTTATACTGAGTCAACCTTAAGGCTAAGTTCAGATGAACGCGCGGCGACGCGCGGTTGGCTCGGCGCGCGGTTTGAGATTGTAACAAATCAATGTTGTTGTGTACATGACCGCGCGTCACCGCGCGTGCCCGAGCGCACCGCCATGCACCGCGCGCAAGATCTTGAACCGCGCGCCACCGCGCGGCGACGCGCGGCTTAAGATCTACAAACCTGTATCGACCTGATCAGTTGACCCGCGCGGTTTGAGGCGGGCGGACGCACGGAGCCACTAAAAAATGGAGGACGAGATATCAATTGATTGAATAATTGACGAAATTGAAAAAAGAGATGCGATTTGGAATCTTAATTCGAATGAACATCCTAAAGTAGTTGAATCTTCGTGTTCTCTTAGTGTACATATATATATATAGGATATCACAAACAGGCTTAAAGAAAGTATTTGCCTCAAAATAAGGTGCACCCAATATCGTCTTTGCTTTCGACGACGACGTCGCAGTTTGCGGTATAAAACCCAAATAGCCTCCTCCACGTTCATTCTTACTGAATGTTCACGCTAGGCTGCAGCGCAAGCCGCCACCATCTGAACAGGTGAACCGCGCGGCAGCGCGCGTCGCCGCGTGGTCATCTGAACTAAGCCTAAAATATAGCTCTAGTTCTATCGCAAAACTTTTTTAGAACTTTTTAAGGAGAACAATTCCGGTATACATGATGGTTGCGTAATTTAAACCGTTTACAAAGCGCACGCAACGGAAACTCTCAAAAAGAATATTTTTTCCCCGTTTATGCAACATCTTTCAATAATGCTCTCCTGTTACTTACAGTACTGTTACTTCAGTTAATTCCAGTATACACCAAATTGTAACTACCTATCTAAAAACTAACATAATAGAGTAAACAATAGACTATAATCTCATCACTAGATAAAAAAATACAGTAAGGAAATGAGTATTAAAATAAAATTAACTATAACATACTGAAGTTAAGGATTATATATATAAGCTATATAACATAACTACGGCCAATAATCCTCCTTTGATAATTGCGCTATCAAAAACCGAAATATTTTTTTTTATTGAAACCAGTTGTTCCTGAGATTAATGCTTTCATCCAAAAAAGTAAACTAACTCCTTCCAGAGCTTTATAATAAACATAGATAAAGATAAAAAAATTGTTTATTTTGTCACAGAAATAACACTATATTATATTCTTAAAACTAATTTAGTTTAGGTAGAATAATATGGTGACAAAAAAGGCCACTACCATTGAAGTATTATAACATTTACAACTCACTGGCTACTACTCAGCATTTGCTGTGGCAGAGCAGGTCGTACCACAGCGCTGGTCTTCCATAGTTACCATCGTTTGCGATTGGTGGCAACCGCAGCACACTTATTAACATAAAATCACATATCAGCCGTAAAACGTCCACTACTAAGCACAGGCCTTCCTGTTGGACCTGCATAAGCGGTAGTTGATACTCACCACGCTCGACAGGAGGGTTGGCGAGCGCAGTACGGGATGTTGGTACACGGAAAGTCGCTGCTACCTTTCTTCCGGAGGTATCCCAGACTCTTACTGCATCCACGGGCATGAGAGGAGGGGTAACATTCTACTGCCGGCACCCCACGGCATATATAATATTAGCATAGATAACTTCTAGTAATTTCTCGTTACATAATTCTGTTACGTAAGTAGTTCAGTAGGCTACGCTGAATACAGCGTGTACTTTATTAAATTGAGTAAATACCTGAAAGTGTGCCTTATCAATTTCCCATCAATCAACCATTTTAAATCATTATTTTAACCGACTTCAAAAACGGAGGAGGTTCTCAAGACGTCTGTATTTTTTATCTTTGTTACCTCAGAACTTCGTTGTTTATGAACCGTTTTGGATTTGTTTTTGGTTTGTTTAGATACACTTTAAATTAGGGTAGTTTAAAACTCAGTACTGATGACGGGATCCATTAGAAACCGAGGGAACTCCTTAAATTTTGTAGAGAAATAAATCGATCTTGGCTTATTTAGCTCAAGGCCAAGCATTTGCATTCAGAATGTATGATTTGGTAAAGTGTAACTGATGAATAAGACCACAGATGGTAATCAAAACTCTTCAATATTACAAAATTCACGGATGGCAACATCGAAAGATAGCTATGATAATATCCCTATCCACTAATCATCAGATACAGACCATCATCAGCATATCATCATACGCAATCGCAGCGAATTAATTAAATAACTACCTGCAAACTACTTAAGTAATTACCTGAAAGTGTGCTTTATCAATTTCCCATCAATCGAATGTTTTTGCACCATTATTTTCTCAGACAACTGTAAAAAATGTAACCTGTTATTTTGTGCGCGTTACGTGCGTTTTTATAGAAATCATATTGTAAAAAAAATAATTTTCATTAAAAAATAAACAATTTCAAAGATGATGAAATGATAAGTGGGTAAGTATGACGAAACGTGGATATGTAAGGGCTGGAATAGGATTTCAAATAAATTTGACCAGGTGCGTGTCAGGCCACGCGATGTGTAAGGTTCCGTAGTTGCCCGTAGACCTGTTTTAAGAAGACGGTGTATGTTTTTTACGTTCACCAAAGTATATAAACAGGTATTCATTGTAAGCAATTTTTTTTTTATTTAAAGTGTACGTCCCACGCTGCGCTTGCACATTAATTGTAACATTCTACTACCGGCAACCCAAGGATATGCATACGAGACGGCAACTTCAGCAGCAGAGCTCTCAACCATCTGGTAGACTCCGCATAAACATGATACGTTAAAGATTACCCATGACGTGCGCTTGGCTACATAAAGATAGTATGGAAATATAATGAAGCAATGTGACAAGTTACATAATTGAGGTATATAGGGTATTATCGCTGTAGCATATTTCTGAAACACTGTTGATACTGTGTATAAAACTACAAGCGTTATTTTGTGGAAGCATTTACTCAGCGACCTCAACCATGTTCAAGACTGCCCTCATTTTGTGTGCTTCAGCCCTCTTAATCCAGGTGAGATCCAGATTTTACACGTATATATTTCGCCATTTCGGCCCTCAAAAATTAGAAGGCATTTTTTCTTTAGGGGAGGCCTTTGTCGGAAGACAAGCTGTTTTCAAAGACGAACCGTTTGCCGATTTATAATGTATTTTTATTTATAATAATTATAATATATTATAACTCTAAGTTTTAGGCATATATAAAACCAATGACAACATTAAGAAACAGTAATAAAGTCTTCTTTATTTTATTTTTTTTTATTATTTTCAGTCTACCCTCGCTGCTTGCGGAGGATGCGGCTGCGGCCGTATCTCCTCATCCGGAGGCAACTTTCCCATAGCCAGTGCCTCCTCCTACCCCCCCATCGGCATCACAGTGCAGTCTGAGAACTACTACGAAGGGGAGTTGTGCGTGAACGGGAACCTGCCGTTCCTGGGAACTGTGGCGGTTGAAGGCGTGGTGCCAAACCAGGGCACCGGAACCGTGTCATACGGGTGCGGGAGCGAGAACGTGGGGATCACTGATGATGGGATTGGACGCGGTTTTGGGTGCGGTTGCAGATATTAAATTTAAGGGCTTAATAAAATAATAATTACAGTTTCTGTTCTTTTTCTTGGCTACGACAAACATTGCACCTTTTAGTATGATACTCATATTGTTAGGATAAGATAAAACGTATTTGGATCTGAATTTGGCACAGTATCATACATTATCTGTCATACGCTGTAAAAGTTACAACTCTTGTCTATTAAAACAAATAGTATTCTAACGTCGGCGCGACGTTTTGAAAAATAGTTCGATATAAAATAGAAATCAAGACAGCTATCGAATAGTTTTTTTCTTCATCAAAACTTATCACAATAATTACAAAATATTAATAATTCATAGTTATACTCTTGTCTCAGGGTGACGGGCGCAATGCAATGCAGCGTTGGTAATGTATAAATTGGAACAATAGTCACATGCTTCGTCACCGTGATCACCGCTTTATTGCAGTAGTAATATGAAGAGGTTTCCGCTTAACATCAGGTGGGCCATAGGCATATGGCGAGACACTATGGCCATAGGCCATAGTGTCTCGTCTTTAAGTCCAATAAAAAAAGCATTGTAGATTCTAAAAAGTGCCTATTCAATAGCTATCTACATCCATTCCGAAAACAACTAAGAAGGGAGTTGCGTGTTAACACCTGCCGTTTATGGGAACGTTGGCGGTTGAAGGCGTGGTGCCGAACGAGGGTACGGGAACCGTGTCCGGAGACGTGTCTATGTTTTGTTATTGCAATCTATGGAAATGTATGAATGAATTTCTGAATTTCTGTCGTACGTAGCGAGAATGTGGGGATCACTGATAAGATTCAACGCGTTTGTGGATGTTGAAGCAGATATAAGCTTTAAGGGCTAAATAAAAGAATAACAACAACTTCTGTCCTTTTTCTTGGCTACGACTAACTTTATACCTACCTCTAAGTATGAAACTCGTATTGTTAGGATAAAAGAAAAATAAGCATTTGAATCTGAATATGTATGCACCTAAATATCATCTGTTAGCAACTGCTGACGCTGTATTAATTTATCTATACTTAATAGATGTAATGGCCTTTTTCTTTAACATAAGAACTAGTAGGTCACGATTATCACGTATTTTTTATCTGTTACAGGTAAAAGTTTGTCATACGTGTTACTGGGAGATACATATTGTCACGTTTGGCATCAACATAAAATTAGATTTCAATATAATCTTCATATAGAAATAAAATCTGCCGGCAACAGAATGTTACCCCTCCTCTCATACCCGTGGATGCAGTAAGAGCCTGCTAAGGGATACCTCCGGAAGATGGGCAGCAGCGTCTTTCTGTGTATCAACATCCCGCACTACGCTCGCCAACCCGCCTGCCAAGCGTGGTGAGTATGGCAACTACCCCTCATGGAGATCTACGAGTGAGGCCTGTGTTCAGTAGTGGTGGTTTTACGGCTGAAATCATGAAATGAGAGATAAAATAAAAGAGGTACTTTCCGAATGAGTTTCATAATCATCTCAGCCGTGTCCACTGCTGGACTTAGGCCTCCCTCATCGATCATGAGAGGATTGTTGCCATACTTACCACGCTTGGCAAGCGGGTTAGCGAGCGCAGTACGAAATGTTGATACACCAAAAGATTGCTGCCCATCTTCCTGAAGTAGCCTTGGTAGAGTCTTACTGCATCCACGGGTAAGAGAGGAGGGGCAACATTCTTCTGCCAGCAACCCACGGCTAACATTTTGAAGTCCATTGAAGTCATATCTATAAGCCCCGTTAATAAGAATTTATCTAAACACGTTTATCTCTGTAAACAACTTAAAATTGCTTGGTTTTGGAATTCTATCTATTTCTATTTTTCAAAATAATAGAGATAAATAGAGAGACAATTCTTTATTGAACACCTTACATATAAACTTCATCATCATAATTTCAGCCATAGGACGTCCACTGTTGGACATAGGCCTCCTCAATGGACTTCCAAGTATTGGGGCTGGTAGCGCCACCTGCATACCTTACCAGGTCGTCCGCTTATCTAGTTGTTGGGTGTCCTAAAATCTTCTATACAAATAAATCAACAAAAAGTATGCATCGGCCGGGAATCGAACCCGGGCCGCCCGCGTGGCAGGCGAGCATTCTACCACTGAACCACCGATGCTTATAAGCAGTGACTCTAAAACACTGAATTATAAAAAAATATTGTACATAGTCACGTTTAGAAATTTCGGATAATTCTAATAAATCACGTTTTCATTTATTGTGTTGAACGCAGACTGCTACCCGAAGCTTTGAGCACATTTTTATATTTTTGCGCGGATCCCTGATCATGTTACAAAAAAAGTTTATCGATAGGCGATTAATCCATTCATGATGATAAAACCAAATTCAAGAAGGCTGCCACGTCTAAATGACGGATGTCATATATGTTTTAACTTTAATATGAAAAATTAAAGAGGTCTCATTTTGTCGTGGCGACCATCTTGAATATGGTTTTTCATGATGGACTGCATTCAAATGAAAAACTAAATTCAAGATGGTTGCCACGACGAAATGGCGGATGTAATTACACGTTTTAAATGGGTATCAAATAAAAGGGTTTGACTTGTAGAATACAGTACATATAAAGGATATTTCATTAAGCGCTCCCTATCTTTATATTTAAATAAAACAAAGTGTGTGTGAGATATCACCGAAATTTTTTATTCGTTTGAAAGACCTATCAATGCCATTTTGTATTGAATATAACATCATTCAAATGTCCGTCAAGGCTTCTAGGGGTGGAGCGCATCCGAAATGTCCAATTTTCCATGACTCTGGCGCATAAATCAGGCTGAATTTGACCGATGGCTTGGGTAATGTTGGTTTTGATGACCGCTGTGGTTTGTGTATTATTCGCTTAGACCTGAGACTTAAGAAAACCCCACAAAAAAAAGTCTTAACGGGGTCAAATCGCATGACCATGCCCTCAAATCGCTCTTGCAGAATATCCAATGTGTCGTGAGCTGTGTGGCACGTAGCGCCATCCTGTTGAAACCACATGTCGTTGGTATCCAGATCATCCAATTCAGGCCAAAATAAGTTGGTAATCATCGACCTACAGCGCTCGCCGTTGACAGTGATGGCCTGACCAACGTCTTGCTCAAAGAAATATAGACCGATGATGCCACCAGCCCAAAATCCACACCAAACAGTGACTTTTTCGGGATGCATTGGACGCTCTTGGATCTCATGTGAATTGGTATCGTCCCAAATTCGACAATTTTGTTTGTTTACGAACCCATTCATCCAGAAATGGGCCTCATCACTGAAGATGATTTTCCGATGAAAATTAGGGTCATTTGCTAACTGCTTCAGAGCCCATTCAGCGAATACACGTCGTTGTCTATGGTCGTTTACCTTCAGTTCCTGGGTCAGTTGAATTTTGTACGGGTGCAGGCCCAAGTCGCGACGCAAAATTCGCCAATTTGTGGTCTGCGAAAGACCGAGTAAGAACTCGGTGACACACAAGAGTGAGCGACGCGAAATTGACTGCCTCGGATTCTCCTGCACACTCTCACGGAGAGCAGCTATGTTTTCGGCAGATCTTGCGTTTCATCGAAGTACGGATGTTGGTCGATCATTTACTGAACCAGTGGACTCAAATTTATCCACCACACTGCGAATAGTCCTCTCGGAAGGACGATTATGGCGACCGTAAAATGAGTGAAGCGCGCGGTACGTTGCCCGAACAGAACACACATTTTGATTTAACAATTTTATTATTTGCACGTGTTGTTGAATGCTGGATCCGTCCATGGTGATCTGGCAAAACAGACTAAATAAATGAAAACTAATTTGACAGATGTAGCTTGAACAAGATGGCCGCTATCAACGGTCAAAGTTCGGAAGACCTTACTGGAAGACCCTTTATGTCTTAAATAAATCATTTTCATCTTCATCGTCAACTCAGCCGTAGCGCGTCCATTGCTGGACATAGGCCTCCCTCATGGATCTTTAAATACTGATCATGAGGGGCTGTTGCCATACTCACCGCGCTTGGCAGGCGCTTGCTAGTTTCTTTACAAATATTAATTCCTCCTCCTCCAGTCGTAAGCTCACTGCTGAGCGTCGTCATGTCCCCGGCCCATTTTTTTCGAAATCTGCATCTATCAGTTGCGGTCTTTGGCCTGGTCTAATGCTTCGGAGATTTTGTTGTCAAGCACTTTAGCTACTTGATCGGACCATCGTGTAGGGCTTCGTCCTCTTGATCTTTTTACTTCCATCTTTCCTGTGATCATTAGCTCCTCCAGATTGTCGGGGTTTGTCGAGCAATGTGACCAAAATATTGGACCACTTGCCGCAGGCATATGCTTGAGAGCTTTGAGTTACTCTAAACTCATCTAGGATGGATTTGTTTGCTCTGTGCGCTATCCACGGAATTCATGCGTCTCCAGAATCACATCTCAAACGCGTCAATGCGTCGACGGTCGGCCGCTTTTATGGTCCAGGTTTCAGCATCATACATAAAAATGGGAAAGACAAGTGTCCTGACGATGACATATATTAATTACATTCTATCAAAAACATAAATGTGAAAATGGGAGCCAATTTCAATAACAATTTAAAATTGAGGGCAAAATTCTACTGCCAGCACCCTACGGCTCTTCGATATCTTATACCTAGATTTGCGACAGGCATATTATGACTCATTAATAATTCGATTCTGTTCCGAATGGTATCTCGTGGGCCGTAAAGATTATTTTTACACACTACTTATGTATACAGCACGTTTAGCCTAGAAGCCTTATGACCCTTTAGCTATTTTTCATACAAGTTCTGGAGTCAGTCAAGGTAGCACGCTTGGTCCATCCCTGTTTTTGGTGTAGACGTTTACTACTCACTTTATTTGTGTTTTATGAACTCTACAAAATACACTTTAAGACCATAAACATCTACTATAGATGATTAAATAAAACACGAGTTTTTTTATCAAAACAATAAGCACAAAAATGTTCTTCTAGTAGAGTTATGTATTGGATAGTCCTTTGCTTCTCATTATTAATTAATGCCGTGGGGTGCCGGCAGTAGAATGTTACCCCTCCTATCCTACCCGTGGATGCAGTAAGAGCCTGCTAAGGGACAGCTCCGGAAGATGGGCAGCAGCGTCTTTCCGTATATCAACATCCCGTACTGCGCTCACCAACCCGCCTGCCAAGCGTGGTGAGTATGGCAACTACCCCTCATGGAGATCCACGAGGGAGGCCTTAGTTCAGTAGTGGACGTTTTACGGCTGTAATGAATGAATGAAAAATGAATTAATTAATGCGTAGTAACGTATTCTAGTGAAGTGTTTGAATAACCCGTGTATTACAACTAACAAGCAACCTGTGACTCTTAACACCTAACCTTCATTGTTTCTTCGTGGGTCAAAATAAAACTAAGAACTCTTCGATAAATAGCTTTATTAAACTAGTAACAGAGTCTACAATCTACCGTCCACTTCCAAGTCTACTGGTGCCAGTACCAATGCTTGAACTAATCGAGTTAAGGGCACTAAGCCCACTGCTTCCTGGACTGCCAGGCGAAACTGGAACTTCAGAGGTGATCCCAACGTCGCTATTCCCGCAACTGTAAATCTCTGACGAGCTCTGTGGCGCAGCGGGCGAAGGTCCGCCTGCGACGCAAGAGGTTGCGGGTTCGATTCCCGCCTCGGGACAAATGTCTGTACGATCTGCAGATATTTGTTCAGGGTGTTCTGGGTGTTTTTCTATATATAATAAAAATATCTATCTATGTAGTATAATGTATTAAGTATATCAGTCATCTAGTACCCATAACACAAGCTCTGCTTAGCTTGGGGCTAGATGATGCTGTGTGATTTGTCCAGCATTATTTATTTATTTATTTATTTATTTAAAAGATGGATCCAGAACCACTGGTAGGCAGTTCGCCTTCCACAGCCGCTGTGCCTAGGAAGGGTAATGTGCCCGCTAGGTCGATCTTACCTGGAATGATGAGTACAGGTTAAATAGTGAATATTTTGTTTTACAATATAGTCCCAAATGAGTTGCAGAAGTTATCCTAATATTATAAACCCGAAATTTTGTATTTCGTTACCACTTCACGCAAAAACTACGCAACGAATTGAGCCGAAATTGTGCACATGTATAGATAATGACTAGCATACTTTTTATTCTGGTACAACGCGTGTGAAGCTAGCTAGTAATTGAATAAATTTGATTATGTATTGTATGTATGAAGTGATAAGTTACACTTTTGAGAAGGCTTAATAGTCAAATTCTAAAATAGTCATTAAATTATTACTAATTTAGAATACAATTTTCACCTACCCTCAAAATAGTTCTCCGATCTCACAGTGATACCAGTAGGTGCGATAGGGCAATAACTTGTAACAGGGAAGCTTCCACCTGAGGCCCCTCCTCCGCAGCCACAGCTGAGACCAAGGCCTCCAGAGCCTAAGCCCCCAGAACCAGTGCTGAGGCCAGATCCTAGACCGAAGCCTCCAGAGCCTATGCCAAAGCCATCAGAGCTTGTGCTGAGCCCCCCAGATGGTGTACTGAGGCCTCCGCCAATGCCACCCAAGTTCAGATTGGGAGAGGCACCAGGAGAGCCTAAGCCGAGGCCTCCAGATCCCACGCCAAGGCCTCCAGGTGATAAACTGAGGCTCCCGCCAATGCCACCTAGGTTCAGGTTGGGAGATATACCAGGAGAGCCTAAGCCGAGGCCTCCAGATCCCATGCCAAGGCCTCCAGATGGTAAACTGAGGCGTTCGCCAATTCCACGCAGGTTCAAATTGGGAGTACCAGATTTATTGGGGCTCTGTGTGAACACTGACTGTGGAAAAATTATAGGTTAATATAACTTAACAAACTGCGATATAAAAACGTATACTTGTACTTGAATGAACGTAGGCGTGTTGACAGGATATTAAAATCAGTAATTATATTTAGTACGTCTCATCATTACAACCGTAGGACTGCAGTCCATGTCCACTGCTGGACATAGGCCACACATCAAGTTTTTTTCTGCCAATAGATAGTTTTCCTTGTATCTTGGCGTGAATTATTCAGCTTAATACCCCTAACTTCCATCACCGTGCTACTCTCCATAAAGCGAATTTTCATCAGCACCATCTGGATAGCTGGTTCACCAGAAGCACTCGCTTTTCGCGCTCTTTTTTGCCGCGGACGACCAAGTTGTGGAACGAACTTCCATCTGCGGTATTCCCTCGAAGCTACGATATGGGGTCCTTTAAAAGGCGGGTATTCTCCCTCGTCAAAAGCCAGCAGCGCATCAGCCTCGCCTCTGGTGTGCAGATGTCCATGGGCGACGGTGACCACTTCCCATCAAGTGGCCCATCTGCTCGTCTCCCTGCTTATAATATAATAAAAAAGCTTGCGAGCGGCCCAGTGGACGCACCCAGTCCCTTGGCCACTACTCAGTAACGGCTTTCGTTCATCTTCCGTCACCCCTTCGAGCCACATGTGCCTCTCTTATAAACAATCTAGATATGTATTTATTTATATAACACTTAACACATAACAATTGTGAAAAAAGGATTTAATACTAAAGCATTATCTGGCAGATATCAGTCATCCTGGGCGTGCAGAAATTTATAATCTAACTAGTTAATTTAATTTCTCTTAACATTTCAAGCTTTCAAATTCAAAATCAAAAAATACTTTATTCAGTGCGGATGTATAGACCATATTGACGCGTCTCGGTGACATAATATATCAATTTTAAAATTGCAACTTACTTTTATCAAAAGAGCCTGAGCACAAATAACTAAAATCATTTTAACTGACATTTTTACTAAGTTTATACTAAGACTAAAACTGGTTCCAGAATGATAAATAGAAAATACAATCTCGAAATTTATACTAAGGTTTTGATTATGGCATAATTTTCTAGTAATATCTAGTACATAACTATCATAGATAAGGTATTTATTAGAGTAACCTAGTAATGAAATAGGTATAGTTTTATAATGTTTACATCAGATTATAATAATAGTTAAATAGATAATAAGGTTGAAGTGGCAATGGGCAAGCCATGTAGCGCGCAGAACAGATGGCCGATGGGGCCGTAAAGTTCTCGAATGGAGACCACGGACCGGCAAGCGCAGCGTAGGACGTCCACCTACGAGATAGGCAGACGACTTGGTAAGAACCGCAGGTCGGCGTTGGATGCAGGCTGCTTCCAACCGCAGTTCCTGGAGATCAATGAAGGAGACCTTTGTCCAGCAGTGGACGTCCTTCGGCTGATATGATGATGATGAGATAAGGTATTTCACAAACACAACAGATGATTTAATACAACGTCAGCGACGAGTGTTCATGCTGTATGAGCGAGTCCAAAGGAAGTTTTCACGGTATGTCTATAAACGTCTATATGGATATTACCCGTACCTTTATCCATCTTTGTTTGTATCTGGTATGGAGGGCATGAACAGTCTCCAGTCGAGGCGACACCTGTTCACGCTGACGCATTACCTTATGCTTTTGCGTGGAAAGGTGGACAATCCGGCGGTACTGCAGCAGATGGGACTTGTGGTACCTCGGCGTCACATGGCGGGTGGCGAGGGAGCAGTAGGCCCCCGGCGTCGTCCTGCGCTGTTTGCGCGTCCACAAGGAGTCCGCACTCGTGCTGGAGCGGCCGCGCCTACACCTCGAGCGCTCGACCTTATGAATCAGTTTGTCTCCGCAACCAACGCCGACGTGTTCTCCGATAATATTGCTGAGTTATACCGTTTGCTAAACTCTTTTCTTGACTGTACCTGATGCTAGACTAATTGTTATGACTTGACATTGTTTTTTTTTAATTCTATTTTATTATCTAATTAGACATTTGTGTATCTGCTGTAATTACTATCTTTTTGTTCTTGTATCTTGACATTTTTTGACATCAATGTAATATTTATTGTTAATTCGTTTTCATTAATGTTTGCTATGTATTTTTTTCTATTGTATATTTATGTTAGTATAGTGTCTGGGCGCCTTGGATTAATCTGTAAGCCCATACAGCAATTTGAATAAATAAATAAATAAGTAAATGGGACGTTACTGAGCCTGAGCCATAATTCTTGTATCCGTAATTCGCCTATTGTACGTCTTATATTTTTTTAAATCATAAGAAGTGGGTTTAATGACATATCAACTTGGTTAAGGAAGTGGAGAATCAAGGCTAATGAATAAAAATCTGTCAATGTTACCTTTATGCTAAGAAGAGGCACCTGCACGCCTGTCAAACTTAATAACTTAGAAGTTCCACAATCAGACTATGTCAGGTATTTGGGTTCACACCTTGATAAGCGACTTACCTGGCAAAATCACATACCTATTCTCAAAAAGAAAACAACAAGGGCTACCATTCCGCAAGCTGTACTGGTTAATCGGTCGCCAATCACAACTGTCGCTAAGCAACAAGCTACTCCTGTATTGACCATTCTGTAACCGATTCGGACCTACAAACAGACAGAAAAAAAAGTTAATCTTAAGGATTTACTGTAGTGTACAATCAATTCATTCATTAATTCTTGCCCAGTAACTATACCATCCTCTTAGCTAAGTTGGCTTTTTAATGTTCTGGTGTTCCACGAGTTATCTAGCTAATCATTTTTTTTTTCTATCGGAATTACTCAAAGCAAACCTATATCAACACAATTAAATTCAATATATGTACATAAAAGCTATTCCTAAAGAACTTACATTTACATTTACCTACATTTATGAAAAAACAACGTAAAAATGGCACCAATTCATGTAATCTCTTATAGATGTAAATTTCAACAAAATCGGGTGACATCTTCTTGATCATTTTGTATCCTCGGCTAAAAAACTGCGAACTTTGGAGATAAGGGGGAACAGTACTTTTTATTTTTTTTCAACATTTTTGTAAATAAGTCGAGAAGTATATAGCTTAAAGAAAAACTAAAAACTGTTTATTATTGTGCAAACTAAGCCCTTTCATATGTGTGCCTCTCTTATAAACAATTTATCTATTTATTGATTTAACACTTTAACACATAACAATTGTGAAAGGAGGACTTAATGCTAAATGATGCCCCACATGACCTTAGTAAGCTCACTTAAAATTTTTGAGACCCCCTTTCCTCCAAACTTGCAGTCATAATAAGAATATTTAGAACATTTTCATTTAGGTATGTTCTATTAGTGAAACAGCGCTATCTTATACCATTTCAAGACCGACACACAAAGTCACACCATAAGGGTTCGTTTTTACTATTTTGGTCCGGAAACCCCAAAAACATCTGAAAAATACCACATTTATCAAAAATCCCTCATGGTTTTTAGTGCATACGCTCCTTGCAGAAGTGGACATGAAAATCTATCAGTTAAAATGTTGATGGCTTAGTTGATTGAATAGTTCTTTCTTCTGTCTTAATAGCCGACTAAGCTGGGGGAATGGAATAATGGGTATGCAGATGATATCATAGTTGTTAAAAGATATTTTGCCAATCCAGGAGCTAGTGCGGACACTATCCGGAACCACCGAGAAGAAATGGTGAAGCGTCTAAACCATAATCTCAAGTTTGTGTCTGACTGGGATGACAAAAATCGTGTTAAGTTTAACGCTTTCAAGACACAGGCATTTATTTTTTCATAGGTTTGGATATGCATGCGGCACTGACAGACTAGTTCTCCCTGCATGTGCATAATTAGCGGGCGGGAGGGCGGTGTTCATGCATCTCAGCATAAGCGGAATTAAAACTAAATATTTTTATTGCATTTTATTGTCATGTATTTCCGCAAAGTAACGCCTGATTCCATTAATTATTTTTTTTTCAGCAAAGAAGATCCTTTTCCAACCCACTCCCATCTTCTGTGGTATTTCGCTTTCTCTTACTGATAGTTTCTCCTTACTTGGCGTTGAGCTATCCTCCAATTTAAACTTTGGATCCCACATCGAGTATAGGGCCAAAATTGCTCCTATAAAGCTGGGCATCCTAGCTAAAGTCCGGCGGTACATCACTCTAGGACAGCTTCTTTCAAGTTTTTACAAAGCTCAAGTCAGTTCAAGTATGGAGTACTGCTGCCATCTCTGGGATGGCTTTGCTAAATAAATGCTTCAAGCTAGTGAATCTCTTGATTCGATTGAGAGACGCGCCATAGCTCATAGGCGACAATTCCCTTGTGGATGCCAATTCGCAAAGCCTTGAGCACAGGCGCCGGGTTGCCAGACTACCAGTTTTTTACAAATTCCATTTCGGTGAATGTGCATAAGGTGTACACGACCAAATCCCCTTTCTCTAACACTCAAACAGACGCACGGAAAACTATCACGCATATCTAGAAAATATCCCATTTTGTCGTACCAAGCGACGCTCATCCTCCTTTATCATTGGTAATGGTAAAGAGTGGAAGTCGCTGCCGGCGTCTGTTTCCCCGGTCTGTGATCGGTACAACCTTGGATTCTTCAAGGCCAGAGTGCATAGGTTCTTTTCACAAGCGTGGTGCATCTTAGGCCACATCTTTACTTGTCTCCACGTTAGATGGTGGCCAAACGTTTCATCTTCAGCTGTAAAACCAACACAGGCCTCTCTCATAGATCTATGAGGGGTAGTTACCATACTCACCACGCTTGGCAGGCGGGTTGGCGAGCGCAGTACGGGATGATGATACACGGAAAGACGCTGCTGCCCATCTTCCGGAGGTATCCCTTAGCAGGCTCTTACTGCATCCATGGGCAAGAGAGGAGGAGCAATATTCAACTGCCGGCACCCCATGGCAACAGGCAAACGACATAGGTGCTGGGTAAGCCTAATCCATCTATCAATATCCCAGTCACTTTAGCGTCCCGTCCAGCAAGGATACCAATTGCTGATGCTGCATAAATTGTCTCAATTAGTTGATGAAGAATGCCTACTTTTATAATATGCGTCATCGAATTGAACGTGACCTACGTTTGCCGTTCTTGATATTATGCGAATTGAACACGTAACTACCTATCATATTTCATACTAATAAACTAATATCTCAATATTAGAAAGATTTGTATGTTTTAGTTTGTAATTTTGTAACGAATAAACTCAAAACATACTGGACCGATTTTTAAAATTCTTTCACCATTAATATGCTACATTATCCCTGAGTAACATAGGCTAGATTTTTAGGATTTTTTTAGGCATAACTTTACATAGACCAACTATCAGGTAGGCTTAGTTCTGCAGCATATGCAGTCAAAAAAATTCGCCTTCTTACAGACGTAAATAGATAGACGCAAGGGGTTGCGGGTTCGATTCCCGCCTCGGGACAAATGTCTGTACGATCTGCAGATATTTGTTCAGGTTGTTCTGGGTGTTTTTCTACATATAATAAAAATATCTATCTATGTAGTATAATGTATTAAGTATATCAGTCATCTAGTACCCATAACACAAGCTCTGCTTAGCTTGGGGCTAGATGATGCTGTGTGATTTGTCCAGCATTATTCATTTATTTATTTATTTATTATAGAAAGAAAATGCTTTAATGCACACCTTAAAATATACAAAAACAAAATTAACAACTGAAATACCGTTAAATACCGCTAGACTTGTTTACTTAAGCTATTCAGTTTATGTACATGTGTATTTCAGCTATACACATCTCCACAGCAGTAAGCCATAAAACATAATGCTGTGGAGATGTGCTGCAGAAGAGGACTATTCGTTCTATCTACAATTAGGGTCCCAGAGAATCACTTTGCAATAAATTTAAAGAAATATTATATTATGACAGTAGCTTGTCAATATATTTTCGAGAACCTGTTGTACACCCATACAAATATTGCTTCGTTTAAGAAGAACAGCGACGATCACAATGTAAATACATGAAATAAGCACAACTAGGCTCCATAATGTTAAAATATCTTTTATAGGGTAATGTATACGCTTCTACAACAAACTCCCAAGTGAGTTGCAAAAGTTATCATTGTATAAATTCAAAAACGTCATCAAACGCAATCTCTGCAATAATGGTTATTCATAGTATGAGAGAATTTAAGCATATTTTTAATATCAGATTACCTGGAGGACAAAACCACTTGGGGCGGAATCTGCTACAACTCCGTCAAACGTAACTTATGACAAAATAAAATTGTTAAATAATGACTATAACGACTAAGTTAGGTTGTTCTATTCGTTTCTTTTCCTAACTCGCGTTAGGAAAAGAAGCAAATAGAAATTTCTTGCTTTATTTGAATAATATGTACCTATTGTTTTATTT
Source organism: Pasiphila rectangulata (assembly GCA_963082625.1). Classification (NCBI taxonomy): domain Eukaryota; kingdom Metazoa; phylum Arthropoda; class Insecta; order Lepidoptera; family Geometridae; genus Pasiphila; species Pasiphila rectangulata. Next base: position 27,001,188 of record OY720235.1, read on the forward strand.
TGTAATTTGTGACGGGTCAATAAGGGAGTTTTGATTTTTTGGAGTAGGTAATGTTGTTAATAGGTAATAGACGTGTTTTAATGTTGAGTCTTTATTTATGTTTTTTCATGTTTTTATTGTTTTTAATTTGAATTATTAAACAATCATAAATATAGGCCTATTATTATCTTTAGATACCTAGAAAATAAAAACACTTCTACTTTATAGGTATTGTTACGATTTATTACATCACTGAATATAAATATTTATTGATGATGTTATAAGTAAAACATTAAATTAAACTGACCGGGGGCGTCGACCACAGTTGCATCGTGCCACGAACCCAATGCAGCGTTGGTCACATAGTCACATGCTTACGATATTGCAGTTCGTCTCTGGTAGAGGTTACCGCTTTACATCTGGTAGGCCTTCGGCTAGTCTCGTCATTAAGTATATATTTTAGTCATTGATATAAAAAAATAAAAATTGTATCTAGTATCTAGAAATTGTATCTAATAGTTAAGCATTTGTTAAGATAAGCCTTGTCAAAAGTTATGTTTCTCAACAGGCATCCGATATTCATCGGATTATCTTAGTATTTTATTGTAATTATTCTAAAATTAGTTTGAAAGATTGTAACCTATGTATTTCGATTAATATACCTACCTAATAATAACCTCTTATTGGACCAGGTTGGCCTATTTTAGGTTTAACTAGACATAGATTTCTCACTCTGTGTCTAGTTACCTAACAGAGGCTTTAAGGCACTTCTAACCGAAATGTAATGTTGTTTTTTACCTGAATAAATAATGCTATTCTATTCTAAGTCGTAGAAAAAAAACCCAGGAACCTTTCACGGAGACATGACGACAGGATTGTGGAAGCTTCAAATATAATACTATTCAAATCCAAACTAGGGATCACTCTCAGTAGATCCAGTAACATGACAGAAATAAATTATAGATATGTGAGAGTTTTTACTCTTAGTAGATCCAGTTTCGAAATTAACAAAAAAAAATACTTTATCTATGTAAATGATCTTTTATTTTACCGCTGTGGGGTGCCAGCATTAGAACTTTATCCCTCCTCTCTTACCCGTGGAAGCAGTAAGAATCTGCTAAGGGATGCTTTCGGAAGATGGGCAGCAGCGTTTTCCGCGTCTTAAACACCTTATACTGCGCTCGCCAACACGCCTGCCAAGCGTGGCGAGTATGACAATAACCCTTCACGATTATACAACCAAGGAGCTGGCCCCGAGTCCCAGGCAGCCCCGTTAGTCCTGGCTACAGTAGCAGCGACGGTAACGGCGGGGCTAGGCGTGCTAAGAATCCTCGGGAGACGGACGGCTACCAACCCCAACGACGACCACTGGTAACACATAACATCCGCACTTTGAGGACAGACGATAAGATTGTTGAGCTGGAAGAAGAAATGAGTTCGACTGGTTCATTTGAAGACCAACCTCAACACTTGCCGCACTTAGTCCCTGGAGCATCTCCTGCAGTTCTCGTGAAGTTCAAACGTAGTGTAGGGCAACCTGTAGCTAGGTAGGGCGATGATATACGTAAAGCAGCGGGCAGGGATTGGAGGATGATAATCCGAGTAGATTGGCACTTGTTCGGGTTAACTTGATTACCATAGTTCTCCGACTAAGATTTGAGCCGCCACTGATCGGAGAATTGTCCAGTTGATAAGGAGTGGTTAACAATGTGCACAATAGAAGGAAGGATGTGATCAATTAGGCGTATGACCACAACACGGCAATAATCTTGTCACTACCAACAGCTCTAGATTTTAGGGAATTCACAATCTTCCCAAAATCATCGTGGGATACGTGGGCAAAGTCAAATTGACGATTGATCGGTCGCGGCAGATCATTTATTTCTAGTAGGGTATCAAACTTAGTAATAGGGCTGATTTCTACTACGGAGGAAAAGTGAATGTTCATGTCATTGAGATTAAGGGAAATTTTAGAATCGAAACCTTTAGATTTTTCAAGGCCAAGGGTTTTTAGAAACTTCCAAATGTCAGCGGGTGTGGACAGCTCAATTTTTTCTGTGATAAATTTACGCAGTATTGCGACATAACTGATTACACCTATTCCTCATTTTCTTGAATGAAGCCCAGTTTTCATCACATCGGTCCAGTTTCGAAAGGTACTTTCGAAAGGCTCTGTCCCTTTGAGACGCCTTACGAATGGCGTCATTGATACACGGGGTAAGACGATGTATTACTTTTACGGGATGAACTGGCACGTGCTTGTCGTAATAATTGATGATTGAGGAAGTCAAAAGCTCGACCTTAGCATCTATCGATTTCAAGATTTGAACATCATTCCAACTAGTTTTTAATGCATTACTTCCGAAGTCAGAATCATTTATTCGCGATATATTTCGAAGCAAGGGAGTAATTGGCTTAGGTTTATTATATATTAGGATTTTTATTTTGACGGATGTATACAATAAGTCATAGTGAGAGAAAGATGGTGCTGGTAATTGACCATGAGCGGCAATATGGTCACCGTCAGAGGCTACAATTAAATCAATTAGTGTGTCACTCAAGGATGTATCATATGGTGGGTAGAGGATAGATCCAAAAAAATTGAGGTTTGATGATTCAACCATACATCGTAGTTTTATGGTACGAGGTGTTGACCTGAGCATGCAAGAATTAAGATCGCCCATGATTAAAGTATGATTATAATCAGAAGAGATATGCTCAAATACCTTTTCAAGTACGGTGAGCTCAATAGTTTGGGGGACACCAAGAGCCAATTTAATATCTACATCAATTTCAATAACAAGAAAGTAACCTGCCCGAAGGAACCGAAATGACAGAGCGGTCCAAAAGGTCCGATATATGAATGTGTGTATTATTATGAGCCATGTATGTCGTTATATAACGAATTTTATAGTAAATTTTATTCGAAAATTTATAGTAATTTATCCATTATTGGTTAGATCACACGTTATACGTCTATAGATATAATCATAAGTTTCTATTATTTTATTATATCTGGAAATGTTTAATGTGTGATCAAACCAATTATGGATAAATAACTATAAATGGCAGGCGAGCATTCTACCACTGCCGTGGGGTGTCGGCAGTAGAATGTTAACCCTCCTCTCATGCCCGTGGATGCAGTAAGAGCCTGCTACGGAATACCTTCGGAACATGGGTAGCAGCGTCTTTCAGTGAATAAACATCCAGCACTACGCTCGCCAACCCACCTGCCAAGCGTGGTGAGTATGGCAACTAAGGCTCATGGAGATCCATGACGGAGGCCTGTGTTCAGTAGACGTTTTACGGCTGATACGACTATAAATGGCAGGTGGTGTAATTAACAGAATGGAGTCGAAGAACTGGATACAGAAAAGTCGGCCTTCCTATAGCGAGATGAGCAAACGACATCGCCTGAGCAGGATTAGTTTGGAACCGGACCGTTGGCCGTTTAAACGTCCAGAGAAAAAATATTGATTCTGTCATCTATCATAAAAAAACAAAGGGCACGAATAGTACGTAATTTCAGTTTTATTGCAACCACAAATCAGTTAATACCCGCGTCCACCATAACCGCAGCCGCAGCTCAAAGCTCCAGGTCCAGGCTGGTAGGTTCCGGGGCTGATGATGCCTGTGCTGACACCCAGCTCAGAGGTGATACCCACGTTGCCGTTACCGCAGCCGTAAGAGACCTGGCCGGAGCCTTGAGTAGGCAGGAGGCCCTCCAAAGCAACGGTTCCGAGGAAAGGCAGGTTGCCGCCGAGGCAGAGTTGTCCCTCGTAAGTGTTCTCGGACAATGCTTGGATGCCGTTGGGTGCGTTGGGGGAGGCGCTGGCCGCGGGGAAGTTCCCGCCGGAAGAGGCGACTCCGCCGCCGCAACCGCAGCCGCCGATGGCCCCGCCAGCGGCATTGTTCAGCACCAAAGCATATCCGCGGCCGGCGTTACCGAAGTTCTGGGCGAAGGCAGACTGTAAAGAAAACGGTATTTTCAATAATCGAACTTTGTTGTTACTATGGTAACCGGAGGTATCATTTCGTATCATTAAAACGCAAACACATACACAATCTCACATGCGCGCATACACACACATAACCCTCGCATACAATCATAATACACAAACACCCGCGCAGACATAGGTACTTAATATACAACACAAAAATCCCACTAATATTATAAAGCTTGTATGTTTGGAGGTTTGTTACCTCTTCACGCAAAAACTACCTAACAGATTGAGCTGAAATTTTGCACACGTATAGATGTGGACTAAGAATAACACATAGGCTACTTTTATCCGGGTACAACGCATGCGAATCGGCGGGCACAAGCTATTTTATACACATTAATTTGTTTTAGTTTTGTAACACCATAAATTGAGTTGTTTTACACAAAAATTGGATAGAAGGAAAAGAAGCGAACAGAAGAACGGAACTCCGTCGTTATAGTATATATGTACATACATACAAACATAATATCAACATTTATCAATTTTCTTTTGTCTTAAGTATGTATGTTTCGTTTGACCGAGTTGGAGCAGTTTCCTTCCCAAGAAAATAGATATATGAAATGGCAAATCTATCTAGTCTTAGAAGTAGATCATGTCAATGTCTAACGGTAAAAGTTAATTGACAAAGCCGCACGTTTCCTCGCGATGATTTCCTTCACCATGCAAGCACGTGTTAAATTATAATCCCGGGAAGTATCTACCATGCAATAATATCGGGAAACTCGAAAAGACCCAAATCATGGTTATACTCAAAAAGACTCAAATCATGGCAAATAACCAGTGGGTCTTTTTGAGTTTTCCTATATTTCGGCGCAGTTTCACTCGCCATGATCACTTAGCTTATTCGTGATCATGGAGAACTCAAAAATACTCGGTGAATTCCTGTTGTCTCCCTTAATAGATTCCTAGGGGAACACAACACTTACTTAATCAGGATTTATTCACATTTACATTTTTACCAAATCGACCCACGTTATTATTAACCGACTTCAAAAAAAGGAGGTTCTCAATTCGACTGTATGTTGTTTTTTGTTATGATAATGAGGGATTGTTGCCATACTCACCACGTTTAGCAGGCGGGTTGCGAGCGCAGTACGGTATGCTAATACATGGATAGGCGCTGCTGCCAGTCTTCCGGAGGTATCCCTTGGCAGACTCTTACTTGATACACGGACAAAAGAGGAGGCGCAACATTCTAGTGCCGGCACCCCAAGGCATCCTTTACTTTTTTCTGACATTTCCTTTTTTATGCTGATGATGAATTTGTGTAAAGAGGTACTTACTTGGAGGAGGAGCGCGGAGGCGCAGATCACAATAGCTCTGAATGCCATGTTGAGTTTCTACGTACTGGTTTGTTGGTACAGGGTGAATAAGCCTGGATACCATCGGATTTTATACTAAATAGTTACTCAATGCTTTTGAAATTAGTTCACCTTTCAGAATTAGGTAAGGACTTTGTAATGAACGTGATATTATAACAGTAGACTTATCGAAAGAAAATCGAACATGACGGTATTTTTCTTAAAGTTACTCATAACATTAAACTGACCCGTTTTTTCAGCCGTATGACGTCCACTGTTGGATATAGGTCTTCCACATGCTGCTACACTCGCCACGCTTGAGAGGCGGGTTAGCGAGCGCAGTATAGATAGGGTGTTGAAAGAAGTGGAAAACCCTGCTGCCAATTTTCCGGAGGTATCCCTTATTTTTGTTTTATTTAGCAGAGTTTTACTAGGCACATCAACGGGCAAGAGGGGAGGGGCAACATTCTACTGCCCCCCATGGCAACAGCTTGCTTTTGAATAAGGCCGATTAAGTTGAAGGGACGGTAAAGGTGATGGGCAAGCAAAATACATCTAACAATATCCAAGGCACTTCAGTGCCCTATTATTTAACACTAGCCGCAATTCGCGGTTTCACCCGCGTAGTTCCCGTTCCCGTGCGAATATGGGAATAAAATATAGCCTTTGTTACTTACGGATAATGTAGCATTCTAAGGTGAGAGAATTTAGAAAATCGGTCTAGTAGTTTTTGAGTTTCTTTGATACAAACATACAAAATACAAAATGCAACAAACAAAATACAAATCTTTCCTGTATAAAATACTAGCTTCTGCCCGCCGCTTCGCATGCATTTTGTCCGTACAAAGTAGCCAATGTTGTAATACTGGTCAACAGCAATACATGTGCAAAGTTTCAGCTCAATCCGTAGGGTAGTTATTGCGTGAAGAGATTTACGCCTGTTGCAAACCTGTCACCAAATGCGTAATCAGTAATGTTTATAAACTGACGAAAATGTATACGTTCAATTTTAAACTCTGAAATTTACTTGTCTTGTCTTGTCTTTATAATTTATGACTTTTTGTGTTTGGTTTTACACAAATCCGCCAGTGTCAAGTTTATTTATAAACTGTTATGTTATTTGGCTGACCATGTCGGCCTTTGTATCATCGGAAATTTACAACCTGACTAGTTAGTAGAAAACAAACAGTTTGTACAGACAAACGGTGACATAATACACTGCCCGTTAAAGGAGGATTTAACAAGTTAGATGATTTAACAAGAGCGATGAATAAAAGAGTGACGTCACGAGCCTTGACGCGAGCGATATGTACGCATCGATGTGGCATCGATATCTACGCCTATTAAATAGTTATCACGAGTTAAGTTACGTATCCGCTACTCTATCATAATTAATATGTTTAATTATTTATGTTTTATTTTTCAATTAGTGACAAAACCACTGGCCACTGCTCGTGGAATCACTTACCTTTTAGGATAGGTCTGAAAATCAGCGTCCCTTCGTGTTATGGTGCGAAGGAACACAAGCTGAGACAATCCCTTTTGGTTTTTACTGCAGCACATCAACACTACCTACACCTAGGGTCAATGACTGGATTACCTGTAGGATAGTACCTATCTAGGTACCACGACAAGAAATGTACTTATCTAAACATTTCTTGCTGTGGTTGGGGTATACGGCAGCATACCGCCTACTATGTATTTTGTTTTTAACTCTTTAAAAAGGTTATCTGCCTAAAGGTTCGATTCATTTTTGTTTATTTTTTTTATTGTTATCTTTTGCCTCATGTAGGTACCTAAAATTAGTAGTAGTAGCCTTTGCATCTATTATAGATGATTTATACAGCGTCAGCAACTGGTAATCATGCTGTACGGGACGCTGCAGTGCCTGGGACATTGTTAGATGGATTAGGCTTGCCCAGCACCTATATATACCATCCTCTCAGCTTAGTCAAGTAATAGTGAGAGGAAAGAACAGGTCAATACGTCTGAAGCTAACTAAGCCGCGGGTTTCCTCACGATGTTTCCTTCACCGTTAAAGCACGTGTTAAGTGTGCACATACATTTTTCCAGAAAGAAAAAATCCATTGGTGCACGGCCGGTATCGAACCCACGAAAGTCGGGGGTACATAGATAGATAGATAACTCTTTATTGTACCCAGCTTAATTCTAACACAAACAATATACTTAGTAAAGGAAATAAAGTATAATTAACTAAAAGCAGAAGCACAATGGTTGGCCTTATAAAAAAGAGTGACGTCTTTTTTATAAGGCCACCCAATACATATCCAAAGGTTGCCTGTAAGAGATCACTATAAGCGATCTCTTACAGGCAACCCTTGGATGGACAAAAACAACAAGAAAGTAAAAGCACGGTTTCGTCATAGTATAATTAAACTAGAGTACCTATGTAATAGCTATAAATATATACTTAGCTATGACGACCCCTGTGGTGCAGCGGGCGAAGGCCCGCCTGCGACGCAGGGGTTGCGGGTTCGATTCCCGCCTCGGGACAAATGTCTGTACGATCTGCAGATATTTGTTCAGGGTGTTCTGGATGTTTTTCTATATATAATAAAAATATCTATCTATGTAGTATAATGTATTAAGTATATCAGTCATCTAGTACCCATAACACAAGCTCTGCTTAGCTTGGGGCTAGATGATGCTGTGTGATTTGTCCAGCATTATTTATTTATTTATTAGTATAATTACTATTTAATAATAATAAACAAATAAATAATCGAATGTTTATAACTATATATGTATGTATATAAATAATAATAAACCACTCGGCCAACACGGATCATCTAGAATTACGTACCTGTTTAATATTTGTTTGTACTTACTTGCAATATTATTCTATTGGTGCTAGTAATAGGTACTACATTATTTATTTTTCTTTTTGTCTTTTGTTCTATGCTTGTGTTGTAATGTAAAGCAAATAAATATAATATTCTATTCTATTCTAAGTTTATAAAATAAAAAAATTAATAACCCCGGACACTTTACCTGATCTCTGAGGTTACTTTATTTTTTTGTGATGTGTGACTCTCAGTTTTGCAATCTACACATTTCCTTTCATTTGATACCAAAACTCGGGTATATTTGGAAACACATTACAAATCTTGTAAACTTCTTAACTGATTTTGATAAAACATGGTTAAGAACCAACGCCGGAACACCTGCTTTTAAATAAAAAAACTGCATGCAAATCGGTCCAACCGTTTAAGAGCCACGGTGCTACAGACAGACACCCAGACACACAAACATAGCTGTCAAACTTATAACATCCCTTATTTTTTCGGTAGTTAAAAAGTGGTGTCGCGCCTGATATTTTATATATTTTTGTTTTCGTTGGCTGAAATAAAAACATTAGGCGTTATGATCATAGTTCATATAACTCGGCTTGATCTCTGCGACAGCTGTCGTCGAAATCGCGCGCATCAAGTTCTAACGGTTAAATGACATGATATTAATATTGTCGTATTTTTACAGTTCAATCCATCCCAAGGTTGCCTGGTAGTGATCGCTCTTTAGCGATAAGGCCGCCAATTGTCACTATATTTTCATGTTTCTCTTGTTATTATGTTTAGTTTTAAGGTGTGCAATAAATTATTTTCTATCTATTCTACCTATCTATCTATGGCGGTACATGGATTCTTATTTTATAACTTATTACAAATTTAAAATATGTACCAAAAATACCTCTGTTCATTACACTAGGACTGAATAGCATGGATAGCAGGGTCACAGTGGTGTAACCAAAGTTTTACGAACATAGGCCGGAATCCCAGACGATCCGTGCAGTGAACAGGAAAAATATGACGTATTAGAGATTTGGTGCTGGAGGAGAGTGCTGCGTAGCACCTGGACTGATAAGCAGACCACCAAGTCTACACTGGACCAACTTTATTACTATATTGGGTTATCGGGTATTTATCGCATAATTACCTTTATTTTAGTCTCCCCGCGACCACGACCAGGTGCAATCCGGTCGAAACGTCGAGAATAAAATAAAGGTAATTACGCGATAAATACCCGATAATCCAATATAGTAATAATGTGTTGTGATCGCGAAAGTTTAAAAAAGACTACTGGACCAACTGGCAATCAAGATATGACCACCATCTGTTACCAGCGAGTCCTCGGTTACATTACCCATAGCCCGACGGCAGCCAGCGCAGACAATCTGTAAAACGGATCACTCTCAGTAGTCGATAGATTCAGTCTGGATTTAGTGATACAAATTCTGTCATTTTCGACATCTGTCTTTTATGACATCTGTCAATTTTGACATCTGTCAAAAATATCGTTATTGAAACTTGAAGATTCAAGTTATTTTTTTTTATTTCGAAACTGGATCTACTTGAGTACAAACAGGTAAAAACTCTCACTAGATCAATAATTTATTGCTGTTCTAAAAACAAGATCTGTTGACTGGATCTACTGAGAGTGATCCTGTAAAACGTTGTCACACTTGACACCATGGACGAAGTGAGCATCATGCAGATCTGCAAATCCAATTTTAAAGAAGAGGACGTTTGCAGTGGCTAGGCGCTACTTTATCATCATTCATCGTTTCAGCCGTGAAACGTCCACTACTGAACACATGCCTCCCCTCATGGATCTCCATGAGGGGTAGTTGCTATACTCACTCTTTTACTACGCTACTTTTTCAGACGCTGGGAAAAATGGCCCAGATACCTTCACGGCGCAGGGATGGTGGTGAGAGAGTCTCCAGGACATCATCAGCCTGTTCAAGGAGACAGATCTTAATATCGTGCCGGACTTTGTCACAGAGCTCCACAAACTACCCCCGGTGACTTTCGACGTGACTAGACTGCTGAAAGACATAATATCCCTTAAGGCAAGTCTGGCTGCAATGAAGTTGAAGATGGAGGAGTCCGAAGTCACTATGGGTTAAAACTTCGTTTTAAGGTGGCATCGCTACGCGTCGCATCTTTGGAAACTAGATCACCGGATGATCCTTCGAAAATCAACACGTGTTGAGGAGCGAGTAACGTGAGCTTGTCGTCATTCGAGTCGGCTATACTCGATGCGTCGTCACCTCCCGCTGCTCCGTGCGAGGTGCATGCCGTCACGTTCGCGCACGCCCTCCCCTCCGTGCGCCTACGCTTCTGTTGCAGCCGCGAGCTGCCCTGCACCTACTGCGAGCCTGCAGCTTGTGGGATGCAAAAAGAAGGGGAAGAAAAAGCGACCCTGTGAGCTAACTCACAGTGCTGCGCCAGAGCCTGCACCAACAAAGGGGTGTGGATGGTCTTTACGGAAGTGGTGCGTAAGCGCCGCAAGCCCACCAGCCGGAACCAATGCGGAACTGCATCAACATCCAGTAATTTCCGAGCGGAGGTACCTACTACTTAGCTCTATGTGTCTCGCGTTCACTATGCAGTGCAGAGCGTGGAGGTGGTCGGATCTCCAAAAGAAAACCGGATTCGGATTAAGGGTCGAGAAGTTGGATTCTCGCCATAATGTGAGTTTTAACTCATTTTTGGTGAGAGTTCCGACTGAAAACCTACCAACCTTTTTTAAAATCTGAATTTTGGCCGAAGGATGACAAGTACCGTCAATTCGTGGAACGGCTGCAATGTCATCCTGCGCAGCGATGGAATGAGACACCGCGTCTGCATTACTCGTCGCTGTATTCCAAATCTAGTAATTTAGATATTTTTATATGTATGTTTGCTTTAAGGTAGTAAGTAGTAGCCGTAGTTTTAAGTATTATAACATCTTGTACTTAACTATTTTTGCGATCTAGGTTTTTAAGGTTAGTTTGAATACGCAAGTAAATTATTGGCTCAACAAGTATTTAGGTTAATGTAAGCAATCTTTTTAACTGCATTCCACGTCGTTTTGAGTCACCCCTGGCCTTCTGTAATTCATCATGCTCATATTGATGCTTTGCCATTGTATAAGATTGTTACAGTAGGTACGTGCGATAACGGGTAAATATAAGATTTAAGGTGGCGTCATTTCACTTAACCTTAGCAGAACTGGTTGAAATTAAACTGGCTCGCAAAGTGTTGTCTTGTCCTCATAAATAAACCTCTTCTAAGCGTAGGGTCGAAGTGTGAGAACTGTTTTAAATACCAAAATTTTGAAACAGTAAATTGCCTACAAACATTTCTATTATTTTAAATTTAAATTTGTGTTTCCGAGAAATAATTATAAACTATTACATATTACCGTCTAAAATCATAACAACATTTGTTTCATTTATTTATTTGGGAAACAAACAGTACAATATGTCATATTACTTAAAACTAGAGATATAGTTAGCTAATACGAAACCAGCTGTTTCCGCCAATAGATTCAACAGTTACAGCAGGTGAACAGTAAACCAAGAAGAAAAATGAATACTAATTACAATGATACAATGCAAGTTTTGAGTTATGAAATGATGTAGATATAAGCGATAAAAACAACAGATTGAAAATACCAACAAAATAATTTAATTAAAAATAAGAACCCCATAATGACTGTTTTCGTAACTTTTATAAATATAAGCATTGGTACGGGGATACCAGAAAAGGGGGCGAAGGCCTCAAAAAATCACCAAAGGTCAAAAATGGCATTTTTTGGGTTTTTGGACGTTTTCAGCCATTTGAAGGCTTTTATTTTTTGAGTTCACAATAAATATGGTCCCTGTGACCCTAGGGTCACCAAAATCAATCACCAAATTCTCTCATTAAGACAGTACTAACAAAAAAGGTTTCGTGTAAATCGGTCAAAGCGTTCGGTTGTAATCGTCAAATACACAGACAGACAGACAGCGCTATGCTTATTAGGGGGCTTCGCCCCCTTAAAATACCTGACTACATTTCTTAGTACCTAAAATATATAGTTATATCAGTAAGAGATTTTATATATATTCTATATAATTTACTTCTTGTAATATGTGTATTTGTATAGCCTAAATCCGTAGTGCAATGCTATCAAAAACTACGATACTTATTAGGCGTGACCTTTATGAAGTGTATTTTTTCACCATTTCCAACGCAGTAGCATATACCAAAGTTTTAGCATCTTTCCCCCACAAGAAATCCATGTGGTTGAAACTTGGCAATGCAACTTGGACTACCTCAGGAGATTTTGGCAGTCTAGCTATCAACCGAGTCACGTCCCCTTCGTAGTCCGACAGCCAATCATTTTTACCGTATATAAACGACATATTTGTTCTTATATTTTCGGCTTTATAGCTCGGCGCTGTGGTCGACTCATACTTGACAATGTTAACTGCTTCGCCATAATCAAACTTTTGGAAAAGCTTACTATTTACATTCTGAAGGAAATGCAGCAATTGCTTCAGAGAACTCCCTGAAGGAAAGTGTATTAGTTGGTCATGTATCTTCTCATTGTCGATTTGGTCGTAGTCATACCCAATTAGCGTGAAATACACGGTCGAACAGAGAGTGCTCAATAACTTAGAAGATGCACAGAGTGATGTCAGGTAAGTGAATGGAGGACGGCGAGGTCCAAATTCAAAGATCCCTAACGCTTCAAACGCTATTTCGACCTCCGGACGCAGCTTGGCCACAAGTTGCAGCACAGGGCTCTTAGCATTAGATATATATGAAATAGATGCGAGAGACACTACGCCAAGTAGTTTGTCATTATATTCCGGTTTCTCTGACAGCATGATATACGCTGATATTGTGCCTTGAGAATGTCCGATGTAGGTTATTTTGGATACATTAGCGGTATCACAAATGTAGTCAATAGTTGCTGGTAAATCTTCAGTACCAACCTCGTGCCAGCTGAAGTCCCAGAAGAGGGGATTTGACGGTGAAAGGACGGCGTGTTTCCTGCTGTATATGTTGCCTCTAGCATTGCCCAGCCACACGTCGTAGCCTTGGTCAGCGAGTAGAAATGGAAGGGAATTACTTCCGAGCGCCAAATAATTGTCGGAACTTGAGGCAAATCCATGCAAAAGCAGCACCGGCGGCCCGTCTCCTGGTATTCTGAAAGCTGTCATAATATACTCGTTAGAATTGATTGTATGCTCTTCAACTTTGTATCCGTTGTGTTTGATCAGTTGGGAGCTGTTCATCGCTCGAGTATGAAGAGAATATTTTGTTACGTTGATTTTATGCAAAGTTTCTGTTATTATATCGAAATCACTGATAAAGCTTTTGATTCCATCACTTAGTGTTGATATAGTATTATTAACTGTTGAATCGACAACTTTTATTGGGTTAGATATTATGTCAGAAAGACTGTGGTGTGCGTTCGCAAATGATGCGACAGCTACGAAGCACGTAATGAGAGACTTGATGCCCCACATTGTGACAGGAAATGTCGTGAATCCACAAGTTTTTGACTTTTATTATTTTTTTGGTATTGACACAAGTGGTATTCAGTTGCCAAAATATAGAGGAAGTATCCTTATTTACTTATGGTGTAGTATCTTATTAACATATCCATGACTGGGTACAGCACGCGGCTGCGCACACGTCTTTTTATATGGGAATTAATTGAAAGAGTATCTAGTCGAACTTAATAAGATTTTTTTTTAACGACGGAGTTCTGAGGTAACAAACCATAATTAATAAAAAATATACACTTAAGAACCTTCTCCTTTTATGAAGTCGGTTAAAAAGTGTCGCAATAGACTGATATGCAAGAAGTATAATTTAATTCTCATATTTTTTTCCGTAGTAAATTTCATCCCTTACAACCTTCAAGTTTAATTTTCGCAATGAAAACCATATTCAAGGTTTGATCTATTTTAATATAATAGCTCTAATTCGTCAACATCGCTTCAGCAGTTTTGTCGTAAAAGCAAATACATACCAACAAACACACTTTCGATTTTACATATAAGTAGGACAGCAAAGGTGATTAAATAATGGTGTAAATTTGAGTTTGTATTTCAAACTAATTGAAATGTAAAAATATTATAATTTCCTTTGAAAATCAGTTAATTAATAAAAGTCACAAGTTTGTACAAGGCACAAGCCCAGAAGGCGGTATATTATCACCCCTCCTGTGCGTGCCAATGAACTCCTCGACTCCCTAAACAAAGACGGCATTTTCACAATAGGCTACGCCGATGACCTATCAATCATGATATAGAGGCTCTTCGAATCGACTCTGTGTGAAAAGAAGCAGAAGGCACTCCAAATTGTGGAAGCTTGGTACCAAAAACACAGCCTATCTGTAAACCCTAACGAAACGAAAATGGTACTACTCTTCACCAGGAAGATAAGAATACCTAAGCTAGAACTCCCATCTCTGTATTTTAAACTTTCACGAATCATGTGACAAGGCCGATGCTGGCAAAGGAAGGAGTCAATCTCATTCCAAACTCCGACGGTATCGGCCTCCACGATCCCCCGACCGCAGAGATGAAAACCAGACTTAAAATAAACTCTGAAAAAGAACACCAAAAAATTTGGGACTGCAGACCAAACTGCATGCAAAACAAATGCTCCCAGATAGAAACATAAAGATAACCAATGCTTTGCTTAAGGTGACAAGACAAGACCTATGGATGATGGCGGGCATAATCACGGGCACTGTGACCTCAACTAAAAAGAATATCCTACAAACATAATGTTGGGCGTGGAAATGCTCAATCCCATCAATTCCACAGTATTTTTGGGTATACACTTATGTACCTGCAAATTGATGAACTTGCAGGTCGGCTTAGTTCAGCAGACTGATGAAGCTACAGCTAGACTGGTTTATTAAAGCTACTTCCATAGTATGATGTGATATGGTATCCCGCATTGGGGAAGGGCGGCCAATATACAGAAAACCTTGTCGTTCAAAAAAGGGCGATACGTGCTGTTTCCAAAATGAAATCACGCGATTCACTCAGGAAATGATTTAAGAAAATTTACATAATTAACATTTATATCGCAATATATTAATGAAAACGTACTGTATGCACACAAAAACTTAAATAATTTGATCAAGAGATGTGATTTGCATAGCATAAATATGTGGCGCTGTATGTGAACTACTATAGTGTACTACAGTATGTTTTAAGTTCTTAAGTAAGTGAATTAGTAATTATTTTTGAGAATAAAGGTTTTATAAACCTAAGAAAAATATAAAAATACATTGCACATCCCTAAGAGTCCAAAAAGTCACTAAATAATTTTTGGGAAAATGCTTCTATAATAAACTTCCATCTGAGGCGAATGAATTATCGATTCAAAGGTTTAGCTGTATAAAACAAAATCTCATAGAAAAAGCTTATTCCATGGGTGATTATTTAAATGATATCGACCCTTAGCCGAGTGTTGCTCGGTTCAACCATGATAATAAATGATTTCATCTTGCAATATCCAAACTATCAAATATCCTTGCTGACATTAAATTAAGCATAATATTAAGACAAATCGATGGCCGCAAAGTAAACAAAGACATCTACAAAAACGTAATTTTACAGGAGAGCGCGAAACGCGATAAACTGTTGTATTTTCTAAAATACTGGTACAATATAGATAGTTTTTTCGGGATTTTTTTATTTTTTTATTTGAATAGTGAAAAAAAAATACATAATTGTACCCTTATAATATTACAATCTAGCCAAGTAGGCCAATGAGCTATTTAACTTTGACTTAAAATAAATTATATCTAAGAATGTGTCCAATGGCACTTTTCTTAATGTCTCTATTTAAGGGGAAGACACTATGTTAGTGTGTTCTTTTTTGTTATATTTACACTATCACTTTACACTACACTAACACAAATGGATTAGTTCTTTTAGTTCGGAACCCACTCACCATACAGCTAGTAATGACACAGTGCTCGATCTCATTATAGTTTCTGACAATGATCTGTTGCAAAGTATGGTCAACTTGCTGTAACAGCTTTTTCCCACCATAACCTTTTTATACTTAGCGTATAAAATAAAGCCTCCCAAACAGAATCCAGTTACAATTAATCAGCGTAGTTTCTCTCTGATGGACACGCCCAAACTCTCTGAGGATGCATCAAATATAGATTGGCACATTATTGAATCTATCGAGTCTATTGATGCAAATGTAGATTTTTTAAACTCCAGTATTATTGGCTTATTTAACCGACATCCTATTCATCCGGTTATGTTAAATCACCTTCCTTCGCCTTGGCTAACCGATACCATTCGAAAAGCCATGGCTAGGCGAGACCGTGCTTTTAGAAAATTTAAAAGGCATCGGTGCGAAGAAAACTGGGCTCTTTACAAAAAATTTAGAAATAAATGCAATCTTCTCATACGAAACGCCAACAAGCGTTTGACGAGCTCTGTGGCGCAGCGTGCGAAGGTCCGCCTGCGACGCAAGGGGTTGCGGGTTCGATTCCCGCCTCGGGACAAATGTCTGTACGATCTGCAGATATTTGTTCAGGGTGTTCTGGGTGTTTTTCTATATATAATAAAAATATCTATCTATGTAGTATAATGATAATAAGTATATCAGTCGTCTTTTTTAAACTTTCGCGATCACGACACATTATTAACACATATTTAACCGGGTATTTATCGCGCTATTTTATTTACCTTTATTATTGCCCGACGTTTCGACAGGATTGCACCCATCGTGGTCCCGGGAAGACTACATTTCATACAATAATAAAGGTAAATAGCGCGATAAATACCCGGTTAAATATGTGTTAATAGTATATCAGTAATAGTCATCTGGTACCCATAACACAAGCTCTGCTTAGCTTGGGGCTAGATGATGCTGTGTGATTTGTCCAGCATTATTTCTATTTATTTATTTATAAGCGGCACATCACCGAGCAAATTGACCTAGCTACACCGGCTGGTTATTGGAAATTTTTTCACTCTCTCGGCATAGGTAAATGGTAAAATAGGTAGATAGGCAATAGGTAAATCTACTGTTTCGAAGCTTTGCTGTGACTTAGATTCATTGAATGCCCATTTCTCTTCTTGTGAAAAATTACCTTCAGTGAAGAAATCTGCGGCATTCATTGAAATTATTCCTACACCGGCTATTGAACCTTTCTTTTTTGTCGAAGTGAGCCAGGACAGAATCTAATTTATAATTGGCCGTATAATGGTGTTCTACATCCTAAAATATCTACTTTCAGCTGTAACCAATAAAGTAAATTTTTCTCTCTCGCATTCCCAGTTTCCCAAAAAATGGCGTGAGGCCTATGTTTTCTCCCTACCTAAAATATCTCAACCGACAATACTTAAGCACTATCGCCCTATTTCTATCCCCCCTTTTTTCTCTGATATAAAAGAATCTGTTGCACATACCCAGCTCACCGAGTTCTTAGCCACAAATCAACTTTTAAATCCTTTCAAATCAGGATTTAGAAAAAGGCACAGCACTGCTTCCGCCCTCCTAAACATGAGGATATAAGATCCAGTATGGAAAATTCTCACGTGACGGTCCTAGTTCTGATAGATTTTTTTTTAGTAATGCCTTCAATGCAGTTGATCCTGACCTCTTAATAGCAGTTCTTCCTAAGCTGGGCTTATCTCCTTCAGTAGTAAACTGGTTCTCATCTTAGAAATGAAAAATGCAATCAAAATTTTGTCTACGACGGGACTCGAACCCGTAACGTTCAGGCGAACACCTTTAACGCAGGCTGCCTTAACCGTTCGGCCACGGAGCAATTAACCGTCGGGTCGAAAATCTTGACTGCCTTTATCGGTTTCGAACCGAGTGGCGACATCTAGCAGAAATTCTTAGAGATATTCTTGCCCACTGTCCGACAACAAGTAGTCAGTAGCAGTGAAGAGATGTCGCTTTAGTTAATTTTATAAGCAATTTTTTATTTAAAGTGTAAACCCACACTAAGGTATCAATAAAGAAATGAAAAATGCAATCAAAATTTTGTCTCCGACGGAACTCGAACCCGTAACGTTCAGACGAACACCTTCAACTCAGGCTGCCTTAACCGTTTGGCCACGGAGCAATTACATTGGTTCTCATCTTATCATAAAGGGCGCCGCCAAAAAACACAAGACGGCCAAAACTTTTCCGAGTGGACTAACATCACGGCAGGTGTACCAAAATGGGGCATTTTATCATGTCTTCTTTTTTCCCTATTCATTAATTTGCTCTCCCCTCACCTCCAGTGTCAATGCCACTTGTACGCGGATGACCAATCAGCTCCTTTCGATGACTTAAACAATGCAATCCGTGCTATCAATGACCTTCCTCGTCCTCAGTCTTGATCTGAACTTTTTGGTATAAAAGTCAACCCTGAAAATAAAAAAAAGCATGATTTTGAATCTACTTTTCGTAAATTGTAAGGAAGCTCATTCCAGATTCTAACAGCCTCGACAGAAAAAGACTTGTCTACAAAAGATGTGTCGATATTGAGATGTATATATATATATACATATGTATATATTAAGAAACACATAGATATAATTTATCTATTATTATTATCTTAATTATATAATATTATTTATTATTTATTGCCGTGGGGTGCCGGCAGTAGAATGTTGCCCCTCCTCTTTTGCCCGTGGATGCAGTAAGAGCCTGCTAAGAGCTACCTCCGGAAAATGGGCAGCAGCGTCATTCCGTGTATCAACATCCCATACTCGCCAACCCGCCTGCCAAGCGTGGTGAGTATGGCAACTGCCCCTTATAGCCTCCATTAGGGAGACCTGTGTTCAGTAGTGGACGTCTTACGGCTGAAACGATGATGATGATTTATTAATAAAACAATAAGTAACAAACATATTTATTTATAATATAGTTTCATAATTTGTTGTAATGTACATTTAGTAAGTAGGTACATGCAGATTATTGTTTAGTTTTTGTTATGTTTTAAGTTTACCTCCTAAGTTAGCACGCCTTAAACTGTTTTTTACCTTAAGTGGTTGACAGGTAGAAAGTGCCTTCGGAATGATGTCCAGCAATTGAACAATAATTAAAGTTGGGTGCAATAAAGTATTAAATAACAAAACAATAAAGTGTTAACATTAATGTAGTATTGTTATATAGCCCATTTTGGTAATCAGATAAATTTAGGTGCCGAATAACCCGTAATTGTATACCTTGAGCTTTAGAAACTGACATAGAAACTGCATGCGGAGTAGCAATCCCATAGAAAGGCACTCACAAAGCAATAGCGAAGCTCTCGTGGTGGTCCCAAGAATTGGAGGTACTTAAAAAAGAAGTTTTTTGCAAAATGAGACGTATTCGGAACGCCGCTACTCACGGCTGAACGGCTGTTGTAGAGGGATATGTCTTAGCCAAGGTAAAATACGCAGGCAAAGCGGGAGAAGCCTGAACCGAGAGCTGGAAAGAGTTCTGCTCGACGCAAGTAAGAGAAAGTTTATGGAATGGCATATGAAAATTAGGAAGACTAGCAAGAAGCAAGAGGATATGCTTCTTCGTGATACCCAAGGAGGAAACCCTTAGCTCGATCAGGTCGGCCGAACTTCTGGCCAGCACCTTTTATCCAGACGACTCCGTATCCAGTGACAAATTGGCGACAAAAAACTGAGAAGCGACCGGAGGTAATTAAAAATCTTTCAAATGACTCGTGAGTTACACTAATCATTGTTATGTTAAACGGGTTTTCTACTCACGTTAATTAATCGTTGAAAATAGGTAAATAAATAAATGATAAATAATGCTGGACAATTCACAACGGAATCACCTAGCCCCAAGCTAAGCAGAGCTTGTGTTATGGGTACTAACTAGATGACTGATATACTGAATACAATATACTACATAGATAGATATTTTTTATTATATATAGAAAACATCCAGAACACCCTGAACAAATATCTGCAGGTCATACAGACATTTGTTCCGAGGCGGGATTCGAACCCGCAACCTCTTGCGTAGCAGGCGGACCTTCGCCCGCTGCGCCACAGAGGTCGTCAAAACCCACAGAGGTATCCAACGTATTCAGTTCCTCCCAGGGGAACTTTCGTCAGGGAATGGAGCTTTTACGCGGCACCGTCTCCTTCCCTCTCACGCGCTTGCGTTGTTCTGCGCGCCAGGTAACCAGGTAGCCAGAAAGTGGAGCAGAATGCCCAATACTATAATAGTATTGGTGCCGTGGGGTGCCGGCAGTAGAATGATACCCCTCCTCTCATGCCCATGGATGCAGTAAGAGCCTGCTAAGGGTTACCTCCGGAAGATGGGCAGCAGCGTCTATCCGTGTATCAACATCTCATACTGCGCTCACCAACCCGCCTGCCAAGCGTGGTGAGTATGGCAACTACCCCTCATGGAGATCCATGAGGGAGGCCTGTGTTCATCAGTGGACATTTTATGGCTGAAATGATGATAATAGTATTGGGCATTCTGTTCCACTTCCTACATTCAAATCCAGACCATCGTCATGGGCCACGGCCCGCGACTCATTTGGTCAGGATTTAAAAGTAGAAGGATGTGTAGTTTAATGCCTCAATACTATACTACTTGTTAGTTACCTATAGAAAGATATTGCTCATTACAAATTATCAGGCTGTCAAGTATTTCAGTTGAAGCGGTAACTCAAAATCATAAGGCTCTTAGTTTATGATTTTAGATGTTTATTTTAATAGATACCTAAACTTGAAATAACTAAGTACTATTATAATTTTATAATAAACCAATGTATTGTTTATCTTACTTGACTCATGAATCTCTTAAAATCACGAGAAAATTGAAATTTGCTAAACAGCCATATTCATTACAAGTTGATAAAACTTGTAATGATTCGAAAAATACAGATTCACGCCATTGTAAACTTTCACCTAATGCATCCCTTTACAACCTTCAAGTTTAATTTTCGCAATGAAAACCGTCTTGAGCCTGACATGCTGATCTATTTTAAAATAATAGGTACCTGTAATTCGTCAACATCGCTTCAGCAGTTTTGTCGTTATAGCAAATACATACATACCAACAAACACACTTTCAATTTTACATCTAAAGGACAGCAAAGGTGCTTAAATAATGGTGTTAATTTGAATTTGTATTTCAAAATAATTAAAATGTAAAAATAAGTAATGAAATGCACAAGCTTAGAAGGCGGTATATTATCACCCCTCCTGTGCGTGCTAGTAGCCAATGAACTCCTCGACTCCCAGAAAAAAGACGGCATTTTCACAATAGGCTTCGCCGATGACCTAGCAATCATGATATAGTGGCTCTTCGAATCGACTCTGTGTGAAAAGATGCAGAAGGCACTCCGAATTGTGGAAGCTTGGTGCCAAAAACACAGCCTATCAGGAAGATAAAAATACCTAAGCTAGAACTCCTATCTCTGTATGTTAAACCTTGACGGATCATGCGGCAAGGCCGATGCGCTGGCATAGGAGGAAGCCAATCTCATTCCAAACTCCGACGGTAATTGACTTTTTTACTGAAATGTATGGAAAACATTTTTCGCAATTTCTGACATTTCTAGTACCCAAACCTCAGTCGGTCTAGTAGAGACTTTGATCCTTATAAGAAACAGGATTGATTGTCATCATAAAAAGTTTTTGTGTAAAATGACCATTTTCTTGCTGACTGTACATTTTTTCCAAAATGTGTAAATGAAGTTAAAAATATCTTAAAAAATTATGGATAATCTGATTGAAACGTTTTCCTGTAACTATAACGGTTAAGGTACTGAACTTACTGTCCCGTCTCAAAAATTCACCTTGTATATGTTTTATTGATCACAAAAACCTGGACTGTGTTGTTGTCCGACTGTCTACATGTCTAACGCGGTGAGAAAATTAGAAAATGACTGTAGAGGTACAACGTCTGTCAGATCAGTTATTCTATAAATAATTATTGTGTTCCTAGTACCTGCGGAACCTTCGGTGGGCGAGACCACCTCGTACTTGTCCGGTTTTTTTAGTGGACGTGGTGGAAGTGTCTACGTTTTGTAATTACAAACTATGGAAATAAACTAATGAATTCCTGAATTTCTGTTAACTGTTGCCATCTACGCTCTCAGCGTTGAAATACCGTTAGCATCGACGCAGTTTTTGCGCGCGCATGCGGCGTCACGGTTCCGGACCAAAATGGTAAAAAGGAACCCTTATAGAATGACTCTGTCTGTCTGTCTGACACATATGGGTATCTCGAGAACTTACTAATGCTATCGACTTGAAATTTGAAATGGTAAAAGACAACACTTTTTTACTAATATAGCATATATGAAAATGTTAAAAAATATTCTTATTTTGATTGGCGGATAGGGGATCTCAAAATTGTTAAGTGACGTTACTAGGCCGTGTGGGGTACCATATGAAAGGTATTCACTTGCACATTAATAAACAGTTTATATTTATTCTTTAAGCCGTATCGTTTTTGAGTAATTTACAAAAATGTTGAAAAAACGACCGTTCCCCCCACTTATCTCCTAAGTTTGCAGAGATAAACCCTTGATACTTTTATTGCTTATAGAAGTGTTTGTAAACATTATAGGAAAATTATAGCAAACTCTCTAATTTGCATAGTTTTTTAGACAAAGGGGGTGGATGGGGGGTTTTCAAAAATTTTGTGAAGTTATTAGGTGATGTGGGGTATCATACGAAAGGTATTCATTTGCACATTAATAAACAGTTTTTAGTTTTCCTTTAAACCGTATATTTTCTGAGTTATTTACAAGAATGTTTAAAAAAATAGCGTTCCCCCCTCCCTTATCTCCGAAGTTTGCGGAGATAAACCTCTAAAACTTTTATTTCTATTAGAAGTGTATGTAAAGATTACAGGAAATTTATTACAAACTCTCTGCTTAGCATACTTTTTTAAAAATCTTCGAAAGTGTAAAACATCTACATAAGTTCCACTACCAGACAATAGATGGCGCTGTCATGGTTCTCCAACAAATATAAAACCGTTTTTGTCATATTATATTATGTCATTATACACAGAACAGAGAAAACATATAAATCGTAAGTAGGCGGGGCTCGCGTAACACCTAGTAGGCGCAGTACTGCGCACTTCAAGCACCGCTTACTTCAGTCGTGTTTTAATTTAGCAGAGTAAACGTACTTCAAAAAAAAAAAATATATATAAAAATGCCGTATTGTGCCGTTTTAGAGTGTAAAAACGAAAGCCGAACCAAAAATTTAACGAAAGGGGGCATATCATATCACCGGTAAGCATTATTTTATTGTTTTTTTGTTAGTTTTGTTCAAAATGCAAAACCGTCAAATAAATATAGCAATAGCGCAATCTATTGTTGAGTGGCTTTGTGTTGTGGATTATCAAGCAATCAAGAAAAGCCGCCATTGTATTAGTAATCGTATTTCCTGGGAATAGAGACTATAAAAAAATATTTGGCAAAAACGCCATCTCTGGATGAGTAGAAAAAGTATCCATTGTATTAGTAATCTTATTTCCTGGGAATAGAGACTATAAAAAATATTTGGCAAATGCGCCATCTCTGGCTGAGTGGACATACTAAATATTCATTTTTTATCACTGTTGATTTTATTGAACTTTGAACCATGTAGCGATCGGAATAAAGTTAATATCAATAAAATTAGTTTTATGATTTTATGCCCTTTTTAAGGTACTCTTTCAACCAATAAGAAATTTTATTTCTATGTGTGTTAGTTTTTACATGTGTGAGTTTAGCGACACTGGTTCTCTTAGTAAAAAGGCATCATGCTAATTCTACTCATTTTTCTCTGTTTTAAGTGATATTGTATGATGGCACGGAACCCTCGGTGCGCGAGTCTGACTCGCTCTTGCCCGGTTTTATTCATGTTTAAATATTGAATTAAGGTTTAGGTAAAGGCGTTTATACGAGTAAAGACTTATGCCGACATTAGAATGTTGCCTCTCCTCTCTTTCCCGTGGTGCCTCCACGCGAGTGAAGTTTATTTTATTTATTTATGGTCAGTACTTGTAGGTACATGAGGGAGGCCTATGTGATATCATCATCATCATTTCAAAAAATGCCGTATTTCTAATACCGTAAAACGTCCACTACTGAACTAAGGCCTCCCTCATGGGCTCTTCTGTATCCACGGGTAGGAGAGGAAGGGTAACATTCTACTGCCGGCACCCCACGGCATGTGATATGATGATGATGATAAAAGGCGTTTATAAACATCACACAAATCTGTTAAAAAGTAGTTTTATTCATAAATACTTAAACTTTAATATCTATTAAACTATTTACAAAGCTTATTTAAACCAAACCTACTTTAACCAAGACCTCCCCTTTTACTCCCAAGATTACCCCCAAGACTTCCAAAACCTCCAGGATTCCCTCCAAAACCTGCCCCAGGAGAGGATCCACCCAAGAACGGTAAAGGCACAGGACTACCTCCACAGCCACCTCCCGACCCTGGAGACGCTATAGCTTTCTCATTGATACCCACACTACTGCCACAGCTGTACGACACGGACCCACTACCAATACTGGGCATAGACCCTCCTATACCGACAGTGCCCAGGAAAGCTAGATTCCCTCCAACAGATAAGGGACCTTCGATAGCCAGGTTCTCAGCTAACACTGACACTCCAGATGGCGAGACAGGCGAAGCGCTGCTGACGACAAAGCTGCCTCCTGTAGATGACCCACACCCAGGAGATGCAAGATAGTTGAATTTCCCAGAGGGTCCAAGGCTGTTCAAGTTACCAGGGGAAACAAGATTGTTGAAGGATCCAGAGAATCCCAAGTTGTTCAAGTTACCAGGGGATCCAAGGTTGTTGAAGGATACAGAGAATCCCAAGTTGTTCAAGTTACCAGGGGATCCAAGATTGTTGAAGGATCCAAGACTGTTTAAGTTTCCAGGAGAGCTGAGGTTAATCAAGTTACTGGTAGATCCAAGGTTGCTGAATCCAGATTTAGGACCTAATAAGCTAGGGCCCAAGGATGGTCCTCCTAATCTGGGGCTGTTTAAGTGACCGAAGCAATTGCATGATATAACCTGAAAAGAAGATGTTTATAAGTTTATTTATTTAATAGGCATGTTGATGTTCTTCTGTTCGCTTCTTTTCCTAATTAACGTGTCATGAGTGAACAGATTCAATTATGTGCTATAATCTATTATCTTATGTTGTTTTATTTTGTAATTTGTAACGCGACAATAAAGTCCATGCGGTCGCACTGAATAAAGTATTTTTTGAGTTTGAGTTTGACAGTCAAATCAAAATTATATTAAGTCCGTTCGTTAGTAGTAAGGCCTTTACATCTGTGATAGATACAACGCCAGCAATTGATATTCATGCTGTTCAGGACTTTGCAGTTTCTGGGACATTGCTACATGGATTAGACTTGCCCAGCACCTAATACCACCAACTTAGCCGGCTATTAGTCAGAAGAAAGAACAGGTCAATATTTCTGAATTTGACTAAGCCGCGGGTTTCCAAATGATGTTTTCTTCACCATTAAAGCTTGTTTTTAATGCGAACATATATTTTCCTGATCCCACTCTATGCGGGGTCGGTACAGCACGTTTTCTTTTTCCATTCAGTCCCCATCAGATCACTTTCTATCTCATATGTTCTTTTACACAATCCATCCCTAATATCTATAGGCACAATGCGATTAAAAAAAATAAAAATCCCACTATCAACTTTCGCATTTCTCAGGAAACTCCTATGAAAATTTTACCAAGTTTTCATAACAACAAGATAGATACTTTTTGTTAAGCAACCAGAATGGTTGCACCATAAAAGATAGATAAAATGTTGTAAATGAGATATGTAAACGAGAAGAGGACTCTGTTACTAGTTGTAGAAAACAGAAGAGAAAATATGATTGGCCATTAAGATTATAATTGGAGCTAGGTCTAAAATAAAAAAATACGAAGTATAGAAATGCCAACAATCACAATATCAAAATTTCAACATGTAAGAATGACAAAGTATAAAATGTCAACGTAAAATAATTACTTAGTTAAAAAATGCCCAAATGAATGAATAACGAAGTAGCAAAATGTCTACATGAAAAAATTACAAAGTATTAATTGTAACGTGAAAGAATGACAAAGGTCATAAAAGAAGGAGCAGTAGAAGGAAGAAGAGAAAGAGGAAGACCAAAGACGAGTAATATGAATATGAACAAGGTGGAGAAGAAAGTTGATATCATGACGTACTAGAAGGTCAAGGAGGCTGCCCTGGATATAGATAAATTGAAAGGGTTGCATCAGTTGAACCGACATGAGTGAAACACATAAATTAGAAGAAGAGTCAAACGAGCTAAGTCGCTAGCATTCCTATATTTACCTGAGCAAGAACAGCAACTATGCTTAAGAGTGCGAATTTACTTCCCATAATTGTTTTATATACGCACAACTATGATAAATAAGTAGGTGTAACAGTTACATTGGTTTTATAAGGCATACAATTACAAAATTAGAAGTTTCTTTTATCTATGTTACTTGTCAATTTCTGAAACGATAACTCTATTGGCACATTCGACGGAACAACTGAACAGCAAACAGGTAGGATTCATAATATTAACCTAATAGAAGGACTACTAAAATAGCAACCGACATCAATAACTCTGTACCGTTTAACTCATGGCATAAATATGTGTTAGAAAGACATACCATATCTTAGTATTTCACAATTTGTCTGAGGCTAGTTGGAAGTGCCCTATTGCTAGTCATGTTGTAACTGTGGTGACTTTTAAGTCATGTTATTATTCTGAGTGCAATATATTTGTAATATATTATATGCATAGAGATTGAATGATCTCTACGCATATAATATCTTACGTCATGTGACGAAATCCTAAAGACCACGGGCTCTGTTGATCACGTGGGGTTTTATTATAGCTGACTTGACCCACACAGCTTGTGGGCTCAGTCGACTACTTTTAACTACTTTAGAGTACATGGTTCTCAGACAACCTAAAGCATGTTTTGCAAGCAAGTTTTTTTTTGTTGTGACAGAATCAACTCATTGTTGTCTAGTTTCAGTATCAATGAACTGGTTTCCCTAAGCAGACGATTGATACTGAAACTAAGCAACCATTCCATATATGTACATGTATGTGTAAAAATCTTTGCTTATTTTGGGACCAGAGGGTGCTTTGTGTACGAAGTTATTAGCATTAGTAGTAGTGCCGTGGGGTGCCGGCAGTAGAATGTTACTCCTCCTCTCATGCCCATGGATGCAGTAAGAGCCCGCTAAGGGATACCTCCGGAAGATGGGCAGCAGGGTCTTTCCGTGTATCAACATCCCATACTGCGCTCACCAACCCACCTGCCAAGCATGGTGAGTATGGCAACTTCCCCTCATGGAGAGCCCTTTGTTCATAAGAGGACGTTTTGCGGCTGAAATGATTAGTAGTAGGTGCGTGTTTCAACACGCATAACAACTCAAATGGAGATGGGCTGGACACGTCGCCAGAGTTACAGACAGAATATGGACAAAACACAGCGGAAAAAGAAACAAAGGCAGACCTAGAGAAAGGTGGTGCGATGACAAATCGCTGACAAGGACTGCATGCAGACAGCGCAAGAGAAAGACAAGTGGAAAGAGCTGGAGGAGGCTTATACCCAGAGCGGGGGCCATGTCATGAAAAATATTTTACTTTTTACAACTACCTATTATGTTATCTTATTTAAATAGGCAAGGAAAAATTAAGGCTTTATTATTGATTGTTATTATTAACACGTGCTTTAACGGTGAAGGAAACATCGTGAGGAAGCCCGCGGCTTAGCAAGCTTCAGACGTATTGACCTGTGCTTTCCTCTGAAAAATAGCTAACAAAGCTGAGAGGATGGTATAGGTGCTGGGCAAGCCTAATCCATCTAACAATGTCCCAGGCACTGCAGCGTCCCGTAGAGCATAATTACCAGTTGCTGACGCTGTATAAATCATCTATAATAAATGCAAAGGCCTTACTTTAGTAGGTAATAATCAAAACACTTGTTCATATTATATCACATACGTTGCCAAACTGTTTCGACACAATTATCATAATAAGTATCTGATTATGCTATAAAACAAAGTAAGATACTCAATCGATATAATTTAAACTAGCTATCGCAGAAATTATATTTTGCTAGCAATTGAGTTAGCGATACTTTTTAACGGGATTTAAACCAACAAACTGATACTCTTCTAATTATTTTTTGTCGTGGTATTATTTGAAATCTTGTGGAAACATTGACAAAGCAAATGTAGAAGAATATGCTTTTTAACATGGCGGATTTCATACTTATTTTTTGCATACATTCTTGTATACATCATGTAAGTTTAATAACATTAAATTTAAAACTGTAGCCTCTCGATAACTTTAATATATTTTATTCTAGATTTTAGATGGATTCATCAATTGTGTCTATTTTTGGGTATTTGAGGGGAAGAAAATAATTTATTAATTTAATACTGGGTGCATAATAGAATGTGTACAAATCCGAAAGAGGTGGGTTTGATACATGAAAACAGGTAGTTTTGACGGGGAAGCATCAAGAGTTGTGTGGTTTCTTGGAGTTTAATGACTCTGTCAAGAATGAGCTGGTAATTATCGTAAAATCCTTGGAAATAATCAGCTCATATAAAAAGCGAGACTTTCGTGGTCTTTTCCTTAATGAAAAGCATCGATTCTTGGAAAGTTGAAATTTAGTATAGACTATAAAACATGATATGTCTATACATATCATGTTTATAGTCGTAGTAGACGTATTATTTATGTTGCTGTTTGCGGATTGATTGCACCTAATGTTCGGAGGAGGGCTCTAACTCTTGCAGTTCGTTCCCGTTGTTAAAATAAATTATTGTTATTACTTTTATGAGTCTATATGATCCCACTGCTGGGTAAAGGCCCCCCCATCCCCTCCATGCATCTCAACCCTGAGCCACTTCCGTCCAGTCGACCGGGTGTTCATCGAGTTCGTCCCGCCATCTACGTCTCGGTCTGCCGCGTCGCCTTTGAGAATAAAGACCAAAATATACTTTAGCACTTTTCAACATTGACAAAATTTACTATTGGCGTTTTTACACATTGAAATTTTTATACTAGTGGACATTATTATCATCATTTCAGCTGTAAAACGTCCACTGATGAACACAGGCCTCCCTCATGGATCTCCATGAGGGGTAGTTGCCATTCTCACCACGCTTGGCAGGCGGGTTGGTGAGCGCAGTATGGGATGTTGATACACGGATAGACGCTGCTGCCCATCTTCCGGAGGTAGACATTATTATACCTTCTCATTTTTCATTTTAGACCAAAGTCGTCAAACGCGGAAAAATTATAAATAAAATTAATTTTTCAGGTGGTATGCTCGCAAGATCGCTCAACTTATACATCACAACTCGGAATCACAGGACAGAATCAAATCAAGCAATTGGAAAGCAATAGTTATCATCCAAGATACAGCACAACAAGATCTCCAGACCCTAACATTTTATCTTTAAGATATGACTACGATATTCCCTCGGAAATTGAAGCTATGGATTCCATGTCAGGATCAAATGGTATAATTGACCTCATAGGTAATACGGGATCATCTTTTGGATCGTACATCAATGAGATCTCTAATCGAATTAGAACTATAGGTTCCATGCTAGGGTCTCAGAGCACATCTGGACTAAATGGACGAAATTTAGAACCATATACAAGGTCATCTGGATCAAACTATAGGATTACATCTCAACCTAGATCTATGACATCCACAATAAAACCTCATAGTACATCTCCGACAGGTCCAAACACATCAGGATTAAATTCACTAAGCTTTGGGATTTCCCAAGACTTATACAACACTGGACAAACTGGTCCTAACTGCCCTCTTGGAGTAAGTCAAAACGGAAGACCAAATGAGTCAGGTAATGGTTATTTTGGATCGGGCATTCGCTATGGTAGATTAACCAGTGATAGGTCAGGTAGCGATAGTGGGTCGATTGGCCTTGGTGGGTTGATCGGTGGCTTTGGTAGAACAACCAATAACATAGAAGGCTCATTCAATGGGTATGGGTCAAGTATTGACAAACTCAGTGGCTTGGGTGGGTCAGATAGGTTTTTTGAGTCATGTAAAAGCCTCGCTGAGTCACCAATTAGTATCGGTAACTTTGATGAGTCATTCAATGACTTAGGGCAGAGCGGTAGGGATGGGTCATCCAGTGCTTATGGCGGTTCAACTTGTGACTTCAGTAAAACCGAATCCAGTGGCTTCACTAGTTCATCTGGTAAACCGGAAAGTTACGTTGAGTCGGGCAGCGGGGCAGTAATCGGTGAACTGCCAGTGAAAGGGGCGACTAAGGTGGCAGGGCGAGTTCCTATGGCTGGTAATGTGCAGTTCAGAGGAAATATCCCAGCGGCAGGTAGAGTCAGTATTGGTGGTAGCTGCTGTTGTGGCCCGCCTTGTTCTTTTTAAGATACGTAAGTTCCAAAAGGTGACACTACTAATATTTATAACCTTATTTACTCCTACTACTCCTCTACTTTTGAGAGCGATGATCGCGAGATTTAGGCCTGCTGCAAACCTGTCACTAGATACGTCATCACTTCAGTCGTAAAACGTCCACTACTAAACCCAGGCCTCCCTCATGGATCTCCATGAGTGGTGGTTTCTATACTCACCACGCTTGGCGGGCGTGTTGGTGAGCGCAGTACGGGATGTTGATACACGGAAAGACGTTGCTGCCCATCTTCCGGAGGAATCCCTTAGCAGGCTCTTACTTCATCCAAGGGCATGAAAGGAGGCATGACATTCTACCCGGCACCCCACGGCTAGATACTTAATCAGCTTTATTTCTCAATTCCTCATTCTGTCTACTTCTTAAAGGTTTTCTACTTCTTCCATCCATCAAAAAACCAAAAATGCGTTTATTTCATTAAAAAAATAGTAAAGGGTTTACCGTGGTGGGAACCTCCTTTTATGTATGAAATACCTGTGTTAGGAGGATCAATATACTATAAGAAATACCTACTATGTGAAGGAAATAATAAATCTGGAAAGTAGTAAGTGGAGTTGTATGTGGGTGAGGTGTGTGAGTGTGTAGTTGAGTATGGGGATGTGTTGGCTGATATGCAGGGGTGAGGATGTGTGCAGTTAAGTAGGGTCTTCTCCAATAGCGCCAGTCTCGTAGGAGTCTGGTTACCAGAGGTGACCCGTGTGTAATGTGTAGGTATGCGTAAATGTAGTCATGTAAATTTACCTATTAGTATACATTAGTTGATTATGATTATGCGAGAGGGACGAGGGTGTTCAGTATGATACATCACTTTTTTAGTCTGCCTATAGCACTCCGTCCATCTTCCTTCATCATCATCTACAGCCTTCCACCGTCATTCTGGCACCATGTAATAATGATGATTTTGATGGTACTTCAGGTGGACGTGGCGAATGAACACATGAAAATACTTTATTGTACACCAAATACAAACTATAAATAACATATTGCCTATCTTACTGCCCGAATACAAATATTTCTATTTTCATGTCTCGGCCACCGTTCAATTTCGTCTTGTTTTATAATTTATTATTTAATTCAATAGTTGTAAATTTACTTGATGTTTGTTAAATTATTGTAAGGTAGTATTAATGTATGTAAATATACCAACAAGATGTTATTAATTATCTTAATGGTTTTACTAGTACTCTTTTCCTTTGCATATTTCCTATCTAGATTCTTGATGAATTTGCAGTAATTCTGCAAAATACCTCTTAAACACTCAGAACAGACCGCTTGAACAGTCTTGAAACAGGATTTTTACTAAGTATTAGCGCAACCGACATCAGAATCAGCTAGTCAGCTGTTCAGAGCTGTGTCTTGTAAACATATTGTTTTTCATAATAGTTAGTAAATCTTATATTTTTTTTTTCACTTTCGCAACACTCATGCGTTACACTATTAATTGTATTGTTAAACGGGCTTTCTACTCGCGTTAATTATACGTCGAAAACACATTGTAAACCTATTTTCGACGTACAATTAACGTGAGTAGAAAGCCCGTTTAACATTACAATAATGTTGTACAGTTAATGACTTTTATTTTAGTTTATTGGTGCTGGTAAATTTTTAAAGTCAAATTTTTAAGGTAAACAAAATACTTTAAAATAAATATTTACCAAATTTTCAACAAAAAAAACTACTTCAATCAATGATAATTGATATCATATAGCGCTATAAGCATGCTTAATACATTTGAATATTTTCCTTGATTTATCCCATTATCAGAACTGACTTTTTAAAAAAATGGGACCTGATTCAAAGTGTATCTATTCAACTCAAAAAACAAATTCCAAATCGGTTTATAAACGCCAAAGTTCTGAGGTAACAAAGAAACAGACGATTTGAGAACCTCCTACTTTTTTTGAAGTCGGTTCGAAATGGGATCAAGTTCGACCATCCCCCATCCTTACCTAAATCTGCAGTGTTTCGTATTTGTTTTCTTGCAGCTTTTATGTTGACGATGATTGTTATAGATGTTCCAATTTTGCTGACATTTCAGTCTAGATTAATATTCGCCAAATCTTCATTTCCTCACGTACTGATAGCGTCTGGCCAAGTGAACCAAAACGTGTAGAGGCACGTTCTTATCTGATTGAGAAACTTGTTCTATCCACCTGTCACATAGTAATTGCATTATACATGGTCGTGTAGTGTTAGCTTAGTCAGCTTCAGACGTAGGTTTATTTATTTATCTAAGAAAAGGATCACCAACAGTTTACATATCAAAAATTACACTTAAACAATTACAGGGACACAGTCTGATATGTTAAACCAATTACAGGCAAACACGACATTGGTTGACCTCTTCTTTCCCCTGAATATGGCTGACTAAGCCTAAAATGCAATCTACATTTTTGTATTTCCTTAGATGATATCTTAATGTAAAATTAGAGAAAGAAAGACGTCCTACGGTTGAGATGGTGATGATGATAATAATATAGATACTAATAGCTATTAATGAGACGCTAAATATGTGCGTTAACTTAGTCAGCTTTAGACGCAGCTATTTGACCTCTTCTATCCCCTGAATATGGCTGACGAAGCCTAAAATGCAATCAAAATTTTATCAACATTATATCATGATGGCAGCTGGATAAAATAATTTTATCCCTTGTCAGTGGAAATAACCGGTGGACAAAAGTTTTATCCCCAGCCCATGCTAGCCCTGCAGCCGGACGTCCACTGCTGGACATAGGCCTCGCTCATGGAACTTTCATGACCCACGCTTGGCAGGCAGGTTGGCGTGTGCAGTACGAGTTATTATTACACGGATCTATCTATATGCTGCTGCCCATCTTCCGGAGGTAACCCTATAGATTTTACTGCAAGAGAGGGGTCAGAACACTCTGCGGCCGGCACCGCACGACAACCTACATAGTAGGCAAAAAAACGAACATAATTATATTTTAATCTAATAGTATATTCTTGTGTAACTACGCCCCACAGCAATAGTTGACGGTCCCACTGCCTTGGGTAGGCAGGGTGCCTTCCAACCCGGCAGTGCCAGTAAATGGCAGTTTGCCAGCCACCACGACATTGCCAGACATCTGCAGGTCGTTGCCGCAGATCTTCACGGTGCCTGGACCCAGGGATGCTGAGGTTAAGGTTGGTTTGCAGGGTAGGCACTGGGATGACGTCAGCTGAAACAAAGATATAATATATGATGATTTATACAACGTCAGCAACTGGTATTAATGATGTACGGAACGTAGTGCCTGGGACATTGTTTGATGGATTAGGCTTGCCCAGCACATATACCATACTCTCAGCAAAGTCAGCTATTGGTCAGAGGGATGAACAGGTTAGTTAGCTTAAGGATGAACGAGTCGCCCAAGGGTAACTACTCCACTGTTTGACGTTGACCATCCAACACTAAGGATTATACCAATTTATCTCGTCATAATCTATGTTTGTATACACCCCAAACCGTAAAAAAAGTAAATATTTCAAAAATAGTTTCTAAACTTTCGTATTTCAACACTGATTTTAGCCCAACTTTGGACGAAACTAAATAATATACGGAGAAAGAAAACTCAAAAATAAACGCCGCTCTGACATAGTTTAATTATTCAAAAGTTGAAATAAATGTTATTTTGAAAAGATTACACTCAAGTTTTTCTATAATAAATAACCCTTGTGCTAAAAGTCTATTCACATATTTTTGCGCGGTCGTTTTAGGAATGAATCATTGTGCATATCATTCTAGCGCACGGGTACACATACTATGTCAGGTAAGATAGCATAAATTTAGGCCGCGCCCACTGACGACTTTGCCTCCGCGACTTGTTGGACCTTAAGACGTATTGACAATATATATGCTATGGTAATCATCATCATCATTTCAGCCGTAGGACGTCCACTGCT
The DNA here is from genome assembly GCA_963082625.1 of Pasiphila rectangulata. Lineage (NCBI taxonomy): Eukaryota > Metazoa > Arthropoda > Insecta > Lepidoptera > Geometridae > Pasiphila > Pasiphila rectangulata. The sequence goes on from OY720235.1 coordinate 27,035,649, forward strand.
GGACATAGGCCTCCTTCATGGATATCCAGTTATTTCGGTTGGAAGCGATCTGCATCCACCGTCGACCTGCGATCTTCACCAGGTCATCATCCCATCTTGTTGGTGGACGTCCTACGCTGCGCTTGCCGGTCCGTGGCCTCCACTCGAGAACTTTTCGGCCCCATCGGCCATCTGTTCTGCGAGCTACATGGCCTGCCCATTGCCACTTCAACGTGCTAATCCGTTTGGCTATGTCGGTGACACGAGTTCTTCTACGTATCTCCTCATTTCTGATTCGATCGCGTAAAGAAACCCCGAGCATAGCCCTCTCCATAGCTCGTTGAGCGACTCTGAGCTTATTCATGAGCACAGACCAGTATAAACAAGAAGACCTGCAATCCCATACAAAAAATCGTGACTCGAGAAATGATTACCTTCGAAGACGTTAGATGTCGCCATGTGTTTTGAAAAGCTTTAAAGTACACAATTGAAAAAAGTACCTACTAATTTTTGTCGCAATGATAGCTACCTTTTATAAAAGTACGATAGTAGCTATATAGATGGCGTTAGTATGTGAAACATGTGATGAAGTGGCGTTGCCAGCTTGCGGCGCGCGCTCAGTGCGACGTTGCCAGCTGTTGCACAGTTTCTTTGAAAATGCATTTTAAAGTTTGGCACATAATATTTATCTATACAGTATTCCAACTTCATACAAACGGACGAAGCGTGAGCTATACCTACGATATCTTTATTCTTGATACACTTCTTGATATACTCTATTATTGATTTTTAATGGATAAGCATTTCCTTTTATCTCCTGAAAAAAAGATGACTGGATTAATAAATAATGTGAATAAAGTGATTGACACGAGTGAAATAGGTAGTTCATGAATCATGATACGGTAGGTACGCTTGTGTTAAAACCTCGGGGCATGTGTGTTTTGTTAGTTTGTATAATTCAAAGTAAAGACGTGGTATTTTATTAATAATAATAGTTGTTTATTTATGTGTATGAATAAAAATAAATTTGATCGTCTGTTTGTCACACTAGATGAAATTTTCTCAGATTAAGTATTTCTGCTGCAGCTATAACACCATATACCACTAAAAACCGTTTTAATCTCTCGGTATTAACAACAACAACAATAGCTAGACTCATGAAATATTCCCATAATATTTCTTTAGTCGAAGCGACTGACTAAGCTGAGAGGATGGTATAGGTAAGCCTGATCCATCAAACAATGTCCTAGGCACTGCAGCGTCCCTACAGCATGATTACCAGTTGCTGACGCTTTATAAATCATCTATAATAGATGCAAAGGCCTAGGACCATTTGAAAGTTTTTTCTAGTCTAGGCTCATCTCAACGACCAACAACAAGTGTCAAAGATTGGGGCTGAAACTTTGCTTGTAAATTGTGTAGAAAAGCTTATAAACATCAACAACAATCAAAACAAGCAACTCGAATACTCGTTCGACCGAAGTTGCAGTGGTTCCGCTAGCGAAAAAATATTCTGGTTAGTCCAACGTATATTTAAATAAGATTTCAAGAAATTATTTTTACATGTCTTGATTTTTTTAATAAATCACATCACACCTACCTATATAAATACCAATATTTTTTTTGTTTTACCATTAGGTGGTTGCAAATTGTATTAATAAGTCAACAAAACCTTTTGAATGCTTGATTCTTTTAATTAGGCATGATTTTTAAATACATATTAGCAAAAGAAGATAATCATAGCATAGGGTACATATAGCATAAAAATACGTGCATAATTTAATTTTGCAAAGAAAAGCTGAGTCTGGCGGCAAATTCACTACAGCGGCCACACTGGCCTTTCATAAAAAGTTGCCGGCTTAAAGTAAATTTTAGTTCCTTGATAATTAATTTCTACTCTTTCTGTTCGGACTGTAGGTAGGTACATATTGTATCCAACTTTTGTTCTAAGCGCCACCTAGTTTAAAAACGAAGTATTACTTTGCATGCTACATTTCATTCATTCACTACGCCATCTGTCAACAGGTACATAAATATTGTAATTATATTCCGATCAAACTTAAAAGATAAATCAATTTTTACGATCACGTTTTCACCCTTAAAAATAAAAATTAAAATTTTGGTGTGCTCTAACACAGAAATAATCTAGATTTCTTGGCTTTTAGTGCTGATAGGGTAATTTTACGGCTATGTGGCAGCGCCATCTGGGAATAGCCGAAAATTTGAGCTTTTTCCGAGTCACGATTTTTTGTATGGGGACTGCCAGTCTTCTTGTTTATACTGGTCTGTGTTCATGAGGCCAATCGTGAATGACCACGTCTCGGTTCTATAATCGGTAAAATAACTTTTACGTATTAATAATTATATGAGTAGGTAATATTTTTAACATAGCAACTATTGGCTTATTTAGATTTCTTTGTGTTTTCTATCTTTATTTATGATATTTTTTATGTTATATTTTCATCTCAACCCCTTAAATTGTAATTAGTCGTGAGGACCAATAATTGGCTTTTCATTTTATCTATATATAAGTGTAATATGGTGTTAGATGTAAGCTGTCGGTCTTCCTTAACAATAAATAAATAAATAAAGTTCTAAAACTAGTGACAAAAATGGTCACTACTCAGCATGTGCTGTGGCAGAACAGGTCTTACCACAGTCCTCCGTAGTAACTAACTGTTACTACTACAATTCTATAGTGTGGTTAGGTCCTGGCTGTAGAATCTTCTCTCCTACCCTTGGATGCAGTAAGAGTACAACAACCACCCATAGTGATTTTGGCGATCCATGAGCAGTGGACGTCCTACTGCGAAACGAAACTCTAAATCCCTCATTGGTTTTCCAGGACCTATTCAACGATACCCCATACGATTAAACAAAAACAAACATTATCATCTTACGGCTATGGCAGGTAAGCTACCCCGATTTATAATATTTTTTGAGTTTTTTTTTCCATTATCTTGGACTAATTAATTTATAATTATGCCCATGCAAAATTACAGCTTTCTAGGACATAAGTCATTGTTAAAAAAGCTGAGTCTTTCCGTGTATCCGCATTACTTGGGACCTTCCAACTTGTTCCAAAAAGATTGTCCTCTTCGTAAAGCGGCAACCAGACGGACATAGCGAAACTATAAGGATTCGTTGTTGTACTATGGAACCCTAAAAACGAAATCAATAGGTGTTCGTCTGAGCATTGCGGGTAGTCCTGTCAGAATCAAAATTTCGATTACATTTTTATTTCTCTAAACTATTTAGAATTTATTTCGAATCTTGAACGTTACTGGGGCGGCATGTCGACTCGGATCAAGTTGAAAATATAATTATAGAAAAATTAGAGCGCCTGTTATTGTGCCCTTAAAATAAAATAAGCGCCTATTAAGGTTTCAGAGTAATTCGAAAAAATAAAATGCTCCTGCAGTAACGCCTAAAAAACGTTACTACAGCGGCATGATTTTTTTCTAGTAGCCTTAGCCAAATTTAAAGTAGCCTTAAAGGTTATATTTGTGCCTGTCCTTGGCCGGCCAGCGACATTTGTGCGTTCTGTGTGTGTTCAGATTTCCATATCTCCGGAACGGCTGGACAAACAGACATGATTTTTCGTTCGCAGGTGCGCTGTGCTATGTGCCAATTGGAGTCTTTGTATTTTTTAAACAAAAATGTATGGTGTATGAATTAGACGAGTTTTTCTAAAAATCGTAAATAGCCTCTAGCTCTTTAACTACTTAAGAAAGGCGCTCTGCGATTGCACTGACTGATGCCTTTTAGAAATATGTATCTCCTGACAAAAAATTGTATATAATTTTCGAAGAAATACATCAGTTTGAGTACTGAAAGTGGTTTACTTATTTAGAGCCTCAAATAAGGGAGTTTGAACAAGATAACAACTTTATATGATTTGTCAAAAATCAAAGCCTATATTCAAATAAACGCACACTGAATTTCAGCTTTCTACACCTTGAAATTAACCGTTAATAAATAAAAACAATGCAACATGCACATTCATAACAGTTATCCGATCAAATATGAAAGGTCATTAAAAAGCGTCCGTTCAATACTTCGTGCCAACATCTTTAAATCGGTAGCTTTGTCATGTTAAAAGTTAGGTACACTTACGTAGACAAATTTTAGTGTGGGATATCGGCACCTTTACCATCAGTGCTGGTAAAGGTGCTGATATGCTACCATTAACATGCAAATGAACAAACATCAACAATTATTAGTTTTTTCAGGTATTACATGCTTGATACTTACAGCTTTTTTTTCTTTGAAATAAAAATATCAATCTACCAATTGTTTCATTAGTTTATATTCCTTTTTCTCGATTAAAAATGCTTCATTCAGGTGATAAAAATATTTCCCCATGCGATAATGAGGTAGTTAATACATATATAGTGTCTCTGGTTACGCCAATGAAAAATTATTATTAAAATAAAAAAAAGCTGAATTTCAGTATGCGTTTATTTGAATATGCGTTTATAGGCTTTTATTTTTGGCAAATTATGTGAAGTTGTTATGTTGTTAAAACTCCCTTATTTGAGGCTCGAAATAAGTAAACCACTTTCGGTACTCAAACATATATAGATATATTTCTTCGAAAATTATATGTAGGGTTTCACAACTTTGCCAGGAGATACATATTTCTAACGAGCATCAGTCAGTGCAATTTTGGAGCGCCTTTCTTAAGTAGTTCAAGAACTAGAGGCTATTTTCGATTTTCAGAAAAACTTGTCTGATTCATACACCATGCATTTTTTTGGAAAAACTACTAAAGCACCAATTGGCACATATTACAGCGCACTTACAAAATTATGTCTGTTTGTCCAGCTGTTCCGGAGATATGGAAATCTGCTAAACGTTACTGCAGCGGCAATTGGAATTACCGAAAAACCACAGGACGCACAAATGCCGCTGGCCGGCCAAGGACAGACACAAATATAAGCTACCTTTAAGGCTACTTTAAATTTTGTTAAGGCTAATAGAAAAAAATCATGCTGCTGCAGTAACGTTTTTAGGCGTTACTGCAGCAGCATTTTATTTTTTCGAATTACTCTGAAACCTTAATAGGCACTTATTTTATTTTTAGGGCACATTAACAGGGTATAGCGCTCTAATTTTTCTATATATTTTAAACTTGATCCGAATCGACATGCCGCCCCAGTAACGCACACATCTTGCGGTTGGAAGCGATCTGCATTCACCGTCGACCTGCGGTCTTCACCAGGCCCTTGCCGGTCCATGGCCTCCACTCATATAGTTTACAATTACAAAACATGGACACGTCAAATACAAAAGAAACTGATATCGGTCTAAAGTCACAGTCACAGTACCTGATTTAAATAATGGTACTATTTTACTGTGCTTCATTAGATCAGGAAATACACCACAGTCAATGCATTCGTTAAAAATAACGGCTAGATCAGGTGCACCAGTATCTAATAGTGATTTAATCATGACTACGGAAATACCCCAAAGATTCGTGGTTTTTTTTACATTTATCATTTTAAATGCCTTTTTAATATCACGGTCAATAACATATTCAAATGTAAATTCGATATTACAAGCTGGCACATTATCTATAAATAATGACTCAGCAACTGTTTGAGAAAAGGTTAAGGATTTTGTCGTCGAAAACTCTATCTATTTCGTCGACAAAAAATTATGCAAATGCTTGCGCCACGTCGGCATCTTTTTCAATAATATAATCATTAATTTTATGTTTTAACTTAGGTATTACTTGTTTTATGTTCTTTCCCTGTTGCGGCATTAATAATTTGCCATGTGGTTTTAATTTTGTTTTTACTATTTCTTATTTTAGAACTTTTAAAATTGGATTTGGCCACCTGGCAGACATTTTTAAAAACTTTTGAATACCTATACTTTAAGTTTTTTTTTAACTCTTCACTAAAGTTGTGCTATTTTTCACTGTACAGATCATACATTTTTTGTTTACTCTTGTGTATACCCACAGTTGCCAACTCACTAAATCCGGGTTTATCTGAGACTACAATCGATTTGGGTGTAAATATTGAATTGAACATATTGCTAAATTTGTTAAAAAACTGACAATATGAGTGTTGTGAATTGTTGGTATTGTAATAATTCAAAGATGGTTGCGAATCCTAGTTAAGCTTAAATCTTTCAAATCGACTTGTAGTCACAGGTACATAATTAATTGTCATTTTAATAATTTGCTTTAATCTAATTAACAAATGTATAAATTTCCCTAAATGATCAGATTTTAAATTAGTTATTATTTATTTATCAACAATATTTTCATTCGGACTAATAAATATATTATCTATACGTTTTGCTAAAGTTTCGGTTATTCTTGTTGGTTCATAAATAATGGTTGCAAATTATATGAATTAGGTAAATAAGTTTATTAGTCTAGTACTAATGATATTAACTTCTAAAATCTCAGTAATCAAATCTCCACATTTTACGATAATTTTATTTTATTTTGATATTTTAAATAAAATATGATCCATTATTTTTTTAAATATGTCATATGAGGCAGAGGGCGGAGTGTACACATCTATTACAATAACTCGCTCCAACTATACACATGCTATTTCTACTTGGCATCCCACAGATAAGCATACTATATCTTGTCTGTCTTTAAACTTTACATTTTTGTTAATTAATATTAATTGATTGAAAAGCGAGATCGGTCCGTAGTTCTTAAGCAAGGTGTTGTCACCTTTCTTAAAGAACAGTACCACGACGCTTTTGTTCCATGTTTTTGGCGTAATACCTTCGAGCAAATCGGTGTTGAAGAGCTTCTGAAGGACTTCAAGCTCTGACGAGATTTCGTCTTCACCTGGCGCCTTGTCGTTCTTTAGCTGTTTCAGGGCCATCCTGATCTCGTACAGACTGATGTCCGGGATATCTTCGGTATAATGTCGGGTCAGCTTGGCTCTAGGGTCTTCTGCCGCACTGAAAACAGGTTTAGTGGCCGAATCGTAGAGCTGTATTTATAACCTTTCGACTTCCCTTAACACTTCTGCTTTACTTAACCTCACTTTCCCTTAACACTATACTGACATCTTCCCTCTTCAGCTTCGTCATCTGACTTTGCCTAATAGACATATCTGCCGCTCTATTATATCTTTAATACTAACTGTATTAAAGGTTCGAATATCGTGCCGCAAGGATTTCCAAACTTGTCTATTGAGCTGCCTATGTGACTTAGCATCATCGGGAGACTGCAGTCGTAATGAGCGTCGTTCAGTTCCATGAGGTTAAGAGTGTCATCAGAGAGTTTCTGAGGTCTATTTGTACGCGGAGTCTTAAAGAACTGAGACCCCATTGTATGGACAGTTCCTACGAACCTGTTATTGATCTCGTCATGTTCATGTGCATGTTCTTCTAGACCTAGACAATCAAAGCGATTTGAAAGTTCGAGTTGAAAGCTCTCGAGGTTTTGGATATTTGCGCAAGAGGGTTGGAGCGTAGACTTCATTAAATGATACCTTTCAAGTTTAACGTTCATATTCAATGTGCCTCTAACAATTCAGTGATCACTTCCGGTTTTCACTCTGTGAATCATAGTGACATCATCAAATACCCGTTTCTTGTTGGTCAAGATGAAATCAATCTCATTTCTCGTGAAACCATCGGGACTCATCAGGACCATTTCCTGTGAGCCAGCTTCTGGAAAAAAGAGTTCATCATAAAGAGACCTTCTTTCGCCAGAAAATTGGCCAGCCTCTGTCCCCTGGGGTTCCGTTGCCCATACCCAAATTGAACCGACACCACTGACACGGACTGTTGGTCGCCCTCCCGGTAGTAGAGTAGATTTATTTATTTTATATTTATTGATTACCGGACTTAAGGAATATCGTGTCTTCGCCCTCTCTACGGACTTCTGATAATCCTAAAATGTCCCAGTGTAACCTACTCATTTCTTCTCCCAGCTCAACAATCTTTTCGTCTGTCCTCAAAGTGCGGATGGTGTGTGTTACCAGGGCCAGTGGTCGTCGTTGGGGTTGGTAGCTGTCCATCTCCCAGGGATTCTTAGCACCCTTAGCCCCGCCGTTACCGTGGCTGCTACCGTAGCCAGGACTAACAGGGCTGCCGGGGACTCGGGGCCTTGTCCTTAGTTGTATAATCATGAGGTGTTGTTACCATACTCGCTACGCTTGGCAGGTGGGTTGGCGAGCGCAGTATAGGGTGTTTAAGACGTGGAAGACGCTGCTGCCCATCTCCCGAAGGCGTCCCTTAGCAGATTCCTACTGTATCCACGGGCAAGCGAGGAGGGGTAACATTCTACAGCCGGCACACCACGGCAATTAAAAATACCATTTAATCATTCTTGCTAATAAATTGATTCCAGATTTTGCATAATAAAATGATATATTTGAATTTCTTCTTTGATATGATTTTTTTATTTTGTACAAAATGTATCTAGTTTTGGTGTAAGACTGTTAGCTTACTATTACTATGCTTACAGATTGGTGAAACTTATCATGAAATGTATCATTCTACCTTTCATTGCATGTTCGCTGCAAGCGTGGACGCATAGCGCGACCGTTCACGCTGCTGCCCCGCGCATAAAATGCGCGATACGAATCGATATTATACTTTATCGATACAAAACAATGCGATATATCGGTATTTTGTATCGGTACACGAACATACAATATGCATCGATATATCGTATCTCCGGCACTTCGATATTTATCAGTGGTTGCGACTTTATGTCTAGAGTCTTAATTTTACGTAGCCTTACCGGCTCTCAATAGTAATTGTCAAAAGAAATCTGTTTTATCAAATACTTTTTTTTATTTTAACATGTTTAAAAAAGGGATAAATATTGTATGTATCGATACAAGACTGTACGAGCCAATATTGGCCATACATCAGTTTTACTTCATGTATTAGTAAACTGTCTTCCACAGTCGTAACGACACCTTTGCCACGCGCCGATGTGCTGGCTATTTACATACCTTTATTTTTGTTAATCTTATCAGGGCGGCATAATCGCTGGTGCGACAAAGCCCTTTCATTTTGAATAAAAAAAATTAAAAAAATACCTACATAGCGTAACATAACTTAACGTGCGGCTCAGATTATTAAACTTACCTAATCTAACGTGTATTTCTTAATAAATCTATAACTATAAAAAGTGGTTTGGTGTGAACATTATTACCTACAACTTAACTATAACTGGAGTATCCCTCAACGAGGAGAAAACCTCAACAAGACGTTGCGATATATCGCGGTATCGATACGATTGGTTGCGATACGTATACGCTGTATCGAAACAAACGATTGTTTTGGACATATTCAATGTGTTCGTACGAAAAACCGACAAATGATGGGTCGCTCCGCGCGCAGCTTGTAATGCTCGTAGCATGCGCGTGAAATGCACATTTCGCACGCACAAGACGTCCAAACTATGAGAAATTATTAAAGTGTGTTAATTTAACCTTTCATAATACATTGCAGCAATGTGTACGGCGAATCCTTTCATTGCATGATACATTTCATATTACGTTTTACCAGTCTGTACGCACCTTCATAGAGGCAATAACAAAGACGGAATTTTGGTTCCATTACAGCCACTCTTAGTTACTTTTGTAGCTACCTTTGCGGGAGCAAATATGCAACAACTGCTTCTATTAGACAACTTAAAGTATTTGAATGATATTGACCCTTGGCCGAGTGTTGCTCGTATCAACCGCGATAAGAAATGATGTCATCTTGCATTACATAAATCATCCAATATCATTTCGGACATTAAATTAAGCATAATATTAAGACAAATATTGTAACAATGAATAGAAGTGAAAGAGTGAGGTTTCTTGTTTGCTTTTTTCCCTCACTTGGAAAAAAAGTTTCCGAAGCGAACGAATTCAATTATGTAATTTATTCAATTTTCAATTTTTCAAGTTCTTATTTTGTAAACTGACTATTCTAAGTAGCGTTTTGCTCGATTGATTTAGCACTTACTGACTTTGAGTTTGTAATAAAATAAGCTGCAATTTCCACCAGGGTGTTGGTTATTGAAGATTAACTGAACATACCTGAAATACTGCACCAATAATACAAAGTAACAAGGCCTTATTCATATTTAGGTCTCAATAATATAACAATAACCGTATATTTGATTAGCTAGAAGGGGGTTACATATGTATATATAGCAAAGTTTGGGTGAAGGTCACGAAATATTGACACACTGATACAGTGACCTAATCTCAGTTTCAAAACGATTTTGCTATAATGAGGAGTTTCATTGAAAAGTGAAACATCAAAAAAGTTCCCTCGGTCCTTATAGATGGCGTTAGTTTTCTTTTACTGGTAGGAAACACAATTTGACAATGACAGCAATTGTGATTAATCACAAACTTGCTTTCTACGTTTGCCAGCTTCATCTGTTGGTTTGGATGAGAACACTTTTTTTCTTTTTATAAAACGACTCATTGAATGGTATTATGACTATTTCACTAGCCGTGGGGTGCAGTAGGATTTGGCCTCTCCTCACTTGCCCGTAGATGCAGTAAGAATCTGCGAAGGGATAGCTCTGGAAATGGGCAGCAGCGTCTTCCCGTGTATCAACATACCATATGTACTGCGCTCGCCAACCCGCTTGCCAGCCGTGGCGAGTATGGCAACAATCCCCTCATGATCTTGAGGCCTATGTCCAGCAGTGGTCGTGGACAACAGTCCTACAGCTGTGGTGTTGATAATGATCCCTATAGTTGTCAGTCATCATCTATCTGCCCTTATCCCACTCTATGCGGGATCGGCACAATTGTCTTCTTTTCCACTCTGTTCGCTTAACCATCATGTTATTCCTCACTCCTTTCTTTCTCATATCCTCTTACACATAGCCCATCCATCGCTTCTTTGCTTCTCGCACCCCCTCCATTTACATTGTCAAATCAAATCAAATCAAATCAAATGTTTTTATTTGCAACCAAGAACAATAATACACAGTACACACATTTTAAAAGGCAAAATATACAAGAACAATAATACTAAAAGTTAATTAATAACAGTGGTTTCTAACATTTTTTGTATAATTGATTAATCCCTGCTCATCACGTGACCCTACCATCCCAACATATTACTCGTCGATCTTTCTACCACTGGCGCTACATTCACACTTCCTCTTGAAATAAAAATAGGAATAGAAATAGATTTTTTTTATTGTTATCACAATCACTAATATTTTACTTATTTAATTACATGATAGTGGTGAAAACAATAAGACCCCTCAGCATTTGCTGCATCAGCACAAGGCTGGAGCGCTGGTTTTCAGTGGCGCTTTTCTCGCTTTACTACGGCGCCACAGAAAACCAGCGCAGTAATAGCTTGCTGAGCAATGCTATTCCTGCTTATGCTGAGTGGTGACCGATTTGTTAAGTCTCAGTTAGTCTAAGTTTAACTCAAGTTAAATATAATTTTATGTGTATAATATTGTTATTATGACTTTGATGCAAATAAACGGTTTCTTTCTTTCTTTCTTTCTTGTCTCTCTTGTCTTCCAGCCGTAAGTCATTTACTGCTGAACAAAGGCCTTCCTCATTGATCACTAAGTACTGATCATAAAGGGTTGTCGCCATACTCTTGTATACGCAGTCCGAATTCTTGTCACTTCACATACAAGAATACACAACACAAAATGTTTATTTTCATTGACAAGTTTACAATTTTTCTTACAGTATCTTAGACCTCATTTTAAGAATTAATTATTTGTCTTAGGAGGCATCTCTCTTAATTAATCCTTAAATTTCTAAAACACTTAAACATACTGTAAGTCGAAAGTTAAATCAAAGTTATTAAACCTCGCAAACGGAACCCTAAATGGAAAAAATGTCTTCGCAATCCCTAAATAGTTTTAAAATACCTATTTAATGATATGGAATTTAATATATGGAAAAAATAAGAAATATAAAGTTCATCCACACCTTACTTTTTGTAGCGTGATCTTGGCGTTGTTATTTTCATTACGCCGAGATCACGCTACAAAAAAATGCTAAAAGGAAGCAGGCCAAAGAAGCAATGGATGGGTTACGTGAAAGAAGATATGAGAAAGAAAGGAGTGAGGAATAACATGACGGTTGAGCGAAGAGAGTGGAAGAGTAAGACATGTTGTGCCGATGCAAAATCACAGCTTACTAGGACTAATAGTCTCTTCGCAAAGCCGGTAACGGACGAATAGACAGAAAGACAAAGCGACGCTTTATAGTCTTGTGTTGCTACGAAACCCTTAAAAGGAGGATTCTGGGCTGTTGGAATTTCACGGGCATCCCCTGAAAGTAAAGCAAATAATGTGAAGCGTTGGTTTCGTCACGCTGTTTTCATTCGTCGTTTAATCGCACTGTTGAAGATATAGAATAGACGTGCAGTTATTTTGTTACATAAATAAATAATAAATAATGCTGGACAGATCACACAGCATCATCTAGCCCCAAGCTAAGCAGAGCTTGTGTTTTGGGTACTAGATGACTGATATACTTAATACATTATACTACATAGATAGATATTTTTATTATATATAGAAAAACACCCAGAACACCCTGAACAAATATCTGCAGATCGTACAGACATTTGTCCCGAGGCGGGAATCGAACCCGCAACCCCTTGCGTCGCAGGCAGACCTTCGCCCGCTGCACCACAGAGCTCGACATAATTATGATTGATTGGTTTTAGTTATGACAAGCTGCACGCCGCGGTTTCACGCGCGTAGTTTCTGCTCTAAAATATAGCCTATATACTCAGGGCTAATGTAGCATTCTAATTGTTAAAGAATTTTGAAAGTAGTTTTTGAGTTCATTCGTTACAACCATACAAAATACAAATCTTTCCTTTTTATAATATTAGTAAAGATATAGATAACATTTAATCTTATGAAAGTTACATTACCACATATACTTAGAGTAATAACTAAGCAATATTGATAAGAAAACTAGGTAGCGCATTATCTTTAATCAAATATGTTATTAATTACAAACTTTCTCTTTGTGTAAGTTAGATAACGACGGTTTTATATTAAGTAATAGGTATAAATATATAAAGAGTTAAATATAGGGCGCCTTTTAGTATATGGTAAATAACACAATGTACAAGTGTATAGTAATATTTTGTGCCATATTCCTCATAAAGGTAAGCAATAATAAGACATTATTCATAGATCAGAGATATAGATGGTAACTATGTTATTATATCTCTCATCTATCAATATTATAAAGAGGAAAGATTTGTATTTTGTATGTTTGTAACGAATAAACACAAAAACTACAAAACCGATTTTCTAAATACTTTCACCGTTAGAATGCTACATTAGCCCTGAGTAACATAGGCTATATTTTATTCCTGTATTCCCACGGGAACGGTAACTGCACGGGTGAAATTGCGGAGTGCGGCTAGTCTATATATAAAACAAAGTCGTGTTAGTTATACCACTTATAACAGATGTTTTGGATTTATCTGAGCCCGGGTTAACATTTAAATAGGCTGATTAAACATCGTACAATATAAAATATATTCATTTTCCCATATATTTTATACGGATGATGCGATGATATATTTTGGTTGTAAAATGTTAATAGGTTCGTTCAGAAAGTTTATATTGTTACTTAACTCAAGTTAAAGTAAGCTTTACCTCAAGATGTTTATATTTAAGTAGTAGTATAGTCTTCTTCTCCCTGCTCTTTATGCGTTCGGCACAACATGTTTTCCTCTTTCACTCTCCTCTCTCAGTCGCCATCACAACACCCACTCCTTTTTTTCGCATATTATCTCATTTCACGCACTCCATCCATCGCTTCTTTGGCCTACCTCTCGAACCATCTCGGTCCACATTCATTCCTAACACTCCTGAATTCGATTTATCCTTCCTCATCAGATGGACATACCATGCTAATATATTACTCCTTACCTTTTCTACCACTGGCTCAACTATAATGTATACTCTAATGTACTAATTTCTAATCCTGTCCATTCTCGTCACTCCACACATCCATCTCAACACATCCTCATCTCTACCACAAATACTACCTTGAGGCATCTAAGTACATCAAGTAGGGACTCTGATTTGATTGATACATCTTCTTTTCAGTATCATGTAGTTTCAGATATGTATGTCTCTTAATAAATTTGGAATCGAATTTATTAGGATTACGTTGTAATCTGTCCCTTTCATATCATCTCAGTTCTCAGCAATTCGTTAGAGAGGTAATCAAAAGCCTCGTTCATGTCTAAACAGATTAGATTTGTTGAAAACGTCTTATATCTGCTTCGTCGCATTCATTTATCTCTGCTGTGGGGTTTAATAGAATATTACCTACCTCTCCTCTTTTAGCCGTACATGCAGTAAGAATCTGCCAAGGGATAAGGGGTTTGGATGAGTAAACTTTTTTACATTTTATAAAACGACTCATTGAATGGTATTATGGATATTTCACTAACCGTGGGGTGCAGTAGGATTTTGCCTCTCCTCACTTGCCCGTAGATGCAGTAAGAGTCTACTAAGGGATAGCTCCGGAAGATGGACAGCGGTGTCTTTCCGTGTATCAACATCCAGTACTGCGCTCGCCAACCCGCCTGCCAAGCGTGGCAAGCATGGCAACAAACTTCTCATGATCTTGGAGATTCATGACGGAAGGCGTATGCCATATGATGATGAGTTGAGAGTTTGAGACCACTCGTTTTGAGTGAAACTCATGGGAGTATTCTTCTTATTGTTTATGGCTGTTACTTACTACTTTCTAAACCTTTTCCATTGTCAGTTCCTTCATAGACATATAAACAAGCAATACAAAAAAAGAGAACCTGACTTGTCTGAAATACTGCCGTGTCTAAAGTGTGCCTGACTTCTGACTGAAAGGGGTCAAGTTCCGGCGGTTCAAGGGCCGCCTGTCACGTGACCCCCCCAGCCCGAACCCATCGGCTATTAAACGTGTGCCTTAGCTTTAGTTTTATATTATCCATAAGTATTTATTTAAGGGCCATAGAATTGGTGATTTTCATCTATGTACTATTTATTAATTTATTTAACACATAACAATTGTGTAAGGAGGACTTAATGCTAAAGCATTCTCTGTCAGTCACTATTCTTAAGATGTCTGAAATATAAAGATACGTGGACACCTGGTAGCGTGTACAGCCGAGTTCAAGCAAAACGAAAAGGCGACAACGCAGCAGTGTGCATTTTAACCGAACCATTTGGAGGCACTTTTGGTCCCTCAAAATGTATTAAGCACAAACACGTAAGATTTGGTGAAAAACCGTGACCAAACCGTGAGCTCAAATCCATCCTAAGATATCAGCAATATTCAATTTGATAAGTTTCAGGATTATCTACAAAACTTAGTGTCATCTAGATCTCAGTTATTTTGTGGGCAAAGTCAACAACCACCACATTCTAAATATTGAACTTGGCTCCCATTTCCACATTTATATTTTTGATAGGATTTTAGTTATTTCAAGTTTCACTTAACATTACTATCTTTTTCAGGACTCCCTCTCCCTACCCCTAAACAACTGCTGTTGCAACCGGCCGATATCCGCTAGCGGCAATGCACAAACGTCAGTGGGTGGTTGCCGAGGTTGCCAAACATCCACCGTGCCCCTAGCCACAGAAATCCTACCCGCATTGCAGTTCGGCGATGTGAACTTAGCAGGAGACATCCCCATTGGTGGTTCTATAAAGGTGACCGGGTGTTTCCCCGTTTACGGCGTTGTCTCGGTAGATGGCGCTGTACCGTCGACGGGCTCAGCGCTTATCAACGCTGGGGGCAACTTGGTTGCTTCCAGTCAAGAGCCTTGCAGAATTTGCTGATAGGATTTCTATAATAAAAGTAATTTAAAATAAATGCCGTGTTTTTATATAATGCTAGCAGCGCCCGGCAGATTCAATCCCAAAGTTTTTTTATGCGACAAAATGACGAGACAAGCTGAAGGCCCACCTGATGTTAAGCGGTAACCTCTACCTATTACTACTGCAATACCGCGGTGATCACGTTCACGAAGCACGTGTCTAACGCTGCATTGCATTTCGCCCGTCACCCTGAGACAGGGTTGTAAGGTCTCATGTGCCCGCGATTTCACCGGCCCCCTTACCTTTCAAACTGCAAACATAGCAATTTAGACATAACTGCTTGGCGGCAGAAATAGGTAAGGTGGTTGTACTTCCCCGGATGAACTATTCACAAAAAGTTCTACTACAAGTTCCCGTTCCCGTGTGAATATGGAGATAACATATAGACAATGTTCATCATCATCATCATATCAGCCGTAGGACGTCCACTGCTGGATAAAGGCCTCCCTCATTGATCTCCAAGTACTGCGGTTGGAAGCCGTCTGCATCCACCGCCGACCAGCGGTTCTCACCGAGTCGTCAGCTCATCTTGTAGGTGGATGTCCTACGCTACGCTTGCCGGTCCGTGGCCTCCATTCGAGAACTTTGCGGCACCATTGGCCATCTGTTCTGCGCGTTGCCACTTCAACGTGCTAATCTGTTTGGCTATGTCGGTGACCCTAGTTCTTCTACGTATCTCCTCATTTCTGATTCGATCCCGTAGAGAAACCCCGAGCATAGCCCTTTCCATAGCTCGTTGAGTGACTCTGAGCTTATTCATAAGGCCAATAGTGAAGGACCACGTCTCGGTTCTTGAACCACCTGCTTTCAGAAGTTCTGAAGTGATTCCGTCCTCACCAGACGCCTTGTCGTTCTTAATGTGGTGGGTGGGACTGCACGAATGTGTGCCGATAGGTCATCTTAACCCTAGACATATTTTTTTAACTAACGTAAATAGAACTAGCTAGAGTGCAAGAAGAAAATCTCTTACGGTGTAGCAAGATAGAAAATGAAAGGAAAATTGAAAGGTAGTCTCGAAGTAAAATGATTTTTAGTCGATGTTGGTCTAAATTTACTAATCTAGTTAACATTAAAAAAACCGGGCAAGTCGGGCGAGTCGGACTCGCGCACCGAGGGTTCCGTGCCATCATACAATATAATATATGACAAAGGCGGTTTTATATTTGTTGGAGAACCTTGACAGCGCCATCTCTTGTCTGATAGCGGAACTTATGTAGATTTTTACACTTTCGATGATTTCTAAAAAAGGATGCTAAGTAGAGAGATTAAAATAAATTTCCTCTAATATTTACATTTACTTCTAATAGCAATAAAAGTTTCAGAGGTATCTCCGCAAACTTCGGAGATAAGGGGGGGGGAACGGTCGTTTTTTCAACATTTTTGTAAATTACTCAAAAACGATACGACTTAAAGGAAAACTAAAAACTGTTTATTAATGTGCAAGTGAATACCTTTCATATGGTACCCCACACGGCCTAGTAACTTCACTTAAAAATTTTGAGATCCCCTATCCGCCCCCCTGCAATCAAAATAAGAATATTTATTAACATTTTTATATATGCTATATTAGTAAAAAAGTGTTGTCTTTTACCATTTCAAATTTCGAGTCGATAGCATTAGTAGTTCTCGAGATATCCATATGTGACAGACAGACAGACAGACAGAGTGATTCTATAAGGGTTCCTTTCTACCATTTTGGTCCGGAACCCTAAAAATATAGATTTGGGATAAAATCAGTCTATGCTCGCAACTATCGATAGTCCAAAAAATCAAAGTTAAGGTGAAATACGTTCCAAAACTCACGTTTTGACTGTACGGAAAACCAATTTTAAGGCAAGAAAACACTGGATTTTTTAATATTTTTTGATGAACATCAAAAGTTAAGGATTTTAGCTAGTAAGTTATGGAAGCCGAAACACGATTGACTTAACTTGACTCGATAGAAAAAAATCGCAAAGTTTCCTCTAAATCTTCATTTTTACAGATATCCTGTCTACGGAAAACCAGTTTCATTTGCTAGTTATTAAACATAATTCAATGAAATTTCGTCTAAATGTTCCCTAATATATACTTTAGACGATTATGGATTTACTTTTTTGCAAAAGAATATTATTTTGTAGCAAAAAATACATTTATAAATAATGACTAGTAAAATTGCGCGCGGGCCGGCCATTACGCGGCTCCTGCCTTCCATCAGTCGGCCGCAGCGCCTCGTCGAGAGCACCCGTGTACTACTTTCTTGCGCTCGTCCCGCTGTCGCCTACGCAAACAAATACGCGAAATTTTGCAGCCAAAATGGTGCATAAGTGTAACAAAATAAAACAAAAATCACGATTGAAGCTAAAGAAACTAAAATTGATAAACTTGAACAGGTAAGTTGTTTCATTTTGTAAAAACGGGAATTACTCACGTAGTATTGTAACGTCGAAGATTATTCCGACACGTTTCGATTTTTCAAGAAAATCATCATCATGGGATTGAATGCTCGTCCGCGCTTGGGGCCGACACGACACTGTCCCGTTTTTACAAAATGAATAGTATATCTCTTTTGAAAATGAAATAGGTAAGTTGTTTGTTGATTAGCTTACCAATAAAATATATACCTATGTAAGTATATCTACCTAGCCGTCGGTAAAAATAAAATATGTATCTACCTACCCAATCGTCAAAAATGGCTGTGTGTCTGTTCCGAGTAAGGAACCTGACCCAAAGATGGGCCCAGTGCCTATGATGGCCCATTTTCAAAAAAAACGTATGTCCATAAAAGATTATAATTTCGCGGGAATGTGTAAACATGCCTGTAATGTAATGTACCATGTTTTGACCTTGGATAAGGTTCCTAAGATAGCCCATAATATGTTTCTAAAAATACCTACCTATTGTAATGTTATTCCTAAGATGGGCCACTTTAGGTATCTAATTTACCTACCCTGGGTAAATATAATAATCTACCTGGGAAAAAGCTGGGTACTTACATTATGTTTAATTGCCTATATTTTTACAGAACTTGTGTCAATAATAATCCAGCACCTGACATCGATATGAACAGGAGAAAATGAAAAGATGGAAATTTTGTACATACAAAAAGATGATGATTTTTGGAAAAATAAAATGGACCCAAAACTAGTTGGCTTTTACCAAACCTATATCCTACAAGAGTTGGTAGATTCTCGTAGAGCCCCGTGGCATGCCATTGAGAGGATTAGAAAATTAGGATCAAAACCCAAAAAAAATAAACAAAAATCAAATAAAAAAAGTATATGTAAGGCATGCTTTTGATATCACGAAAGCAATGTTACGATACGACGTAATGCAATATTCCATCTAAATATAGTAAAACAACAAACACAATGCTAAGGATAAGCTGCAAGAACCTAAGAACGATGGTGGGTATTATAACACACTTCAAACTGAACCATCATCTTTTCAAGACGCTTTGCTTCCGCATCCGCATCAAGTGTTTCTGTTTGATAATCTTTTCAGGTTGTCGCCCACGCTTCTTTTGAGTGGCGGCGACGGTTGCGAAATCACGTGTCGGGGTTGAGGTGACACGTGATGGCTTAACGGATGAATCCGGGGATGGATTGTGAGCGACGAAGGCGGGGGGCGCGAGCGCAGGCGCGGGGGCAGGTGCGCACGCGCCGACTCGCGGTGATTCCGCCGGCGATCCCGACGTCAACACAAAACTTAGCTGACGCGTTTAATTGACCGCCTCGCCGTACGTTGACGTTAGACGCCTCAGGTGACCCAAGTACCGCAGCGGAGTTTCGCAACGTCGCAACATCGGTACGCGGATCGGTGATGATATTTTCGGCAGCTTCTAGCTTCAACTCCATGGCATCTAAGCGATCATGGAGGATCAAGCAAGGATGTCGCCAAGTACCCTTTATGAAATTGGTTATGACGAATATTCTGTGCATACATATATACTTATATTATATATTGTTGTTAGCGGGTGATTAATTTGTTTGGTGGTTGTACCACCTGGCTTGATGGCTATTCCATCAGACTGTATGACTGTTACATTCTAGCTAAGGTTGATGGCTGTTCCATCAGATTGAATGGCTTTTCCATCTTCCTTAGATAATGAATGTTCCATTAGACTAAACGGCTGTTCCATCCAGCCTAAGGTTTGATGGCTGTTCCACCTGTACTTAGATTTAATGTCTATTCGAGCTAAGGTTTGATGGCTGTTCCACCTGTCCTCAGACAACGAATGTTCCACTAGACTGAATATCCTTTTACATCCAAGCTAAGGTTTGATGGCTGTTCCACCTGTCCTCAGACAACGAATGTACCACTAGACTGAATATCTTTCACATCCAAGCTAAGGTTTGATGGCTGTTCCACCTGTCCTAAGACAAAGAATGTTCTGCTAGACTGAATATCTTTTACATCCAAGCTAAGGTTTGATTGCTGTTCCACCTGTCCTCAGACAACGAATGTTCCACTAGACTGAATATCTTTTACATCCATGCTAAGGTTTGATGGCTGTTCCACCTGTCCCCAGACAACGAATGTTCCACTAGACTGATTATCTGTTACATCCAATCTAAGGTTTGATGGCTGTTCCACCTGTCCTCAGACAACGAATGTTCCACTAGATTGAATATCTTTTACATCCAAGCTAAGGTTTGATGGCTGTTCCACCTGTCCTCAGACAACGAATGTTCCACTAGACTGATTATCTTTTACATCCAAGCTAAGGTTTGATGGCTGTTCCACCTGTCCTCAGACAACGAATGTTCCACTAGACTGATTATCTTTTACATCCAAGCTAAGGTTTGATGGCTGTTCCACCTGTCCTCAGACAACGAATGTTCCACTAGACTGATTATCTTTTACATCCAAGCTAAGGTTTGACGGCTGTTCCATCTGTCCTCAGATTGAATGGCTGTTCCATCCGAGCTTTGATAATGGCTATTCCATCAGAATCTTACTTAGCTTAGCCCAAGTATTATAGGGGCTAATCCCCGTGTGGCCTCCATCCTCCCCTACAGCCACCCCGAGCCTCGCTCTAATTCTTATTCTCATCTATCTGTACGCAACAGTCCGACGCATCGGTAAACACTTCTGGTAAGTACACTTAACACATGGGTTTATCACATCGATAGCAAATTATCTCGTATTGCATGCACTGTGAAAGTCAAGATCACTCACCCATGTATCTCGCTTGTCGTCTCGTAACCGAATGGACGGTCGGCGGGCGGCGAGCCACCGCGCTCCCTCGCAAGCGCTTGCCTGCCGATGCCGACCCGATCCAACCCGAGTAATCCCGACAATAAAAGCTATAATACTAAGTTTCTGTAATCTGTGATAATAATACTACTTAAAATCTTCGCTTTCGCGACATTCCCCCCAAGGAGATTAGAAAACGAAACATTTTGATTAATTTGTATATTTATTTATGACTGTATTGGTATGATACTAGTAACAATCTAGATCAAAATAATCATCTGCGTATGGATCTTATAATTCACTGTTGGAATGATCGGACAAGTAACTAGGATGTCCACCCTTAAACAGTTTGTCTGGCTTTGACTGCTAAAGCCCTGGTTGACCTTTTTCGGATTTCTGCTGAAACTGGTTGATCCGTTGCTTGGTACGCTTGTGTGCTTTGGGGTTGCTCAGAACATTCAGGTTCCTGAGAACAACCGGGTTCCTCAGAACCTCGTGCTCTGGTCGTGGGAGCTTATCTTTTATTTTTAGGTATCGTTACTGTACGCTGTTTTTCAAAGTTCGAGTGAAAACAATGTCCTATTGAACGAGTGACTGTTTTGCTTGACTATTTATTTTATTTTCACTATTGCAACTCTTTTGTTCATCAAAACATTATAGCATCGGTGCTATCTTTCCTGCCTTCCAGTGTGCCTCATTTAACTTCCGATTTTAGTCGATCTGTCTCCGCTAACTTTGGAGCCCTAAACAACTCTTGAGTGTCCATGCTTATGATTTCTTTCTCTTAGACTAGTCAAGTACTTTTTTTGATTTTTTAACATCTCACCAAATCCCTAAGAATTATTTAAACCTCCTTTTTACTCATCAATCATTTGATGATTTGGATTTCCTTTACAGTTATTTTTATACTATGTTACACAATTCCGATAAGTCTCTCGTGACATCTTCCAACCCAGGCTGCTAATTCCGGATTGAACTTCATCGCATCTTCTTTTGTAGTTGTATACGATGATCTGCGTTTAAATTATGTACCGCTATCCGAAACTAATAGCTGAGGTAAACCTCTTACTGCAACGCATCTTCTTATGCCTAGCAAATATTCTTGCGCTGGAAGGTCCTCTAACACCTCCATGTGAATCGCCTGAATATTAAGGCACGCGAGCCACAATTTTCTTCAATGGCCTCATTCACACAATATATGTCCGAATCAATGCCACTAAAAGCAAACAGTATATTAAGCTATATATATAATAAGTTATAGTATACTCTCTCTGTTGGTAAATCTGATATTGCTGGTAGCTTAAATGAGCCTCTGCCATTTAAACCTTTATCTTGTGAGTATAATAATATCCCATACATACATATAGGTTTTCTTTAAGAGTATCAGTTCTTTCTGCTCTTGTAAAATTCTATGTCTATTAAAATTCTATCTAGACCTAATTATACCAACATCATTTCTTTAGGAAAATGTCTGTATATTTATATCGAGGCATTGCGATTCATTTTCGGCAACAATTTTTGCTTCAATGGTCTATTTACGTTAACCATTGATTCAGTATATTCGTAAGGCCTCCACGCCCAATAAAGGATTTTGAAGCAAGGTCTCCCTTCAAAAAAATTACTACGAGAATTATGATTATTCTAGTCTAGAAGTCTGTTAGTTTTGGTACTTTAACGGCACTAACCTGAACTTGCCAATAACAAAACTGACAATATTATTAGTGCATAAAGAACCACGCATACTAATCCATTGATGAGTCGGTAAAGCATACTAAAGACCTTCCCAAGTCATTCGTCGCTGTTTAGGCTTTGGGCGTAGCAGCGAATAACTTAAAATATTTCAGACCACGAAACTTGAATGCTACATGATGCCATTCACTAATCTATTAGGTTTCAAGTTAGCAAACCACATAAATCTATCCTTTTTCTGTCTACCGGACCCCTTCAGGGGTCTCCGGGTGGGGCCTCGAGGTTAGACATCCTTACCCCGGCATCAACTCCAGGGGCTACTCCCCTTAGGTCCTTTGATTATTGCCTTCCAAGCGGGTGTTAATTATTGTTGGTTTCTTGGATTTTCTTCTACCTCTCCCTGTACTAGGGGGTCACGTGACTGAGAGAGCCAGTGACCTTTGTGTTCCGGGGGTCGGGCATGCAGCGGGGTGGAGGTCATTCAGGTGGTCATGTGGCCCGTTATCGGCGCGGTCGAACATGCGATGCGCCGTGGGGACCACAAAGGCATCAATGGATTGAATCTGCACGTCGCGGGCGATGAGGTCATTCCTGACATAGCGGCCCGCCCCAGTACCTACTGATTGGCAGTGTGATGTTTTGTCGAGCCTGGATGCTCTTCCTATTGGTGGTGGAGGTTAGCGCGTATCACGCTGGTGCAGCGTAGGTCAGTCGTGACCGGATGTATGTACGTCTTGTACATCCAATAAAAATCTATCCTTTCATAATTTCTGAAAATCTTTGCTGGTAATAAAACTGATACCGCAATCCCACAAATGTCTTAGACCGAGGTTATAATTTAATTAAATGTCCCTCTTTGCGAGCCGTGTCTGTCTTTTTTAGATGAAACTACATTTCAAAGAACGATGATCGCAAATTAAACCTTTACACCAATTAAACCTTTTATTAATATTTTCCTTATCAATTTCTGAAATAACCGAAACCAATACTAAACATTTAAATTTGAATTCTATAGTCAACATAGAAGACAGCCCCATTAAATGGTTTACAAACTTTTTTATCACAAATAGATATAGAAAATCCCATAAACCTTTCGGTTCAAGATCCCAAAACTATTTTATCTACTTTTGGTGAAAAGTTAGGCTCACCTGATTATGTGTATCAGTCTTGGTTGAATTTACGGGTTGACCAAACTTTTGTGGACATAAAGCTCGATTGTGAGAGCTAAATTCACTACTGTGTTTACACCGGCGTTTTGACCTTCCCTGTGACTTCCTACCCTGTGACCTTCCTGTAAGCAGTTAAAGCATCGGTTGCATAATAGTGCTTTTCTCTCCTTTATTGTTGCATATTTCGTGCACTCGTCATTAAAATAGTCTTGACTGCAGAATATGCATTTCCTAGTACTAGATTTATTTTCTGGTGCTTTAAAATTATTATTTCGGTTGCCATTTCTCTTTCTAAAATTTTTATTTTGCTGTCTGTCTGTCTTTTTTTCTAATACGACATGTATCGAACCCGTCTTAAGGATGAACGAGTCGCTCATCTTTCCATACAAACGTGGAAGGGTAACTACTCCCCTGTTTGACGTTAACCATCCAACACTAATGATTATATCAATTTATCTTGTCATAATCTATGTTTGTATACACTCCAAACCGTAAAAAAGTATTTATTTCAAAAATACAAGCTTCTAAACTTTCGTATTTCAACACTGATTTTAGCCCAACTATGGACGAAACTAAATAATATAAGGAGAAAGAGAACTCAAAAATAAATGCCGTTCCGACATAGTTTAATTATTCAAAAGTTGAAATAAATGTTATTTTGAAAAGATTACACTCAAGTTTTTCTATAATAACCCTTGTGCTAAAAGTCTATTCACTTATTTTTGCGCGGTCGGTTTAGGAATGAATCATTTTGCATTTCATTCTAGCGCGCGGGTAAATATGTGAAGATGTCGTAGGAGTGTCTTAATAAATAAATAAACACACTATGTCAGGTGAGATAGCATACATTTAGGCCGCGCTCACTGACGACTTTGCCTCCGCGACTGGTTGGACCTTAAGGCTTTCATTCGTACCCTCAATTTTTATCGAGTTTGTAACTTTTGTACCTACTGTATCTTTTATCAGTCTATTTGATGTTTCTCTAGCCAATATAATGTACTTATTCTAGATATTTTCTTATACCATCTATTTTTTCGTCTTCGTCTATCATATTCATTCTTTATTCGTAAATTAGATCTTCGGGGAATTTCGCCATTATCATAACTCTGAGGTGATTGTGATTCACATCTTCGCCCAAGGAGCTCAAAACACGAAGGTGTCTCTCTATGTCATGGAGAATCTGTCGACAATCTAAACTTGACTTGTCGTAACTGGTTTTATTCGATAAAGTGCCATATAGTGCGCGTCAATTATAGCAGCAGGCTTAGGTACTAAATCTTTCCTTTAGAGTTTGAACAGCTGTGCTATAATTTTTGTTGGTGTTGTCCAAAAACTTGGATAGCTTGCTTCGCGTCCCCTTGTAAAACTGATTGAAGGTATATTACTGCTTATCTACCTCGTTTATAGTTTTGGCGTCAACGTTCGAAGAAAATTGGTCCCAAAACTGGTACCACTTGAGATTATCACCGTCAAAATTGCTTAACTCTAGCCTTGGTAATTTGCTAGAATTTTTGTAGTTTCCGTTATTTTCCACAGCTGAAATTGTTCTTTTTCGGTCATTGCGTTTCATATTAACATTTACATATTCCGGACACTAAATCTTTTCTATCGATTTTATGATTTATGTCGGGTTATTTTGATAATTTGCAGTAATTTTGTATTTCAGCGACAAGTCCTCATTTAATTCGTTGTAGGTAGTTAGCATCACCATCTAACTAACTCGTAACTTATTTAGGAGCACACTAGGCAGAGTTTATGTACGACTGGACTGATTCGTATAGTAACTTCAAGCGAGTTTGAAGAACTTCATCCATTTTATACTTCTAGTACAGTACCTAAACTACCCAAGAACAAAATCTTGTTTTTTTTTTTCAGTTCTTTCCAAAAATTTACAACAATTGATAATTTATGTATTTTTACCTGCTATAATGCCTATATCAATCAAGGCTATAAACATTTTCATTTAAATAAAGATAGGTAGGTCAACACATTCAAAACTAAAACTTAAGTGTCAACGTACCGAATTCATTACCAAATATATAATCTACCTCTAGACTTCAACGTCACGTCGTCGTACGCTAAGTAGGTACCTACGCAACCTACGTTAAATTTCCTTTTGGGTAGGTATTTAAGTGCTAGTAATATTATTACGAGTACTGTTTAATAGTTTCCTTTTGATATTTATCTACTTCATTTCTTATTTGGTGTCTAAAACGTTTGCATATTTCGAACCCATTGTTAAACGAGTACATGTTTATGACCGTAGCAGATAAACATTCGTAAAAGTTATGAACAAACCTACAAGTAGTTAGGTATAAGTACATAATAACATTTTAAAATAGTGCATCTCAATGATTCCTCGAATTCCTTTGTTATTTTTGTACACAATGAGTTTGTGTCGAACAAAGCAAGCACAAAAACAGAACTACCCGCAATTTATTATTTAAAACCAGAGTAAACAATCTATTTTTAGAATGCGGAAAGTCCTGGGTTCAGATCCCTGCATCTCCACCATGTCGCCAAGTACCCTTTATGAAATTGGTTATGACGAATATTCTGTGCATACATATATACTTATATTATATATTGTTGTTAGCGGGTGATTAATTTGTTTGGTGGTTGTACCACCTGGCTTGATGGCTATTCCATCAGACTGTATGACTGTTACATTCTAGCTAAGGTTGATGGCTGTTCCATCAGATTGAATGGCTTTTCCATCTTCCTTAGATAATGAATGTTCCATTAGACTAAACGGCTGTTCCATCCAGCCTAAGGTTTGATGGCTGTTCCACCTGTACTTAGATTTAATGTCTATTCGAGCTAAGGTTTGATGGCTGTTCCACCTGTCCTCAGACAACGAATGTTCCACTAGACTGAATATCCTTTTACATCCAAGCTAAGGTTTGATGGCTGTTCCACCTGTCCTCAGACAACGAATGTACCACTAGACTGAATATCTTTCACATCCAAGCTAAGGTTTGATGGCTGTTCCACCTGTCCTAAGACAAAGAATGTTCTGCTAGACTGAATATCTTTTACATCCAAGCTAAGGTTTGATTGCTGTTCCACCTGTCCTCAGACAACGAATGTTCCACTAGACTGAATATCTTTTACATCCATGCTAAGGTTTGATGGCTGTTCCACCTGTCCCCAGACAACGAATGTTCCACTAGACTGATTATCTGTTACATCCAATCTAAGGTTTGATGGCTGTTCCACCTGTCCTCAGACAACGAATGTTCCACTAGATTGAATATCTTTTACATCCAAGCTAAGGTTTGATGGCTGTTCCACCTGTCCTCAGACAACGAATGTTCCACTAGACTGATTATCTTTTACATCCAAGCTAAGGTTTGATGGCTGTTCCACCTGTCCTCAGACAACGAATGTTCCACTAGACTGATTATCTTTTACATCCAAGCTAAGGTTTGACGGCTGTTCCATCTGTCCTCAGATTGAATGGCTGTTCCATCCGAGCTTTGATAATGGCTATTCCATCAGAATCTTACTTAGCTTAGCCCAAGTATTATAGGGGCTAATCCCCGTGTGGCCTCCATCCTCCCCTACAGCCACCCCGAGCCTCGCTCTAATTCTTATTCTCATCTATCTGTACGCAACAGTCCGACGCATCGGTAAACACTTCTGGTAAGTACACTTAACACATGGGTTTATCACATCGATAGCAAATTATCTCGTATTGCATGCACTGTGAAAGTCAAGATCACTCACCCATGTATCTCGCTTGTCGTCTCGTAACCGAATGGACGGTCGGCGGGCGGCGAGCCACCGCGCTCCCTCGCAAGCGCTTGCCTGCCGATGCCGACCCGATCCAACCCGAGTAATCCCGACAATAAAAGCTATAATACTAAGTTTCTGTAATCTGTGATAATAATACTACTTAAAATCTTCGCTTTCGCGACAAAGGAGTTCAGTTGCCACGAGATCTTTGTTTGAACTCATGGCAAAACACGTGCAATGGATAAAGCCGCGCGACTCGCGAATATTATGTATGTGATTCGGATCGATACAGTGAGACGTGCGATCGTTAGCGCGGCATGCACTGCACTCAACTCAATACAATATCTAGCTGTCAGTTCCTCTTGTACTTACTAACTCTATGGTACCTATGTCCTGTGGCAACGTCGTACTTTATGAGTGGGACTGCACGAATAGTGATGTGCGATGCCGATAAGTCATCGTCGTAACATAGACTTTTACAAGCTTTTATTTAGCTTGGCCTGTATGTATGTATGTATGTATGTAACTATGTTTTTATTTGTCTGTGTTTCTCTTTGTGAAATTTATGTCATATGGTGAATGTACAATAAAGAGTTTATCTATTTATCTATGCTTGTTCGCGGAATCCAATTTTGAAGCCGATATCTTCAACCAAATGAGCTAAAATTTTGTATACATGTTTTTTGGATGACAATGCATGGTCAGCTATGTGACGTCACTCTGAATCCAACATGGCGGAACACCCAAGATGGCGGATTAGTTATTTTAATGTACTCCAATAATATGGGTATCAAATGAAATAGCTTGCTGAGAATAACTAAAAAAATTAAATTACGTCTCTCTGAATCCAACATGGCGGAACACCCAAGATGGCAGACTACTTATTTTAATTTACTTCTATAATATGGGTATTAAATGGAAGAGCTTGCTGAGAATAACTCAAAAAAATAAATGACGTCACTCTGAATTCAACATGGCGGAACAACCAAGATGGCGGACTACTTATTTTTAATGGACTCCTACAATATGGGTATCAAATGAAAGGGCTTGCTGAGAATAATTCGAAAATGAAATGACGATACTCTGAATCCAACATGGCGGAACATCTAAGATAGCGGACTAGTTAGTATTAATGTACTCCTATAATATAGGTAACAAATTAAAGGCCTTACTGAGAGTTACTCGAAAAATTAAATGACATCACTCTAAATCCAACATGGCGATAAACTCAACATGGCGGACTAGTTATTCTTAATGCACTCTTACAATATGGGTATCAAATGAAAGGCCTTGCTGAGAGTAACTCTAAAAATTACATGAACGTCCGTGCGCAATAAGTGCAAGTCAGAATCATTATTCCAGACGTAAAAAGTCCACTACTGAATAGGCCTCCCTCATGGATCTCCATGAGGGGTAGTTGCCATACTCACCACGCTTGGCAGGCGGGTTGGCGAGCGCAGTACGGGACGTTGATACACGGAAAGACGCTGCTGCCCATCTTCCGGAGGTATCCCTTAGCAGGTCTTACTGCATGCACGGGCATGAGAGGAGGGGTAACATAACATTCGACTGCCGGCACCCCACGGCAAATTAGAATACCATTCACAAAGTTGTAACGGATGTTTTCAGGCGGTTTGTTCTTAGGATTCTCGTCGGTCTCGTTTCTCGTCTAGTTCGCGCCTGCGTTCGTCTTCGAAACTTTGGACATTACGTCGCACCAGCTTCCTCCATAATGGCCGATTTTCTGACAAGAGTCGACTACGAAGACATATGTAACATTTTGATGTGAAATATTTATAGTTTAATTAATGATTTAGGATAAAATCAGTCAATGATCGCAATCATCGATAGTCCTAAAAATCTAAGTTATTAAGTAAAATACATCACTAGCACACGCATACGCAGAAAATTGTTTCGTTACAAATATCGAGCTGTCATGTAACCAACATACAGCATCATATTTTCAACATCGTGCCAGCTTAGGATTATAATAATCGTTTGATGTGCTCTGACACCAAGAGCTGTGGCATTGTCTTGTTATGTGTGTTAACAATAATGCCGACGCATGCACACTGGTTTTGCCAATTAACCAAACTGTTATGTTTACCATTTTTGTGAAATAATGTTGCACGAACTTTCGTGAAACAATAACAGCACGACATCCGGCTAACACTGTGTTTGTACACACTAATTCCTATTGAGTGAGCTCACTCGTTACGGTAAGGGCGGCGATCAAGCTAAATTTTACGAACTAATGGTATTTTCTGCTTATTGTTAAGACGAACCTTTGTTACGTAGGTATTTTCAAATTAATATTTAGCTAAATGTTTACTTGGAAGAATGTCTAGACGAAAGAGATTGCTCGGGGCCTGACCCTAACTCGTCAATATGACCTATTCGACCCAGACTGCAAAGTAAGCTTAAAACAACTTGGGCAAGGTCACATGAAACCGGGAGCTCATTTTCTAATTACGATGTTGGCATCTCAATCAATTTTACTTTGATCTTTATCATCATCATCATCTAGATTTTTCGTCTATTTCAGACGATTCAGGTAATGCCCGTGGTTTAGGTATTGCGTTTTTTTAAATGGCTTAACAGTCCTATCTTTTACCTATTATATCTACACACAATGTAGGTACCAGACACCAAATATATAAATCTTTGCCAGACACGTTCCGTGGCAGACAATATTACTCTATTACTCTTTTTCTTCTTTTATGGCTCTTTGTATTTGGGTTTTCACAATTCTGCCAGTGTCAAGTATTAATTTCATCGTGAAGCGGAACTGATGTGATAATACCACGGAAAACCACATAAATAAAAATAAAATAAAAATAAATTTATTCAAATAACTATTACGGCTTAGTACATGATACTTAAATCTAATATCTAATAATAACAAAAAATCTAACGTATTATTTTTTAAACTTTCGCGATCACAACACATTATTAACATACATATAACCGGGTATTTATCGCGTAAATTACCTTTATTATTTCCCGACGTTTCGCTTGGATTGCACCAAGCATGGTCCCGGGAAGACTGATGTGATGGAGGTACCGCAGCAAAGCGAAGGCGTTTGTTGAACTACCCTCACTTGATCTTCATAAAAATTATTAGGGCCGGTTCCCACTGGGACAGCACACTACACTGACTGTATCCACATACTGAGTTGATTGTTCAACTCAGTATGTGGATACAGTCAGTTGATTTTTCAACTTTTTTTCTTATGGCGCTTGCTCACCTGGGCAAGCTTGTCAGCAGGTTGTCAACGAAACCGCCAAAAACCAGGTGTTTCATTAGCGGCCATACATAATATCTCATTGATATGATTTACATCCAAATTTGAGTCTTCAAGCTCTTTAAATCTGTTCTCAAGATCTCTATGAAAGGTGTTGTTGAGAGTGCCTACTTCTTGGTTTTCGTATAAGATGGTAATCTTTGAGATGAAGTTGTTACCATCTTCGTTCTTTCGCCATTTAAGTCAAATCTGAGTGTAGTTCTTATCAATATGTGGTCACTTCACAACAAAGTTTTTCGCAATTTCTGACATTTCTAGTACTCAAACCTCAGTCGGCCCAGTAGAGACTTTTTATCCTAATAAGAAGAGGATCGATTGGCATCAAAAAAATGTTTTGTGTAAAATGACCATTTTCTTGCTGACTGTAAATTTTTTCCAAAATCTGTAAATGCAGTTAAGAATATCTTAAAAATTTATGGATAGTCTTCTAAAAACGTTTTCCTGTAACTATAACGGTTAAGGTACCTGCCCTTACTGTCCCGTCTCAAAAATTCACCCTGTATATTTATGAGAACTCAGGATATAGCCAATTCCATTCCTTGTGTCATTCATTTGCCATCAGGACTGACCCACGTCCACTTTCTTGCTTCGCATTTTTGGAAAAAGGTATTCATAGCGTAAAGATGTTTCATTTCGAGGTAGTTTACCAGAGTCTGGCCTCTTCTGTTGCGTTGCCCGAGCCCAAACCTACCAACAGTTGTATTCGTTGAGTAGATTTGCCTTGCCAATTTTAGCATTAAAATAGCCTATATTGGTACTAAAATGACAGGGTGTATCGTCTATCGCTTTGTCATGTCTTCGTATAGGTAGTTCTTCCACTTCTTCATCTGGACTACGAGATGTTGGGGCATACACCTGAATTATTTTAATAGAGTATCTTTTGTTTAATTTTATGATAAGGAAGCAGACTCGAGTGGAAATACTTTTGATGTCGACCATTTTATGGGCAACAGTTTTGGATATCAAAAACCCTACAACTCCATACGGAGAATAATCATGACCTCTGTGCCGCCCCTCACTCCCCCCCTCGCTCCTTCCCTTCCCTACTCTCCCCTTCTATTAAATATGTTGATTCCTCGCGCGAACGGCCGTGCGTGCATACGTTGACAACATAACCTGTAAATCTTCTTATACCCGGCGTAATGGCAAAGTGTACTCGTTGTAATAAAACAGTGACGAAAAAAGTTCCTGGACTGGAGTGCAATCGATGTGGCACCTTGGTACATGCTACAACTACCTGTACAGACCTGTCTAACAAGCAGATAAACATTCTGAAGTCCGCTGAAAACATAGACTGGACATGCAACGGTTGCAAACAAAAATCCCCCTTCAGGAAGTCGTCATTTATCGTTCCCGAAGATGATATGGAAAACGACGATGAAGCTGGCTCTGATAAGAGTATTAACATGCCAATAAATACATCCAAGTTTCTATCGGATATCTCATCAGAAATGGAAAAATCAATCAAAAAAGAATTGCGTGAAACCAATCAGTGTCTACAATTTCTAAGTGAAAAGGTCGATGACTACCTAGAACTCATGGAAACCTTCAAAGAAAAAATTAAGGAACTTGAAAATAAAAATTTGGACCTCTCCAATAAAAACAAAAATTTAGAAGCTAAGGTAGGAGCGGCTGAGCAGCGAATCAATGAAATCCAACAAAGCCAGTTAGAAAAACAAGTAGAAGTAACCGGTATTCCGTTCACAGAAAGCGAAAATCTAGCCGAGATATCCGTAAACCTAGCAAACAAGTTAGCTATGAAGGCTGAAGACATCAAGAACATCAAACGAATGCCAGCAAAGCAAGGTAAACCTGCCACCATTATCATAAAAATGAGAGAAGAAGTGTTCAAAGCTAGGTGGATAGCAGCAGCCCGCTTGAAGAATATCATCGCATCGGATGTAGTTCCTAACGTGGAGGTATCTAGATCTAAGGACCGACTGTTCATCCGCCAAGCCCTTACCCAACACTTGAAGAACGTTCTCTGGAAGGCAAAGCAGGCGCTGAAGGATACATACAAGTTCGTCTGGTGCAAAGATGGAAAAGTACTTGTCAGAAAAAGTGAACAAAGCAAAATCATTGTACTACGCAGCGAAAACGATATAAATAATCTAGTTAAGTCATTCTAAAAGCCAAACAGTCGAGTAGGTACTAACTATACTTATTTTATTATATATTATATTTACAACATATACCTATACACCGAATTAGATTTTTTGCATAATAAAATAACCCACTATGGATAATATTCGTGATAATTTAATAGAAATTCATAACTGCCCCGACATAAATCAATACTATAATAATATTCCCAAGTGTAAAAGCAAGCTAACTTGTATTCATGTAAACATTCGTTCAATAATCAAAAACTTTAGTAAAATAGAAATGCTTATTGCTACTTCGAAAGTCCCGATAGACGTTATTATATTGAGCGAAGCAGGTATATCTGACTGTGTAAGTTCCCTATATCAATTATCACACTATAACATGCATACTAAATTACGTCACGGAAGTAAAGGCGGCGGCGTAATAATCTACACTCACATTAACCACAAATTCCATCCTATACAGTCTTCAACAACGTATTTTGAATGTATTCTAGGTACATTAACTACTCAGAACAACACCTGCTATTATTTATGTGCATTGTACAGGCCACCCAAAACAAGATTTCCCCCGAATTTATAGATAAAATAAATAGTAAAAATATAAAACATCATATAAAACAATTATTTTTTAATTTAACGTAAATAAATAATACATAAAAATTTTATCTATTCACAATATATATATATATATGTATGTCTATGTATACAGTTCCATATGTATTCCTAATTATATATTTATTTATATCGAATAGGACATCTCAAAGATTTATTGCGTAAATAGGCATCAGCGCAGTCATTCTTGTGCACCTTGTCTGAGTTGCAATTGAAGGTCATCGCAGATAAGGACGTTGGAATGTGAATCCGCTCAAACAATGTCTTCGAACTACTAGAGGTACATCTGTGCTACTACTGTTACTGTGCTACGTACATTTATAATTTTGTTAACTTATGTTATACTTATAATTTGAGGAATGTTCTTCATTAGCGTCTAAGACAAACTAAATACGGTTTTTTAGACGTTTTATATTATGTTATTTAAGAGTCTTTTATAAATAAATAAATAAAAATAAAAAAAAAAAAATGTACCTACATAATATAGTACAATATGTAGAGGTATATTAAATCTAAGAGGTAGGTAGATTTTATATATTTTACTAGGACATGATTACTTGTTAAGCCCAGGCCGCATACGCAACCGCCACCATTTAGCCCCGAGTGGCAGTGTCAGACTGCTCACTGTCAGCAATGACAGCGTGTCAGCGAGGCTGACAGCGATGTTGTTCTAGCGACGATGGTAGCTATACTAGAGGATATGACGACACTCAGAAGAATGTTAAATCAAAGAGGTAGCTATGTAGATAAATTTATATATTTCACTTTTCGGTAGACATCATAACTTAATAAGTATCAGTGATGAACTCTTACTAATAGTAAGATAGACACCCATACCCGGGACCACCGCAGCCGCAGCCGCAGCCGCAGCCGCTGCCACAGCCGCTGAGGCAGCCGATGCCGCAGCCGCAGCTGCTGCCACAGCCGCTGAGGCAGCCGCTGCCGCAGCCGCAGCCGCAGCTGCCACCGACTGGCAGACAGACAACATTCGACCCGAGTGGCAGAGTGTCAGCTAGCAAACTGCTTACTGTCAGCAATGACAGCGTGTCAGCGAGGCTGGCAGCGACATTGTTGTTCTGCAGGATCACTGGGCTGGGCTGGCAGCAGCACTGGGGATTGCAGGGGCCTCCGATGGTACGGATGACTTGGGCGTTGCTGATCTGTGGAAGATAAGTTTTATATTAGTTAAGTAACATATTTTTTTTTATTTTTAGTTTTAAAATTACAGGATTTTATCGCGTACCTTTTTTATTATTATTTTTGAAAATAATAAAAAAGGTACGCGATAAAATCCTGTAATTTGAAAACTAAAAATAAAAAAAAATATGTTAACAAATCGCGAAAGCTTAACAAGGTATATAGTTAAGTAACGTCGGTAAATGTATGATTGTTATCCAACGAGAAAGCAGGTTTATAATTTGCTGTCCTTACGTCAAAAAGTGTTTATTCCAAAGAGCAAAACGCTTCGTAGAATAGTCAATTTACAAAAGAAGAACAAGACATTAAGAAGAACAAGTATAAATTGAATTAGCTTTTGCTTGCGACTTCGTCCGAGTGGAAGTCATAAAACGTTAAATCCCCTTTTTCACGCAGAGCCACTTTGATTCGAAAATATAAATCCCATTTATTCCCTATCCCGTGGGAATTTAGAAAAATCCCTTCTTAGTGCATCTCTAGGATACTCAAGGTTTATGTGTGCCAAATTTCAAGTCTTTAGGTCCAGTGGTTTAGGCTGTGCGTTGATATATCAGTCAGTCAGTCAGTGAGTCAGTCAGGACTTCGAATTATATATATAGAGGTATAGATAAAGCACAAAATTTAATTCGTTAGCTTCAGATAAGTTTATTTTTCCAAGTGAGGGAAAGAAGCGAACAAGAAACCTCACTCTTTCACTCCAATTCATTGTTACAATTTCGCAAGGATATTGGATATTGCAAGATTACATTATTTGTTATCGTGGTTGAACCGAGCAACACTCGGCCAAGGGTCGGGAGTAAACAAGCTTTTTCTAAGAGATTTTGTTTTATAAAAAGCTTAAACCTATGAATCGATAGTTCAGTCGCCTCAGATGGAAGCTTATTATAGAAGCGTACACAGTTTCCCATAAATGATTTATTTACTTTTTGGAGTCTAAATTTAGGAATGTTAATGATAGAAGTTATTGCAAATTATACCCATTTAGAGTATTCTTTTATTTATTGTTTTTTTATTAAAGGTGTTTATATGTTTTTATTAAAGGTGTTTATATTTTTTTGTTAGTGATGTTTATAATTATTGATATTTAATTCTTTATTACACACAATTTACAAGAAAGAGTATACGGTGGGCATAATGCCAAAAGACATTATCTACTTGCCAACCTAAAACTGTAACTATATTTTATGCCAGTCAAAATAAAACCAGGCAAGAGCGAGTCGGACTCGCGCACCGAAGGTTCCGTGCCATCATACAATATTATATATGATAAAGGTGGTTTATATTTGTTGGAGAACCTTGACAGCGCCATCTCTTGTCTGATAGCGGTACTTATGTAGATTTTTTACACTTGATGATTTTTAAAAAAACTATGCAAATTCAATAGGTTTGCTACAATTTTCCTGTAATCTGTACATACACTCTTATTAGCAATAAAAGTTTCAGGGGTTTATCTCTGCAAACTTCGGAGATAAGGGGGAGGAACGCTATTTTTTTCAACATTTTGTAAATAACTCAAAAACGATACGGCTTAAAGGAAAACTAGATACTGCTTCATCATCATCATTTCAGCCGTAGGACGTCCACTGCTGGACAAAGACCTCCCTCATGGATTTCCAGTAACTGCGGTTGGAAGCGATCTGCATCCACCGTGATCCTCCACTCGAGAACTTTTCGGCCCCATCGGCCATCTGTTCTGCGAGCTACATGGCTTGCCCATTGCCACTTCAACGTGCTAATCCGCTTGGCTATGGCGGTGACCCGAGTTCTTCTACGTATCTCTTCATTTCTGGTTCAATCCCGTAAAGAAACCCCGCCGAGCATAGCCCTCTCCATAGGTCGTTGATCTACTCTGAGCCAATCGTGAATGACCACGTCTCGGTCCATATGTCATCACTTGCACTGGCAACACACACTGATTGTAGACTTTCGTCTTAAGGCACTGAGGAATTTTGGACGAAAAGTCGTTGCGTAGTTTTCCAAACGCTGCCTTTCCAAGTTGGATTCGTCGACTGACTTCTTTCTCGAAGTTGGACTTACCCAATTGGACAGTTTGTCCTAGGTATACATACGCGTTGACAACTTCAAAAGCCGAGGTCTGAACTATAATTGGGGCAGGCACAACATGGACATTCGACATAACCTTCGTCTTGTCAATGTTAATCTTAAGGCCTACCCGTTGGGAGACTCGATTGAGGCCTTCAAGCATCGTGCCGAGTTCCTCCATCGACTTTGCCATGACCACAATATCGTCGGCAAACCGAAGGTGAGTCATGTATTCGCCGTTAACATTAATGTTGATGCCTAGTCCTTTCCATTCCAAGATCTTGAAGGCATCTTCCAGAGCGCTCGCAAACAGTTTCGGAGAAATGACGTCTCCCTATTCTACGTCTCTTTTTAAGGGTCTATCCTTCGAACTCTGTTCCTGTACTCGTACCGACATAGTGGCGTTTCTATACAAAGACTTCAACACTTCGATATACCGATAGTCAATGCTGGAGAGCCTCAAGCACCGCCCATGTTTCGATCGAATCGAAGACTTTCTCATAATCCACAAATGCGAAACATAGCCTGTCATGCGCGCCCTCATTCGGGCTTCAATCAAATGATGATATCATATCATGTCTATTTGGTGGGAACCCGAATGAGGGAATTCGAATTCTAATTTTAATTTAATTTTATTTATTTTTTACTTTTTAACTTCCACTTTGTCTATTTTTACTAACATTATTTATAAGTACTATACCTTGTGTTACTAACCGAATGGACCATATTGTTGTCTGAATAAACATTTTTTTTATTTTATTATTATAGCGGCAAGTTATACTCCTCGGTCTTCTGTATCACTTGCCGCAGCGTATGAATGTGGTCTATGATACTGTAGCATTTTCCCGGCTTGTTCGGGACGCTGGAAGTCATCGAACCTGCGATCGAGACAATTTGCGATGACCCTTGAGAACAGCATTTGTAATCTTGGCTCAAAAGCGAGATCGATCTGTAGTTCTTAAGCTAGGTGTTGTCACCTTTCTTAAAGAAAGTACCACAACACTTTTGTTCCATGTTTTTGGCGTAATACGGAGTTGAAGAGCTTCTGAAGGACTTTAAGTATCGGTGATCAGAAGCTCTTACGAATTTCCGTCCTCCCCCGGCGCCTTATCGTTCTTAAGCTGCTTCAGGGCCATCCTGATCTTGTACAGGCTAATGTCCGGGATATCTTCGGTATAATGTCGGGTCAGCTTGGCTCTAGGGTTTTCTGCCGCACTGCAAACAGGTTTAGTGACCGAATCGTAGTTAGCTGTCCATAGACCTTTCGACTTCCCTTAACACTTCTGCTTTACTTGACGCTAAACAGGTAAAACGTTATTACTAACTGTCGAAAGAGCACAAAGAGCCGACTTAAGGTATCAACTTTCCACCCTTTTATTTTTCCAACTAGTCTTCTTTACAAATCGTGCGGATTGTTATTAGTTTGACAGTTATTCATAAAGAACATCGTACTTAAACAACACGCAGCGCTCCCATATAGCACTGCTAATAAAAGGAGGAATAATGTCTGCCCTAAGCAACCATGTCATAAACATGTCTTTTCTCATAGATTTTATAGTTTCCTTGGACTATTTTTGTACAAAAGAATAAATGTGTTAACCAATATCTACTGTCTTAATTCTAAAAATTGAAAAAAAAATTGTTAGGAACTATCTCAAAAGTGTGTCATAATTATGACGATACCGAGAATTTATTAGCTGTATTAAAGTAGGTTTAACATTTTATTTTCTAACTAACTAGGCAATTATATTGTAAGATTCTGCTTCACTGTAATATTAGTTTTATTTGACACTGTATTTTTTATATATTAACTTAACAGATCTGTAATAGGTTCGAGCTTTTGATTATAATTTTTTGCTCGTGACCTCGTTTTGCCTAAAAAACAGGGTTACCTTGTTCAGGCACACAACTAATACGTTAGATTTTTGTTATTATAAGATATAAATATCGTAATAGTTATTTGAATAAAATTATTTTATTTTTATTTATTATTTCAGGGTGAAATGGCACAGATTTGGGGAGGCCTATGTCCAGCAGTGGACTAATATAGGCTGATGATGATGATGATGATGATGATTTATTATTTTATCTTATACTACCATCTTCCCTCTTCAGCTTCGTCATCTGGCTTTGCCCAATAGACATATCTCTCGCGAACACTTTGGAGCCTTTGTTCCGCTCTATCGTATCTTTAATACGAGCTGTATTAAAGGTACGAATATCGTGCCGCAAAGATTTCCAAAACTGTTTATTGAGCTGCCTATGTGACTTAACATCATCGGGAGACTGCAGTCGTAATAAGCTTCGTTCAGCCATGAGGTTAAGAGTGTCATCAGAGAGTTTCTGAGGTCTATTTGTACGGGACGTCTTATAAAACTGAGACCCCACCGTATGGACAGTTTCTACGAACCTGTTATTGATCTCGTCCACTGATGCATGTTCTTCTAGACCTAGACAATCAAAGCGATTTTAAAGTTCAAATGGAAAGCTCTCGAGGTTTTGGATATGTGCGCGAGTGGGTCGGAGCGTAGATCTTATCAAACAGGACCTTTCAAGTCTAACGTTCATATTTAGTGCCTCTAACGATTCAGTGATCATTTCCGATTTTCACCCTGTGAATCACAGTGACATCATTAAATACCCGTTTCTTGTTAGTCAAGATGAAATCAATCTCATTTCTCGTGGAACCATCGGGACTCATACAAGTCCATTTACTGTGAGGCGGCTTCTGGAATAAAGAGTTCATCATAAAGAGTCCTTCTTTCTCCAGAAAATCGGCCAGCCTCTGACCCCTGGGGTTCCGATGCCCATACCCAAATTGCCCCACTCTCAACTCTTGCTACTCTTGAAAACGCTTCTCTCTTTGTAAATAAGTCAAAAACTATACAGTTTAAAGAAAAACTAAAGTTTTTTATTAGTGTGCAAATGAATAGCTTTCATATGATACCCCACATGACCTAAAACTTCATATTTTTTTTTAAACCCCTCTTCCACCTCTTTTCTAAAAAACTATGCAAATTAGAGAGTTTGCTGTAATTTTCCTAAAACTTTACATACACTTTTATTAGCAATAGAAGTTTTACGGGTTTATTTCTGCAAACTTCGGAAATATGGGGGGAATCGGTCGTTTTTCAACATTTTTGTAAATAACTCAAAAACGGCTTAAAAGAAAATTAAAAAATGTTTATTAATGTGCAACAGAATACCTTTCATATGATACCCCACACGACCTAGTAACTTCACTTAAAAAAATTGAGATCCCCTATCCGCCCCCCTGCAACCATAATAAGATTTTTTTTTTTAATTTTCATACATTAGTATTAGTAAAAAAAAAATATCTTTAAACCATTTCAAATTTTAAGTCAACAGCATCCTACTACTTAATGACTTCTCGAGATATCCATTTGTTGTCTGTCACAACATACAAAGGGTTCCTTTTTACCATTTTGGTCAGGAATCTTAAAAATGTTACACCAGAGACGAATTTACTCGTCTCTGGTGTAACATATAAGGAAGGTATACAAAAATTACTGGCAAGAGCTCTGGTCGTCCCTCATATGCAGCGTCGTTTTCTAAGCAAACATCTAATAAGGAACTGCGCTTGTGGAAAAATTGTGTTTTTGGCCCATACATGAGAAAATGAGAGTAACTACAATGAAGTGGAGGTAATGCGAATCGAAAAATTGTGCTACATCTTTCCTTCAAGACTCCAGCGCAAGACGGTATGCAAATGTTAAACTTGCACCAGACATGCGTGCCTTCAATGCAATAAACCTGTATGCAAAGAATGTTTGTAGTCCTGTAAGTTGAGCCTATATAGTTTTTGAGAAAATATCTGATTATTATAGTTTTCTTAGTTTATTTAGCTATTATTCATTGATATGGAAATGTATTTGAGAAAATAAGCCTGTTGTATATTTATGAGCTATTTAATGGTTAAAAGTTTTTTTTTTGTCTAAATAATCGATGTCTGTGATTCTAATGCTTAAAATTAGTAATAATTTTGTGTTAACATTTATATTTTGTATGATTTATACAATAATTGATGTGTAAACAATATCTAGAAATAAAACTTTTTTTTCTTTAATATAATATGACATAGAAAGGGAGCGTAGGGCGCTGGCAGTCCGGGGAAATATGATCGCTAGAAGATTTGCACGCTGCTCAAATAAAGTAAAAATCACACTTTTTAAGGCATATTGTCAATCCTTCTACTCGAGTAGCTTGTGGATAAATCATACTCTCCAGGCTGCCAATACTTTACGTATTCAATATAACAACATCTTCATGCTGTTGCGGCTGCCTCGCTACTGCAGCGCGTCTGGCATGTTTGCGGAGGCGCGCGCGGACGGCTTTCATGCGATTATCCGAAAGAGAGCCGCATCCCTACTCCAGCGTGCGAGAGCCAGCAGCAACGGCATCTTGCAGATGATTGCTGCAAGACGGACTGCCTAGCAAATGGATTCAATTAATGATTATGATGTTATTTTTTTTATTATTTCATTATTTTTTATTATTAGTTGATTGACTTTGTAATTTAATGTTTTAATTTTCTTTATGTGTTTGTTTATTTTTCATGTATTGCTTTGGACATAATGACTATAAAATACAATTTCAATTTAATCTTTATAATTAAGTATAATTGTTTCATCTCTTTTTATCGTGTGTTCCTTTGTTATTAATTTTATTGTGGTCAATTCTTTTAAACGTTTGTGTTTTGTGATTTGATAATTTTAATGATATGGATTTGTATTTGACCTGAAATAAATTACTAATAATAATATGGAGAAAAAAACATATTTCTGGTAATACAATGATGGTCCATTGGACCTCACGTCGGTACTTATGTTACCAAAACGGTACGGTACTTAAAGGTCAACTCATAAACATTATTTTCATAATTATTTATTAGAATAATTTTCATGTTCATAATATTAAAAAAAAACGTAATGACTACTACTGTCTCTCCATGTCGGTTCTGTCACAGGCAGTGTTTTCGAATGGTTATAAAAAAACATAATGACCTACTTACTGTCTCTCCATCTCGGTTCTGTCACATGCAGTGTTTTTGAATGGTTATAAAAAAAAACCTAATAACCTACTGTCTTTCCATCTTGGTTCTGCCACAGGCAGTGTTTTCGGATAGTTGTAAAAAAACTAATAACCTACTGTCCTTCCGTCTCGGTTCTGCCAGTGGAAGGTTTTATAACCGTTCCAAAATATTCGGAAGAATAAATTTTATGATTCGTTATTATTATGACACACAATTATGTTTATAACGATAAACATTATGGAAATAATATATTAGGTAAAATAACTTTATGCTTAAAGAATGAAATCTTATTGCAAATGATATTTAAGGGACCATAATATTATGGATAGTGATGCTTCGGAGACACTTGTTATTGATCGTGATTTTATTAATTTGTAGTGTATATATGTGTAGTATTTTTCTTCTTTATTTTATTACCTTTGAGACATAAATAAACATTTCCTATTCCTATTTCTATTTTCGGACAATCGATTTTCGTAGACAAAATGGGCACCCGTACAAACTTTATGGGTGCTTTAAAACCATTTAGGGATTGCGAAAACTATTTTTCGATTTAAGGTTCCGTTTGCGAATTATTAAAGTTTTAAACTTTCTTCGAGCGCCTGCTCTAAAATCTAAACCGAATGCTTTACAAAGCTGAAAAAATCTCGAATGAAGTTTTAACCATGAACTTTCTAGGAAAACTATAACGGTCAAGCTAGCTTTTTGAGTTTCGGAGAAATTCTCGCTCAAATAAGTGATGCGTTTTACCAAACATAGGTACCGGAATACTTTAAACCGAAAACTCAACGAATACCTGGTAAGTAATAAGTTTTGGTAAACGAAAAAAACACACACCAACTTCTAACAACAGGTTTAAGGGTAGGTAACTACGAAACCCTACATGTCTCGTGACCCAACACGCACTTGGTTCAATTTATTTTAGTTGGTGTTTGAATGTTCAATGGTTAATAATAACTTTAATATGCTTTGATAAACTAACCTGCAACACCGCTTGGGCGACCAAAAACGCACACACGAAAAATTTCATCGTACCTAATTTCTTTCGTTTAGAAACAAAAACTGAGACTATTTTTGAAGTACCTACATTTTTACATGTTTTCATTATATATAGCTCAGTATTTGGTAACTAAGATCACTATCAATTTCGATTTTGTAACGTTTCACCTGATTTCTTTAGCATGTTACCTACTTATCAAATTGCCAAATTTTAATTTCATAAAGAGATCGTGTTGGGAAAAC
Organism: Pasiphila rectangulata; assembly: GCA_963082625.1. Classification (NCBI taxonomy): domain Eukaryota; kingdom Metazoa; phylum Arthropoda; class Insecta; order Lepidoptera; family Geometridae; genus Pasiphila; species Pasiphila rectangulata. Next base: position 27,078,794 of record OY720235.1, read on the forward strand.
ACATTCTTAACTTTATATAAATACATTGTATGTCGGCCACAGTTAGTTTTTTTGAGGATTTGGTCATTTATACCTATTTGAATAAGAATGAACATAGGGAATCTACGAAATTTAAATTCATCCTACCTTAATCAAGGATGCACAGCACAGAATATTTTTTAATATAACATTTTAGTCTTTTTTAAACTTTCGCGATCACGACACATTATTATCACATATTTAACCGGGTATTTATCGCGCTATTTAGGTACCTTTATTATTAGTGGTCCCGGGAAGACTCTTCCCGGGGCCACGATGGGTGCAATCCTGTCGAAATGTCGGGCAATAATAAAGGTAAATAGCGCGATAAATACCCGGTTAAATATGTGTTAATAATATAACATTTGCACAATAGACTTTTTAAGTTATTACAAATACGTTTATTTTTAGGATTTAAAATTAGGGAAAGTTGAAATGATAGCCATTCGATAAATTAAATAGGCAGTGAAGAATGGAAAGCTGTAAAAAAATTCGTAATTAGCGAGGTTGATGGTATTTTTAAAAACTCCCGCCTAAGTGAAAACGATCATTGACTGATTCCTTAAATATTTTTTTGTAGAAAAAAGCCTCTGATTTATTGCTAAAGATATATTTTTTAAATCAACAGAAATATATAGTATTTGCCATATTTAATTACCTTTAACTTAATAATTTTTATAGGTTTTGCAACATTCTATTGGTTTCCGTTTACTTTGTATCAACCTTAGAATAATAACGTAATGAAGTAGTGCAGTGAAACGTATTACTGAAATCGATTATCGTAATCGTATTGCGAAATCGATTTTAACATGGGTTCTTTATACATAAAGTTAGCTTGGTTTATGAATCATTGATTACTTGATAAAATAACTAGCAGTCAAGGTGTTTTATTGTATGAAAATAAAAATAAAAATTTAAAATGCGAATTGATGTGATATTCGTGCTTTGTTTATCTCTCAATGTAAGTTTTTATCTATTTTAACGTGGTAGTCAGACTATTTATTAGTTTTCACCATAAGTTTAAACAAAAAAGGAGTTTTTTTTCTATATTCTATTTTTATGTACCTAAGCCTTTAAAAATTCAAATATTTCCTAGATTATTTCGTTACAGGGGGCAAATTGAAGTTAACTTGTTATACAAGGTGTATTATAATATGTGTACTAACCAAAAAGGTGGGGTTTCCGCTCATGAGGAGGTCAATGGTACCCTGTCAAGAATAAGCTAGCGTTTAGATTGTCATTAACGTATAATCAGCTGTTGAAGTTAAAACGTTCGTGGTCTTTTCTTGAATGATTTTAATTCACTACACATTTTCACTGAATTCTGAAAAGCCGAAGATCAAAAGTTGTTCCTTTCTGCTAAGTAGGTACACAGGTTATAATACAGCCTGTATAGATAATAATGAAGCCCCGAGATGACGGAAATGAGATGTTATTCAAAATGGGACGCCAGGTACAAAAACCATAAACAATTATAGGCGAACACAACATTTCCGAAGTTAGGATATAGATACAGTTCGGAATAGAATTAATAATTATTAATTTACCAGTAAAATTTCACTTAATGCACATTTGAATTTTAATTAACGTTCTACAATTTTATCTTGTTACGCTACTTTGTGTTTGATTAGGCGTGAACACACAATAACTAGGTTTAAATTATGTGGTACGTGTACGTTTGGTTTATTTATAGGTAATAGTTGTAGGTAAAAGGGTGAAATACACGATAATGTGATGCAATTATATACAACGTTTCATTATTTGCTCAGCTGCAGTGGATAAATAACAATAACGGTCTTGAATATACGTACTTTAACACACAGTGGCTTTGTTTTGCATTCAAAAATGATGATGTATTAAAATTATTGTTTATATGTGTATGGTATTAAAATTAAAAGTCTCGTTTATATGTTTAGGGTATTGTGTGATTGTTAATTGTTTCAAATGCGTACAATCACCTACCACCACTGTATTAGCTGTTAATATTGATACCCAGTCAATATTAACAGCTAATACATCATTCACCTTCGGTATGCCAACGAAAATGTGGTAATGGCAAACTCCTTCCATCGACTTTGCGATGACCACATTTTCGTCGGCAGCTCAGCATGATGCTCGAAGGGCTCAATCGAGTCTCTCAACGGGTAGGTCTTAAAATAAACATGGACAAGACGAAAGTTATGTCGAATATCCATGTCCTACCTGCTGCAGTTATGGTTGAGAACTCGACTCTCGAAGTTGTCGACGCGTACGTATACCTAGAACAAACAGTCAAATTAGGTGGTTTTTTTTTATTCTACCAAGGTAGCAGACAAGCATACGGCCCACCACCTGATGTTAAGCGGTTACCGTAGCCAGTGGACGCTTGTGACACCAGAGGAGTCGCAGTAGCGCTGCTGACCCTTTAAATATTTGAAAACGCCCTTTTTGAAGAATCCCATACTGTAGTCTCTGGGAAAAACCGCGGCAGGCAGCTCATTCCACTACTTAAACGTTCGCGGGAGAAAATTCCTCTGGAACCGCACCGTGCGAGACCACATTGGCTCCAAGGTGTGAGGATGAATCCCCTGCCAGTGGAGAGCAGTGTGATGGTATAAGGGAGCTGTAGGCACCATTTCGAATAATTCCTCAGAACACCACCCATTATACAAGCGGTAGAATATACATAGAGAGGAAAAGTCTCTCCTAAGACTTAACCTACCCTACCTAAGACTTAACTTAAGAGTTTCAATACCGCCTGATACATTGGAATTGTCAACAATTTGAACACCTCGTCTTTTATCGAGTCATAAGGCCCGAGTTGGTGTCCAGGCTCCTGCCCATAGATGACACCAGTGCTCTATGTAGGGCCCGACTTGCGACTTATAGAGAAGCAGTCTCATCCCCACACTGAAGTACTGTTTTGCTCTATTGAGTACACCGAGCTTTTTAGATGCCAGCTTCGCCTTGTCCTCCAAGTGATAGCAGTGATAGCGGAACTGAATGTCACTTGAAATGTCGACACCCAGGATCCCAATGCTTTTGAAGATAGTTAATGGCAGCGTTTGGGAAACTCCGCAAAGTCTTTTTGTCCAGTGCCTGAAGACAAAAATCTTCAATTAATGTGTAGTCAACCAGTGAGGACATATGGAACCGAGACGGGGTCCTTCACTATTGGCCTTATGAATAAGCATAGAGTCGCTCAACGAGCTATGGAGGGGGCTAAGCTCGGGGTTTCTCTACGGGATCGATCAGAAATGAAGAGATACGTAGAAGAACTCGGGTCACCGAGACAGATAAACGGATTAGCACGTTAAAGTGGCAATGAGCAGGAGCGCAGAACAGATCGCCGATGGGGCCGCAAAGTTCTCGAACGGAAGCCACAAACTGCGCAGCGTAGGACGTCCACCTACAAGATGGGCAGACGAGTTGGTTCTCGAAGGTTGGAGGTGGATACCGGGCGCTTCCAACCGCAGTACTTGGAGATCAATGAGGGAGGCCTTTGTCCAGCAGTGGACGTACTGCGGCTGATATGATGAACACTATAAGAATATTTTTACCCCTAACCCTTCTTTATTTGTCTATGTTATCTCTTTAGGTATTTCGTTGACCCGTGACATATCCAAATAAGACAAGACTACCCTAACCCTAGTGAATATTTGAGCGGGGAATATTTTAATAACGATGAATTGACACCCTACTCTATATTGTATTTACGTTGTAGTTATACCTACTGAGTTTAATAATCTTCTTATTTCAGGCTATTGTAGCACAAACTACAAAATCAGAGTTTGACTGCAAAGAACTATCATCTCATATTAAGTCAGTTAAAGAATCGACAAAAACGAAAAAAGAAAAGTTTACTTGTATCCTGAATCTTTTAAAAAATGCACTTGATGACGAATTAAAAACTCATACCAATGTAAGTAATACAAATATAACTGATGTAAATGAGAAAGAAACCTCTAACTGTTCTCTTGCAAGAAAAGAAGAAAGTAATGATACTGAAAAGAAATTGCACGACAAACTAGTGTTACAAAGCACAACGACCGAATATCCTGACAAAAATTTGGATATACCTACCATGATACCAATTTTCAAACCAAATCTAGTAAGAAACGATATAATCCCTGAGAGCGAAGAAAGTAATTTTAACCCTATACCAAATAATCAAGCATTTATTATTCCTTGCCAAAGAGCAATCGATATCCTAGACATGACTAATGTACCAAGCGGAAATAAAAACATAGTGTCTAGAGAAACAAACTTAATCCAAAAAGAAGGAATCATAAAACCAAGAGACAAAATAAGTGACGTACAGATCAGTAGAGATCTATTGAATGACGGAATACCACATGAAGTAAATCTACAACACAGCGACATATTAAGTGATGTACTCAGAAAAGTATGTGAACAACCTAAAACATATAAGATAGTCTTCTACGCAGAACCTCAAGAAGTTAACCCGCAACCTAGAGAAGTAGATCCAATACCCGGAGAAATAGTTGCTAACGCGCCATCCAGAGAACCATGTGTACAACCTGGATACATTTCTTGTGAATTAGAGCCTAGAGAATTCAATCCACAAACTATAGACAAAATAAATTACGTGCGACCAAAACTTGATCAGCTAGAATACCTCATTAAAAACTTGCAATTTAAAGAAGAAAATCAACTAACTAGAGAGCTAATCAATGACGTAGTAAATATTCAAGCAAACCTTAAACCAAGTGAAGTTGTTCCTAGGAACATACAAAAAGACCTACAAGCTAATGTTGACTTTTGCGCTCCGAATATAAATGCCGAAATAGAGTGTCCAAAAACTTTGGCGGTGCACGTTGAAGATGGTGCCGAATCTATAGAAGTTTTGTTTAAGCCTAAAGCCGTAACGCTAACACAATTGTACAAAAATCTTTTGAAAAAGATTACTATTACCGTGCTAGTTCCCTACCATATATCTAAGATTCACTGCGATGGTTGAGGCAGTTTCCAGTTTCGTTCATTAACCTAAAAAGTAAGCCCTTTGCATTTATTATAGATGATTTATACAGCGTCAGCAACTCGTAATCATGCTGTACGGGACGCTGTAGAGCCTGGGACATTGTAAGATGGATTAGGCTTGCCCAGCACCCATCCTCTCAGCTAACATAAAACACACAGTAATAGAAATGTTGTCGCCTTATTGCTAAAAAATAAGCCCAAGTGCGTGACGGATGTGTAGGGTTTCGTAGTTACCGAAGACCTGTTAGAAGTTGTTGTGTGTACCAACACACTAACAAGCATCAATTGAGTTATCAGCTTTAAGTACCCGGTGTACGTATGTTTGGTAAACTGCAGTAAATATTTTAGCTACTTTTCCGAAACGAATACAGCTAGTTTAACCGTCATAGTTTTCCTAAAAGGTGTTAAAACAACATTTATGTATTTTTTCAGATTTGTAAAGCCATTTTAGATTTTAGAGGAAAGGGCAGAGAGGCGCTCTTTATTGTACTACGGAACGCGAAAAACTATGTTACTAAAAACAGTCACTACCAAAGGTGTTGTGAATATTACTCTCATTAGCATTCTGTGCTGATAAATACAGTCACCTTCGAGGTAGGTACCGTAAGTAATCATCGCGAAAGTGTTTTTATTGAATTACGATATATAGAGAAATACATTTGACGGACGTCGGTTCGACCCTACAAGAATCGTAAAATTTTGATAAGGTTTCATTTCCTTTAAAGGTCAAATATATTATTTTTGTGTACACCCGAGATTTAAACATAATGGATTCAGTCGGAAAACTTCCCCTAGGCCAACACAGCTACCTACAGCGTGATTAGTTGAGTGTTAAGTAATTATATAACTATATTAAGTGCTCTATAGCTTATTACAATTACGTTCAGTGCCTTCAAGTAGACTTCCCTTGTTACGAGTATGTAATATTTATTATTGTTATTTAATAAATTAATGTTTAAAAAGTTAAATTACGATTAAATTATTTGTGTCCCTCTCCCTGCATCATTAATACAAGGCGACTAATGGAGTTTTGGCGTAAAGGCCATACCATACTGATGACGGCTAAACGAGTTCTTGAGTGGAGACCGTGACTTGGCAGGCGTAGCGTAGGTGCCCAACATCACCATTTTAGCCGTAAAACGTCCACTACTGACAGGCCTCCCACATGGATCTCCATGGGTCAGTATGGCAACAGCCATACTCACCACGCCTGGCAGGCGTGTTGGCGAGCGCAGTACGGGATATTGATAAACGGAAAGACGCTGCTGCCCATCTTCTGGAGGTATCTCTTAGCAGGCTTTTACTACATCCATGGGTATAAGATAAATAAATAAATAAATAATGCTGGACAAATCACACAGCATCATCTAGCCCCAAGCTAAGCAGAGCTTGTGTTATGGGTATTAGATGACTGATATACTTAATACATTATACTACATCATCATCATCATTTCAGCCGTAAAACGTCCACTACTGAACTAAGGCCTCCCTCATGGATCTCCATGAGGGGTAGTTGCCATACTCACCACGCTTGGCAGGCGGGTTGGTGAGCGCAGTACGGGATGTTGATATACGGAAAGACGCTGCTGCCCATCTTCCGGAGGTGTCCCTTAGCAGGCTCTTACTGCATCCACGGGTAGGAGAGGAGGGGTAACATTCTACTGCCGGCACCCCACGGCTAATTATACTACATAGATAGATATTTTTATTATATATAGAAAAACACCCAGAACACCCTGAACAAATATCTGCAGATCGTACAGACATTTGTCCCGAGACGGGACTCGAACCCGCAACCCCTTGCGTCGCAGGCGGACCTTCGCCCACTGCGCCACAGAACTCGTCAAGAGGAGGGGTAACATTCTGCTGCCGGCACCCAACAGCGATGCCCACTAGCAAGTGATGATTTGCGAACAAGCGCTGGCAACCCTGTCTTCAACTTGACACTAGATGTGGCAATTTGAAGACCAGGTGAAATGGCGTAGATTTGAAAAGGTTGTATAAGATGTCTGATACGGCGATGATGGTGAAAATGTCACAAATTTTATTCACTTAATCTGATACCTACATTATGCAGACGCAGCTAACTTAGCTGCTATGGAACATCCATAAATACCATGGATGATGTAACAAATACAAACAACCATACGTAGTCCGTATATTCATTACATTACACACTGAAATCTGTTCGTCCAGACCTTCTAAACGTATGTTTGATGGTCAGGGTGACAGTAAATATCGCACGATGATGGCAGACGTGAGAATTAAGTTTGCTGCGCTGGCCTCGGAGCAAAAAATACTTGAATTGTTACAGAACACAAAAACAAACTTCATGGAGAAAAATACTGAATTCTGTAAGACTCTAGAATAAAATTCATCTCTTGGAAATATGAAGACCTTTGTCAGAGATTCGATTTAATCGATAATGAACGCAAACAGGACAAACTTTACATCAAATTCCTAGAGGAACTTTTAACACTTAATAAGACGATATAGCCTCTCGTAGTTCCCCGATAATGAATGGTAAACAAACGTTTCAGATCAATACTTATAAATCAACCTTCTTAAGACCCACTGACGCTCAAGAAATATCTACAGTAATAAATAAATTAGGGAATACGAATAGTACTGTTTCCGATAATGTATCAACAAAAGGTTAAAATATGTATATAAACTCTGTGAACTTCAACTTCCAAACAGCAACATAATATCTTATGCTGCTGATACCGCCGTATCATCATTGTTGGGGGTAGTTCCTGGAATGAGGTTCAGTGCAACGCAGAAGTAGCTCTGCGAACCGTCATCCACTGGCTGTCGAGTAACCTGTTAACGCTTAATTTGACCAAAACGATGTTAAACAAATCAACACAGCCAGGCTCCAATTTCTCAATTAGGTAGGGCACATTCTTGTAATCCAGCAATGCCCTCTTGTAGGCACATGTACTGTCTTGTTGAGAGTTTCCAACGCCAAAAACTTAGGTGTCTTTTTGGATGCTCAGTCAGAGACTGGCTACTTACAAAGGGTTACGAGGAGACGGAGGCATTACTGGTTACTTCGGGGTTAGATGGTGCTGTATTGATCATCTATAATGTATTGTGATACGATAATTTAATAATTTCAATAATTTATTTATTTACCAATTAAGCACATATAAAAGTACAATTTAGTTTATATTATATACACATGATGATTATATGAATTAACATGATGCCACAAAAATTTTTAATGATGAGCAGGAAGCCGGCCTCTGTGAATACATCGTGGAATGCGCAGATAAATTTTACGGGCTATCCACAAACGATTGTAGGGTAGTTGCCTATCAAATGGCAGTTTTCAATAAAATTAAAATGCCTGGAAACAGGGAGATGAACAAAATGGCCGGAAAAGACTGGTTCAGAGGTTTTAGAGCGAGGCACCCAAATTTTCGTTAAATTTCATTGTCCGTAAAAAAGCCAGAAGCATGCAGTTTATCTAGCTAGAGCCACAGCTTTCAACAGGGAGAATGTGATAAAGTTCTTTAATAATCTGAAAGAAGTTCTGAATCGCAATCCATCATTTGCTAATGGAATCAGATTGTACCATTTAGACGAAACTTCAACGATTACTGTACAACGACCACAAAAAGTATTGGCCGTTAGAGGATGTAGTGTTTGTAAGGTAACTTATTTATAGACTGTTCTTGATAACTTTTTGTTGATTTTGTAAGACTATTTGCAAGTTATCCTTTTTTGTAGAATACCTATAGGTTAATTTGCTTAAGTACCTTACAGTTATTATTATTATTTTGATTAATATTAGCCTAATAATAAGGCATTATTAGAGCTACCATAGTCTTGGTTGACTCGTTTTTGATAAAAATTTTGATCTCTATATTTTCTTAATAAAATCATACCTACATGTTAAGTGTTTTGATTACTATGTTAGATATTTATTAGGCATCCTTTATCATAGAAATTTAGGTTGATTTACATTACAACCTCACTAAGATAATCATTATAAAAAGGAAGTATATTTTGATGAACACAATAAAAATTAAACTTTTCAGCTATCGCTTATCGGCTATCTCAAAATATACAAAAACATTTAATTTAAAGATATGATGTAGTTCTAAGAAGTGCAATTAACATGATTAATAAATATTAAAAAAAATTATTGCCACTTGTAAAAACATAGCTGGGTATAAACAATACAGTGATTCATCAGGTACCACTAGGTTAATCGAGTACCACCCCCCTTGGTCAATGCGTACCACTGCTGGTACACAGTGAACCAATTTCCATTTTTTTTTGTAAGTCCAATAGTAACATATTCATCAACTAAACAGCTATTGTGACAATGCAAAAGTGAAGCTACTGAATTAACGTAAGTTTTGTGCTAAAATAATATGTCAGGGTTGCTTCCTATGTGATTCTACAGTCCTTTAAACTTTTGGTGGTTCAATGGCTACCACTCTACCCTACACAGATCTATGGATAATTATACTTGTGTGCCCTCAAATAAAATTGTTAAATACTTAATTATTAAATAACACAGCTTTTTCTAGCGAATAACTTCGAAACCAGTTTAGGTACTTTTAACATCTATTGTAGTGTAGGTATGTAGTAGGTACTTAAATGACCAAAAGATATTATTGAATGTAAAATCATTCAATACCTATTTTGTATTTAAAATGTACCTACATCTATTTTTTAGCTGAGTGAATAAATCGACGGATAAAATGCCTATGACGTCACGGGGATTGTGCGCTTGCGTGAACGGGGAGAGAACATACGGGAAGGTATTTTTCCACAGAATTCAATTTACATTTATTCCAATAATCAATACTTTCATGTAGTTTTCTTCCCGCCCGCACCAAAAAGTATAATTTTATTTGTTTTGTTAACTATTCTTTTAATTTGGGTGTTGTTTAAATGTACGTATAAAAAAAATAAAAATCTTTTATTTCGGTCTATCTTAAACTAGATTTAAGTAAACTAAATACCTAATAACAAAGTCAATTTATCGCGACATACGACTCGGACTAACTTTATGCAATTTCTATAATATACACGTCGATGTTGTGGGGTGCGGGCATAAGAACGTTGTCCCTCTTCTCTTGCCCGTGCAGTAAGAATCTGCCAAGGGATACCCTTGGACGATGCGTCTTTCCGTGTATCAACATCCCCTACTACGCCCGCCAACCCTGCCAAGCGTTGTGAGCCTCAAGATCAGAACTTGGAGATTAATAAGGGAGGCCTAAGTCCAGCAATGAACGGCTGAGCTGATTGTGAAATAAAAAATTAATCACAAAACAGCTAGACTCCAAGGAGATCAGGCGGTCCACGTTAGCCGTCACACTGACAAATGAAAAAATATTTGTTTAAGGTTACGATAGCTTAAGAGGCAGTATCTGTCATGAATATAGGGTGAAGTATTTTGACCCGTGTGTTCCCAACCCAACAGAACCCTAAAAATAGAGGGAGACAGAGCTATGCACCTATTCACCAGTACTTACTACAGCATTCTGCAGAATTAACTAGTTGAGATCGCAGCGCCACACCTGAATGTCTTCTCCAAGCAAACAATGCAATTCTGAATTGGTTCAATTTCTTAAATATTTGCTAACGGATGTGCAGTTCTGTGAGAAAACTAAACACCCCTTAAGCAAGGGTGACTTCCAGTGAAGTGGATTTGCAAAGTGAAGTTATGACGTTATTTGCCTTACCGGCATCAAACTACATGAAACAAAGGTTTAAAAGTATCGATTCGAAGTTGAGTGCAATGCCGTCTCTAGTATTTCGGAATCGGTAAGTAAAATCGATAAGTTTGTTGTTTTACGCAATGACGTTAAATTGCGTTCTTTCAATCCCTATCGATCGAGAATGTGTTGCTAACTTCATGGATGTCAATTGTGGAAAATATGCGTAGTACGGAACGTTAGGAAGACCAGATTCTGCGCACTGTGCCATAAAAAAATCCTACAGTTTACAAATTTCTGTGTAGAACGGAACGTTTTATCTCGTTTGTAAACGTCACGTTTCCGGCAGCCATCTTGAAAAAAATGTAACGCGACTAAATTCAGAACAAGAGCATTCACGTTAATTTTGTATGTAAACACGCGACTATTTACTTTGCCAATTTGATTCTTTTGTTCGAACTTCAACATAATTGCATCCGTCATCCGATTTCGTATTCAATTTCGTTTCGACATTCGCTTGTTGGAGTTTGTGTTCTACGCAATTTCGCTAAGATCCGCGGTTCGATCCGTAAATTTTCCTCCCAAGTTACTGCAAGGCTTAATTATTCTTTGCCAAGATGACGAAGTTAATACAACAGTTAAATTTTAGTAGTAGTATTAGTAAATTCGATACTGATGTGGCTGGTCTTGAACCTATCGCCCCGAAGAAGTTTAGGTGAGTATTTATAGATTTTATCTAATCTACGCGTTTGATTTGCTTTTTTCTAGCGTTAGTCACGCGCACGCTTGTATTTAGATGTGTTTTTGATGGTTATAATTCAATTATATCAATGGTCGATTGTCCTTGGGAAGCTACGTCATCATCAGCTGCGACCATCTAGAATTTACTTTCATCGTGTTACCATGCCTTTCGTTTTGTTTACTAAAACTGTTAATCGTTCCTGTTGTTTTTAATAATGGTTACAAGAGAGAATTTGCGCATTTTTTATATTTTCTATTACAAAATGTAATGTGCAGAAAATGTAATGTTTGACTTAATTTTGGGATAAATATTCCAAAACAGCTGTTAGAAGGTATTAGATATGTCTCAGGGTGACGGGTGTATTGCAGTGCAGGCTTGATGACATAATGTGAACTTGATCACTCCAGTATTGCAGTTGTAATATGTGATTTAATCAGATGGGTCTTTGGCTTGTCTTGTCATTTAGTCTTTTAAAAAGAAGGTTCTACCCTCCTAAGCTACAATATATTCAACCTACCCAAGGTTGATTAAATTGTATAATAAATAACATTGAAAACCATAAATAGGGTATTGACATTAAAAAATATGCATTCATAGGTATCTTCTGTTGCTCTTTGTCAATAAAAAATAGATGTAGGTAACTTTTTTATAAAAGAAGTCTATAACTCATCTTTTGTAACAAGTAACCATTGTTTTAGTATAAAAGCGGTCTATAATGTTTAAAACAATATTTTACTAATCCACAACTAGGTACACTGCAGGCCAAAAGTTTGAGACCACCTACATCTAAGTAGCAAAATGAAATAAAACTCAAAATATAAATCAAGAGGTTTAGATATTAATTAAAATGCTTATTTACTAATACACATTCATCAAGAAGAAAAAAAAAATCAAGAAATATCAACCATTTACGTTAAAAATGACGTTCATATTTAATAAAATCATTAAACGGATTTTTCGTCAAAAAAGCCTCCCTTGCATTTTATAACTTTTTTCACTAGTCTCGGCATACGAGCAATCAATTTATCAATTGTATCTTGTGAGATATTGTTCCAGCTTTCTTGTAAAGCCTTCCACATGTCTTCTTGTGAGGAGGGACAACAACTGCGCACATTTCTGTCAAGCTCTTCCCACAATAGCTCAATGGGGTTGAGATCCGGACTGAGGGGGCCACACCATGTTTTTTAACACCCTTTCTGTTTCTTTATGTTCTAAATAACCCCTGCATAATTTTGAACTATGTTTAGGATCATTATCTTGTTGGAAAAAAAATCCATTTCCAATTAATCTTAAACCAGACGGAACGGCATTTTGCTGTAGTATTCGTTTATATTGCTCCTTTTTCATGATTCCTTCGACTCGTACCAAATCTCCGGTTCCATGGCCCGTGAAGCATCCCCAGACCATAATGGAACCACCACCATGCTTAACTGTTGGCACCACACAATCTGGCATCATCTTTTCCTCGGCGGTACGTCGAACAAAAATTCGTCGTTTTGAACCAAATATTTCAAACTTGGATTCATCTGTCCAAAGAACTTCTTTAAAGTCTTCTTCAGTCCAGTCTCGATGGGTAAGGGCCCACTGCATCCGTTTCTTTTTGTTTTGTGGCCTTAGTAGTGGTTTTCGAACGGCGACGCGACCAAATAACTTAGCATCTCTCAATCGTCTTTTTACTGTAGTCAATGACACAGGTTCTGATCGGGATTTGTTCACTTCTGCGCGGATTTCTGGTGCGGTTAGGCGTCTATTCCGCTTGCTGGTAACGACGATGAAATTATCCTCGCTAGAAGTGGTAGCTCTCGGTCTCCCCGATCGCGAACGATCTTGATTACTGCCAGTCTCCTTGTATCGGGTTATTGCGTTATGAACACAAGTCTTCGACAACTTAAGTTGAGAGGCAATCGCACGTTCAGATTTGCCTTCGCCGTGTAAAACAACTATGGCAGAACGAGTTTCAGTGCTAATTTCGCGCACTTTTCCCATTTTAAGATGTCTTCACTGTAACAACGACGAGCTCAGACTAGTTAAGATAATGAAAAATATACTCCATCAAAACTCAGGTAAAAAATATGTTTAAGGAAGCTAAAATAATCCGGAAGTACGGTTACCGCAAAACAAAACCAAAATAATTAGAAATGAGCAGGCCATAAAAAATATAACTATGACTCTATCACCTGGTAAGCGCGCGGTACTCATTTATGTTTTGAAACAATAGACCTTAGGATGATAACTTAAAAATATACAATAAAAATGACTCTCAGAAATTCTTTGATAACAATAGAATATGCAGGTGTTTAAATTAGCTCTTTAACATGTGTACTTTTGAAATATTTTGGTGGTTACAAAGATTTTTACAAGTGGTCTCAAACTTTTGGCCAGCAGTGTACAGTCATGCTTATAGTAAAGGATACCACTATGTGCCTTAGTGATATCCTTTACTATGAGTGTGACTGTACATGTTGTGGATTAACCATTAAACTCATAAGCCATTAAACAAGATAAATGTTATATTCTGAAATGCCTTAAAGCTTCTACATGTTCTACAAGTATTCTAGTGGAAAAATACCTAACCATCAATATGGAACAATCAAACACAATTGATTTTTATAAGCGATATCCTTGGGCCTAACTTATGCAGTAATGAACAGTAATGGGGTTCATATAGAGTCTGTATTAGCATGCAATGTTTCTAGAAATATTGTTGCATAACTTCGCTGTTTCAATGAAATATTTTATGCATTTTGCTACTGGAGGTCTCTGGAAATGTAGGAATCTATCATAATTCATAATCATTTATTCAAAGATTTCAGGTGTATACAATAAGATCTTAAAGTTATAAACATTCCGCCGAAACTTGGTTGATTCTTAGAAGATTGGAAGATGTGGTAACATCTTCTAACTATTACTCTACTACTACTCTACTTTTACTCTATTAATACTCTACTACTACACAAAAATTACTACTCGATTACTACCCTATTTCTTTCTAAGCTACTGCTACTCTACTACTACTCTCCTACTACTCCTACTCTACTTCTACTCTATTGTTTTTTCTTTAGCGATTAAAAAACGGGTTCATCGCAACACCAGAATTTTATATAAGAGGCCGTGTATAGAAATACGTGGCACGACGATAACATCGCCGCGATTCCCTCGCTCGTGGAGACGGCCCCTTAGAGATTCAAATATAATTTGAACTCGTCGCGGCAGTGTTTCACCACTGGCCGCCAAAACTGGTATTTTCCAGAATGGCGGACATACTTATGCCAATTATGAAAAGCCTTTCACCATAAGACCTACATAACGTTATCGATCTAACATTCTAGGTCACAGCGTTTCTAAAACAAACAAATTCAAGATAAATGATAAAAATGTGTTTCATTGGACACAGAAAACACATAAAGGCCCTGTCAAACAGAGAGCGTAATTAGCGCGCGTCAAGGCGCTAAAGCGTCCTGGCGTAGCGCCGCGTTATAGCGTCGCGTTGTGTTGTACTGAAGAGTGAACAGGCTATAACCTGTCAAACAGCGCTAGCGCGCTACCAGTACGCGACGCTCTAGCGCCGCGTCATGACGTCGCGTTGTATTTTATTACAGAATATGAGTTAGCGCCGGGTGTGTTCTTCGTAAATTATCAGTGAAAATGACTGAAAAGCGTCGAAGCTGTCTGTACACACAAAGTGTACGACGTTAAGACCAGGACGCTTTAGCGCCTTGACGCGCGCTAATTACGCTCTCTGTTTGACAGGGCCTTAAGTTTACTCTTTTATTTTATTTTTGTTTGATTTTATTTGTACCAAGTAGTACCAACATGTTTAAAATTGTGATTGGTTTAGGAGCCGGGCGCTGACACTGCTCTACTAGGGCTTGCAAATATTCGAAAATTTTGATATTCGAATATTCGATTTTTTTTCGGGTACTATTCGATAATAGAAAAAAAAACATGTTATATTATAATGACATCTTTTTACGGTTCCGTACCTCGAAAGGAAAAAAACGGACCCTCATAGGATCACTTTGTTGTCCGTCCGTCTGTCTGTCAAGACCCTTTTTCTCAGGAACGCGTGGAGGTATCAAGCTAGAATTTATATTAAATACTCAGGTCTACTGTCCCTTAGAGCTGTGAAAAAATCAAAACTTCTAAGCCAACGCAATCAAAAGATAAAGCCGTTTATGCCGCAAACGACACTCGCATGGCAATCAAAACCTGTATCCTTATCTGTACCGATGTGTTTTTGTTCCACAATAAATACTTTATACTTTTGAAAACTAATTAAATAAAATGTTATTGCTGCTGTGGGGTGCCGGCACTAGAATGTTGCCCCTCCTCTCTGGCCCGTGTGTGCAGAGAGATTCAGCTAAGGGATGCCTCTTGAAGATGGTCAGCAGCCTCTCCGTGTGTTAACATCCTGTATTGCGCTCGCCAACCCGCCTGCCGAGCGTGGTGAGTATGGCAACACCCCTCATGATCAGTACTTAGTGATCAATGAGGGAGACCTTACGGCTGGAAGAAATTAAAAAATAGAAGATCTAAAATAATTAAAACTATACAATAGTTAACCAGAACCCATCTAATTTTAAGCATATTTAGCGCCTTTACAGGGGTGTAGTATTTTTACATTATGTACTAGCCCAAAAGGGGGGTTCGAGTCTATGAAAAATAGTCGTTTTGAGGGAAAAAATCGGGAATTCCTTTTTTTCATCATCTACAGCCCGACTTCACCCACTGCTGGGTAGGCCTCCCTCTGTGCCATATTTTTTTTTTCATCATCATTAATTTTTTTAGTTAATGATGATGAAAAAAATACCTCTGTGTTTTTATTTCAACCTCTACGGCAACTTTTCTCGGAGGTCAATGACACTTGTCGATTGTCATTATCGTATAATCAGCTGTTAAAGTAAAAACTTAAGTACTTATTTCTTTCTTGAATTAAAATCATCCAATACTGGAAAGTAAAAAACTTAAGTTGTTCCTTGGGGTAGTTCGCTCAGAGAATTGGCAGATTTATGAAAGTACATGTATACAACGAAACTGTTAAGTATTGTAATATTAAAAATAGGTCAACATCGGCAGCAAAACCCATCATAGTAAAGTGGCTCAAAACTTTAAATTATGACCAGACAGAAGATATAGTTAATATTAATTAAATAACATATTCAATCATTCATTACTAGTTCACATATTATTATATACAATATTGTAAAACTCGTATTAATATGACTGTGTTTTTATAATTCTACCTTGTTTATATTTATATTGCTTAAATTAGAGTACAACACACTGTTTTCTATATTATTATTTCGTATGCAAGTTTCCTCGACACAGGCCTCGCCTAGTGAGGAAACTGATAGGTACCTCGTCTATGTAGTCTCAGTGTTATCAGTGTAATTAGTTTTAAGTAATGTGTATTATTTTCATCTTGTTTCACTGTAATAAATTATTTTTCATTTTCATTTTTCATTTTCAGTTAGAATCAACCCCCTTTCGGGTTACTACACATTACATTGCACTGCACCCTTTAATCAATACAGTTACGAGATACGCCAAGAGTGTACATAATTATCTTGGATAAACTATGTATATTTTACCTTAAGCGATAAAGTGACGACATACATGCGTCACAGCCCAGCACATTATCTTGAAACGGTGCCATAATAACTATCTAATAGCGTTATATATAGAGACTAAAAGTAAATCATCCGACTGACTGTTATGTCGTTAGGGATCCTTCCATACAGAAAACGAGACTCGAACGTTTAGTCTGACTACCATCTTAGTCATCAAGACCTATCATGTTAAAACTAGCTTCCGTCCGCAGCTACATACGCGTTGTACCTGATAAAAAAGCAGCCTATGTGTTAATCCTTGTCTACTAAAACATGTGCCTGCCAAGCAACTGCGCTCGCCAACCCGCCTGCCAAGCGTGGCGAGTCTGGCAACAATTCCCTCATGATCTTGGAGATGTATGAGGGAGGCCTGTGTCCAGCAGTGGACGCGGATAGCACTCCTACGGCTGTAATGATAAAGGATTTCTGTTCTCTAGGAAACTTAATACGCCTGTTTGCCTAGTAGTTTTGTTGCCATCTTAACCGCAAAGGACCCCTTGTACTGACTTGCGGTTAAGACTATAGGATTTACTTATTGCTTCAACAGTACTAAGGTGATTATAATTTTCCTATACAAAAAACTTGGGCCGAATGTGGAGGTGAAAAGTGGGACGAGATAAAAGATTTTTTTAAATAAAATATATTATGGGCCGAGTACGGCATACAATGCGGGACGAACAAAGACTTTTTAATGGCGTGGGCCGAAGATTAGGGACGAATGTGGCATAAATCGACTATAGCTATCAGTTGTCCTATTTCCATAGAACAAGCTTTGCATAGTTTAGGGTTATACGAATAACCAACATCATCGTCCTTCGTAACAATATTATTAGTTGAATTATTAGTAGTACTACATTTTTACTGTTCCGTACCTCAAAAGGAAAAAACTAAACAAAGTGATTCTATAAGGATCACAAATAATACTAAAAAATCATTTGGTAGATAAAAAGTTTATTTAGAGAAACAATTAGTATATGTGCAGTTAGTAAAATTATAATTACCTGTTGATGATGGCATAGCGGTCTCAACAATGGCCATAGGAATAGCACTAAAAGAATGCGGTTTCTTTTTTTTTGCTTTTCGCGGATAGCGTTTTATTCACGTATAAAATGGGGAATTCAAAGTTTTCTTTATTATAGAGAAAACAAAAGTCATATTTGAGTGAAAGTTTTATTTATTAAAAACGTGTGTGCAAATTGAAATTATCTATTTAAATACGAAGTTGCATGAAGTGAGCAAGCAGTAGGTACATTAATTTATGTGTACTATTGAGCACGATCTTTTTTGTACCGAAACTTTTTTAAAAACAAAGTAACTCAACCAATAAAATAAAAAAAAACCTATAGCTCAACTCCTAGCGTTCACAAGCTTACTTGTGAATAATAGCAATGAAAAAGTCAGTTTGATTACAGATGTCATTATGTGCCTTATTGCGGTGAAATTAGAGCCATTTTATGAGCAAGTGTGTTGAAAAATACATTAGAAATTATTTTGACTTTAATTTTTGTTTATATTAGGATAGTAATTAAATACTACACCACAACTTTTCTACTTTACACTTTCCTTTCTTCCGTTCCAATACTTTCCATCTAAAAGTTGTCTGGAGAAATCGCTTTAAACGATAAGCGGTCTTATATCCCATTTTGAATTTCTGTTGTTTATGTAGTTTATGTTTATCTATCTTATGGTATGAGTGACGCAATAAAGTGTTTATCCATCTATTCTCGTAGTTGTAAAGGATATTTGAAGGCTGTTATCAGTTCTTCGACCGATATCCAGCATCATGTTTGTTTACTCAACCCCGAAATAACTTTGGTTTGTTGTTGTTTGTCACGTCTGCATGGATGTAGGCCAAATCTGTAATTTTCCTTATGGCCGTTGAGAAAGTAATTTGGCACATGCGACCACCGTTTAAAGATGCTTCTCCACTAGATAGACGGAAAACGCTTTATTGTAGGTACACACCTTAAAATTACAAACAGAAAGAGATAAATTCAAAAACAATTGAATGGACAAATGCCGTGGGGGGCCGGCAGTAGAACCCCTCCTCTCATGCGCGTGGATGCAGTAAGAACCTGCTAAGGGATACTTCCGGAAGATGGGCAGCAGCGTCTCCCCGTGTGTCAACATCCCGTACTGCGCTCGCCAATCGCCTGCCAAGCCTAGGAGGGTAGTTGCCATACGTACCACGTATGGCAACTACCCTCCTAGGCCTATGTCCAGCAGTCCTACGGAAGATGACATTATTACTTGATCTGTATCATACTCCCCACGCTTGGCAGACGGGTTGGCGAGCGCAGTACGGGATGTTGGCTACTGCCCATAGAAATGACGTTTAAGCCAGACTGCTTTGCAACATTGTATTTAATATTGCATCACAAAACATGGCGAGTAAGGTATCCTGTTGCTATTATAACAGAAGGTAAACAGAGACACATTATAATCAAGTTCCTGGAAGTTTTTTTTTTTATTTATTTGAAGGACTTTGTCCCTCTCTTTCATGTTTCTGAACCATGAGTTATGTATGTATGACTGTTAGTTCGCCTGGCGTTACTACTGTAGTAATAGTACGTTACTATGACAGCTGTCAGATTTGTAGCTCATGGTACCAAATTCTAAGGAAATAAAGCCCAAACTACAGTCGCTGTAGTATAGTTTAGTGCGTATTTTTTGAGTACCAAACTATCCGCTAGAGGCGCTGTACAAGTTTTATACATTTGTTTTACTACAGTCGCCAGCGAGTATTATATTGTGAAAACTTATGGTAAACCTACTGATATCTGACGGTTCAATTAGGGGCCGTCTCCACGAGCGAGGGAATCGCGGCGATTCTATAGCGCGGACTCGCCGCGATTCTCGCTCTTGGAAACGGCGTTTAAGAGAGTATACATATAGAAATACGTGGCACGGACGATAACATCGCCGCGATTCCCTCGCTCGTGGAGACGGCCCCTTAGCTTCTGCTTTTATGATTCCGTAGGTAGACATCATCATCATTAACGCGTTAGTTCATCATCATCATTACAGGAGTAGAACGCAGTACGGGTTGTTGATACACGGAAAGACGCGGAGGTATCCCTTAGCAGGCTCTTACTGCATCCACGGGAATGAGAAGAGGGGTAACATTATACTGCCGGCACCCCACGGAAACTAGTGTGACTAGTAATTACTGGTATGCAATCAATCACATAGCCTGCTGAAATCATTCTCTGGTATGGCAAATGTTTTTGTGTTATATTAAACTATCTCCCGATCTATATTCGTCTTGGCAATGTTCTCGTTATTTTGAATCTCGGAATATTCCTTTCACTTCACCTACCAGTGTGTAGCAGTACTTCGCACGGATAACAACACAGACAAAAAAACAGCCTAATCCCTCTACAAATCATATCGTGTAGAATGCTGTACACCGCATACAGCATAAGGATTCTGTTCAGGAAGTTTCCACCGAGTTAGCGCTGAATATTTCTTGTGGACTTGTAACATTCCAATCGTCGTGGTGGTGTGCTTGTTGGTGGTCTGTTTTGAGCTGTATTTCGCTTTTGCGTATAGGGATTTTGTTTTTGTGCTGGCATCATGGTGAAGTTGTACCGGTGAGTGGGATATTGCATTCATCGCACTGCTGTCCTCGTTCACTGCTACATGGCCTATGTAGCACTGGACGTCGATCTCGAAGATCATTGGTGGCGTGACATACTCGCCACGCTTGGCAGGCTGGTTGGCGAGCGCAGTACGGGACGTTGATACGCGGAAAGACGCTGCTGCCCATCGCCATGCTACCAGAAGTCTCCGTTGGCAGATCGTAACTGCAAATTAGAAGGGACAACATTCTTTAAGGTCCAACTAGTCGCGGAGGCAAAGTCATCAGTGGACGCGGCCTAAATGTATGCTATCTCACCTGACATAGTGTGTGTACCCGCGCGCTAGAATGAAATGCACAATGATTCATTCCTAATCCGACCGCGCAAAAATATGTGAATAGACTGGGACTAGCACAAGGGTTATTTATTATTAACTTTTGAATTATTAAACTATGTCTAACGGCGTTTATTTTTGAGTTTTCTTTCTCCTTATATTATTTAGTTTCGTCCAAAGTTAGGCTAAAATCAGTGTTGAAATACGAAAGTTTAGAAGCTTGTATTTTTGAAATAAATACTTTTTACGGTTTGGGGTGTATACAAACACAGATTATGACGAGATAAATTGATATAATCCTTAGTGTTGGATGGTTAACGTCAAACAGTGGAGTAGTTACCCTTCCACGTTTGTATGGAAAGATGAGCGACTCGTTCATCCTTAATGCCCCACGGCTTCACTAGTAACCAAAGATGTAAATCAGTACTGGTGCCCAAACATATAAAGAAAAAGGCAAAATTTTTAAGTACCATTAAAAATTTTGCCTTTTTCTTTATATGTTTGTTAACAATAATGCCAACGCACGCACACACTGGTTTCGCCTCGTATTAACCAAACTGTTTAGTTACCATTTATATTCGTGAAAACTTTCGTGAAAAAAAATAACGCACACCACGTCCGGCAACACTGATTCCAAATGAGCGAGCCATCTCATTTCGTGCGGAAACAAAACGGTGCGGTCTCATTACGGTAAGGCATCTTACGCATTCAATATTTTTTAGTAACTGAGCCCGATGGGAAAACGGGCGGTGCTGGGTGCTCTCACCTACGTGACTTGAGACACGGGCCTTTAGAAGGCAACAGTTTGCCTTTAGATATTTGACCTTGATCTGGGTATTTTTAACTCGCGATGAAATAGTATGTGTGTGTCTGTGTCTGTGTCTGTCGCACCGTAGCTCTTAAAACGAGTGGACCAATTTTTAATGCAGTTTTATTGTTCAAAAGCAGGATTTATAGCGGTGGTTCTTCAACATGTTTTATCAAAGTCGGTTAAGTAAGACATTTACAAGATTACTGGTACTAGCATCACTTTAGTCTCGGTAGACTTTACGTCACTTTGCTTAAGTGACGAGGGTTATTTAAAAATTTATTAACTTGTTCGTTCTATGATAGGAATGTATTAACAAAATGAATTTTAGTAGTTTATGATCCATCTTGGTACCCATGACACAAGGTCTGTTCAATTTGGGGCTAGAAAATGGTGATGTGTGAAATGAAATGTCCAGCAATATTTCTCTTCCAGCCGTGGTACACGTCCACTGCTGGACAAAGGCCTCCCTTATTGATCACTATGTACTGGTCATACTATGAGAGAGAAACAAGAACCAAAAACTAGTAATACCTATTGGATCGTATTTCCATTTCTTAGTTTCTCAGTACTACGCGTCAAGTAATATCACGTTCGCTTATGCAACCTTTCAAAACAAAGATAAGGGGCCGGACTGGTGCAGTTAACCGCTTTGACGTAAATAAACTATTGTTGATTGGTTATGTATGACTATGACATTCCTGTTTGACAATCAAGACGAAAGTGATTTGTAAGTTCCGACCAAAAAGTGTTTTTTTAAGTCGGTAGTGTGTGTTTCGTGGAAACCGATTTGAATGTAGCTTTTCTATTCGGAACTAGATGTTCCCCTCGGCATCGTTTTGCTCTCCTCGTATAGTATTTGTCGTAGAGATATAATATGTTTAATAGCCTAAGGCCTCCCTCGATAAATCATCTATGTAACACTAAAATATTAGAGATCAATGAGGGAGGCCTGCATCCAGCTGTGGACGTGGGCAGCAGTCGTACGGCTGAGATGATGAATACTTGTCAGTTTTTAGACATTTTTAGAAACTGCATCTTAGGGTTAAAAGTCAAAGTCAATAAGTGTTTATTCAATAGACCAAAAAAACACATAGAATAGTCAATTTACAAAAGAAGAACAAGACACATTTAAATTGAAATAGCACATTATGGAATACGTTCGCTTCAGATAACTTTTTTTTTTCAAGTGTTATCTACAACAAGAACAATAATTTCATATTAATCTACGATAAGTAAGACAGCGTATAAAACTATTATGATAAGATTATATTTTACGGCACATCCAAGAAGAGAACAATAAAGTAAAATAAACTAATTCTTATCGCTAGAATCAACAATATTTGTGCGGTATAACCGTTCATATAGATAACAGCTGATCTCAAGTGTCAATATTTTCGCGACTGTAAAGATATGTTATGGCCCGTACCATACCTTTCTTTGGCTTATCTGACTGACTAATTATGACTTGAATGCAGCGTTCGTCGGGCATTAGCGAGTCGGACGCCCCAAGAGTTTGCGGGTTACATTCATGTCGCGTTACGGTTTTGTTGATATGGCTCTAGAAACCAAGATGCACTCTTATATTTTATCGGTTCTCTGGTGAGTCAACTATTAACATACCAGAAGATTTATCTTTACTAATATTATAAAGCTAGAGTTCGTTTGTTTGAACGCGCTAATCTCTCAGGTACAAATAAAAAAACAAATATTCTCATGCCTGCCCTTATCCCACTATGCGGGGTCGGCACAACATGTTTTCCTCTTCCACTCTCCTCTATCAGTCGCCATCTCATAACTTTCACTATTTTTTTCGCATATCTTCTATTACGCAATCCATCCATAGCTTCTTTGGTCAACTAAAAAACAAAAGATATCACAGTTTCACCGCAAGCGCATTTGAATTATGCGGTATGAAGTGCGCGCGCAGGTGCATAATTCTTCAAATTAACCAATAAATATTACTTTCTATCGACATTTATCAAACAATACGGCTTTCACCACGTACCTAACTTATTATCATCTTGTTGACGTTTCCTCCTTACCTCGGAGGCGGCCACGAACGATGCAATTCACAATACAACGAAAATAAAAATAATGAAGTAAAATAATGAAATAAAATTACTACAAAATCGGTCGTCACTCAGCTATTGTTATATGGCTGTAAACCGCTGCTATAACGCTGTTCTTCCTTGACGCCAAGCGTGTGCAAAGCAGCATCCATGACATGTTAGCGTTATGATTTAAATACAAAGTAACAGTATTGTAACCAGGTTCATTCAAACACCCAACATCATTTTAAAGGGTTAGTATAATTCGATCGAACTGAATGTTTGAACGTCGTGTCCCTTGTTGCAGCGGTGATGGCGCGTCGCTGACGGCTTCGGCCGCCAGCAAGCGGTCGGCCGTCTCGGCGTCCGACGCCGAGTGCTTCTCGCTGTGCCTGGGTGCCGGGCCTCTGTGGTAAGTCTATAAGGACGTCCAATGGACATGGACCTCCCTCATGGATCTAGATGTGATCATGAGGCTTGATGGCTTGACTGGTCGGCCGCTGGAACGAAAACTTTCGTTCCAGCGGCCGATCAGTCAACACCTCAGCGTCTCACCTGATGATGCCTCGCGGAGAGGCGAAACACGTGTCGTCGTACAGGTTTGGGTATGCATGCTGCACTGACAAACTAGTTCTCCCTGCATGTGCATAATTAGCGGGCGGGAGGGCGATGCTCCTGCATCTCAGCATAAGTGGAATTAAAACTAAATATTTTAATGCATTTTAGGATCTAGATGTGTCGGGCCTCTGTGGTTAGTCTCTCAGCCGGAGGTCGTCCACTGCTGGTTATAGGCCTCCCTTTTGGATCTAGAAGCACTGATCATGAGGGGTTGTTGCCATACCCACCACGCTGGGCAGGTGGGTTAGCGAGCGCAGTATGTGTTGATACACGGGAAGACGCTGCTGTCTATTTTCTGGAAGTCACCTTGGCAGATTCTTGCTGCATCTGCTGGAACCCCACGGCGCATCATCATTCACCATTTTATTGTTGTCTTTTACGTTTGATGGAGTCTGAGATTTTTGAACTCTGTGTCTAAATGGTTGTATCCCACAGGTGGTCCTGATGTTCCGGCGCACGGCACAGCTCCGCCCGGAGGGGTGGGCGGCGGGGCCGCGAGCCCCGCCCTTCCTTCCACCCCCATCCACGACGACAACAACCGTGAGTCATCATTTCAGCCGTAAAACGTCCACTACTGAACTCAGGCCTCCCTCATGGATCTCCATGCGGGGTAGTTGCCATACTCACCGCGCTTGGCAGGCGGTTTGGCGAGCGCTGCGCAGGATGTCAATACGCGGAAAGACGCTGCCCATCTTCCGGAGGTATCCCTTAGCAGGTTCTTACTGCATCCACGGGCATGAGCATAAGAAGATAAAGATTTACACCCATAGATGTATATCAGCAACTGCTGTGAATGCTAATGAGTGTGAAATAATGTTAATGTACGGAACGCTGCAGTGCCTGTGACAGTGTTAGATGGATTAGGCTTGTCCAGCATCCAAACCATCCTCCCAGCATAGTCTGCTTTTAGTCACAGGAACGAACAGGTCAATTCGCCTGTAGTTAACTAAGCCGCGAGTTTCCTAACGATGTTCTCCTTCGACGATAACGCATATGTTAAAAATCCATTGGTGCTCAGCCAGTCTAAGCCACTACCTTCGGATTGAGAGTCGGGAGTGCATACCACTAGGCTAACACGCACCCATAAAGAAAAATATTTCCAAATTACTCATAATAATTTTTAAAAGAAATCGCAAATCTTACTCCAACGCAGGATCATACGCACATAATATTTCGACAGATAGGTCGCCTATCTACGAAGCACCCTCAGGAGAGTCCCTTTCATACGCACATAAAAATTCGACAGGTAGGTCGCCTCTAAGAAGCACCCTCAGGAGACTCCCGATTATACTTATATAATAATTCGTCAGATAGGTCACCTCTACGAAGCCTCAGGAGAGTCCCGTTGTCGTGTTTCAGGTGACTTGTTGAGCGCTCTGCTGTGGAGTTCCAACGCCTCCCTATGCGGCAGCGAGGAGAGCCTCGCCGCAGCGCCGCAGCGCCAGCCCATCAACCAACAGGTAATCTTGTCTACATTCCTATATCGCTCAAAACTCCAGTATCTCTTTTGAAATCTCGTCCATTATATCACTTTGTCTATGTGCCAATACCTCGTCCACAATACCACATTTTCTATGTAATGTTGGTACATTATCTTGCCTTATCCCACTTTGTTTTTGTACCAATATCTTGTCCGCAATACCATTTTGAATTGTATTTATGTAATCTTGTCTACAATCCTTGTTTATATACCAATATTTTGTCTTATCCCTCTGTCTTTTTACCAATATCTCGTCCACAATACCACATTGTCTATGTAATGTTGGTACATTATCTTGCCTTATCCCACTTTGTTTTTGTACCAATATCTTGTCTACAATCCTTGTTTATATACCAATATTTTGTCTTATGCCTCTTTGTCTTTTTACCAATTCCAGAACACCACTTTGTATATGTACCAATATCTCGTCCACAATCCTTGTCTATGTACCAATATCTTGCTGTATCGTATCCCTCCTTGTCTTTGTACCAATATCTCGTCCGGAATACCGCGTTCTCTCGAAGACTTTGACTAAATTATAGCTGGTAGGCATCCTTCACTACGCTTGCCGAGTGGTGACTTCCTTTGCCCACGCGCCAATCCAAAAACTCTCGATGTTTACAAACACCGTCTCGGATTCCAGGTGGTCGCTAAGATTCTGGAGCGCAAGGAGCGTCAGCCGGTCAAGATTGACTTCAAGATCTATCTCACTGAGAACACCGCGACTCGCTGGGAAGCTGTGAGTATTAACGTTTCAAATTAAAATAAATTTATATAAAAGTAAATTATTCAATTAACAACACATTAATAATGCATTAAAAATAGGTAAATTAGCTTCAAATTTATCATTTCAAGGGTCATTAACAGAATATGTTTTATTCTAAAAGTAACCACTTTAAACTTTAGAGTCATTTTAAGAGGTGGTTTCTATGTTTTGTTAAGTGAATATAAATTATTGGTGCAATGCAAATATAGCCGTTAAGTACCGGCAGTAGAATGTTACCCCTCTTCTCTTTGCCCGTGGATGCAGTAAGAGCCCGCTAAGGGATACCGCCGGAAGATGGTTAGCAGCGTCTTACCGTGTCTCAAAATCCCGCACTGCGCTCGCCAACCCGCCTGCCAAGCTATGGCAACTCATGGAGATGTAATGTCTACATCTGCATTCCAGTTTGAAGGGTAACGGGGCCGGTGAAATTACGGGCACATGAGACCTTATGACTCTTAAAAATTAGACATTTTTGTGTTCTGCGTATAAATAACAAGCCGCACTCCGCGGTTTCACCCGCGTAGTTCCGGTTCCCGTGGGAATACGGGGATAAAATACTGGTAAGTTACTCAGGGATAATGTAGAATTCTAATGGTGAAAGAATTTAAAAAATCGGTCCAGTAGTTTTTGAGTTTATTCATTACAAACATAGAAAATACGAATCTTTCCTCTTTATAATATTAGTATAGATAGTGCGGCGGGTACACGGCCGCAGATAACCCCGCCGCGTTTAACAGCGTGCAAAGATAACGTTATGCAACTTGCACAGAATTATCTAATCATACAGTGTGTTATAATGTGATTAATCCGAAAGGGGTTGAATCTGAACGCCCCAAGGAACAAGTTTTCTTTTACGACTCCTGGATTCGGTGATTTTTATTTAAGGAGAGACCTAAGAAGTTTTGCCTTCATCAGCTGATTATACGATAGCGCCAACCTGTATAGCAGTGTGTATTATCATCATCATCATCATTTCAGCCGTAAAACGTCCATTACTGAACAAAGGCCTCCCTCATGGATCTCCATGAGAGGGGTAGTTGCCATACTCACCACGCTTGGCAGGCGGGTTGGCGAGCGCAGTACGGGATGTTGACATAGGTACACGGATAGACGCTGCTGCCCATCTTCCGGGAAATTCCTTAGCAGGCTCTTACTGCATCCGCGGGGGGTAACATTCTACTGCCGGCACCCCACCGGTGTGTATTATAATGTGTGCTAACCCGAAAAGGGTGATTCTGACCACCGCAAGGAACACTAGTTACGACTTTCCAGAATTCGGTTATTTAAGAAAATACCACGAAAGTTTCAGCTTCAATAGATAATGTATATCTCTCAACTCACAATATTATAAAGAGGAAAGTTTTGTGTTGTATTTTTGTAACGAATAAACTCAATACCTACTGGACCGATTTCCAAAATTCTTTCACCATTATAGAGGTAATGTCAGGCGTCCGTCACTCGCTCAAGGCCACGCGTTAAATGCCTACCGCTCTGTACATCGCAGGAGTTGCAAGTAGGGATGTTCCGATACCATCAAAGTATCGATACCTACTCATATCAGTAGTACTCATATCGTTTTACGATACTACTCATGTAAGTATAGGAGCAATAATAGTATAGGTGTGTAAAGTGTGGTGTGTACTTAGTTCGTTATGTCAAAGATTATAACTACTACCATAGTATACCTACTGCGTACGGAGAGTAGGTAGGTACTTACCTCCCTGTACAAAGGTCGCTGCTTTTCTTAACCGACTTAAATAAAGAGGATGTTCTCAGGCCATCTGATTTTTTTATTTGTTTGAGAACTCTATCGTTTATGAACTGATTATTACTACATTGGATTAACGGGTATTTATCGCGTAATTACCTTTATTATTATTCTGACGTTTCGAACATCGAAAGGTATCCATCATTTTAAAAAACTAAATCATATTTGAGCAACCAATAAAAATAGCTGTTTTTTTACCACATTCGTTTTATTATAAAAATCTCATCGTAGAAGCGCAACCCTAGCCCTAGCGATGCCGCGTCACAGATTACTTGCAAGTAGGTGAGGCGGGTGAGCAAAGCAATCTCAACGATTTTGTAGGCTATTATAGCGTAGGTATTTTCGCTTTTGTATTGGAGTGATGTATCTGTTAGTTTCTGTAATCTGTGGTAATGCTAAATTATTCCTGAGTAACATATTTTCAAATAAAATGCAAATACATTTATTGCCAAAAAGAGAACACAGTTAATAATAAATAACATTACAATAAAATAAGATCCTCTTAGGAAAATGGAGTAGACTCAGCACTGGACTGAGTAAACTAATAAATAATAATACAATAAAATAAGATCCTCTTAGGAAAATGGAGTAGACTCAGCACTGGACTGAGTAAACTAATAAATAACATTTACAATAAAATAAGATCCTCTTAGGAAAATGGAGTAGACTCAGCACGGGACTGAGTAAACTAATAAATAACATTTACAATAAATTAAGGTCCTCTTAGGAAAATGGAGTAGACTCAGCACTGGACTGAGTAAACTAATAAATAACATTTACAATAAGATCCTCTTAGGAAAATGGAGTAGACTCAGCACTGGACTGAGTAAACTAATAAATAACATTAACAATAAAATAAGATCCTCTTAGGAAAATGGAGTAGACTCAGCACGGGACTGAGTAAACTACAGTCTACTATTATCTACATGGGAACGGGAACAAAAACGAATACCTATAAAAAAAATTAAAAAAAAAATGAATATACTTTTGTTTCCCAGGTGGTTTCTGGCGGCAGCATGTACCTGCGCGTCCCGAGCGTCCTGCAGGCCGGCAGCAAGGAGAGCTTCCTTCTTCTCCTGGACTTCGCCGAGGAGACCCTTCGCTGCACCAAGTGAGTATCTTGTATCTTCCCTGTTGAGCCCCTTGCCTCATCGGTGCAGTAAGCATTTTATATTCTCGATTTGTAAATCATTATTTTCGTAATAATGATTTACAAATTTTCATTTTTGTAATCATCATTGTAAACATTATTGTTTCGCACACGGAACTACAGTTCTGTGTGCGAAACAATAATGTTTTCAGTAATTAAGCGAAACCGAAAGCTCAATGAATATTAGTCGGTCTACCATTCGTTTTCACAATCTACAATCGCTAGCGGCTGTAGTTAAAAAAAAATATGAAAACTTGTACAGCGCCTCTAGCGGATAATTTGGTAGAGTTCGCGCAAAACTTTATGAGCTCTGTGAAGTTAGCTTAAACGACTGCTCAGTACACAGTTTTTAGGGCGTTGAGGGGAAGGAAAGATAAAAGGGGTGTGAGAGGGGCTCATTCTGTGAAACTAGAGTTGCTGCCAGCGCGATTTTTGGTGTATTTTCGTTTTATCTAGCACACATTTTACTATGCATTTATTTATTCTTCAATTATTAAAACACATATATTTAAAAATAAATTATTATATTCAATGAAGAATTAAATAACACTTAAATGCTAGAACAAATTCACCTTTACCTATCGCAAGAAGCCAATTTTTTTATATAAAATTTCTACTGTGTAGCAAGTTTGTTTATAACCTAGTTGGCAATATTGAATGAACATGTCAACATGCGGAACTTTGCATTTGCCGCAACGTTTACAGAGCTCATAAAGTTTTGCGCGAACTCTACTAAAATACGCAGTAAACTACACTACAGCGACTGTAGTTTGGGCTTCATTTACTTAGAATTTGGTACCATGAGTTACAAATCTGACAGATGTCATAGTAACGTACTATTACTACTGTAGTAACGGCAGGCGATCTAACAGCGACAACTCATGGTAGACACATTTAACTGACACTGTTAACATGTTTTGATAACCATAAAACACACCAACTTCCAACAACACGTCTATGGGTAACTACGAAACCCTACATTGCGCGTGGCTCGACACGCGACTAACCTATTTTTTTTTACTTTTTATGGTTCCTTAGTAACAAGGAACCCCTTCTAGTTTCGCTTTGGCTGGCTGTCTGTACGATAGACTATTTGTGGAACCTATAGAATGCAGTTATTACGATGTGATTTTCTTGTTGGGCGCTATAAATAAATAATGAAATTACTAATGCACCCTTTTTAATGTAACTACATTTACAGACAAGTTATTAGCAGTAAATATACTATACCGTTTTGGAAATCAAACAAACATCCACTTGATATACGAGTATTTATATAATGCTAGTGTCATGTCTAAGACTTTCTTGTTCCAACTGTTTTTGAATAAGGTATTTTTTGAGTTTGCTTCTGAAGGACTAGTTAAGTTTCTTACATTGAAGAACATCAGAATAAACTATTAAGTGTTGTAATTTGCCCACAGCTGCGTGATCTGCGTGCTGAAGTCTCGCCAGGACCGCGCCACGCTGCTGAGGACCTTCATGTTTATGGGTTTCCAGGTGTGTATGGGTTGTATCTAGTATTATGAGCCTGTACTGCCCCACTGCTGGACTGGCCTCTCATGGAGCTCCAAGTATTGATCGTGAGGTGTTTGTTGCCATACTCGCCACGCTTGGCAGGCGGGTTGGCGAGCGGTGTACGGGATGTTGATACACGGAAAGACGCTGCTGATGTATCCCTTGACATATTCTTACTCCATCCGCGGGCAAGAGGAGGGGTAACATTCTACTGCCGGCACCCCACGGCCATCAACACGACACCAACCCACGACAATCGATTTGTATTAATGTATTTCCTTAAGTTTAAAATTTCATCAAAATCCGATGAGCCGTTCAAGAGTTACCTCCGACAGAAATTGCGGACATACGCACAAACATTCAGCCAATAGCCTAGTTGCCACTAAAAACTTCGCTTCGCTCACTCGTTCGAAAATTATAAGCCTGTTTAAATTTTTAGTTATTTACAGCCTAACGAATATTTTGTTGTTCCACAGGTATTGCCTCCCGGTTCTCCGCTGATGCCGCGTGAGATCGACAATCCTGACTACATCTTCCTGCACTACACCATGCAGTAATAAGAACTCGGATCACCTCTAGATCACCCCCGAAATGGGGAGAATTCGTAGCAAGCAACACATTGCAACTTAAGGGTTATCACTGGAGCTAGCGACGGAGTAGATGAGTTAAATCTAATTGGGTTATCTTGGGTAAATAAAGTTTAAATCGGGCAAACATTTGGAATGTTCAGAGAATGGAGTCAAGTCAAGATAGTTCAGGGTAATGAGTTTAAATCATGTAACATCTTGAATGTTTTAAAGGGGTCAAGATTAAGGAGAAACTTTAGAATCACGATTGCGACAATTTTGTCGGAAATAATGACTTATGTACAATAGTTGCTTAAACAATCATCTTGTACATCATAATTGATAGTTATGTCACTTTAACGCTAAATAGTACACTTAGGACCTTACAATGTTGCTTTTACCCTTTCACCCTTAGGGGAGAGTTCTTTTTGATGTCAAAATACTTTTTAATATCAGTATTGGAGCACTTAGATATGTAATCATGCTTATAGCGCTGGGCAAGTTGCGTAGGTAGTATTAGGTTTAGTGGTATTATTGATATAAAAGTGATATTTTGAATTTCTATTGAGTGCCAACTGTTTGACCATGAACATCTTGGTAAAGGTCCACAAATGTGTGAGCGAAAGGCCCAACAGTACGTTAACAACTATTAAAGCTATGGACCGTCAATATGGTTTATATTTAGAACTCAAGTGGAAAAAAACAACTCTATGAAATTCAAGTATCTACTGCAAATTCAGCTTTGTAATTTTAACAGTTTCCTTTCGTGTCAAAACTGACTTTGCATACTAGTTATAATGTTTTTTTTCTTAACACTTGTCTTTATAATTGTATTAATCATTGTCGTCGTGGTATTCCTTTGCCCACTCCGGGTGTAGAGTGAAGTATTTTATAATTAAGTAATAATAAAAATCATAAATTCCACTCCATTTTTCGATTTCATTTACACCTTCACTATTTTCAGGTAATGGTACTTTTCTTCACTAATTTGACTAAAATATAATTGGTTTCTTTTATGAATATTGATTGCTACAAGATTTATAGATAAGGTAGAAGTAGCTTCACTAATTTGACTAAAATATAATTGGTTTCTTTTATGAATATTAACTTCTACAAGATTTATATAGCTAAGATAAGGTAGAAGTAGTTTTTTTTTGTCTAAGGGTTCTAAACATAGCTTTTATTCCATTGCGTTTCTTTTTCTGTTTTTTTTTCATGCAAATAATAATATATGGTCCAAATAACTAACCATGTCCTACAATTTCTATATCGCGGAGAGTTGTGCTGTGACACATTTTCTAAGGTGTTTGAATGATGAAGAAAGATGAGTGGCTTCGCACATATTTCTGACTAATACACAGTATTGTGAAATGAACACTTATGAGAAATATGAACCATAACGACAGATTACAGAAACTAATAACCCCCAACACACACATATTGCATGAGTTAGAATCACATTAGTTGTAAATGTTAACTATTTACATGTTAACACTAATATTGCAGAAACTTTAATTATCTAGTTACATGCACACATCTTTGTTGCAACATAGATTGTAGTTCTGTACCTATTTTGCTTAGCATTGCAATGTGTTTTGTGTGTCTATTTAAAAATTATGATTATTCACAACATATACAGTTAATGTGTGTGGGGCCAGCCCATCTCTTGATAAACGCAGAATAAATGGTCTATTGAATTTTTTATTGTCTGTTACAGTTAATGTGTGTGGGGCCAGCCCATCTCTTGATAAACGCAGAATAAGTGGTCTATTGAATTTTTAATTGTCTGTGTTGTTAATTTTGACTACCATATAAGTTCACGGTTCATTAACTTAATAGTTGTTTTTAATTTAGTTTTCACGAACGTTAACAAAACGATTATCTCCCTTTAAATGCTGATAAAATTGATCAACAGTTAGTAAGCTGTATTTTGACTTAGAGTCAGAACTACGTCAATTAAATGCTGATTAATTTAAGCAGTGTTTTTAAGTAAGGAGTTAAGATTACACAGCTTATGACATGCTTTCAGTATGTTTAATAAATATCCCGTTTCGTTTGGGACCCTTATAGCATAGTTTACTTAACAAAATAAAGATAATATCCATTACTTACCTACTACATTATTAGTTGTTTTATTTTAATTTTACCTTTATATAGGAACCTGAGTAGGGAGTTACTTGCATTTGATAAGAGTCCGGTAATCTATACTAATATAGAAAAAAGATCTGTATTTTGTTTGTATGTAATGAATAATCTCAAAAACTACTGGATCTATTTTCAAAATTATT
This sequence comes from Pasiphila rectangulata, assembly GCA_963082625.1. Taxonomy (NCBI): domain Eukaryota; kingdom Metazoa; phylum Arthropoda; class Insecta; order Lepidoptera; family Geometridae; genus Pasiphila; species Pasiphila rectangulata. The sequence continues at coordinate 27,112,746 of OY720235.1, forward strand.
TCACTAATAGAATGCTACATCATCCCTGAGTAACATCTAATTTCAATATTATAAAGCCGAAAGTTTGTATGCAGGTTTGTTACCTCTTCACGCAAAAACTACCCTACGGATTGAGCCAAAACTTTGCACAAATATACATAGATGTAGGTATGGATTAACGCTACTTTTTATCCGGGTATGACGCGTGTGCTGGCAGAAGCTAGTTGGCTATATTTTATCCCTGTATTACCACGGGAACGGGAACTACGTGGGTGAAAGTGCGGCTAGATAATTATATTTGTGTAAATGCGGCAGTTTGTTTACAAACATTCTAGACCGAAAGTGGTTGAAGTAGGTATAGGTGTGGTTTAACACCATAAACATTACAAACTGATAAAATGAAAAATAACTTTATTTCCTACAAAAAGCTTTACAAATTACATTATCTAACACTAAACCTCACTAAAATTAACATATTACATATATAATGTAGGTATTTGCATCCTGATTTGTAGCATAACAAGTTACCACATCATGAGATATGAAAATGGGCAACAGCGTTCCATGTATCAATATCCCGTACTGCGCTCGCCAACCCGCCTGCCAAGCGTGGTGAGTATAGCAACTACCCGTCATGAAGATCCATGCCTGTGTTCTGTTCAGTAGTGGACGTTTTACGTCAATGATGAAACAATAATATCACTTATTATGCGGAATGTCTAGCATTAAACTACATTTTCTGATATATCCTAAAGTAATAGCTTATATCGTCTTCGATCTGTATTTCCTGTGATACTCTGTCCTCCATGGTTAGTTGGAACTTGTTGGAGTCTATTGCTGGGAGGAAGGTGTCGCATTCGAACGACTTCTGTATCTCTGTTAGATAAATTTTGTGGCAGTTAGGGTGTTCCATTGCAGCCTGAAACAGAATTATTTATTTATTTCCACCTTTGGGATGGCTCTACCAAGTATCAACTTGAGGCTCCGGAGTCGATAGAGGCGTGCAAAAAGAATCATAGGCAAATATACATCACTCGAGTCTCGGTTACAAAGCCTATAACATCGACGTTGGGTGGCCAGCTTATCGGTATTCTATAGGATACATTTCGGGGAATGTGCTTTCGAGTTGGACAATTTGCTACCGCAAGCAACTTTTTTCTACCGTACATCCGGGGAAACCCGGCCAAGGCGCCTTAAGTACATGGTAGAAATACCATACGTACGAAACGCTTCGTTTTCACATTTTTAATGCGTACTGCGAAAATCTGGAATTCGTTGCCGGAGTCAGTATTACTCGAAAAGTACAATTTGGGTATCTTCAAATCAAGGTTAAACAGGTACTTTCTAGGCAAGCGTGTCCATATCATTGCTTAACATCAGGCAAGATGTGGTCAAACGCAAGCATATGAAATAAAAATAAATATATAAAACCAACAGTTTACGTGGGTTTAACAAGTATTTATTTTTTTATCTAGAAACATGGTTTACTAAAATGAGTTAGGTAGGTAGGTACATACAAAAAGTCGTGTAGGTCGAGTGGTATGTACCCCGACCGGACGTGCACCAATGGATTTTACTTTCATATAAAAATATGTGCACATTTAACACGTGCTTTAACGTTGAAGGAAAAAATCGCGAGGAAACCCGCGGCTTAGTCAGCTTCAGACGTTCCTGACGTGACCTGTTCTTTCCTCTTGACTAATAAGTAATAATAATAGCTGACTTTGCTGAGAGGATCGCTGGGCAACCTAATCCATCTAACAATGTCCCAGGCACTGCAGCGTACCATACAGCATGAATAACTGATGCTGTATAGATCTTCTACAAAAGGTGAAAAGGCCTTTTAGGTAGGCTCTGTAGCGCAGCTCTATTACTGTCTTGGACGATTTCGCCCACAGCGAAATATGATTTTTACTGGTAACGCATAATAATTTAACTATGGACATATTTGAGGGATATAAAGGTGTATGGGGATGTAATTGTACCACCCTTTGGTGCGCTCTCTGGTGGCTTGCATACCCAAGCAACTGGCTTACCTAATAGTCGAGACGTGTTCAACCGATGTGACCCTTTCAAGAATACTGACTAAGCCCGTAAAGGGTACTGTAGGTTGGTTACAGCACTTCCGGCTTTAGGAATCAAGGATAGATTTGACCGACGTGGGTTTGAACCCCACAGAAGAAACGAAAATTTTTGTAAGGTTTTTTGTAAGGCTTGCGAGATATCCGTGGCTGGATGAAAGTAAAAATGCGAAGGCCTAAGTTACCTTGTAAATTTCGGAGCCTCCTATGACCCACGTGGATTCTACATCGGACCTTCCCTCAATGTACTTGACTGCCTCGTCCAAACCTTGCAGTACTATCACGCCTTCTGGCACCTGAAATGAAATAGGCAACTGAAAAAACCCTGTTTAGAGAGATTGTTACACTTGAATCACCTGCGCTAACTCACCTATAGTCCAGCCACATTTGATGTAGAATCTTTGTCACCAAACTGTCAATACTTAACCTAAAAATAAATAATAAATAATAATAAATAATGCTGGACAAATCACACAGCATCATCTAGCCCCAAGCTAAGCAGAGCTTGTGTTATGGGTACTAGATGACTGATATACTTAATACTTTATACTACATAGATAGATATTTTTATTATATATAGAAAAACACCCAGAACACCCTGAACAAATATCTGCAGATATAAAAACACCTTTCTTTGTTGGTTCTAAATATATTTCTCGATTACTGGGGATTTGTGACCAAGGGAGTGGTCACAATATAAATTACTATTAACTCGATCAAAAAACCAACCCTTAGGAAGGATTTAAATTTTAAGTGTTATAGTTTGTTTACACATTCTACAACGAAGGTGGCTGGAGTATACCTAGGTGAATTAGTAGAGTCACCTAGGTGATAACGGTAGAACAATCCGTGTAGAGCAATGAGACATAACTTATAGAATGTTACCAAGTCGGAATGTGATTTTCTCTTTCATACCATGTATCATCATCATTTCAGTTGAAAGACGATCACTGCCAGACATAGGCCTCCCTCATGTATTTAATTTGTGTTCAAATTGAGAGGGTTGTTTCCGCACTTGGCAGGCAGGTAGGCATTTGCAGTATAGAGTGTTGAAGACAAGGAAAGACTGCTGCCAATCATTAACAGAATAGAAAGAAAATGTATTTAGATTACTGCATCCACAGGTAACACTTTACTGCTGGCTCCCCATGGCTACCTATATGTATAAGTAGTACTAATTCAAATTCTAGTGCGGGTTACCAGATCTGCACTGACATCCCGCATTATTATTATACATATAGGTGTATTGTGCTATGTTGTGTGACACTAAAATGACTAACCAGCCCAACTCCTTGAAGTATGCTCATTGAATTGGCCGCCGGCAGCATTCCATGAGCATCCACAACGCCTGCAAAGGATATGCAGATGTTGTGGTTGAAGGGCATAGCTCTATGAGCTCTATAGGTAGTAATAGTGATTATCAAATCTGATCTACCTTAACCTTCTCGATATTCCTCGAGAGCACAATATTGAGTCTTCCTGCCAATGGCCTGTACTTCAGGGGTATGCAGTCCCAAGTGACACGGCCCATGATGACTGCATTCACTTTAGACAGGTTGGTGACAGTGGATGTCATTGATGAGAAGTACGCCATTTCTTTCCTACAATGCAAATTGAATACATGTGAGTTTGTTGGTTAAATAAAGTGTTAAATTAAATTAAGTGTAGACCTTCTATTATAAAAAATAAATAAAATAAATAATGCTCGACAAATCACACAGCATCATCTAGCCCCAAGCTAAGCAGAGCTTGTGTTATGGGTACTAGATGACTGATATACTTAATACATTATACTACATAGATAGATATTTTTATTATATATAGAAAAACACCCAGAAAACCCTGAACAAATATCTGCAGATCGTACAGACATTTGTCCCGAGGCGGGAATCGAACCCGCAACCTCTTGCGTCGCAGGCGGACCTTCGCCCGCTGCGCCACATATCATTATATCCAGATTATACATTAAAACACATTGTAGTATTTTAGACATGTATTGCTAGGGAGCTGAATAGCAAAGTGAGGGTAGTAGACAATTGAATCATCTACCTACAAAAATCCACTTTATCTAAGCTATAAGGTAGAATAGTTTCCGTACTCTATGAAAATTACATAATAATTAATAATTAATAATGATTGCAAATGCATTAAAATAAAGACAGTAATCATTAAAAAATAAAATTTAAATATTATCTAGATAAATTATATTAAAATTAAATGAAAAGTAAATAATATAAAACACATTTAAATTATATCTAAATAGGTGAAATTAAAAATTGTAATTTTAAATTTATTATGATTATTGAATTCAGATTTAGGATTTGATTATGTCACAAATAAATAATGATTACCTTATAAATATTGTCGGCAAAGATATCAAATTGAAGGGACCCAGAATACATGTTGTACTGTCTGACTATTCTTGCAAGCGGTGCATGAAGTCCCAAATTAGACCGCAAGCCGCCTGGGTCAAACAGGTTGTACCTGTAGGCCCGGGGCAGTCTACTGGGAGCACAAAACGAGAGTTTGCATTCGCAAGCTTGCACAGAAATACTGTATCGTGCATACAACTGCGATCCACCAGCTTACACATGCTGAAGTGAGCTAGCCTTTCTTCGTATGTCAGAAGCTTCTTTCCCAGGTGACAAGAGAAAGTGAGATGCCAAAGAAAGCGTTTTTGGACACTCTCCAGGCGCTTCTTGTGGACTTCGTAGAAAGGACTCCAAGCTACACTACAGGTAGGTTGCTACACACTAGAGCATTGTACAATAGGATTTTTGTTTCAGTACACTCTTTCGAATTGCGCAACAGGAACCTCAAGCACTTGAACCCTTTCAAAGCAATATTCTCGACGTGGATGTTTAGGCTGAGTTTATTATCGATAACCACTCCCAAGTCGCGCACCTCATCGACATTCTTCAAGATAGTACCTTTAATGGAGTAACTAAGTATAACAGGCGTTTTTTATTTCTTGTGAAGAAAATCGAGAAGCATTTTGCGACATTAAGAATCATGTCGTTAACTTCACACCAGTCATCCAAACGATAAAGATCTTCTTGAAGCAATGTAATGTCGTTATCAACTATTAAAGTGCGGAATAGTTTCAAGTCGTCTGCAAAGAGGTAATGACTTGAGTTTCGGAAACAATCGCCAATGTCGTTAATAAAGATGTTAAAAAGTAGCGGGCCAAGTGAATATATATGGGGAAAAAAGTGATACATCAGGAATACACGAAGTCCGGGTTTACACAGACGGTTCTAAGACCAGTACCGGCACAGGGGCAGGTATTCACTCACATGACCTCAATATAAACATATCAATGTCCACTGGGAACAAACAGTTCCATCTTCCAATGCGAATGCGCAGCAATAACCGAAGCAGCTACAGCAATGATCAGAAGAGGCATCAACAACTGCAACATCCGTATCCTCTCTGATAGTACAGCAGTACTCCACGCTCTAAAAGCCAGTTGCTGCAGCTCCAAGCTTATACACGAATGCCACACGACCCTGGAAAAGGTCGCCATGAACAACAAAGTGACTATCCAGTGGATCAAAGGACATAGTAACTCTCTGGGGAATGACGCCGCGGACGCACTGGCTCGAAGGGGATCGGAAACGGTTACCGTAGGCCCTGAACCGCTCCTCCCTTTACCCTTCTCACAACTCCGATCCTGGATTAGGCTTCAAACCAGAGACTTACACAACACACGTTGGACAGGCTTGCCAGACTGCCGACAAGCAAGAGCAGCGCTTCCAACCCTATCACCAAGGCTCTCACGGCGCCTACTACAACTACAAAGAACGGACCTAAGGACAGTGGTGGGGACACTAACGGGCCACTGCACCCTTAACAAACACCTTTTCAACATCGGAGCCACAGACAGCCCTCTCTGCAGAGGATGTCTGAAGGAGGTCGAATCAGCTGCCCACGTAGTCCTGGAATGCGAGGGAGTAACAGCACAAAGACAACAAATCCTCAACCAACCGAGGTCACTCCGTGAAGCCTGTGAAGATCCCAGGAAGATTCTGCGCTTCTGGTCGGAGTTGGGCTGGCTATGCTAGCCAGACACCTCACGCATAATGGACCAACTTTGAGTCTAAATGCGGAAACGGAGTCTCACACACATTAACATTATTTAGCGGGCCAAGGTGAGCCCCTGAGGGACACCAGAACAGACAGGCAAAGGCTCCGATTTATACCCATTTATCACCACAATCGATTTTCTTTTATGGATCTTTAAGTACTTATCGATCATGAGAGGGTTCTTGCCATATTCACCACGCAGGCAGCTTGGCGAGCTCAGTATGATGTGTTCCATCTATCATAGAAAGATAATGCTGCCCATTGAAGATATCCTTTGGCAGATTCTTACTGCATCCATGGGCAAGAGAGGAGAGGCAACATTCTACTGCAGGCCATGGCAAGGCTGAATGTTGGTTGGAATGGGCAGACCAATCTTTGTTAAGTTATTAAGTTTGTATTTTTTAATGTATGATATTTGATGAGTATTATGGTGCTTCTTAACGGGCAATATTTTTCTGCATTATGTGGTTGTAATACAATGGCCGGCAACATTGCTAGCAATACCAGCCAGACTATGCAATATTGCAGTAATATCCTAGCAATAGTTGCTAAACATTTTAGGTGTGGCCATGTATGGCCAATATTGTTCGATAGATGGCCGGGCGATCCCTGACCGATCAATTTAACTGCAATATTGCCCAGCCATTTCTATTGTTGTTTCAGTCGCTCATTACAGAACATAGCAATTAGTCAAAGCATCAGTATTGTAATGGCATAGTGATGCTTTGACTAATTGATACATTCTGTGCTAAGTTTGTAAATATTTTTTCATCAAGACTTATTTCCAGACTTAATTGTCTAACGTTTCATGCCTATTTAGGTAAGGTTGAATCCACACTCTCTCTTTTTCTCTTTTGATTTTAAAATAATGAAAGCCGCTGCGACATGTGTGATTTCGTCTGCCATTGTTGCCGATTTGTGTAGCCCATTTAAGAGTCTGCATCTTGAGCCACCCTATAGCTGATATATCGCAACACATGGCCCAGTCATAGATTGCACAGACATCAGTGGCCGAGCAATATTTTTGTAATGGCCGGGCAATTAGTTGCCAATAGTGCAACCACAAATGTAGCCCGTTTAGAAGCAGTTATCTTAAAACACATTTAACCAGGTATTTATCATAGCATCATTGACATAAATCGTATCAATGCATTACATACTGTTTGAGGCGCAAGTTTCGGGTTGGATTTCCGTCGATTACAACAAAAAACTCAAACAGGTAGTAACAGTTAAGAACTGAGTTTTGTTCTGGGTTAGATTCATTCGTAATTTAAAAATAAATAACTTACTTCAACCTCCATGGTAATGTCCCTTTTATTCCAATGCCCATGTTTTCACAGGCCGCTGCAATAAGATTTAATTGCACGCGAGACATATTTGTTACGGCTGGAAAAGTTGCGCCCAACCGGTGTTGCGTACGATGAACTTTGCGTCCAGCTTAAATAAATAACAAAGAAAACTTGAACTCTATTGATAAATGAGCACTCTCAAGGCTGTTCGTATTCAGTAATCAGTGGTGGGTGGTTGGTAGTGAGTGATAACCAGTGATAACATTACTCGTGAAAAGAAAAGCGCGGTACAGTACAAATAATCAAAAAGTTTTGTTCACATCATAGGTTATTTTAACGTTTGTTTTCTATCCGAACAATCTACGGAGTGTCTATTTGTCAATCCAGTGTTTCCAAGTGATAAATAAATAAAAATAAGGTGTCTTTTTGATCATCATCATCATCATAACAACCGTAGGACGTCCACTGCTGGACAAAGGCCTCCCTCATTGATCTCAAGGAACTGCGGTTGGAAGTGGCCTGCATCCAACGCCGACCTGCGGTTCTTACCAAGTCGCCTGCCCATCTTGTAGGTGGACGTCCTACGCTGCGCTTGCAGGTCCGTGGCCTCCATTCGAGAACTTTACGGCCCCATCGGCCATATGTTCTGCGCGCTATATGGCCTGCCCATGGCCACTTCAACGTGCTAATCCGTCCGGCTATGTCGGTGACCCGAGTTCTCCTACGTATCTCCTCATTTCTGATTCGATCCCGTAGAGAAACCCCGAGCATAGCCCTCTCCATAGCTCGTTGAGCGACTCTAAGCTTATTCATAAGGCTAATAGTGAAGGACCACGTCTCGGTTCCATATGTTATCATATCACTGGTAACACACACTGATTGAAGACTTTCGTCTTCAGGCACTGAGGTACATATGTTGGACGAAAAGACGTTGCGAAGTTTCCCAAACGCTGCCCATCCGAATTGAATTCGACGATTGACCTCTTTCTCGAAGTTGAACCTACCTAATTGGACTGTTTGTCCTAGGTATACGTACGTGTCGACAACTTCAAGAGCCGAACTTCAACCATAACTGGGGCAGGCACGACATGGACATTCGACATAATTTTCGTCTTGTCCATGTTTATTTTAAGCCCTACCCGTTGGGAGACTCGGTTCAGGCCTTCGAGCATCGTTCTGAGCTCTTCCATCGACTTTGCCATGACCACAATATCGTCGGCAAACCGAAGGTGAGTGATGTATTCGCCATTAATATTGATGCCCAGCCCTTTCCATTCCAGGAGCTTGAAGGCATCTTCCAAAGCGGTCGTAAACAGTTTCGGAAAAATGACATCTCCTCCCTCTTTTTAAGGGAATCGCCTTCGAGCTCTGTTCTTGTACTCGGACTGACATAGTGGCGTTTTTATACAAATACTTCAACACTTCGATGGACCGCTAGTCAATACGGCATCGTTGGAGAGACTCAAGCACTGCCCATGTTTCGATTGAATCGAAGGCCACTCATAGGTTTCTCATAGTCCACAAACGCGAGACATAGCGGCAAGTTATACTCTTCGGTCTTCTGTATGACTTGCCGCAGCGTATGTATGTGGTCTATGGTACTGCAGCCTTTACGGAACCCGGCTTGTTCGGGAGGCTGGAAGTCATCAAACCTGCGTTCGAGACGGTTCGTGATGATCCTTGAAAACAGCTTATAAACATGGCTCAAAAGCGAGATGGGTCTGTAATTCTTAAGCAAGGTGTTGTCACCTTTCTTGAAGAACAGAACCACCATGCCCTCGTTCCATGCTTTTGGTGTCGTACCTTCAAGCAAGGCGGAATTAAAGAGCTTCTGAAGGACCTTAAGTACCGGTGATCCACCCGCTTTCAGTAGCTCTGAAGTGATTCCGTCCTCACCCGGCGCCTTGTCGTTCTTAAGCTGTTTGAAGGCCATCCTGATCTCGTACAGGCTGATGTCCGGGATATCTTCGGTATAATATCGGGTCAGTTTGGCTCTTGGGTCGTTGGCCGCGCTGCAAACAGGTTTAGTGACCGAATCGTAGAGCCGTCCATAGAACCTTTCGGTTTCCCTTAACACTTCTGATTTACTTGACATTATGCTGCCATCTTCCCTCTTCAGCTTCGTCATGTGGCTCTGCCCAATAGAATTATCTCTCGGGAACACTTTGGAGCCTTTATTCCGCTCTATAGTATCTTTAATACGAGCTGTATTATAGATACGGATATCGTGCCGCAAGGATTTCTATATTTTTTTATTGAGCTGGCTATGTGACTTAACATCATCGGGAGACTGCAGTCGTAATAAGCGTCGCTCAGCCATGAGGTTAAGGTTGTCATCAGAAAGTTTCTGAGGTCTTTTGGTACGGGGGGGTCTTAAAGAACTGGGACCCCACCGTATGGACGGTTTCTACGAACCTGTTATTGATCGTCCACCGATGCTTCTACTTCTAGAGAGTCAAAGCGATTTGCAAGTTCGAGTTGAAAGCTCTCGAGGTTTTGGATATGTGCGCGAGTGGGTCGGAGCGTAAACTTCATCAAACGGGACCTTTCAAGTTTAACGTTCATATTCAATGTGCCTCTAACAATTCGGTGATCACTGCTGGTTTTCACCCTGTGGATCACAGAGACATCATTGAATATTAGTTTCTTGTTGGTCAAGATGAAATCAATCTCATTTCTCGTGGAACCGTTGGGGCTCATCCAGGCCCATTTCCTGTGAGGCGGCTTCTGGAAAAAAGAATTCATCATAAAAAGTCCTTCTTTCTCCAGAAAATCGGCCAGCCTCTGTCCTCTGGGGTTCCGTTGCCCATATCCGAATTGCCCCACTCTCAACTCATCATCGCTTCTCATGCCTAGCTTTGCATTGAAGTCCCCCATAACAACAATAATATGAGTTTTGTTCGTATATATGGCTCTGCGGATGTCCTCATACATAAACTCTACTTCTTCATCTGGGTGTGACGAGGTCAGTGCATATACCTGAACGACCTTCAAGCGAATATCGCTTAGATATTCTGAGTGTCAGGTACGCAACCCTGGTCGACACACTGTCGATGGTGATAATGTGGTTGATGAGTGACTTGTGAACGAGAAACCCAACACCACCTTGGGATTGTTGGTCGCCCTCCCGGTAGTATAGTAGGTTACCAGACTTGAGGGATATCGTGTCCTCGCCCTCTCTACGGACTTCTGATAACCCCAAAATGTCCCAGTGTAATCTACGAATTTCTTCTTCCAGCTCAACAATCTTTTCGTCTGTCCTCTAAGTGCGGATGTTGTGTGTTACCAGGGCCAGTGGTCGATGTAGGGTTTGGTAGCCGATCGTCTCCCGGGGATTCTTAGCACCCCTAGCCCCGCCGTTACCGTGACTGCTACCGTAGCCAGGATTAGCGGGGCCGCCGGGGACTCGGGGCCTAGTTTTATGTTGTATTATCATAAAGGGGGGTGTTGCCATACCCGCCACGCTTAGCAGGCGGGTTGGCGAGCGCAGTATAAGGTATTGAAAACACGAAAAGATGCTGCTGCCCATCTTTCGGAGGTATCCCTTAGCAGATTCCTACTGCATCTACGGGCAAGAGAGCAGGGGTAACATTCTACTGCCGGCGCCCCACGGCAATTTCGGTAGTCTTTTTGATATTATTATGAAAATATAACAGTTTTTTCTTTACAAATAAAATCAAGTCTAGGCACGCGGCTGCGTCAAGTTCAAGCAAAGCGAACGAGCGACAACCTTAGAACAAAAAATTCTGCCATTTTTAGCGCGGGGAGAAGAAACACATACATTGAAACCATAGCTACAAACATGAAAATTGTTTGTGTCTTTATAAAAATTAAATTATTAATTAATTAATTAATTAAATAATAATTTATTAATTATTTAATTAATTTATTTAGCTAAATTATAAGATCTAATGTACACATGAACGCAATTAATGATTTGAATTTTGAATTTGAATTTAAACACAAACAGACATTATTCTCAACGCTACTAGTTTAAAATTTGGGAAAAATACGCAACGCTATGCACACAGTCATGCATGACTTACTTATACTTATGCAAATAAACTCAAAAGTGATACCAGCGTCATCATTATTCACCCTCATTTTTTTTTTATTTTGCTCAATCGATTTGGGCTTCGTTGTGGAATTACTTAAAGTAGAAACAATAAAACAATATTATTATGTTGGTGTTTATAATAAAACAAAAAAAAACCGTGTTGGCCGAGTGGTATGTACCCCCGACTTTCAATCCGAAGGTCGTGGGTTCGATACCGACCATGGACCAATGGATTTTTCTTTCTTGAAAAATGTATGTGCACACTTAACACGTGCTTTAACGGTAAGGAAACATCGTGAGGAAACCCGCGGCATAGTTAGCTTCAGATGTGAGAGGATGGTATAGGTGCTGGGCAAGCCTAATCCATCTAACAATGTCCCAGGCACTACAGCGTCCCGTACAGCATGATTACCAGTTGCTGACGCTGTATAAATCATCTATTATAGATGCAAAGGCCTTACTATAATAAAACAATTTTAAATCTTAAATAGTCGTGACATTGCTACATTTTACAAGCTTTTATTTAGCTTGCCCTGTATGTAACTATGTTTGTTCGCGGAATCTTGCAATTCAATTTTGAAGCAGATATCTTCAACCTGAGCTGAAATTTTGTATACATGTTTACTTTGGATGACAATGCATGGTCAGCTATGTGACGTCACTCTGAATACAACATGGCGGAACACGCAAGATGGCGGACTACTTATTTTTAATGTACTTCTATACATACATACTTACATACAGGGCAAGCGAAATAAAAGCTTGTACCTAATGAATCCATTTACGAGATATTATATCAATCATATCGCGTATTCTTGTTTGTCATCAGACTTGACGAACACGAATAAAAATAAGAAAAAAAGCATTTTTAACTGAAGGATGTATTATTATATACAATTATGTGTATGTACCTATTATTACGAATTACAAAGCTCCGAAAAAATAATAACATGCAATCAATGAGCATTTTTATTTCCCTAAATCGTGTAAGAAGTGGGAATGAATTATACTGGTAACATTATTTCTCAAAATTACAATAGTCATAGGGATTGATAAGTATCGATAATCAAAGGTCGATATTCTGTTTAACAGATTAAAGACATCGATTGTTACATACTTATTGCAACAAAATAAAATAACCAGAGTTACGAAAAGGTTTATAACCAGTAGGACCTACATACTTTTAACATAAAAAAACAAACAGTATTATTCTTTAAATTAATCTCAATAAAATTTCTAATTTTGTAGGTACCTACTTGAAATGTAAAACTGAAATCGATTTGTTATGGCTATTGCAGGTTTTAAGTTTAACCAGCATTGGTACGGGGGTACCAGAAAAGGGGGCGAAGGTTTCCAAAAAATGCCATTTTTGACCTTTGGTGACCTTTTGAGGTCACAATAACTCCGGTCCCTGTGATCCTAGGGTCACCAAAACCAATCAGTACCCTTCTCTCATTAAGACAGTGCTAACAAAAAAGGTTTCATGTAAATCGGTCAACGCGTTCGGTTATAATCGTGTCATGCACAGACAGACAGACAGACAGCGCTATGCATAATAGGGGGCTTCGCCCCCAAAAATAGTAAATTAGTTTGCAAGTATAAAACAGAAATTATTATTACAGAATCCTGAGCGGAGCAAGGGATACAACATCCCAGATGAATATTTGTTCTGTAAATCAAATAATTAACGCATAACATGTTACCTGCTGTGAGCCTGCTAAGGGATGCTCAGTAAGATGGGCAGCAGCGTCTTTCCGTGTATCAACATCCCGCCTGCTAAGCGTGGTAAGTATGGCAACTATATGGACATTCATACGGGAGGCCTGTGTTCAGTAATGGACGTTTTACGGCTGAAATGATGATTATCAAAATGATATAACATCTCTCTTAAATCAGCCGAAAAGTATTTGCAAGCGTAGGATCACTACGTAGACTGCGTAACTTCCTTCCTATTGCCACTAGAATTTCTCTGGCTCAATCTCTTCTTCTCCCTATCCTTGATTACGGCGATGCGTCTTTCCTAGATCTGACGGAGCAACAATTGGACAAGCTTGAGCGCCTGCAAAACGACGGAATACGGTTCATATTTGGCTTACGCAAGTATGACTATGTTTCGGAGTTTCGCAGGAAGCTAAGTTGGCTACCAATACGGCTTCGTCGGAACTCCCATATCCTATTTCTATTGTACAATATTCTTTTTACTCCTTCTTCTCCTTCCTATCTAAAGGAACGATTCAAATTTCTTCATCTTTCCCACTCTCTATCTCTTCGTTCTTCTGATACTCTTCTGCTCGTGACACCTATGCATAACTCGTCGTACTACCACAATTCCTTTTCTGTCAAGGCTGTTAACCTGCATCTATCAGGAACGCATTGCCTGTATCTATAAGGCGTGCTCCATCCCTTCCAATCTTCAAATCTATAGTTAAGGAACACTATTTGTCCTGTTGTCACTAGCTGCTTGATTCATTGACACTTTATTTATATATTTATTATTAACATGTAAGTATATATGTCCATACGTTATCTTTGATACTCATGTTATGTATTTTGTATGTATAATATGTTATGTACTTATAATGTATATTATGTATGGTATATAATTATGAAATTAGTTTAACCTACATGTACACCATTATAACCCCTTGTCATATATTACAATCCAATCCATCCTAAGGTTGCCTGGTAGAGATCGCTCTTTAGCGATAAGGCCGCCAATTGTCACTTTGTTTTTCAGTGTTTCTTGTTATTATGTTTAGTTTTAAGGTGTGCAATAAAGTATTTTCTATCTATCTATCTATAACCAAATGCAGTAACAGGATATACTGCTTAAATCATTCAAAATAATTTAGCATACTTTGCTAAATGTTATGCATTGGCCTTCAGAAAGTATGATTTGGTGAAGTGGAACTGATGTGATAAAAAAGACCACAGATGGCCATAGAAACATTTCAATATTAAAAAAAAATCAGGTGGCGATATCGAGGGATGTGTTGGCGATATTGAGAGAATTGAGTATATATGTGTAGGTATGATATATATTTTTTGTTATACATATATACCTATGTAACAAAAAAATCACACAGCATCATCTAGCCCCAAGCTAAGCAGATCTTAGGTTATGACTGGTATACTTAATACGTTATAGTACATCGATAGATATTTTTTATTATAATAAAAACATCCAGAACACCCTAAACAAATATCTGCAGATCATACAGACATTTATGCCGAGGCGGAAATCGAATCCTCAACCTCATGCGTCGCAGGCAGACCTTCGCCCGCTGCGCCACAGAGGTCGTCAAATAAAAGTCCTACAAATTCCACTTGTACAAATAAGTTATTCATGGTCAAACGTCAAAATTATCGTGTTTTTTCATTCTCGTAAACGGTAAATTTAATAACAAAAATATGTGTCACAAAATTGTAGCTCATGTATTATGGAACACAATAATGTCACTATTTCAGAAATATCGCAATTCGAAATGTCGGAGAAAAATAATTACTCATAATAAGAACAAATGTGCTCCACCTCTGAAGTTTTTGGGTGTTTTTTCGGCAGGTGGAATACATCTATTTTTAGTATTTCTCTTAGCGGGAAAACCGTTTAGAACATGATTTATTTATTTACTTTTTAAGATACAATTACATTAATGTATAGGTATTTTACATGAGCTACAATTGTGTATGGCTTTATTCCTTTGATATAAATTATCGTTAAAGAGAGATATGCAAGAAAACTGACACAAGATCTTAAAAAACTATTAAGCACACGTGACTTTTTAAATTTTAACGTATTGATTTTCTACCCAACATCTGTACCAATTTACGCGATTAATACCCGATAATCCAATAAACTACATAGTTGTGATCACTAAGGTAGAGTTCGCGCAAAACTTCTTGAGCTCTGTGAACATTGCGGCAAATGCAAATTTGCGCATCTTCACATGTTCATTCAATATTGCCAACTAGGTTATAAATAATCTTGCCACATAGTAGAAATTTTGTATTAAAAAATTGGCTTCTTGCGATAGGTAAAGGTGAATTTGTTCTAGCATTTAAGTTTTTATTAATCCTTAATTTAATATAATAATTGTTTTTTAAATATGTTTGTTTTAATAATTGAAAAATAAATAAATGCATAGTAAAATGTGTGCTAGATAAAACGAAAATACACCAAAACTCGCGCTGGCAACCCTAGTTTCAATGACTGAGCCCCTCTCGCACCCCTTTTATCATTCCTTCCCCTCAACGCCCTAAAAACTGTGTACTGCGCAGTCACTGAAGCTAACTTCACAGAGCTCAAGAAGTTTTGCGCGAACTATATAACTAATTAATACGTAACAACTTAGTTTCATCGATATCGATGGAAAGCATTTCGAAATGAATGAATGAATGATTATAACTTTATTGTACACCATAAAATAAAAGAAATAATAGTAGAGGATAAGATACTTACCTAAATGCACAGTGGGCGGCCTTATCATGAAGTGATTATAGGAAAAATCTCATCCCTTAAACTAGTCTCGGTACACTGATGCCCCCTTTTCATTCATATGGTATAAAATTACGTTGATATGATTGATTCCAAGTATGAACGTCCATAATGATTCAAAAGGATTCAAAATAGAAGTAGAAGATTTTGTATTGTTTTCTTTAAGGATTTTAGTAGTCTCGTTGGGTGTGCATATTATCTCGTGTAAATATTTTGTGACGTAGGTCACAAAATAATATGCGTAGGTTTTGTTATGTTACACAATTAAAAACTGATTGGTTTGAAAATAAGGTTGAAAATGTTACAGAGATACAATGACATGCGATTCGATTTCTTTAATACAATCGAATATTTTTTATTCAATGTTCTCGATCTCAAATAACGTAAAACATTTATAAATCTACGAAATTTGTTATTCATCATCATCATTTCAGCCGTAAAACTTAGTTTCTGTAATCTGTGATAAAACGTCCACTAATGAACTAAGGCCTCCCTCATGGATCTGCATGAGGGGTAGTTGCCATACTCACCACGCTTGGCAGGCGGGTTGGTGAGCGCAGTACGGGATGTTGATATACGGAAAGACGATGCTGCCCATCTTCCGGAGGTGTCCCTCAGCAGGCTCTTACTGCACCCACGGGTAGGAGGGGAGGGGTAACATTCTACTGCCGGCACCCAGAGGCCCAATTTGTTATTATTTTAACAAAATTATACTCACCGGTGAAATGTTATTCCATCTTTTTGTAGATTCGATGTACTTATTGGATTTCTTTTTGCATCCGCTAACAGCACAAACAGGCATTTTCCCAAAAGCTTATCATACTTATCACACTGCAAAAGCGATTCTGTGACTAGTGGGAAATCTATTAGTGAATTAGTTATTATAAACCGATAGATTTTTGGCAAATAGGATTGACAGAGGGGAAGGTCCGTCGGTGAGTAATTCATAATAACTTGTCTAAGTTTTGCATGCGCTAGTACCTGTGCTAGTACTTCCGTCTGAGCCTACAGGAAAATGGGCGGCCCGACTTCATCGCATTGAACGACGCGCAGATTCATTTCGTTCATTTCAGTCGCTCACATTGTCCGTCAAGTCACTTCATTCACGCCTTTCCGCTTTCCTTTCATTCAGTCCGTCGTTGAAAACGGTTACAGGCGCACGCACGTACTTAGCGTTCTCCATGAAAATGCCTCGCAATTTTCCATGCAACAAATAATAAAATATACTATCTGTGGTTTGTTTGTGGGAATTATGTGAAGTGTTTGTTGTTATGTTTCGTTATGAAATAATAATATGATTTTGTTCCGTACGAATGTGAAATTCTTGTGAGCTGAAATGGAATGTAAAGTTTGAATTTGGAAGCTTCGTCGGTAAGTACTTAGCTTTAGGTATTTTACTGAAATACCTACTCGGTATTCGTTTTTGCCCCCGGCTTCGCTTAAATGCCGGCTAGGTACCTAGGTATTGTATGTAAGAGCTATTTGCCAAAACTGGTAAATTGTTTTTGTAGGTACCTATCGGTATCGAGGTCCCTTACTCTTAATAATTGAATCAATAAGGTAATAATTAAATGTGTTTTCTTTTGTAAATTGACATTTCGACGCAGCTTTTTGCTCTCATGAATAAACACTATGTATGGAAGAAATTCAGAAATTTATTCATTTATTTCCATAGTTTGCATTTATGTGTTCAGGGTACCTATTCTGGATGTTTTTCTATGTTTAATAAAAATATCTATCTGTGTAGTATATTGTATTAAGTATACAGTCATCTAGTACCCATAACACAAGCTCTGTTTAGCTTGGGGCTAGATGATTCTGTGTGAATTGTTTATCATTAATATTTATTTATAGGTACCTACGGTGCAAAGAAAGTGGTCTACCAGTTTTGACAAGTTTCTGTAAGATCCAATTATAGCTAGGGTTGACTTTTCCAACTGAGTGTATGAGATGCAATGCAAAATCGACCTTGTTGTTTCATGACATTCAAATTAATGTCAGCCGTAGGGTGGTAGACCACATTTTTGGCCGACAAATTGTATTGCAGAACGCGTCTCCAGTAGTATCAACTAGCGGGAAAGGTTAACTATAAAATATAAATAAAGGGGAACAGACCGACCTGGTCTCTGTACATGCCTACGTATACATATAAATAAAATATCACGATTCATATGAAATCCCAACGGGACAATAATACAAGCGACCGCCCCTGGCGTAGTCAATTCGACCGTAATACGCCCACTACGGAACACGGCCTCCCTCAGGGATCTCCATGAGGGCCAGTTGCCTTAAAGCTGTATTACACTACACGGTATTCAGGGCCCAGTAGTTAGGGCGATTAGGGAGCTTGCCGGCGGTCGCCCTAGTTAGGGTCCCTTACGCTCTAACTCTTATTACACCACTCTTAGTTAGGGGTGGTTAGGGTAAGGGTCCCTGAATACCGTGTAATGTAATACAGGCTATACTCACCACGCTGCTGCCCATTTTCCGGAGGCGGTAT
Organism: Pasiphila rectangulata; assembly: GCA_963082625.1. Classification (NCBI taxonomy): domain Eukaryota; kingdom Metazoa; phylum Arthropoda; class Insecta; order Lepidoptera; family Geometridae; genus Pasiphila; species Pasiphila rectangulata. Next base: position 27,131,233 of record OY720235.1, read on the forward strand.
CCTTTGGCAGATTCTTACTGCGTCGAGGGAGGAGGGGCAACATTCTTCTCGTATAAAACTCTTCCAGCCGTAGACATCCACTGCTGAACAGGCCTCTCTCATGGACCAAGTACCGATCATGGGGGGGTTTATGCCATACCACACTTGGCAGGCGGGTTGGCGAGCGCAGTACGGGATGTTATACACGGAAAGACGCTGCTGCTTCTGATCTTCCGGAGGCAGTATCCCTTGGCAGATTCTTATTGCGAGAGGGTCCTCCCTCGGAGGGTCAACATTCTCTAACGGCAATTCAGAAGTCTTATAGCAAATAGTCTAATCAATACATAGTATACTAGTAAAACAAAATCGGTTCCCGCTGTCGGTCTGTCCCTATGTTTGCTTAGATCTTTAAAACTACGCAACGGATTTTGATGCGAGTTTTTTTAATAGATACTTAGAGTGATTCAAGAGGAACGTTTTTATGTACATGCATAGTGTAGGAGAGAAACACTGATAAATTTAGAGGTTTCTAATGTGAGGTCGTATATAAACGCATTTCTTAGCGCTCACATTGCAAACGCTGGCTGAACCCTATGAGATAGATCAAAATAATGTATATAAAACCAAATATTATTAAAAAAATAATGTACTACAGTATTGTACCTACACCTTAAAAAGGTCTGCAAGAAAGTCCGCGATGGTATATTCCGTAGTATATTAGTATTAGCATTGCACCCGTGCGAAGCCGGGGCGGGTCGCTAGTTACCTATAAGTAAGGCTGGCAATATACGTCAGATTTTTTCAACCGACAGTCCGACCCGATTGTCTGATCAGACTGCCTGAAGGCACTCGGGCCATACTTTTGTTTGATCATCAAATACACATCCGATCCGACAGTCGGATCGGACGTCCGAGTCGGAAACAGCGCCAAGGCGTTTACGATTTCATTTCCGGTCCGATTGTCTGAAGGTGCGGTTGCATACTTTTGTACAGAGACCAAAATAATAGACGTCTGATTCCTCCTTCCGACTTGCCAGTTGACTCTAGCGTAACACTATTATACTACTTTATTTCTATAATATTTCTAAAAGTGAAGACTTGTTATTAGCCGTTTGATTCTAGATTACTTATATATATTATGTTTGATTTGTGCTATTAGTCTTCCTAAAATAAATAAATAAATAAATAAACACTGAATCGCATCGTTGTGGTTCGGGCGATGCAGATGGCGGAAAATTACGACATCGAATGTTATATTATTTATTATGTTATATTTTAAGCAATACTCTGGACCAGGAAGGTTCTTCAGTAAGTAATAGAACAAAAGCACACTAAAAATTATGAAAATAAAAAGGATGTAACTACTCAAATATTAAAACTCATAAAAGAAATGAAGAAACTGTTGATCATGAGGACGACGATGATAAAATACTTACTGAGCTTTCGCACTGAACCGAAGGCAATGACAAGAACTCAAAAAATTGATTTTAAAATCGGAATGTTGCAATTACTACGTAAAGTTACTGATCCGCAACATGGCCGCAATACACAATCTTCGTGTTCATCAAGACCAGCCCTAGCCCAATTTCAAACTTCACTTCCTATTCTTCTGTCCGTCGGATAATAAATGCACCAAGTACTGCTTCTTACTCTCAAAATATAAATACTGTGCGCACTACAGGATCCGTTCCACTGTTTTTAGTGCCGACGGTGCAACAAGAAAACCCTCAAAATCAAATTGGAGTATCCCACCTTCCAAGTACTTTAACTATGAACGCAACAGGAACTGTTCCACTGACCTCCGTAACCTCGCATCACACAACAACTATAGTCACCATTACATGAAAACGATGAAGAGTATATGGATGATGATGTTTCCATGCATCTCAAATTCCAAAACCAAGACTGTCTGTAATAACTAATGTGTTAACTTTTTGAATTTAATTTCAATAAATACATACTTAATTGCCATATACCCATATTAGATAGCTATCATGAAGGCTATTCGGACAGAAAAATACTTAAAATTCAAAAATTGTAACTATATTTCATACACATACCTGCTAGAGGTTTGTGTTTGTTTAATTATATCTGCCAGAATCGTCTTCATTATTAGTTACTTTTTATTGTTTTCTTTTATAAAGTAATAACCAACCTTTCTTCAGCAGGAATAGCCAGTGTTATTGAAGTATCTCGTTTTCTTAATCTTTCTTTTAAGTTCAAAAGTTCGTTATAAGAGATTATACTCATTCTATAAAAATCAATAAACTTTTCAGTGTATCTCAGTAACTTTGGATGTTTTATTTGGAAATGACTCTCGGTAAATCTGTCTTGTAAGATTGATTGGGTGAATCCAATGGCGACGTTTTTTCTTCTTTCGCGCTAACACGAGCAAATATGCAATAAGTAACAGTAAATCGTCATCCATCTTTTATTTCGCTCCGTATGCAGTGGAAGCATTCGGGATGAAAGCTCGAGAACGACTGAGCTCAGAAAAAATCTGACGCGGTTATCGGATGTGTATCGAGTAAATACGATCAGATAGTCTGATCAGATCACACAATCGGAAACATAATCTGACGTATGTTGCCAGCCTATAAGGCCTTTGGCAGCAACTGGTAATCATGCTGTACGGGACGCTGCAGTGCCTGGGACATTGTTAGATGGATTAGGCTTGCCCAGCACCTACACCATCCTCTCAGCTTAGTCAGCTATTAGTCAGAGGAAAGAACAGGTCTATACGTCTGAAGCTAACTAAGCCGCGGGTTTCCTCACGAAGTTTCCACCGTTAAAGTACGTGTTAAGTGTGCATACATTTTTCAAGGAAGAAATATCCATTGGCCGGTGTCGAACCCATTTTAATCCATCGAAATAATTCAATGTTGTACAGCACTTACGGCCCTTTCCGAGCGACTTTGATTCGGGACACTTTGTTTCAACATTAGAATACATTACTTGATGACGAGGGTCTGATGAAGCCGAGAGATGGGTAGTGGATATCCTTAAAAGCTATATACTGAGTGGGAGTTGGAGAAACCCTTCGATTTAAGCTCATTTATATTCTGGCGCTGAGGCTAGTTAACTACTCGTATCATCATTTTAGCCGTAAAACGACCACGATTGAACACAGGCCTCCCTCATGGATCTCCATGAGGTGTAGTTGCTGTACTCACCACGCTTTGCTGGCGGGTTGGCGAGCGCAGTACGGGATGTTGATACACGAAAAGCCGCTGCTGTCCATCTTCCGGAGGCATATTATTATTAGTATTTTTTGAGTGCAGCGACCGAATCGACGCCAAGGTAATTTGCCAAATTCATAGTAAAATGTTTTATTGAACTGTAAAGCGTGAAGTTGTTGCAAAACATTAACTAGCATATTCAGGTGTGCGTTTATCAGCGTTCTAAATAGAGATCCAACTAAACAAATACCTACTTATCTTACGAGCGCGGCTTGTACGCATTCTGTTGAAAAAGTAGTCTTATAAAATCTCATTGTATGTATGTAGGTATTCTTAACCGACTTCAAAAGGAGGTGTTTCTCGGTTCGTCTGTATTTTTTAGCCTTTGTCCAAGCACTGGATTCGGAAGTGTCGACGATATAACGAGCGTGGTGTTCATTTTATATTTTTTTAGCTACAGACAAAATTGATAATACATTTCGCACAGCGCCATCTAGCCTCAATGAGCTTGCAAAATGTTGGCTCTCTTCTCTTGCCCGTAGATGCAGTAGGAATCTATCCCTTGGCAAGAGAAGGCAACATTCTCCTGCTCCCCATGGCTATTGTTACTATAACTACATAACAATAGCTAATAGATACGGTCTGTCAATGGAGCCGTAATAATAAAATGGGATTTAATACCCTTAAATGTACAATGTTGGCCTTTGGGCGAAGGAAGCGGCCAGTGTCCTTTGATTACATGATCCAGGGAAACCTAGTCCCTAGGACAACAGTGATAAAGGATTTGGGGGTAACTTTTGACCAACGGCTCACGTTTCATGACCATATCTCCATTATTGCCAAGCAGTCCTACCAGAGACTTGGCTTTGTACTTAGAAACGCCCGAGACTTTCGCAGTGATGGTGTTGTTCGGCTTTTGTTTGGGGCCCTAGTGAGGACCAAGCAAGTTGCTGCGTCTGGAACCCCTTCGAAAGTACGTACGCTCTACTTACTGGAGAAGGTTCAAAAGGCGTTTCTTAGGTTTATGTACAAACGAATTTTTGGTTTTTATCCCTATATGTACCCAACCAAGTTTCTGCTAGGCTGTCTTGGCTACAACTCCCTACAAACTAGGAGAGCGTACGACCAGACTGCAACACTGTGCAAAGTGTTTCGCGGAAGGATTGATGCCCCTGATCTACATAATCTATTATTTCTTCTCCATCTTCCAACTAATTATCTTCGGAGTAGAAGTCATAGACTTTTTTCTGTGCCCTATAGCCGAACCGTAGCCCGCGGCAATTCTCCTCTGCCTCGCACCCTCGCAGCCCTGAACAGACTTCTTGACCATAACCCTGACTGTGATATTTTTGCTGATGAGTGGAAGAAGATTATGTTGGTATGCGTTTTGCAAGGTTTTGGGAGATTGAGGAATGAATGTGTGATTGAATCTATACTTGTTTTATTATTTCGGAATTTCACTAATTTATTCTATTTTTATTCTATTCTAGTTAATTAGTCTAATTGATTTATGTAAGTCGTGCTAATTAATTAATAAAATAAATAAATAACTAAACCATTAAATTCAAAGTCAAAGTCAATAAGTGTTTATTTAATAGAGCAAAAAGCCACATAGAATAGTCAGTTTACAAAAGAAGAACAAAACACATTCAAATTAAATAAAGTACATAATTGAATTCGTTCGCTTCAGATACTTAACTTTTTTTTCCAAGTGAGGGAAAGAAGCGAACAAGAAACCTCACTCTTTCACTTCTATTATGTCTTATGTCTTCTATCTTGTCTGTTCTTGTGTTCTATTATGTCTTAATATTATGCTTAATTTAATGTCCGCAAGGAAATTTTATGGTTTGGTAATTGCAAGATGACTTCATTTCTTATCGTGGCTGAACCGAGCAACACTCGGCCGAGGGTCAATATCATTCAAATAATCATCTATGGAGTAATAAGGTTTTTCTATGAGATTTTGTTTTATAAAAAGCTTAACCTATGAATCGATAGTTCGGTCGCCTCAGATGGAAGCTTATTAATATAGAAACGCACACAGTTTCCCATAAGTGATTTGTTTACTTTTTGGAGCCTGTGCAATTTATTTTTGTTTCTTGTATTTATGCTTCACTTGTCATCACATCTATTGATCAAATTAGTTATATTTTTGTGTGCGTACAGTAAGTTTTCATAAATAAATTGCGATAAATCACCCTTTTTTGTAGGACAAAGATTGTCTGTATATCGGCCGCCCATATGACATCACACTATGGAAGTAGCTAAAATAAACCACTTAAACCTACCACCTATGTAGAATAACCAAGGACAAATCCAAGAACTGGACTCATAACTACTCATAAGTGACGACGATATAACGAGCGTGGTGTTAATTTCTTCTCATCGGGGTTTTTTAAACAGCTACAGGCAAAATTAACAATACATTTCGCACAGCGCCATGTAGCCCCAATGTGCTTGCAAAATGTTGCCTCTCCTCTCATGCCCGTAGTTGCAGTAGGAATCTGTCCCTTGGCAAGAGAGGGCAACATTCTCCTGCCCCCCACGGCTATAGTTACTATCCCACTAATATTATAAAGTCGAAAGTTTGTTTGGATGGAGCTTTGTTACCTCTTCACGCAAAAACTAGGCTACGGATTGAGCTGGAACTTTGCACACGTATTGATGTTGACCAGGATTAACACATAGGATACTTTTTATTCGGGTACAACGCATGCGAAGCGGCGGGCAGAAGCTAGTACCTAACTACATTATAAACAATTTAAATTAGTCGTCTAGTCCAGCCTATTTAATTTACCAGATAGCTCTGGTACGTTAGTTTACCTATTTATCGATCAATTCACCCGTAAAACGTCCACTACTGAACTCTCCCTCATGGATCTCCATGAGGGGTAGTTGCCATAATCACCACGCTTGGCAGGCGGGTTGGCGAGCGCAGTGCGGGATGTTGATACACGGAAAAACGCTGCTGCCCATCTTCCGGAGGTATCCCTTAGCAGGCTGTTACTGCATCCGCGGGCATGAAAGGAGGGTTAACATTCTACTGCCGGCACCCCACGGCATAGTTTACCTATTACAATAATAATAATCCTCCTTAACGTTTATGGTGGCGGCTACATTATTTCTGCTTCTTCTTTTCTCTTCTTCTTAGCCACCTTTAACCCTATGGGTTTAGGGCCTCCTTCATGTAATGCCATTTCTTCGGTCTTCGGTCATTTCCATTTCACTCCAGCTGTTCTTTTGACGTCATCGTATATCTGCTTGAGTGTGATATAAATAGTTTATTTACAAAATACAGAGTAGTTAATTTCTTTAACTTAAATACCCTGTACTAATATTTTAAGGCTAGAGAGTTTGTTTGCTTGAATGCGCTAATCTCAGGAACTGGTCCGATTTGAAAAATTATTTCAGTGTTAGATAGCCGTTAGTTTTAGTTAATTTATCGAGTAAGGCTATATCACGCTAAGACTAATAGGAGCGGTGCACCAATGAATAATGTTTCAAAATCGTTTTTTTTTCTTTTGAGTGCTTCCGCTGCGTGCGCTGCGAAAACGGTTAAAGTTTCGTAAAAAACAGTATGACAGAATTTTTCTCCCTTAAACGATCTAAAAAAACTCCGCGACAGCGTATATCTATCTTTTAAGGTTGGCTCACTAATAACCTTTTTATGCTAACCAAATTTGTTCTAATATAATGCATTAGGTATTTGCGAAGATGTTTTTATAAACATTATAGTAATCCGATAAGGATTACTATAATAAATAAATACGTTATTCATTACAAGTATTTAATTTGAAACATAATTGGCTTATCATAATTTGAGTTCAATGAATATCTTAGGAGATATCGCAGTTTTAAAATAACGTCGCAGCAAAATAATGTCACAGATAATGTTCAAGTAGATATTACGCGCGCTTACGGAACGGTTGTGCTCAACGAACTACTTTTTAAATTTGTTTTTCCAACATAATATCATCGTATAATCTGTGGTATAATACTTTTTAGATGAATAAGTTAGTGATAAGTTTTGAAGAAGAAGAAAAACATTTATTTACCACATGCACGATACAAAAAATGATAATGACAAAATATAAACAAAGAACAGTCGTATGTATTATACTACTAATTATATAAAAGTGAAAGTAAGAATGTATGTACATATGTATATTCCCTTTTTACGTCAAATCCGCAGAACCGATTTGGATGACTTAGAGACTCTAATCTTGGTCTCATCTACTCTAAGTTAGAGTAGATGAGACCAAGACGGGCATAGGCTACTTTTCGTTGCGTAAATTAGTAGTTGTAGGGTAGTTGTAAGCAGTGGTTGTAGTAGGTGCGATACGTAGTTCGCCGGGACACCTAGTCTTACAACAAATAAATGCATTTGATATCCCCTTGTAAGTAATAATACCTGTATTAGGGGATCTCGCTCTTCCCTAATTATATTTTTAATTAAGTTAGAGAAATTCCCTTAGCTATGAAGTAGCTCCACGTTTAATGGCTGAAATGATGATATACCATTACCCCCTGTACGCCTAAAGTGGGCCAGCATACGCCATTGTGGAGCCTTTAGATATAAGGATGCTGAGAAGAGAACGATTTATCTATCATTATAATGTAGAAGTGGTATTTACATCGGCCGACCTCGACTTGTTAACGAGCAATGATAAGATAGTAAAGACAAATGATGTACTTACCTACTATGTTTGTTATGTTACTAAACATACTAAGTCCGCAGCTTTGCTTCCTATTACTAAATAAATAATAATATCACCGAATTACCGAATTGAAATTATCGTGGCTAGACATCGTTAGGTCAGGTTTCTTGTTCGCTTCTTTCCCTCACTTGGAAAAAAAGGTATCTGAAGCGAACGAATCCAATTATGTGCGGGAAATTAATCAGTTCAATTAAAATGTGTCTCGTTCTTCTTTTGTAAATTGACTATTCTAAGTAGCGTTTTGCTCTATTTTGATGGCCCACGTAAAATCTGGCCCGAAAATTTTATATTTAAGCCCCTCAGTGTTCCCCATCATGAAAGGCCAAAATACATTTTGTTTGTTACGTCATCATCATCGTCTCCGCCGTAGGACGTCCACTGCTGGACATAGGCCTCCATCATGGATCTCCAAGCACTGATCATTAGGGGCTATAGCCATACTCACCACGTTTAGCAGGCGAGTTGGCGAGCGTAATGGATGCTTGTATATGGAAAGACGCTGCTGCCCATCTTCCAGATTCTCACTGCATCCACGGGTAATAGCAGGAATCTTCTGCCGCACTCTGGTACCGATTTAAGAAATCTGGGACATAGAGGTCGAAGTCCGAATTTTTATTAGATTTTTTTTAAACTAAGGTCTTTGGGTGATTCTAAACCTTTTTTATAGAATACATTTTTGTGACACACTTACGGCTAGTTTCCATGAAAAAAAAATGTTGCGTTTTCTTGTATGGAGAATTTTTTTTATTTTTATTTTATTTCGTTAACTGTCAGATATTATAACAAGCATTGGTACAGGGGTATCAGAAAAGGGGGCGAAGGTTTCCGAAAATTGCCATTTTTGACCTTTTTTGACCTTTTCAGGTCACAATAACTCCGGTCTCTGTGACCTAGGGTCACCAAAATCAATCAGTTTCCACCTTCTCTCATTAAGACAGTGCTAACAAAATAGGTTTCATGTTAATCGGTCAACGCGTTCGGTTGTAACCGTGTCATGCACAGACAGACAGAAAGACAGCGCTATACATAATAGAAACCTAGTAGAAATTATAGAAGGCCTAATACATTTCAATTTCTTCAAAAACATCTACCTCTACTTTCTATCTCTGCCGGTTTGAAAACGGCAGGCGTTAAATTTTTACTTATGTTTATTACGTGGGTAAATTAATTCCATCGATTAGAAATTACATAATAACTAGGTCACAGGGACCGGAGTTATTGTGACCTCAAAAGGTCACCAATGTTCAAAAATGGCATTTTTCGGAAACCTTCTCCCCCTTTTCTGGTACCCCCGTACCAATGCTTGTTCAGTTTATTCGTTACAAACATACAAAATACAAATCTTTCCTCATGATACTATCTCTCATCTCTCAATATTATAAAGAGGAAAGATTTGTATTTTGTATGTTTGTAACGAATAAACTCAAAAACTACTGGACTGATTTTCAAAATTCTTTCACCAATAGAAATCTACATTATCCCTGAGTAACATAGACTAATATTTTATCCTCATATTCCCACGGGAAAGGGAACTACGTGGGTAAAACCGCGGAGTGCAGCTAGTTAAGAATAAGAAAAGATTAACCAACTCCAAGGAAAGAGGTTAACGCTATACGATTACAATTAGCATTGACGTCACAGCTTTGTACGCTCCGACATTGTAGAGCGTAATAATTAAATTTAGTTTTAGTGTTAGTAAATTGTAACTGGAGTTTTTACGGCTGTTCGCCTGCGCTGTTGTTTATGAGTTGTGTAATTGTGGAGTCTGTAACGGCTAAACGTGCGAGACGAGGGGAGATAGGGGTTTGGTTTGTATTTCTAGTATTAAATTGAAAGAAAGAAGAATTTATTGTCTAATTAATTCTTCTTTCTCGTGTCTACACACAAAATATAAAAAACAACAATAATAAAAGGTTGGACTTATTTCTAATTTTAATCTATTTCTTATTATAATTTAAATCTTAGAGAAAAAAGCAACGCTTATTGTCTCACAAATTCACAATTACAAATGAATACCAGTTGTAGTTGTGCCGTGGGGCGCCGGCAGTAGAATGTTGCCTCTCCTCTCTTACCCATGGATGCAGTAAGAATCTGCTAAGGGATACCTCCGGAAGATGGGCAGCAGCATCTTTCCGTGTTTTTTTTTTTTTTCACTACCCTATACTGCGCTCGCCAACCCGCCTGCCAAGCGTGGCGAGTATGGCATCAACCCCCTCATGACAACACAACAAAAAACCAGGCCCCGAGTCCCCGGCGGCCCCGCTAATCCTGGCTACGGTAGCAGTCACGGTAACGGCGGGGCTAGGGGTGCTAAGAATCCCCGGGAGACGATCGGCTACCAACCCCTACGACGACCACTGGCCCTGGTAACACACAACATCCGCACTTTGAGGACAGACGATAAGATTGTTGAGCTGGAAGAAGAAATTAGTAGATTACACTGGGACATTTTGGGGCTATCAGAAGTCCGTAGAGAGGGCGAGGACACGATATCCCTTAAGTCCGGTAACCTACTATACTACCGGGAGGGCGACCAACAGTCCCAAGGTGGTGTCGGGTTTCTCGTTCACAAGTCACTCATTAACAACATTGTCACCATCGACAGTGTGTCGAGCAGGGTCGCGTACCTAACACTCAGAATATCTAAGCGATATTTGCTGAAGGTCGTTCAGGTATATGCGCCGACCTCGTCACACCCAGATGAAGAAGTAGAGTCTATGTATGAGGACATCAGTAGAGCCATACATACGAACAACACTCACTTCACTGTTGTAATGGGGGACTTCAATGCAAAGCTAGGCATGAGAAGCGATGATGAGTTGAGAGTGGGGCAATTTGGGTATGGGCAACGGAACCCCAGGGGACAGAGGCTGGCCGATTTTCTGGAGAAAGAAGGACTCTTTATGATGAATTCTTTCTTCCAGAAGCCGCCTCACAGGAAATGGACCTGGATGAGTCCCAATGGTTCTACGAGAAATGAGATTGATTTCATCCTGACCAACAAGAAACGAATATTCAATGATGTCTCTGTGATTCACAGGGTGAAAACCGGCAGTGATCACCGAATTGTAAGGGGCACATTGAATATGAACGTTAAACTTGAAAGGTCCCGTTTGATGAAATCTACGCTCCGACCCACTCGCGCACATATCCAAAACCTCGAGAGCTTTCAACTCGAACTCGCAAATCGCTTTGACTGTCTAGGAGTAGATGCATCGGTGGACGAGATCAATAACAGGTTCGTAGAAACCGTCCATACGGTGGGGTCCCAGTTCTTTAAGACCCCCCGTACTAATAGACCTCAGAAACTTTCTGATGACACCCTAAACCTCATGGCTGAACGACGTTCTTTGCGACTGCAGTCTCCCGATGATGCTCAGTCACATAGGCAGCTCAATAGACAAATTTGGAAATCCTTGCGGCACGATATTCGTACCTTTAATACAGCCAGTATTAAAGATACGATAGAGCGGAATAAAGGCTCCAAAGTGTTCGCGAGAGATAGTTCTATTGGGCAGAGCCAGATGACGAAGCTGAAGAGGGAAGATGGCAGCATAACGTCAAGTAAAGCAGAAGTGTTAAGGGAAGTCGAAAGGTTCTATGGACGGCTCTACGATTCGGTCACTAAACCTGTTTGCAGTGCGGCCAACGACCCAAGAGCTAAACTGACCCGACATTATACCGAGGATATCCCGGACATCAGCCTGTACGAGATCAGGATGGCCTTGAAACAGCTTAAGAACGACAAGGCGCCGGGTGAGGACGGAATCACTTCAGAGCTTCTGAAAGCGGGTGGATCACCGGTACTTAAAGTCCTTCAGAAGCTATTTAATTCCGCCTTGCTTGAAGGTACGACGCCGAAAGCATGGAACAAGGGCGTGGTGGTTCTGTTTTTCAAGAAAGGTGACAAAACCTTACTTAAGAATTACAGACCCATCTCGCTGTTGAGCCATGTTTATAAGCTGTTTTCAAGGGTCATCGCGAACCGTCTCGAACGCAGGTTTGATGACTTCCAGCCTCCCGAACAAGCCGGGTTCCGAAAGGGCTACAGTACCATAGACCACATACATACGCTGCGGCAAGTCATACAGAAGACCGAAGAGTATAACTTGCCGCTATGTCTTGCGTTTGTGGACTATGAGAAAGCCTTCGATTCGATCGAAACATGGGCGGTGCTTGAGTCTCTCCAACGATGCCGAATTGACTATCGGTACATCGAAGTGTTGAAGTGTTTGTATACAAACGCCACTATGTCAGTCCGAGTACAAGAACAGAGCTCGAAGGCGATTCCCTTAAAAAGAGGCGTAAGACAGGGAGACGTAATCTCTCCGAAACTGTTTACGACCGCTTTGGAAGATGCCTTCAAGCTCCTGGAATGGAAAGGGCTGGGCATCAATATTAACGGCGAATACATCACTCACCTTCGATTTGCCGACGATATTGTGGTCATGGCAAAGTCGATGGAAGAGCTCAGCACGATGCTCGAAGGCCTCAATCGAGTCTCCCAGCGGGTAGGCCTTAAAATGAACATGGACAAGACGAAAATCATGTCAAATGTCCATGTCGTGCCTGCCCCAGTTATGGTTGAGAACTCGGCTCTTGAAGTTGTCGACGCGTACGTATACCTAGGACAAACAGTCCAATTAGGTAGGTCCAACTTCGAGAAAGAGGTCAATCGTCGAATCCAACTCGGATGGGCAGCGTTTGGGAAACTTCGCAACGTCTTTTCGTCCAACATACCTCAGTGCCTTAAGACGAAAGTCTACAACCAGTGTGTGTTACCAGTGATGACATATGGAACCGAGACGTGGTCCTTCACTATTGGCCTTATGAACAAGCTCAGAGTCGCTCAACGAGCTATGGAGAGGGCTATGCTCGGGGTTTCTCTACGGGATCGAATCAGAAATGAGGAGATACGTAGAAGAACTCGGGTCACCGACATAGCCAAACGGATTAGCACGTTGAAGTGGCAATGGGCAGGCCATATAGCGCGCAGAACAGATGGCCGATGGGGCAGCAAAGTTCTCGAATGGAGGCCACGGATCGGCAAGCGCAGCGTAGGACGTCCACCTACAAGATGGGCAGACGACTTGGTGAGAACTGCTGGTCGGCGGTGGATGCAGACGGCTTCCAACCGCAGTACTTGGAGATCAATGAGGGAGGCCTTTGTCCAGCAGTGGACGTCCTACGGCTGAAATGATGAAATGATGATGATGATGACCAGTTGTAGGGTCGTGACCACATTTTTGGCCGGCAAATTGTATTGCCGAACGCGTCTCAACTAGCGGGAAAGGTTAGCTGGATGAAATACGAGTATAAATAAAGGGGAACAGGGGAACCTGGTCTCTGGACATACCTAAATATTAACAAAAATATCAAATATCAAAAATATCAAACCACAACGGGACAAAAAGAATCAAAAAATACTTAATTCAGTGCGGCCGCACTGAATAAAGTATTTTTTTGGCGCGTCGCAAATTACAAAATAAAACAACACAAATGAATAGAATAAAGCACACCTAATTGAATCTGTTCACTTCAGATGAATAAAATCGGCGATCGCCCGTGGCGCAGTCATTTCAGCCGTAAAGCGTCCACTACTGAACACAGGCCTCCCTGATGGATCTCCATGAGAGGTAGTCATAGTCACCACGTTTGGCAGGCGGGTTGGCGAACGCAGTTCGGGATATTGATACGCGCAAAGGCGCTGCTTTCAATCTTCCGGAGGTATCCCTTAGCAGGCTCTTACTGCATCCACGGGCATGAGAGGAGGGGTGAAATTCTACTGCCGGCACCTTACAGCAAGTACATTTTACAGTTTGTGCATGCAACTTTCAGTACCAGTGCCGCTAGCATGGTCGATACTGAAAAGCATAATACCTATATCATAGACTAACTAACATTCTGTATAGTTAGTTTATGCCTACTATATGCAATAATACATTAAAATATAAACTCTATTGCGAGGACATTACAATACATGTTACTGTAGAACGAATATAGAATTCAAATTCAATTCAAATTCAAAAAATACTTTATTCAGTGCGGCCGCATGGACCTTATTGACGCGTCACAACTTACAAAATAAAACAACACAAATAAATAGAATAAAGCACATAATTGAACCTGTTCACTTCAGATGACACGCGAGTTAGGAAAAGAAGTGAACAGAAGAACCTAACTCGGTCGTTATAGTCATCATTTAACAATTTGATTTTGTCTTATGCTACGTTTGACGGAGTTGGAGCAGATTCCGTCCCAAGTGGTTTTGTCCTCTAGGTAATCTGATATTTTATAATAAGCTTTATCGCACAGATTGCGTTTAATAATGTTTTTGAATTTATTTAATGATAACTTCTGCAACTCACTTGGGAGTTTGTTGTAGAAGCGTATACATTGCCCTTTAAAAGATTTTTTTACCTTATGGAGCCTAGTAGTGGGCACAGCGAGTTTATTCTTATTTCTTGTATTTACATTGTGATTGTCGCTGTTTTTCTTAAACGAAGCAATATTTTTATGGGTGTACAACAGGTTCTCATAAATATATTGACAAGCTACTGTCATTATATTTATTTCTTTAAATTTAGTGCGAAGTAATTCTCTGGGACCCATATTGTAGATAGAACGAATAGCCCTCTTCTGCAGCACAAATACGGTGTCTATATCTGCAGCACATCCCCACAGCAGTAAGCCATAAGACATAATGCTGTGGAAATAGCTGAAGTAAACAAGTCTAGCGGTATCTACGTCTGTAAGAAGGCGGATTTTTTTGACTGCATATGCTGCAGAACTAAGCCTACCCGATAGTTGTTCTATATGCAGGCCCCATTGAAGCTTATTGTCCAAAGTTATGCCTAAAAATACAGTTTTTTCTACAAGGTTTAAACTTTCACCTTTCAATTTAATGTTGGCATCAGCCTGTTTTACATTCGGGAGAGTAAATCTAATGCATTTTGTTTTATTTTCATTAAGTAATAGGTTATTGACATTAAACCAATTAACAACTTCTGAGATTGCATTATTCACCTCGTCATAATCGGTGGTACGTCGTTTCATTTTGAACAAAAGTGAAGTGTCATCAGCAAACAATACAATCTCATGATTGTTTTTGACAAGATGAGGTAGATCATTAATGTAAATTAAAAATAGAAAAGGCCCAAGAATTGATCCCTGCGGTACACCCATTGTAACTACAGATCCCGAAGAACGTTTTCCATTAACATCAACTCTTTGTATCCTGTTACTGAGATAAGAATTAAGTAGATCTAAAGAGATATCTCTAACACCATAGTGGCGCAATTTCCCGATCAATGTTTCATGGTGTACACAGTCAAATGCTTTTGAAAGGTCGCAAAAAACACCTATAGCGTCTTGCGACTTCTCCCAAGCATCATAGATATGCGAGATTAACTCTATACCGGCATCAGTAGTGGAACGACCGCGTGTAAAGCCAAATTGCTTGCAGTGAAGCAACTTGTTGTCGTTAAAGTGCTTAGATAGCTGATTTAAAATAAGCTTTTCAAAATTTTTTCTAAATGTCGGCAGTACTGATATCGGCCTAAAGTTAGTGGGATCCGACTTAGAACCTGATTTGAATAAAGGTATTATTTTACTGTGTTTCATTAGATCAGGAAATACGCCACAGTCAATGCATTCATTAAATATAAAAGCCAGTTCAGGTGCGATTGTGTCTACTAATGGTTTTACAATGTTTACAGAAATACCCCAGAGATCTGCAGTTTTCTTGACATTTAACATTTTAAAGGCTTTAAATATATCGCCGCTGTCCACATATTGGAATTTAAAATTACTATCACATTTAGGTACATTTTCGCTAAGTAAGGACTCGGCGATCAGGTGAGAAGAGTTTAAAGACTTTGTGGTAGAAATTGGAATGTCAGTAAAAAATGTTTCAAATGCTTGGGCTACATCTTCATCACTTTTGTAGGTGGTATTATTATAATTCAATTTGAAGTGGTTGTTAAAGTTACTCACATTTCCAGTTTCTTTGTTTATTATTTTCCAAGTAGCTTTAATTTTATTATCACTATTTTTAATTTTTGAACTTATATAATTAGACTTAGCAATATGGCAGACTTTTCTAAAAATTTTTGAGTAATTTTTAACCTTTTCTTTAAATTCTTCACTAAAATTATAATGTTTTTCACTATAAAGATCATATAATTTTTGTCTACTTCTATGTATACCCACTGTTGCCCACTCATTAAAGTTATGTTTATCTGTGACCATTATCGACTTTGATGTAAATATTGAATTAAACATATTGCTAAATGCATTGAAAAAATTGCAATATGACTCATTAGGGTTGTTATTTGAGTAGTAAGGTGGAAATTTTGTATTCAATTTACATTTCAGTTGTTCAGATCGATGCATGGTCACAGGTATAAAAGTAATTTTTCTTTTTACATTTTGTTTTGTCGATATATTTGAAAAGTTTGCAACGAACGCGAGTGTTAGGTGAAATGCCTTTGGTTGAAAGATAGTTTCAATATTGATATTTAAATCGCTGAAAAATACTTAATAAATTAAAAGTAAAAAAACTTTTTAACAAACAAGCTTTTTTAAACGTAGCAATCTTGAATGTTCCGCCATGTTGGATTCAGTCAGAGTATCGTCATTTCATTTTCGATTTATTCTCTGCAAGCCCTTTCATTTGATACTCATATTGTAGCAGTCCATTAAAAATAAGTAGTCCGCCATCTTGGGTGTTCCGCCATGTTGGATTCTGAGTGACGTCACATAGCTGACCATGCACATTGTCATCCAAAGAAAACATGTAATTATACAAAATCTCAGCTCAATTGCGCAAAGAAATCTGCTTCAAAATTGAGTTGCAAGATTCCGCGAACGAACATACATACTCGTACATACGGGGCAAGCTAAATAAAAGTTTGTAAAATGCCTTTGGTTGAAAGATAGTATCAATATTGATTTTTAAATCGCTGAAAAAAAACTTAAATAAAATTTACATCTTCAAGCCGCAAGCCGTTGGGGTGCCGGCAGTATAGTGTTACCCCTCCTCTCATGCCCGTGGATGCAGTAAGAATCTGCCAAGGTATACCTCGGGAAGATGGGCAGCAGCGTCTATCCGTGTATCAACATCCCGTACTGCGCTCACCGACCCGCATGCCAAGCGCGGTGAGTATGGCGTCGGCGAAATTTTAACTCCAACAGCTGGTTGGGTATACGACAACGGTGTCTATTCTGTTTTTTACAAATTAAACAAATTATAATTAGAGATGATGACGTTTCTAAATTTAGTGCGGAAAATTGGGAAAACAAATAATTGTTTCGTTTTAATTGAAGAATCGCACTAACCAAATAGCTTTGTTATGTTATTTTAGTTCGTTTTTCGTCAATATAATTAGCTTTAGCTAGTTATTGCTGAAACAGAATCACCACCGATGGCAACTAGCCGATTCTTGACGTTGTCATTGACGTTGTAGGTATATTATATACATGTATGTACCTATTATTACTCTTTTTAGGGTTAAGCTCGCCTATGTACATGCCATCTATTTAAGTTTTTTTATGTACATATATACTTACTAAGTGTACATAAAGAATAATAATGAATATTATACCTTATCAAATAGGTATGTTTGATCTGTATCTACCTATTCCAAATTCCTTACCGCGTCGCCGCCGCGCCGTACCTAATTTTCTTCAAAAAATATTATAACAATTTCGTCTTAAGTTAATTCTTTTATTTTAGGTAACTGGGTCACCTAATTTGATAGACCAATTTCCTGTAAAAACTGACAAAGTACCTACCATGTCATCTTTAGGCACTTGTCCCACCCGCCGACAATGAGAAAAGCTAGTTCAACTAGGAATTAAATTGAATCGAAAGTAACCGTGTAGTGCAGGCAGTGATAATGTTACCCCTCCTATCATACCTGTGGATGCAGTAAGAACCTGCTAACGGATACCTCCGGAAGGTGGGCTAATACTGCGCTCGCCAACCCGCCTGCGTAATCACCACGCTTGACAGGCGGAATGGCGAGCACAGTACTAGATGTTGATACACTGAAAGAAAAAGAAAAACATTTATTTACCACACGCACAAATCACAAAATATACGTCCACAAAAAAAAACATAAAACTAAAAAATATGATAATTAAACAAAAACAGGTACATAAAAAAAAGATGTAAGTAACAATAATATTGTATATATCACATTGCGGACAGGAAGAAGCGAATGGGGCGTGGGTAAATGGGTCCCCAACTCAGGATTGTGTAGCACCTGGCCAGGCTCAGATGCTACGCTGGTTTTCAGTTGGGGCCCGGGTGACTTCACGACCACAAAGGAGAGGAGACAGGAGAGGAACAGAGTGAATAGATAGGAATAGATGGACGGTAAACAAAACAATCCTAAGAAACAGTATACAGATTAAACAAAAATATTTACAATTAAAACATTCGACGCCGCTGCCCATCTTCTGGACGTATCCCTTGGCTGATTCTTACTGCATCCACGGGCAAGAGAGGAGGGGCAACATTCTACTGCCGGACCCCACGGCAATTTACTATAATAATACTTATTTTATTATACTTAATATATGTATAATTATTGTTTGTTTTTTAAGCGAGCAAATAGTCGAAAGCGAATCGCTTCCAGTAGGTCTACCATGAGTTTTAAGACTGTAGTTAAAAAATCGGCCAAGTGCGAGTCGGGCTCGCGCACGATGGGTTCCGTACCATTATTTTAATTACGGCGCCACTGAAAATCAGTGTCGCGTTCTCACGGCGTGTGCTGAGATGGCGACCGATATGTTTATGTACCTTAAAGTGTTATTTTTCATGTACATACATATGTGTCTTTGAGACATTGTAAATAAACATTTTTCTATTCTATTCTAATTACATTATTTATTTTTAAAATGAATATACAAATAATATTCTGTGAATATTTCAAGCGTTGTGCCTGTTGCCGTTATTAATATCGAATATAAAACGACAAAAAAAATCACATTTGTTGTATGGGAGCCCACCTTAAATATTTATTTTATTCTGTTTTTAGTACTGCATTCGGTAGGTTTGGTACTAAAATACGCAGTAAACTATACTACAGCGACTGTAGTTTAGGCTTCATTTGCTTAGAATTTGGTAACATGAGTTACATATCCGACAGATGTCATAATACGGCACTATTACTTAGTTTCTGTAATCTGTGCTATTACTACTGTAGTAACGGCAGGCGATCTAACAGTGACAACTCATGGTAGACACACTGGTCGGCGGTGGGACCAGTGCCTTATTTTGACGTCGCCTGTCAATTATCCCCTCCATGCCAATATTAAAATCATACGATTGATTATGTTGTTGGCAGTTTGCCAGGATATTATGTTGCAGTGCAAGTTTCAAAAGCAATTATTAGTTTGACTGCCTTGGGAAGCCAAAGTAAAATGTAACCCGCCCTCTTATAGTTTTTTGTAAACTTTCACCATCACAATTCATTATAATAACAAAAACACGGGAATTCATCGTGTAATAAATACCTTTGATTATTCCTGACGTTTTGACTGTTTCAGCAGTCGTGGTCCCGGGTAGACCCGTAGATGCAGTAAGAATCATCCAAGGGATACCCCCGGAAGATAGGCAGCAGCGACTTTTCATGTCTCAATGTTTCTATTCCTTATTTGTTTTTTTTAACTTCTTGAATCAAGAATGAGCCAAACCTTGTAGGTTTATCTAATTAAGTTACGAGAATATGTTTATAGTTAATTAATTAATTAACACTTTATTGTACACCAGATTATTTATTTATTTATAAATTCTTTATTGCACAAAATTTTAACAAAGATGCACAAAAGGCGAACATAATGCCGTAGGCATTTTCTACCTGTCAACCAATTATTGTAGGAATATCAACTATTACATGACAATGTTAAAAATACATAGCTATAGCATAAAACAATGAGCGGCAAACTAGTGTGCAGTTACGATATTTACGATTATCAACCAAACAAGCTTATATTCAGCTCAGAAGATGAAAAAACTAACACGGATTACGATGCATGACACATGGCAAGATGTGTCTATCCGGGTACAACGCGTGCGGGCAGAATCTGACTCATAAATATCTAAAACTAGCTGTCCCGGTGAACTACGTATCGCACCTACTAGCTACTACTGTAGGGTACTGTAGGGTAGTTTTAAATAGTGGTTGTCTATTTAAAACTACCCTACAACTACCCATTTCCGCAACGAAAAGTAGCCTATATCCGTCTCCATGGTCTAATCTACTCCTATACTAAAATTCATCCAAATCGGTTCAGCGGTTTTGACGTGAAAAGGGAGCATACATACATTCTTACTTTCACTTTTATATTATAAGGTAATAGGATATTTCTTTTTACAAAAATTTAAAACAACACCGACATGGCACAAATTAATCATAGCTCGAAAATGAAAATCTGTTTAGCTAATGAAAAAAAACTTGTAGTAAGGAGTTGTAAAACTATCTGTAGGTGGCGCTCAACCGATATAACCCTAATATGAATTTCGACTACCCCGTCATCGGGTTCCGTAGCATTGTTGATTAAAGCACTTCCGGCTTTAGGAAGGGTCAGGTTCGATTTGACCGACGGACGTGGGTTCAAAGTCTCAACATCCTATAGATATAGAGTGTCATTTTTATAGTGTTTAACCCTATTCAAGGAAATTAAGCAAGGCTTCGTGGATAAAGCTCTTCCGGCTTTAGGAAGCTAGGATCGATTTGACGGACGTGGGTTCGAATCTCACCGGAGTCGTAAACTCTTGATAAGGTTTTTAATTTTCTCAACATCCTGTACTGCGCTCGCCAATCCACCTGCCCAATGCCAGGTGAGTATGGCAACAACCCCTTCATGGTCAAAGCTTGGAGATCCATGAGGGAGGCCAATGTCCAGCACTGCGCTCGCGAACCCGCCTGCCAAGCGTGCTGAGTACGGAAACCACCCCTTCATGATCAGTTCTTGGAGATCCATGAGGGAGGCCTATGTCCAGCCGTCCTACGGTTGAGATAGTAGTATCCGACTCTAGAAATCTGTAGAACAGATTATATATAGTACTATTGTGTTCAAGGGAACGAGAGCTGAGATGACGAAGATGATGTCAATTATCCCCTCCATGCGAACATTAGAATTATACGTTTGATTATATTGTGGCAACTTGCCAGGATGTTCTGTCGCAGTGCAAGTTTCAAAGGCAGTTATTAGTTTGCCCGCGTTATTAGTTTGACTGTTTTTGTAGTTGTGCTATGCTATTACTTGTAGTACTTACCAGGAATACTTACGCAGTCTTATTTAATCTTTAGTGATCACAACACGTCATTACTTAATTGGATTATCGGGTATGTGTCGCGTATTTACCTTTATTTTTATCCCGCAGTCGCCGTAGAGGCGACTGCCCCTCGGTTAACCTCGGAGGTGACGAACTTCCACACAAGAATGCCGTTAACTACCTTAGCTTCACACTTGACAGACGCCTAATCTAGAAAGACCACACCAGAGCTAGAAGGGCAGAAGCTGTCATTGCTCAACAAGCGGCTGGTTTACAATAGTATTCTGAAACGGGTCTGGACATATGGGATACAAATCTGGAACACAACCAGCAAATGTGCAATAAAGCTTATTATAAAATATCAGATTACCTAGAGGACAAAACCACTTGGGACGGAATCTGCTCCAACTCCGTCCAACGTAACATAAGACAAAATAAAATTGTTAAATGATGACTATAACGACCGAGTTAGGTTCTTCTGTTCACTTCTTTTCCTAACTCGCGTGTCATCTGAAGTGAACAGATTCAATTATGTGCTTTATTCTATTTATTTGTGTTGTTTTATTTTGTAATTTGTGACGCGTCAATAAGGTCCTTGCGGCCGCACTGAATAAAGTATTTTTTGATTCTTGATATCCAATCGCACAACCATACAACGGGCCCAAAATAAAATCTTACCCACTCTGGTAAACGCACCATGGTTCACAACTAACAAGGAGATCCATGAGTAACTAGAGGTTCCGACGCCGTTGAAGAGGAAATAAAACTTAGAGGAAGCTGATACCTGGACAGCCTTAAAAGCCATGCTAATCCTAGCAAAAGTACTACTCGACCCTCATGACACAAAGCGGTTGAAGAGAAGCCGTGTACTGGACAACCTGCTAGAATAAGGGATAAAAATCTGATGAGACTAAATCCCGAACGCGAGAAAATTCATCCACTCACCCGCCTATAGTACACCAACTGATAGCGGATGACAATACAATAAAAAAAGAACCCGATGCGCGTTAAAAGTAATTTTACTTAGTTAGAGTGGATGAATTTTCTGACGTGTTTGGGTACCACTGCAAAGTGAAGGCGACGGAATCCAGTGATAGCCAAGTGTACTCGACGTGAGAATGAACCAAAGTGAGCTGATTCAGTTAGTGTTGTGTGCTGTCCCAGAGTGAACCAACCTTAATTTCAAAACTTTTGAAAACCATGTGAGGGTAGTCTGAAAAGACGCCTTCGCTATGCAACGGTCAGTCTGTCCCCGACCACAGTATGTGCAACGTGCAATCCTGTCGAAACGTATTATATATATAACGGGATAAATATTGATATATTGATGTTTCCTAGCCGATTTCGGCCATAGCGACTGAGTATTCAGATAAGAAGTCTCATAGGAGGGTTCTGGTTTTCTACCCTTTCATGTGCTCTAAGGTGACTTGTGTACCCAATCTTATAAGAGAAGGTACGAGAGCACTTTGGGCACGTTAATACCCCGTTGATAAAATTGTAACGGATGTCAGCTGGTGCACGGGCCTTCAGCTCATCGCGCATCCTATCGAGCTCCTCGCGACGCTCATCTTCAAAGACATTTAGACATTTATTTATTAAGAAAAATAGTAGCTTACAGTAATGACACCAAAACGCTTACTATCTACACACATTACACATAACTTAGAATCAAAAACAAATTTAAATAAAGCTTAAAGTAAATACAATAAAATCAAAACGCTTACCCACTATCTACACAAAGGTATCAAACCTGTTGATGGATGAAAGATTATGATGTTGGAATAAATATAAAAGCAACAAAATAAATGTTATGACTTAATTGTATTAACGGGTATTTATCGCGATACCCAATATAGTCATAATATTTGTTGCAGTCCAAGTTTGAAAGTTAAGTTTGCATGGGTTTGTAAGTTTTACTTTATCCGTTGAAGGGTTGCCCGCGGCAAGGCAATGCATCTCACCCGTAGGGCGCCTACTGCTGGACATAGGCCTTCCTTATTAATCTCTCAAGTACTGATCATAAGGGGACTGTTGTCATTCACACCACGTTTGGCAGGCGGCTTGGCAAGCGTAGTATGTCGATGTGAATATACTGAAAGACGCTGCTCCTATCTTCTAGAGGTATCCTTTGGCAGATCCTAACTGCATCCACGGGCAAGAGAGGAGGTGCAAAATTCTACTGCCAGCACCCTACAGCATTTTCATGAGTAACCGCGGTATACTTGCCGTGCAAGCGCTCAGCCGGCCGGGGGCGTGTGGCAGCCCACTGTTGGTTGTATCGTCGACGATACGCGAAGCGGTAGGCATATAACGCGTGGCCTGGAGCGAATGACGGACGCCTGGTTAGGGACTTGGCGGTAAACTCTAAATATTATTACCCGCCCCGGCTTCGCACGGGTGTAATGCTGATACTAAATATACTACAGAATATACCATATCGCGGAGCTTTTGTAGACATTTTTAAGGTGTTCAATACTGTAGTACATTATTTTGATCTATCTCGTAGGGTTCAGACAGCGTTTGCAATGTGAGCGCAAAAAAATGTGTTTATTTACGACCTCACATTCGAAACCTCCAAAATGATCAGTGTTCCTCTAAAACCTTTCTCTTGAATCACTCTATCTATTGAAAAAAACCGTATCAAAATCCGTTGCGTAGTTTTAAAGATCTAAGCACATATAGGGGCAAACAGACAGCGGGAAGCAACTTTGTTTTATACTAATCAATGAAAAAGCTACGAGACCGGGCGACCTGAACGTTCGGTGTCCCTTGTGCTTATGCGACCACAACGGATCTCAGTAAACCATTTCCTTACCATGGTTTCGGTAATGGTTTTTAAACGCAAAAAAGAAAAAGTATGTTTGCATAGCAAACGAAATTCCCTTTTTTTTCAATTCTGGTTAAATAGTGGTTTTCTGATTTCAATGGCTGTTAAACATACTAACTTACGACGCATAACTAAATGACGCAGCTTGCTCATAGTTCATTTACATTACATGAATAAATATTGTTATCTCATTCACAAAATGTTACGAGTGTTAAGTATATTTTTTGATATTAATAGGTACTTTATTATTATATTTCAATTGGCGTATTGCATTTGTGTATCGCGGTAGCCACGAACCGCACACTTTGGTCACTACGGAAGACCAGCGCTGTGGTACGACCCGTTCTGCCACAGTATAAATGCTGAGTAATGACCATTTTTCTTACAATTTTTTAAACCTAATTATTTTATATTGATTAATTGTAATTTGTGTGACAAAATAAACGTATCTTTATTTGACATTAGTCTATTAATAGATGGCAGTTGAGGGTAGCGATGGGGCATTTAAAGTGACTGCTCTGGAAATTCAAAGACGCATTGACTTATCACACCGCCCTGTTAAGATTTTTCTATTTACTCTGTTCACTCTGCAGTAAGTATCCTTATAGTTAACTGCTCGGCGTTTAACCTACTCGTAAAATCCGAGCTTTACAGTCCCCCGGGTACATTATCCGCAGCATGATATCTACGGTCCTTATTCTTATCCCACTTCCATCTAAAATCTTTAGGGCAAATCCCGACAATACATCACTAATTATCGCTGTCAAATGTCAATTTTGTATTAGATAACAGCAGGGAATTGACGTTTGACAGCGATGATCGCGAGATTTACGCCTGTTGCAAACCTGTCGCGAGGTACGATCAGGAAAGGAGGTGCAGGAAAATGTTGCCCCTTCCTCTCTTGCCCGTGGATGCAGTAAGAACCCGCCAAGGGATACCCGCGGAAGATGATCAGCAGCGTCTTTCCGTGTTTTAACATCCTGTACTGCGCTCCCCTACCCGCCTGCTGGTGACTATAGCAACATCCCCTCATGGAGATCCATGAGGTAGGCCTATGTCCAGCTGACGTTCTACGGCTGAAATGATGATGATAGTTGGGTGGGATCAAGGAGTTGGCTTCATCAGTGCACATCTGGTAACCCCCACCAGAATTAGATGGCGATGATAGGTAACTAACTTGTAATTAAATTAAAACGGTACTTCCATTTAAACAAAATAAATAAAAAACTAATCTTATGTGAATTGGCTTAGGTTGAACTTTGCCAGCAACATTATCAAAGCTATCGAGCGATTATTATGACTGGTTATTGCCGCTGGATCGCGCTGATGCGTGTGTAGGGTGACCATTATAAAAGCTAGATAAACCGCGCCTCCTACTTTGCTGGCTGAAGAAGTGGAGGGGGAGGGGAGGCTTTGCCCAACAATGGGTGAAAAGTTTGTAAGGGAATTGTAATTATGTGTAATTGGTACCATATCGTTCTTGTCTGCCAAACATGGGCTTTAACAAAATACATCACTAACAAACTCGCTGCTTGCCAACATGCAATGGAAAGGAGTATGTTACATGAGAAGAAGTCTTGACAGATTTAGAAACAGCGTTATAAGAGATAAAGCGAATGTCCAAGACATAACATGCAAAATAAGAACACAGAAATGGCGATGGGCAGGCCACATGATAAGAGGAAAGGACAAATGGAGTAAAATTGTAACACAGTTGTATCCTAGAGAAGGCAAAAGAAAGAGAGGTAGACCTCAGAAACGGTGGGACGATGACATAAGGGAAGTGGCAGGTGTAACGTAGAACAGAGTGGCTACAGAAAGACAGGAATGGAAAAGGTGGGAGGAGGCATTTGCCGATTGGCAAACAGATCTGCAGAAGATAAGAAAAATTGAAATACTAGAATAGGTAACATTATTAGATTTAAGCAAACTATAAGATTTATGTTAAATGTGTATATGTGTAAGATCTGAATAAAAGGCTATTATATCGTTCTTAATCTTCTATGTTTTAATGTTATGTAATAGTTATCTATGAGTAAATGAGTTTTATTAATGGAGGTTTATTTATTTCACTTTCAAAATACAATTTCAAAATAAAACGCGCGTACGGGCATTCAATCCCATTAAGATGATTTTCTTGACAAATCGACACGTGTCGGAATAATCTTCGATGAGGTTTATTTATTTTATTTTTGTAATATAGGTAATCATGACTATAGGTAATCTATTATATTGGGCTACCGACGGCTCTAAAAATATGCCAACGCCTGATAAAACAAAATAAATAAATAAAAAAAGAGTTTGTATTTGCTTTTGTGACTACTTGTCACAATTCTGCCAGTGTCCGTACCTTAATACTTTCGTAAATCACACCGGAGAATCAAATGAGAATATGGCCGGTGTTCTAAGAAAGACAATATATCTTTCTAATTTGTAGAATTTGTAGAAAAAAAATGGACCGATTCGGGCTAACAGTGACAGTAAATAATGACAGACAGACAGTCAAAGTCACCCCGTAAGGGTTCCTTTATACGATTTTGGTCCGGAACCCTAAAAGCGCGCGCTTTAATTTACTCTTATTTGTTTTGTGCCAAAGTCAAATAAAAATGATGGCAGACGGCAACATGCCACTAGAGGTTAGCCCTTAACATCAGGTTTGCCTTCGGCTTGTCTCGCCATTTAGTAGTAGAAAAACCAAATTTTTTAATAAAACTCAAAACTTACATCAATATTTTTGTTAAAGAAATTTGATAGCTATCTCTTGGATGGATCATCTGATTGTGATATAATTTAAATAAAATTTAATGGAAAAATTACAAGTAAGGAGTCCTACTCTTAACATTAGGTGGGCCGTTCTCGTCGTTTATTTAGTAGTATCAAACTAAAACAAATAAAAGAATATAACGGATGGACATGGACACCCTACAGTAATTTATTTTTGTTATTTTTTATGAGTTATAAAGATGTTTTGGTTTGAAAGGGTGGCAGGTGGATGGCCGTAACTCTTGGCCGAGATCAAAAGCTCTCGATTTGTCTGCCTTTTGTGTGGAGATTTCTAGATTACATTTTTATGGGGTAAGTTATTAGTGGGACATTTCGAATGAAAACTGTTTCCTTTGTTGTTATTTTCTCTGACTAATAGCAGACTAAGCTGAGAGGATAGTAGTCTGGAATAAATAGCTTCTAAGCGATAAGACCGCCCATTGAACCAATTTTGTATTGTAAGTTTTTTTTCTGTAATTTTTTAAGGTGTGCAATAGAATATTTTGTATTGTATTGTATAGTATAGGTGAGTATCCATCTAACAATGTCCCAGGCACTGCAGCGTCCTAGTAGGTAGAAGAGTATGATTACTAGTTCTATAAATCAACTATAATAGATGTAAAAGTACCGTGTGGTGCCGGCAGTAAAATGTTACCCCTCCTCTCTTGTCCAAGGGATACCTCTGGAAGGTGGCCAGCAGCGTCTTTCCGTGTATCAACTCGCTGCGATCGCCAACCCGCCTGGCAAGCGTGGTGAGTATGGCGACTACCCCTGATGGAGTTCCATGAGGGAGGCCGTGTTCATAATGTACCGGATTTTAGGGCTGAAATGTTGATGATATTTTAGTTTTTGGGGTAGCATCACCCACTTTGGTTGCGATTTGTACATTATTATAATATCGAGCAAAAAACGGCATTAAAATCACGTCTGTTGTATGGGAGCCCCTCTTAATATTTATTTTATTCTGTTTTTATTATTAAAATTTGTTAAAATAGCGGCAACATAAATACATCATTAAAATGCCCTAAGCAACCATGTAGAAAACATGTCTTTTCTAATAGATTTTTTAGTTTCCTTGGACCATTTTTGTACAAAAGCATAAATGCGTTAGCCAATATCCACTGTGTTAATTCTAAAAATTGTAAAATTATTGTTAGGAACTATCTCAAAAGTATGTCATATGACGATACCGAGAATTTACTAGCTGTATTAAAGTAGGTTTAACTTTTTATTTTCTAACTAACTAGGCAATTATATTGTAAGATTCTGCTTCACTGCAATATTAGTTTTATTTGACACTGTATTTTTTATTTATTAACTTAACAGATCTGTAATAGGTACTTGTAAGCTTTTTGATTATACATTTTTGCTTGTGACCTCGTTTCGCCTGAAAAACAGGATTACCTAGTTCAGGCACACAACTAATACGTTAGATTTTTTGTTATTATTAGATATAAGTATCATGTACTTAGCCGTAATAGTTATTTGAATAAATTTATTTTATTTTATTTTTTTATCATCTGTGAAAACTTTGAACTGTCTTGCTATCACGGTTTATGGGATACAGCCTGGTGACAGACAGACAGACGGACAGCGGAGTCTTAGTAGTAGGGTCCTGTTTTTACCCTTTGGGTACGGAACACTAATAACAATGATGCCGGGAACAATTAAAACAAACTTCATCTTTGCTTCAAAGTAAGATCAACTTGATTATAATTGCTATATTTTCCGTATTCATCATCATCATATCAGCCGTAAGTCGTCCACTGCTGGACAAAGGCCTCCCTCATGGATCTGCAAGTACTGATCATGAGGGATTGTTGCCGTACTCACCACGCTTGGCAGGCGGGTTGGCGAGCGCAGTACAAGATGTTGAGAAAATGAAAAACCTTATCAAAAGTTTACGATTCCGGTGAGATTTGAACCCACGTCCGTCAAATCGATCCTAGCTTCCAAAAGCCAGAAGAGCTTTAACCACTAAGTCTTGCTTTATTTCCTTGAATATGGTTAAACACTATAAAAATTACACTCTATAGGATGTTGATACACGGAAAGACGCTGCTGCCCATCTTCCGGAGGTAGTTTTTGCGTGAAGAGGTGACAAACATCTATGCATTTATGTATTATATGAGATTATTGAGATTTGACATAACTGGGAGGATGGTACAAGTGTTAGGCAAGCGTTCTACCGCCGGTATACCTACGGCTGAAATGTGCAGCGTTAATTATTTTATTTATACGTAATCAATAACTGCCCATTTTTATGTCGGTAAAAGCACACGGGGTGAACGGCCGGTCACAAATAGAGCTCTATTTTAACGTTTGATTGCAACGTATCGGCTATTTACGTATCGTAGTGGATAGCCACATTTGTGATCTGTGGTCGGACTTTCGATAAATCAATGTTTAATAGTATGCCGTAGATAGATAACTTTAATAAACTTTCATTCATTCATTCATGGATCTCCAAGATAATGATGGGGTTGTTGCCATACTCGCCACGCTCGGCAGGGGGTTGTCAAGCGCAGTACGAGATACACGGAAAGACGCTGCTCCTCATCTTCCGGAGGTAGCATTACTGCGACTTTGGCAACAACAGCCAACATTCCACTGCCCCACGGTTCTATGCGTAGAGGTTATGAAAGACCTTAAATAATGGACATTAAACACAACACCAACACGAAACAACGACAAGAAAGCGAAAATCATTGGCGCAGCGCCGGTATCGACCATCGAACCAACGACGATCGAAAGCCGCGGGTCTAGTTTGTTCGCGGTCTTACGTAACACGATGTAGGTCGCTTTATTGGAAAACCTCCTTTATTTAGTCTCCATAGGGTTCTTGGCATTCCCAATAACACGGTAAACTCATTTACTCAAGAGTCCTACAGGGACGCATTAGCACCTCAAAGGGCTAAACACGAGGGGTTCCTGTGACTGGGTTGTATGTATGTATGTACTTAGGTGCCGTGTAGGTGTGGGGTGGCAGAGGAATGTTGCCCCTCCCGTCTTGCCTATAGATGCAGTAAGAACTGGCCAAGGGATCACCCCGTACTGCGCTCGCCCACCCGCCTGCCAAGCCCAACCCCCTCAAGATCAGTACTTGGAGATCCATGAGGGAGGCCTACCTCCAGCAGTGGACATCTTACGGCTGAGACCATAGAAGACCATAAACAAGCATTGGTACGGGGGTACCAGAAAAGGGGGCAAAGGCCTCAAAAGGTCACCAAAGGTCAAAAATGAAATTTTTGTGTTTTTGGACGTTTTTGGCCATATAATGACTTTTATTTTTGGAGACCTTTTGAGGTCACAATAACTCCGGTCCCTATGACCCTAGGTTCACCAAAATCAATCAGTCACCTTCTGTCATTGAGACGGTGCTAACAAAAAAGGTTTGATTGTAAATCGGTCAACGCGTTCGGTTGTAATCGTCAAATACACAGACAGACAGAGACAGCGCTATGCATATTAAGGGGCTTCGCCCGCTAAATAATGGACAATAAACACAATACCATCAAGAAACCAAAAATCTATTACCTAGTGGAGCGCTGGTATCGAACCCACGACGATCGAGGAGTCCAGTTTTTTCGCAGTCTTACGTAACACGATGTAGGTTGCTTTATTGGAAAATCTCCTTTATTTCGTTTCCATAGGATTCTTGGCATTCCCAAAAACAATATTTAATGCTACTAATGGTATTATATTTTTTGGCACAAATAAACGTTTCCTATCCATATTCAAAGTCTTCTCTTTATCCACCACTGCTGCAAAAACAGCCACTGGAATGCGATATTTTGCCACTTAGAAACCACACGTACGGGATGTTCCTACACGGAAGACGCTTCTGTCCATCTTCCGGAGGTAGATTCATACTGCATCCACGGGCAAAAGAAAAGCACGGCATCTATTCAGATTGAATATTAGTTATCGTAGTGTAATTTTTCTTTTGGCTCAAAAAAACATTGTTTGTGCTTATTCAAAGGCCTTCCCTTAATCCGCACCTGCCTAAATAACATCCACTGGAATGCGAGACTTCCCCACTAAGAAACCACGGATAACAGCAGGATATGAGATTCCGGAGGGACGCCTTTACTTACACACTTGTACGAACCTACGCTTTCTACCCGGCTGCGAGACGGAAAGGAGCTACTATAACTAATATCCGCAACCTCATAGCTCTCTACAACGTGTATTATAACATGTGTACTAAACCGAAAGTGTGACTCTGATCATCCCAAGGAACAACTTTTGTTCTACGACTTTTTAGGTTTCAGTGATTTTCATTCAAGAAAAGACCACGAAAGTTTCAACTTCAACAGCTGATTATACGATAATGACAACCTAAAAGCCAGCTGATTCTTGACAGGGTCATTGACCTCCGCGAAGAGTTGTCGTACAGGTACAAATAAAAATACCTATAACCACACATAGGTTTTTTTTATAAAAAAAAATTAAAATCCGATGAAGACCCCAGGATCATTTCACATCACACCATCTAGTAAAATTATAAATAAAAATATTAAAAAAAACATGAATTCCCGATTTTTTTAATTCTAAAACTAAGTAAGTACCTGATATCATGGGCTGAAAGGGGGAAACCCTTTCGGGTTAGTACGTATTATGTTATATATAATACGCGTTTTATAAGGTGGCAGTAATACCAGTAATACTGAGGCAGTGTCCATTTTATGACCCCATGCAACACGCTTACCCACTTATCTATGTCGTCCTTAGTTGTAAGTATATCTGAAATGGATTCCCTTCCTTGCTATTTTGTATATGTTGTGTGCCTCAAAAATAAATTTATTTTCTTTCTTTTTTTCTAAAATATTTCTTTGTCGCTTTCGTGCTGCACTGTAATGTAAATATGTTACTAAATCTATACTTAATATATGTATAAAGCTGAATAGTTTGTTTGTTTGCTTGAACGCGCTAATCTCAGGAACTACTGGTCCGATTTGAAAAATTCTTTCAGTGTTAAATAGCCCATTTATCGAAGAAGGCTATGGGCTATATAACATCACGCTACGACCTACGGGAGCGGAGCAGTAACCAAAGATGCGGGTGAAACGGCGGGCGACTTCTAGTAAATAAATAAAAATGATTGTCACGTTATTAAAGTTCACGTGTGGACCGATTTTTCTAATGGGCTACTGACTGTATTTTACTTTTCACTGCTCGAGGCCTCCCTCATGGATCTTCATGTACTCATCATCGTCATTACAGCCGTAAAACGTCCACTACTGAACATAGGCCTCCATCATGGATCTCCATAAGAGGTAGTTGCCATACTCACCACGCTTAGCAGGCGGGTTGGCGAGCGCAGTTCAGTTCGCAGAAGAAGCTGCTGCCCATTTTCCGGAGGTATCCGTTAGCAGGCTCTTACTGCATCCATGAGTATTTACACAGTATTTATTTATTTATTTATTAGGACCACCAACAAGAGATACACAGATTCAACACAATTTAAAACTTAGGGACTAAGGGCCTTGTGCTCCCCCAATTAAAGGTGGCCACAGCATGCACACAATTGAGCGCAACTCAACAAAAATAGGTACTAAAGGTAGTATCTAGTAAGTATTGAAGTTATATTGAGTAACAACAGGTAACAACCTAATAATTACATAATTATCTCAGTAATAATGTAAAATAGTTAGGTATGTAGGTAGTAACAATGTAATATAGTAAGTTGTAACAATAATTATGTTAAAAAGTATATGTTTAAAGTTATGAGAGAAGGGGTAACATACTTCTGCCGGCACCCCACGGCGAGGAGCTAATATAACTAATATATTTCGCTTTGGTGCTGCACTGTGCGATGTAAATAGGTTACTAAATAAATTAAAAAAAAAAAATAATATCGAGCAAAATACGGCAAAAAAGTTTGGTGTATGTGAGCAGGATATGAGATTCCAGAGGGACATTACTTACACACTTGTGCGAACCTACGCTTTTTACCCGGCTGCGCGGCGCAAAGGAGCTTAATGTGATTGCCCGCCTACTAAAGTAACCGTGTGGGGTTTCTGTAATCTGTGGTGTGGGCTGGTTTTTATGATAGGCTACTTTACCATCATCTCAGCCGTAAGACGGCCACTGCTGGACAAATGGATCACTACATATGATAATGAGAGGTTGTTGCCATTCTTCTCGCCATGTTCTGCAGGCGGGTTGGCGAACGCAGTACGTTGTTGATACACGGAAAGACGCTGCACTGCAGCCGGAGGCAAAGGTGAAGCTCGCTCCATCGTCGATCTCATTCTTGCGATAGCAAGGATGAAATCAAGAGCTAACCTATCAAACATAAAAAAGGTATCCTTAGGTAACATTCAATATTCTGGATGAATGAAATTAATCCCTTGGCATATTTATACTGGGCAAGAGAGGTAAGGCAACATTCTGCTTCCGGAACAATTTCTTATTTTGGTAGTACTGCAAAATTTGCGAATATTTGCACCCAAGTGCAAAAATTTAAAAATATTTTGACTTTGAGCTCAATTTTTTTAGATTTTATCGTTGCTACAAAAATTTAACTATCACGAAATTAAAATGTACACCTAGGCTTTTGAGTGACACTTATGGAGTGGCCATTAATCTTTAAAAACAATACAATAACAACAATACAACAGCATACCCCGAAATCGCTCGTTCCAGGTTAACCGATGGCACAACTTAAACCATATCATAAAAATTAGTATTACGCCAGAAGTAGCCGCTTAAAACGTCTTTACACAATTTTTATGTGATAAAAAAGCTTCTTATTAATTTGTCACCGTATTTTAACCCAACCTAAGTAATTCGTTTTTAGAATATAATATTATGTAATCTCCTTGATCTTAATTACGGGCACATGAGACCTTACAACTATTAATGTCTCTCGTAAACTTTCGCGATCACAATTAATTATAATATAATAACATAAACGCGGGAATTTATCGCGTAATACCTTTGACGTTTCGACTGTGTTTCAGTCAACCCGGGACCACGATTGTTGAAACACAGTCGAAACGTCAAAGGTATTACGCGATAAATTCCCGTGTTTATGTTATTATATTATATTAATGTCTCACTTTTGTATACAACTTTCTATTCGGCGGTCGAAGAGGCAACACGTCCAGGGGGCGGAGATGTTGTTCGCTATTATTGGGCAACTACCTCTGCGTCTCTGTTGTTTCTAGTATTTT
Organism: Pasiphila rectangulata; assembly: GCA_963082625.1. NCBI lineage: Eukaryota > Metazoa > Arthropoda > Insecta > Lepidoptera > Geometridae > Pasiphila > Pasiphila rectangulata. The sequence goes on from OY720235.1 coordinate 27,165,168, forward strand.
CCGTGACGAGGATTCCATGACGGGGAGCCGATTTCCCCTGAAGGTGCTTTGTAGAGAGGCGAAACACTCGTCGAATTTCGAAATGAAAAATGTCACATGAGGATATGAAAAAACCCTATCAAAAATTTAGATTCATGTGGAATTCGATTTTTCGTTTCCTTGAAATGTTTTACCTACAGAAAACAGAGTAGAATAGAAGCCGCAAGTTTACCAACTTGGTCTGTTGCTATTACGAGACGATCTACAATTATACGTATTAGACGGCTTTTTTCCATAACAACGCGTCATCTTTTATTTAAGGCTACAGTATCCTGTCAATATCTCTATTGCCCTCACTATTAATAAGTTTCAGGGTCAAGTGTTTAAAATACTTTTCTCCTCTCCTCTGTAGTTTTCGCATTTCTTGCTGTTAACTTTTTTATGCACAGGGCTGATGACACCTAAGTTCCACTCACGTGGCAAAGTCTCAAGTTTCCCATACACTGGTCAAGAGCACATAGAGCCTCAGTTGTACCGTCTTTCCACCATACTTCCAAAGTTCTGACTGGAGACCATCAACGCCAGCAGCTTTATTATTTTTGCGGCTCATGATCGCATTTCCTACTTCCACAAAAGAGATTTGTTCGACCATTGTGTCATTATCGCTTGAGGTGCGGGTGGGTGATGCTTTCTACAGGTTGTGAGCATTGCACACCTACATTCTAACAAAATAATGCTACAAGTAACAAAACGGATTAGCACGTTGAAGTGGCAATGGGCAGTCCATGTAGCTCGCAGAACAGATGGCCGATGGGGCCGAAAAGTTCTCGAGTGGAGGCCACGAACCGGCAAGCGCAGCGTAGGACGTCCACCAACAAGATGGGATGATGACCTGGTGAAGACCGCAGGTCGACGGTGGATGCAGATCGCTTCCAACCGCAATAACTGGATATCCATGAGGGAGGCCTATGTCCAGCAGTGGACGTCCTACGGCTGAAATGATGATGATGATGATGAATGCTACAAGTAAGTCGAAGTGACTTTATTGTACACATCTTTTGTGTGCAATATGAGGCGGATTGTACGAGTACTAGGGCAGATTTAAAGTAAAGTTTCATGGCTATGTTGATTTTGGTAAAGACTTGGATAATTATGAAGTTCCTGAAGCCAGAGAGGCTTTAGTATTTTTAGTCACCGGTGTCAACGCAAATTGGAAGGTAACTTCAATTAACTATAAATCCATTATACTACAAATCTCCTTCTAAGTCATATTATGAATTAATTATGGTATTTAATTCCGTCGTTTTATTTTTAGGTTCCTGTTGGGTATTTTTTAATAGATGGGGCAACTGGTCAGCAAAAAGTCAATCCAGTTCTACTATGTTTGAGACATCTTAATGATTCTAACATCGCAGTGGTCGGTTTCACTCTCGACGGATGTCCATCTAATATGACAATGGCAAAAATACTGGGTTGTTAAATTTGGTCCCAATAAAAACCTTAAACGTTCGAACATCCTTACTACACTAAAATAATGTAGGTACACAACACAGACACATGGCTTGCGTCTCGTTCTACTGGCACTGAAAATGGCTATGGCTGAAAGTCAGCGTTAGCTCCGTGAACATATCTCACGCAATGACCTTTTGACGTGCTGCAGCACACACATAACATTTTTTTTATTTATTATATTGTCTTAATTTTTTTATATTTTGTGTTTATTTGATGTATTGTAATGTTGTACTTTGTTGATGTTATCTCTGTTGTAATGTATGTAATTCAGTTTTGTTTCTTTCTATGTGTATCTGCAGTCGCAAATAAATGTTTAATCTTTATCTATCTATCTATCATCCTGTTACAAAAAAAAACAATTGCATTATTTTTAGACGCCTGCCATAGGCTTAAATTGGTTAGTAATTGTCTCCAGTTCTATGGTAAACTAATTGATGGTTTCATGGACACACCTTCAGAATTAAAAAAACTGCAAGATACGGAATTTTTCCATTTAGCCAACAAGCTCAGAAAACTTCACGTTAACTTTCACGAAAGAAAATGAAAGTCAAATTGGCGACCCAACTTCTGAGCAATAGCGTTGTAAATGCTCTTATTTTTGCAGAGACAAGTTAAACATTTCAGCTTTTCGAGTCTCATTAGCAACAGCAGAATTTATTCGTGTTTTCAATAATTTATTAAACACTCAACAACCTTAAAACAATTTGATTTTAAGCAGCCACTTCACTTACGCAAGCAAAATAAAGTATTGGTGTTTATAGACGAGGCGAAAAATTACATTAAAAGATTGCAGACTTCCCAAGGAAATAAAATTACTACTGGTTGGTTAATCCGTACACCTGTGCAAAGCCAGTGGAGTGGCAATCGCTAGTAAATCATAAAATAAACATATTTATAATATTATGTCATACTTAAAACAAAGTTTAGTTAAAGTAAATTATGCTCCAATAGCCGTGGGGTGCCGGCAGTAGAATGTTACCCCTCCTCTCATGCCTGTGGATGCAGTAAGATCCTGCTAAGGGATACCTCCGGAAGATGGGCAGCAGCGTCTTTCCGTTTATCAACATCCCGTACTGCGGTCGCCAACCCGCGTGCCAAGCGTGGTGAGTATGGCAACTACCCCTCATGGAGATCCATGAGGGAGGCCTGTTCAGTAGTGGACTTTTTACGGCTGGAATGATGATGATGATGATGATGATGCTCCAATATTTTTTTATTCGTATATCATATTTTTGCTCAATTAAGGGATTTATACAGGCTATCAGTATTAACTTATATTTCTAAGTGGCGGCAGTTTGAAATCGTGACATCCAGCAAATAGTAATTACTTAAAAAAAAAACCAATAACTTTATTCCTATATTACAATATACAATTATTACATTGAAGAACCATTCATTTTGTTTTATTTGTATTTTGTATGACTGTTTTACCTTATTCTTTCATATCATCATCGCATCGATCAATCACTTTGGATAATACGCGGTGGTCGACGTATGTCCCATTTATAAATGTTCAGCCAGTGTAGCCGTGGGGTGCCGGCAGTAAAATGTTACCCCTCCTCTCATGCCTGTGGATGCAGTAAGAGCCTGCATCCACGGAGATATCACGGAGGTAGCCCATCTTCCGGAGGTATCCCTTAGGATACCTCCGGAAGATGGGCAGCAGCGTCTTTCCGTGTGAACATCCCGTACTGCGCTCGCTAACTCGCCTGCCAAGCGTGGTGAGTATGGCAACTACCCCTCATGGAGATCCATGAGGGAGGTCTGTGTTCAGTAGTGGACGTTTTACGGCTGAAATGATGATGATGATGACATCTGTGTGTCCAACTGTACTATCATGTGTGTTAACAATTTGAAATGAAAATCATATCCATCATAAATCAAGCGACTCGTCCAATTCCAGCTTTAATACCCAGTCATACATCATTATAGACCGCCCGTCTCGCATCGGATTACCGGATGATTAAGGGTATGACCAGATCGCATATCCGGTTTCCTACCCGGGTACACCAGTGATGTTGCGCTAAGTTTACCGGAATCGGTGTCGCAGGTTTTAAGACCTTATACACTGCAATGATTCGACGCCCTAGGTAGAGCGAAGTGGGATGAAAATGCAGAGCCGACAAACAGATGAAAACTAATTTTTTTATGAAGCGTATTTATTTTAATTGCCTATGTGCTCTATTCAATTTAAATGTTTTTTTTTCTTTTGTAAATTAACTATTCAAGATAGTTCTTCCGTTCTTTGCTCTTATAATTATTGACTTTGATGCAAATAATAAATGCCAAGGCTTACCGGTTTTGTTTAACGAATTACATGTGGTAAATATATTTTAAGAGGTAGAGAGAAGAAATAATTTAAAATATAGCTGGATCGTATATCCGGTTCCCAAACCGGGTATACAGGGTGAATCGGTTTGCAAGAAATCTTGAGAAAAATTAAAGAGAATTAAAATACTTAATTATTTTATTTTTCAACAACAAAAATAATAATCATAAATAAAAAATAAGTGTGTGTTACCAGTAATGATATATGAAACCGAGACGTGGTCATTCACTATTAGCTCATGAATAAGCTCAGAGTCGCTCAACGAGCTATGGAGAGATGGAGAGGGCTATGCTCGGGGTTTCTTTACGGGATCGAATCAGAAATGAGAAGATACGTAGAAAAACTCGGGTCATTAACATAGCCAAGCTGATTAGCACGTTGAAGTGGCAATGGGTCCGAAAAAATCTCGAGTGAAGGCCACGGACCGGCAAGCGCAGCGTAGGTTATACGTCCACCAACAAGATGGGCTGACGACCTGGTAAAGACCGCAGGTCGACCGTGGATTCAGATCGCTTGGAACCGCAATAAAGAGGGAGTAAATATCCATGAGGGAGGCCTAAGGCAAGCAGTGGACGTCCTACGGCTGAAATGATGATGATGATGATGAAATGCTATTGTAACTTGAATCTTCAAGCTACAAATAATTTTTTGACAGATATAAAAAGTACGCAATTTGTCAAAAATTACAGATGGCAAAAATAAAACTGCCATAACACGATAACTAGATTCATCGAAGACTTACCGTTTAGGGCTGAAAGGAAGCATTCATCATTTCAGCCATAAAACGTCCACTAATGAACAAAGGCCTCCCTCATGGGTCTCCATGAGGGGTAGTTGCCATACTCACCACGCTTGGCAGGCGGGTTGGCGAGCGCAGTATGGGATGTTGATATTATATGGAAAGACGCTGCTGCCCATCTTTCTGAGGTATCCCTTAGCAGGCTTTTACTGCATCCACGGGCATGAGAGGAGGGGCAACATTCTACTGCCGGCGCCCCACGGCTAACGAAAGGAAGCATTGATGACAGATAATTGAATTCGTTCACTTCGGAAGCAAAACTAGCGACAAAAATGATCGCTACTCAGCATGTGCTGTGCCTTCTATGACTGCCTTAATTATTATATTTCTCGGTCAAAAGATAGATAGATAAATTGTTTATTTGCAACTTCAGCACACACATGTATACAATTTTTACAAAAAATAATCGATCATATTCCATACCTAGAAAAATAACAGAAAAAATCACATAAACTAATAAGAATAGTTGCAATGAGAAAAAGAAAGATAAAAGAGATTTATTGCTAATAAAACATGGCGATGAATTTATAAATGAAAGAGTTTGAATATTTATTTAGAATATTTTCCCTTTTGCGTCAAAAAGACATTCAAGCCAATTAAAAGACGAAAGTGAATGGATCCGTAATTTTAAGGGGATAAAATAAACTGAAAGAAATAAGATGAATTAATTTTTATATCAACTTTATTGCGTACCAAATGCAAAAATAAACCCGAAAACATGAGAAAATTAAAGATTTCTTACAAGCTTTTATTAGCTTGCCCTGTATGTATGTATGTAACTAACTATGTTTGTTGGTGGAATCTTGCAAATCAATTTTGAAGCCAGTTGAGCTGAAATTTTGTACACATGTTTTCTTTGGATGACAATGCATCGTTAGCTATGTGACGTCTCTCTGAATCCAACATGGCGGAACACCCAAGATGGCGGACTACTTATTTTTAATGTACTCCTATAATATGGGTATCAAATGAAAGGGCTTGCTGGGAATAAATAACTCAAAAAGTGAAATGACGTCATTCTGAATCCAACATGGCGGAACACCCATAATCGCGGACTACTTATTTTTAATGTACTCTTATAATATGAGTATCAAATGAAAGGGCTTGCTAGGAATAACTCAAAAAATGATTCTGAATCCAACATGGCGGAACACCCAAGATGGCGGACTACTTATTTTTCATGTACTTCTATAATATGGGTATCAAATGATAGGCCTTGCTGAGAATAACTCAAATGAAATGACGTCATTCTGAATCCAACATGGCGGAACACCCAAGATGGCGGACTAGTTATTTTTAATGGAATCCTACAATATGGGTATCAAATAAAAAGGCTTGCTGAGAATAATTCGAAAATGCAATGACGATACTCTGAATCCCACATGGCGGACAGTCCAAGATGGCGGACTAGTTACTCTTAATGCACTCCTTATAATATGGGTATCATCAAATGAAAAGAAATTTACTCGAAAAATTAAATGACATCACTCTAAATCCAACATGGCGGTATTTAAGATGGCGGACAAGCTATTCTTCATTCACTCATACAATATGATTATCAAATGAAAGGCCTTGCTGAGAGTTACTCGAAAAATTAAATGACATCACTCAAAATCCAACATGGCGGTATACTCAAGTTGGCGGACTAATTCGAAAAATGAAATAACGTCACTCTATATCCAATATGGCAGAATACCCAAGATAGCGGACTAGTTATTTTATTTATTTACAATATGGATATCAAATAACAGGGCTTGCTGAGAGTTACTCTAAAAATTATATGACTTCACTCTAAATCCAACATGGCGGGCATGAGATGAACAGACAAGAAACCAACTGTCCAGTGAAAACTAAAAAGTAAAAAATAAATTAAAAGTAAAAAAACTTTTTAACAAACAAGCTTTTATTTTAACGTAGCTACTAAATATAATAAAATAAACATTTTCCATTAAAGTTTAATGTAAACTTAAAACGTCCTTACACAATTTATGTGATAAAAAAGCTTGTCGCGAGATTTAAGCAGGTACTCGTATTTACATTGTTTGGAAAAATAATTTAAATCAATTACATCAAGTTACAGGTACACAAGTTAATCTCGCGACAAGTTGACATTAAACTTTAATGGAAAATGTTAATTTTATTATTTTTAGTAGCTAAGTTTAAATAGAAGCTTGTATGTTAAAAAGTTTTACCATTTATTGTGGAATCAAAACGTCTGGCTAACATTTTAATTATCTGAATAAGGAACATTTTATTTTTATTTATTATTATTTAACACTGTGTTAAGAGGTACACTGATTCCAAATGAGCGTGCTCATTCATTTCGACACGAATGTGGACACTAAACGGCGCGGTCTCGTTACGGGAAGGGCGGAATCCGCTTATTTTCGAAGTGGCAGGAACAGAAAAGGCCTTTTATTACTTAATCCGGCTACCCTACCTAGACCGTTGAAAGGTCGAGTATTTAATTTTAAGTTAATAAAGGATATTTAAGTTAATTAGGGTATTCCGGGTACAGTACTTAATTATTGAAAGGTCCTGTGAAGGTAACGTTGAATAATTAAAAATTCCTGGAGATCCCTGTGACTTTGACACGTAAATTTGGCAAAAGCTATTTTAGTAGGCAGTTCGGAAGTGTTTTTGCATGCACAGAAAATTCTTACCACAGTTTGTAATCTCTCATCTCTCAATATTATAAAGAGGAAAGATTTGTATGTTGTATTTTATATGTTTGTAACGAATAAACTCAAAAACTACTAAACCGATTTTCAAAACTCTTTCACCATTAGAATGCTACATTATCCCTGGGGGTAACATAGACTATATTTTTTCCTGTATAACGGGAATGGGAACTACGCGGGTGAAACCGCAGAGTGCGGCTTTTGTAAAATGAACTTGAATTAGTAAACGGATGGGCAGAGTTTGAGAAACTTTGCAACTACGACAGTGACGAAAGTCTTCAATCTGTGTGTGCTACCAATATCGACCGATAGTGAATATTGGCCTTATGAATACGCTCAGAGTCCCTCATCGAGCTATGGAGAGGGCTATGTTCGGTGTTTCTATACGGGATCGAATCAGACATGAGGAGATACCTAGAACTCGTGTCACCGACATAGCCAAACGGATTAGCACGTTGAAGTGGCAATGGGCAGGCCATATAGCGCGCAGAACAGATGGCCGATGGGGCCGCAAAGTTCTCAAATGCGGCCACGGACCGGCAAGCGCAGCGTAGGACGTCCACCAGCAAGATGAGCGGACGACTTGGTAAGAACCGCAGGTGGGCGGTGGATGCAGGCTGCTTCCAACCGTAGTACCTGGAGATCCATGAAGGAGACCTATGTTCAGCAGTGGACGAGTAAACTTAAAGTCAAAAAGTCTTAATCATTTGGATCCAAAGGCCACATAGAAATGTTAATTTACAAAAGCAAACCAAAACACATTTACTTAAGTTGATTATGTACATACTTAATTGAAATCGTTTGCTTCAGAAAACTTTCTAGTTTTCAAGTTAGGGAAAGAATGAGAGTAATTTAAATAAAAATACAAAGTATTTACCAGATGAGTGACAGAAAACATATATTTTTAAATAGTTACTTATGATTATGATACATACCCAGACCTGACACAAATCTACAGATAAATCAATAATTTGTACCTCGACGAGAATCGAACCCACCTCCTGCGTCTCAGCCGTCTATTAAACGAACTTAGAAGTTATGCAACCTAAGTTTTATGAGTCATCATCTCAGCCGTAGGAAGTCCACTGCTGGACAAAGGCCTCTCATGATTTTCCGAGTACTGATAAAGAGGGGGTTCCGTTGCCAGTCTCGCCACGCTTGGCACACGGAAAAACGCCACTGGCCATCTACCTTCTCTTGGCAGATTCCTACTGCATCAACGGGCAAGAGAGGAGGGGTAACATTCTTCTCCCGGTGCCCAAGGCATCGGTTTATGATTAATGTCCCATAACAAACTATCGTTAATGTGAATATTAGGGTTGTCATAACACCCAACTCAAGGAAACTAGGGCTTATCTAATTCAGGAAGCTGACAGCCCTATTTCACCACTAACTTTATTACCTTATCGCAAATCAACGGAAAACAACCTTTATTTGTATAGCAATAAGAAACAAACTTAACTGTTTTTTCCTGTTGAGTAAACGTTCCAGGAGAGCGAGCGCTATTTTTATTGAATGAAGGTTGAAATTCAATTGTTTTTTGTTTAGTCGTTTGAAAAGAGAATTGCGATGCGCGGTCACGGGCTCGTACGGAACGGACGCCGGCCGTTAAATTGTCATGTTCTTTTTTTGAATTCTACTGTTGCTGTATTTTGTCTATCCTTCAAAAACATAAATCTGAAAATGGGAGCCAAGTTCAATATTTAGAATGTCGTGGTTGTTGACTTCGCCCACAAAAGAATTGAGATCTCAATGACGGCAAGTTCTATAGATACCTGAAACTTATTTAATAGAATATTGCTGATAACTTAGAATCAGTTTAAGCTCACGGTTTTCAAAGCCAATAAGTGTTTATTCAATAGAGCAAAACGCTTCTTAAAATAGTCAATTTACATAAGAAGAACAATGAATTGAATAAAGCACTTATGTATGTGCTTTATTCAATTTAAATGTATTCGTTCGCTTCAGATAACTTTTTTCCAAGTGAAGCGAACAAGAAACTTCACTCTTTCACTTCTATTCATTGTTACAATTTCTGTCTTAGTATTATGCTTAATTTAAAAATAATAAAAATAAATAAAAAATCATTTGTTTGCGTAAAGGATAAACAAACAATGCAATAATAAGAGAACACAATTTAATGTTCGCAAGGATATTGGATACTTTGGATATGGCAAGATGACATTATTTCTTATCGTGGTTGAATCGAGCAACACTCGGCCATGGATCAATATGATTCATATAATCATCTATGGAATAATAAGCTTTTTTTATGAGATTTTGTTTTATAAAAAGCTTAAACCTATGAATCGATAGTTCAGTTGCCTCAGATGGAAGCTTATTATAGAAGCGCACACAGTTTCCCATAAATGATGTATTTACTTTCTGGAGTCTAACTTTAGAAATTTGCAATTTATTTTTATTTCTTGTATGTATGCTTTGCAAATCACATCTCTTAATAAAATTATATCTTTTTTTGTGTGCATACATTAAGTTTTCATAAATACATTGCGATTATAACAGTTAAAATGTTAAGTGAATCGCGAGGTTTCATTTTGTAAATAGCACGTATCGCCCTCTTTTGAGACAAAAATTGTCTGTAAATCGGCCGCCCTTCCCCAAAGCAGGATACCATATGACATCACACTATGGAAGTAGCTAAAATAAACCAGAATAACCAACCCAAATAAACTAGCTTTAGCTTCGGCAGTAATAGATCTTATTGTCCTGACTGCATAAGCTGCTTGAACTAAGCCGACCTGCAAGTTCATCAATTTGCAGTTTCCATTGAAGAGTAGAATCTATGTTTATACCTAAAAATACTGTAGAATTGGCGGGATTGACCATTTTTCCGCACAACATTATGTTTGTAGGTTATTCTTTTACATTTGGTAAAGAAAATTTAATACATTTTGTCTTTTTAGCATTAAGCACTAGGTTGTTGGCAGTAAACCAACCGTGCACTTGTGATAGTGAATTATTTACGTCGTCGTAATTTACTTCATTCATCATCATCATCATTTCAGCCATAAAACGTCCACTGATGAACACAGGCCTCCCTCATGGATCTCCATGAGGGGTAGTTGCCATACTCACCACGCTTGGCAGGCGGATTGGTGAGCGCAGTATGGGATGTTGATACACGGAAAGACGCTGCTGCCCATCTTCCGGAGGTATCCTTTAGCAGGCTCTTACTGCATCCATGGGCATGAGAGGAGGGGTAACATTCTACTGCCGGCACCCCACGGCAGCTTACTTCATTCCTATCAACTTTAAAAATTTACGAAGTAAAAATTACGAAGCAAATAAAACGATATCTCACAAGTTTTTAGCAAAGAACGGAAGAACATTTATATAAATCAAAAACAAAGAAGATCCTGAAATAGATCCTTGTGGCACGCCTAATTCAATTCTTGATCCCTCTGATCTCTGACCGCATTCCTCAACCTTGTGTACCCTATCAGATAAATATGACTCAAGGAGGTCAAGTGCCTTGCTTTCAACGCCGTAGTATTTATCTTAAAAGGATGTTGTGTTTAATTTGGCTTTTTTATAACTACTTATAATTTAAGAAGTGATAGCTCCAAATATTATAATTTATATATAACAGTAACCGCCTAGTAGCAGTTGTGAAAAAAAGGCAAATTAAACCGTGAGCTTAAACTAATTCTAAGTTATCAGCAATATTCTATTAAATACATTTCAGGGTATCACGAGTTTTTGTTTAAAATATTTTGAGTTATAAAGGGACCAAAATTTGGAGGCGCCAAATGGTTTGGGTAAAATATACACTGCTGCGTTGTCGCCCGTTCGTCCTTAAAACGTCCACTACTGAACACAGGCCTCGCTCATGGGTCGCCATGAGTGGTAGTTGCCATACTCACCACGCTTGGCAGGCGGGTTGGCGAGCGCAGTACGGGATGTTGTTACACGGAAAGACGCTGCTGCCCATCTTCCGGAGGTATCCCTTAGCAGGCTCTTACTGCATCCATGGGTATGAGAGGAGGGGTAACATTCTACTGCCGGCACCACACGGTCGCCCGTTCGCTTCGCTTGAACTTGTCTGGAGACGCTACCGGCCAGCTGTTTAGCCAGCTTCAGACGTGTTGACATTTACTGGCTATTTTGATATTTACTGTCTATTTTGACATTTGCCGTCATGCATTTTTTATGCATTTTTAAAACTTAAGGATTGGACCAATGAGAATACAAGAATTTAAATTAATACAATAATATCATCATTGCCGTGGGGTTCCGGCAGTAGAATGTTACCCCTCCTCTCATGCCCGTGGATGCAGTAAGAGCCTGCTAAGGAATACCTCCGAAAGATGGGCAGCAGCGTCTTCCTATATATCAACATCCCGAACTGCGCTCACCAACCCGCCTGCCAAGCGTGGTGAGTATGGCAACTACCCCTCATGGAGATCCATGAGGGAGGCCTGTGTTCAGTAGTGGACGTTTAACGGCTGAAATGATGAATAATATCATTGGAAGTCTGTTTTTTTAAGTTTTGGACGTTAGACGCTAAAAAGTATGAGTCAAAATTTGTTGCCGTACGTTTCAGTGGTGCGTAGGGCCCGTTAGCACCCCAATTGCGTACAGAATTCTAACACAGCACATATTCTGCAGAACATGAAAACTGTTCCCGGTAAAAATGAAATTGGATGACGCGGCCGTCGGAATACCCGTCAGGAACTACAAGTATTTTTTGCAATCCCCAATATCTTGTAACATGTTACATAGCCGTGGGATGCCGGCAGTAGAACGTTGCCTCTCCTCTCTTGCCTGCTGCTGCATCCACGTGCAGTAATCTGCTAAGGAATCATAATCATAATCATAATCATAATCATTTATTTATTTGACACATAATATTACAATAGTATTGTTGATTCCTTAGGATCTTGAACTAGCCTAGGCTGTGTTTCGAGATCCAAGGCCTCTCCTTATAGTAAATCACTAATTATATTATTGTGTAAATAATTACAAGGATTAAACAAACTAATTTAAACAATGTAAGAAATATTAAAGATATGAACAATAAAACAAAACAAGTATATAATAATCAAAAAATAATAATTATTAACCTCTGAAAATACCATATATACTAATAATAATCGTAACTAATATATTATATTATATAATATTTATATATAAACATAATATAATAATGTAACAAGTGTACCTAAACAAAGTAATAAACTATAATACTAAAAGCATTTTTTCAATGCCTTCATAATCAAACTTCTTTAGCCAATTTACTAGTAAATTTTTAAATTCAAAGTTGTTTTTAGATTTTACTTTTAACTCCTTATTTATTTTATTATAGAGATGGGGAACAATGACGTTAAATTGTTTCTGGGCAAATCGGGACTTGACTCTAGGAACAGGACATTTGTAAATTCTTTTAGAAGATTCTGGCAAAGTGGGGACAACTATTTTATGGTAACGTCTAAGGCTTTCATAGAAAAATAGTTTGCGAATACTCATCACATCAGCTAATTCATAAACTTCCGTGGTAGGATGCCTGTAGGGTAGATAGAGGAGAACCTTTAAAACCGCTCGTTGGGCACGTTCTGCTGAAATAAGATGGGTTTTTGCAGCTGTACCCCAGGAACAAATACAATACCTACATAAACATTCACAAAGTGCTTTATATATTTGTATTGACATTTTATTATCTACAACAGTTCTTAGGGTTTTAAATATATAAATTAGTTTTCGTATTCTAGAGGTCAATGCCATAATATGTGGTTTCCAATTTAGCTTGTCATCAATAACCACCCCAAGATACTTAATAGAGTCTACCCGGCAAAGGGTTGTGCAATGGCAGGTCCTACGTGTAGTGCTTACATTGCAGGGGTAAGTGTGGATTTTTAAATTAAAGTTTTTACTGGGGCATCCAGAAGATGTCTTGCTAAAGCATAAATATTTTGTTTTGCAAGTATTTAAGGTTAGCAGACTTTTTTCCAGCCAATAGGTTACGGCCGCAAGATTGTTTTCAGCAAGTGAAGTTGTCTTAGGCCAGGTTTTCTCATGAATGAGGAGGACTGTGTCATCAGCAAACATAAGAAGATCAAGTCCCGGCAGGGTAGTACTACACAGGTCGTTTATGTAGATTAAAAATAACGTAGGTCCTAAAGTACTTCCCTGTGGTACACCGAATGTGCACACAGCGCTCTCACTCAATTTGCCATCAACCCGAACACGTTGCGAACGCCCCGTTAAGTAATCTCTAAACCAGCTTAACACAGTCCCTCTTATACCCACAGTCTCCAATCTAGACAAAAGTATAGGTATGGAGACGGTGTCGAACGCCTTCTGTAGGTCTAAGAAGACGCCTAGACACTTATCTCCACTGTCAAGATATGATGTTATTAATGAAGACAGCTTTAGTACCGCATCTTCTGTGGACCGTCCATGTCTGAAACCGTATTGGTTAGCACTTAAGAGGTTATTGTTCTCTAAATACCCTAGTAGTCTTTTATTTATTAATTTTTCCATTATTTTGGAGAGCGTGGACAACAAAGAAATTGGTCTATAATTCGATGGATTTTTCTTATCACCAGCCTTATAGACAGGACATACCAATGCCTTTTTGAATGAGTCAGGAAAAGTACCAGTAGCAAAACTTAGATTGCAAATAAAAGCAATAGGCTCTGATAGTTGAGATAGGGAATGTTTTAGTATCGCCGCAGTAATTTTGTCCCATCCAGGCGCACTGTGTGATCTTAATTGAAAAATCATAGCTCTAACCTCTGACGGGTCCGTAGGTAAAATAGACATTGATTTTAATGTTGAAGGAGTTATAGTTTTAAGTGCAGCAAGTTCAATTTCTGTGGTATTTAGCTTGGAGATAGTTTGGTTAGCTAGTTCCTTACCGATGGAAGTAAAATACCGGTTAACATTGTTGAGAGAGGCAGTAGTACTGTTATCAATTGTCAGAAGTTCAGCTGAAGAAGTCTTAGCCTGACTAAAGTTACATACTTCCTTTATTATTTTCCAGGTTTCTTTAATATTACCATGTTTCTCTTTTAATTTATTTTGATAGTATGTTACTTTAAGGTTTTTAATTATTTTGTTGCATGTATTTCTGTATTTATTATATTTTTCTTTAAGTTCCATATTTTTGGGTGCCTTTTTAAGTTTCATATGTAGTTTATCTCTTTTCCTTATTGATCGAACTATACCTATAGATATCCAAGGTTTAAGTGGGAGACTATTTTTAGAAAATACTTTTATTTTTGTATTCTGGTTTATTATGGAAAGTAATTTTGTAGAAAATACATCAGTAGCAATACATACATCTTCAGTATCGTACAAGTCTATCCAGGTCTCTTTTTTTAGTACTTTGGTAATACTTTTATAATCCACGGTTACTTTACTGTATGAAGTACATGATTTGAACATTTTTGCATTATTAATATACAGAAGTATAGGCGAGTGATCTGTCAATAGTTGTTCAAATACTAGGGTTTTGCATGTTCCAGATACTTTCAGCATAAAATGATCTATACACGTATGGATTCTTGTAGGTAGGTTAATACCCTGCTTAAGTCCGTGTGTAGCCATTAAGTTAAGATAGTTTTGAGTGAATACTGACAGATCACCCGGTAAAATATCCAAATTTATATCACCAGTAAATATTACGTTATTTGTTTTGATATTTTCCAACACTACGTTAATTGATTCCAAATATTTATCAGCATTTCGAAAACTAGGCGGTCGATATGAACATATAATTGTGTAGTCAGGTGAAATATTTAGTATAAGACAGTTTCCGTCTGAGACAGCTGGCTCTATGCTTGTAGATTTTAATTCTTGTCGGACAAAGGCAACCACTCCATCATTTTGATTTATTTTATTTCTAGTCCAATACATTGTGTAGTTATTTAATGTAGGTGGAGGTTTGTGGCTGCTAGTCCAGCATTCAGTTAAAACAAAAATGTCAACTTTTATATCTAGGCTCGATACAAAGGCAAGAAACAGGTCAAAATTACAGTGTATACTACGTATATTGAGTGTCAGTATGCTTAAAGAACAATTGCTGTTAGCCAAAGGATGTAAAACTTTAAGACAACCATTGGTTTCAGGTATTAAATGACAGTCAGGTATAAAAGAGCTATCAACTTCTGCTAAAATAAACGAATTATTATCCATTAGCTCTAGCTAGGAATAGCTCCGGAAGATGGGCAGCAGCGTCTTTCCGTTTATCAACATCCCGTACTGCGCTCGCCGACCCGCCTGCCGAGCGTGGCGAGTATGGCAACACTCCCCTCGTGATCTTGGAGATGCATGAGGGAAGCCTGTGTCCAGCAGTGGACAGTAGTCCTACGGCTGTGATGATGAACAGTGTTACAACTTTGAAAGACTACAGGAGGGCAACCCTTCATGAGACCAACGGACAGACAGACCCTTCATGAGACTAACGGACAGTCAGTTAACATATTTATAACGATATGTTTACTGAAACGGTCTGAAACTAAAGTAAATTAAAGTATTAACAAAATCATTTCATTTAAGTATATCAGTCATCTAGTACCCATAACACAAGCTCTGCTTAGCTTGGGGCTGGATGATGCTGTGTGAATTGTCCAGCATTATTTATTTATTTATTTATTTTATTTATTCTTTTCATCATTTCAGCCATAAAAACGTCCACTGATGAACACAGGCCTCCCTCATGGATCTCCATGAGGGGTAGTTGCCATTCTCACCACGCTTGGCAGGCGGGTTGGTGAGCGCAGTATGGGATGTTGATACACAGATAGACGCTGCTGCCCATCTTCCGGAGGTATCCCTTAGCAGGCTCTTACTGCATCCATGGGCATGAGAGGCGGGGTATCATTCTACTGCCGGCACCCCACGGCGGTCATTATTTTATCTGTTTTTAAATACAATAGTAAGTAACAGATAACAAGGGACAACAGTTGTTGCTCGTACGCGCGGACGATTCAATGGTGCGTAGGTCCCGTTAGCACCATTGCGAACGGAACCCTAACACAGCAAATATTCTGCAGAACATGCAAACTTTTCCCGGCAAAAATGAAAAGAAAGTTCGAATATTCATTCATCAGGAACAACAAGTATATTTTTGCAATTCCCATCTTGTAAGTAACAGTGTTACTACATTTAATTGCTACAGGAATGCAACCCTTCACTAGACAAACGGACAGACAGTTAACACATTTATAACGATATGTTTACTGAAACGGTCAAGAACTATAAAGTATTAACAAAAAAAACGATTGCATTTAAAAACAGGTAAGTCCCGTTAGCACGTAATTGCGTAGGGAACCCTAACACAGCTCAATATCTTGCAGAACATGCAAACGTTTCCCGTTAAAAATGAAATTGGATGATGCGGCGGCCGACGGAATATTCAGGAACTACAAGTACATTCCATCAAAGCATCTCCATAGGGAGTAGAAGTTAATAACATCAACTGGGTATGTGCAGTACCTATATAAAATGGCTGCCCGTAAAGCGACGAAAGCGAACTATTAATTAAGTATTTATTTGGTCCATGCCATTACTGACCCTCCACCATATGACTCTCTTCCGACAATGTTACATTGAGCGTATCTTCTTTCTCCGGGTCGTCTCCAAACTTCTATCTGGCTGTAGACAAAACCTAGTCTCGTCAGTGAATAATATTTTCCCCCAGTCATCATCATTCCAATTTTGGTATGAGCGAGCAAAGTTAGCCTGAGCTACTCGATGATCTGTAGTAAGGGTCCTCTGGCTGATAAGTACGTCTATATTCCAGCTTCTTTAACTCTTCTTCTTACTGTTTTAGTTCTGTCACCTGTGGAACGTCCTGGAGCATAGATCTGACAAAAAAAGCAAAATCAATATGTTTATTCAGTAGAGCAAAACGCTATTTAGAATGGTCAGTTTACAAAATAAGAACAAAACACATTTAAATTGAATAAAGTACATAATTAAATTCGTTCGCTTCGGAAAACTTTTTTTTCCAAGTGAGGGAAAGAAGCGAACAAGAAACCTTACTCTTTAACTTCTATTCATTGTTACAATATTTGTCTTAATATTATGCTTAATTTAATGTCCGCAAGGATATTGGAAAATAATATATGTATAGAGGTATAATATTATTTTTAGAACGTTCTCAGTGGCGCTTAATAGGGAGAGACCTACACTCTGCTGGACATATCCAGCAGTGGACTAATGTTGGCTGATGATGATGAAGGATATCGCAAGATGACATCATTTCTTATCGCGGTTGAACCGAGCAACACTAGGCCAAGGGTCAATATGATGACCTGAGAAGAAGTCAAAGTGCGATTTCTCTGAACACTGCTCACAATAAATCGATCGTCTCTCGCTGAAGTGACTCTCATGCGACGTCTCGTGTACTCACCAGTCTGCTGATAAAGTCTAACATTTCGAAAGATTACGGATTTGGAAACTCATAATGTCTGTGCCACTTCTTTATAACTGTGACCTTTTTAAATTAAAGTAACAGATTTGGAAACCTGGCATTGTCCCGTTAGGCATTCGTTGATGTGTGAGTACCACTGTTGCGAGATACGTTTTTTGTGAAAAAAAAAACGAAAACCTGAAACAAAAGACATAATAATAACAAAAGACATAAGTAATTCTTTTTTTAATTAAATGTTAAGGTATAATAATAATAATAATAATAAAAATATTTATTTTCAAAAAAGGTTTGACAATGGGGTAATCCTTACAAATAATAAATGCTTATATACATAAAAAACGTTTGAATGAGTACCTTGTCCAAACCTATGTAGTGACAATGCGTCAACTCCTCGCTCTAACTAAGTATGGTTATACTTGTAAATAGATACGAGGGATCTCTGCTTCGGCAAAAATACATAAGGAGTTAGACAAAAACAAAAATAGAAGACAAGATTAGTAAAAGTACTCGTAATAAAATAAAATAAAGCTTTTATCTTATAAAGTGAGTTACTTTAGCCTTAAGTTTATAAGTAAGTAATGCTGGACAATATACACAGTTTATAATGTGTAGTGTTTGATTTTATAGGAGTATGTATTTGTGTGCGTGTATGTTTTATGTAGAGTGTGAGTGTGAGATTTGTGTGGGTAAGTATTGCGTGAGTGGAGTGTTTTAAGATAGGATTTCTAGCAATTTTTCCGTTTGTGCATAGTCTAGGCTTTGTAAATATTCTCTTATTATATTTTTTGATTGTATATGTGTTTTGTTGTATAAATTGATTGTTTTACTAATTTTATTGTACAGGTGTGGGCCTAGGAATGGCGTGTGTTTCTGTGCAAAACGCGTTTTGCACCATATTGGTCGGCAATAATATTTGTTTCGTCTTTTGACTGTTAGGCTTGCTATAGGATGTCGTAGGTGCCTGAGTAAGGTTTGTTGTAAAAACAGTTGCCTGTTGTGGCCAGTTTGTATATGGCTAAAAGGAAAACTAAAAACTTGCAAATTTTTAGTTTTCCTTTTAATAATGTGCAAATTAAGCCCTTTATGATACCTCATGCTGCCGTGGGGTGCCGGCTGTAGAATGTTACCCCTCCTCTCATGCCCGTGGATGCAGTAAGAGCCTGCTAAGGGACACCTCCGGAAGATGGGCAGCACCGTCTTTCCGTGTATCAACATCCCGTACTGCGCTCGCCAACCCGCCTGCCAAGCGTGGTGAGTATGGCAACTACCCCTTATGGAGATCCATGAGGTAGGCCTGTTCAGTATTGGGCTTTTTACGGCTGGAATGATGAAACACAGAAAGCCAAAAAGACAAGACAACATATGGGCCGAACATTTACCCGCCTGCCAAGGAAGGTGAGTAGGGCAACTACCCCTCATGGACATCCATGAGGGAGTTGAGATTTGCGAGTGTTTAGTGGTGGACGTTTTACGGCTGAAATTATGAATATTGCTGACGCTGTATAAATCATCTATAATTAGGTTTAAAGGCCTATTCATCATCATCTTTTCAGCCGTAAGAATTCCACTGCTGAACATTGGCCTCCCTAATAGATCTCCAAGTACTGATCATGAGTGGATTGTTGCCATACTCACCACCCATGGCAGGGAGGCGGGTTGCCGAGCGCAGTGCGATATGTTGAAAAGTACATACACAGAAAGATGCTGCCGCCCATCTTCCGGAGGTACATTCTTACTGAATTAACGGGCAAGAGAGGAGAGGCAACATTCTACTGACGGCGCCCCACGCCATAGGCCTATTAGTGTTTTATAATTAGTATAACTACAGAACAGTTCTGAAGTTGCTACTAGCAGTCAGTGGCTCGAAACAAATGACTTTGTTATTACTACAGGGTGTGCCATATTAGCAATGGACTTTTTAAACGTATTATTATTATTAAGAGCCTGTAGTGTCTCACTGCAGGGCAAAGGCCTCCCCTCCCCTCCTTTCATGCCTTGCGGTTCTCCGCAACAAGGGCCCATTCCTTATTGAAAGAGTCGAGCTCATCTCGCCATCTCCGTCTAGGCCTTCCATGTGGCCGTTGTCTGCCCGGGACCCAGTCAGTTGCTATCTTCGCCCACTGCTCGTCTTACATACGACACACGTGCCCAGCCCAGTCCCATTTGAGTGTGGCGGATTTTTCTGCGACGTCGACTATTTGCGTTTTGGAGCGCAGTGTCGTGGTTTTTAACTCGGTCCGTAAGTTTGACTCCCAAGATGCTGCGCTTCATAGCCCTCTGACAAACCACAAGGCTGAACTTTTGGCTCTCAGGAAATGATCAAGTCTGTCCACGGTATGTGAGGATGGGGAATGCACATGTCCATGAGTTTCCGTTTTAAGGAGAGTGGAAGAGATCCTTTCATTAAAATGAAATGTTTCATGAACCAATAGCTCTTCCAGACGTTTTCCGTGCGTCGTGCAACCTCTATCCTGTTTCGCCTGGAAATAGACTATTTGGCCCAGGTATACTCATGGACATGCTCACTTTCCACACCATCGACGTATTATCAATATATATAAAACTCTTCCGTTACTGACTGAGTGACTGACAGACAACGCACAGCCTAAACCACTGGACCTAGAGACTTCAAATTTGACACACATATACCTTGAGTATCCTAGAGGTGCACTAAGAAGGGATTTTTCGAAATTCCCACAGGAACGGGAACTACGCGGGTGAAACTGCGGGGTGCGGCTAGTTTGTTATAAAATGTGTGCTGGACACTGTACACTACACAAAACACCCACACAACACCATCTAGTCCCAAACCAAGCAAAGCTTGTGCTATGGAAACCAGATGTTTGATATTTAAATACTTTTTTTGTAGTAGGTACATACTAGCTGTAACGCGCAACTACATCTGCGTCACATAAGAGAGAGTGGGCCGTAGGCACCTATGATAAGAATACGCGCGCAAATCCAAACACCTTTGCAAATAATGCATTATTAAAAACCTTTTTTGTAACATAAATGGTTATAGTGGGTTATCGAGCACATATCCAATAGGGGAGAAATAAGGTCATAAGAATTCCGAAACAAATTAGTCCTTCGCGCTAATGCAATGACAACTGTCTCTCGCCTTTGACAGTACAGCGCCAACAGCCGACCTGTGTACTTTTCCGTACAATTATGAATTACTAGCTGACCCGGCGAACTTCGTATCACACCTATAACTACATCCACCACTTACAACTTACCCTACAACTACTCCACAACCACCCTGCTACAACGCTTTTTTTTTTTTGGTGACGGGGTGGAAATCTGCTAGGTCAGATACCATGCTGCGTTAAGGGCACAGCATGGTTATGTGAGGTTGTCTCCTGAAGACTCACTAAAACCACCCCGATGGCCGGCCTCGGTGCACTAGGGGCTCCGGTTCCTCATAAAGAACACTCCGGAGCCCCTATAGCACCTTGCCTGAGCACGTCCCGGGGGCGTCCACAACTAACGCCCCCTACTTCTAGCGGAACTCACGATGATGCATAGCCATATCATGCACCATCGCCCTCCCTGGGTCCGTCTGGGATAGTCGAAGCCCTCACTCTGACTACCCTACGGACCCAGATGGTCCCCTATAGGGGATGCCGCAGCCCCATGACGCCGTAGCCTCACGGGGCAGGCGGTGCGGGGCGGCCGTTGCCTGCACCCCGCCGCCGCCTTCTACGAGCGGGATCAGCCCTCTCGCGATCCCGCTCCGCGGCCTCTTTCCGAACCATTACGGTCTCACAGAAAGAGGCCACCGCCTTCCACGCCGTCTCATCTGCCAGCATAGCCGCAACTACGCTGGGCAGAGAGAGATCCTGCCCGATCCTGAGGGCCAGATTCTGCCTTTTCACGCACCACGCCGAGCAATCCTCGAGCGTGTGCTGGGCGGAATCCTGGCCCCACCCACAATGGTGGCATTGCGGTGTCGGTTCGCGTCCGATCCTACTCAGGTACTCACCGAAGCAACCATGCCCGGTGAGTACCTGAGTAAGTCGATAGGTGACGTTGCCTCCCTCCCTCCCTAGCCAGGCTTCGAAGCTAGGCAGAATAGCGCCGACGGCGCGTTGGCGCGAGCTCCTCGGCTCCTCGAGCCGCTCGCGCCACTTCCCAAGCGCACGTCGACGCTCCTCTTGCCGCACTTCAGCTGGCGCAGCCCCACCCTCGCCCTCCTGCCGGAGACGAACGTACACTCGTGCGTCCATCTCCGCCAGGAGGTCGAGTGGCGGGAGCCGCGCCAATAATGTCGCCGCCTCATGCGAAATCGTGCGGTAACCGCGAACGATTCTGATGGCAATAGAACGCTGCAGGCTACTAAACATAGCCCTGCAGCGCCTAACACCCGTCAGTCTTTTGGACCAGACGGGCGCTCCGTAGAGTGCCATCGACCGCACGGCGCCCGCATAGAGGCGGCGAACACCCTCCCTTGGTCCCCCGAGATTGGGTAGCAGTCTGTGCAAAGCACCCACTGGATCCGGGGGACGGAGCGGCTGAAGTGCTCTTCGAAGCCCCAGCGACTATCCAAGGTGAGGCCCAAGTACTTAAGGTACGGCCCCACCTGGACGTCAACGTCACCTACGCGAACCGACAAGCTGGGTGGTTCCCTTCCCCTCGGACCCTGCTACAACCCTACTACTACCCTACAACTAACCTACAACTACGGTATAACTAACGCTGAAACATATGTTTAATATTTCTTTCCATACAAACTTTCATCCCCTATTTTAACCCCTTCTGATTTAATTTACGCAACGAAACGTAGCCTATGTCCGTCTCCATGGTCTAATCTACTCCTATACTAAAATTTATCCAAACCGGTTTTGACGTGAAAAGGGAACATACATACATTCTTAATTTCACTTTTATATATTAGTAGGATAGGACAGGATTTTTGTTTTTATTGACAAAATAAATGACATTTTGTCTCTCTTGGGTAGGTATGACTTCTATGTAATGGGTCAACCTTAAGAGATCGACGTAATGCTATTACTATTTTTTAGAACTTATTAAGGGGAACAATTCCGCTATACATATTGGCTGCGTAACTTTAACCGTTTACGCAGCGCACGCAACGGAAGCCTTAAAACCAATATTTTGCTCCCGTATAAGCAACACTTAACAATCATGCTCAGCTCCTATTGGTCATATAGTGAGTGATGTTACATTTGAATACTCGTAGCCGGAAGTGGCAATGGACCGTGATGCGCGGAGAAAGAAAGGGCAGTCCTTTGCCCAGCAGTGGAACTACTTAGTTCAATGGCTATGCCACCTATCACAAACAAGTTGACCATGGAAGACCAGCGCTGTGGTTTGATTTACTCTGCCACAGCCAAAGCTGAATGGTGACCTTTTTTGTCACTTTGACCTAATTCTAAGAATAATTTTATAATTTTGTTAATTGTTCGTAATTAGTGAATAAATAAACATATTTTTATCTTTATCTAGTTTTGAACATAATGTACAATCGCCGATCTTATTTATATAAAGCAATCTCTACAGACAATCAATGTGATCTATATTCGATGTGACAGACCGATTTACTTTCCGAATACACCCTGTACTGAAGTTACGAGCTCGATCAGTGGAAGAGGCATTAGCATTAGTGCGAGTGACACGCTCGGCTCAACTATCCACTTCAATAAATCAACTAGGCATTACTACTGAATGCATTTTCAGATAATGAACAGGAGAACGATTGTTGTTACCTGTAGGCACTCAATCGGTGCTTTACTGGAATATTCATAGCAAGAATTTCGAGTTAGCCCGTCAAGGGTACGTGGCTAAGTTGGTTAAAGCACTTCCTGCTAGGAATTGATTTGACCAAAAGCGCTCGATCAGTACCTTACCTAACCGATGTGATCTATCGAAAATTTCGACGCAGTTTGTCAAGGGTTCCATGGCTTAGTTTGTTTAAGCACTTAAGGAAGGGTCAAGATGGAGACATCTTCTCGAACACCACGTCATTGAATTTTTAAATCATGGGTTTAATTTTCCTGGAAATAAATGAATAATGCTGGACAATTCACACGGCGTCTTCTAGCCCCAAGCTAAGCAGAGCTTGTGTTATGGGTTACTAGATGACTGATATACTTAATATAGAAAAACATCCAGAACACCCTGAACAAATATCTGCAGATGAAAAAAATAAAAAAAATATTACAGTGAAACAGGATGAAAATACACATTACTTAAAACTACTTACACTGATAACACTGAGACTACATAGACGAGGTACCTATCAGTTACCTCACTAGGCGAGGTCTGTATCGAGGAAACTTGCATACGAAATAGTTATATAGATAACAGTGTGTTGTACTCTAACTTATGCAATATAAACAAGGTAAAATAATAATAAAAACACATGTCATATAAATACACGTGCAATAATAAAGTGTGTCATAAAATACATATGCATCCACGGGTAAAAGAGGAAAGGCATTCTTATGCCGGCACCCCACGGCCATTCCTATTTGCGACAGTTTATTTTTGGAACATGCGAAATACCAGTTTAGTTACATGTGGTACACCCTCCCTACTCAAGTTGCGAGCTAGATCAGTGGAAGAGATCATTAGTGCGGGCGAGACGCTCGGATAATATTATCCACTTTGGTAAATCAGGTAAATATATCTTATTAATAGTGCCGTGGGGTGCCGGCAGTAGAATGTTGCCCCTCTCTTGCCTGTGGATGCAGTAAGAGCCTGCTAAGGGATACTTGCAAGAATATGCGCAGCAGCGTCTTTCCGTGTATCATCCTGTACTGAGCTCGCCAACCCGCCTGCCAAGCGTGGCGAGTGTGGCAACAACCCTTCATGATCTTAGTAATGAAATGAGCGGGGGGGTCTTTTTCAGCAGTGGACGGCTGGAAGAGAAATATAAAAACATACAAAGAAACTACTCGGACTCGAGAAAACTATCTGCAGATAAAGCAATAATTTGTCCCCCGGCGGGAATTGAACCAGCTCCTGCGTATCAGCCGACATAACTCCAACTGAACCGCGAGGTAGTCATTATCTGTGGAAAACTAAAATAAGTGTTCAATTTATACTCTTTTAGGTAAGGAACATTCAGTTGCCCTGGGGTGCTGGCAGTAGAATGTTACAAGCGTGGTGAGTACGGCAACTACCCCTCATGGAGATCCATAAGGGAGGCTTGTGTTCAGTAGTGGACGTATTACGGCTGATTGATGATGATGATAGGTACAGAGCACGGAAAACACCACCGACGGGCCGGCCTTGAAATTACCCCGAGTAGCTTTTACTCGAAGACAAAAAGTATTTCGCAATCGAAGAGTCCCCAACCCTTCCGTGATTGTGTTTGAGATAGGGTTGTCAGCGTTCCCATTTGTATGGCAATCATGACTGTTCGGGCTTGACCCTGAACCTGACGGTTCCGTTTCATTAAATCAAAGAAGTATGTCGCGTATCTTTAAACAAAATCGGTCAAGTGAGAATCGGACTAGCGCACGAAGGTTTCCGTACTATTTTGGCAAAAAAACTTTAAACGGCAAAAAAACATGTTTGATGTATGGGAGGTCCCTCTTTAATATTTATTTTATTCTGTCTTTAGTATTTTTTAGGGGGGCGAAGCCCCCTTATATGCATAGCGCTGTCTGTCTGTGTATGAGACGATTACAACCAAACGCGTTGACCGATTTACATGAAACCTTTTTTGTTAGCACCGCCTTAATGAGAGAAGGGTACTGATTGATTTTGGTGACTCTAGGGTCACAAGGACCGGTGTTATTGTGACCTCAAAAGGTCACCAAAAAAATAAGTCTTCAAATGGCCGAAAACGTTCCAAAGCCAAAAATGCCATTTTTGACCTTTGGTGACCTTTTGAGACCTTCGCCCCCCTTTCTGGTACCCCCGTACCAATGCTTGTTTTTTATAGCGGCAACAGAAAAACATCATCTGTGAAAATTTCAACTGTCTAGCTATCATGGTTCATGAGATACAGCCTGGTAATAAGGTTCCGTTTTTAAGGAACCCTAAAAAAGACAAAAACCTTTCATTTGTGCCAAAATGTATTGAGCAAAATAATTAATATCTCACTTAAATCTAAAAAATCTAAGTCGTAATAAAACCTGACCATAATGATGCATGACGAAACAAAATTGGTACAATAAAGCTACTTGCGTGGGTTGACTCCAAATTCAGTGACTACCGCTGGAACCTTAGAACAAGCATTGGTACGGGGGTACCAGGAAAGGGGGCGAAAACCTCAAAAGGTCACCAAAGGTCAAAAATTTCCTTTTTTGGGTTTTTGGACGTTTTTGACCATTTGAAGACTTATTTTTTTACGAAGGGGAAGGCTAAATAAGCAACGAAAATCAATCATTCTGTACACTTTTTACTTATGGCATTATAACCGAGTTTGAAAGAGATGCATTATACAGTCGTACTCTTTGGAATTTACAAGGATGGCGTAAATAAACAGCCATTTGGTTCTAAATTTGGTTATACTTATGACGTATTCGTTTCAGCCGTAAAACGTCCACTATTGAATACAGGCCTCGCTCATGGATCACCATGAGGGGTAGTTACCATACTCACCACGCTTGGCAGGCGGGTTGGCGAGCGCAGTACGGGATGTTGGTACACGGAGACGCTGCTGCCCATCTTCCTGAGGTATCCCTTAGCAGGCTCTTACTGCATCCATGGGTATGAGAGGAGGGGTAGCATTCTACTGCCGGCACCCCACTCCGCCATATGACGTATAAAGCTAAATAAAGCAATAATAAACGTGAAGTTAGCTATAAATATTACTTCTAACAAACTTGAAGTAAGGCTCACACAGAATCGTATTTTAGCCTTACTTCTATTATGTCATTATTCTAAGGCTGGAACGAGGTTTCGTGACATTGAAATGTCAAAGTTATACTTCGACAATAATAAATGATGGTTTATCATCATAGACAAAAGGATGTCTATGGTTTGTATCATCTATGGTTGGGAGAGTCAAAAGCGCGGGAGGTCATTGTATTTTCGTTTTGATAGCTTTTGATAAGTCTTGCATTTTGCAGGCAAAACTGTACACGTAAAAGTCTTGTTCAGAGTGAAAGAAGTAGTACAAACCTGAGGTACAAACCACAGCTATCACATCGAGGAACCTCGCAATAATGGAATCAGATCATTCTCCTAATCACGTAATGAACAATGACAATGATAAATAATGCTGCACAATTCGCTTGCACACGGCATCATCTAGCCCCAAGCTAAGCAGAGCTTGTGTTGTGGGTACTATATGACTGATATACTTAATACATTATACTACGTAGGAGCATAAATTTTATTATATAATATATAGAAAAACATCCAGAACACACTGAACAAATCGAACCCGCAACCTCAGGTGGACCTTCGCCTGCTGCGCCACAGAGGTCATCAATTTCAGGAATAAATGTCGTAAAGTTCAAGGAAGGCAGATTGGAGAGATAAATACATTGGCCTTTTACATCTTTTCATCTTTCATCCTCTTACATCTTTATTTCAGTTTAATTTCTGGCCATCATTATCATCTCAGTCGTAGGACGTCAATACTGCTGGACATAGGCCTCGGCCTCCCTCGTGAATCGCCAAGTTCTGATCATCTGTTTTTGTCATACTCACCACGCCTGGCAAGCGGTTTGGTGATCGCAGTACGAGAAGCGTCCCGTACTACGCTCCCGTCCGAAAAACGCTGCTGCCTGCCAAAGTCAAAATGTTAATATAATAGAGCAAAAAGCTACATAAAATTGTCAATTTACAAAAGAAGAACAATACACATTTAAATTGATGAAAGAACATAATTAAATTTGTTCGCTTCTGACAACTATTTTTCCAAGTGAGAGAAAGAAGCTATCTTCCGGAGAAACCCCTTGGCATATTCTTACTGCAGCAACGGCAAGAGAGGAGAGTCAACATTTTTATTGATACAAATTATAGGATGTGTAAATCATAAAACGTGGCAACCCTATTCTATCAAGCACCCCAACATTACTTCCGATAGAAGGCACCCGTGACAGATTTACTTACCTACTACTCCTGATTTGTCAAAGCAATGTTGCCATTGCGAAATTTTATTTGGTTTTTCTTTTAAGTGATTTTATTTGAGCTTGACGTCTCGCTCATGTCTTTCAAGCGCTTTGTACAGCCGTACACTTTCAAGTGCTTCCAATTGCTTTGTACACTCGTACCTTCATGGATTTCGTTCCTTCATATTATTTAGTTTTAAAATTACAGGATTTTATCGCGTACCTTTTCTATTGTGAACATGTTCTATTTATTCAATGTGTTGCCTTCTGTGACGTCACCAAACGGCTCAGTCGGAAGGCCAGCGTTGGTTAACATAGCCAACATTAAGCTGAGACAGAGACCTTTTTGTGACCCAAGCATGGCTCCATTATTTTTATGTCTTTTTAGGGTTCCGTACCCGAAGGGTAACAACGGGACCCTATTACTAAGACTCCACTGTGCGTCTGTCTGTCTGTCACCAGGCTGTATCTCATGAACCGTAATAGGTAGACAATAAAAAATTTCACAGATGATGTACATATTTCTGTTGCCGTTATAACAACAAATACTAAAAATAGAATAAAATAAATATATAAGGGGGGCTCCCATACAACTTTTGACTGAATGGAACGGAACCCTTCGTGCGCGAGTCCAACTCGCACTTGGCCGATTTTTAATTATAGAAAAGGTTTATATGCATGTTCTTACAAATAAATAAATGATCTATCCGCGACCAATAAAGCTGAAACGTGTTCGAAACGTCTTGCGAAAATACTAATAATAAAAAGAGTAAGAAAATAAAGAAAGAAAAAACATTTATTAAAGCACAACAAAGGTACATCAGGTATAAATTAAAAAAGGAAGTTTGTGGACCAAAAGGTCCTCCTTACCTCAGCATAATGTTAATCCAAATAAGGATTAACGCTGATTTTCAGGTAGGACCTTTGGCGAGTGTTGACATATTAAAATTAAAGTGTTTAAAAAGAAAGAAAAAACTTTACATCATAATATAAAACACCATTAAAAAAAATACTTAGTCTAAACTTAAAAACTATATTAGAAAGCCCATGCAACACAGGATCAGCTCAACACTACACTAAAAACTTCAAGCGGAGGACTACGGAGCTAAGCGGAGCAACCAAACTGGCTAGATACGACCAAATTCAAAGACCAGTTTCTGAACGAAACTCGTCTTTCCAGCAGAACGCGCCTCGCGCGTTTTCGCGTAAACAAGTATGACCGATGTTGTCGGATTAATGAAAATAGGGTACGAGATAAAATCGATTGATAAACTAAGCAATACCTTGATGGAGCCGACTTCCATTCTGTGGATGGAGCAGTTGAGCTCGTTGTCAAATTATACGTTACATAATTGTGTCTTCATGTTTAAGTGTCGAGTGAGACGTATAAGGAGTCAATACTAATGGGTGCGGGTGCTTAACTGACATTTATTGACATGTTTGTTCAAAATGTTTATGCGAGACGAGCAAATATCGGAGGCATTGAGGTGTACCTGATGAGGCGTCAGCTTCGGTGGTGCGGTCATGTGTCTCGTATGTCGAAGAGAAGATTGCCGAAGCGCATATTCTTTTCACAACTCCAGAACGGTAAGCGTAAGAGCCGTGGTCAGTATCTAAGATACAAAGACGTTTTGAAAAGACATGAAAAGATGCAACAAGCTAACGGGGTTACCCGGGGTGTACGGGGTTACCAGAAAAGGGGGCGAAGGCCTCCAAAGGTCACCAAAGGTCAAAAATGGCATTTTTGGGTTTCTGGACGTTTTCGGCCATTTGAAGACTTATTCTTTGGTGACCTTTTGAGGTCATAATAACTCCGGTCCCTGTGACCCTAGGGTCACCAAAATCAATCAGTCCCCTTCTCTCATTAAGACGGTGCAACAAAAAAGGTTTCATGTAAATCGGTCAACGCGTTCGGTTGTAATCGTCAAATACACAAACAGACAGACAGACAGACAGCGCTATGCATGTTAGGGGGCGTCGCCCCCTATATATAGAGCCCTTTCAATGGGAGGTGAAAGCAGTGCAGTGGCCAGAATGGCGACAACTCATTCACGAGCAGCGGGCTTTCTCTACAATGTAAATAGCGATGAATCGAAATCGGACTCAAGCCAAACTAACTCTTATGGCCATTAAGTATAGATTACCATTCTGACAATAATATAGAAATCGTTTTCTAGAGTAGACGCCCAGGTTTTAAACCGAGCGTTGCGAGGAGCTCGTTAAACAGCGTGACGAGCTCAAGGCCCGACCACCAGTCCTTATCTTATAAATACATCGGCGGGGTACTAACATGTCCAAAGTGCGCTCGTAACTTCACCAACATACTAGGGCATGCAAGTCACCAGAGAGCACACTAAAGGGTGTTACACCCTCATTCCCTCCAATAAGACCTCATAGTTATCTATGCCTGTCCAGTAAACATCAGTTGTTGTGGTCGGAATCGGCCAAGACAAATATATTTACACTAGCCGCCCTCCGCGGTTTGACCCCGCGCAGTTCCCGCTCCCGTGGGAATACGGGAATAAAATATAGCCTCGTTACTCAGGGATAATCTAGCATTCTAATGGTGAAAAAAAAATTAAATTGGTCCAGTTATTTTTGAGTTTATTCGTTACAAACATACAACATATAAAATACAAATCTTTCCTCTTTATAATATTAGTATACCTAGATATATGTATATGGCAACATTTGCCATTGCGAAATTTGATTTGCCTTTTCCTTAAGGAGCGCCATTTGTCGCTTGACAACTCGCTTATATTATCTTCTCAGAGATTTGTTCGGGTACGTTAATGTTTAACCGTCAAGTGAGATAACACGAATAGGGTGTCAAGATTACGGAGTTCTCAGATTTAATGAGACGGCTTAATATAGGCTAGTGGGTTAATACGAACGGTTTTGGCTTTGATTTAATAATTATAGTATGGTGCCCACGAGTATTTAGCCATTTTGCTTTTGTTTTATCTATGTATATAAAAAAAACTATTGCATATTACAATGGTAAAGTACAAAAAAGTGGGCTTTGTCAGCCGTAAAACGTCCACGACTCAACTAACACGAGGGTCAGTTGCCATACTCACCACGCTTGGCACCAACCTGGGTTGGTGAGCCCAGTACGGGATGTCGAAAGTGGGCCTTCTTAATGCTAAAAGTTATATATGACGTTTGACACCTGACTTATGTCTTGTACGCTTTGAAAAGACAAGCACCTTCTTCATCATCATTTCAGCCGTAAAACGTCCATTACTGAACACAGGCCTCACTCATGGATCTCCATTACGGGTAGTTGCCATACTCACCGCGCTTCGCAGGCGGGTTGGCGAGCGCAGTACGGGATGTTGATACACGGAGACGCTGCTGCCCATCTTCCGGAGGTATTCCATAGCAGGCTCTTACTGCATCCACGGGCATGAGAGGCAACATTCTACTGCCGGCACTCCACGGCATACCTTCTTCATATAACTGCTTGTAAAAACAAGCAAACATTGAACGTGAAACAGAAACAAAAACTTAGATTTAGGACATTAACCCTTGAGGGACTCCAGTAGACACTTGTAAGGCCTTTGCATCTGTTATAGATTTAGCGTCAGCAACTGGTAATCATGCTGTACGGGACGCTGCAGCCTGGGACATTGTAAGATGGATTAGGCTTGCCCAGCACCTATGCCATCCGCTCAGCTTAGTCAACTATTAGTCAGAGGGAGAAACAGGTCAATACGTCTGAACTTAACTAAGCCGCGGGTTTCCGATGTTTCCTTCACCGTTGAAATGCTTTAAGTGTTAATTGTGCACATATATTTTTTAGAAGGAAAGACACTTGTTCAATTATTTAATTCCTCATGGATCCCATCATCAGAATCGAGTTTTGAAAACAGTGGGGCCCAAAAGAAAGTGTTTCTATTCGATAAAAAGAGTAATCGACTTCTGGCCCAGAACTCCGTCGTTTGCTATCCTCAAAGGTTTCCTGGAAGAAAACTCTTGGTACTCTTCGTGGTAGGGTTAAGCTCGCCTTTGTACATGTCCTATATATAGCTTTTGTGTATATACTATTATTATGTAGCCATTGGGTACAGGCAATAGAATGTTGCTTCTCTCTTTGTCGTGGATGCAGTAAGAATCTGCCAAGGGATACCTTCGGAAGTTGGGCAGCAGCGTCTTGTCATTTCATCATCATAATCTCAGCCATAGGACGTCCACTGCTGGACAAAAGCCTCCCTCATGAGTCTCCAAGATTATGAGGGGTCATACTCACCACGCTTGGCAGGCGGGTTGGCGAGCGCAGTACGGGATGTCGATACACGGAAAGACGCTGCTGAAGAACAACTTCAGGAGGTATCCCTCGCAGGCTCTTACTGCATCCATGGGCATGAGAGGAGGGGTAACATTCTACTGCCGGCACCCCACGGCATGATGATGACGGTGACGTGCAATAATATGTTTCGTACTGCATTGTATTATTGGAAATGGTATGGGAAAACCTTACCTAGGACATATTGCAATGGAATATTTCTGTCTCGTTCATTCACATGCGTTTTACCTGTAAGAACGAAAGGGCACTAGGTAGGGTGCTTAGGTGCTAGATAATAATATTGATTTAACTACGTCAGATAACCTACATTCATATGTCACAGTGAAATAATAGCTTGTGTTACATTTTCGAATTCATAACATAGGCCCACAATTGCAGTGCCCTTGCAGGGTACATTGTACTTACTTAAGGCTATTTAAGATCTAAGCTATATAAAATATGTACATATTAAGCAAAGTAAATGAAATAAATAAATGAAAACTTGTAGGGAAAAAAATAGTTTTATTTTTCTTTTATATTTTTTATTTACAATTTTACTAATTGATGTTATGTGAAAATGATCCGGGTCAAAATTGTTATTTTTTTATTTAATAAAAAAAACCGCTGTGTGGTTATTTTTATATGTTACATGAAGTTTTTGTATATTTTTATATGTACCTGCACGACAACTCTTCGCGTAGTTCAATGACCCTGACAAGAATCAGCTGTAGTTTAGGTTGTCATTATCGTATAATCAGCTGTTGAAGTTAAAACTTTCGTGGTCTTGAATAAAATTCACTGAATCCTGAAAAGTCGTAGAACAAAAGTTGTTCCTTGGGATTGTCAGAATCACCCCCTTTCGACTTTAGTACACATGTTATAGTACACCCTGTAGAAAAAGAAATAGCAGTCGTACATACAACCTCCTCCTTTTCAATGTTAAAAAGGTAATAAATAACGTAATAAGGTACGTAGCAAAGTAAGGTAATAACCTACAATACATTTTACAGCGTTTTCCTCTTCTATAAATAGTCCGGAGCGTGGCACACATCGAGCTATCGTGATGGATGGACGGACAGACACGCTTTTATGTAGTGACATAATGATGTAGCGCCCGCACAGGGTGTCATTGATCTGTTGAGCTGGATGCGATCTGTCATAGATGTTTTGTTGAATTCAAATGGTGTATGATGTGATCTTTCATAGATGATTTGTTGAATTCAAATGGTGTATGATGTGATCTTTCATAGATGATTTGTTGAATTCAAATGTTAATGGAGCGCAGTACGGGATTTTGTGACGGGATACATGACTTTAGAAGGAATACGAATTATATTTTACGAATGTTTTTAATGTGTGAATACTAGAATGATATTATGTGACCTGTAACGTATTGTTATTAATAAATGAACTACTATACGGGAAGACACCGCTGCCCATTTTCCGGAGGTATCTCTTAGCAGGCTCATACTGCATCCACGGGTATGAGGGGAGGGGTAACATTACACTGCCGGCACCCCAAGGCACAACATAGATAGATAGAACCACATTAAAAGAACATAAATAATTAAGAAATAAGGTAAAAAAAACACAGGATTACAAAGGGCGGCCTTATCGCTAGGAGCTATCTCTTCCAGGCAAACTTGGGATGGACAGGAAAATAAAGGACGCTATATCGTGGCGTAAAATTAGGAGATTACAGGAAGCAAACCAACATAAATAAATAGATAAATAGCCATAGATTAGGTACATACGTAGCATATGCTGCGGCAGAACCTCCTACAGCGCTGGTCTTCCGTAGTGCGTCACTACTCTACCTACGCAACCGATCTACTAATTCCCGCGCAATCGATCATTATTCATACACCTAGCTTCCTCTCTGTCGTCTTCTTTCACTTCTACTATTTGCATTGTATCGTCACTACTCTACCTACGCAACCGATCTACTGATTCCCGCGCAATCGATCATTATTCATATACCTAGCTTCCTCTCTGTCGTCTTTTTTCACTTCTACTATTTGCATTGTATCGTCACTACTCTACCTACGCAACCGATCTACTGATTCCCGCGCAATCGATCATTATTCATATACCTAGCTTCCTCTCTGTCGTCTTCTTTCACTTCTACTATTTGCATTGTATCGTCACTACTCTACCTACGCAATCGATCTACTAATTCCCGCGCAATCTATCATTATTCATATACCTAGCTTCCTCTCTGTCGTCTTCTTTCACTTCTACTATTTGCATTGTATCGTCACTACTCTACCTACGCAACCGATCTACTAATTCCCGCGCAATCGATCATTATTCATATACCTAGCTTCCTCTCTGTCGTCTTCTTTCACTTCTACTATTTGCATTGTATCGTCACTACTCTACCTACGCAACCGATCTACTAATTCCCGCGCAATCGATCATTATTCATATACCTAGCTTCCTCTCTGTCGTCTTCTTTCACTTCTACTATTTGCATTGTATCGTGAGTGACGCACATGTGCGGTTTCTTTTCTTAAACAGTTTCATGTTTTGTCCCACAGGTGGAGTAAGATGGCGGGCAGTAGTTTCCAATGGGACAAGCTGTCACCGGCCGAGTTCCAGCAGCTGCAAGAGCTTGCTTCATGTAAGTACCATACCTGAGGAGTAATTTTGATTAATCAAATTTAGTAGGAAAGGTTCTTGAATAGAGGCTACGGCAAACGCAGCGTAGGAGGTCCACTAACTAGATGGGCGGACCTGGTAAGGTCTGCGGCTGGAGGTCCATGAGGGAGGCCTATGTTCAGCAGTGGACGTCCTACGGCTGAAATGGTGATGATGTGGCCTTACAACTCTATGTCTCAGTGTAACGGGCGCAATGCAATGCAGAGTTGGTCACGTGCTTAGTGAACGTGATCTGATCACCGTATTGCAGTTTTATTAAGTAGAGCTTACCGCGATGGGCCTTCGGCTTCTCTTGTCGGGTAGTTTCGTATAAAAAAATAAAAGTTCTTAAATTTTACAATAAAAGAGTCGACTTAAATGGTAAAAAAATGTTGCTAAAAATGAGAGTATTACCAGCGCCGTAGGGTGCCAGCAGTAGAATGTTACTCCTGCTCTCATACCCATGGATGCAGTAAGAGCCTGCTAAGGGATACCTCCGGAAGATGGCAGCGCGTCTTTCCGTGTATCAACATCCCGTACTGCGCTCACCAACCCGCCTGCCAAGCGTGATGAGTATGGCAACTACCCCTCATGGAGATCCATAAGGGAGGCCTGTTCAGCACTGGACGTTTTACGGCTGAAATGATAAATGAATGATGAATATCAGCTTTGTCGCCTATTTTATTAGGAAAGAACAGCTGAAGATTAAGCAGCGAGTTCCCTCACGATGTTTTCCTTCACCGTTAAAGCCGTATGTACCGTACTGTTGCAGTTGATACAAAGGCTCGCCCCGCCCCAATTACTAAAGTATTCTTTCCGATGGATTACCCGCGTAATATCAATTTGTTTAATCCAATTAGGGTTGCCTTTTACCCTCTAATCGTTAAGCGCTTATGGACTATGACGAATAGTCGAGCTTTGTCCTTTAAATTAACTGGAATCATCATCATCATTGAAGCCGTAGGACGTCCACTGCTGGACATAGGCCTCCCTCATGGATTTCCAGTTATTGCGGTTGGAAGCTGCCTGCATCCACCGTCGACGTGCGGTCTTCTCCAGGTCGTCAGTACATCTTGTTTGTGGACGTTCTACGCTGCGCTTGCCGGTCCGTGGCCTCCACTCGACAACTTTTCGGCCCCATCGGCCATCTGTTCTGCAAGCTGCCCATTGCCACTTCAACGTGCTAATCCGCTTGGTTATGTCGGTGACCTGAGTTCTTCTACATATCTCCTCATTAAAGAAACCCCGAGACAATTACTGGAATAGCAATTCATATTCTTTGATAATAACCGAAGGTCTGCTGTCCGCGTCCACTGACAGGCCTCCCTCTCGGATCTTCAAGATCATGAGGGGTTGTTGCCATACTCACCACGCTTGGCAGGCGGGTGGGCGAGCGCAGTGCGGGATGTTGATACACGAAAGGACGCTGCTGCTCATCTTCCGGAGGTATCCCTAGGCAGATTTTTACTGCATCCACGGACAAGAGGAGGGGCAATATTCTACTGCCGTCACCACACAGCAAAATAGCAATAGAAAAGGTTTACTAAATCTCCTGTCCAAACTCAGTGACCATTTTGGAATGACTTATGGGTGCCGGCAGTAGAATTTTGCCCCTGCTCTTTTGTCCGTGTATGCAGTAAGATTCTGCCAAGGGATACCTCCGGAAGATGGGCAGCAACGTCTATCCGTGTATCAACATCCTGTACTGCGCTCGCCAACCCGACTGCCAAGCGTAGTGAGTATGGCATTACCGGCAGTATATAATAAAACATATCTATCTATAAATGTTTTTATTATATATATCAGTCATTAGTACCCATAACACAAGCTCTGCTTACCTTGGGCCTAGCTGATGCTGTGTGAATTGTCCAGCATTATTTATTTATAACTTGTCTTTCAGCGGCTGCATCGCCCTATGTGAAAAAAACAAAAGACAACTTAACAATGCGATCATTAATCTAAACTGAGACCCTCCCAAATGAACTGAATCTTATAAATCTCAGCCTTTAGTCAGAACGATTGAAAAAAAGCTATTGTGTACTGAAATGCCTTTTTCTTAACAATAGAGATTATATTGTTATTACGATTAAAACTATTGTGGCTGAAAATCTGGCTCGTCATCATCATCATCATCGTCTCAGCTGAACGACGTCCACAGCTGGACAAAGGCCTACCTCATGGATCTCCAAGTCCTGATTATAAGGGGATTGTTGCAATACTCACCACGCTTGGCAGGCTTGGCGAGCGCAGTACGAGATGTCCATACACGGAAAGACTCC
Source organism: Pasiphila rectangulata (assembly GCA_963082625.1). Lineage (NCBI taxonomy): Eukaryota > Metazoa > Arthropoda > Insecta > Lepidoptera > Geometridae > Pasiphila > Pasiphila rectangulata. The sequence continues at coordinate 27,202,111 of OY720235.1, forward strand.
ACACATCCACGGGCAAGAGAGGAGGAAAAACATGCTACTGCCAGCATGTTTTTCCTCCTCTCTTACTCCTCCTTTTAGCACCTCACGGCTTGTGGCCTGTGCCAGATGTCGGTTGGCACATCCAGGTTATGGAATATTTCAAACGCAAACTCAAAAAATACTCTGTTCAGTGGGGCCGTTCCTGTTTAACCGACTTCAAAAAAAAGGAGAGGTTCACAAGTCGTCTGTATTTTTTTTCATATCTTTGTTACCTCAGAACTCCTTTGTATATGAACCGATTTAATTGTTTTTTTGTTGAGTTTGATATCTAACCAAACTAAAAATAAATCGGCCAAGCGCTAGTCGCACTCGCGCACCGAAGGTTCCGTGCCATCATACACTATAAAATATGTTAAAGGCGGTTTATATTTGTTGGAGAACCTTGACAGCGCCATCTCTTGTCTGCTAGCGGAACTTACGTAGATTTTTAACACCTTTGATGATTTCTAAAAATCTTGGTTGGGGACGGGCAGACCCTTTCATATGATACCCCACATAACCTAGTAACTTCACAAACATTTTTGAGACCACCTTTCCGCCCCCCTTGTCTAAAAAACTATGCAAATTAGAGGGTTCGCTATAATTTTCCTGTAATCTTTACATACACTTCTATATGCTATAAAAGTTTCAGGGGCTTATCTCTGCAACCTTGGGAGATAAGGAGGGCGACAGTATTTTTTTAAATATTTTTGTAAATAACTCGAAAACGGAAACGATAAAGCTTAAAGGAAAAATAAAAACTGTTTATTAAGTTGCAAATGAATACCTATTATATGATACCCCACTGACCTAGTAACTTCACCGAAAATTTTTGAGAAACACTTTGAATTAGGTCTCATTTTGTTTCAAAATCATTTCTGATATAGCGATTTCGGCATAATATTTTGCTCAACGTCAAGAGTTTGCATTCAGAAAAATAAAACAGCACAAATCATTAGAACAAAGCACATAATTGAATTTGTTCACTTCAGAATATGACTTCGGTTGTTTTGTTTACAGATTCAACGAAGAAGCTTCAGGATGTACTCAACCAGTTCATCGAGGTTAAAAAGCAAAGTCCTGATGGGGTATGTACTTAGTTAAGATCAACTTGTAATTTTGTAATGTCGTTGGACCGTTCGCCGACAGGATCTTTCATTTATGTCCGTTTCCCCAGCAGTCTTTCACCTAATTGCACTTTCGACAACAGACCTCAACAGACCTCTCCAGCTGCAGAGTGTTTGACCGACACGACGATAGGTCTTTAACTCTTCTAACTACAGACCTTTCCAACGGATTCGCCGTCAATGTTATATCAATATCACACACGATACGCGGTATACAATATAATATAGTCTTAAACCACACTTAGGTAATTTTATAATGAATTTGTTTTTCCAAATTTAGATTTTTTGTTTGGATAGAAACCTAGATATAGCGCACAAGATACCTATTAGATCAAAAGTTTCATAGAAAGATCTATTACGACGCCACACCCACGTACGAGCGGTATATGAAAAGTAAGTTGGATTGGCCCCTCTTAATTATTGATGTCAGTTTTGTAGGATTTAATGTCATTGCATGTTATTGTTACTGTACTGTCATCGGCAAATAATGTCATAGGTTGATTTAATGCCTCTGGCAGATCTCTATAATCTCTATCAGATTTATGTATATAAGCAATAAATAACAGTGGTCCCAATATACTTCCTTGAGGAACACCGTACAGGGATAAAGTATAGCATATGTTACTAAGGGATAATGTAGCATTCTAATGGTGAAAGAATTTTGAAAATCGGTCCAGTAGTTTTTGAGTTTATTCGTTACAAACATACAGAATACAACTTACAAATATTTCCTCTTTATAATATTGAGAGATTACGGGCAAGCTTCATCCCCCTTATTATAGTAATTACGCGATAAATACCCGATAATCCCATATTTTAATAATGTGTTGTGATCGCGAAAGTTTAAAAAAGACATGAGAAGGTTGTTGCATTACTCGTAACGCTTGGCAGGCGGGTCAGCGAGTGCAGCACAGGATGTTGATACACAGAAAGACGCTGCTGCCCATCTTCCGCAGTTATCCCTTAGGAGATTTTTTCTCCATCCAGGCAAAAGAGAAGGCAACGTTCTACTGCCGGTACGGTATTTGCAGTATTCACTATATGAATATATATTCGTACTTTCTATATAAGTAATATAACATCGGCTCGCTAGTACGCGCACTCTGTGGCGGCCAATAACCGAATGCCTCCGATTCGCCCCACAACTCCGCGAGTGCGCCGCTCGAGACGACAGATATACTATGTACATATATGATGATGATGATGATGATGTTTCCTAGCCGATTTCGACCATGGCGACTGAGCATTCAGATAAGAAATCTCATAGTTTTCTACCCTTTCATGTGCTCTATGGTGACTTGTGTACCCAATCTTAGAAGAAGGTACGAGAGCACTTTGGGCACGATAATACCCCGTTGACAAAATTGTACCGGATGTCAGCTGGTGCACGGGCCTTCAGCTCATCGCGCTTCCTATCGAGCTCTTCGCGACGCTCATCTTCAAAGGTATCAACCTGGTGATGGATGAGATTATCCATCAAATATGTACAATACTATGTACACTGTACATGTCGTATTACAATATTATATATGTATATTATTAATATGTAGCTCTATACACTACAATATTTAAACGTCCAATATTTGAACTCTCTCTCATCGTATTTGATTTATATGCCAAGGTATAAGGGAGCCGTGGGGTGCCGGCAGTGGAATGTTACCCCTCCTCTCATGCCCGTGGATGCAGTAAGAGCCTGCTAAGGGATACTTTTAGAAGATGGGCAGCAGCGTCTTTCCGTGTATCAACATTGCAAACTGCGCTCGCCAACGCGCCTTCCAAGCGTGGTGAGTATGGCAACTACCCCTCACGGAGATCCATGTGGGAGGCCTGTGTTCAGTAGTGGACGTTTTACGGCTGGAATGATGATGATGATGATGCCAAGGGATAAGCGAGATTAACCTCAATTAAATATAACCTTCATTTGAAGGCTTTGATACATCGGTTGCGATGGAGATCACCCCGAGAAGCCTGAACGGGATTGTTGAACACCCCAACTATTGTTTTGTATGACGTTAGCTTCTGATTAGTAAAGTTTAGTATTATATGTAACCTCTTGAATTCAAATAGGTTATTCATTACAAATTTCATTAGGGTTGGGTAAAGCTTGTTTGATTGAGATCGTAACCGGGTAACCCTTTGTTGAAGGGGCTCAATGGAGTCCTCTAAAATGTCATAACGATTCCAACGCTGTATGTGATATGATACGTATAAAATTTAAGAGTTCTATGTAATAGATAGATAGATAGAAAATGCTTTATTGCACACCTTAAACTAACAAATTAACAAAAAAAAAAGAGAAACACTAAATATAAAGTAATAATACCTACTAGTAACAATATAAAGAGGAAAGATGGAAAGATTTGTATTTTGTATGTTTGTTACGAATAGACTCTAAAACTACTGAGCAGATTTTCAAATTTTTTTCACTATTAGAATGCTGCATTATCCCCAAGTATATTTTATCCCCGTATTCCCACGGGAACTGGAACTACGCGGGTAAAACTGCGGAGTCCGGCTAGTCTGTTCATAAACGTTGGAGTTCTGAGGTCTCAAAGATTAAAAAAATTGCACAGATGCCTTAAGAACCTCCCCCTTCTTTTGGAGTCGGTTAAAAGCTGAATAATCCAAGCCTGCCACTCTCCTAATGAAATCTGATAGGCTAATCAATTGGAGTGGATAGCTTTCCATTTGATAACGTTATTGCGTTGATAAAGGATTATCTGTGTAGTTTATAAGCTGTTAGCAACTGCCCGCGGCTTTGCTCAGTAATCCGTGATATCCGATAAGTAAATTGGCTGCCGTATGGTGCCGGCAGTAGAATGTTACCTCTCATGCCCGTGGATGCAGTATGAGCCTGCTATGGGATAAATCCGGAAAATCGGCAGCTGCGTATTTCCGTGTATCTGCAGCCGCAAAACGTCCACTACTGAACACAGGCCTCTTGGAGATCCATGAGGGGCTGCCATACTCATCACGATTGGCAGGCGGGTTGGCGAGCGCACTACAGGATGTTGATACACGGAAAGACGCTGCTGCCCATTTTCCAGAGGTATCCCTTAGCAGGCTCTTAATGCATCCGCGGGTATGAGAGGAGTGGTAACATTCTACTGCCGGCACCCCACGACCTGCCTTTACCTATCGTTACTTAATGTACTAGCTTATGAAGGTTTATTTAGTCACTCTATGCCTATTGTTATTATATTTTAAGGTAGATATACATATAGATATTGCATTTATTCGGTACACATGCAGCACAGAACACAGACACACTTTACAGATTAAAGCTAGAACGTAGGACAACAAAGCTTAACAAAGGAATTAAGAAAAAAAATTAAACACTTTAGGCAGGTACACACAAACAAAAAACAAATATTATCGTCCTACGAAATAATCTCAAAGATATCAGAAACACAATTTAAAACAGACACTTTATTAATCTTTCTGTATTTTATTACTTTACATATAAACTTGCTCTTAGCCTTAATTCTTACGCTTAAACTTTGGTACCTTACTCACTACCTGTCCTGTAGATATAATGTAATATTCCCAAAAACGTTCAGCCACCATGCCGTCTAATAATACCCGCGTCTTATTGGCGGAGAATGCGAGCCTCTCTTTGGTCGGATATTTCATAGCCTATCGTGACACATCGGAAGTAACAATTATTTATTAGAACTTAGTTTATACCAACGTCGATATAAATCATTGTACAGTTATTAATAGTAATAATTCAATGTTCGATTATTAAAACAGTTAAACACATTGTTTGGTAATTCCTTGTCAAAGTGGTAAACGGGAATACAATGTATTTACCTAAAACGTGTCTTTAACATAAGTTGCTAAACTGCATACCTTTAACTTTACCTAATAACTCTAATATTCAAATAGTAATTATACTAATGGTTATATAAACTGTAACACAAAAAAAGGAAATGTTCATGAAAATAAAAATAGGTTTACATAGAAAATTTATTGAAGCAGATGAATCTTCTACAATAATAATAAATGTAAATTTAATTTTAGATTATAAGTAAAATTGCTTGTTGGTTTAGGTAAGTTAGCACACCTTTATTTTGTGAATAAACTATTTCAATTTGATATGGTTTGATTTATATGATATGATTTTGACGTTTTGAGTGCCCTGCTGCCCCCGCGCTCGTGGTCGTAGTCTACCCGTGACCACGAGGGTAGCAGGGCACTCAAAACATCGGGAAATAATATAATAAGGTAATTACGCGATAAAGTCCCGTTAATCAGTTTAAAATTATGTCTACAGATCGCGAAAGTTTACAAAAGTTCTATGATTTGATTTTGTCTCAGAGAACTAACAAGGTTACTTTATTCGGGTGATTTCCATACAATTACGGTTAAGTTGACATGCATGGAAGTGACACGGTACGTGAGCGGAATCTGACGAGGCACCGCCATTTTGATAGAGTTACAGTAATGTATGTAGATGTATGAGTGGGTTCATGCACGCGTTATGAAATAGAAATAGGAAAGAGTTTATTTTGTGTCACAATATTTGTTAAATAATATACAAGATCTCTCATGCCCATGGATGCAGTAAGAGCCTGCTAAGGGATACCTCCGGAAGATGGACAGCAGCGTCTATCCGTGTATCAACATCCCATACTGCGCTCACCAACCCGCCTGCCAAGCGTGGTGAGTATGGCAACTACCCCTCATGGAGATCCATGAGGGAGGCCTGTGTTCATCAGTGGACGTTTTATGGCTGAAATGATGATGAATATACAAGAACAGACAATTAAATGACTACATAATAGGTCGCCACTCAGTATTTCAATAGTTACAGGGCACTATTATTGCACTGGTTTTCAGTGGTGCCTGTGTGTGCAGCAGCGCGGCACAATAAAACAATATACGTAACTACACTATACTTATTATTCATGCAATATAAACTTAACAATAACCTTTTACATTGAATTAACTATTTCAATGTAAAAGGAATTGTACAAATTCGTTAGGCATACAACACTTCAATATTGTTCAAAACAACAAAGCCAAAACAGAAAAGCAAAAGCTACAGTAACAAACAAATATTTCAAGGTAAAAATAATTCTAATTGTACAAAATAGGTATCCATTTTATATATAAATAATTTTATAGCGAAAGGTGTTTGGCGAAATAAATAAAATATGATATGTGACATTACTTAACAAAACAAGGCTTAGGACGACTGCCTTCATGCGTTAGATTTGTTTGAGTATTCAATAAATTTTAAAATTATTTAAATGTTTTTCAAAGGTCCAAACAGAAACAGAGTTTCTTATCGGTGGAGGTAAATTATTCCAGCATTTTGTGGCAGCATATCTAAAGCTGCCACGAAAGGCAGTCGTTCTGTGCCGGGGACACACTAATGACTAGTGACTAATCGAATAGCCGTACTTATGTGGCGGTCTGAAAAGCGAAGCTTTTCATAAAGATAAACAGGCCGTTGGTTCTTAATGATGCCGAAGGGAAGAGTACGACGTGACATGTTAAGTAGGGTATTGTTGTTTATGAATAGGGATATGGGATCTGTACGGGATGGGGAAACAAAAACGGACACAAGCGTTCTGTATGCGTTGAATCAATTTTTTTGTACGAGCCAGAAAGCATTCGAAGGCAGGAGTGTACTCCTCCCAATAGGAGTGTATGTAAAGATTACAGGAAAATTATGAAGAACCCTCTAGTTTGCATAGTTTTTTAGAAATCATCGAAAGTGTAAAAAATCTACATAATTTCCGCTAACAGACAAGAGAAGGCGCTGTCAAGCTGGGTCGTTTCGCACCACACGCGATTCGAACCGCGGTGCGAAAAACCCAAGTACTGTTTCTGAATGGGGACATTCGCACCGCAGTGTTCCGTGCGAATCGCCCAAGATTCTTTTGAAATGGGTCTTTTCGAACCACGGGAAAAAACGACTCGATACCACAGATAATATAATACATCGATACTCATTTTGTAAGTCCAATTTAGGCACGCATCAAAAATTTAAGGATTTCAATTATTTATTTGTACAGATAAGAAGAAACATGGATAGTGATAAAAAAAATTGCAAGTTGCAAATTGCTTCTTCAACAAATATAAACCGCATTTGTCACTCTCGGTGCACGGGTCCGATTCGCTCTTGCCCGGTATTATTATTACCGGTTTAAAGACATTTTAACCACATTTAAAGACCCATTGTCTTAAACTATAATTACAGTTTTTGGTGTCAGGGCACATCTAACTATTTAAATCTTTGGTAACAGGCACTCTAGCGTCGGCTTGACAAAGCTAAGAGGGCGGTATAGGTGCTTCTAGCCTAATCCAATTAAGCTGTCTCTGGTACTATAGCGTCGCCGTGGGGTGCCGGCAGTAGAATGTTGGTCTTCCTCTCTTGCCGTAAGACCCTCTCTTGCCCGTGGATGCAGTAAGTTCTGCCAAGGGTGACCTCCGGAAGATGGGCAGCAGCGTCTCTCCGTGTATCAACATACCAACCCGTTCCCGTACTGCGCTCGCCAACCCGCCTGCCGAGCGTGGTGAGTATGGCAGCAACTCCCTCATGGCCAGTACTTGTAGATTCATGAGGCCTATCAGCTATGGACGTCCTACGACTGTCATGTCGCTGATGACTTAAAAAAAATACATAATCTTTTTATTAGGACATTTTTACCACGATTATATATAATCTATTACTAGCGGACTCGGCAGACGTCGTCCTGCCCGCTGATTTGGAGACATACTGACAGCAGCGCCATCGGTTCAGCTTAGCAGACGTACGCCCGCACCGCTGTAATAATTTTGCTGCGCGAGGTTTAGAAATTTTCCATAAGTACATCAAATATGTTTACGCGGCGCACGCCAAAACAACACCCACACAATAAATTTTCCGACATGTTCAACTATCACAATCATTGTTCAGCAAACTTGCACCGAATCTGTACTTAAAAAAATTAGCATAAAACCTTCATCCTGAATTACTCTAGCAATTAGTGAAAACCGCATGAAAATCCGTGTAATATTTTCTGAATTTTGCAGACGCGGCGGAGGACTTTGTTTTATAATGTGTTAAAATTTAACCATGCTAAATTCACCTGCCGATAAAAAAATAGATAAATGTATGTATGTAGGTACCTACCTCCAGTAAGTATGTTACGATCTTAGCATAATTAAAGAACTTAATAATAAGGATAACCTACTCATAACTAACATTTCGAGAGACTTTCGCTAGGCAGTTGGATCAAGAGCCAGATCCAAAAGGCAGTACTCCTGGACTCGGCACGTATAGTAAGGAGATTGCTCTCCCTGCAGCCCTAGTCACCGACCGCTTGAGTTGAGCCTTGCTTCGCGGCCGGTGATTCACCGTTTTGATATATTTTTTACTGTAGAGTATTTGTTTTTGTATATCTTTATAGTAAAAAATATATTTTTATGAGTTTACAAATAAAGGATAACCTACTCAAACTTAATAATAAAATAATAAGGATAGAACTTCAAAATAGGCTGTTTTTCTCCACTTTCGCACCTGGCCTAATGCGAATTTAGTTTGGCATAATGTTTGTTTAATTAGATTCTAAAAAAGTACCTAATCAATATCACAACTGCAAAAATCTGTATGTTACGCATTTTCGGGGTAAGGCTATGGAAATGGAGGTTATATATAAGTAGGTACCTGCAAACAGTGGTCTACAAATAAAAACCGACCAAGCGCGAGTCGCGTGACAGAGTGGGCCTATTTTCCTCATGATTACTTATTCAAAATATTTACACGTTTAACTTCAACTTTATAACCGACTTCAAAAAAAAGGAGGTTTCTCAATTAGATCGTATATAATTATGTTTTTTTTGTGTTCGCGGATAACTTCGTTGTTTATAGACCGATTTTGATGAATCTGTTTTTGTTAGAAGGATGATATCCCAGGGGTGGTCGTATGATAGGAAATCGAGGGGAACCTTCGAAAATAGTAATGGCGACAAGTGCGTTTGTTATTTTTTTCATTAAGTATTTTAAAGCACTACAATTTAATGGTCTGGATTCGATCTGATGATGGAGCCAAAAGACAGTCGAGGCAACTAACTCCTTAATAGCAGAAGCTGCTGTAAACCGTTAAGTGTGTTTGGACTAAATTCATTCAGTCTCTTTTTTTGTTAAAATGATAGTTTTACTCGTTGAAGTCGATTATTTTGTTGACAAATTAATTAACTGTTAAGGATAAAATTTAATAACAGAGATTTCAGAGAAGGAAAGAGATGTATTATCTGTCATATTATAAAACTTAATCACATTTGATCAACAAATAGGCTGCAAAAGATATTTCACATCATAAATGCAATGATTCACCAATATATGAAAGATTATTCCATAAAACAAAATTTCCCCACGACAGCCAATTTGTATTAATGTAATCAATAAAATGCAATAACAAATATCTAGTTTTAATTCCGCTTATGCTGAGATGCAGGAGCACCGCATCCTCATCATGCTCCTGCATCTCAGCATAAGCGGAATTAAAACTAGATATTTGTTATTGCATTTTATTGTCATGGATTTCCGCAAAGTAACGCCTGATTCCATTAATTATATTAATGTAATCACTTTATGTTTTAAATTTCATCAAAATTCGATCATCCGTCCAAGAATTGTAGGAACACTCGAACAAGAATTTATTGTGGACATACAAACAGTCAGCCGATACTCCTAGTTTCCACTAGTCATCTCATTCGCTTCGCTCACTCGTTCGAAAATATTTTAACAAAATACAACGAAAAAAATATTGAGTTTCTTAATTTGTAAGCTTACTATATCTTCGCTCTACAGTGTCGTTGTGCTATTTACCTACTACCGTACGTAAACAGTGGAGCGGGACAGAGCTAATGTACATGATCACTCTCTGACGGCTCGGCCGGTACTGATTTGTTCGGGGCACGGGCGCTGCGCCGCGAATTTGTACGTATTTTGACATTATTACATATACTAGAAACACAGGCCTCCCTCATGGATTTTTATAAGGGGTAGTTGCCATACTCACCACGCCTGGCAGGCGGGTTGGCGAGCTCAGTACGGGATGTTGAAACTCGGAAAGACGCTCCTCCTCCCTGTCCTCCCTGTCGTCACCATTATTATTTTTATAAATATATATTCTCCCTTTATACCTCTATATGTTACTCTATGGGCCTACCCGTCAGGCCTTTCTTTTAAGGCCTACCCGTTGGGAGACTCGATTGAGGCCTTCGAGCATCGTGCTGGGTTCCTCCATCGACTTTGCCATGACCACAATATCGTCGGCAAACCGAAGGTGAGTCATGTATTCGCTGTTATTGTTGATGCCTAGTCCTCTCATTAAATATCTTTTTAAATTTATCACTTAGCCATTCTATGCGCGCGTCGTGTGCGTAGTAAATAAATGTTTTTCTTCTTCTTAAATGAAGCACAACATTGTTAAAATATATTTGTAACGACGAACCTGGCCTATTTCTGAACACTCTAATTATTTCCGCTTTAGCGATAAAAAGAAAAAAAGATGAAAATTGCCCGAGTAAAAATACCAATTCATCCCCCCATCCTCGCTTAAGGCCTTTACCCACAGCGCCCGATCTGATCAACCGATCGGCAGGATTGTGTATCTCGCGACAGGCGTAAATCTCGAACCTTGAGGTTACATCTCCTTACCCCGGATTCAACTCCAGGGGCTACTGCTAGCCCTGGGTCATTCGAATGATGCTGGCTGGCAGACAATGTTGCTTAGTCCTCTTCTTCTCTCTGTAGAAAGTGCCGTTGCTGTGGGCGCCACTGACCTTTATGCTTTGGGGTCGGGCATGCAGCGGGGCGAAGCTGTCCAAGTGGATGTGTGGTCCGTTGTCGGCGCGGTCGAACATACGACGCGCCGTGTGGACTACGAAGGCCTCGATGGTTTAGAAATGCACGTCGCGGACCATGACGTAATTTTTGACGTAGCAGCCGGCGGCGGCGTGCAGACCCGCAGGCTGTGGAAAAGCATACACTGACAGCCATTGATTGCAGAGAACGCATGCGTTCAGATCGGATCGGGCCTTGTGCGTAAGGCTTTTATAAATACCATAAAAACAATCCCAAAGCAATTTCAACCCTAACACCCACGCAATAAGAGCCAGCCTTCGGATATCCTGGTGACGTCATTGATAGAATGGTTTATTTTAAGTCTTATCGCGGTATGTATGTATACCATAGTATTTGCTTTGATCGCTGTGACGTCAAAGGAGGGATGACGTCACCTCATTCGGCTTAATGTTAGTGATAGTATGTGCTTGACCTTATATTATTATGGGAAAGGAATACTGATCAGTCCAAAGGAAAACATAAAAAAATTCGACGGCTCAGTTGGTAGGCCGGCGGAGACGCAAGGATCACTCTCACTAAAGAGTTACCAATAATTTAATTAATTATTAATTAATTTGAGTTATTAATACTCTCACTTATATCCCGACTGGATCTGTAGACAGTCAGGATGTGAGTGGGGCTAGATCTGGGGCAACTCGGTAAAAGTGGATAAGGCTTTTAAAATTCAGAAAATATGTGTACGAACATTAAATGGCTCATGGGTTCCCTGATAGCTGTAAGCCTCTTTAGAAAATGCAACATCCTTCCGCTTCCTAGCATGTAAGTACATAATATTTAAAATATTTACACGTAAAGATCACGCAATCGCCTGTTATTACCAAGGTTCTGGGACCATTGGAATAACAGGCGATTGACTTCCTCCTTCATTATGAATATTCGTTTCTCTTGAGGTAGTTGGGTAATTTGGAGCTTTAACACGACTGTTGTGGTTGGAAAAAAAAGTATATTATGTGTCACAATATTGGTTAATTAAAACCTCAGTCTTCCCGGGACCATGCCTGGTGCAATCCAAGCAAAACGTCGGGAAATAATATAGGAAAATTACGCGATAAATACCCGGATAAATGCGTTTTAATAATGTGTTGTGATCGCGAAAGTTTTAAATAGACATTATTGGTTAATTCAGTGACCCTGTCAAGAATCAGCTGGCGTTTAGTTTCTTATTATCGCGTAATCAGCTGTTGAATTTAACTTCGTGGTCATTTCTTGAATGAAAAGCACCGAATCCTGAAAAGCCGTAGAACTAAAGTTCTTCCTTGTGGTGGTTAGGGTCACCACCTAGCGACTTATTGCACATATTTTAATAAAAAAAAAAAAAAAAAATAATGCTGGACAGATCACACAGCATCATCTAGCCCCAAGCTAAGCAGAGCTTGTGTTATGGGTACTAGATGACTGATATACTTAATGCATTATACTACATAGATAGATATTTTTATTATATATAGAAAAACACCCTGAACAAATATCTGCAGATCGTACAGACATTTGTCCCGAGGCGGGAATCGTACCCGCAACCCCTTGCGTCGCAGGCGGACCTTCGCCCGCTGCGCCACAGAGCTCGTCGGATAAATGTGTTTTAATAATGTGTTGTGATCGCGAAAGTTTTAAAAATACATTATTGGTTAATTCAGTCAAGAATCAGCTGGCGCTTAGTTTCTTAATGACGAGTAATCAGCTGTTGAAACTTCGTGATCATTTCTTGAATGAAAAGCACCGAATCCTGAAAAGCCGTAGAACTAAAGTTCTTCCTTGTGGTGGTTAGGGTCACCGCCTTGCGGCACATATTTTAATACACGCTGTTACAAGAACAAACAATTAAAATTAAAGTACTTGCCATGGGGTGGTGGGCAGGCTGGTTGGCCTGCAGTGCGGGATGTTGATACACAAAAAGACGCTGCTGCCCATCTCCCGGAGGTATCCCTTGGCACGTTCTTACGAGTTGAGGCAACCACGGCAGTTACCAACATGGCATTCAATTATTTTAACTGAAAGAAGCTGCGTCACCACAGGAGTCGTGTGAGACACCTAGTAGCAGGTGTCTGAAAACTTTGGCCTAGTTAGCAACAAACTCTGTAACAGCACGAAGTTTTAGAAATGATTGTTTTTTGAATAAAAACTTTTGCTTTTGAACAATAACATTATGTAGATTCTATAGAAGTTACTGTTAGCAGGGTTTTTCGGTTGAAGTTTCTTATTTAGAACTGACTTCATAATTATTCTTATAGTTTTCAACAATAAAAACCGATTCAAGGATAATATTTCAATGTTGCTGAAAATAGTCAAACCGCTATAATGTATGCTCATTGAGGTCTGACGTCTTCCGGCTGAAATGATGATTTCAGCCGGAAGACGTCCACCGCTGAACACAGGCCTCCCTCACGGATATCTAAGAGGGGTCATCATTCATCATCATTACAGCCGTAAGACATCCACTGCTGGACATAAGCCTCCCTCATTGACTTAGAGATCCAAGTGCATGAGGGGTTGTTGCCATACTCACCACGCTTGGCAGGCGGGTTGGTGAGCGCAGTTCGGGATGTTCTTACACGGAAAGACGCTGCTGCCCATCTTTCGGAGATATCCCTTAGCAGATTCTTACTGCATCCACGGGCAGGAGAGGAAGGGTAATATTCTACTGCCGGCACCCCAAGAGGGGTAGTTGCCATTTTATCACGCTTATTTTATTATTTATTTATTTATTTACTAAACATTACAAAAATGACTTAAAGCTAGACATAGTCCCACAAAAGGATTTTTTTATAGTTTGACTGTGGGATCAGGGTTTTAGTAAACATTATAGGAGAAAGATCATACATATTACTTACCTACTACTTGGCAGGCGGGTTGGCGGGCGCAGCACGAGATGTTGATACAAGGAAAGACGCTGCTGCCCATCCTCCAGAGTTTGGCCTAGTTAGCAACAATAGCCCTGTAATAGCACGAAGTTTTAGGAATTATTGTTTTTTTGAATAAAAACTTTTGCTTTCGGGAATAATAACATTATGTAGATGTTGCTGTTAGCGGAGTACTTTTGGGTTTGACGACTTTGGTCTAAAATGAAAAATGACAAGTTATAATGTGCACTTGTATAAAAATGACGGTGTGTATTTTCGGTTGAAGTTTCTTATTTTGAACCACTGTTTTGAACTGACTTCAAAATTATTCCTTACCTTTTCGGCATAAAAAGCGGACTTCAATGATAGAATCTAAAAGTAAGGCCTTGATGGTTTATACAGCGTCAGCAACTGGTACCTAATCATGCTGTACCTACGCTGTAGTGCCTGGGAAATTGTTAGATGAATTAGGCTTGCCGCCTATACCATCCTCTCAGCTTAGTCAAATTCTAAAATGTTGCTGAAAATAGCCAACCGCTAATGTATGCTTATTACATTTGAGTATTTCCCTCGATCTAAGATGGATCCCATCATCAGAATAGGTTTGAAAACAAGCGAACATTATTATGTGAAACAAAAAGCCGCAATGTTTATTAGCTTTAGTGAGGAAGTAAATAAATAAATAAGTATAAATAATGCTAGACAGATCACACATCATCATCTAGCCCCAAGCTAAGCAGAGCTTGTGTTATGGGTACCAGATGACTGATATACTTAATACATTATACTACATAGATAGATATTTTTATTATATATAGAAAAACACCCAGAACACCCTGAAGAAATATCTGCAGATCGTACAGACATTTGTCCCGAGGCGGGAATCAAACCCGCAACGCCTTGCGTCGCAGGCGGATCTTCGCCCGCTGCGCCACAGAGCTCGTCAAAGTTCCAACAGTTGACACCAATGTCTATGTTATAATCAGTAACTTAGGCACTTTTAGGCAAAACAATTAGGGTTCCTCGTTAAAAATATAATAAAATAGACCAGGTGCGTGTCGGGCCACGCCATTATTTTATCAGCATTTTTTGTGGCGTTATCTCGCAAAGCCGGTGACAAACGGGATACAGACAGACAGGAAGACAAAGCGAAACTATAAGGGCATCTTGTTTTACTACGAAACCCTAAAAACGCGGGCAAGGCCGCATGCAGCAGCTAGCCGCCAATGTTATTATTAGTAAACCAGAAGCGTTTATAACAAAACATCAGTAATTCAGGATAATCCAAATCCAATCATACAAGGGAAACCCGACCCTCGTGACGTGAATAAATACAAATAATACTATCGCCCGTGATGCCCGTAGGGATTTGACGAGTTGTGATTTCACAACCCAAAAAGCCGGAATAATGGTTATTTATTTCTTTAAACAGTCACACCAACAAAATGAACATCATAAGTTCTTCTTCTTCTTCATCATTTCAGCCATAAAACGTCCACTGATGAACACAGGCTTCCCTCATGAATCTCCATGAGGGGTAGTTGCCATACTCACCACGCTTGGCAGGCGTGTTGGTGAGCGCAGTATGGGATGTTGATACACGGATAGACGCTGCTGCCCATTTTCCGGAGGTATCCCTTAGCAGGCTCTTACTGCATCCATGGGCATGAGAAGAGGGGTATCATTCTACTGCCGGCACCCCACGGCGGTACTCTTCTTATTGTCTTACAATAATAAGAAACAAGCTAAGTCTCATTTCAATTAGAGGTGTAAACCACATAAAATATTGATGATAATGGAATCATAAAAATAATCGTACTAAAAAAGTACAAAATTAATCATCGAGGATAAGCAACCCTACATAAATTCATGGTCATATATTGGACGGGTGACCGAATCTTTTTGTGCATTTTAAAAACTTTTACCAATATTTATTAAGTTCTTTTTATACCTACGGAACCCTCAGTGGGCGAGTCCAGCTCGCACTTGTCCGGTTTTTATTTTTATACGACTAAATGCCGGCCGTGGGGTTCCAGCAGTAGATTGTCACTACCCCTTCTCCTGCCTGTGAATCTGCTAAGCTCCGGAAGATGGGCAGCAGCATCTTTCCGTTTATCGACATTCCGAACTGCGCTCGCCAACCCGCCTGCCAAGCGTGGTGAGTATGGCTACAATCCCCTCATGATCATGGAGATGTATGCGGAAGGCCTATGTCTAGTCTGTGATGATGATGATGATGATGAGAGATATTTTGGCCGGACATGCCTACAAAAAGCCGGACGCACTACCGTGCCTATCTACTCTGAGTTATTGCATAATAATCCGTCCCTAACTTCCATATTCTCCACTCAATTAAGATCGCATTTTTATTTTCATCTCTGACGCGTAGCCACGTCATAATTTATGTGAGATTGACATGTGAGGAGAACGATATAAAAATATACCTATACTGGCTTTATGCTGTAATAAGTGTTCCGTGTTGCTAGAATACCAAATACTGTAGAAATCCTATTAAACTCGTTTTATTGTCTTTGTGTCCATAACTAGAATTATGTCCAACCAATTATGCCATAAGTTGTCTTTTTTAAACTTTCGCGATCACAACACGTTATTAACATACATATAACCGGGTATTTATCGCGTAAATTACCTTATTTCCCGTTACCCTTACCTTAATTATATTATTTCCCGAAGTTTCGCTTGGATTGCACCAAGCATGGTCCCGGGAAGACTCAAGAAGGAAAAGGAAGGGAAGAGTCTTCCCGGGACCATGCTTGATGTCTACCCGGGACAAATATCTGCAAGAAAAGTACAAATACTTGTCTCGCGCCGGTAATTGAACTATCTTCTGTGTTTTAGTCGGCTATTTGACAAACTGAATCACAGAGGCCCTCAAATTTTGTCTGGAGAATGGAGTGCCTACAAAAAGGCGGACGCACCAACTAGGTACCCACTCAAAGAAAGTTCTTGCATAATAAGCAGTTACTATGTTAAATGAACTATGAAATAATATTTCTAAGTACCTATAGTACTCGTATCTATGTAAAAAAAATTTAAAAAAAGAGTTTCATTATTCCTTACACTGGCTTACCTTTTCTGGGACCCATGTCACAAGCTGTGCCTTTGGGGCTTACCTAATTTCTGCTTACTTTGGGGCTAACATCTTGCTTCGTGAATTGTCTATTTTTTATAACATGAATGTGGTAGTTTTGGCTATGGCCCAGGGATAACAAATTAATATTTTTTTTCAGGACAGGCTTTCCAAAAAGCCGGACGCCTACCGTACCTAATCAAAGTTATTGCATAACAAAGAGTCCTTAAGTTCCATGATCTTCTCTTACTTGGGATCGTATCGATTTACGATTACAGAGCGATATAAAATAAACCTTAATCTCAAGATTGGTGCGATTCCTCTTCAATTTATCGTCTTTCACGCAAAATTTAGCCTACGGATTGAGCTAAAATTTTTCACACGTATAGAAGTTGACCAGGATTAACACATAGGCTGCTTTTTAAATACACGCGAAGCGCATACGATACAGGCGAAGCGACGGGCATAAGCTAGTTGTCCATAAACTTAATAATGCTGACATTACGTCAGCATTATTAAGTTTGTGTTATGATGTTCACCAGATGGTTGATAGAATGCCTAAATACATTTTTTGTACATACTCATCATACATTGAAAAATACCCGGACCCGGGCCAAATATCTGTAGAAAAATAACAAAAACTTGTCTCGCGGCGGTAATCGAACCTTGCCCTTGGTCTTGCTCCAGCGTCTTAGTCGGCTATAAGGCCAACTGAACCACAGAGGCACTCAAAATCTGTCCGAAATGGCCTACAAAAAGCCAGACATGCTGCGTATACCTACTTAAAGTTATTACATAACACTTAGTTCAGATCGCATTTCGATTTACGATTACAGAGCGATATGAAATATACTTTTCATCCCCCCATCTCGGAAAGAGTATTTTCTTATAGCTCTTCGATATCTGAGTGCAAAAGCCGTTTTTATCCGCTAGTGGATAAAGTAAATTAATTTAGAACATCGAGTGCACTAAATAATATGTCTATGTCTATGCACTAAGTTTAAAAATTCAAAACATCATTAAACCTATTTACTTTTAGGGAGAAGTAAATAGGTTAACGAGCCGCGACGATACGCTGGCGAAATAAACGCTCGTTCGTGGAGATTACCCGACGATAAAAGCGCGGACTCGTCGTGATTCTCTCGCCCGTGGAGACGGCCCCTTGGAGGGCCATGGTGCCAAATTTATCATACAACCTTATTGAATTTGTTAAAAACTTAGACGTCGCGACTCGTAACGGAATCGCCGCGAGACCGCAACGACTCGTAACGGAATCGCCACGTTTCTTTGACGACGCGTTGTGCTATTAATGTGAGAACGCCACGTTCGCGGCGAGAGTGCGACTGGTTTGCCGCGATGTAATGACGTTTCGCGCGCACTCAACCACTTGTCGCATCGCCGCGATATCATAGCCGTGTGGAGACACATGCTAAGAGAGTGTATAGAAATACGTGGCACGTCGATAACATCGCCGCGTCTCTCGCTCGTGGAGACGGTCCCTTAGGTTAAAAACAAGAAACTTAAAAACAAGCGAAAAACCTAAAAGGTTCTAGCGACGAGGAAGTTTATATGACGCCAACATAATTGACTGAAACTGTTAATAATGCGCAAATGAGCTTTCTCCCTCAACAATCACGCGAGAATTATTTAAAACAGTAGGATATGTTTAACAAGTGGCGACAAGCTAAAGGAGCCACAACCTTAAGTAACTGTAGACGTTACTTTATTTTTTTCTTAATTATACCTGAGTAAGTATTATTTGTTATAACTTAAAGATTATTCCCTAATACTTACCGTTCATAATGTAGTAGTTAATACCTAAACTGAAATAAAAGTATCTTGTGATTGTAAATGTTTTTTTTTTGCATTTAGTCATTTCCTCGCTGAGGTGGGATGAAAAGTTAAGTGTTGCACTCGACTGCAAAGATTTTTGCACTTCGTGCTCTTTTGATTCCTTCGCTAACGCTCAGGATTCTAATTCGCTCCGCTTGTGATTCAAAACAAGCGGAGCGAGATTTTCAATTTTAGAGTCCTTCGCTTGCTCGGTCATCAAAATTGATCACGCAGTTAAAAGCAACTTTGCACTCTTGTATAACAAATAACTACTAATATCAAATTGGTTCAAATTATTATCAATAAACTAAATAATGCTGACATTTCACACATCCACGGAGCTACGGAGGACTTAAGTTTTGTCCGAAATCGCCTACAAAAACCGGACGCACCACCTATCTCTCACTCAAAGTTATTGCATAATAAACAGTCCCAAAGTTCACATTTCGATTTACGATTACAGGGTGATAGAAAATATACTTTAATCTCAAGATTGGTGCGATTTCTGTATACTAAATAATGCTCACATTTCACACATCCACAGAGCTACTGAGCCACTCAAATGTTGTCCGGAATCCCCTATAAAAAGCCGTGCACACCACCTCCCTACTCAATGTTATTGCATAATAAACAGTTCCTAAGTTCGCATTTCGATTTACGATTACAGGGCGATATAAAATATACCTTAATCTCAAGATTGGTGCGATTTCTGTAAACTAAATACTGCTCACATTTCACACATCCACATAGCTACTGAGGCACTCAAATGTTGTCCGGAATCCCCTACAAAAAGCCGGACACACCACCTACCTACTCAAAGTAATTGCATAATAAACAGTCCCTAAGGGGCCATCTCCACGAGCGAGGGAATCGCGGCGATGCGTTGTTATCGTCGTGCCACGTATTTCTATAGCGCGGACTCGTCGCGATTCTCTCGCTCGTGGAGACGGCCTCTATGAGAGTGTATGTAAATACGCGGCACGACGATAAAATCGCCGCGATTTCCTCGCTCGTGGAGACGGCCCCTAAGTAAGATTATCGCCACTCATTTGAGATCGCATTTCGATTTACGATTACAGAGCGATATAAAATATACTTTAATCTCAAGATTGGTGATTTCTGTAAACTTTATCGGATATTCTCGGGAATTGGCCTTTAGTAAACCCTGATTGCCGTGGGGACGGCAGTAGAATGTTGGTCCCCGTTCTTGCCCGTGGATGCAGTAAGATTCTGCCATGGGATACCTCCGGAAGATGGGGAACAGCCTCTTTCCACCCTCGCGCCTTTTGAACACCCTGAACAAATATCTGCAGATCTTACAGACATTTGTTCTGAGGTGGGAATCGAACCCGCAACCCCTTGCGTCGCAAGCGGACCTTTGCCCGCTGTGCCACAGAGCTCGTCATGATGATGATGATGACGACATTAAGTTAGACACCACAGTGCATTACTGAACTACATGACCATGATAGTTTAGCTAGTGGCTTAGCAAAGTTCATTAGTGGAACGATTATTTTGTTTGTGTTTCTCGTAGGTCATGACGAATTCCACATAGTACATTTTCTTTGCGAGTATATTAAGTCAGACACCACAGTCATCATCATTTCAGCTGTTAAACGTCCACTACTGAACATAGGCCTCCCTCCTGGTTCTACATGAGGGGTAGTTGCCATACACGTACTATACGTATAAAAATCTTGTGCTGTGGTTCCTCTGCCCTTCCTAGGCATCGAATTATTCTGTCATGATATCATGGTTGTGTATGTAAATAAGTGTGTAAGCATATGTAACATTGTGTTTTTAAGTGTGAGTGTATTGTGTATTTATTGTTTATAGACATTCATCATTTCAGCCATAAAACGTCCACTGATGAACACAGGCCTCCCTCATGGATCTCCGTGAGGGGTAGTTGCTATTCTCACCACGCTTGGCAGGCGGGTTGGTGAGCGCAGTATGGGATGTTGATACACGGATAGACGCTGTTGCCCATCTTCCGGAGGTGTCCCTTAGCAGGCTCTTACTGCATCCACGGGTAGGAGAGGTGGGGTAACATTCTACTGCCGGCACCCCACGGCATACTTGTTCGAGTTGTGAGATAACTTACTTATTGTTGTACAAACAAAGTAATCGTTTCAGTAATGAACTTCGCTAAGCTACTGGTGAAACTATCATGGTTATGTACTTTGTTTTTGTAATGTACTGTCTTTCAGCCGTGGGGTGCCGGCAGTAGAATGATATCCCTCCTCTCATGCCCATGGATGCAGTAAGATCCTGCCAAAGGATACCTTCGGAAGATGGGCAGCAGTGTCTTTCCGTGTATCAACATCCCATACTGCGCTCACCAACCCGCCTGCCAAGCGTAGTGAGTATGGCAACTACCCCTCATGGAGATGCATGAGGGAGGCCTGTGTTCATCAGTGGACGTTTTATGGCTGATTAGTGTAGGTGCAGATGTAGGCAAACACACAAAATACGAATATTTCCTCTTCTAATATTAGTATAAAATAAATACCACTTGGAAAAAAAGGTTTTCCGAACCGAACGAATTCAATTATGTGCTTTATTCAATTTAAATGTGATTTGTTCTTATTTTGTACACTGACTATTCTAAGTAGCGTTTGCTCTATTGAATAAACACTTATTTATTGACTTTGACTTTTTAAAAGAAGAACATGAAAATTAATGTAGAAAACTGAAAACTTTGTGAGTACATTACAATAATCATGTTAGTTTCGCTAGTAGCTTAGCAAAGTTCATTACTGAAACGATTATTTTGTTGTGTTTACTTAACAGATAATGTGATCTACCAACACTAAATTCGAAAGCAAGCGAATTTAAATCATATATCCAAAGGTCAGAGTTGATGGTCGACTGGGGCGCCTCGACCGAGTGATATTTCAGCGACCTAGTTAAGGGTTGTAGGGGGTGGAAGGGGGGAGGTATCACGGACGTTGCTTGTAAGACGTGATGGCTTTCGATTCGATGGTCGTGGGCTCTCCCAGTACCAATAAGTAAAAGATGTTGGACAATTCACACAGCATCATCTAGCCCCAAGCTAAGCAGAGCTTGTGTTATGGGTACTAGATGACTAATATACTTAATACATTATAATTAAGTGCGGCTAGAAATTCACATTGCACTCACACTGGAAATAAATGAAATTCATTCATTTATTTCCAAAGTTTGCAATTACAGAACATACACGTCCACTTAGTCCTTTATATTTAATTAAGCATAATATTAAGACAAATATTTGTAACAATGAATAGAAGTGAAAGAGTGAAGTTTCTTGTTCGCTTCTTTCCCTTACTTAGAAAAAAGTTTTCTAAAGCGAACGAATTCAATTATGTGATTTGTTCAATTTAATTAAATGTGTTTTGTTTTTATTTTGTAAATTGACTATTCTAAGTAGCGTTTTGCTCTATTGAATAAACACTTATAGACTTTGACTTTTGACTTTATAATGATGATAAGGTACAAAGTAGTGGAAGCCGGGCATGTTGGCTAGTTAGAAATATCGTTTCTAATTAGGCTCCTAAGCTTACATAAAAGGTAAATTCATTTCTCAATAAAACGCTTTCCCTATACAATAATTTTACTATGAAATTTCTACAGAAACTGCGATCCTCTTACATTTCTAACGATGGTAATAACGAGGGCGACTCTGTTTTCCTTTGAGGAGTTATTTCTTTTAAACCGACTCCAGAAAAATGAGGTTCTTAAATCATCTGTATTTTTACTTGACTTCGACAATTTTCTTTTTAATAAAATATGGGATTATCGGGTATTTATCGCGTAATTACCTTTATTTTATTCCCGACGTTTCGACCGGATTGCACCTGGTCGTGGTCGCGGGGAGACAGAGAGAGAAGGTAATTACGCGATAAATACTCGATAATCCCATATTTTAATAATGTGTTGTGATCGCGAAAGTTTAAAAAAGACAATTTTCTTTTTTTCTTTCTTGGTTCTCAATTCGAATTTTATTTTTGTCACGTCATTCATCGTAATATCAGCCGTAAAATGTCCACTACTGAACACAAGCCTCCCTCATGGATCTATCTCTGTGAGGAGTAGTCGCCATATTCACCTCGCTTGGCAGGCGGGTTGGCGAGCGCTGTACGGGATGTTCAAACACGGAAAGACGCTGCTGCCCATCTTTCGGTGGTACCCCTTATCCACGGACATGAGAGGAGGGGTAACATTCTACTGCCGGCCCCCACAGCCATGTCACGTTACGTCATTACTACGCCAATTATAAATGGCGAATAAATTTTGACGATTCTTTATTTTAAGATAGGTCGTGTTTCAGGCGAGTCTAAGCTTTTATTATTGTTTCTTTTTAAGTTTTGCGTGTGTCTAATAAATGTATTTTTTCTTATATCTCAGGCGTATTAATAATCTTGAAGTCCACTGCTGGACATAGGCCTCCTTCATGTATCTCTAAGACCTTCATCATCATCAGTTCTGCCGTAAAACGTCCACTACTGAACACAGGCCTCCCTCATGAGGGGTAGTTGCCATACTCACCACGCTTGGCAGGCGGGTTGGTGAGCGCAGTATAGGATGTTGATACACGGAATGACGCTGCTGCCCATCTTCCGGAGGTATCCCTTAGCAGGCTCTTATTGCATCCATGGGCATGAGAGGAGGGGTAACATTTTACTGCCGGCACCCCACAGCAGTAATTTATTAAATTAACAATTTTAAACTTTTCATCCACGTAAAACTAATTAGTGCTCTGAGACTACCACTATTGGTTTTTGTGTAGGTTGAGCTTAAGCGCTAAGGGAACCAGATAGTTCGATCCAAGGTTGTCTGGAAGGGATTGCTCGATAATAGACACTTTGTATTGTTTACCTTCATTATCATCATCATCATCAGCCGTAGAACGTCCACTACTGGACAAAGGCCTCCCTCATTGATCTCCAAGTACTGCGGTTGGAAACGGTCTGCCTCCACCGCCGACCGTCAGTTCTCACCAAGTCGTCTGCACATCTTGTAGGTGGACGTCCTACGCTGCGCTTGCCGGTCCGTGGCCTCCATTCGAGAACTTTGCGGCCCCAACGGCCATCTGTTGCGCTATATGGCCTGCCAATTGCCACTTCAACGTGCTAATCCGTTTGGCTATGTCGGTGGCTCGAGTTCTTCTACGTATCTCCTCATTTCTGATTTTTGATTGCTTACCTTATACAAGGTGTATTATAATATGTGTACTAAATAGGGTGATTCTGACCACCGCAAGGGACATAACGACATTTCAGGATTCTATGATTTTCATTGAAGGAAACACTACGAAAGTTTTAACTTTAACAGCTGATTGTACGTCAACCAAAACGCCAGCTGATTCTTGACAGGGTCTCTGCAAAAATTTTTATTTTTATTAAAAATTAAAAAAACCAGTTTTGACCATCATCAAATCACACCAACTAGTAAAATTATAAATAAAAATAACAAAATAAAAATACTTATTCCATATTTTTACAAGCTTTTATTCAGCTTGCCCTGTATGTATGTATGTTCGCTGTATGTGAGAGCGCTTATAGTGATAAGGCCGCCCATTGTACTTCTACTTTTAGTTTTGTAAGTTTCTTTCTATGTTATATTATTTTTGTGTTAGTATTAAGTACAATAAAGAGTTATCTATCTATGTTTTTTCGCGGAATCTCGCAACTCAATTTGGAAGCAGATATCTTCAACCATTTAAGCTGAAATTTTGTATACATGTTTACTTTGGATGAAAATGCATGGTCAGCTAGGTGACGTCACTCTGAATTGAACATGGCGGAACACCCAAGATGGTGGAATACTTATTTTTAATGTACCCCTTTAATATGGGTATCAAATGAAAGGGTTTGCTGAGAATAACTCAAAAAATGAAATGACGTCACTCTGAATCTAACATGGCGGAATACCCAAGATGGCGGACTACTTACTTTTAATGTACTCCTTTATTAAAGGTTTGCTATTCTTATAAAAGTGAAAGTAATAATGTATGTATGTATGTTGTTCCCTTTTCACGTAAAAACCGCTGAACCGATTTGTATGAATTTTAGTATAGGAGTAGATTAGACCATGGAGACGGACATCGGCTACTTTTCGTTGCGTAAATTAAATCAGAAGGGGTTAAAATAAAAAATTAATGAAAAAAGCTAAAATAAAAATTTCATGGAAGGTCCGTATGGCAAAAAATATTAAACACATGTTTCAGCGTTAGTTGTAGCGTAGTCATAGGGTAGTAGTAGGGTAGTTGTAGGGTATTTATAGGGTAGTAGAAGGGTAGTTGTTGGGTAAGCTATAAATGGTGATTGTAGTTATAGGTGTGATACGAAGTTCGCCGGGTCAGCTAGTATATAATATATTATGTAATAATATAGGTTATATGTATGATCTATTTGTAATTAACTTAACTTTCATGTACACCATTATAACCCCTTGTCATATATTACAATCGAATCCATCCCAAGGTTGCCTGGTAGATTTCGCTCTTTAGCGATAAGGTCGCACATTGTCACTTTCTTTTTCAGTGTTTCTTGTTGGTTAGGTGCACACCTTAAAACCGTAAAATAAAGTATTTTCCATACATATATCTAACATTTTACTGCCGGCACCCAATTTTTCATTTACCATCCGGATTTACCATCAGTATAATTACAAAAGAATACCCATAAAATCTTATAAAGCCCGATCGGAATGGCTCCGCGTCAGACTAATGAAGATGTGTCGCGCGGCCCGCCGTTTGTATCAATTACCGGGGAATAAGGTGTTGAGGAGACGATTGGTGAACATCTGTACGACTAGCATGGCCGGAGATATTTCATCCACGGGGAGAGGACAAAACACTATTCCCCTCTGTCAATTTTGTCCACCCTCCGAGCATGGTGACATGGGTGGATAAACTATTCACGGTGGACAAACCAGCGCTTGTCCCCGAAATTATAGGCGGCGGGTGAGTATAGTAGGTATAGTATAGTATTATTAGTATTATTACTAGTATCCACGTCTAATGTCAAAAAGTGATATAATTCTCTTTCCCCCTGTTGCCGTGCTTTGGCAAGTGGATAAAATAATTTTATCCCTTGTCTGTGGAAATAACCGGTGGACAAACGTTTTATTCCCAGCCCATGCTAGCCCTGCTGCGGGGAAGAATACCATCAGATCACCCTGCCTTTTAGGTCTACCATGAGTTTCCATAATCTATATTCAACGTAAATAACGTTTCAATAAACCAAGCAGCTAATTGCGGGCGCGGATTGCGGCTAGTCCTTTATTAAAATTTATTTATTTATTTAATTATTTTTTCAAGAAATAACACAGCATTACAGTACAACCAATGCGCTATGCTATACATAGGTAAAGTAAACAATCAAATTTACACAAATAACAAACATCATCTTACACCTTAATAATAAAACAGAAAAAATACAATAAAATATTAACAAATGGTACTTATTCTTACGGTATCAACCTCTTCACAATACCTCAGGCAAACTCTGCACACATCATTCCAGTTGTGATATCTTTGTATAAAATGATATCTTTGTATCATTTTATACCCGGATATCTGAACATCCGTGCCGATAAATATTACTTAACAAAACACCTTCAAGGCGAAGCTGGAATATACCTCTGCACAATAAATCTTTTAATATAGACCAAGAGTTGGTTGTGTGGAATGTAAATAATGCCGCTGTTTTATCATAGACTTGCGCCATGGGGTGTCGGCGGTAGAATGTTACCCCTCCTCTCATGCCAGCGGATGCAATAGGAGCCTGCTAAGGGATACCTCCGAAAGATGAGCAGCACCGTTTTTCCGTGTATCATCATCCCGTGCTGCGCTTGCCTGCCAAGCGTGGTGAGTATGACAACTGCCCCCTTATGGATATTCTTGAGGGAGCCTGTGTTCAGTAGTGAACGTTTTGCGGCTGAAATGACGATGATGATGATAACGGAAAGATTGGTTTATTGGGCAAAAAACAGTTGTCTAGTTCATGGTCCCAGAAAGAGGGCTAGCCTAAATCGTAAATCATCTTATATGTTAAAGCTGAGAACACAGCATTTTAGTGGCGGCGCGCATCGGTCCGAACTGCGTAAGAAGAAATTGATCTAATTTAAGTAACGTGATATCGGAATCGGAGAGTTATGCAATGCAGTGCAGACGCTTAGATACAGATGGCGCTGTGCTTAACGCAAATGTTGAGACCTTACTTGTTTATTTTCACCCAAAAAACATACAGATATTATTTCTTACAAACTAACTAATCTAAGAATTTTAACAAAAAGAAAATGAATAATGTAATAAAATTATAAATATATCAGGCGTGTTTAATGGTTGAATAAACGACCTATTTCAGCTTACCTAGCCTTAACCTGTCGAAACCTGAGGCTCTGTGTGGCGATGACTCCCACGAGAGCCAACGGGGTTCGAAAGGTTAAGCATGATGCTTAAGTGCTACGCTGATGTTGGAATATTTCCCCTCGCATCTCTTCCACTCACCGGCTAGTTGCTAAGCGACGCTCGCTTGATCCCTCGAACACAAACATCTTCCAATATCGACTATTAAAAGGCTCCGAGGGAGGGAGGGGAATTAGAGAATGTCGAATAAATTATGCTGGATATTTCACACAACACCATCTCGCAGAGTAAGCGCAATATTTATGTCATCGGTACCAGAGGGTTGCTAGAATACAAAAACATATTTTTTATTACCAAATGACAACAAAATGCAATGAAAATATTTAGTTGGCCATTGCAGCATGCATACCCAAATACCCATTAGGTATGCATGCTGCACTGACAACCTAGTTCTCCTTGCATGTGCATAATTAGCGGGCGGGAGGGCGGTGCTCATGCATCTCAGCATAAGCGGAATTAAAACTAAATATTTTCATTGCATTTTATTGTCATGGATTTCCGCAAAGTAACGCCTGATTCCATTAATTATATTGCCAAATGAGACAAGCCGAAGGCCCACTAGATGTTAAGCGGTCACCTCTACTTATTACACCTGCAATACCGCTGTGATCACGTACAATAAGCACGTGACCAACGCTGCATTCTATAGCGCCCGTCACCCTGAGTTTGTCTCAGTTGTAAATCAAATCAAATATATTTATTTCCCTCACAACAAACCGTAAGACAAAATGATTATACATAGAAAAATAAAGCTTATTCTATTTGAGACGGTTTGCAGGAGACTGGTGCCTGAGATAGGTTAGGAAAAACCTGTATTACAGGTCACCAGGTCACTTCACTCCCCGGATTCAAATATAAACTATAAAATACAAGCTGTTTGAATATATAGAAAAGTATTACAAAGGTCAAAAATGGCATTTTTGGGTTTTTGGGCGTTTTCAGCAGGTTGCACATGCGACGGAAGCTTAAAAAATGGAGTAACTTCTCCCGTTTTCCCAACATTTACCTTCACTGCTCTGCTCCTATTGATTGTAGCGTGATGAAAAGTATACTATAACCAGCTCAGGAGAATGAAAAATAATTGTACCAAGTTTAGTCAAAATCCGTCGAGTAGTTTTTGTTTCTATAACGGTTATACAGCCAGACAGACAGACATACAGACAGTCAAAAATTTTACTGATTGCATTTTTGGCATCGATCCCTTATCACCCCCTGATAGTTATTTTGGAAATATATATATTTCCAAATTCCAAATATAATAAATCTGTAGAGAGGTCAATTCTCTCTACAGATTTATTATAAGTATAGATATAGATTAAACATTTCTATAAACTTGTTTATTGTATATGTTTTGTAATTGAAAACTGTGAAAATAAGTGGCCTTTAACCACGTGATGTTTTTTAGCACCCCCTTCCTCCCTTGGTATGTTTCGTGATTTTTCCGAACCCCTTCCCCCGCCCTACTTTCGAGCCTCATTTGACTAATGGACGGCCCCTAAAGAGAATGAATTTAATGTATGAATACCAAGGGATACCTTCAGAAGATGTGCAGCAGCGTCTTTCAGTGTGTCAACATCGCGTACTGCGCTTGCAAACCCGCTTGCCAAGCGTGGTGAGTATGGCAACTAGCCCTCATGGAGATACATGAGTGAGAGTGGACCGGGCCAGCGTTAGACAGCACAGGGTAAGCAGCCCTTTGGTGAACCAACATCCTCTAAAGGTTGCTAATTTGAATATATTTTATCAGAATGTTCGGGGTCTGAAAACCAAACTACGTATGTGGCGGAATAACCTGATTGTACTTGAACAGGTGGTGATAACCGAAGGTTTCTAGAGAAGTCAATAGAAGACACGGCATTAACGTGCGGAGACTGGCAGGTACTACGTCGCGATAGGGAAAGGCCCGGAGGCGGCGTGTTACTTGCTGCCCGCCTAAGCTTCGACGGATTCAGGATCTGAAAACTACAAATTGCTTAGATCTTTGGGCTAGCTTTACATGTAACGGCCGCACCTGTTTTGTCTGTGTTATTTATAGATCCCCGTGCTTAAGATAGTGTTTACATGAACTGGTTTTGCAAAGTAGAAAGTGTAATTAATGATTTAAAAATACAGTTATTAAACAGTTTTTCTTCAAATATTTGTAATTATTATGGTTATTTTTGATACTATACGTTCTTGTATCCCACCAAATTTCTACTAGGATGCCTAGGATACAACTCACTTGAAGTTCGTCGGGCCAATGACCAAATCGGATCGGAATCCTCAATGTGATTTATTCGCCATGGGTTACTGTGCGAATCCATGGATTTTTGTACATTCTGTTATTAACTTATGCCATTTTTAATATTGTAATTTAATTATTGATAAGTAGGTGTTAATTAATATAATGTTGACATTAAGCTTAGAATTGATCATTTATGTATAATAATGTAATTTAATTCATATTGACTATTGTTTTTTATTGACTTTTTATTGTTGTAATTTGTTGCTATATATTCCATATTATTCACTTTTGTTATTTTTTATATTTTTTTGTTCTTGTTTTTGTAATACTTTTTGATTGAATTAAAGTAATTAGTTTTTGTACCGTATTCATTAAATAAATAAATGAGGGAGGCCTGTGTTCAGTTGTGGACGTTTAACGGCTGATATTATGATGATACCATAAACAAACCTTTGATCAGTCTTTATTAACACGTTAAGTCTCCCGAGAAGGGTACTTTTGTTTCCTTTTGCACAAAGCAAATAATTGGACCGTTTTGGGACCAAGGAGAAATGTCAATGTACGAACAATAAATATTGTTACTACTGAAACAAATTATATCTGACAAGCTTCCATTTACCTTGAAATGTTAGAGACACGGGACATACGTTTATTTAATTTTAAATAAGAAACCTGGGACTGTAGAAAATGCCGTAGGGGCAGAAGAATATTGCCTCTCCTCTCTTGCCCGTGAATGCAGTATCTCCCAAGATACACCCGGAAGGTTCTGTCTTTCCGTGTATCAACATCCCGTACTGCGCTCGCCAACCCGCCTGCCATGCGTACCAATAACCGAAACAGCAATGCAGGCATTGCTGCTTTGCAGCAGAAATAGGTTGTTGACATTCTTAGCATTCATTAAAAAAATACATTCTTCGCCAGAAATGTTAGGCCTGCGAGTCATAAACCGTTTTGGCACTTAATTAATATAAATTTTGGCTAATTATTCGTCTGTTTGTTGCAGGACATCGACTATGAGAACTTCCGCTGGTTCCTGGACACATACCTGGATGTGGACACTCCCGATGAACTCACCAGGTTTGTCATCATCGACACCTTGATAATCAAATTGTTGCCATTAGACTCGATTGAGAGCACAGATGGTACTGCTCACTGATAAGTCTGAATAATCAACAAAAAAATACTAGAAATAAATATTGCTGGACAATTCACACAGCATCATCTAGCCCCAAGCTAAGCAGAGCTTGTGTTATGGGTACTAGATGACTGATTTCATAATACATTATTTATACTACATAGATATTATAGATAGAGTTATATTTTATTATATATAGAAAAACATTCAGAACACCCTGAACAAATATCTGCAGACCATACAGACATTTGTCCCGAGGCGGGAATCAAACCCGCAACCGCTTGCGTCGCAGGCGGACCTTCGCCCGCTGCGCCACAGAGGTCGTCGTAACAGTCATGCAGCGATGGATTTTCTTTCATGAAAAATGTTGCTTTCTTTCATGAAAACTGCACATTTAACACTTCCGACCGAGGCGACCCGCAGCTCAGTCAGCTTCAGACGTATTGACATCTTCTTTCCTCTGAGTATAACCGAATAAGCTTACTAAAGTAAAAGTAATAATTCCTTAATTTGTCAACAAAAAAACCGACTTCAATGAGATTATTTTAAAAAGTTGCAAAACGCTAAATGTATTTTTATTTATTTAATTTTATTTATTTTAATATTTTATTGCACACAAACTTAAATAAGGGTACAAATTGGTGGACATAATGCCTAAGGCATTTTCCACCTGTCAACCACATAGGTGAATGACTGTATATGGCGTGCTAAAATACCTACTTAAATAGTCAACGAAACAAAACAAACTATAAGTTCCTATAAACCAAATTTACATAATAACAAAAAAGAAAATCTAATGATAAATCTACCAATCAATGGTATTGGCAAGCAAGGATAACAACGTCCGTCTAGTTCGGTTGTCGGTCGGCGCAAAAGTGTGGCTCGACTGTCTGTCCGCGCCAGGTTTGGAATTAGGTACGTTGAAAACGATAGCACAAAAAAATTAAAAGGATAGTATTTATAAAAAAAATATAGTACGCTTTTATTATCTTTAATTTACCATAATAGTCATTAAAATCAACACCAGTTTAAGCCAAATTTACTCCTCTTCTAAGTTTATGGCTAATTTCGCTTTATAGCTTGGACTAATGGCTTTATAAACATTTTTTTTTTTCGTGTGAAATTCATCTCTTGTATAACTTTAGAGTCTGGTATGCATTAAACGCAATGTTGTGTTCAGCGAAAATAGCAGCTATCTTAATTTCCGCAATTCTAGCTAATTTTGTTGTGAAACTAGTTCCTGAGTCGAAGAAGTGCTTGCGTGCCTCGTACAACAGACAAATATTTTAAATGTTTCTGACCTTTACTATGTTTTGTGATGACAAATATTTTAAATGTTTCTGACCTTTACTATGTTTTGTGATTATGTGTTTTTCTGCAACCATTGAAATGTCACAAACTTTGCACCTCGCTTTATAATTATTTTTAGGGTCCTGAGTGAGCCACTTACGTTATATGCGTTCCTTTTCCCAATCCGGCCTATACTTTTGAAGACGATGTTTCGGTTTTTCTACCATATCGCCTCTACTCAGACGTTTTTTCTTTGGGGTGGATACTCCCAGTCTATCGTCATTTCCATGACCATCACTGCCACTTTCCGTAATTAAAATACTAAAAACGTGTTATTTAAAACAAAAACTCGCAAACGATTGTTATTATCACTGATCGAATGAGAATTGAAGGAAGTAGAATGAACGAGATTAGTGGAAAGAGATAAGAAGTGTACTGCGGAGGATAATCGTGGAATCCCGGCCATCGACAAAGACAACATTCCAAGATCAGAAATCGGATACACGCATCGTCGAAATATTCTCACCAGATAAAACTGATAAAACTACGCAATCGAGAGCAAACTTTAAATTATAGTATTATAGCGTACTATCCTCAGATGTGGATAGTATATAATAGTACAAAGGGCGAAATTATAGTATAAATACTATAATTTTGCCCCATCGCGACTAGGTTCTACGCTTATTATATTTAAAAAAACCTCTAAAACAAAAAAAGAAACAGGTCTCCGTCTCAGCGTAAGTTGGTTTTGTTAACAACCAACGCTGGTCTTCCGCCAGAGCCGCTTGGTGACGTCCCGGAAAGCAGTTTACGTCAAAGCTACACAATGCTGTTTCCAGACATCTGTTCCTGTCGTTCGTCCGTCGCGAGCGGCGGCCGGCGCTGCGGGAGATGGCAGCCGCCAGCTCCACCGCCGCCTGCGCCGCCGTCACGGCGCACGGTGACCACGTGAGTTATAGAATTAAATATCGTTAATTAAAAAAACAAAGATACAACCACATACAACACACAAAGGAAAACAAAACAAACAAAGAATAATGATACTTCCAGTATAATTATTATTTATCTACGAGCCTGGTTGTTTCCACTGAACTACTTACCTAACGCCTGCCTTATCTGCTGATCCCTATTAGAGAGCACAGGATCGCGATACAGATACAGTAGGAAAAAACTAGTTGAAGTAGATTTATTACTTCCCCCATGAGCGCATGTAACGAAAGTGAGTCTTGGCCGAGAACCCCATGCCTCATTACATTTTTCCAGTTCCAGTAAATAGCCAGTCGGGTTCCAATACTGGACAAAGGCCTCCCCTTCCGTTTCTTCCGGTCTCAGGGCGCATCAGGCTACGGCTTTGACGTATACTCTTCAAATCATAAGAGCTTTCATAGATCAAAAGCTCTTCCAGGCATTATCCGTGCGTCTGGCAATTTTTTGCTTCTGTCTGCACTGGAAGGTAACTATTTGGCCAAAGTAAAGGTACTCGCTCCGCGCCTCCTGGGACCCACCGTGTGGTTTCGTGACAGAGATAAAGATCATTATTTACATATATATACATGTGCAAGTTAAGGATGAAAAAATAGGTGTTTTGTAACAACATGTTTGATCTTCGCAGGGGTACAAATTCAAAAGTGGCTTGCTACAATCAAGTCAATAAAAGCAATAATAATAATATTAACATTATTTCCAGGGCAAAACGAGCCTGGCGTCCAAGATCCAGGGTCTAGCGGAGAGGCTGCAGCAGCTTGGCAAGGGTTCTGGGGACTCCGTCGACGGCGACAAAGGCTCCAGGAGTCGAACCGGTTAGTTCCAGATTTACTTCATTCTTCATTATCCCATCATCACATAACCGAAAGGTCCAAAAGTTTAAACAGCTTCGTCCCAAATCTGAAGAGTCCATGCTCTTTCAACTTAGTAACGTGCTGTGCCGACCCCACATATTGTGGGTTAGGGCAGGGGAACGAGAAGGGGAGGATGCCCCCTTCGGCTAAAGGGTGTAAAAATCATCATCGTCATCATTTCAGCGGTAGAACGTCCTCTGCTGGACATAGGGCTCCCTCATGGATTTCCAGGTATTGCGGCTGGAAGCGGCCTGCATCCACTGCTGACCTGCAGACCTTAGATAGATAGATAGAAGATAGAAAATACTTTATTTCACACCTTAAAACTAAACATAATAACAACAAAGTGTTATTTGGCGGCCTTATCGCTAAGAGCGATCTCTACCAGGCAACCTTGGGATGGATTGGATTGTATTATATGACAACGGGTTATCCAGGTCGTCCGCCCATCTAGTTGATGTACGTCCTGCGCTGCGATTGCCGGTCCGTGGTCTCCATTCGAGATCCTTTCGGCCCCATATTCGGTTAAAAATATACCATAACACAAGCTCTGCTGACTTTAGGGCTAGAGGATAGATGGCGCTGTGTGAAATTTCCAGAAATATTTATTTAAGGTATATTAAGATCAAAACACGATTCAGTGTAAACAATCATCATCATCTCAGCCGTAGGACGTCCACTGCTGGACATAAGCCGATGATGATAATGCCGTGGGATGCCGCCTTTGTGTTGCCCCCTGCCTGTGGAGGTGGAAAGAATCTGCCAAGGGATAACTCAGGAAGATAGGCAGCAGCGTCTTTCCGTGCATCGACATCCCGTACTACGCTACGTTTCCGCCAAGGTATCCCTTAGCTTCTCACTGCATCTACGGGCAAGAGAGGAGGGGCAACATTCTACTGCCGGCAGCCCACGGCAAAGTATACAATGCGTGTGTAATTTAATATCATCATAGTTTTTTCTATTTTGTGTATCTTCTGTTGGTGGCTCAATTAAATAAATAAAGTAGCTTTTATTTTATTTATTTGTGACTCTTTAAAGAAGAAGAAGAATAAATGCATCTATTTTTGACACCCTCACAACACATTAATAATAATAATACACATTAGGTAAAAAAAACGCGTAAAAAGAATCAAATAATAAATTATAATAAATATACATATAATGCTGGACCATTCACACGGCATCATCTAGCCCCAAGCTAAGCAGAGCTTGTGTTATGGGTACTAAATGACTGATATACGTAATACCATATACTAAATAGATATATATTTTTTTAATACAATATATAAAAAAATACCCAGAACACCTTGAAGATCTGCAGTTCGTACAGAAATTTGTTCCGAGGCGGGAATCGAACCCGCAACCTCTTGCGTCGCAGGCGGACCTTCGCCCGCTGCGCCACAGAGGTTTCGCCGGCGGCGTCAAAATAGGTGCTAAAGTTTGAAGATATCGTGTGGTGTCAAAAATGGACCTAAATCTGCCTCAGTGTCATTCATCATTCATCATTTTTGGATGAAAAAACGTAAAACGTCCACTACTGAACACAAGCCTACCTCATGGATCTCCATGAGGGGTAGTTGCCATACTCACCCCGCTTGGCAGTGGGGTTGGCGAGCGCAGTACGGGATGTTGATACACGGAAAGACGCTGCTGCCCATCTTCCGGAGGTATCCCTTAGCAGGCTCTTACTGCATCCACGGGCAGGAGAGGAGGGTTAACATTCTACAGCCGACACCCCACGGCCACTGCCTCAGTGTACTTAGCACTTAAAGCAACGCTTTCACGATTTTACGAGTAGCAACCGGTAGGTTGGTAAGTTTAAGTTTATAAGTTTCCTCAGGCGTTCACAAGTTCAGGCGTTATCAAACTTCAATTTTGATTTCGTTTGATTACAGAAAAATGTCATGTCATGACTGATTTGTTGTAAAGTTTTAATAAAATATATTTTAAAATGATTAAGTAACTTGACACTGGCGAAATTGTGTAAAACCAAACACAATGAACCATAAAATAAAAAGACGATAAGATGTTGTTGTATATTCGTCACAAAGTTAATTCACGAAATGACGTTTGACAACGATTATCGCAAGATATACGCCTGGTGCAAACCTGTCGCGAGTTACGTAATCAGCCTGCCGCTCACAGGTTCAGCAACCGGTAAGTGCCCTCAGGCGTTCACAAAGAGTTCCGAAGCACTTTTACGAAGTTTATTTGAAGTTAGCTAGCTGGGCACTCGGGTGGCTTGCAAGTTACAAGTTCGACTTCCGTATTGCTTTTCAAGGTTGATGCGTAAATATTTTCACTTTTGTAGGAAGTTTCGGGTTCTATATACTAGCTTTTGCCCGCGACTTCGTCCGGGTGGAAGTCATAAAACGTAAAATCCCCTGTTTCTCGCAGAGCCACTTTGAATCCGGAGAGAATCCGGGGAAATTTTATCATTTGAAGTCGGTTTTATTTATTTGAAAAATTAATTATTATTTGTACGGTACGGCAACTCTTCACTCGACACTACGCAAGCTAGCTGAGCTAGATGATTCTTGACTCAGCTGGCGTTCAGGTCATTATAGTATAATCAGCTGTTAAAGTTAAAACTCTCTTATGCATATTGCCTATGTAACTTTTTTATACATCAAATAGATTAGTAGTGCTTTTAAAAATAAACTAAAAAAGACTGCTAGAATCGCAGTCAATTTCGACTAATATTGCTGTTCTAGGCCTAGGACCATCCATAAATAATGAATTTTATATTGTTTTTGATTATTGGTAAGAATACCACAATGGCAGTCCTGTTAAGATCATTTTAAACAACTTAACATACTAACCGGCCCCTGTTTGTACATTTTGGTTACATTAGTTGATGTTATAAAGCACTTTCATCGATATGAGATACGATATAACAGCGGAGCAAAAACATACACATATATCGAGTAGAAGAAAAGATATTGACACACCGTATGGTCCAACACTTAATATTGCAAAGCATAGTTGCAGATATCAGGCTGAAAAATTATTTAATGCATTTACCTACTGACTTGAAAATAATAGAATGTCCAAATATAATATATTCAAGTCACTAGTAAGTCAGTAGGTAAATGCATTCAATAATTTAACAGCCTGATATCTGCAACTGCATCTGCAATTAAAATTGAAAAAACTTTTATTGAAAGGAGGTTATTATTCCATTGGCGATTTTTTTAATGATGACATTCCTAATTCTTGTAAATAATTTATGATCAATTATTAATATTTTTAATGTTCTTATTAATATTTGATTGTTAATTTGATTTATTTATTTATAATTATGAATGCAATTAGAATTACAACGAAATAAGCTACTTAGTTATAAGAATTCTCAGACACAATTGTCTGATTGTTCATTAATAAATAAATATGAAATAAGTACAAAAACGGTTTTATGGTCTATATTTCATAAAAACATACATATTATACATAGAAAACTACAAGTTAATCTGCAGAAAAGGCAAACATTTGTCCCTTGCGAAAACGGAATCCGCAACCCCTTGCATTTCAGCCGGCTTTACAAAATAAAAATACACAAATTAATTTAATAAGACACATAATTGATATTTTTCGCTTTTGATGACACGCGAGTTCGGAAAATAAGGAGAAGAAACGAAGAGCCTATAATATGTTGTTATATTACTTCTGCAACTCACTTGGCTATTCCCAGCTCTCTAGGAAAGGTTCTAACAAACAACTTATGTTGCTCCAGGCAGCGTCCATCCAATGTTCGCGGTGACGACCCATCCATCCTACTCGTCTCATGAGCTTTGCCTAGACCGCCGCACGGAGACCAGCCCCAGTCACAGCCAAATGTCCAGAAACTCTAGCAGGAAAAGCAGCAACTCACTGCGCGTTAACCAGGCGAAGATCGAAGGTATGTGTCCATTCCAGAATGTTCTAGTGTCTTCAATATCGAAGCATTTTGAAGGCACGCTTTGGTAGACTGAAGTGTCTTCTTCAGATCGTTCTACGGCTTTCTGGCAGTCTCTTCGTTCCTAAAGAGAAGCGTAGATACGAAAGCCCTACCTCTAATCATAGCCAGATGTCCATGAACTCTAGCAGGAAAAGCAGCATTTCACTGCGCGTTAACCAGGCGAAGATCGAAGGTATGTGTCCATTCCAGAATGTTCTAGTGCCTTCAATATCGAAGCATTTTGAAGGCACGCTTTGATAGACTGAAGTGTCTTCTTCAGATCGTTCTACGGCTTTCTGGCAGTCTCTTCGTTCCTAAAGAGAAGCGTAGATACGAAAGCCCTAATCATAGCCAGATGTCCATGAACTCAAGCACGAAAAGCAGCAACTCACTGCGCGTTAACCAGGCGAAGATCGAAGGTATGTGTCCATTCCAGAATGTTCTAGTGCCTTCAAAATGCTTCGATACTGAAGGTTACGCCTAGATATAAATACTAAAGAGGCATCTTCAGATTGTTCCACGGCTTTGTTTATCGAGAGAAGCAAATAGATATGAAAGCCCCAGACACAGCAAGATGTCCAGTACTCTATTAGGAAAAGCAGCAACTCACTGCGCGTTAACAAGGCGATGTCGAAAGATATTTGTCCATTCCATAATTTACCAGTACTATATTATAGCTAAGTTATCAATAATACATTTATAGTTTAGACAATTTTTGAATTTATAACTGAAATATCCTTGATTGTTGATTTTGAATGAGGGTTCTTCATTCCGAATTTGAAGTGTCCGTCCATGTATGGTTTTGAAGACAAGACACATTTTTAATAATTTTACCATTTTTTTCTCATAAATCTGCTCCTAAATTCACAATTAAAAACAACAGGAAAATCCTAGAACATTTAAATACTTATTTCAAATAAGGAGTCTACATTCCAAATTGCACGGTTTTAGAGATATGGCACATTGGTGAAACCAACTTTGAACCCCCTTTTGAACCCTTTCGTTTGAAATGAGTTTGAATTCCCAAAATCCCATTCTTAGTGGGCGTTTTTGCACCAAAACGAACGTACCCTGAAAGTTTCAAATGATTGATTGATTGATTGTCAGTGAATCTGATTGCGCTGAGCTATATATAATATAATATAATATAATAATAAGTGATAATAGTTTGCGAAATAAAATTAATTATTGAAATTAAATGAAACACTTCATTTAAGTAAGTACTTGAAAATAGTCTTAATCATTATTTCTCATAGATTTCAGGAACATCAGGAGATCTTCAACATTAGAGGTGCACACCGCCAGGGTATCGTTGAAAGACATCGTCTGCTACCTGTCGTTGCTGGAGGCTGGGCGGCCAGAGGATAAGCTTGAGTGTAAGTTCGATACAATAGAGGTACAATATTTTATTCGTAACATTATTCAAAGTACATTTATCTCCTTAGAAAAGAAAAAAACAAAATAAAAATATA
Organism: Pasiphila rectangulata; assembly: GCA_963082625.1. NCBI lineage: Eukaryota > Metazoa > Arthropoda > Insecta > Lepidoptera > Geometridae > Pasiphila > Pasiphila rectangulata. The sequence continues at coordinate 27,241,194 of OY720235.1, forward strand.
ATTAATTAAACATAAGTAGGTACTTATGTTTAATTAATAATAAAATGTTTTATAGTAGGTACTATAAAACATTTTCAATAAAATAAATTCAAAACAAATTAGGTATATAATTCATTAATAACACATTGTAATAATACATTTATGAATCATTAAATTATTTTAAGGTTCGGGCAGCACATAGAATTCTTCTACGGCGTAAAATGTATTAATTTCATTATTGTTCTTCAGAAGTTATGCTTAGTGTAAACTGTCGCGAGATAAGTCATCACCTACGTAAAACCTGTAACTTGGGCACCTCCTTCCATTTGATACAAAACAAAATTGTCGAAAGATCCAGAAAGGACTAGTGTGTGAGCGGCCGAAAGAGTCCAAAGGTACACTCTCTATTGTTTTCAACACAAACACGTGAAGTTTCTAGACAAACCGGTTTTTAGCAATAGTGCGGGTTGTTAATAAAGTTGTAAAAAATTGTTTACTTATCTATTGTTGTCCTGTTTCTATTGTCTGTGAATCTTGATACTTCGGCGACTAGAATGTTCTTTATGTGCGTTATAAATACGTGAGCGTGTTTTTTTTTATTATTTATTTTATTATTGCACACAAAACAGAATACAGTCGTTAGTAGACAAAACATAGAAATAACCAATATTAGTGAGGCTAGACAGCACTCCAAAATATGTGTACCCACCATGACTAAATTATTAACAAGCAGTATCAAAGATAAAAAAACCTAACTAAGAAAAACAAAAATTTACTTACAATTAACAAATCATATCTACATTATTCACTCTTTTAAAAGAATATCAAAGATGTCTCTTCTAAATTTATTTAAATGATTGTTGAAAATATCAATCTTATTGCTGTTATGTACTAATAAATCGTTGTATTGGCGACACATTTTAGTTAACGGATTGTAAAAAGATGTGTTGTTCGTATAGACTTGCAGAGCAAAGGTGTTTAGGAAGGGATATAGAGATCTGGGTTTAATACTGAAGTTAATTAGGGTCAGTAAATCAGGAGAATCGAAATATGGGTGGACAATTTTAAATAGACATATCAAGTTATGAAGTTTTGTCGAGACTCAAGCGAGGTAAGTTGAAACTCTACAAGACCAACATTAAGAAGGTAACGTTATTTTACTGTATCCACAACGATAGTATACGATATTTAACAGTTTTTTTTATTTGCTCAATACGATTAGTGTGGATAAAATAATATGGCGACCAGATTACAGGATTATATTCTAAAATACTACGAAAACGAAAACTTTACGAAGAGAAAAGCTGAATAAGTTTGTATGGATTTTTAAATTCTTTAGTTGTTCTAGAAATAGATCCGACTAATTGATATCGTAGTGATTACGAAAAGTAAGTTTATCGTCCAATAAAACTCCAAGATCCCTCGCGACAATTTTTCTCTCAAGTGTTTTATTTACTTTGGTTGTAAACGAAACCACAAAACATTTTTTGACGTTGAGTAACATGAGATTATCGGCACACTAGCTATTAACTGCATCTTCATATATTTATAAATCCCTTTAGAGAAGTAGAGAATATTTTAACGTCGTCTGCGTATAATAGACATGTACAAGTGAGTTTATCAATAAGGTCATTAATAAAGGCAATGAATAGTAAAGGTCACAAATGTGAGCCTTGCGGCACACCAGACGGTATGGTAATGGGCACCGTTTATGCTATTTAATTTTTGATCCAGTAAGCATCCGATTTTATCCATTGTAACAATATTTTGGTCTTGAACTGAAGTTTGAGATGACGGGAAAAGTTGCTGCTGGACTGCGGAACGATCCATGTTATCAAAGGACATGTTCATGGGATCATCTAGCGTTGGAACCTGTGTATGTCGAACTTGGAGTATTTATGTTGGGTCTAGAACGTTTAGTTATATTGCTGCATACAGGGGGCACGTCCAGTTTGCACGGTATTCGGGGCTCAGTGACGAGAATTGTTCAGCTCTGATATTCAGGCACTTGGTATGGTATTTGTCGCTGCACTGACTGCACTCCAAATAGCGGTCATGGCTTTGAAAAATGTTTTTAGAAGCAGCGCAACTCATTGCAGTATTTTTTTGTAAAAAATATTCCCAAAAAGAAGTTATTCCGCCGACTGGGCTCGAACCTACTGGCGATGGTACTAGATATCAGTCAGACGCTGTCACCGCAGGGCTACTGGTGATACAGCCAGTTATGCGAAATTGTGGAAGGCTTTGGTCGGCGGCTTTATCTATGATTTAGTTGTTGGACGATAATAGATCATCATAGGCAGGGTCCGATGTTGAACTGCCCTCAACAAAAAAAATATCACACAAGACACTAAAATCGTGTCACTCACTATGGTTTTTGTGTAATTACTGGCACAAAATGATCTCACAGCACTGAACAAATTACGAGGCAGGATAGATGATAGCGAGATTTAACTTTTTGTATAATTTGAGCAACGAGTAGTGTACTTTAACTATTATTTTGGAATAAAATAAGAGGAGCAAATTTACACAGATACTGCTTGATTGACCCGCTGCCGAGGGACAGTCTTGATGTGGCTACGGAAATAAACAGTGCGATATATCCGAGTGATTTCAAAGTGAATACAGTGATCAGTGACTAGTGTACAAGTGCTATAGTGTTCAGTGAATAGTGAACAAGTGTTATAGTGGTGTGTTTTTTTAAGCGACGAAAAAAGGAGGCCTTGACATAACAATGGCTTTGTAACTTCAGTATGAATAAAAAGTTGCTGATGCTGTATTAATCATGTCATGTTAGCCGAGTAGTATGCAACCCCAACTTCCAATCCGAAGGTCGTGGTGTAGATACTAGCTATGCACCAAAGGATTTTTTTTTCTTGAAAATAATACGTGTACATTTATCAAGTGCTTTAACGGTAAAGGAAAACATCGTGAGGAAACCCGCGCCTTAGTCGGCTTCAGACGTATTGACCTGTTCTTTCCTCTGATTTATAGTCGACTATACTGAGAGGATGGTATAGGTGCTGGGCAAGCCTAATCCATCTCACATTATCCCAGGCACTGCAGCGTCCCGTACAGCATGAATACCAGTTCCTGACACTGTATAAAACATCTACATCAAATGTATTTATCATCAATTAAGTCATCTGTATAGATGAAGGGGGCCTTATTAGGAGACTGAGGGTTAAAAGTATCTTTTTATTTTAGTCATGTTTCGCATCTACGACACCGACGGCAATGGCGTCCTGGACACGAACGAAATGGACTGCATCGTCAACCAGATGATGACGGTCGCTGAGTACCTCGGCTGGGAGACTTCCGAGTTGAGGCCGGTAAGTCTTTACTCTTCTTATTCTTCTTGTAACTAGATCTGCACTGACACACTGGGTATATTGTGCATCGTTGTTGGGCTACCTACCTAACTAACTGCCTCTGCGTCATCGTTGTTTCTAGTGTATTCCGTGAGAAACAGGGAGCCGATTTTTCCTGAAAATGCCTTGTAGAGAGGCGAGACACGTGTAGATTTATTTTTTAATGTTGTTTCAAGCGCTCATTAGATATAGGCTAGCGGATTTGTTACTAAACATTTGTTGTTCATTGCTAAATGCAACTTTGCGGAAATACATTATAATGGCTATATTATAATGAATTTCCGCAAAGTGACACAGGAATAACTTTTTACGATTCCATTGCAAATGTATACCGGGTGTTAGTGTAAACAGTCTTATCCTTGAAACCACAGACTAGGTATCAGGAACAGAGTCCAAAACCGATGAAATTTTTTTTATTTATTTTTACATAATTTTTGCAAAGAAAATCCTCATAGATCATGAATGCGTTTCACCCTACACACGCTACGATACACGTGCGTAGGTGCAATGCGGCTTCTCTTTCTCTTAAACGCGCCGCCGCCTTTCGGGAACTGGCCGTTTCTTTGAAGCGCCGACAAAAACGCCCGCCCTCGTCCCGCGGCAAGCCACGCGCGCGCCCGCGCCGCCGTTTTCGCCAGTCCCGTGCAATCTCGTGAGTTCGACACATCGCGACTATTATGTGTGCCGATTCGCGGTAAAATGTAAACTAACAGTGTAACTTATCTGTGCTGTGACAATGTCGTAGACAAGCGAACAGTGGACTGAAATGGTGCGGCTTTATGCCATAGCTGGTGACCTTGGCACGTAGGATGTACACAGAGCGGTTTCCAGGACATCGTGTGCCGGCCGGGAAACTATCCTAGCGGCTACACAAAGCCTACGTATGTAAATAAGTCTTGTTAATGAACTTTTTAAATACGCCTAAAATAACTACCTACTTTAGCCTTATAGCTTTTTTGATTCAATTTAATAATTTTACTTGTCTTGAAATAACTTAATAATGTAACGTGCTAGAGTAATTATTTTTGCCTGTCCTAAGGCAGGAAAAGTATGAAGGGAAAGTTCTATGCAAGCAACCATTCGTTTTGATACGTATCTACACCAGCCCGAGCCCAGCGACATTTGCGGGCGACGTACGACAATAATTAGGGTGTCCAAAACATCACGTTCCTTAGATGAGAAATGAATTATCAAAATGTAGCGAAACTAATTGACTATTATTTTTAATTATTACTTGTATCAATTCATTTTAGGGTTATACATTCGTGGTTTAAGTGATAAGTGTGTTCACACTAACACACTGTAGTTTTTGGATTTTTCCCTGTATCTACAGTATAAGACGATATTACCTTGCCAAATGTTTTGCGGCATAAACGGCCGCACCATTTTTTCAGATTAACTTAGAATATTGATTTTTACACAGCTTAAAGAGAAAAGGGTTCTGTTTTTTTCCTTTTGACGTACGGAACCCTAAAAAGTAAGGCCTTTGCATCTATTATAGATTATTTATACAGCGTCAGCAACTGGTAACTATGCTGTACAGGACGCTGCAGTGCCTGGAACATTGTTAGATGGATAAGGCTTGCCCAGCACCTATACCATCCTCCCATCGCCATCTAGCTCTTACGTATCCCCGAATCAATTGAGGAGCTACTTTACCTTTAGAATACCACTTTTATTTGTAAAGAATATGCCGTGGGGTGCCGGCAGTAGAATGTTGCCCCTCCTCCTCTTTTGTCCGTGGATGCAGTAAGAGCCTGCTAAGAGCTACCTCCGGAAGATCCAGCAGCGTCATTCCGTGTATCAACATCCCATACTGCGCTCGCCAACCCGCATGCCAAGCGTGGTGAGTATGACAACTGCCCTTATGGAGATCTATGAAGGAGGCCTGTGTTCAGTAGTGGACGTTTTACGGCTGAAATGATAATGGTGAACGAATATCTGGTACAGGGCGCCTACTCTAGAAAACGATTGCGATATTATCGTCAGAACGGCAAACATTACGTAATGGTTAGTTTGCCTTGTTTACGATTTCGATTCTTTTATTAACAGACCTCCCTTGTTTCAGATCCTACAAGACATGATGGTGGAGATAGACTATGATGCTGATGGAACTGTCTCCTTGGATGAATGGAAGCGAGGAGGGTACGTACTAACACAACCGGACTAAACCAATTAAAAGCAATGATTAAAAAAAGCCGTGAGTTGGGTTGCCTCTCCTTTCTTGCCCGCGGATACAGTAAGGATCTGCCAAGGGATGCCTACGGAAGATGGGCAGCAGCGACTTTACATTAATCAGCATCCCGCACGCTCGCAAACCCTGCCAAGCGTGGCGATATGGCAACAACCCCTTTATGAACTTTCGCGATCACAATTCATTATAATATAATAACATAAACACGGGAATTTATCGCGTAATACCTTTGATTATTCCCGACGTTTCGTTGAAGACAAAGTGAGGGTAGTTGCAAAACTACCATCGCTTCTTGATGGACACTCCAATTAAATCTCCAGTCAACCCGGGACCACGATTGTTGAAACACAGTCGAAACGTCAGGAATAATCAAAGGTATTACGCGATAAATTCCCGTGTTTATTTTATTTTATTATATTATAACCCCTTCATGGTCTTGGAGGTCTGTGTCCAGCAGTGGACTTGGAAAGCAGCACTACGGCTGCGATGAAGCGAAGAAATCCACCGAACTCGTCTTTAATAGATAGATAGATAGATAGACAACTCTTTATTCAACACCACAAAAGTACTTATAAAAAAAACATCAAAAACAGATGGTTATAGAACAGTGGTAGATGAGAATTTAAATTTATGCCTGTCCCATTATCTAGTTCCAAATAATGCAAAGCTTGTACTATAGAAAGCAGATGATTGTTTGTACCTGCAATTTCACTTTCAAAATTAACGGGAGATATACTATTCATCGGCCCTACGCGCGGACGGGCATTCAATCACATCGCACCTTCACAAATATAGTGACCTAATCCGAAAATTCGGGATTTCGAGTTATTTCCATAAATAGACCTTATGTGACATCCTTGGGCCCGTGAATATTAAAACACAGGCCTATGCTAGTTAGTGAAGGAGAAACAATACTTCGGTCTCTTTCACACAATCTCCTACTCCTACGTTGCTTCGGTGAAAGAAAGACAGAAACCGTAAAGTGTCGGACGTGAGACGGGCAAGTCGCTACGTCTTTATTATCTGGGAGACCTGAAGCGGATTAAGTCTGTAGAATATTGAAGATATGGTAAGTTGAACTCAAATATATTTGATAACATAGTGACTTATATAGCTTTTGGGTCTACTTCCGTCTAAAATTTACCTTCACAGCTAAGACTTACTAAGTATTGTGCCATTACTTTACCGAAATTTCTTATAAAAATAAGTTTTAACCCCTATAAAGTCTATATAATTGTTAAATAATATTTAAAATGCAGACTGATTAGTAATTGAGTCCTCTTATTACTTATTTACTAATTGATATCCATGGCTTATTCATGAAACGGTCTCGATATTGTCTGTTTTGCTATACATATTTTTTTCAATTTAATTCACTTACTTATACAAGCTTACTTGCTAACATTATTACTTACATCATTGTTCCAGATATTGTTATGCCAAGTCAAATAAATAGGTAGTCAAAATGATGAGAAGGTCAGATTACATCTTAGAAAAGCTGGACAAAACAAACAAGTGAAGGTTTAAATCATTTTACTTATTTAATACCTACGAGTTCATTACAATGTTTGATGACTTTTAGCTTAACCTCAACATATAGGAGGAGGTTTTCAGGAGCACGAAAACATTGATAACTCTGTGTTCCATCATCATTAAATAATGAAAAATATCTTTATGAGAATGCCATTTGTCCGGTGAGTTTTACAGAACTCTTAATTAATTTCTAAATATTTTATTATGCCTTAGTATTATGCTTTATGTCGTCAAACAAGAGCGTTAAAAAAACATTATTTCAGGAAAAGCTTTTGATGCATGCTTATTTTGTCAACATAAACAAGGCACTGACAAAGACATTTTAGAATCTTTGGGCTTTGATGAAGTAAGTTAAACGTTTATTTTAAACTAAATATTAATATATTTATTGCACATTTAAATTACAATGTTACCATACAATTTAGAAATGACAATGTACATTGGAGGTATTATCTGAAATTAAAATTCAAGTAATTCTATGTTTTTTTAAATTTTGTTACAAGTAGGTACGAAGTATACCCGAGAAATTGCCAAGTGTTCCAGAAAATAATTCCAAGAAGACACGTGATTCGTCGTCATCGAGAAGCACATCTAGTAGCTCGTCATCAAGTTCATCTTCCGATGCAAGGACTGCTTGCAAAGATCCGATTGAAAACTCAAATACACAATTCAGTGCTAGTATTGATGAACCGTCTACATCGATAGCATCGGACCAAGTTGTAAGTAGATCAAGTTCTAAAAAGCGAAAAAATTACCACGAGTCACCGCTACATCCAGATGAAAAGTGATGTCGATTCAAGTGACTCCGACCCAAATCACCCCAGGGCACAGAGGCTGGCCGATTTTCTGGAGAAAGAAGGACTCTTTATGATGAATTCTTTCTTCCAGAAGCCGCCTCACAGGAAATGGACCTGGATGAGTCCCAATGGTTCCACGAAAAATGAGATTGATTTAATCCTGACCAACAAGAAACGAATATTCAATGATGTCTCTGTGATTCACAGGGTGAAAACTGGCAGTGATCACCGAATTGTAAGGGGCACATTGAATATGAACGTTAAACTTGAAAGGTCCCGTTTGAAGAAGTCTACGCTCCGACCCACTTGCGCACATATCCAAAACCTCAAGAGCTTTCAACTCGAACTCGCAAATCGCTTTGACTGTCTAGGAGTAGATGCAACGGTGGACGAGATCAATAACAGGTTCGTAGATACGGTGGGGTCCCAGTTCTTTAAGACCCCCCGTACTAATAGACCGCAGAAACTTTCTGATGACAATCTTAACCACATGGCTGAACGACGTTCTTTGCGACTGCAGTCTACCGATGATGCTCAGTCACACAGGCAGCTCAATAGACAAATTTGGAAGTCCTTGCGGCACGATATTTGTACCTTTAATACAACCAGTATTAAAGATACGATAGAGCGGAATAAAGGCTCCAAAGTGTTTGTGAGAGATAGTTCTATTGGGCAGAACCAGATGACAAAGCTGAAGAGGGAAGATGGCAGCATAACGTCAAGTAAAGCAGAAGTGTTAAGGGAAGTCGAAAGGTTCTATGGACGGCTCTACGATTCGGCCACGAAACCTGTTTGCAGTGCGGCCGACGACCCAAGAGCTAAACTGACCCGACATTATACCGAGGATATCCCGGACATCAGCCTGTATGAGATCGGGATGGCCTTGAAACAGCTTAAGAACGACAAGGCGCCGGGTGAGGACGGAATCACTTCAAAGCTTCTGAAAGCGGGTGGATCACCGGTACTTAAAGTCCTTCAGAAGCTATTTAATTCTGCCTTGCTTGAAGGTACCAAAGGCATGGAACAAGGGCGTGGTGGTTCTGTTCTTCAAGAAAGGTGACAAAATCTTACTTAGGAATTACAGACCCATCTCGCTGTTGAGCCATGTTTATAAGCTGTTTTCAAGGGTCATCGCGAACCGTCTCGAACGCAGGTTTGATGACTTCCAGCCTCCCGAACAAGCTGGGTTCCGAAAAGGCTACAGTACCATAGACCACATATGTACATACGCTGTGGCAAGTCATACAGAAGACCGAAGAGTATAATTTGCCGCTATGTCTTGCGTTTGTGGACTATGAGAAAGCCTTCGATTCGATCGAAACATGGGCGGTGCTTGAGTCTCTCCAACGATGCTGAATTGACTATCGGTACATCGAAGTGTTGAAGTGTTTGTATACAAACGCCACTATGTCAGTCCGAGTACAAGAACAGAGCTCGAAGGCGATTCCCTTTAAAAGAGGCGTAAGACAGGGAGACGTAATCTCTCCGAAACTGTTTACGACCGCTTTGGAAGATGCCTTCAAGCTCCTGGAATGGAAAGGGCTGGGTATCAATATTAATGGCGAATTTTCTAAAACTTTTACAAGTACCTACTAATAACATTCCTACGCAGATGTTATAAGACGGTCAAATAAACCAAGATGCCGTAATTTCTGTTCCAATGTTTAGAAGATTAAGCGTTATTAAATAAGCTACCTTCTGTAGGTACCTAAGAAATGTGATATTACTTATCATAATAATTAATGACTGAAAATTCTAATTCTTAAGTAAAAAGCCTACTTGTTGCTTATTGCTTGTAAATTATATATAACCATGATCGTTCTAAAGATCTGACTGTGCTCAGAAACATAATCATGTGATTTGGAATAAATAATTTCCTTTAATTTTTTTTATTTTATTTAAATTACCATTTTAGTTCATGACATGGTCACAACATTTTTTTACTTGTTTACTATTATACAGACTTATTTAAGAAAAATTCAAAAAACAGTACAAAGCTTCTGAATTATAGCGACCTAAAATATAATCAGTCTTTTAAAAAAAAGCACAATTCAGTGTAACATTGACCAATAAATGCCTTTTATATAAAAAACCATTAAAATCAATATTATTTTAATTCCAAGCTTAAATATTTTTTTTGCATGAATAGATAACTAACTTGGCTATGTAATAAACTTTAAATAGTAGTATTTTCATAAAGCTGAAAGTTGTTATTAACTTGTTATTACAGAACTTACGAACATTCTGATCTTTAATTGACGATTCCCAAAAACCTTAAATTTCCCATTAGGTCTCTATATTTGTGAAGGTGCGACATGATGATAATTTTCTTGAAAAATCGAAACGTGTCGGAATAATCTTAGACGTTGCAATACTACGTAATTCCCGTTTTTACAAAATGAATTGGACCTACAATTTCAATGAGATTAAATTAAATTACATTAAATTATGCATAATACCAGACAACTATTGTTACAATTAATAGAACTGAAATTGTGAGATAAATGCAAAGCAAATTAATCACTACTACGTATTTTCACATTTGATAACTTGTGTTATCCTTCCAGAATGACAACTATCCCCCTCCTAGTGCTCCTTGGATTAGACACAAACGTAAAAGAGGACGGTGAGCACGCATGGCGACTGAAGCACTTTAGCAGACCGGCTTACTGCAACCTATGTTTGAATATGCTCGTCGGATTGGGGAAGAAAGGACTCTGTTGTATATGTAAGTTAAAAAAATACAATTTATACCATTTAAAAAAATGCTATCCTACTGGCTGCGCCAATTTACAATACTAATAAAATGCTATCCTATCGGCTGCGCCAATTCATTCCACTTCAGTAGATCCGATTAAAACAATCGTGTACAAGCTTGCTTGTTTGTCTGTGGAAAAAAGACTGAGTCGAATATGTGAGTAGGTTTCATTAGCAAGAAACAAGTTACTGGGTACGACTTTGGTAGGCTAGTATGTTGCAATCCCCTTCTAGTCCTCCTGGACTGGACACAAACGTGAAAGATGACGGCGAGTACTACTGAAACACTTCATCAGACCAGCTTACCTGTGTTTGAATATGCTCGTCGGGCTGGGTAAGAAAAGACTTGCATATGTAAGTTTACTTGTTAAGTGAGTAAAAAAAATACTATTTATACCATTAACAAAAATGCCATCCAACCGGATGCGCCAATTTACACCATTAATAAAAATGCTACGCCAACTTATTCCATGTTAGTATCTGAGTAATACAATCATGTATAAGCATATTAAGCAAGGTAGTCAGGCTGCGGATTAAAAAAAATACGTGTAAAACCGGCAGGGTGATTACATATCTCGCGACAGCTTTTGCAACAGGCGATCACTGCTGTCAAACGTCAATTTTGTATTAGAGAACAGCAAGGAATTGACATTTGACAGCAACGATCGCCTGTTGTAAAACCTGTCGCGAGATACGTAATCACCCTGCGGCTTTGCCAATCATCGTTCTGGCGCAGCCGGTTGGATACCTTCGCTTGTATATTTGCACAAATAACACATTTAGTAGCGTTCCATCTCACCCGCAGTCTGCAAGTTCACGGTGCACGAGCGCTGCGTGCAACGCGCGCCCGCGTCGTGCATCGCCACCTATTCCAAGTCGAAGCGCGCGCCCGCCACTCTCGCGCACCACTGGATTGAAGGTAACAACTTGTAAATAAAAAAACAAGGAGACGCGTAGCAGAACATTATATTAATCCACAGTAATATACAATTATACATCGAAAATAGGTTTCCAACGTGTTTTGAGTTGATACGCTACGAGTGGTTGCACGGAGTACACGCGTTTTTCGAATCACGGAGCATTTTTACAAATAATAATATAACACTTGACTTTCTAAAAGCAGTTCTAAATGTGTGAAGTGAAGTTTAAGTTTTGGTTGCACTAATAAGCATACAATACGACGTATGAAAGCTGAGCGGCAACTGCACCCCGTCACAGATTAATACCAAGTACGCGTGGTCGCAAACGCGCTGAGCGGAGCGGAAACAAGACGGCAGCATAATTCGTCTCGCCTACTCAACGAAACCTGTTTGGTGCACTACGGCTGCGCACGGTCACTCGCTCTACGCAATACGCACAAAATAAGGATGAGTGTACAACATTCTCCAAACAGCGGTAATCTCGGACATGGCGGAGGCGGCGGCTCGTCACCTGATTTACACACGCCCAACTATGATACAACATGTTTTAGCCAAAGAAAACGCAACCATCCAGACTTAGACAGAGATTTAATAAAGTCAGAATTAAACTCGTTTCGCAAAGAAATGATGTCTTTTTTCAAGGAATTTGCAAGTTCCCAAAAATCAGACATGCTGGAACTGAAGCAAGACTTGACGGAAATTAAGGACGAAATTAAATGCCTGAACAACGTCACTGAAAATCTTTCACAAAAATATACTAACTTACAAAAGGAAGTACAGGAATTAAAGTCCGAAAATGCCGATATCTGTAACAAGCTGATACTATTACAGAACGATTTACAATCTGTTAAAACAAGCGAACATAGCAATACTTCCACGATTAACGGGACCACGTCGTCAATTTCGCATGTGAGTAATGCCTCAAACGAAACAATGTTACTTGAACTAGAAGAACGCCATCGTCGATTAAAAAACATTATCGTTGTAGGTATTTCGGAAATTGATGAGAAGAACCGAAAGGTTCGGCAACAACACGACAAGGATGAGTGTATGAAAATATTAAAAACCATCATTGATGACTGTCCAAATCCTGTACAAACTATGAGGCTTGGAAAATATATAATTGGAAAAAATCGCCCTATCAAGATATGCTTTACGTCCAGCGACATTGTTCGGGTCTTTTTTCGCAATAAATCGAAACTACCTAATAACGTACGTATCTACGCTGACCAAACGCCTGCACAAAAGAGCTACCTGGATTTTTTGAAGAACGAACTATCGCGTCGTAAGCAGGATGGCGAGTCGGACATAGTGGTAAAATACATTAACGGAAACCCGAAGATCGTGAAAGTACCGCCAAAAAACCAGGATATGTAACCCAGCTAAATACGGCTGGTACACTTACTGATAGGAACAAACAACATCAAAACAATTCCCATTATATAAGATCTGACTACGAGAACCTTTTCCACACATCCTCTTCACTAAAGATTTTTTATGCAAACATGCGCAGTTTACGCAACAAAAGAAAATTCGACGAACTACAGTGCATTTTAAAGGCAATCAAAAGTATAACTAGCTTAATAGTTATAACAGAAACTTGGTTCAAATCGGAAGAGGAAGCAAGACAATTTTCATTGCCACAATACTCACATGTCTATAATATCAGGAAAGACAAAAAAGGTGGAGGAGTATCTATTTACATACACAATAGCTTAACATTTGATGAGACAGAAAATTCTTTCTTAGACGGTATCAACTACCTCTGGATATACCTACACCATTCCAAGCTACACATAGGTGCAATATACAAACCTGATAAGAAAAATACAAAACAGTTCATAGAAACCTACTCAGAACAGCTAGAAAAACGTAAGAGATCCATTGTTGTTGGCGACTTTAACATTGATTTGCTGGCCTCTAACGAAAATGACACTAAAATGTATCTTTCGATGCTACAAGAAACTGGATATGAAGTATTAAATAAGATCGATGCAAACTACTGCACCCGCCAAAGTACAACATCAAAAACTATTATCGACCATTTTTGCACAGATATGTACAACTCCTTATATAATGTAACGGTTATTAACTCCCCCTTATCTGATCATAATCAGCTAACTTTGGAACTCTTAAAGAATAAACACTGTCATAAGCAAAGAACACAGTACGAAGCCATAAACTACCCTCAATTATACCGAGCAATACAATGCAATGTAGATTCCTTACCAAGTGATTGCAACTACACTAATTTAGAAAGTTTTATTAAAACCTGCATAACACAAAACAAAGAAAAGAAAACGAAAATAATTAATGGACCAAGAAATGACTGGATAAATAAACCAATTATGGACGCAATACGCCAACGCAATACCCTATGGGCACAACTAAAAACCAATTCTGAAAATGATAGACTAAGAAATGATTTTAAAATAGAGAGAAATAAAGTACATATGCTAATAAAAAATACGAAAGAAATATACTTTTGCAAGGAATTTAACCAATGTACTAACCCTAAAATGACATGGAGCCTTATAAATTCATTAGTTACAAATAAAACCAAAAACACCAGTTTACCCGCGAAGCTTGTTATTAACGATGCGACTTTCACCGATTCCGCCCAAATTTGCGATAATTTCAACATATTTTTCTCATCGATTGGAACACAACTAGCTAAAGATATCCCGACAACCTATCAAAACAACACTTACTACACAATGACTTACACACACAACAAACAGCCATCGACTGAATTGCATTTTTTACGACCTTGTTCGGAGGAAGAAATTAGTAAGATTATAAATAACCTTGCCTCGACCTCCAGTACCGGACTAGACGGTATCAGCACAAAATCTATTAAATGTATTGCCAGCCTAATAATCCCCAAATTGACAAACTGTATAAATCAATGTTTACAATCAGGTATTTTCCCGGACAGTTTAAAGGTTGCGAAAGTTATTCCTATCTATAAATCAGGATGCAAATCCGACCCGGGAAACTACAGACCTATATCGGTTTTACCCACTATATCTAAAATATACGAAAAAGTTATGTACAATCGGCTTGAGTATCATCTAACTAAACTAAACTTTTTATACGAACATCAGTATGGATTTAGACCGAAGTCGAATACCTTGTCCGCAACCATTGATTTAATCACTAAAATTAAGGTAAATATTGATGAAAAACGCTATTGTTTGGGAATTTTCATTGATTTCCAAAAAGCATTTGATACAGTTAGCCACAGCATATTAATAAAAAAACTTTCTAATTTAGGTATCAAAAATACAGCGCTAAAAATTTTTGATTCGTATTTATCAGACAGGTATCAAGTTGTAAAGATGGGCAATAGTGAAAGTAGTCGTCAGAAAATCGTCTGTGGAATTCCCCAAGGATCCATAGTTGGCCCGCTGATTTTTTTGATTTACATTAACAACTTAAGTAAAATAGGGTTAAAGGGACACATAACTTTGTACGCCGACGATACGTGCCTATTTTACTTTGGGCCAAACATGCGCGAGCTAGTCAGCGATGCGCAGGCCGATCTATTTAAGTTTAATATTTGGTGCCAAAGCAATCTGCTTACAATCAACACAAAGAAAACATCTTTTATGATATTTGCGGCAAAAAACAAAAAAATCCCACCTTTTCCACAGCTTACAATAGGCAATTCCGTACTTCGTCGCTCGCACCAAGAAAGATACTTGGGTCTTCAACTAGACGACAAGTTGAGTTGGCGACCGCACATAGAATATGTCAGATCCAAGCTGACCTCACTAACAGGTGCACTGCGGAGATCCCAAGGATGTATACCACGTGAAGTGCGGACCACAATCTATAACACATTGGCCAAATCACACCTAGAATATCTTTTAGAGGTTTGGGGTTCCGCAGCGTTATCAAATCTTAAAACTCTCCAAACCTCACAAAATAAACTGGTAAAAGTACTTTACAGCTATGATTACCTGGCTAGCACTAACATAGTCTATGAACAAACAAAAATTTTTACCATCAGGCAACTTTACATATATTTAACCTGCATACTTGTTAAAAAAATTATGACTGGTAAAATCCACACACAACTCACACTAACTAAAAGGACCTATACACACAATCTTAGGAATAAGAATAAGCTTGCACTACGAACACCGAGGACTGGATACGGAAAGAGAAGCATATTATACGAAGGTGCTCAGCTGTATAATAACTTGCCTGATAGTATTAAAAACTGTTTACATATGCACACTTTTAAAAAACGGCTTAAACGTCACATTTTTGAAAAACCTCCGTCCCGATAACCACTTTTCAATACCGATACTTTTACTACTAAGCTAGACATAAGTTAGTTTAGTTAGTTATAAGTTTTATGTACCTACCTAACTCATTTAAGTGAACCATGTTCTTTATGAGAAATAAATGCTCTTTAAACGTAAATGTCAATGTATAGCGTAACTCACGAGTGTTTTAAAAGTGAAATATAAATATGTAAAATTCCTACTTAATCATAATGTAACCTAGCCTTAGAAATAAGAACCATCGCTGGTATTCAGGTCACCAAATTTTTATTACCGTCCGCCCATCTGGCAGGTGGTCTGCCTTCAGCCTATCTGCAGATTAGGCAAACATTTGTCTCGCGGCGGATATCGAACCCAAAGGGTCTTAACCGGCTCTTACGCCGACCAACTGCGTTAGTACGTGACAATCCATCGGAACGTGTTCACCAATTCTACCTTACGAACATTCAGTTTAAAGATTCAAACAAGAATTTGGTTTTGTGATGAATGTCGGAGTTTTTATTAGTATTCATGGTTTTGTATCCAGCTATCATTAATAACTGGCGCAAACTGTTGGATTTTGTTAATTACGCCGAATGACATACCAGTGTTGTTTTGATTGTCTAAGTTTTGCAATTACAAACTAAGGAAATAAATTGAATGATTTGATTTTGAGTGTGCAATGTTAGAAAGTAGTGTAATACAATCTTTGTCTTTATTGATTGAATTATCTTAAATTTGCTTTTAGGCAACTGCCACGGCAAATGTGCGAGGTGTAGGAAAAAGATCAAAGGATACAACGGGATAACGGGCCTGCATTGCCGGTGGTGCCATGTCACGGTAAGAAACTACAAAAACCTGACTCTAATACAGATTTCTCATTTTTACTTATTGAAGTTTTCTCTAATATTTAAAGGTTATACTTTTGACATATTATTTATTAACCCTAAAAAAGCGTGTTATAAGCTTGACCGCTATGTGTGTGTGTGTCTGTAATACTGTGTGATCATCAGTTTTTTTTAATCTATCGTAACTTTTGACATTAATTGTTTAATTTTTGAAGTTTCGGCAGTTATCAAATATAATATAATGTTTCGTTTGAGATTTTAGGAACATTTTAAAAATAATTAGTGTGACTCTAGATGCTATGTCGCAGCCAGCCGGGGATCGCTATTATTACGGTCTATCTTCTATCTTCATGATTGTATTGAGCCAGTAAATTTTGAAAATTCTGCGTTTTATAATTGGCATGTATCATCATCATCTTAGCCGTTGAACGTCCACTGTTGGACAAAGGCCTCCCTCATGGATTTCCAAGATCAGGTAGTTGCCATACTCGTCACGCTTGGCGGGTTGGCGAGCGCAGTACGGGGTGTTGATACACATAAAGACGCTGCTGCATATCTTTCGGAGGAATCTTTTGGCAGATTCTATCTGCATCCACGTGAAGTCTCCTGCACTGTTGCCTCTCGGCAACACAACACAAAACGGCAACCTCACAGCACATTAATTATAATAATGATGTATTCCTAGCTGCACAACCGCTGCGTCGGCGCAGCCGGGGGATCGTGCTCGCTCGGCCGGCACGCCCCCCACATCATCCCCCCCACCTCCATACGGCCGCTAGTGCTGGACAGGCAACGGTCGCTGCCGCACAGACATCATCACGACCAGGTAATGTGTTTAAGTGAGTTTATTTTTGTTTGTGTTAAATTTATTTTTATATCAGACAACATACATTGATAAACAAGAATCACTCTCTGTATAAAACATTTCCACAGAGGAGACAGAAAGTCCAATTTTCAGCTACAGTGTTCAGTTATAACTATTGTATTGTTTTTAAGTGACACAATGTATTACTTATTTTTACATATGTTTTTCTATCAGTTCCTGACATCAGATTCAACTGCAATTTTGCATACCTTCTGTTCCGATGTCAAATATATTTATTAGGTACTAAAAACTTTAATTATAATAGCACTTATTACTCTCTGCTTCGCTTCTTACTCTCCAAATTTTATCCCCCAAAAGAGACGTTAGGCTGGAGGCCTTGCAAAAGTCTTTAAAAAACCTTTTGAAGATATTTGCAAGACATGGCTTGTTATTATTGTTGCGCCGTGCGCAAACGCAAACTAGTAACTTAGCGAAAGATCCAGAAAGGACCGGTGTGTGAGCGGCCGTAAGAGTCCAAAGGTGCTCTCTATTGTTTTCAACACAAACACGTGAAGTTTTTAGCCAAACCTAGTTCTAGTGAGAATCTGGGAAAACCCCAATGCCTCCAGCTTATACAACTATATTTTGCCAGTACTCCATCCCAACATCGATCTCCCTGCCGATCTCAATAACGGACGAGACGAAGGACAAGCCGCGGGCGCCCCCCATCTCCTTCCAGATAACGCCACCCGACGGCACGTGCCCACTGCTGGTGTTCATCAACCCCAAGTCGGGGGGGCGGCAGGGGGCGCGCGTGCTGCGCAAACTGCAGTACATACTGAACCCGAGACAGGTGCATGACATCTCCAAAGGAGGACCTGCGCAAGGTAAGTTAAATCTACGGAACCACAGTACGGAACATAGTTTGTAATTTTTTAGTGTTTAACCACACTTAGGTAGAACATTTCAAATAAATGAATAACAGCTTAGTGGTCAAAGCACTTCCGGCGATTTGACGGACGTGGGTTCGAATACCACCGGAATCGTAATTTTTTGATAAGGTTATTAATTTCTACAAAAACCATGTTGCTTGCTGAGGTAGGGCCGCCTCGTGTCTCCATACAAGTATACACTTAGAGCGAGAAGTATTATGTCAAAGTACGCATAGGTTTAATTCATAGTGGTTAACGTTCAGAACCGCCGTGGGGTGCCGGCAGTAGAATGATACCCCTCCTCTCAAGCCCATGGATGCAGTAAGAGCCTGCTAAGGGATACCTTCGGAAGATGGGCAGCAGCGTCTATCCGTGTATCAACATCCCATACTGCGCTCACTAACCCGCCTGCCAAGCGTGGTGAGTATGGCAAACTACCCCTCATGGAGATCCATAAGGGAGGCATGTTGTCATCAGTGGACGTTTTATGGCTGAAATGATGAAACGTTCAGAAGCTTATGCACCGCCTTATTTTCATATAAGGAAACTGCTTTGTAAACCTTACTGAATAAAGAAAAACAATATGATTATTATTTAATTATATAATTCATAGATTGAATCCCACAGGTCTGCAGATGTTCAAAGACGTGCGAACCTACAGAGTAATCTGCTGCGGCGGCGATGGAACTGTCGGCTGGGTGCTGGAAACAATGGGTAAGTAAAACAGTTATTTCTATAAACACAACTATAACCCTTATCGAGGGTCTTTGGCGTCAAATTGTGTTCAACAATTTGTATCCTTTTAGGACATAAGATACTTATATTTAACAAAAGAAAATCACAAAATTAAATAAATAAATATTATAATAATAGGTAATGCTGGAAAATTCACACAACATCACCTAGCCTCAAGCTAAGCAGAGCTTGTGTTATGGGTACTAGATGACTGATATACTTAATACATTATACTACATAGATAGATATTTTTTATTATATATTGAAAAATACCCAGAACACCCTGGACAAATATCTGCAGATCGTACAGACATTTGTTCCGAGGCGGGATTCGAACCCGCAACCTCTTGCGTAGAAGGCCGACCTTCGCCAGCTGCGCCACAGAGGTCGTCAAAATTTTCAATTTATAGTAAACTTTTTTTATAAGCCACCTTCTTAGTCTAATTTTAGATTAAATTATAACAAACAGTCTGGACTGTTACCACCCTGAAGAAGGCCCTCGATAAGAGTCGAAACAGTTGGTCCACCAATTTAACAAGTACCTGAACATTCCCGATATTTAATACAAATATATAACTTTTGAGACTATCGTGGTTGTGAGCACTATATGCAGTTTTAACCGGATAATAATTTCAGCCAAAAAACGTCCACTAATGAACACAGGCCTCCCTCATGGGTCTCCATGAGGGGTAGTTGCCATACTCACCACGCTTGGCAGGCGGGTTGGCGAGCGCAGTACGGGATGTTGATATATGGAAAGACGCTGCTGCCCATCTTTCGGAGGTATCCCTTAGCAGACTCTTACTGCATCCACGGGCATGAGAGGAGGGGCAACATTCTACTGCCGGCGCCCCACGGCTAAACTGCCGGCAGTTGCCGACTCCAGAAAGCTGTAGAACAGGTTATATTTTATTTCTCTATGCAATATTAACGGGATATTTACCATGATTTGATCCTTGTTTATTTTTCCGATATTTTGGCGCAGTTCCACACGCCATGTTCACGGATAAACACTCGGGATCGGGAAACTCAGAAAGAATCAAATCATGGTAAATATCCCGTTAATATTGCATAGAGAAGTAAACTATAACCTGTTCTACAGCTTTCTGGATTCAGCAACTGCTTTTTCAGCCGTTAGGAGGTCCACTGCTGGACATAGGCCTCCCCCTTCATGGATCTCCAATACCGATCATTAGGGGTTATTGCCATACTTACTACGCTTGCTAAGCGGGTTGGCGAGCGTGGTGGGGGATGTTGATACATGGAAAGACGCTGCTGTCCACCTTCTGGAGATATCCCTTGGCTGCATACACGGGCAGGGGAGGAAGGGCAACATTTTTCTGCTCTACATTTTATTATCACCAATATCATAGCCGTGGGAAGTCCACTGCTGGACAAAGGCCTCCCTCATGGATCACTATGTACTGTTCATGAAGGAGTTGTTGCCATACTTACTACCCTTGGCAGGCGGGTTGGCGAGCTCAGGTTGTTGATAATGATACACGGAAAGAAGCTGCTGCCCGACTTCAGAATAATCAAAATAATCTTCCGGAGGTATCCCTTGACTTCTTACTGCATCCTGCATCAAGAGAGAAGGTGCAATATTCTTCTTCTACCCCACGGCACTACATTTAGTACGTTAATTAAATAGGACTCTAATTCGTTCCAGATAAGGTCCAAATGGAGATGCGACCGGCTGTGGGGGTGATTCCTCTGGGCACTGGCAACGATCTGGCGCGCTGTCTGCGGTGGGGCGGGGGGTGAGTCTTACTTACATTCTATCTAACTTGCCAGACTAAGCTGAGAGGAGGGTAATAATGATAATCCTTCTAACCGTTTCCGGTTACGGCGACCTTGTTGGGTCAATCGACTAATTCAACTCGGATGGGCAGCGTTTGGGAAACTACGCAACGTCTTTTCGTCCAAAATTCCTCATTGCCTTAAGACGAAAGTCTACAATCAGTGTGTGTTACCAGTGATGGAACCGAGACGTGGTCATTCACGATTGGCCTCATGAATAAGCTCAGAGTCGCTCCACGAGCTATGGAGAGGGCTATGATCGGGGTTTATCTACGGGATCGAATCAGAAATTAGGAGATACGTAGAAGAACTCAAGTCACCGACATAGCCAAGCGGATTAGCACGTTGAAGTGGCAATGGGCAGGCCATGTAACAGAACGGATGGCCGATGGGGCCGAAAAGTTCTCGAGTGGAGGCCACGGACCGGCAAGCGCAGCGTAGGACGTCCACCTACAAGATGGGCTGACGACCTGGTGAAGACCGCAGGTCGACGGTGGATGCAGATCGCTTCCAACGGCAACTGGAAATCCATGAGGGAGGCCTATGTCCAGCAGTGGACGTCCTACGGCTGAAATGATGTATTATGGTGATGATGACCTTGCAGGGTTGCGCTGAACCATCTCACTCTTGGGACTGCTGTACACACGTCCACTACTGGACATAGGCCTCCCTCTGGGATCTCAAAGTGCGTACTGATCATGAGGGACTTTTCATACTTACCAGGCTTGGCAGGCGGGATGGCGAGCGCAGTACGGGATGTTAATACACGGAAAGACGCTGCTGCCCATCCGGAGGTATCTCACAGCAGATCGTTACTGCATCCACGGGCGAGAGAGGCGTGGCATCATTCTACTGCCGGCACCCCACACCTTGTGGAGTGATTAATTGATCTAGACCAAATTCGATGGAGAATGTTTTTAAACAAACTGTCAATACCTAAAAATAACTTTCCTTCTGTTGGTTTTATACAGGATGATTGGGAATTCGATACATTCCTTGTCGTTATATATTATAGTAAAGCACATTTCCAATTGATTTTGTTGTGATTGAAAGTCGGGGGTACATGCTACTCGGCCAACACGGGTTATTACTGTGTCTGTCTATCTATCTATACTAATATTATAAACAGGAAAGATTTGTATTTTGTATGTTTGTAACGAATAAACTCAAAAGCTATTTGACTGATTGTCAAAATTCTTTCACCATTAGAATGCTACATTATCCCTGAGTAACATAGGCTATATTTCATCCCCATATTCCTACGGGATCGGGAACGACTCGGGTGAAACCGCGGAGTGCGGCTACTCGCTAATATTAGTTGGTGTTTCAGCTACGAGGGCGAGTCCATCCACAAGATTCTCGACAAGATCGGCAAAGCGAGCACAGTCATGATGGACCGCTGGTCCATCCACGTCGAAAACAGCTTAACTGAGGTGCGTATCATCATTTCAGCCGTAAAACGTCCACTACTGAACACAGGCCTCCCTCATGGATCTGCAAGTATCAGTGTATCTACCATGTGAAAACCAGCGCTCATTTGTATTTATCACCTATGTGGAGTCAGGTCCTGTTAGACCCGCCCAACCACGTTGTTGTCATCTGGGATGGTTAGATAGATAGATAGATAAATAGATGCTTACCTTTCTTTTTTTTTAATGCCATTGTACTTTTACATATATTTTTTTTTTCTTTCACTCATAATATGTGTTTATACCTACATAAGTCATACCTATAATAAGTCATAGGTGCCTTCAAATATCTGCTTCTTCTTGCGTGTGTCTAATAAATACTTTCATTCATTCATACCACGAGTTGTCACTGTTACATCGCCTGCCGTTACTGCAGTAGTAATAGTACGTTACTATGACATCTGTCAGATTTGTAACTCATGGTACCAAATTCTAAGCAAATGAAGCCCACACTACGGTCGCTGTTGTATAGTTTACTGTGTATTTTAGCACCAAATTATTCGCTGGAGGCGCTGTACAAGTTTTCATATTTTTTTTAAACTATAGTTAAAGCGATATAGATTGTGAAAACTCATGGTAGACCTACTGGGCACGCGGGGGTTGGTGAGCGCAGTGCGGTATGTTGATACACGGAAAGACGCTGCTGCCCATCTTCCGGATGTAACCCTTAGCAGGCTCTTATTATAGGCGATAATCGCGTGATTTTCGCTGTCAAACGTCAATTCGTGAATTAACTTTGTGACGAATATACAACAACATCTGATAACTAAATCAAAATTAACGTTTGATAGCGATGATTACGAGATTTGCGCCTGTTGCAAACCTGTCGCTAGATACGTAATACGGGGGCCGGGCGCTTGCTCAATCTTCCAATCCATCTAACAATGTCCCAGGCCGTACCATTACAGAGTTATTACCAGTTGCTGACGCTGCGTAAATCAACTGCATTAAATGTAAAGATCTTACTTTTCAGGGTTCCTTACCTCGAAAGGAAAAAACGGAGCCCTTATAGGATCACTTTGTTGTCCGTCCGTCTGTCTGTCAAGACCCTTTTCCTCAGGAAAGCGACGATGTATCAAGCTGGAATTCATATCAAATACTCAGATCTACTGTGCCTTGGAGCTGTGAAAAAATCAAACTTCTAAGCCAATGCAATCAAAAGATACAGCCGTTTATGCCGCAAATTTTCGATACTCGCAAGGGAATCAAAACCTACAGGGTACTTCCCGTGAACTCAGACTCTTGAAATTTGGTACGAAGCAACGTCTTATAGCACAGATAAAGGGAAAATTACAAAAACCGTAAATTTATAAAAACCGGCCAAGTGCGAGTCTTGTTTCAGTATCCTTTGCAATAAAAATACCATAACTAAGAATCGATTGTCGTGATGGGTGAACTTTTACTTATATACCTACAGAGGTTTGTACGGAACCCTCGGTGCGCAACTCCGACTCACACTTGGCCGGTTTTTTTAATAGAACCCAACGACACCCTGTTTATTCTTTCATTAATTCAAATTTCATCTTTTATTAAACAAATTAATTTAGTTTATTCAACAGGAAATGTAACCATGCATATAACATTATTTGAATTCCACAGTGCGACCTTCAGATTCCGGACTCGGCGCCGCATCCCACGATAGTTCCATATAACATCATCAACAACTACTTTTCGATCGGCGTTGTAAGTAAAGCATACATCATCGTCATCCAAGAATCATCATTTCAGCCGTAATACGTCCACTACTGAACACGCTCCTCCCTCATGGATGATCTCCATGAGGGGTAGTTGCCCATCACCACGCTTGGCAGGCAGGTTGGCGAGCGCAGTACGGATAGTTGATACACGGAAAGACGCTGCTGCGTCTTCCGGAGGTATCCCTTAGCAGGCTCTTACTGCATCCACGGGAGGGGTATCCTACCATA
The DNA here is from genome assembly GCA_963082625.1 of Pasiphila rectangulata. Taxonomy (NCBI): domain Eukaryota; kingdom Metazoa; phylum Arthropoda; class Insecta; order Lepidoptera; family Geometridae; genus Pasiphila; species Pasiphila rectangulata. The sequence goes on from OY720235.1 coordinate 27,265,533, forward strand.
GGTCTTTGTATTTAAACATTGTTACGAGCTTGGGGTTCAGGATCGAATTAAGAAGTCCAATAAGATAAGACCAAGATTAACACTTCAATAATGGAAATCACACTAATAAGAATCTCACAACAGATTCACACTGATCACTGATTACCACTATAGCACTTGCTTCAATAATATCAAATGAACAACAACATTTTTTTAACAAATCCGCTAGCCTCTAATGAGCGTAACAAAGCTATCATTCACTCTTCAACTCTCATTCACTCCAGGACGCAGCAATCTGCGTGAAGTTTCACACGGAGCGCGAACGCAACCCGGACAAGTTCAGTTCGCGAATGAAGAACAAACTGTGGTACTTCGAGTTCGCCACTTCGGAGCAGTTCGCGGCCAGCTGCAAGAATCTGCACGAGAATATAGATATCGAGGTGAGCGACACACACTATCATTCACTCACTCGTTCATTTCCGCACTACCTCTTATGGCCTTGTTATCTTACTGGTTTTTTAATCAAGTACAAATAGTCAGGTAGGATACAATACATTTGGCTCTACCACTAGAACATATAAAATCAAACAAACAAAATTGATGGGTACTTAAATTATCAGAAACAGCATGCATTGATCAATTAGCTATACAATTAATATTATTAAAATTTGAGTGCGATTTTAATAATGTGTAATGTAAATAATTAAATAAATGTCAGTTAAACACTTCCTTAAACGAATGACCATTAGAGATACGACGTTTCTAAATGTAGAGCTGTCAGCGAAAAATCTATTATAATTGTTACGTTTTAATTTTAGAACGGCTATAAAACTGAAAAGCTATGTAAAAATAAAATTGTTGAAATTCCTTCCATAATTACATGGTTATTTAATAGTCGGATCTGTCAAAAAATCATTACAATACGTTTCGCTTTCAACCTGTCCTCAAATGGACAGCTCGCGTACAGATTTAGGAACTCTGTTTAAAATTATTTGTGGCATACAAAAAATACTATTACGTAAGTATTTTGTTTCGAATAGAACATTTCGTATATAGTAGTAATACATTAACAATAAAGTAGAAAAATAGTATCTGAATTACATAATTCAGATCTGAAAGCGACGTCAAAAATGCTTTTGGAAGAAAATCAGACTGTAAATCAGTAATTAGGGTTCCGGACCAAAATGGTAAAAAGGAACCCAATGACGTGACTTTGTGTGTCTGTCTGTCACAGATGGTTATCTTGAGAACTATTGATGCTATCGACATGATTTTTTTTTACAGTGTGACGGGTCCTCCCTAGAACTTAACAAGGGTCCATCGCTGCAGGGCGTGGCTTTGCTCAACATCCCATACGCACACGGGGGCTCCAACTTGTGGGGCTCCGGGGGAACGCACCGACGCGGGCGCTTCCATAACGCACATCAAGGTAAAGTCATCCCCTTTAGGGCCGACACCTTGTAGACTGTAGAAGCTGACTATTATAGATTTGTATAACTCCACTCAACACAAAAACTAAATCATCTTTCAAGAAACTCGACCATCTTTCTAGAAACTCGACCATCTTTCTAGAAACTCGACCATCTTTCTAGAAACTCGACCATCTTTATAGAAACTCAACCATCTTTCTAGAAACTCGACCATCTTTCTAGACACTCGACCATCTTTCTAGACACTCGACCATCTTTCTAGACACTCGACCATCTTTCTAGACACTCGACCATCTTTCAAGAAACTCGACTACCTTTCTATACACTAAAAAAATGGCCACAATTTTAAACACGACTACCATCATTCTAGAAACTCAGTGCCTCTTAAGTCTGAGTAGTGTTTTCGTTCATCTTTCTAAACACCATCTTTCTAAACACTTCACCACCACTGGACACGACAACCATCGTTCTAGAAACCCGAAAGTACTACTTCAGTATGGGAAGGGTTCTGTTATACCAACCTAAGGGCACTAGGAAACTTTGGTATGGACTTTTTGGTCACTAGGGTTCGCTTGGTTGCGCCACTTGTTAAGGTATATCTCATCCCTGGAACTGAACAAGGATCCATCGCTGCAGGGCGTGGCTCTGCTTAATATCCCATACGTGCACGGGGCCATGGGCTCCATGGGCACGCATTGCCGCGGGCGCTTCCATAAAGCACATTAAGGTAAAGTCATCCCCCTTAGGACTCCGACACCTGTCACCGGACAAATTGCAGAAGATGAGCATCATAGATTATTATTAGTCCACTGTATTAGTATTAGTCCACTGCTGGACATCAGCCTAATATAGACACTCGACCATCTCTATAGAAACTAGACCATCTTTCTAGAAACTCGACTATCTTTCTAGTCACTTCAGCTTTTTTTAAAACTTGACAAATAAATTTGAAAATAAATGATTTATTATTATTATTATAAAAATCCCTTAACAACTCCTGAATGAAAACATTTATTTTGTGTTTTTTTCCAGATATCGGCGACAAGCTGATAGAAGTGATAGGTTTAGAGAACTGCTTACACATGGGACAAGTCAAAACAGGTCAGTTATTTGACAGGGATTTTAACCGGACAAACCATAGAGTTTTCAATTATTAAAATCGGTAGGTCTACCACGAGTTTTCAAAAACTGTACTCGCTAGCGACAGTCGATAAAAAAATATAAAAAATTGTACAGCGCCTCTAGCGGATAGTTTGGTGCTAAAATACGCAGTAAACTATACTACAGCGACTGTAGTTTGGGCTTTATTTGCTTAGAATTTGGTAGCATGAGTTACAAATCTGACAGATGTCATAATTACGTACTGTAGTAACGGCAGGCGATCTAATAGTGAGAACTCATGGTTGACACACTAACACCATAAAACTGTGGCATTGTCTTTCATAAGTGTGTTAACAATAATGCCGACGCACGCACACTGGTTTTAATAAAAATATAAATAAACCAAACTTTTATTGTTACCATTTATTGTGCAATCATGTTGCACGAACTTTCGTGAAAAAAAATAACACACCATGTCCGGCTAACACTGTGTTTGGAGGAACACTGATTCCAAATGAGTGAGCTCACTCCTTTCGTGTGGAAACAAAACAGTGCGGTCTCATTACGGTAAGGGCGCATCTAACGATTTAAGTCTTTGTTCAAACATTGCAAGTTAATTGAAATGAGAAATACAATAAAATATAAAGCTAAAGAATGCATTTATTTAACACAAAATTACAAAAATCATCAAAAGGTGATACACAGATGCTTAACCAAGAAGTAATTAAGCAAGTATATAGACAAATTGTATGTATGGCAACTACCCCTCATGTGGGAGGTTCAGTAGTGGACATTTTACGGCTGAGGTGATGATGATGATAGATAAATCTTCTTTTGTGCTAAAAGGCGTTAATTATCATCATTTTCATCATATCAGCCGTAAAACTTCCACTACTGAGCACAGGCCGCCCTCATAGATCTCCATGAGGGGTAGTTGCCATACTCACCACGCTTGAGAGGCGGGTTGGCGAGCGTAGTACGGGATTTCGATACACGGAAAGACGCTCCTGCCCATCTTCCAGATGTATGCAGGCTCTTACTGCATCTTCGCATGAGAGGAGGGGTGACATTCTACTGCAGGCACCCCGCGGCAAAAAAAGACGTTCAGCTCAGCATAAAGTTGGTGGCGTTGTACAATAAATTAATACAATGAAAAATACCTGAAATTCCTTGGTTCCAGGTCTTCGAGCTTCAGGCCGTCGGCTGGCACAATGCAGTTCTATCACCATCACCACCAAGAGAACCTTCCCTATGCAAATAGATGGGGAACCCTGGATGCAGCCACCTTGCAAGGTAAGCCTCTTCATCAGCACATCACCACCATGAGAAACTTTCCTATGGAGAAAGATGTAGAACCGTGGCTGCAGCCACCTTAAGATAGGACATCCTATGTTTTATTTAAATATATCCCTCAATATATCATGAATCCTAAGTCAAAACTGGGAAAACTTCAAAAACAAGAAAACAAAACCCAACCGCGTAGTAAGCATAAGTAGTATAAGCCATAAAACTTATATGCAATATTTATTACATTACATATTTAATAACATCGGGAAACTCAAAAGACTCAAATCATGGTAAATATCCCGTATTTACCATGATTTGAGTCTTTTGAGTTTCCCGATATTCAAAATTACTCAAATCTTGGTAAACATCCCGTAAATATTGCATACAATGTTAACAACCATAATAGTTCCAAAAAGTTATATTATGAAACTATACCTTGGGGTGCCTCGGTGTCTACTATTACATTATTATTTAATTTAGTTCCTTATGAATCGAGTTTTGAAAAATGGCAGATGGGAAATCATCTGAAACATGACCTACCTTTTAAAAAAATAATCATCGAAATACATTCATAATAACCAAACCTATGCACAAAAACCCACTCACAAAAATACACACACACACACACACATACTAACATACACACATACACACATACTAACACACACACACATACACACATATATACTCATATGAAAACCCTGCCAGAACAACGGATGCCTATGAGGAAGGGGAGATAACTGCAACAAAATGTATAATTTTAGTGTAGTTTCTGCGTGTGCTTTTTAAACTGCTGCTACTGTTCTTAGTTTTAAGTCTTTATAATAATTTAACCATGTACTTGTCTCGTAATAAATATTATCTTATCTTAGATATTTTGTGTAGTTAGGTTCTCCTAGAATATAGGTAGGTATTTAAATATATTGTTGTGCCCTTCCTGGGCTTATGTTTGAATCTAACATTTGCAAAATCAAATCAAATGAAAATAGTTTATATGCCAGAATTATGTTTTACTTTATGGTCTTATGTCTAGTGGTAGTTCCTGTATTCAGCTTGTGTGCAAGCATGCAAAATATTATTTAAAATGTTATATGTTGGAGGTATTAAATTATAAATAATTAAGATTTTCCAGTAACGATTAAGTTTTTTTTTAAACAATAGTCCTTTTATGGCCTTCAGTTCTTCCGGTAGCTTATTATAAATTATTATACACATATTAACAGTATTTCTCTTGTGTATCTATAAGGGATGTGGGTTTATACAAAAGATTTTAAAACTTTGCCTTCTTTTAACGAATATGACGAACATGAACGCAATAACACTTTTGAACTTATCTTATAATCAAGTCCAAGTCGAATTAAGAAACATTTTTTTGAACTCTGTCAAAAATAAATCATCTATTTCAGATAACAATCACGCACAAGAACCAAGTACCGATGCTGATGGGGCCAGAACCGGAGAAGGGGCGGAGTTTCTTCAAGCTGTTTATGCATTGTTAAACATTCGTTCACACAATCGTATCGTACAATCGTTCAAATTGGTCATATTCCTTTGTGCCAGAACCGCAAAAGTGGTTTTTTCAAGATTTTTATGCATTGCTAAACATTTGTTCATTCACTCGTTTAATAGTTCAAATTGTTAATTCGTTCAACAGTTTATTCCTTTGGGCCAGAACGGGACTGGGCGGAGTTTATTCGAGCTTTTTATGCATTGTTAAACATTCGTTCATTCACTCGTTCAAATTGTTCATTTGTTCAAGATTTTATTTCTTGTTCTGACATAAGAGTTTATTACTTTTTTAAGATATGGCTCACAGAAAAGAATACATTCAGAAAGCTTATTATAATTTTAAAATAGTTTATATGCTAGAAAGTATATATAAATATATACACAACTAAGTTACTAGAGCAGAATTTAAAAAAAAAATTAATGGGAAGAGATAATTCAAGTCTTCTCAGCCGAAAGACTTCTGTCCACGTCCACTGCTAGACTTGGGCCTCCCTAGTGGATCTGGAAGGACATGGGTTTATTGCCATACTCGCCACGCCTGACGAGCGCAGTGCAGAATGTTGGAATAGGGGATAGGGCTGCGTCGATGTTGAGAACATTGATAAATTGAAAATAGTGTATATTTTGATTACAATGACTCATGGGCATGGCACATCACTATTCGTGTAGTCCCATAAAGTACATTGCCACAGGTCATCTAAACTTAGTCGAGATAAAACTGAATCGTTACGCAATTCAGAACTTGATGGGCGGGATTTTGATGACAGCTGTCGCTCAAGCAAGTTCTACGTTCTAAAGATAGAAGTTGGTAAGTTGTATTAATCACAAAAGGGGTCTTCTGTGTTCACTGTGTCACTGTTAGTTAGACGTAAGTAATGAGACGTTTTCAGTAAAAAATAACAAGTTCTCTACTTAACTTAACAGATGGCGATGGCAAGCGGAGGAAGTGATTTACCGCAATTGGCTAGATGACTAAATTTAATTTTACTATAATGACTATGGTGAATTATCGAATTCATTCTAAATATCGTACTTGTTAAATTGATGGAGGCACTACTGTTCTGTCCGCGTCCCGTCGTGAACTAATCAGTTGGTGCCTCCATCAATTTAACAAGTAGATACGTGAACATTCCCACCTTAAATATTAATTTTATTTTGTTTTTAGTATTTGTTTTTATAGCGGGAACAGAAATCTGTGAAAATTTCAACTGTCTAGCTATCACGGTTCATGTGATACAGCCTGGTGACAGACAGACGGGCAGCGGAGTCTCGGTAATAGGGTCCCGTTATTACCCTTTGGGTACGGAACAATAAATAAAGGATCGAAGTTCGAAGCTTATAATCGAATTGTAGAATGAGCCATAGAGCGGCTAACTGTTTGGTTGGATTTTTTTTATTGGAGTTGTAATAAATGTTTATACACCCTGTCATCACGCCTATTGTCAAATTGAGTTTCCTACCAGGATAAAAAACTAACGCCATCTATAAGGGACGAGGGAACTATTTTTGAAAGTTTTTAATGGAAACGCCTCATTGTACAAGTGGCTTGTTCCAAAAATCCCCCGCAACGATCCCCTGCGAAGAGGATTATTGGACTTTTCGTCCTTTTCCCCTTCCGGTTCTCAAAGGGGGCGCAATCGGGATTTCTGGACAAAAGTTTCACAGACTTTACTATAATAATTAGATATTCTTTTGTATTCTCATACGGCCCATGGCTATGGCCAATCGTTAAGTTTTAAAAATGAAAAATGACAGTAAATGTCATAAATGTACAAGTAACTAGTCAATGTTAATGTTTACAGATCAATTAAGTGTCCGATGTTCTATCTGTAGATGTGTTGTACGTGGATTAAGTATTAAACCCTAAGATTTAAATCGTTAGACGTGCCCTGACACCAAAAATGGCATTGTTTTTATCTCATCATCATCATCACAGCCGTAGGCCATCCACTGCTGCGCATAAGCCTCCATCATGGACTTGGTATTCCAAGTTCTGATGAGGGGTTGTTGCCATACTCACCACGCTTGGCAGGCGGGTTGGCGAGCGCTGTACGGGATGTTGATACACGGAAAGACGCTGCTGCCCATCTTCCAGAGGTATCCCTTGGCAGATTGTTACTGCGTCCATGGGCATGAGAGGCAACGTTCTACTGCCAGCACCCCCGGCATTGTCTTTAACTGTGTTAACAATACGACGCACGCACACTGGTTTTGCCAGTAAACCAAACTGTTATTGTTACCATTTATTGTGCAATCATGTTGCACGAACTTTTGTGAAAAATAGCACACACCACGTCTGGCTAACTTTTAGAGGTACACTGATTTTAAATGAGCGAGCTATCTCATTTTATGTAAAAACAAAATGGCGTGGACTCATTGCGGTAAGGGCGTATCTAACGATTCAAATCTTTGATTAAACCTTGTTAAATAGGCTACTTGACTATTTTTTTTTATTTTATGCAATATTTACGAGATATTTACCATGATTTTAGTCTTTGAGTTTCCCGATGTTTCGACGCAGTTTCACACGCCATGGTCACGGATAAACGGTAAATATTGCATATAATGTTCACACACATGCTTCAAAAGTTATAATTTTTAGTCAGTCATTTGAAATAACAAAAACTATTCGACGTGGATTTTTTATTTATACAAGGTAATACATGTGTACTAAGCCGAAAGGGGGTGATTCCGACCATCCCAATGATCAACTTTGATTCTACGACTTTTCAGGATTCAGTGATTTTCATTTAAGAAAAGACCACGAAAGTTTTGTCTTCAACAGCTGATTATACGATAATCACAACCTAAAAGCCAGCTGATTGACAAATCATTGACCTCCGCTATGAGTTGCCGTACAGTAACAAATAAAATTCCGATTATGACCTCAGGATCATTTTCCCATCACACCATCTAGTAAAATTATAAATAAAAATATTAAAATACGAATTCCCAAGTTTTTGTTTATTACTTGTTTTCATGGGCTGAAACCCCCCCCCCCCTCCCTCTTTCGAGTTAGTACACATGTTACACACCCTGTACATCTAAAATAACGGCGATACATGTCGAAATGTAGCGTGACGTCACGCGCCGACGTGTTTCGGTACGGTTCACGACTACGCTCTGACGTCACGAGCCCCCACACCTAAACTTCAATGCGCTTTATCTAAGTATTGTTCCATCAATTTGAAAAAGCAAATATACGTGTCTATTATTTTTGTATGACTGACGGGCCGAATAGAATATTATACCCTGTCATGTGGTATATACCTGCATTAACTTATTCCATTGACTTTAAACAGGCATTTAGGCAGATTCTTATTTTTAATTAATGAGTATATAAGCTTGCCAAATTATAACGTCCATTTTAGTAGAGTAGAGGACTTCCCATTATGTACATATATAAGTATTATATTCTACCTTGTTATTATATACCAAATATAGTAAATGTTTATACAACCGGTTGGTGAAATATATACATAGCTTATGTAATGTAGTATATGTTAACGAAGCTTTCAATCGAAAAGAAAAACGATTTTTTAATATACTATATATTTTATTGGTAACCGAAATTATATCAAAATTGTGCCAATAAAAGCGAAAACGTCCTGGACACCCGCGTCATCGTTTTTGTAAATATATTTCTATAGAATTTTTAATATCCATTTGTATATCTGTTTAATGTATATTTAGTATAAAGAATTTTATGGAAACTTTGTGCACACGCTTTAAAGTAATTTTAACCTTAACGCCTCAACTGCATCGAGTATGTGTGGAAAGAGAATCGTCATAGTTGAGGGCAAAGCTGTGTTATAGGCATTGATTAACAATTATTTGATGTTATGAGCCGTTTCAGTAAAAAAAGTGTTTGCTATTTAACCTAAGTTGCCATACCCACCACGCTCGCACGGCGAGCGCAGTGCGCGATATTGATACACGGAAAGACGCTACTGCCCATCTTCTGGAGGTATCCCTTAGCAGGCTCTCTGCATCTACGGGCATGAGAGACATTGTACTGCCGGCACCATAACACAAGCTCTGCTTAGCTTGGGGTTAGATGATGCCGTGTGAATTGTCCAGCATTATTTATTATTCATTATAGTGTGATTGTACCTAAGATCTTGGTATTTTGAAACTTATTATTTATTTTTATTAGATATATTATTATAATATTTTTATATTCCCTCTTTATATTTGTTCTAAGGAATGTTTCGAAATGATAAAAATACTTCCATTTCACGCCACGACGTTTTTCTTTCCGCACAGACTCTATTAATTCGTTATTGTTATTATTATTACCTTTTATTATTTATTTGCATTCCGTCCAAAGGATCACAATGACTGCACATCGACGTGTTTTATAAAACATATTTCATTATGATTTATACAGGTTGTATTATAATATAGTTTTCAAGACTAGTAGATACTTTTTGTGAACATTTTATCCGGGAAGTACTACCACCACACCTATTTCTGCCGCCAAGCAGTAATGTTTGAAGGGTAAGGGGCCGGTGAAATTACGGGCACATGAGACCTTGCAACTCTGTCTCAGGGTGACGGGCACTATGCAATGCAGCATTGGTCACGTGCTTCGTGAGTAATCACCGCGGTATTGCCGTAGTTAGAGGCTCCTAAATCCTATGTTTTTTAAAATAAGATACAGCAATAAACGATTTATTATTTATTATTATTATATTATTTATACGTAACATCAGATGGGCCTGCGGCTAATCTCGTCATTTCGTCAGTAAAAAATGTGTAGAAACCCGAAATTTCAGCCCATTAAAACAAGTAGTATTGGAGGGTATAATTCGAATATTCGTATTCTTTCTAGTTTTTAGTCAGAATCGCGTTAAGCACATTTTAAAACATCCTGTAGGTCTGTAGGCCTGTAGGACCATGTCGTTTCAAAACCTATAGACGCTAGCGACTGTAGTTAAAAAAAATATGAAAACTTGTGCAGCGCCCCTAGCGGAATAGTTTGGTACTAAAATACACAGTAAACTATACTACAGCGACTGTAGTTTGGGGATCATTTGCTTAGAATTTGTTAGGTACCATGAGTTACAAATCTGACAGAGTAACGTACTATTACTGCTGTAGTAAAGGCAGGCGATCTAACAGTGACAACTCATGTATATAATAAAAATGCTACAGTTTATCAGTTCGCGAATCATAATTTGACGGTGACTCGTTTGCCTTTCACGAATATTATTATAAGTAATTGTTATAAATGTTAGTGTATGTGTTGGTGCCTAAATGTTATTCGATTTATATTGTTGTTTAGTATAATTATAATAATTGTCCTATTCGTCTATACTTTACTTGTTGATCTGTTTAAGATAGTTGAGTGGATTTTATATTATACATTAGAATATTTAATTTAATAATGTAGGTACTTGAACATAATTTTAAATGTTTTAATTGACAGAGTTAGATTAGAGTTAAGCTATGCCATTATTATAAAAAAGTGTCTTCATTTTTAATTAAAACGTTGTTTTCAAAGTTTTAGTAAAAAGTTAGTAATTATTTCTCTTTTTAGTATATTTATTTATATATTTATTTTACTGTAAGTGTCTCTTTTCCACCAAGTGTAAGTTATATTTTAATATATATCTCTTTAATTTTATATTAGAACTTATTAATTTATAATAATATGAAATCTATTCACTGTCATTATTAACGTTATTATAATAAATATAAAATATTAACAATTGTCGGATTGATCATAAGAAAGCTTAGCATAGTGCGAATTTAATGTTAAATTGTTTTTAGTTAACATATGGGTACACAATTATTTATATTCTTAGTTAGTTAAATACATTAAAATGTTAAAGTTTTAATAAATTTATTTAATGTATAAATATGAAAACAAATAGCGCTTGTGTGATCTTCGGCTTTGTTTCTTGTTTATTAGAGTAATTATTTTATGTAACTAAGTTTTTTAAGTTATGTACCTATAATAAGTTTATAATTTTAATGTCTTTAGCGGAATTGCGGTAAAACCAATTAAAAATCTGTGCCAGCTTTAATAGTGTTGTAAGAGATTATTAAATTATTATTATATAATAATTATAACGTAACAAATATTATAAATGTGCATTTAAACATGTGTTTTATTTTAATGTTCTAAATAAATAAATAAATAATGCATTTCACACAGCAGTCTAGCCCCAAGGTAAGCAGATCTTGCGTAATGCGCACCAGGTGATGGAGAGGATACTTGAATACCTATTTTTAAATATATAAATAATACTTATCGTACCTACATAGAAGAATACCAAGACACGAAACAGATAACTAGAAAAATTGTAAATACCGCCGCGGGACTAAGCCACAGAGGCAGTCGGTTCTAAATTAAAATCGATTATAAGCATCTGGCAACAACCCCTCATGAGCAACATTGTGATCCATGAGGGAGGCCTTTGTCTAGCAGTTGACGTCCTACTGCTGGGATGATGATGATGATGATAAACATCTTTAAATTTCGCCGCTCTATTTAAAATATTCCTGTGCAGTCACGAATAAGATATTGCATTAAGTTGATCTGTTGGGCAATCCTGTTTTTTGGTCCCCAAGTGACAAAACGTACCGAGTTGTACTTTTTGGATTTTGATAAACAAAAATAGGCAGTAGAGCTATCAATCAAACCACGAAAGTGTGGCCGAAAAGGAGCAAAAAATACCGGGAATAAATCAGGTTTTGAGCGACTAAAAAAATTAGATTCTCAAGACGTCAGTATTTTAGGGTTACGGACCAAAATGGTAAAAAGGAACCCTTATAGAATCACTTTGTGTGTCTGTCACAAGTGGATATCTCGAGAATTAATGATGCTAACGACTTGAAATTTGAAATGCACTTTTTTAATAACAGTTTTTTACCAATATAGCATACCTATATAAAAATGCAAAAATATAGGTAATTCTTATTATGATTGCAGGGGGCGGATAGGTGATCTCAAAATTTGTAAGTGAATTTACTAGGTATACATTATAGGTTGTTCCCCCCCCCCCCCCCTATCTCCGAAGTTTGCAGAGATAAACCCGTGAAACATTTATTGCTAATAGGAGTGTATGTAAAGATTGCAGGAAAATTATATGGAACTCTCTAATTGGCGTAGTTTTTTAGAAATCATCGAAAGTGTAATAAATCAACATTAGTTCCGCTATCAGACAAGAGATAGCGCTGTCAAGGTTCTCCAACAAATATAAACCGCCTTTATCATATATTATATTGTATGATGGCACGGAACCCTCGGTGCGCGAGTCTGACTCACTCTTGCCCGGATTTATTTTTTACTAGCTGACCCGGTGCCCAGCTCGTTGGGCGGTAAGCATTTTTACTTGTGATGAAATGATGAGTGTGGTTAGGTTGATACTGAGTGCTACGATTTATTTCCTGAATACCAGAAGGAGGGTTATATTTTTAAAGCATATGTATGTATGTTGTATGTATTTGTATGCCAATTTGGCTATATTACCGCGTTTGTTCAAATAAGTGAATAAAATGATTATGATGGAATAAAATCATGTTTATTTTCCAATTCCAATTAGCTGTAAGTGTCCCACTGCTGGGCAAAGGCCTTCTCCACATCTCTCCATGCTTCTCGATCTGCTGTCAATTCGACCCTTGCGCACATGGGATCGCATTGCGATCATGCATATTGGTCTAACTCGTCACGCCATCGTTTCTTCGATCTGCCGCGGTGTCTTACCGTGTCGGGGTTTCACCGGGTGGTGGTCTTAGCCTTCGATCTACGTGTGTAGTTTGGTGCGACTTATTTTATGACATCTTCATCATCAGCTCGGCCGTAAGACTGCAGTCCACATCCCCTGCAGGTCTCAGTCCTCATGGATCTCAAAGTTCTTATCATGAGGGCGCTGTTGCCATAATCACCAGGCTTGGCAGGCGAGCGCAGTACATGTTGATACACGGAATGACGCTGATGCCTATTATCCCTTGGTAGATTCTTACTGCATCCACGGGCAAAAAGCTACTGCCGGCACCCCATTTCATTTTTCCTTGAAATCGGCTCATCATTGCCAGTTGTCACAGGAATTAAAACTTCTTAAGTTGAGAACTGAATGTTATTGTTTTGGTGTCAAATAATTAAATGATAATGGTTGTAAAAGCAATGGAGAATAAAAAAGACGGCCGTTAAACGAGGCACTTCAACAAATTTGAATAAATATTGAAACGAGTTAATAAAATAAATATCTGTAACAAAATAAACGGTCTACACTACATTGTACAGAGCAGGAAGCAGTCCTCGGTGTAGTGCAGGAGACGATGCTTACTTAGATACAATACAGTTGTACCTACCTCATTTCAGCCCTAAAACTTCCACTACTAACACAGGCCAACCTCATGGATCTCCATGAGGGTTCCTTGGCAGACGGGTTGGCGACGGGATGTACGAGGGTTGCCTTTTCAAGTTGTGTCGTTTGAAATAAGTATAGACAATCTAATAGATTATTACCATTTATTGTTTTTCCAAAGAATTCTCCACGATATTTAATACACTTTTGCATGCGTTCGAACCAGTTTTCAAAACATTTATTCCACTCCGAAGTGGGGGTAGTCAAAATGGCCGATTTGTATGCGTCAACAGCTTCTTCGGGTGAGCTGAAACGTTGATCATGAAGACTGCTTAATTTTGGGGAATGTAAAGAAATCGTTAGGGCTCAAGTTATGGTTGTAAGGCGGGTGATCTAAAATTTCGACATTTTGGGTGCTCAAAAACATCTTTGTATCGCGGGCGGTGTGCGAACTTGCATTGTCATGGTGAAGTTTCATACGACGGACGTCTTGAGTCGTTTTTTTGAAACTCTGTGATGACTTGTGGCAAACAAACAGTGGTACTTAAATCAGTCAGCGTTAACCGTCCTGCGATCTTCTAGTACAATAGTGGCGACGTGACCACCCTTTGCCACAAACGAGGCAAACATTTTTTTTAAGTGCTCCGTGAGCGTATGACTTTGGTCGGTTTTGGCTCATCTTGGAAGACCCAGACAGTTGACTGCTGCTTGAAATCTGGAATCTGATCCATGAGGGAGGCCTTTGTCCAGCAGTAGACATCCTATAACTGAGATGTTGATGGCTATCAAAAAAATATATATATGCAAGATTTTGTACGAATAAAAACAATCTTCCTACTTAACCTACTTGCGTTTTTGGGTACGGCCACAATCTTATATCTGCTTATGAGTGTGGTTGAAATCTAAGAAGATTTGAAGAGCGTCAACCTCTGATTTTCACGTTGTGTCGCCGCAGTGCCTGGGACATTGTTAGATGGATTAGGCTTGCCCAGCACCTATACCATCCTCCCATCGCCATCTAGCCCTTACCTATCCTCGCAATGCCCGTATGATTTGAGCTACTTTACCTATAGAATACCACTTTTATTTGTTAATAACTAATATCTGGCACAGGGCGCCTACTACGGAAAACGATATTATCGCCAGAATGGCAATCTTTACGTAATGGCCGTAAGAGTTAGTTTGGCTTGATTACGATTTCGATTCATCGCGATTTGCATTCAAGAGTAGGCTTACAAATATATCTCTTAGGCTCCTGAACTAACTCAATAATGTTTCGTTCCTCAATAAGTGACGATTTGTTTGGGTAGTGTGGATGTTGCGATACAGCATAGAGTCATTCAATATATACGCTTAAGAATCAAAATAATAAAGCACCGTAATCAATACAGTCTACAAACATAGAAAAAGAAGAAATTATGTACAAATTACCTTTTATTATAATCCCTAATTATTCAATAAACATGACAAGCTCTGTGGTGAGCGCGCGAAGGTCCGCCTTTGACGCAAGAGTTTGCGGGTCCGTTTCCGGCTCGGGACAAATGTCTGTACGATCTCAAGATATTTGTTCAGGGTGTTTTATATTATATACTAAACAATATTTATCTCTGTAGATTATTCTAGTACACATAATAAGCTGCTAGTACACATAATATACAATCTGCTTAGCTTGGAGTGTAAATTTACCAGAATTATTTTTGTTTTATTTCACACAGCACTATCTAGCCCCAAATTAAACAAAGCGTGTGTAATGGATACCAGATGATTTATGGAATACCAAATATTTTTAATATTTACCCGTAGACTAGCTGCTGCCGCCTCTTAATTATTTATGTGGATCCAAATTATTTTTATAAATTATTGATCTGCCAGTGAAACGCCCATCAAAGTAGCTCCAGCCGATTCGGAAATTATGTCAAAATATTTTTTTTATTTTTTATTTAGACATAATTTAATTGACATATTGTGGTTATTCTGACTTCAGTATTTTAAAACGTTTACTAGCGGATTCTTCTATTGATATGGCATGTCTGACATTTTTATTCTTAATTTCATTTTGTAATTAAGTAATGATTTTTTGTTTTATTTTTTACTTATCAGATAATAATAATTTAAAATCTCACGACTTCATTTAATTTGAATGTAGGCCCAAACACATTTTCAGTGCCCTTGCAGGGTGCATGTACTTTCTTAACGCTAATGTAAGACCTAAGCTGTATTTAATGTGTACATGTAAGCAAAATAATTTAAATTAGAAATTAATATATGTACTTACTTTACTATACTTTGGCAGTAGAATGTTGCCTCTCCTCTCTTGCCCGTGGATGCAGTAAGAACCTGTCATGGCACACCTCCGGAAGACGAGCAGCAGCGTAGACGCTGGCAGGTGGCTCTGTGCAACATGTCGTGCCGTGGGCTGCCGGCACAAGAATGTTACCCCCCTCATTCCCGTGGATGCAGTAAGAGCCTAAGGGAAACCTCCGGGAGATGGCCAGTGGCGTCTTTCCGTCTATCAACATTCCGTACTAGATTTCCGTAGCGCAGTTTGGGATGTTGATACACGGAAAGACGCTGCTGCCCGTCTTCCGGAGGTTTTCTCTCAGGCTCTTACTGCATCTACGGGCATGAGAGGATGGGTAACCTTCTACTGCCGGCACCGCACGGCACGACATGTTGCATAAAGTCGTCAGACTGGTTCAATCGTCAAGTACCCACTACTCCACTTACAAGTCGCGCCAATGAGCCGATATGCCAAGGCCGTCCTTATCATTATTTTCGACGAGAAAAATGTACGCATCAGTCCTTGTCCAAGGTAATCGATATAATAATAATTGTGTCGATTCTGTTGTTGCAATTAAACCTAAAAACGGAATTGGAACAATTTTACCAAATTTTACGTCATATCTACCTCTACCTCTATATAAAATGAGTATCTTTTGTATCGTTAGCGTAAAATAAGATAAAATTTTTCCTTTTGCGTTTTTGGTATAGCAACGTCATAATTTATAGATGTGTAGGTTAAGTAGTGATTATTTTGATTTGTATAGATTATAGCGTCGTAGGATGTTTTATCCTACGACAATTACGATACTACGATATTTTATTAGAGGTATATATATAATGTGAAATGAGTAATATCTCTTTAAAAATCTCACTAGATCCAGGCTGGATCAGTTAACTTGATCTAGTGAGAGTGATCCCTTTATATTTATCATCATAATTTCAGTCGTAAAACGTCCACTACTGAACACAGGCCTCCCTCATGATCTCCATAAGGGGTAGTTGCCACGCTTGGCAGGCGGGTTGGCGAGCGCAGTACGGGATGTTGACACACAGAAAGACGCTGCTGCCCATCTTCCGGAGGTTTTCTCTTAGGCTCTTCATCCACGCGCATGAGAGGAGGGCTAACATTCTACTGCTGGCACCCCACGGCAACTCCCCACTCTATAATATTTAAGTAGAAATTGTAAAATTGATCCGTTTTTAGGGTTCCCGACCTAAATATTGACTGATAGAAGTGTATGTAAAGATTCCTGGGGAATTATAATTAACTCTTAAATTAGCATTGGAAATCATGGGAAGTTTAAAAAATCTACACAAATTCCGATATCAGACAAGAGGTGGCGCTGTCAAGGATTCTCCAACAAATATGAACCTCTTATAGTAAAAAATATATATGATGATGAACCCGAGCCCGAATCGCTCTTGGCCGGTTTTATTATTTAAAGATACAGATACGTTTATTTTGTCACACAAATTACAATTAATCCTTATACTATAATAAGGTTTAAAAAAAAATTATATGACAAAAATGGTCATTACTCAGCTTAATTATGCTGTGTTAGAACGTAAAAACGGACAGTAAATAGACGGTTCTAGTATTTTAGGAACAAATATATAAAATAGGTTTTTGTTAGTGACAAATCTAAACTTTGGTGACAGAAAATAATATCACATTTTTGGGGTTCAGTACCCAAAGGGTAATAACAGGACCCTATTACTAAGACTCCGCTGTCCGTCTATCTGTCTGTCACCAGGCTGTATCTCATGAACCGTGATAGCTAGACAGTTGAAATTTTCACAGATGATGTATTTATGTTGCCAAAAAACAGCAAATACTAAAAACAGAATACAATAAATGTTTAAGGAGGAATACAACAAACGTGCTTTTGATTGAATAATAAATAGTACGGAACACTTCGTGCGCGATTCCGATTCGCACTTGGCCGATTTTTTTTACTTTAGTAGCTTATTTTTGCCTCTGCTAATGTGGTTATTAATTTATATACAATATAACTACCTCAAGTGCCATCACAAGGAAATCTGCGGCTTAATTAGTTTCAGATGTATTGACCTGTTCTTTCCTCTGAGTAATAGCCGACCTTTCTGGAAAAGCCCCATCCATCTAATACTGTCCCAGGCACAGCAGCGTCTCGTACAGCATGAATACCTGTTAATGACGCTGTATAAATCATGGCTAAGACAAAGATCTTATTACAAGAAGTGAACGAGTGAGGTTTTTTTTTTTATTTAAATTACAAAAGGACTTTGTCGCTCAGCGACCATATTGTCCCGGCAAAGGCTACACAATAATCAAAATAATAATATTGTAAAAACAACAAACTTAACTTAATTCTTATCTAGTCCTAATTCTAGTAACGTGATCAACATTTTTGATTCGTCCGACATCGGACTACTCAAAATACTATTTGGGAAACCAATGGCTTGTGTCATATTTCTGCCAAAATATGTCACCCTTTGTGGCTCGTTCCGAACACACTCCATCAAAATATGCTGAATGTCTTCGATTACGCCGCAATCGTCACAATTTGGAGATGAGACTTTTTTCATCAGAAATTGAAATTACATTTTCTCACTTGCAAAAACGAGAGCTTTCTGACGCGAACTAACTCAATTAGATGCTTAATTCAATTTAAATGTATTTTGCTTTTATTTTATAAATAACATTCCTACGTGGCGTTTGGGTGCAAATAAATGAATAACTACTATATACAACATTTACGAGATATTTACCATGATTTGATTCTTTTTGAGTTTCCCGATATTTCGGCGCAGTTCCACACGCCATGATCACGGACAAACTGGTAATATGATGGCAAATATCCCGTAAATATTTCATATAGCGTTCACAACCATGATAGTTTAAAAAGTTATATAATGAACTAGCTTGTGCCCGCCGCTTCGCATGCGTCGTACCCGGATAAAAGGTAACCTATGTGTTAATCCTAGTCAACATCTATACGTTTGCAAAATTTCAGCTCGATACGTAGGTACGCTAGTTTTTACGTGAAGAGGTATCAAACCTCCAAACAAACAAACTTTCAGCTATATAATATTAGTGAGATATATAAATAGTTACAGACAGGTAAATAGGCGCTAGGAATGCCTTAAATTATGTAAAGTTATACATACAGACTATTAATTTGTAAATTGACACGCATAGTTGCGAGTGATTAGTGAATAAGACATTACCATACCGGCCTACGATCATGTAGGTATGTAGGAGCTGTGTACTGTGCGTAGGTAATGTAGAGCCGGGCATTTATCGCGTTATTTACCTTTATTAGTGCCCGATTTGCCGTGGGGTGCCGGCGCTAGAATGTTACCCCTCCTTTCATGCCCGTGGATGCAGTAAGAGCCTGCTAGGGGATACCTCCGGAAGATGGGTAGCAGCGTCATTCCGTGTATCAACATTCCGTACTGCGCTCGCCAACCCGCCTGCCAAGCGTGGTGAGTATGGCAACTACCCCTCATGGATATCCATGAAGGAGGCCTGTGTTCAGTAGTGGACATATCACGGCTGAAATGCTGATTTCCCGATGTTTCTTACCGGGACTGTTTTTTACACTTTCGATGATTTCTAAAAAATAAATTTAAAGGGTTCGTTATAATTTTTCTGTAATCTTTACATACTCTCCTATTAGCAATAAAAGTTTCAGGGGTTTGTTTTTGCAAACTTCGGAGATCAAGGGGGATCGCTTTTTTTCAACATTTTTGTAAAGAACTCAAAAACGATACAGCTTAAATGAAAACTAAAAACTGCTTACTAATTGTGCAAATGAATACCATTCATATGATACCCCACACGACCTAGTAACTTCACTTAAAAAATTTGAGATCCCCTATCCTATCCCCCTGAAATTATAATAAGAATATTTTTTTACATTTTCATAATAATATACTTATGCTTAATTAGTAAAAAAGTGTTATCTTTAACAATTTCAAATTTCAAGTCGGTAGCATCAGTAGGTAGTTCTCGAGATATCCATTTGTGACAGACAGACTGACAAAGTGATATCATAAGGGTTCCTTTTTACCAATTTGGTCCGGAACCCTGTAACCGGTTATGTACATATGTGTTGTGATCGCGAAAGTTTAAAAAACACTAGGTATTATTTGTTTAAAGTAATTCAGTATGTTTGGTAAACCATACCGATCACTTATTTGAGCGACAGTTTCTCGGAAACTACAAAAGCTAGTTTAAACGTTATTATGTTTTAATGAATGTAAAGGCCTTACACAAACTCACTAGGCCATCACAGACTCTGTGTCAGACTCGCCATTTTAAAATCGGAAAAATTCTGTCATTAAAAAGCGATTTTATCGCCGCAGGGCAGGTTAACTTGTCATACACTCACGCGCAGTTCTCGCAAATTATAGAATTAATCAAACCGTCGGTACCGACTCATAAATTAACTGGAAAAGGACACCGACTTTATGATGATACTTATTAATTTGCAAGTGGTAATTTGAAAGCCGGGGTGCCGGAAGTAGAATCTTGCCTCTCCTCCTCTTGACCGTGGATGCAGTAAGAGAAGGGATACCTCCGGAAAATAGGCAGCAGCGTCTCGCCGTTTTGCCGAGCGTGGCGAGTATGGCAACCACCCCTCATGATCAGTAGGTACGCAGTGATCATTGAGGGAGGCGTGTGTTCAGTAGTGGACGTTATAATTACGACTGAAAACACACTTACAAACAAGGACGACACAAATAAGTAGGTAAAAATAATATATTTTGAACAATGGAGTCCATATTACATGACTCACAAACACTTATAAAAAAAGCACAATAATAAAAATAAGGAATTAAATAAAAGTTCTACAAAATTACAAGACATGATCAGAGGTAGTCGTCTTCTCTGATCACCCTTTGCACTAAGCATTTCCATATCGGGAAAAACACATTCTCCGCGATGCTGACCCCAGGATCCTGTTTCTGCTGGTCCTGATCCTGCTAGTCATCAGAGATGTTTCTTTGCGCATTATGGCGTGAAACCCGCCATAATCCGTGGTGGAGCGCATACATATGCGCTGCAGAAACTGGGCATCATCATCCGCAAGGCATAATGATTATATTTATTTATTTATTTATTTTATTTCGGAAAGCCATCAGCTATGAAACACAATTTACTTAAAAACGAAACTAGAAACAGTTAGCTAATAACAGGCCTTCACTAGTGGATACAGGATATAATAAATATATAGTGAGAACACACCAAAATAGTAGATACTAATTAAAATAATTAATAATATTATAAAATTAATATAATAATTAATATTATATATTCTAATACTAGCTTCCGCCGCTTCGCATGCGTTGTACCCGAATAAAAAGTAGCTTATGTGTTAATCCTGATCAACATCAATACGTGTGCAAAGTTTCAGCTCAATCCGTAGCCTAGTTTTTGCGTGAAGTGGTAACAAACCTACATCCAAACAAACTTTCGGCTTAACTTATAATATTAGTGGGTATAAAATTCTCGTGTCGCGGTGTTTGCTACCGCCTCACTAATTAAAATCCTCCGAAACGGCTGGACCGATTTTATGAAATTTTGTGTGCATATCGGGTTGGTCTGAGAATCGGCCAACATTTATTTTTCATACCCCTAAATGTTAAGGGTGGCCCAACCCAATCTTTTTTGTTTTTTATTTTTTTATGATTCAGCATTGAAAAATACATACAACTCTAAATTTTGACCCTTCTACGATCAACCCCTGACCTTTAATCGGGAATGAAAAAACAGTAGAGTAGAAGTAAAGTAGTAGTAGAATATAAGTAGAGTAGAAGTTGAGTAGTAGTAGAAGTAGAGCAGTAGAAGAGTTGTAGAAGCTTAAAAAGAAGTAGAGTACCTAGTAATCGAGTAGTAACTGTTATGTAGTAGGGTAGAAGTAGTGTAGTAGTAGTAGTAAAGTAGTAGTAGGAGTAGTAGTAGTAAGTAGTAGTAGTAGAGTAGTAGTAGTAGAGTAGTAGAAGATGCCGTAGGTAGTTGATTCCGGGCGGTACAAAGTTCGCCGGGTATGTGTAACTAGCTGTACATTATATAATATTGGACACGCAGGCCCTCTAGCGGACGTTTGGTAAGCGTGAGGTAAGCGTGTTGCGCGGGGTGTAAAAATGGACACAAATTTGGACACAGTATTACCACTTGGCAGGCGCGTTGGTGAGTGCAATATTGGATGTTGATACAAGGAAAGACGCTGCTGCCCATCTTTCGGAGGTGTCCCATAGCAGGCTCTTACTGCCTCTACTTCCATGGGCATGAGAGAACGGGTAACTATTCTACTGCCGGCGCCCCACGGCAATTATAATGTATCCCGGTTATTTTGGATTACGTTAAAAAAGAAAAAAAAACACGTGTCAATGTTTGATATACATATAAGAGTGTTAAGGAAACTTATTAAGAGAAACTCTACCTAAGAGTGTCATGGTCATCATTTAAATTCAACGTCATTAAGCAAGTGTATCGACTCAAATTACTTTGTATCTACACGCCCATTCGGGGTATGCGGAAGCCGACGTAATCAGAAGATACATTTTTGTACATAATGTCAACTCGCAGAGCTACGAAAAATGGAGTACTTTTATATCATTATTTCAGCCGTAAAACGTCCACTACTGAACACAGGCCTACCTCATGGATCTCCATGAGGGGTAGTTGCCATACTCACCACGCTTGGCAGGCGGGTTGGCGAGCGCACTCCACGGCATGCGATGCCGTACGTGTCACGGTTTCGATAAAAATCTTCGTTATAATCATTATCATCTCAGCCGTGGACGTCCACTGCGAGTTGCAGTACGGGATTATATCTTGACAGATTCTTACTGCATCCGTGGACAGGAGAGGAGGGGCTACACTCTGCTGCACCCCACGGTTTGAGCCATAACCCATGATTTGAGTCTTTGTGTTTCCCGATATTTCGGCGCAGTTTCACACGCCGCGATCCACAGAACAATATGCCATGATCACGGATAAACTGAAGTCATTTGCAAGTGGAGGGTAGTAGAAGGTGGTAGAAGAAACGCAACGTTCTACCCTCATTTTAGGTCTCTGACTGCGAACAATGCCCCAAATACCGGTTTCACTTTCGAATGCAATGATGAACAGAGAACTTTGGAGGACCGTTTCTGTTTGTTAAGTAACCCACTCGCAAATGACTTCAGTTTATCCATGATCATTGCGTGTGGAACTGCGCCGAAATATCGGGAAACACAAAAAGGCTCAATTCATGGTAAATATTAGAACGAAGTTTTATAGAAAAGTGCATTTATCGTAGCTCTGCGAGTTGACATTATGTAAGGACTAAAACTTCGGTTAGTGCCGTTACAAAATTAAAACGGAACAAATACCCAATTATACTCTTACAGCTCACATCCAGAAACGTCATATCTCTAATTATAATTCGCTTTGGGAAGTGTAAAACAGAATCGAAACCAGTGTGCAGGTAAAATAAAGAAGTCAAAAAGTCAATATGTCAATCAATCATATCTTCCTTTAGTCTTTTTTTCAAGTGAGGGAAAGAAGCGAACAAGAAATCTTTCACTTATATTCATTGTTACAATTTCTGTTTTAGTATTATTCTTAATTTAATGTCCGCAAGGATATTGGATACCTTGGATATTGCAAGATGACATTATTTCTTATCGTGGTTGAATTAAGAATAGATGCCATATCCATTCACGTGTTTCGTAAGCGTGGGTGATTTTGCAAACAGTAGGTAAGTAATACAACTTTTTGCGATGCACCGACAACTTTAAATTCAAAAAATACTTGAAATCGTTACAAGATCCAGAGCACTTAACGAATGAATTAATCAAATGTTAATTATTCTACAATCTAGGAAGTTTTATTTGTAGAAAGGACATTTAAAAGTGAATAATTATTAAGCTGGGATTAATTAGTAACTGAATAATTTTGCCGTGGGGTGCCGGCAGTAGAATGCTGTCCCTACTCTCTTGCCCGTGGATGCAGTAAGAATTATGGATACCTTCGAGATGGGCAGCAGCGTCTTTCCGTGTATCAATCAGCCCGTACTGCGTTCGGCAACCCGCCTGCTTAATGTAACATCTTGTCAGAAATAGATATTCTTACTACCAGGAGCACATAAACAGACAGACGTAAAAACAAAAGTTGAAGCAACTCAGTATTGAGAATATCCGTTTTGTTTTAAAAAAAATTAGAATGTGTACCGCCTTTTAGAAAAAACTAATTGTTAATTAATTATAAGCTAAATAAGAATTCTGTATTATATAGAAGAATAAAGCATCGGTACTTAAAATAAAAAAAAATAAAAAAAACCCGCCTGCTACGCGTGGCGAGTATGGCAACAACCCTCGTGATCAGTAGGTACACAGTGACCCATAAGTGAACACTTTGTCCAGCAGTAGATAATTACGGTAAATGTTCGGCCCATAAATGTTGTCTTGTCTTTTTATTTTATGGCTTTCTGTGTTTGGTTTTACACAATTCCGCCAGTGTCAAGTTTATAAATTATTATGCTGTGTTCTTATGTTATTTGGCTGGCCATGTTGGCGGCCATTTTTACCCATAATATATGTTGTTAGGTTTTAATAAATAAATAATTGATTGATTGATTGATTGGACGTCCTACGGTTGAGATGACGAATTATTTAGCATAAAAATCGACAAAATTACTTACTCTTACTCTACTTAATCGTCATCATCATCAGTGCAATAAAGTATTTTCTATTTTCATCATCATCTTCTGAGGTCAAATTGAGTTATGGTCAACATGCCTCTTTTCAAAGAACGTAACAAACTTTGCGGCATAATAAAAAGTAAAGATTGTTTTATTTCGGTTTCATAAAAAACCTATTTTGAAATACCTAATTATTTAATTAATCTATATCTATCTATCTATATTTATAAAAATAAATTGCTGTGCGTTAGTCTCGCTTAAAGTCAAAAACGGCTTGACCGATTTTCAATTTTTTTTGTTTTGTTCAGGGATGGTTTTGAAAAAAAAATTGGAAAACCCGAAAGTTCAGCTAAAAAAAACAAAAATTCAAAAATTGATAATTTTGTATCGGAATCGCTATTGTTACGCTTGACCCTCAAGGTTGCAAGTGTGTACCAAAATTAGATACGTACAAGTAAAGTATACTGCAGAGTTATATATTTACCTATATTCAGTTGTACGACTACCCTACGTGCACTTACGTAGCTTACTTTTTGTAGCTTTTACAGTGTGATAAGCTCTTGGGAAAATGCCTGTTTGTGCTGTTAGCGGATGCAAAAAGAAAGCAAATCATACCTCAACCTACCGAAGAATGCAGAGATAAACCCCTGAAACTTTTATTGCCAATAGGAGTGTATGTAAAGATTACAGGAAAATTATAACGTACTCTCTAACAGACAAGAGATGGCGCTGACTAGGTTCTCCAACCGCCTTTACTTAAACCGCCTTTCTAATATATAATACTTATATGGCACGGAACCCTCGGTGCGCGAGTCCGACTTGCTCTTGCCCGTTTTTGTTTAAATCTGTCATAAAGTTCGATTTCGAACACGAAGATTCAAGTTATACCTAATTGCATTTATATTATTTATTTATTTTATTTTATTAATTATTCATAATGCCATATCCAAATGCCGAGACAGGCCCAAATGACGCTGGTAGGACGATGACTTGACAAATTTATGATTAATTGGTGGGACCTGGCGGACGAGCGAGACTCCTGGAAGGACTTGGGGGAGACCTATGCCCAGTAGTAATGTATATTGCAAATACACCGTGCCCCTTAATAACCAGAAATATTTAAATCACGTAATTTTGAGTAAATAATGTTATATCAACATGGGTCTAATTATGTGTCTTAATTAAATTACTATTTCAGTACAAATTAAATCATATTAATTGCCCGCTTCTTTGTGAACATTTCTTTAGTTGAGAAACTCAAGTAGAGAAACAGAGAGCGAGCGTGACACTTCACGAATCGCTCGGAAATCATACGACGAACGGCGAATGCCGTTACAATTAATGAAGTTACTTAGTGCGTCTGCGTGTAAAAGTAGTACCTACGTAGTTAGGTGGCTTTTAGGGTGTGTTAGACTGGAGATTTTTTAATTTGTGATTTGTTTTAAATAATTAATATCTCCTTCAGTATTATTGGACCATATGTTACATAATTTTATATACTCTAATTAGGCTCTAGAATAGTTCGCTTAAATCTTTCGGGTTATTAACGGGCACGGTGTATAATATTGTAACAATGAACAGAAGTGAAAGAATGAGGTTTCTTGTTCGCTTCTTTCCCTCACGTGGAAAAAAAAGGTTTCCGAAGCGAACGAATTCAATTATGTGCTTTATTCAATTTAAATGTGTTTTGTTTTTATTTTGTAAACTGACTTTTCTAAGTAGCGTTTTGCTCTATTGAATAAACATTTATTGACTTTGACTTTAGTGGGACAGTATAGGTTAAAAAAAGTCATGTTTTGTGTTCTTGTATCCTGACTGTACCAGCCCAATAAGGGTTTAAAACAAAAGGTATTAGTACCTGCCAATTACGGCATAAGGTACCCTGCCTATATAGGGCCATATCAAATAAGGACAGCGGATATTGTATGATCCAATTAGCACTATTCAATAACTGATTATTATGTGCCAATTAAAACTTTATCATCATCATCATCTCTGCCGTGGGACGTCCACTTTTTTTAAGATATTTAAGAAATAATTTAAGTAATTTATAATTATAATTATAAATATTTAATAATAATTTATTGTTATTTAGGTTTATGTACAGACCTCTTATAATATCCATATTTGTTAGTATATAACAATATATTATGTGTATATGTACATATAATAAATCTGAATGAAAAATGCAATCAAAATGTAGTCTTGTACACCCACCTTGAACCTTGAACACCTTTAACGCAGGCTGCCTTTACCAATTCGGCAACATAGAAACTAATCGTCGCGCGTCGGGTCAAAAATCTTGACTGCCTTTATCGGTTTTGTAGCACTGAGTAGGTACGTCGAAGACAAAATTTTGATTGCATTTTTCATTTCTGTCGCATGTATTTTTCTTGCGTTATTTAATGTTATATACTTATCTAACAATAGGTATATTGCATCTCCTTTGCCTCAGGTTCGCTGGAAGAAAACTCTTTAAGGTTAAGCTCGCCTTTGTTTCTATACTGTTTTTGGTATTTTTTTTGTGTGCAATAAAGAATTACAAGAAATAATTTACATTATTTTCATAGTTTGTAATTGCACAACATAACGTCCAGTATATATATATATATAGGCCTCCCTCGTGGATCTTTGTACTAACCGTGAAGGGTTGTTGCCATACTCATCACGCTTGGCAGGCGGGTCGGCATGGATATACGGAAAGACGCTGCTGCCCATCTTTCGGACTGTCCCTTAGCAGGCTCTCACTACATCCACGGGCATGAGAGGAGGTAACATTCTACAGACGGCACCCCACGGCATTTAAAAATTATTTTTTATAATTATCCTACTTAAATTGTGTAGGAAAGTATTTATTGTAAACATAAGATGATTGATAACATTCAAGAAAATCCGCAATAAATATAACTGGCCAAGTGCGACTCAGATTCGAAGGTTGAGGGCTCTCTTCTCGGTTTTGTATATATATTATACAGGATGTATAACAACATGTGTACTATCCCGAAAGGGGGAAAACAAGTAGTTTTGGAAGGAAAAAATACCGGGAATTCGTATTTAAAAAAAAAAATTACTAGATGGTGAAATGTGAAAATGATCCTGAGGTCATAATCGGTCTTTTTTTACTGACCTTGATCATGAAAAGGTTGTTGCCATACTCACCACGCTTGGCAGGCGGCAGGGTGATTACGTATCTCGCAACAGGTTTGCAACAGGCGTAAATCTCGCGATCATCGTTGGCAATGGTCAATTTGATAGTATCTATATAAAAGCAAAAAAAATACGTTTCACACGATGATCGCGAGATATACGCCTGTTGCAAGCCTGTCGCGAGATACGTCATCAGGCTGCTGGTTGGCGAAGGCAGTACGCGATGTTGATATACGGTACGACGCTGCTGCCTATCTAAGGCATCCCTTAAGAGATTCCTAATGCGTCCATGGGCAAGAAAAGTCGACATTCAACTGCCGGCATCTCACGGCGCCAGCTTGGGCAAAAGTAACTAAAACTACTTGCTTTCTTTTTAAAAAATATATAAAAATAAATTAGTTTAAAAATGCATTTTGTTAACAACGAATTGTTATATATTTTATTTTCTTTACATAATAAAAAAATATCTATCTATAAATGTAGTACCTATGATGTATTTAGTCTATCAGTCATCGAGCACCAATAACACAAGCTCCGCTTAGCTTAGGTCTGATGATGCTGTGAATAATTGTCCAGCATTTTTATTTTTATTTTATAATATTTTAACGATCCGTTTTGTTAAATTATAGACGGAACCTTAAACCCAAAGGGCTTCTCAATTTATTTCCAAGATAAGATAGCCAAGTACGGTTGCCCTTAAACCGTCAATGGACATTTAAACTGGTTTAAAAAAGACGTTTTCAACTTTGTCTTTAGTTCATATTTCGTTTTTTTTATAGAATCATCTGTCATTTTTTAATGAGCCGTTTTCAGTAACAAAACAAAAAGAGTTTTCTACTAAACCTAACAGATGGAGCTGGCAAGCGGAGTAAGCAAGTTTGTGATTAATCCTGTCATTGCCAAATTGTGCCTACCAGTAAAAGAAAATTAACGCCATCTATATGGTTCGAGGTAACTATTTTTGAAGTTTTTACTTTTTAATGAAAACGCCTCATTAACGATGAATACTTGCTGGTCATTATTTATGAAAGTATAATTATAAAAATATTTTCACTGATTTGAGAATTTTTGAGTCTTAATTTGCCGTTGGGTGCCGGCAGTAGAATGTTACCCCTCCTATCATGCCCGGGGATGCAGTAAGAGCCTGCTAAGGGATACCTCCGGAAGATGGGCAGCAGTGTCTTTCCGTGTACCAACATCCCGTACTGCGCTCGCCAACCCGCCTGCCAAGCGTATCCCTCCCTCATTATCTCCATCAGGGGTAGTATGGCAACTACCCCTCATGGAGATAATGAGGGAGGCCTGTGTTCATTAGTGGACGTTTACGGCTGAAATGATGACTTACTGGTCATTATTTATGAAGGTATAATTATATAAATATTTTCACTGATTTAAGAATTTTTAAATCTTAATTATAATTGTATGGCTCTGAATTGCACGTGTTGTGGTTTATACGAGGTTTTCAAGACTTACAATAAAACTCCTGGATCACGACATATATTATCATAAATAGAAAAACATCCAGAAAACCCTGAACAAATATCTGCAGATCGTACAGACATTTGTCCCGAGGCGGCAATCGAACCCCGACACCATTTGCTTCGCAGGCGGACGTTTGCCCGCTGCACAACAGAGGTCGTCAAAATAGACACAAACTTCCTTCCTAGGT
Organism: Pasiphila rectangulata; assembly: GCA_963082625.1. Classification (NCBI taxonomy): domain Eukaryota; kingdom Metazoa; phylum Arthropoda; class Insecta; order Lepidoptera; family Geometridae; genus Pasiphila; species Pasiphila rectangulata. The sequence goes on from OY720235.1 coordinate 27,294,931, forward strand.
TCTGAAATTGATACCTAGGCTAAGTTAGGGGCTATTTGGTATTTAGAGCAGTAGGTTCTACCTTGAACACCTACTATTATTACGTACACGGTTATGTAATTATAACAAGTCAATACTTATGCCGTGGGGTGCCGGCAGTAGAATGTTGCCCCTCCTCTCTTGCCCGTGGATGCAGTAAGAGCCTGCTGTGAGCTACCCCCGGAAGATGGGCAGCAGCGTCATTCCGTGTTGTGCTCGCCAACCCGCCTTCCAAGCGTGGTGAGTATGGCAACTGCCTGGAGATCCATGAGGGAGGCCTGTGTTCAGTAGTGGACGTCCTACGGCTCAGATGATGATTATGATGACATATAACACCAAATAACCATTTTGTTCCATTTTAGCGATAAGGCTTGTCACAAAATCGTCACTTTGTTTTCAGTTTTTCTCTTCATCATCATTTCCCTGCCCTTATCCCACATTACGTAGGGTCGGCACAACATGTTCTCTTCTTCCATTCTTCTCTATCAGATGTCAACTCGACATTCACTCCTTTACCGCTCATCTCATCTTTTACACAATCCCATCTTTTCTTTGTCTACCTCTGCTCACATATCCGTCCACACAGTTTCAGTTTTTAGGTTAGTTTTAAGGTGTGCAGTAGTACCTACCTTCTATCACAGAACACTAATATCCTACGGTCTTCTATCGATGTAAAATCGTTTTTCACTTCACGCACTAATTTTTGCATAAAAATTGTAAAATAAAAAGGCAACTATATTTTCTGTGACCAAAGTTTACATCTTTCACTAATCTGCAATACCCTATTTAATATTGTTCCTAAAATAGTTTTTTTTTGTCAGCCTATATTTTCAACACCTGGGCAAAGGCCTCCCCCAAATCCCTCCACTCGTCCCTATCAAGAGCAATGTCCCACCAATCTTACCGGAAGGTGCTAAGATCGTCCCGCCGTCTTGTGGACGGCGTCTTCCTTTTGGGACCCATATTGTTGATAAAAATTGACGTTTGAGATTGATGGTCGCGAGATTTGCGCCTGTTGCAAACCTTTCGCGATCAAAACTGAAAACCAGCTTAGCATCTGGGCCTGGCCTAGTGCTACACAATGCTGAGTTGGGGACACATTTCCCGCGCCACATGCGCGTCTTCCTGTCTGCAATGTGCTATTTATTATTATTACTTCTATTTTTTCTACTTGTTTTTTGTTTAATATTCATATTTTGTGGATGTATTGTATTGTGATTTGTGTGGTAAATAAATGTTTTTCTCTTTCTCGGACATTGGCAGAATAACAGCAAACAGTCGTCCAAGCCATTAATAAGGAAGAGGAGTGAGATACGAAATCAGCCTGCGGATGTACAACGAAGAGCGTTCTGAATACGGATTTGTATATGCTCCCCCCTCCGATTGGTCTCGGTCACAATGTCACAATAAGGCATATCCATTAAAAAGTAAAAACTTCAAAAATTGTTCCCTCGTAGGTATTATAAAGATGGCGTCAGTTTTCTTTTACTGGTAGGTGACACAATTTGACAATGATAGCCATTGTGATTGCAAGGCTTGTGAAGCAAGGAAAATGAAGGCAAGGCAGACTTTAAGGGTATGAATATTCCGCCAGAAGGCCCCTAGGCTTGGAGGGCCCCTTAGGCCCGGGCCTGATCTTGGACCCTTAACATACCCTCTGCTTACTTTCCGATAAGATGGTGCTGCGTAAATTGTCCAGCATTATAATTATTTACTATACCTTCCTAATTTCCGTTAGTGTACTTAATAATTAATACAGGCTGTTTTTTTTAAATCTGGGGAACCAAAGGCAAGACAAATATTTTTAAATACTAATGTTAGGGACTATTTTAAATAACTATGAAATTAAAAAAGATTTATGCAAATATTGATAAGTAGATAATTTATTTTACTTAGAAAAGCTGCAGGAGAAATAAAAAAGCTTTCTCAATCTGGTAGACATTATTTTTTTTTCAATTTTATGGTCAACTAACTACCTACTTAAAAAGGTGATCAGATTTACATATATGATATCTTCATTGACATCCTACGTGGCTTGTGGTCGAAAAGCCTAGTAAACACAACATTCAGGGCCGAATTCAGGACTTATTTTGATTTGAAAAAGTTTACCTTATATCAGATTTACCATTAGGCTGAGTAGGCTGGTACGAAGATGATCGGATTTATATGAGAGGATGGACAACCTACGTGGCATAGTGGTCGAAAAGCCTACTGAACACTGAAGATAGCGAGTTCGGCCCCGCTGCGAATGAAGAACCAAAATCAGGACCGGATTTTGGGCATTATTTTGTTGGGCAGTTTTGAAACAATTAAACTTGGTGTTACAATGATGTCATTGTCTAAAATGTGCCATAAGAATTTGTGTACTACAAGAATTGATTTTGAATTATTAAAACCGTGTTTTGTTTTTTTTTATTTTATTTATTTATTTATGTTTATTTGGGAAAACACACAGAACAATAATACAATCTAGATCTTAAATATAAAGTATTACACAATCCAATAAAGTATCCACTAATTTTTAAAAAATATGTGGAAATTATTTAATTATTAATTATTTAATTATTTTTTTTATGTGGGATAATCCGTTTGTTTTTGTAGTAGAGAAATGAGAAAATCTAAATCTGACTAGAAATTTTTACTTTTTAATTTTAATATTCAGGTTTAACTGTTATTTAATGTAAAAGATGTGTAAACAACCAGACCTGTAATATTCTGTTATAAATAAATGAACTTATGATATTTTTCTCTACAAACCGACAAGGTTACAACACGGGTTACATAAGAATAAGAAAGAAAACTTTATTGTTAAATTGTTACATTTTCCATGTACATGGAAGGTCTTAAATAAAATTAATGTGAAAACAATTTTATCCATTTTGGACATACAATACTCATCACTATTAAGTGATCACTTAATACTAAACAATAGAAGAAAAAACACATTTGAATAAGCCATAGACTGACAAACCAACAAGTTACACCTAAATTAATATTTTATATTATCTATGTATCAAAGTACTCTTTGAGATTATAGTGAACCTTGTGTACAAGCCAATTTCGTAACTTACACTTGAAAGTATTACCATTCAGCTGTTTTATTTCCAGTGATAAATGGTTAAATACTTTAATTGCCGTTATATAAGTGCTCTTGTGAAACATAGTGTTATTTATTTGAGGGATGCAAAGATTAAATTTATATTTATTTCTAATGTTATCTGATCGACTAGATTTCATCTCAAAAAAGTTATTATTATTTTTAACAAATAGACAAATTTCTAAAATATATATACCGGTGAGTGTTAAGATATTGTTCTCCTCAAAAATATTTCGCAGAGACTGCGTTTTTTCCAGATTAAATATAGATCTAATGCATTTCTTTTGCATGATAAACGTAGATTGTACTTCCACAGAATTACCCCAAAATATAACACCGTAACATAACTGAGGAAAAACATGGCCGTAATAAGCATTAATTGCAACCATCTTTGACGCGACTTTACTTAAAACTGAGAGTGAATAACAATATTTTGAGATTTTACTATTATATATTATATATAATATTTATATTGAATAAAAAAAATGAACTTTTGTTTTTCACTCTTTCAGAAATATCTCGTTTCAAGAGTGTGAAGATACGAGATATTTTTTTATAGAAAATTAAGGCCTTTACCTCTATTATAGATGATTTATGCAATGCCAGCAACTGGTCATTCAGTTTCCCGTACAGCAAATTCATGCTGTACGGGAAAGTAGAAAGGTTGCATATAAAATAATAAAGTACATAACAAAAACTACGCACCTAAAAGATCATGCCGGACAAAATGTTCTAAGCTACGTGATCTGCAATAAAAAAAAATATCCATTATTTTTTCATTAAATCTAAAATTATCTGTTCCATAAGAGATTCCTATAAAATATGAATAATATGAACTTGAACTAGAAACTATTATTTTCCATTCTATAGTTTCTTCAACGCGTGAAATTCGAACAATGAATTTCCAATCTCGAACATTCCCGCCATGCGCGGAGAACGTTCTAATTTCAAATCAACCCTACATCCAGGGCCGCATGTCGCGTATATAAAAGCGCGCGTAACTCTACCACGGCATATCAGTCTCACTTTACAGTCGAGAGGATACACAATTATCACAATGATCGGAAAATTGGTAAGTGATTTTTATTATTTTCTGACCTAGAATTCAAGAATGACCTATTTAAAATCTTTAAAATAGTACGTACATTTTATTCTGAACCTATTCTTTCGCACTGCTGGGCAAAGGCCTCACTCATACACCCACAAGCCTCACTTATAGTAACAACCAGACCTGAACAAAAATATCTGCAGATAAAGCACTGCCTTTCCACGGCTAGGATCGAACCTGCAATCTCCTGCATCTTAGCCGGCTACTATACCAACTGCGCCGCTACGGAGGTCATCATCCGACTTACAATTTGGTTCCTTAACGTATATTATCAGATTTATCACAATCGTAGCCCTGCTGCTGTCCACGTCCACTAGGTACTGGACATAGGCCTCCCTCATGGATCTCCAAATTTTTATTTTATTTTATTTATTTAGGAAAAGCAAACAGCTACAAAATAATATAATAGGTAAGCAGGGATAATAAAATTAATCTTACATAATAATGCAGCCCACAGCGCTATTCACAGAATGCTATGAGTATTTCTTAAATACCGCTAGGTTATCTGACCTACAAAACAATTATAATAAGTGAATTAAATTAAAAATGAATTAAAAATAACACATAACTAAGACAAGCAGATATTTCTAAGACACTTTTCAAATGGCCTAAAAATATAGGAGAATATCAAGAATATAAGAAATAAAATAAAACTTAAAAGCTGCTACAATTTCAAATTCTTCATGACTAAAATCTTAAATTGATACATACTACAAAAGAAAATATCTATGTCTGCGAAGTATTTGTTATAAGACTCCAGCATCCTGCGTGTGGGTGAACGCCATCCGGAGTTGGTACGGCAAGTGTTGAGTGAAAATAAGCAACCGTCAAATACGGATCATGAGGGGGTTGTTTCCGTACTCACCACGCTTGGCAGGTGGGTTTGCCAGATTATCAGATTGTCATGAAATATATTGTAAATTATTTATAAAACGATTGAATTTATTTATCAATCTTTAAAATCTCAATATATTATGATAATAGACGGAAAACATTGAGGGAGAACTGCAGTGGGACGGTACAAAAAAAATCTCAATAAAATTTGCTTCGTCAGCCAGCGCGTACCTATTTTATCAGATTGTAATTAATTTTTATTATAATATATACGATCGAATCTAACATTAATCATAATTTCATATATTGCGAGGGCGGTATATTTAATTAACATATAATTACTTATCACCATTAGCATACAGTATCACACTCTGAATGACAGTAATAGTACATCAATACGGAAGCCGTTAACATAGTGGGTGGGGCTCACAACCAACACGTAGCTCACCAAGGTAGACACCTTGGCAATATGAAAAAGAACAAGGATTCTATATCTATATTATAGATGATGATAAAAACAGTCTCAGCCACTTTTAACTTTTTAGGTAATATAGTACAAGCTGAGTTGTGGACATTTTCGTTGTCAAGTAATGTGTTTATATTTGTACTAGCCGCACTCCACGGTTTCACCCGCGTAGTTCCCGTTCCCATGGGAATACGGGAATAAAATAAAGCCTATGTTCCGCAAGGAAATGTAGCATTCTAATGGGATTTTTTTTTTAAATCGGTCTAGTAGTTTCGGAGCCTATTCAATGCATGTATACAAACAAACAAACAAATCTTTCTCTCTATAATATTAGTGTAGATGTATTATGTATTTCAGTAAGTATTGCATATATTATACTACCGGGTGGGTACCATAAGGAAACAAGCTTTGCTTACTTTGAGGGTCTAGCTAGATGGTGCTGCATTCATCATTCCAGCTGTAAAACGTCCACTACTGAATACAGGCCTCCCTCATGGACCTCCATGAGTGGTAGTTGCCATACTCACCACGCTTGGCAGGCGGGTTGGCGAGCGCAGTACGGGATGTTAATACATGGAAAGACGCTGCTGCCCATCTTCCGAAGGTATCCCTTAGCAGGCTCTTACTGCATCCACAGGTATGAGAGGAGGGGTAGCATTCTACTGCCGGCACCCCACGGCAAAGAGTGCTATATATATTATTTATTGACACCAAACCCATCCCAGCAATAACAAAAAAACTATAATAGGAAAAATTATACACACGATGTGGTAATATGTAACAAGCTGCAAACAAGAATACTTAACCCAAAGTTACCATCATATTTAGATAGTGCGGTTTGTGATTTCAAAAAATGCGATACACGATCGTAAACAGAAAATAAGCATCAACTATAAAAAAAACAGTTAACGATGCGGTTAGTATTCTCGATAAAAATATTGTATTATTGACCTTAAATTTTTTTCTAACCACAGTTTCTAATTCTAGTCTTGAAAGGGAGACCAGATCGGTACTGACGTCACGCGAGCTTTGAGGGGACATACCCCAGATGAGTACTCTCCACAGAGTCAACGTAACATAAGACAAAATAATATTGTTAAATGATGACTATAACGATCGAGTTAGGTTCTTCTGTTCACTTCTTTTCCTAACTCGCGTGTCATCTGAAGTGAACAGATTCAATTATGTGCTTTATTCTATTTATTTGTGTTGTTTTATTTTGTAATTTGTGACGCGTCAATAAGGTCCTTGCGGCCGCACTGAATAAAGTATTTTTTGATTCTTGATTCTAGAGTACTTTGAAAAGATTTAAAAAAAAATATTTACGCATAGAGCAGTTTATTTAATTATAAAATTAACAAACCTAAAATACTTACTTGACTCTCGCTCTGAGCGTTCTTCGAATTTTCTGATTTCTCTGCTTATTGTTTCGGTCACAATACGAGTATTATACGGCTTATTTACGGACGAAGTCGCGGGCACAGCTATTTTATAATAAACACAAAATAAAGTTTATCTTATCTGCTTCTTCTATGTAAATCTCCTCCATCCACAGAATGGTTCCAGTCAGCTTAACTATTGCTTTACGTGTCTCGTCATGGACACAATCAATGAAATCACCGATTACAGAATCGACAATTGACATTGAACTCATGCGATGCATACACCAGCGATTAAAAAATAGTGCCCTAAGTAATTATTATTTAGTTAAAATTGTTACTAGCTCTTCTTGATTACTTGAAGATACACCTCTGCAGTATTTAAATAGATTAATGTTTATGATAATTTAAGTTTTCATTGTGATCTTTTCGTATATTTACGGGATATTCACCACGATTTGGTTCTTTTTCGCGTTTCCCGATATTTCGGCACAGTTCCACACGCCACGGTTTTCGTATCATGTTTGTTGTAAATTAATTAATAAATAAATACATGTAGGTCTAGGCTTCAAATTATTGTGGTCAAATCTTATTTCCAAATGAGTAAAATGTTTAGTAAAAATATTTTATTACACTACTATATGCCTTTTTTGGCATCGGAAATTATCTAGATATATCTAGGGCTTGGTGAATGTATACCCAACACTACGTTACACGTTAAATTTTAAGTGACTCTACTAGTTATTTTTGTATTTAAATTGTAACACACACTAAGGTATAATTTATAGAAATGAAAAATGCAATCAAATTTTTGTCTCTGACGGGACTAGAACCCGTAACGTTCAGACGAACACCTTTAACGCAGGCTGCCTTTACCATTCGGCTACGGAGCAATTAACCGACCAACGGGTCAAAAATCTTGACTGCCTTTATCGGTTTCGAACCGAGTGGCGACATCTAGCAGAAATCAAGATTTTCAACCCGTGTTCCGTAGCCGAATGGTAAAGGCCGACTCTATTAGTATTTAGATATTTACATATGTCTAAGTAATTGGTGCACTTGCTATATCCCGACGAATGTCTTAGTAATGCTAATTCAAATTAATTTCTGAGCCCTGTAATGTTGGTCTAGTGATATTCCCCGACTTTCAATCCGAAGGTCGTGGGTTCGACGATACCGGCCGTAAAAACATGGATTTTTCTTTCTTGCTTTCATGCTAAGAAAACTCTTATAAAGGTTATGCTCGCCTGGGTACATGCCATTTAGATAAATAAATAGGTAGCATGTATGTAGGTACCTAAAAACAATGTATGGTATTCTATATCGTTTTAATAATTATTTTCCACAAATGGACTTAATCTCGAGCACAAAGCGTGTTCGAGCTAAATTAGCTAATAATTAGGTCCTTCCTTATCTCACATTCGCAGATGATTATATGTTTGTATAGCTTTAAAAAACGTTTACCTGTTATGGAGTTTAAACTGCCAACGCGGAGTTTAAACTGCCAACGCGCAGTTTAAACTGCCAACGCGCAGTTTAAACTGCCAACGCGCAGTTTCGGATGATCTCCATAACAGCAACATAACATAACGTTTATACACATACTTACATAACATAAGGTTTAAACTAAAATTTGGCCGTTCACCGATGTTAAGTGGCAAATCATCATGTCATCCGTTCCAAGTCTGTTGTCAAACTCACCACGCTTGGCAGGTACTGCGCTCGAGCTTGAGCAGCGTCTCAGGCTGTTGAAGACATGGAAAGACGCTGCTGCAGAGATCCGGAGGTATCCCTCGGCAGACTATTACTTCAGGGCTATTACTCTATTGCCAGCAAAGTGACAAAACCCTCAAACAATGCAAATTCCAATAAATTTCACACAATCACCGTATTAGCATAGCAATAAAGCATGAAACAGTGCATAACTGCTCGCCCACATGCCACGCGTTTGGTAATCCTGCGCAATGCGGATTAGGTGGCTATAACGATTAATTGAGAGAAATTCCTGACATGCAAAGTGTCAAAATAATATAATGAGTGTAGTTACCTATAGATTTTAAAAGTGTTCTCGTGATTAGGCATAGTCAAAATTGTATGTGCCTTATCACGAGAGATCACAAGAAAGTAATTATTATGTAAACAAGAAAAACGTATTGGATTACCTTGCATGCTATTCATGTACTACATTATTAAATTCTTTATGTTTTGTATTATTATATTAGTCAATGGATTACCTTAATGGTAGCAAAAAGGACCTATTTCAGTTTAATGTGGCCTTAAGCAGGATGCTTAAATGCTAATACTTGTTTTATTTCCAGTTCTTCGCCCTGGCCGTGATGGCGGTAGCCCTAGCTGTGGAGTACCCCGCCGGCGTGCACCCTGCCGTCTGTCCCAACTACCCCTACTGCGACGCCGAGGCGCTAGCCCGTCACACTCCCGATGGCACCCCCATCCCCCAGTGGGGCCTCAATCCGGCCCAGTACTCGCCTCAGTAAGTAAAATTAATTTATGGATTAACATAAGATACCCACACTTAACAAACAAGGCAACAAGCATAATAGTAAAAAGTAAATTGCTCTTATAATATTAGATATAGGGTGCCAATGCATGCATGCATAATAAACAAATATTCGACTAAAACTATTTATTTTTCTGAGCGCTACACAAAGGAAGGTAGTTAGTTAGTGTATTAAAAACTTACATAAAATTAGATTAGGTATTTTCAGCAACAAAAATTCGTTAATATTATTAAGTATTTTTCAATAATATAAAAAAAAATATGCTGGTCATTTCACTCAGTACCATCTAGCCACAAAGTAAGCAAACCTTGTGTAATGGGTACCAGAAGATTGATGGAATACTTAAATAATTTTTTTTATTAACCCTTATACCTACATAACTAAAAAAATATAAGGTTCTTGCATTTATTAAAGATGATTTATACGGCGTCAACTGGTAATCATGCTGTACGGGACGCTGCAGTGCCTGGGACATTGTTAGATGGATTAGGCTTGCCCAGCACCTATACTAATATTATTATAATTATTGTATTATTATTATAATTTTAATACCATCCTCTCATATAATTTTAGTAAGGAAGTGCGCCAACAGAATTCCTATCATTATTATGTTCTCATATTCTAAGCAACTCTAAAATATTGAATACCTACAACATGTACAGATATTTATATGTATTTTACTTCCAGCGTTGTCCCCGCCGCCCCCCGGTACCCCGCTGGCCTTCCTCCGGCCCTGTGCCCCAACTACCCGTACTGCTGGTAAACAAACAATAACTCCCGCCATCTTTCATAACTGACAGCACCAATAGCAGATTCTTCCTGTCAATTAAATAGACCTTGGTAGAATGTTGGCAATCTATTGCCCTAAAACCTGTCATTTTTATTTTTCAAGCAACATGTAACTACCTACATTCTGCCTAGACATAAAAGATTCTGCTTTTGATTAACGGTTTTGAAATAAATAGCTATTGATGAATGCTCAAATATTGTGATTTGTAAATAAATATTTTTTAAAAAGATATGAATTTTATTTTGTGTTTGAAAGTCAAGGTTCTTAATACTTAGGTATAGGTCTTAGAGCATATATAACCTGTCTAAAGTACCCATAACCTATAAGTAGGTACTCTTTGGTATTAGGAACACATGTCAGTTTTGTAGCATTAACATACTTATACATATAGTTATAATCAAAACTACCTACTTATAATATTTATTAAGGCGGTTCACACACTGCCACGCCTCACACTGCATGTTGCGTGAATGCGTCTTCTAACGTTGCTTGTAAGTATCTCCGTTTGTATAGAAAACACGCACACTCCAACACACCGAAAATTCATCTACGCGCGTTCATGCAGATCACGCGCTTAAGCGTAGATGCGGGGCGTGACGCAAGGTATGGCACACCGAGTCCCGCAGTCTAGCGACCAGCTTTGAATGAAATGAGTCAGAGCCGCCGTGAATCCACAAAACGCAACTACGAGCGTGAGTGCGTGAAAAACCCGCACGAAGATCTGCATTCCCGCAAGTACGCGCGTAGGTGCGTCGACACGCAACATGCAGCGCGGTGAGTTTGATAACTGCCTTAGCTTTGGGTACCTATAGGTAGGTACACTTACCTAAGATTACAGGATTATCGCACAATATGACGTTAAAATATAATAAATAAAAACTACTTCGATCATAGTTTCTAAATTGTGAATGATAATTTGAATAAGAATAAATTAAAATATACTGTAAATTATTTGTCAATTCAATGATAATTGTCAATTCCAAAACCTCGCCCAAAGATTGCATTTCTAGATACAGGCCGTGCCTTGCCGAATGATTTGCACAACCTAGAAATACTAAACTATACCCTAATGTACCTAGGTTGATATTGAGAACTCGCTTGTAGAAAGCTGGTTTGATAATAAAGTTCCTGGGTTAGGCAGGTACCTTTACCGCCGATTACCAAATAATCTTATCTTGCTAATGTTACTAGCGAATACACCCGGTTTCATTCCATTAAGTAACTACATCTAGATGTACTTTATGTGAAGGAAACCATAGAAATATTCATTTATTCATCTAGTCTAGATTCTAGATGAATAAAATTAATATTTCTTTATACATATTACACAGGATACGCAATAGAGCGCAGTACGGGATGTCGATAGAACGAAAGACGCTGCTGCCCATCTTCCGGAGGTGTCCCTTAGCAGGCTCCTACTGCATCCACGGGCATGAGAGGCGGGGTAACATTCACTGTCGGCACCCCACGGCAATAATTATCTAGATGTCTAAATTAATGAATATAATTTCTATGAATTACACTAAAACGACTTAAGACGAGAGTCTTCAATCAGTATCTACTAATGATGACTTACGGAACCGAGTCGGGTCCTTGACTAATTTAATTGGTCTTATGAATAACCTCAGAGTAGCTCAACGAGCTATGGAGAGGGCTATGCTCGTGGTTCTCTACGGGATCGAATTGAGAGGATACATAGAAGAACGTCGCGCCGCCGTGGGGTGCCGGCAGTAGAATGTTGCCCCTCCTCTCTTGCCCGTGGATGCAGTATGAGCCTGCTAAGGGATACCTCCGGAAGATGGGCAGCAGCGTCTTTCCGTGTATCAACATCCCGTACTGCGCTCGCCAACCCGCCTGCCAAGCGTGGTGAGTATGGCAACTACCTCTCATGGAGATCCATGAGGGAGGCCTGTGTTCATCAGTGGACGTTTAACGGCTGAAATGATGACATAGAAGAACTCTGGTGACCGACATAGCCAAACGAATTAGCAAGTTGAAGTAGCAATGAGCAGGCCTAAAAGAACAGATGGCCGATGGGGCCGAAAAGTTCTCGCATGGAGGCCACGGACCGGTAAGCAGAGCGTAGGACGTCCACTGTCTAGATGTGCGATGGACGACGGTAAGGTCGGCAGGTCAGCGGTAATAATTCCAGCGGCAATACTTGGAGGTCCATTAGGGGAGGCCTATGTCTAGCAGTATCCGTGGGGTGCCGGCAGTAGAATGATACCCCTCCTCTCATGCCCGTGGATGCAGTAAGAGCCTGCTAAGGGACACCTGCGGAAGATGGGCAGCAGCGTCTTTCCGTGTATCAACATCCCGTACTGCGCTCGCCAACCCGCCTGCCAAGCGTGGTGAGGAACTACCCCTCAAGGAGATCCATGAGGGAGGCCTATCGTGAACGTTTTACGGCTGAAATGATGATGTCCAGCAGTGGACATCCTACGCCTGAAATGATGATGATGACAAGACTAAATTTAAATCCAAAGAAATTCAAAGTTTATTGGGGTAAACAACAAACGAAACAGTCGGTTCTCTTCCCTCCAAAATCGGGTGAACCTTAACTTTTTTACCCTTCTCTTTCGCTCTCTTCACAGTTCCCGCCAGTACGTTCATGCTGTCCTGCTCCCGCAGCAACGTTTTGAGCGTGATTAGTATGTTCTCGCTTGACATTGACAACTCTGTTATGATGTCAAGTTTGACAGCTACGGCTGTGCAGCTCTCTGCCGACATCTGTTAGAAGAATGGACGGTAAAATTAGTAAAGTTTTAGCATCTAGCGTAAAGGCCTCTAGGGGTAAAGTTTTGGAAGCTTGTTTTAGTGATTATGAGCACGACAGACGGGTGACTGTTGTCGCGCAACAGTGCGTGGGGCCAGCAGTGGGACTCGCTCGGGGCTCGAACCTGCCGCATCAGATTACATATTTATCTGCCAGTAACCCGTCTGTCGTGCTCAAAATCCCTTATACAAGCCTTTAAAACTTTATCCCGAATGCGATTTGTTCGCCGATACAATTAATTTGCTTGAAACAATTAAAATGTTATGACCTTAGATTAAATTATCTTTTGTATATTTTGTACCTACCGTTTGTTTTTTTAATTAGTATTTTTATGTCTAGATGTTATTAGCTTAGTATATCCTTCAATGTGTAAAATATTATTTATACATTGTCAAACCTTCATAATAACTGGCATCAGTTCCATCAAGCCATAGTCCATCATGTCCCGATGCTGGTGAGGCCTGGTTTTCAGCCAACCGTACTGGCCTTGGTCTGACAGCTCGCGGAGTCTGGCTTCTTTGAGCAGCTGGGATGCCTGGTAACCAATCATTTTTAGGCACAAGGAGCATTTATAACAAGTAGGTACTTATTTGTATGTAATTGTTTAAATTACAATGGTGACACACGGACGAAGGGGGGCCTGCATACAAACTGGCGCTAAAAACTACCTTGAAATTCTTATTTTATTAAATTAAACTTTGATTAAACTATGCTGTGTCTTATTTAATCGAACGAGTGAGCGAAGCGAACTAAGTTCTTAGTAGCAGCTAGGCGTTTCGGGTGAATGTTTGTATGTATAGGTATATGTCGGATGATCGGATTATGATGATATTTTAAAGTTAAGGATAGGTACATCAATACAAATCGATTGTCGTCGGGGAATTTCGATTTATGGGGTAGTTTTTGAGATATGGGGTCATTAATGTTCTTTTCCGACGACAACTCTTAAACGGATGATCCGATATTGAACAAATTTGTCCGAGGAAAGGTAACTCTTGAACTGATGATCGGAATAAGACGAAATTTGAAACATAAAAAGATTAGGTAGGATACACATCGATTATCTTGGGGGATTTTCAATAAGTGGTGTAGTTGTTGTGATATACAGATTTATTTATCGATGTTTTTGTCCGAGCATAACTCTAGAACACATGCCCGGATTTTCATGAAATTAAACACAGTGAGAGTTTACCCACACACGGTTAGTAGCCGATTTAAACACAGGAGGTTGCAGGTTCTCTTCCCGCCATAAATCAAGTTCAAATGCAGTACTGACTGAGACTTCATTGAAGGAAGTCGCTCGCTCATTCCGAGTTCGTGGCGCACAACTATAATAGTACAATAATAGTTTAAGAACACGCTAAAATATCGTCACATGCCGTGGGGTATATGCCGGCAATAGAATGTTACCCCTCCTCTCCTGCCCATGGATGCAGTAAGAGCCTGCTAAGGGATACCTCCGGAAGATGGGCTGCAGCGTCTTCTGTGTATCAACATTCCGTACTGCGTTCGCCAACCCGCCTGCCAAGCGTGGTGAGTATGGCAATAACCTCTCATGATCAGTACTCGGTCATGAGGGAGGCCTTTGTCCAGCAGTGGGCGTCCTACGGCTGAGATGATGATGATGATTATGACGCTAAAATATTGTACCTAATGTCAGTCATCGGTCCTTGTTGTATATGCAATGCCTTTAAGTGGTAAAAATATAATTATCTGCGTTAATATATCAGATTTAACAACTTACATATTCCAGCAAATCCGTTGCGGTGAAAATTCCAATCATTTTCACACAAATCTCCGCCGAAAATAAGCGAAATAATAAAAAGAACCTAATGAAATAACGTTTACCACTTCACGCATTGAAGTAGCTATTGATAAAAGTATATAGTATTGATAACGAACTAATGAACCACCGAAAGCTAACATAATTAACCTTATCACTGTCCCAGACACTGCACCGTCCTATACAGCATGAATACCAGTTGCTGACGCTGTATACATCCACCATAGATGCAAAGATCACCGTGGGGTGCCATATGCCAAATGTAGCTCTGAAAGTTTGATCCTCGAGAATTTGGTAGTAAAATAGTTCCGGAGATTGGTCTTTTCCATAGTCCTTTTTATATGAGTCAATCAAAGACGCAAACTGAACCAACTCATTGATTATCACCAATTGTTCACATACTGCAATTAATTTATATGTATATATTTGAAAACAAAATTGACACGGAATCGAATACCCAACCTCCGAGGTTGCGGGCAAGTAGATAGATAGATAGAAGATAGAAAATGCTTTATTGCACACCTTAAACTAAACAAATTAACAAAAAAATGAGAAACACTAAATATAAAGTGACAAGTACCACCCCACTCAGCCATTGAGCCATTAGGATACTCCCTCAAGATGGGCAGTAAATTGCAAGTGCTTATCAGGGCCATTTGAGATTTTGATATTTTACTGATTGCCTGATTAGAGTGAACAAATGAAACATTTGTTCACTCCAATCAGTGATTCATCAATGATTTCTATTAATATTCAAGAATAATATAATCAAATAATCATGTATGTACAAAGTACTGTAGGTAAAGGTAAAAGAGCCAAAAAAAATATCAAAGAAAAATGTTTATTAGTGTTTACTAGTTGGAATTTGAAACATTTTTTTTTCGAAGTCCCTAATGTGGGAGGCCCCGTTTGTGGAGGCCCGGGGCTTTCCCTCCGGTTGCCCTGCCCTAAATCCGGCCTTGCGTGCCACCTATCGCCTTTTTCAGTATATCGGACCACCTTGTTGGAATTCTTCCCCTAGTGCGCTTGCCATTCATCTGTCCCAGGATTATAATATGACTCTAGGCTATGCTTAGAAGACCGCATAATATGCCCAAAGAAGCTAAGAGACTTATCACAGCAGATACGTGAAAGTCGTGTTGTGATGTTGAGTTCTTTAAGGATGGACTCATTGGTGCGCATTTCACAGCCTTAAGAGGCTGTAAATTTGAGTAGAGTAGGTATATGGTTTTAATTTTATCTCGATACGAGTATATCTGTATGTTCTCGAGACAAAGGGTCTTAAACGGATGTAGATAATACACAAAATATTGCAAACCAATTTATTATTAAAAAAGCACAAACATGTTTGTTTATTACTAATATTGCTTAAAATACAAACAGCCCTTTTATATGCCAACATATCACAAAAATCTAATCACAATCCTTCCAATCACACCACTTGATTCGTTATAAAACAATGGATACAAGGTGTATTTTAATACGTGTACTGAGCCGAAAGGCTTCCGGCCACCTGTCATGTAATATGGACTCCATTGTTCGAAATGAAATATTTCTTTATTTTATTTATAGCTATTGGAGGTGGTGGTACCAAGATCTGCATAATTAATGTATAATTAAAATTATTTTTTATGACATAACGTAGTTATCACAGAGGTATTTGTACATAATCGTAAACATAAAATAAATAAAATTAGATGTAAGTAGGTAGATATCGCGCAAAACTTTATGACCTCTGTGAAGTTAGCTTCAGCGGCTGCGCAGTACCTACAGTTTCAAGGCGTTGAGGGGAAGGAAAGACACAAAAGGGGGAGAGTGAGGAGAGGGGGAGAGGGAACTCCGTGAAACTACGACAGCGAGGTTTTTGGTTGCATTTAATTATATTTAAATTGAATAACAATATATTTTTAATTATTTTGTCGTGGGGTGCCAGCATCAGTAGAATGTTAGCCCACCTCTCATGTCCGTGGATGTAGTAAGAGCCTGCTAAGGGATACCACCGGAAGACAGGCAGCAGCGTTTTTCCGTGTACCAACATCGCGTACTGCGCTCGCCAACCAAGACTGGTGAGTATGGCAACTACTCACGGAGAACCATTAGGGAGGCCTGTGTTTAGCAGTGGACGTTTTACGGCTGAAATGATGGTGATGGCAATCAAGTTTTGCGCGCCCTCTACCCAAGTATTAAGAAATATATAAAAACAAAACATAGATAGAAATAGGTTTCCAACGTGTTCAGCTCCTCCCGGGGGACTTCCATCAGGGAATGGAGTCTTAGGCTCAGCGCAGACAGAACGGAGAGCAACGGAGAGGATTTTATTAACGCACTTGAAAATAAACTTTAAAATTATTACAATAAAGTGCAAAACGCCGCGCGGGGATTCCCGCGTATCTTCTAGGACGCGCGAGCATTTTTGTCAGTTTCAAGCATTTATGTACTTTATTGCACCGTTTCACATTACAATGAATAGTGTAACTCACGAGTGTTTCGAAAGTGAAAAAACAACTTTAGTTTCGGCTAGACAACTATCACAATAAATGGATAGAAAACTCTTTACCAAAATGGGTCGATTCCATTGTTCCACTTCCGAATAACTAAAATTAGAGATATGACGTTTCTAAATTTAGAACTTACAACGTAGAGTTAAATAAACTTGCTTTCTACTTATTAATTTGAGAACGGCACCAACCGATTAGCTATTTGTCATTTTAGTCCATTTTACGCAATTATAGTTAGCTTTCGTTTAGAAGTGCACCAACAGAATTGACTCCGTTGTATATTATTTACTTATAATTTAAGCTAAAATTCCATAATGTATTTTAACTGCAACAAGAGGGTTGTTATAAATTTGACGACTATGTGTGTGTGTGTGTATGTGTTTTTATGCGTGCGTGTCTTTCTGTCTGGCACCGTAGCTCTTAAACGGGAGAACCGATTAGAATGCGGTTTTTAGAGTTCCGAACCTAGAGAGGAAAACCTAGAACCCTTATAGGATATCACGTTTTTCTGTCTGTTTGGCTTTTTTCTCCAAAACTAGGGCTAAAACAGAAGTCTTACGACTCTGAAAGTTAGAATGCCGGGAGCTTTTGTGGCACAAATTAAAGAAAAATTCTGAAATTTTCGATATTAGTATTTTTAATCCCTTATTACCGTATTGAAGTAAAAAGCGTTTTAAATTCTAAAAGTCCTTGACTTATTTGAGAATTATTGAAAGGTTGGAGGTATTTTAGATTAAGCAATATATAAATAGAAATCTATTCTAAAATTAAAGTTATGCGTCAATTTAATAAAGTTTGTAACTGGTACCGCCATCTAGCGCCAATTCTATACATATTAGTTTTAAGATTTTTCTTAAGTATTGCTAATCAAGTATTAATTTTACATTAAAAAGTAATATAATTTTAAATTCTATTTAAAATGTAGGTACGTAAGTCACTAACCGTAATAGCTGAACGTCCTAGTGCTTAGTATAGAATATTTCATATAATATTATATCTTCTAAAAAACCGCATAGCACATTGCTATATGAAGAAGAAGAAGAAGAAGAAGAAGAAAGAAAGAAAGAAAGAAAGTTTTAACATATCAACATGCTTGCTGATATGTTAAAACTTTTACACCTAATTTGATCTTTTATGCGTTTTCTTATATAATTTAAATGTGTTGTGTATGTGTGTGTGTCGAAAACATGTATTTTCTTTCTTTCTAATTACGGAACCCTTAGGGCGCGCGATACGTATTATGTTATTTGAAAAAGAAAAAAAAAATAATGCTGGACAAATCACACAGCATCATCTAGCCCCAAGCTAAGCAGAGCTTGTGTTATGGGTACTAGATGACTGATATACTTAATACATTATACTAC
This sequence comes from Pasiphila rectangulata, assembly GCA_963082625.1. NCBI lineage: Eukaryota > Metazoa > Arthropoda > Insecta > Lepidoptera > Geometridae > Pasiphila > Pasiphila rectangulata. The sequence continues at coordinate 27,313,563 of OY720235.1, forward strand.
ATAGATAGATATTTTTATAAAATAATATATAAAAACACCCAGAACACCCTGAACAAATATCTGCAGATCGTACAAACATTTGATGACGAGCTCTGTGGCGCAGCGGGCGAAGGTCCGCCTGCGACGCAAGGGGTTGCGGGTTCGATTCCCGCCTCGGGACAAATGTCTGTACGATCTGCAGATATTTGTTCAGGGTGTTCTGGGTGTTTTCTATATATAATAAAAATATCTATCTATGTAGTATAATGTATTATGTATATCAGTCATCTAGTACCCATAACACAAGCTCTGCTTAGCTTGGGGCTAGATGATGCTGTGTAATTTGTCCAGCATTATTTATTTATTTATTTATTTGTCCCGAGGCGGGAATCGAACCCGCAACCCCTTGCGTCGCAGGATAACTAGCGGTAGTTCTTATGTCTAATGATTTATGTAAATCGGTTTGCCGTTTGGAAGTTATTGAAGATAGAGAGAAGAGAAGTCTCGGGGACATATCGTGGCCGTAGAGCGAAAAGTCACTAACTCCCTATTTGGTCAAAATTGAGTTAAACATATCATGGAAATCAGAATTTTTTTCTGCAATTTTCAGTCTTACAACCATGGCCATAGCTGTCATAGTTTTCATTTTAGAATATGCAAAAAAATACTAATTCTAACTTCGCACTATAATTTTGTAGTCGAAAATTAATTAACTTACTTAGTTATTCTTTCTCTTCTTGGAGAAATCGCTAAGCGAAACCTAAGTCGAGTTGGTTACTTTTAATTATTATAAAATAGGTCCTAACAAAAACAAAAAACTAACTTAGTCCACTTGATTAGTTTTAGTATCACTGGTTCGATACCAAATGTAAAAGCGAAAACTAACCAAGTCTAGTTACTGACTTCTCGATGGACATTGTGAAAAAATAGGCTATCTAGGTAGGAGCAAGAAATCATTAAACTGTTTTAAAGAGTTCTATCCTTATAATTATGAACAGAAAGCTTCGTTTTCAATAGTCGCTAAAGTGTTTTGATGATTTTCATTCAAAATCTCCGTGCGTCGGGCGAATTCGGCCCGCAACTTAGGTTAGTCGTACTGGTTGTGGGCCTTTGATTTTACCGACTTTCCGGTGCGGTGGCGGGGCTGGCCAATGTACCTACCTATTAGCTTAGTCCGCCTGATATTTTTATCATCTTGTCTTGCCCATTTTGTTTATATCATGTACTACTTGATATAAACAAACACCGTGCTTTTTTCATTCTTGTTGGTTAAGTCCATCCTAAGGTTGCCTGGAAGAGATCGCTAATAGTGATAAGGCCGCCCATTGTACTTCTACTTTTAATTTTGTAATTTTCTGTCTTTGTTATATTATGTCATGTGTTAGTATTAAGTTAAGTACATTAAAGTGTTATCTATCTATCTATCTACTTGCCTACCTATATAAAGTACCTACTTAAGCTTTGCAGATGTAGGTAGGTACAGTCGAAGACATCACAAAGTGTAAGATTTATTTATAAAAAACCTACCTAATACCTAGGTAGGTAGAACAAAATAATTATTTTTTTTTATTTAAATTACAGAAACAAAATAATTAAACACCTGTTTTCAAACTTTGAGATGTCATTGGCTAGCCTATCATCATCAATATTTCTAAAGGTTATGTAAGGTTACGGGACCGTTATGATGTCACTGGCTGCAGATGCCTTATTGTCATAAGCTGAATGACTCAAATATTGAAACTTCAGGCCAAGCACAGCGATTGTTGTCCAGGATACTAAAGTCCGAGACCCCAGGGACAATAATGGCATAAAAATGACATTAAAACTTAATTGAATACGTGAAATATAAAAAAAATCATTCACTCATATCATAAGCTTTTCCATAGTCTAGTCTAGAAAAAAAATCGCTGTGATCGGAATGACGTCTTAATACTAACACTTTCACTGACGCACATGATGGGCCACCTACTGGAGCTGCGGCGCGTCTCTATGGGTTGCACCACAGAGGCATGGCAGTGAATACGTTAATTCTTACTAAAATTAACTTAAATTAACTTGCTTTTGTATCGGGCACTTGTTTTATCCCCTTACAAAAGCCGAGTTATTTGTATGTTTACTAAAGAATATTTGGATCGGAGTTCAACTTGTCATTTTTTGTAAAAAATAAGTACTACAATCATAAATAGGTAACGATATAAGTATTACGTCCTAAAGATGAAAACATAATTAAATTGTACAAGTACCTAATATTTGGAAAAAAAAAACAGTTTTACGACAAGGATAAGTAATGACAGTGTACCTTAGATATAAAAATAGCCAGAGATTTTGATGATCTAATAGAGAAGGGGAGTCCATTCCATAATCGCACAGCTTGTTCAGTAAATGAGTTGCTATAGAATTGAGAGGCGTGTCCTGGTGTGATAACCTGCAGAGTTTTAGAGGATCGGAGATTTCGAGCATGTGCCTCATACAGATACTGAAAACGCTCCTTGAGATAGAAGGGAGTAGTAGGAGAAAATAGAATATTATAAAGTAGGGACAGTATGTGCATTCCGGCGAAGACGGATGGGGAGCCACTTGAGTTTTGCGCGAAATTCAGAGACATGGTCGTATTTGCGTAAGCCAAATATGAAGCGAATGCAGAGGTTTTGAAGGCGCTCAAGTTTATTAAATTTGGGCTTCGGTTAGGTCAAGATAGCTGGCGTCAGCATAGTCTAATAAAGGAAGCAGCAATGATTGTGCAAGCGTAACTTTAGTGGCAGTAGGCAAAAAGTTACTAAGTCTACGTAACGAGGCTGAGGACGCAAACATTTTACGGCTGATCTCGGCAACACATGGATCCCAGGACAGACTGGTGTCCATGATAATGCCTAAGTTTATGATGATATGTGAGGCAAAGAAAAATAATCTTGTCGGTCTTTGTCATAAAGGAATTATGCCACAAGAGCTACATTCCTGGTATGAGTATGAATCTCTACCTACCAACAATGACGTTGTTGACAGGCTGTTAGAGCCTGACGTCACCGAAGAAGGTGAAGACTGATTGTATATCAGATTAAGATCATAAACTTCAGTTTAGTACTGGGTTTGGACCCGCTGATTTTAGTTTTTAGTAATCATTGAACTGTTTACTTGTTTTTGAAATTTTAACTGTGTTCCTTTGTACTAATTCTGTTTCGGCTTGTGTTTTTACTATATTTTTTATAAAAGTATTTTATTACCAACCATTTTCGTCTCGATTATCTAATTAGATGTATTAAAAACGAAAAGTAGGTTAAAGTAAAGAGTCTAGAATAATCACTAAAATACCTTGTGATGTTTTTAAAGCTAGTCCTATTTTAACTAAGTCAAGATAATTCTCATTCAAAAAATCCTACACTTGGGCGAAAAGACACTAACTCTATTTAACAACTTAATAACTAAATATGTCGGTACAGGATTTGAGGGCGAAAAATAACCAAGTGAGTTTTTTGTCAAAATCTCTGAAAAACAACAAATTATATCAAATAAAGTGCTTTAAACCTATGCGCATAACTATTTCCTTTGATATAAGATCATACAATTTGAAATATCTTTAACCAAACGTAAGTTATGATTTTTTTTCTTTTGTAAAACTTTGAACCCTCATAACTCAAAACACCAAATAACCTAGTTGATGACTTTTCGCTCTACGCCCACGATATACATTTTATATGTAAAGTGCAATATTTTTTTAAAGATTTGGTATAGGTATCAGAACATTTTGCAATTTTTATTTAATATGTTATATTGAATGAATATGCATCCATACACAATATTAAAAATTTACTCATGAAAAAGACTCAAATCATGGCAATATTCATATATTGCCATGATTTGAGTCTTTTTCAGTTTCCTGATATTTCGACCCAGTAGGGCCATCATTCGCAGTCAGACACTTGAGGAGCGTACTGACCGGTGTTACGATGTCTAATGTAACATGTTACATTCATGCAGTGACTACGCAGCGTTACGGGGAAACTAGCGTACTGACCCACCTTTAGAAAGCAGGTTAATTGTTTCGTCTGCCAATGAATGTCATGACATGTGAAACTGCGTCGAAATATCGGAAAACTCAAAAAGACTCAAATCATGGTAAATATCCCGTAAACATTGCATATAATGTCCACAACCATGATAGTTTGAAACAAATTGCATTTAGGTGCACGCAAATTGTTCTCAAAATGACCCAAGAGTTTTAACAAAACAAATATATTATTTATGTAGTCGAATGACCTCCTCTCTTGCCCGTGGATGCAGTAGAATCTGCCAAGGGATACCGGAAGATGGGCAGCAGCGTATTTCCGTGTATCAACATCCCGCACTGCGCTAGCCAACCCGCCTGCCAAGCGTGGTGAGTATGGCAACAACCCCTCATAATCAGTACCTACTTGGTGATCGATGAGGAGGCCTTTGCCCAGCAGTGGATGTCCTACGGCTGTAAGAGAGAGTCAAATTAATGTAACACAAGTGGACCTTCGGCTTGTCTAGTCATTTAGTAGTACAAAAAAGTATTTAACCTAATCTTTGCCTAGTTCTTCTTAACTTTAGTCTCCATGAAAGGATACATAGATAGGTACGGTATAAGCCTTAGCATAATCATTGGTTTCACAGCGAACATCACTAGCTGGGATACATAATACCGGTATGTATTGCTTTTACACAGATTATCTTCAATGTATGTATAAGCGTACATACAAAAAACGGTGCAAAACAAAGATATTAGTATCGAGCGGCCTTGAGTGTTGTGGCGATACCTGCGAAAATAATTTAGGAATATTAAAAAGAAAGAAATAAACCTTTTTTGTCACAAATTCACAATACAAAGAAGACAATACAATTATATTTAATATTTACGGGATGTTTACCATGATTTGAGTCTTTTTGAGTTTCCCGATATTTCCACGCAGTTTCACACGTCGTGATCACGGATAAACTGAAGTCTTTTGACTCAAATCATAGTAAATATTACATATAATGTTAACAAACATGATAGTTTCACAATACAAGTTATGAAGCAAAATAACAACAAAAAAGGTCGTCACTCAGCTATTCTTTCAGAATCTCAACACCCCGCATTGCGCTTGCCAACCCGCCTGCCGAGCGTGGCGAGTATGGCAACAATCCCCTTGTGAGGAAACCCATGAGGGAGGCTTATGTCCAGCAGTGGATGACCTCCGGCAGTGATGATGATGAAGTACATTATATGTTTGAGTTTTCCCCAATGTCTCCCACCTATTCCCTATTGGGGTTGTTGCCACACTCAGCAGGCGGATTGGCGAGCGAGTACGGTGTTGATACACGGAATCACGCCGCTGCCCACATCCCGGAGGTAGCCTAAATTAATTTTAAGTATTTTTGTCTTCCATCTTTCATTAATTCGACTAAGCTGGATGGATGGTAGAGGTGCTGGGCAAGCCTAATCCATCTAACAATGTACCAGGCACTGCAGCGTCCCGTACAGCGTGAATTAGACGCTAGAGCTATATAGATAATCTGTACAGGGTGTATTATAAATGTGTACTAAGCCGAAAGGGGGTTATTCTGATCACCCCAAGGAATAACTTTTTAGGATTCGATGAAATCATCGAATCCTAAAATGTTATTTACTGAAGAAAAGACCACGAAATTTTTAACTTCAACAGCTGATTATACGATAATGGCTACCTAGCTAAGCGCTTGCTTATTCTTGACAGGTCATTGACCTCCGCAGAGTCTTTTATAGTCATTTATTCATAATTTGTTAAATTACACGTCAAACATTTCCAAATACAATAAAATAAAAATAGTATAAATTTATGCTTATGTCTAATCGATAGAAATTAAATGAAATTAAATATAATATACATGTCAAGAACTTCTTAATGTCAATACATTCTCAGAATTATAAATAAATATTTTAACATAAAACAAAAACTTAATAATAAACTTAACTTAGGTAATAGTATTTAATTACATGCTATGAATTCCTCGTAGGTATAAAAAGTTCTGTCGATAAGCCAGCGTTTAAGTATCAAAATCAAATATCAAATATATTTATTTAGGAACAAAAATAAAATATACATAGTGCAATAATAGAAACGAAGATGACTGCAGTAGTTTATAAAAAACTGTGTCGCAGTCATCAGCGCCCCTCTCCGAAACAGAGGTTGGGGTGTTCCCGATACAATTAAAGAGTAACGTAAACTTACAAAATAGGCTTACAACTAACTGTCTAGAAGTCATTTGTCTGTTAAAAGTCTAGTTTTGAATAATATTATATTTGAAGCTTCCACAACATTGTCGGGCAGATTGTTGTAGATTGTTGGACCCATTATATGAGTCAACTTAGATGACTTAGTAAGCGTCCGCGACAACGGTTCTATTTTGTTACGGTACCCCAAGGAATAACTTTTTAGGATTCGATGAAATCATCGAATCCTAAAATGTTATTTATTGAAGAAAAGACCACGAAATTTTTAACTTCAACAGCTGATTATACGATAATGGCTACCTAGCTAAGCGCTTGCTTATTCTTGACAGGTCATTGACCTCCGCAGAGTTGTCGTACAGATGCAAATAAAAATACCTAAAGCCAAATGAGGTTTGGTTTTTACTATATAATGTAAAAAAAAACCAATTACCACCTCAGGATTATTTACACATCACACAAACTAGTAAAGTTGGAAATAAAAATTAAAAAAATACGAATTCCCGTTTTTTCCCCTTCCAAAACTGGTTTCTCGAGCTGAAACCCCCCCTTTCGGGTTAGAACACATATTACACCCTGCATATATGTGAATAAGCAATTCCTTGGCATACTCACTTGGCCACAGCAGGCGAGACGGCCAAAGCCCAGCCGAGGAGATACCCAGTGCTTTGGAACAGCGCGAATATCGGCGTGGTTGTTAATCTGATGCTGTCAGGGTTCTCGCACCAACGAAATGCCTGGAAGGAGAGACACACTGCTAAAACTTGACGACGCCTTGATAAACAATTCATCATATCAGCCTTAGGACGTCCACTGCTGGAGAAAGGCCTCCCTCATTGATCTCTAAGTACTGCGGTTGGAAGCGGCCTGCAGTTCTTACCAAGTCGTCTGCTCATCTTGTAGGTGGACGTCCTACGCTGCGCTTGCCGATCCATGGCCTCCATTCGAGAACTTTTCGGCCCTATCGGCCATCCGTTCTGCTACATGGCCTGCCCATTGCCGCTTACAGCGTGCTAATCCATTTGGCTATGTCGGTGACCCGAGTTCTTCTACGTATCTCCTCATTTCTGATTCGATCTAGTAGAGAAACCCCGAGCATAGCCCTCTCCATAGCTCGTTGAGCAACAATAAGGGGGTCATATAGGGGTCAATAGTCTGTTTACAGAGGTCATCTTGGTGTCAATGGAGAATCGTAGCGGGGTATGCGCGATTAAAGATGATGTATGTGGGGGGACCCCAAATAGGGGTCAAATTAATTCCACAAGGGGTCAATATAAGGTCAGATGGTTGTAATTTGAAGTTAAATAGGGATTTATTTGAGGGGTAAATAAGACGTTTTTTAAAAGGTTACCTGTGCATCATTTTAGCAAGTTAAGAGTATTCGAAACCGGTCACATGTGCGTCTAAGTTGGAGTAATTTTGAGTCCTCTTGAGGTCAAAAAAGATCTATCTAGGGGAACAAACTTTATTTACTAAAGGTTTATTTGGATACATTTTGGGGGTCATCTAGGGGTTACTTAGGGGGGACTTACCAGGTGCACGCTCTGCATAGGGTCCTTAGTGGCCGCCACGGCTACGAAGGTGATTCCCGCGATGGCCGCCGTAAGGACTGCGCACACGCAGTGCCACATCATCGCGCGACCTTCCGGCATCGACGAGTGGACGCCGTAGCGCCATATGAACGGGTCGGAGACGTACAGGCATAACGCTGGGGCTTGGAACAGTCCTGCATAGAGGAGATGGTTATGGTTCATCATCTCAGCCGCAGTACTGCTGGACACAGGCGTCCCTCATGTATCTCCAAGTTATCATGAGGGGGTTGTTGCCATACGTGCCACGCTTGGCAGGCGGGTTGGCGAGCGCAGCACAGGAAAGACAGTAAGGCTCAACTTCCGATGATATCCCTTAGCAGGCTCTTACTGCATCCACGGGCAAGAGAGGAAGGGCTATACATGCTACTGCCGGCACGCCACGATACTGAAAGTATCCGTGTATCAACATACCGCACAGCGCTCACCAACCCGCCTGCCAAGCGTGGTGAGTATGGCAACAACCCAACCATGATCGGAACATGCAGATCCATGAGGGAGGCCTTAGTCTACCGTGACGTCCTAATGTTGATGGTGATATTAAGACGCTAACTAGCTACATTCACCACCGCACTCACCTACTGCCGTGGGGTGCCGGCAGTAGAATGTTACCCCTCCTCTCCTACCCGTGGATGCAGTAAGAGCCTGCTAAGGGACACCTCCGGAAGATGGGCAGCAGCGTCTATCCGTGTATCAACATCCCATACTGCGCTCACCAACCCGCCTGCCAAGCGTGGTGAGAATGGCAACTACCCCTCATGGAGATCCATGAGGGAGGCCTGTGTTCATCAGTGGACGTTTTATGGCTGAAATGATGATGACTCACCTACTATAGCGCCTATGATACACTGATGCGGGAAATGTGCGGCTGCATATACCCTGGCCAGCATCACAGAGCCGAGAAGCCACGCTAGGAGCGGGTACGCTATACTTCGAACCCAACTGGGTATGGTCCATTTTCTGTAAAACATAACAAGCAAACATTATAATATCTGAAGACGAAAGTCCTTAACCAGTGTGTGTTAGTGATGACTTATGGAACCGAGGCGTGGTCCTTCAATTCTGGCCTCATGAGTATCGCTCAACGAGCTATGGAGAGGGCTATGCTTGGGGTTTCTATACGGGATCAAATCAGAAATGAGGAGATACGTAGGACAACTCGGAGCACCGACATAGCCAAAAGTATCAGCGCGCTGTAGTGGCAATGGGCAGGCCATGAAGCTCGAAGGACAGATGGCCATCTGTTCCCTTGTTCAATGACCCTGAGCATAGCCCTCCCAATAATAACAATGATTTGAGTCTTTTAGAGTTTCCCGATATTTTATATTTATTCTTTAGTTTCGACGCAGTGTCACACGCCATGGTCACGGATAAACAGAAGTATTTTTCGAGTGCGTAGGTAGTCATTGACAGACGAAACGATTTCTAAACATCTGACTGAAAATGATGGCCCTACTACCGGTTTCACTTCCGAACGCAACTCGATCACGGCACACAACACTAACGGTGTCACTACGCGGGCTAATACTGCACTTTTTCGGTTGCTACATTTCTACGCGACAGGATTCCAGGATAATTGAAAACCATCTTTTCGGTTGAAAATAAACAAATAAAAGTTGTTATTGATTGAAACATAAAAACTGCAAGTATAATTTAGGGGCAAAGAATACTCGACCCTCATTCTAGGCACTCGATCATCATTCTCGACACTCACCACTCACAAACGAAAGCATGTGTCAAGTTCTCATAACATTAAGTCGCATTACGTATTTACATTACCTGTCATGAGTCATGAGCCACGTGCGTCGTGATCATTTATTACTCGCTCGATCGCCATTCAGGACACTCGATAATCATTATACACACTCGACCATAAGTGTCTAGAAAGTCACTCGATCATCACTCTAGACGCTCAATCATCATTCAAGACAATCGACCATCATTTTTCACAAACGAAAGCATAACAATAAGTCCCTTACCTGTCATGCGCCATATGCGCCGTGAACATGACGCACAGAGTAAGGAGAACCGCCGCGGCGCTGGAGTGCCCGCTCGGGGAGCCCGGCCCTGTCTCGCAGGTCTGCCGCGTCTGCAGCAAAGTCGGTCGGGGCTCCGTGTAGTAGGAGGTCTCGCGAACCCACCAGTACGGGCGGTCTTCGAAGAACCACCTGGGGAAACCGGTTGCTTGAAGATCTAAATGGTCTACGAAACGTCAGCAGGATGGACAAGTTAGATACGTGGTGAAAGTTGCATTAAATTTATAAAATTATGTTAAACCACGATAATTTCAATTCAGCTTGAAGTTCCTTGGCCTTTTATGGCGGGGTGGTAAGGTCTTTACATCTATTATAGATGATTGATACAGCTGCAGCAACTGGTGATAATTCCGTACAGGACGCTGCAGTACCCGGGACATTTTTAGATGGATTACGCTTGCGCAGCACCTATAACATTCTCCCAGCATAGTCGGCTATTAGTCAGAGGAAAGAACAGGTCAATACTTCTGAAGCTTGACCTGTTCTTTCCTTCCCCTTAAGCACGTGTTAAATATTACCTTACATTTTTCTAGAAAGGAAAACCGATTGGTTCACGGCCGGTATCGAACCCATGACTTTCGGATTGAAAGTCGGCGGTACATACTACACTACCGAACACAGCTTTACTACTTAGGCGGGGTAGTGTAACTGCTTAGTTACACTACCCCGTAGTAGCTTTACTGAGCAAGCAGATCAACAATACACAAGGGACGCCAGTGCAGATCTCGTGCGCTCCACCAGAATTATTGGATCTTGGACAAGCATGGGATGGTCGAGGGCACAAACCACAGTGGCATATACATATATGTAGGTCGCGCGGTGGTTTAAGATCGCTCGATGAATCTAGTGGGGGCAATCGGCGCATGTGTCCAATCGCGCACGAATCGAGACGCGTGAACGCGACGCGGGAAGTGACCTTGAGACCGACTGATCTACCAATGACGTGACGCCGTCAGCGCACACCCGCCCCCCTCACTCCGCACATCACCAAATAGACCTTAGAATTGAATACTGCGCATACCCCTTCTACTTTTGCCTAGCGATCTTTAACTATTGCGCGACCTGTACTCAGTAGAAAGGTGCCCCTCCTCTTGCCCGTGGATGCAGTAAAGCTGGGAAACCTCCGGAAGATGGGCAGTAGCGTCTTTCCATATGTCAACATCCGGTACTGCACTCGACAACTCGCCTGCCGAGAGTGGCGAGTATGGCAACAACCCCTTTATGATGAGTACTTGGAGATCCATGAGGGTGACCAGCAGTAGACGTCTGATGGCTGATATGATGATGATAGCATACCATTTCAAGACAGTATTCAGCCAGCCACTGAATGCCATGCACAAGAGGAACTGCGTAGCAAACACCGAGTCAATCACAGAGAGCAACGGGAACAGGGTTTCAGTGAGGAGGTGTGGGTTTGAGTAGTGGTTGACAAGCTCGAAGTAGCCATCGTAGTCTCGGAACCTGGAGACAGAGAATGCTTGGTCATTTTTTACAGTAGAATGTTACCCCTCCACTCATGCCTGTGGATCCAGTAAGAGCCTGCTAAGGGATATGGGCAGCAGTGTCTTTCTGCGTATGAACATCCCAAACTGGGCTCACCAACCCGCCTGCCAAGTGTGGTGAGTATGGCAACCCCTACCCCTAACCCTCATAGAGATTGATGAGTATGATGAGGGAGGCCTGTGTTCAGTAGTGGATGTTTTATGGCTGTAATGATGATGATGATGATGAATAGATACGGTAAAAAACAGATAGTAAATTAATATTATAATACATTATATCTGCCTTTGTCCAGCAGTGGACGTCCTACGGCTGATATGATGATGATGATGACATTATATCTCTTGCATGGACTACCACCGGAAGACAGGCAGCAGCATTTCAAAATACTCTACTGCGCTCGCCAACATGCCTGCCAAATGTTGTGAGTATGGCTATAAACCCTCATGATCACTTGGAGATCCATGAGGGAGAGGCCTTAGCAGTAGACATCCCACAGCTGAGATCCTGATGTCAATAATTTAATTGCTTGTCAAGTACACAATGGTTTTTTTTATGTTAGATAGGTTAGCTCTTGATTTCATTCTTGTTATTGCAAGAATGAGATCGACAATGGTACAAAAATAAAATTACTAATACCCAACTCTGATCAAAATCTGTTTTAGCAGTCTGATACTCAATACACAATATACCCCCACATGGGATTTCAGGGCACATGGGGTATCCCATCCCCCACCAGAGTTAGAATTGCAAGGTTTTTACATAGTGCCCCAATTTGTATAGGCATGGTAGCCACCAACTGCACACTTTGGTCACTACGGAACACCAGCGCTGTGGTATGACCCATTATACCACAGCATATGCTGAGTGATGATCATTTTTAACTCATGAAAAAAAAAGAGGTTTCTCAGTTTGTCCTTGAAAATGTATGACATGAAATGTATCACAATTTTTTCAAAACCTAATAAGTTTATATTGATTCATTCACCAATGTGTGGGTTCTTCACAATCCTAAAATAAGGTTTGGCCAAGATTATTTATTTATTTATTAAGGTTAACCAACAGTTGTTACATTATTTCATACTTAAAACTAATTTATTCATATATTTCACATAACAGCACGAAGCATACAAGACTAATTAAAACTAATAATACACAAAGTACATTATTATTATAGTTAAATGCACAACCACTTGCAGGTTAACACCACATGCAGGTCTTGATAGTTATTGTAAATGTGTAAAATACACACTGCTGCATTGTCGCCTGTTGGCTTTGCTTGAACTTGGCTGGACACCCTACTTCATTTATATAAGATAGATATAAATGTTGTTATGGTTTCAGTAAATAAATGATTTGATTTTATTGAATATTATCATTTTATTAAAAAATTAAGAAGCACTGCAGTCTTATTGACTATAGTGTGTAGTTCTGACGAGGTGTGTTCATACCAAATTGGATATGCTAGATTGTCGCGTAGAATATAATTATATATAGATAATTCTCTTCCGGCATTAGTTACACTGACGTGTTCATTTCGTAAGACCTCAGGCATGACTTAGATTTATATTTTATATATAAAACCGTAAATTCTCCAAATAACTAGGGCTATAGGGTTTTAGGTAAGACTTGAGGATTTGCTCCTACGTGCTAGGAACCGACCAAGAAGCCGTAATTATTTCTTATTGCAGTTTTAAGCGGACGAAAAATCAATATTCTTACCAATCTTGAACTAGCTCCGTAAAGGCCACACCGAACGCGTAAACTTGCTCCATCGTGGCTGGTGGTGTGAAGGAGTTAGGATTTATCTAAATACTCATTTTCGGGGTCACCACAATTCTTACAGATAATTTTGTAGACAAAATAAATTTGAAATCTTATTTGAAACGATGACCAAATCAAAACAAAAAATGTACCAATGATTGACGAGCAATTCTGACACTGACAGATAAAAACTAAATGTCAAAATGTGATAAGTGACAGATCATTACGATTCGTTCACAAAACATTTTTTTTTGTAAACTAGTGCTATCTATTGTCAGTATAACAAACTAGCTCGTTGGCTATTATTACCAATGTTCAGCTATTCAACACTAGGTAGCGCTAGTCAAGTAATTTTTATATCTGTAACATAAACATAATTTTCACAAAACGCGTAGAACCATTTCAATTTTAGTTGAGTTTTAATTAATAAAGGTACTCACTGGGAAACGACACAGCTTACCTGAAAAGCTTGCTCTAAGCTAATCTTTTCTATTAGCGCTATATCAGAGACTGTGCTACTCAATAACAGATGGCGCTTTGCTCATTTGATGATAATGGTAACAAGCACACTAGTTTTTACGAACTCGCTGTAGTGCTTACGTCATAGATAACGCTTATACAGTTATACCTTTACGTCAGCTTGGTCCTACATAATATAATACAGGCTTGGTCGAATGAATCCTGACATAAGAGTCGCCGCTACCACTGAAGTCCTACGACAGACAACAGCGGAAATTACACTCTACAGAAACGTGTGTAGTCTGTATTTACTACTATACTCTTTAGCGATAAGGCTGCCAATTGTAACCTTCACAATCACTTTATTTTTCAGTGTTTCTTGTAATTATATTTAGTTTTAAGGTGTGTAATAAAGTATTTTCTATTTGTCTATAATAGCAGCGACGTCTATCAGACAGTGGTGGCGCGGACTCTACACACATTGCTTTATGTAACTCTACATTAGCTAGGTATTGAACTTTTAATTCTAATTCTGGTGGGGGAAACCAGATCTGCACTGACTCTCGCATCGGGATGTAGGTATTGTGCATTGTTCCTCGTGATACTACCTCAACCCCAGCCAGCTCAACTCCTTGAAATATCGGAGAAGGACTCGGGACCGCTGGCAGAATTCTTAGCAGAAAGTAGATTTGAATGAAACGTTTCATATATTTCCACTTAAGCCTTATGTGGAAAGAGATGACCTATTAACCTGGCCTTAAGTCTTAAGGCCAGGTAATTCTGGCGCAGTAGGCTATAGTTATAGCGCAACTTCTCCCCCGTGCCAGCGCGACGTACTTATATTTTATAACTAGCTGTCCCGCACTTCGTCTGCGTGCGTCACATAAGAGAGAGTTGGTCGTAGGCATCGATAATTAAAATGCGCACACGGTGTGAATCTTCTAAGATATTCCTTGAATTAAAAGGGTTTGAACCGGCAATTATGTTCAGAATAGTACTGTGAACTGAATACAATTTTCTTATTATTAGTTCCTACAACTACCTCTGGAATAAATAAGAAGTTACGAGCTCCCGTATTGGCAGCTAAGCGGTCGGTGTGCGTCTGAACACGGGGGGCGCCTACGAGGATTATTGTGTTAATAATTGAGTATTATTCTGAGGCGGGCAGTCGTCAACAAAGGTGTTTGAGGATTTTTCGATCTATAGTCATCATCATCTTAACAGTAGGACATCCACATAGGCCTCGCTCATGGATCTCCAGATACTGGTTACGAGGGAGTTTTACTTTATTATTTTTGCTGCCCCCTAATGAATACCGCTAAGGGCGGCAGTAGGTAATATAAAAAAAATAAACAAAAAAAAACTTATATTACTAATTCAACTAACTCTGCGGGATCGAATCAGAAATGAGGAGGTACGTAGACAACCACCGATATAGCCAAGCGGATTAGCATGCTGAACTGACAACGGGCAGCCCATGTAGCCCAAAGAACACATTCCTAAACTATGATTGTTTTTCATTTCTCAGGTTACAAAGAGATATTTGTACGATTTCTTATGAAATGTGTGTTCTAGAAATCTTATGTTTCCTAACACTGATAAATGCTTCATAATTAAATTTACTAGAAAACATAATAAAATATTGCTTACCTATCTATTCAATTAGAGCGGAAATTCGATATTTTTTTTCTGTTATCAGTCTTATAAAAAATAACTACAAAAGATTTCTGTGTATTCCTGTACCAAGATGAGTCGCTCAGTTCGGGTAAATTTAATCTGCGAGGCTGCGGAGCAGAGGTGTTACACGATGAAGGTATCTTAGGATAGGTTACTATGGACCAAGATTCATTATCATCTCAGCCGTAGTGGCCTACGGCTGAGCTGGCCACATCCCTGTGCTGCAGTGCCGAAATTAACTTCATGATTTTTCGCTGTTAAGGTTACTGTTTTTCTATGAGTGGTTCTTCAAAGACCGCCCATACCCGTTGGGTCGACACCTTCCTAATACACTGAATTCCGTCCGATTCAGGGCGCCTACTCTCGAAAACAATTCCGATACTTCGTCAGAATGGCAATCTTGAAAATTGAAATGTTAAGTATAAGTAATGGCCATAAGAGTTAGTTTGGCTTGATTACGATTTCAATTTATCGCAATTCGAAAAAATGGAACGGAACTATTCTCTAGTACCAACTTCACGACGCCGACGCGAAGAACCAATCAGCGGCGGCTTCCATCACGT
Source organism: Pasiphila rectangulata (assembly GCA_963082625.1). Taxonomy (NCBI): domain Eukaryota; kingdom Metazoa; phylum Arthropoda; class Insecta; order Lepidoptera; family Geometridae; genus Pasiphila; species Pasiphila rectangulata. The sequence goes on from OY720235.1 coordinate 27,329,338, forward strand.
GATATTCAAATCAGTAATCAATTATGTCAAATATTATCTTCACATACCCCTATTCTAGGATCTTGTAAATTAGTTTTTAGACGCCACTATCTCCAATACACAAGTCGACTGCATTTAAAATCTTTTGTTTTAAAATTTATCATGATCAGGAAACCAATTCCAGTAAGCTAGGCAGCTACGTAGGTACGGTAAGGTACCTACATAGGTAAACGTTTAATTAAACGTACCTACCTACACAATCTTTTAGGTCTCTTGGAGACCTATGTCATCCAACCTTTATGTAGGTAGATATTTATTGTAGAAGAAAAACCCTACAACATCCATATCCCAGGACATATCCCAATCCCTAACCTCGTCTACCCCCGACGGGTACTCGTAAACGCTGTATGATCACGTAAAATTATTGCATTAAAATATAATCTTACCCCTAGGGGTACAACACCCCCAAACGGCCACCCCGCGAAGGGGTGAAATGGGGGTTTCACAACTTCAGTAGATGAGTGCTCCAAGTATCTAAGTTAGTTCATTTGGTTTGCAATTTTCAGAGGTTTGGTACAATGTTTAAGCGGCACGGTTCAAGAACCGTCGACAGAATAGTATTTGTAGGTGATTAAAATTTCATCAGCCGTAGGACGTCCACTGCTGGACAAAGGCCTCACTCATTGATCTCCAAGCACTGCGGATGGAAGCCGTCTGCATCCACCGTCGAGCTGCGGTTCTCATCAAGTCGTCTGCCCATCTCGTAGGTGGACGTCCTACGCTGCCCGGTTCGTGGCCTCTATCGAGAACTTTGCGGCCCCATCGGCCATCTGTTCTCCGCGCTACATGGCCTGCCCATTGCCGCTTCAACGTGCTATTGGTGCTATTCCGTTTGGCTATGACAGTGACTCGAGTTCTTGTACGTATCTATTAATTTCTGATTCGATCCCGTATTTCTCACCGTAGTACATACTCTTCTCTATAGCTCGTTGAGCGACTCTGAGCTTATTTCATAAGGCCAAAGGACCAGGTCTCGGCAGTTTGTTGGTTAGTTTCTGTAATCTGTGGTCTCGGTTCCACATTGTCATCACTGGTAAGTTACTTTATTACCAGTGGTAACACACAATGATTGTAGACTCTCGTCTTAAGGCACTGAGGTATGATTTAAATTTACCGACTTGTAATTGAGACAATTTACTTCGATAATGGTGTATTCTGCACATAAGATTTATTATTGTTACAAATAAACATCCCGGGAAATGCCGGCTTTAGAATGTTGGTATCTTAAGTTAATATCTTACCCCTCCTCTCTACCTCCGGAACATGGGCAGCAGCGTCATTCGGTGTATCAACATTCTTTTACGCAACCAACGGGCCTTGGAGAACTTAAGTTCTCCAAGGCCCGTTTCCCGTTTTCCCAAGACAAATAAAGCTTATGGTGCATTTAAATGCACCATAAGATTTATTTGTCTCTGTGTTTTTATTATTTGTCTATACCTATGCTAACTTATAAGATCAGTTAAAATTTTAGTGTGATTAAATTGTTTGCTTGTGACCTCGTTTTCGCCTAAAAAACAGTATCACCTAGTTTAGACACACGCATAATTAGATTTATTTGATAAAATTAGATATAAGTTTATGTAAGTTACCTACTGTTATTTTAATAAATTTATTGTAATATTATATTGAATATATTATCTTTATTTATATTACTTTATAACTATTTATGTTTATTTTTTGACGCCTCTATACAGCGTACCAATAATTGAATATTCTCCTTTTATTCTACTGTAATAATAACTTATTCTCTATATCTATTTAAAGTGAAACTTGTAGGTACCTGTCAGACGAGCCATATAATGTAGCACGTGATTGAATTTTTATTTACTTATGTGAAAAATATGTAAGGTGTTATTTTATGTCAATAAATGAAATCTATCTATCTATAAGAGTTTAAGTATGAAGTACTTAACTGTGACTATAAGGGTAGAATTCCACCTTAAGAATAACTTCGATCAAGATCACCAACCTATCAAAAAAAACTACGAATGATGCCAACACATATAGCCCACTCCTGCGCAGTCAAAGTTTTAAAACGAGAATATCACATTATGCCTCCCCTAATTTTACCTCTAATAATAAATGATTTAGACTGTTTGAATTTCAGTCATGGTTTTTTTAGTATTTTTTTAACTTTTGCTATTATATATAACACACTATTACAATAAATATTGAAATACCCGATATTGCAATTGTAATAATTACCTACTTTTTTAACTTCTAGTTTTTGCACACAGCTTTACTACGTCATTATAGTACATAGTTAATTTATGAATAACCAAAGTAAATATGTCTTAAAGTTTATGTAGTAGGTAAAATACAATTTAAGATAAAGTGTATTGTATTACCGGGTATTTATCGCGTAAATTACATTTATTATTTACCGTCGGCGACGTTTCAGATCACTCTCAGTAGATCCCCCACTAGATCCAGACTGGATCTGTTGACTGGATCTACTGAGAGTGATCCGAGTTCGACTGCATTGCACCAGGCATACTCCCGGGAAGACTGACGTGTTGGAGGTACCGGCAGGCTGATTACGTATCTCGCGACAGCTTTGCAGCGTTGTTCGCGAGATATACACCTGTTGCAAACCTGTCGCTAGATACAATATCATGCGGTAAATGCCCGGTTGCATGTATCTAAATAAATATAATAAATAATATATTTATACAATTATTTATTTATTTAATATTATATTATTATTATTATAAATAATGTGTTTTGATCTCGAAAGTTAAAATACATTAAGATAATATAAAAGTGATTTTCAACACAAACAATCAAACAAAATTATAAAATTCACGCAAGGTCAGATAAACACATTTTATCCATTCCAAAATCTCTTCCTAACTTCCAAATGATGACAATTTAAACAGCTAATCTTGGTAAGTTTTTATCAATGGAAAACGCCTTATTCGATAGAAATGTGTTTTGTTTTTCTTTTTAAAATGACATTTCTATGTGACCTTTGTCGCACCTACCATCACTATCATCATCAGTGTCAATAAAATAGGTTTTTATTGTTGAAAAAAATTTCCATCTACGTAATATACGTAAATGTTATAGAAAGTCGGCTTCCAAATACCTACGTATTTAGCTTTTCTATTCCTCCATTCCAAATTGACAAGATCTTAATTCTTATAGAATTCATAAAACAATGGTGGCGATTCTGTTGTTGGGCTAACTAGCTAAAACTAATTAAATTGATGTAAATCGGACTAAAATGACATATAGGTAGCTATTCGGTTAATGCCGTTTTAAAATTAAAACGGAACAAATAGAGCCAATTTTACTCTGACAGCCGTGAATTTAGAAACGTCATATCTCTAATTATAATTATTTTTAGGGTTTGTAAAACAGAATCGACACCAATATTCTACTTATAGGTATGAAGCAAACGAAACGAAGTCATGTGCGCTCTACTATGCTTATAAAAAACTCCTAATTGCTTCTTTATTGGTCGATACTTCACAAGTGACATATTAGTCTTAAAGCATGCTTTGAACTTAAGTGGCGCCTTAAAAGGTTTTAATTTAAATTATGTTGTCGTTTTATTATTAGCTTGTCATGTGGTTAGAATGATTATGTTGGCAGCATTGTGTTTTTTCTTTCTACGTGTTAGCTTCTGGATGTTTAACTGTTGTAAAAGAAATTAAAATATTTCAATTACTTAGATTGATTAATTTATACAAGTAGGTATAAAACTTGTATACCTATAAGTAATTGCGTAGGTATCAATAAAACTGTTATTTTACCGATCGATGGTTGCGAGGCTTGGGCTCTTAAGCAGAAAGAGAAGAATGCGCTACTGGTAGCCGAGCGCAATATCTACCGCAAGGTCCTGGGGCCCACACGCAGAGATGATGGGACGTGGAGAATCCGAAAGAATACTGAAATTGAAGAACTAGTGTTCGAGCCGAATATCGTAGGAGAAACAAATGCGTCAAGACTCCGGTGGCTCGGGCACGTAATCCGCATAGGGGATGATCGCGCTGTCAAAAGAGCTCACTGTCCTACTGGTCGAAGACCGATTGGGCGCCCTCGGTACCGCCGGAAGGATGAAGTGCTGAAAGACCTAAAAGAACTACAGGCCGTCAATTGGACTGAAACAGCAGCGGACAGAGATTTCTGGCGGTCTTTAGTGTCGGAGGCCAAGATCCACTCCGGGTCGTAGCACCTGTCACTGTGGTGCAGCGGGTGCAGGTCCGCCTGCGACGCAAGAGGTTGCGGGTTCAATTCCCGCCTCGGAACAAATGTCTGTATGATCTGCAGATAATTGTTCAGGGTGTTCTGGATGTTTTTCTATATATAATAGAAAATATCTATGGAGTTATAATGTATTATGTTTATCAGTCACCCAGTAGTCATAGCACAACACCAAAATAAAATAAGGTTGTAAAACCTATGGTACCTACGTAATATTGCAAAAGGTGGGATTTTGATAACAGCTGTCGCAGCGATCAAGCTAAGTTTTAAGGACAATTGGTATTTCCAAAATTACCTTTAAGGCATTTACGAAGGTCACATCTTTTTCTTCTTCTTCTTCTTCTTTTATGGGTTTTGTGTTTGGTTTTTACACAACTCTGCCAGTGTCATTAGTTTGGCCTTTGCATCTATTAAAGATGATTTAATACAGTGTCAGCAACTGGTAATCATGTTGTACGGGACGCTGCAGTGCCTGAAACACTATTAGATGGATTAGGCTTGCCAAGCACCTATACCGTACTCTCAGCTTAGTCAACTATTAGTCACAGGAAAGAACAGGTCAATACGTCTGAAGCTAACTAAGCCGCGGGCTTCCTAACGACGTTTCCTTCACCGGTAAAGCCAGTGTCAAGTAACATTATAGTAGGGTTAGTTTTATCGTTTTTCTCACGTGTTCGCTCGATTTCCCATTTGGTCACCTTCTAAGAAATTTCGTTGCAAGTGTCCGCCCCACACGTGGGATAGATGGTCAGCACGGACGTGGGCTTGGAATTTGAGGAGCAGGTCATTTCAGGAGGTCGGAATCAACTGACATTTATCTTGTCACAATCGCATTGTCAGCTGTTATGGTCAAAAGTGTTGTGGTCTTTTCTTGAATGAAAACCAACGAATCCTGGAAAGTCATAAAAGTAGAGTTGTTCCTAGAGGGGTCAAAATTAAAAACATTTATAAATTATTTAAACGATTTGGGTACTTTGGTTATAGGTACTGTAAGCCGAATTCGTGTGTTTTAAATACAACATTTTAAGAGTCGGTTACGCAGCTGTTTACCAACATTTGACTTCACCTTGCCGTAACACAGTTTTTAACTAGCACGGGAGGTAAGGGCTAGGTATATAATGTAATACTTTGTAAAGATTTTAAATAAATAAATGATTGATTGATTTTCGATTGACAGCAGCTTACCTACTGCTTAAATTTTTAATCATCTGTTGGTGAACTCGGGTCATAAAATATCATTTTTAATGTTTATGAACCCTTTCGGGTTTTTAATACACGTTACACCTACTTAAACTTAGGTAATTTCAAACGTGTACTGACACGGAGCTAATCAAAATTTTTGTCTTCGGTTAAAACTGTAGGTAATAAAACTAATAAAAGTTCAGATTACTTATAAAGTAAGGCTTTTAAACCTATTAAAGATGATTTATACAGCGTCAGAAATTGGTAATAATGCTGTACAGGACGCTGCAGTGCCTGGGATATTGTTAGATGGATTAGGCTTGCCCAGCACCTATAGGTACCATCCTCCCACCTAGTCGACTATTAGTCAGAGGAAAGCACAGGTCAGTACGTCTGAAGCTGACTAAGCCGCGGGCTTCTTCACGATGTTTTCCTTCACCGTTAAGCACGTGTTAAATGTGAAAATACATTTTTCAAGAAAGAAAAATGCATTGGTTCACGGCCGGTATCGAACCCACGACCTTCAGATGAAAGTCGGGGGTAAATACCACTCGGCCAACAGGGCTTCCATGATTACTTATAGTAATGATAAAAAAACAATTCAATATTAAATTATCTCGACAAGCGCTAACAAAGGGAGCAGGTGTCATGGCGCCCCTGGCGGCGATTTGACACACTATTAATCCGGATTTAGGCGGATTTAAACGGATTTAGGGGGATTTCGGATGAAAAGTGGTTCGGATGTGTTGATTTTTAGATTTTGTTTACTTTATCTAGTTATTTGTGTTTAATTGAAACAGTTAAATGGTAAACATTTACAAATCATTTAGGTATATTTCAAAGTCATTTTGGTAATTTACTTAAAGTCTATCTACGCAATGAAAATAGTAGTAAGTAATTGGTATTGATAGCCACTTACAAAAAAAATTCTATAATCTTTAAGTTTTCAAGCTAATATAGCTAATAGATATGAGTTTTAGTCGGATAAAATACGAACTAGGTAATTAAAAAGGAACTAACGTAACCCTTCGTAACTAACACAAGGTAAGAATAATATATCAACAGATCGCATAGTACCTACTAAGGATAAGCAGGGTACTAAGAAGCCTGATACTAAGAAAAATCGTAACAGCATTTATAAACAAAAAAAAAGTTTGACCGATTGTTTATTTTTTACAAACAAACAAAAAGTTATTGCACTATTAGACCGCAAAAACGTGACCACAAAATCCTAAAATACAACCAAAATAAAAAGTAACAACTTTCTTTACAATACAAAAAAAATAGATTGACTTGCATTAAAAAAAACCTTTCCGTCGCCGCCAATTTCAAGGGCATTCGAAAAAAATGTCGTTCCGAAACCAAAATGTTTTGTCATGTTGTGACAAAGCGTTTTATGATACGGCTACGGTATGCCGCCCATTCTGCCTTGGCAATGGTACACCGCCTATTTGGCCAAGTATAGAGAAATTCTATTTTTCTTTCACCTTACAGAAGACCTTACAGTAGTATTTTATTGTTATATTGCGACCGTAACGTAATTGAGGGACTACCGCAATATTGTGGAGACAGAAATGGTTACTCCCTTTGTTTTGGGGAGTTATTTTCGAGAATTTGACATTTTCGGCGGCTTTGATTGTTGTAAATTATTGTAAAATTTTGGGACGCTGTAAAATACTATTACCTATTAAGAAATGGTTATTTTCTTTGACTATGACATTAGTATGCCGTAAAGTTATAGTTATAAACTTATAATATAAGGCTGGTCAGATATTTATTTTGCTTATCTACGAATATTAAGGCAAAGTGCTCTGCAATAAAGATTTGAAGCCTCAAAATTACAAAATTTAACTGTACGACCAAGTAAATAGGTAGGAACTTCATTAAAAATAAATTGCTTTTATAATTATTTTCGTCTATGATCGCTATTTCAATAAATTCCATGTAAGTACATTTTTACACTAAAAGAATTTAGGTGTTTTTTGTTTAATTAATTAATAAGTATTACAAATTATTAAGTACATTATTATTATGCCTTCGGAGAATCAAAGTTCGAAACTTTAAAGTCCTCCAATAATTTTGTGAAAAAATCGTCCCAAGACATAAATTAATTACTAATAAAAGCTACTAAACTATACTTTTATAATAACATTTTACACTTGTATTCAATTAACAGCTACAAATCGCGTAACCCTTCAACAAATAAACAAAATTAACATACAAACATTATAACGCACCCCTCATAAACAGAATATCACGCGCTTAATACAAAATCATCCGTATAGTAGAATATTATACCTACAATAAGTTTATTTAATATTAATATTTTCGTCTAGCAACCCTCTGGTCCCGAGGCACTCATGAAAATAAAATCATGACTCGCGCAGATTGAATTCAAAATTGGAATCAAAAGACAATCCTTTCTTTCTTTTTTATAGCTTTGGGCTGCCAGCGCTAAATTTTTGATAGTGAGGGTATTATTCGGGGCTCGGTGCTTTAGTTGAATTAAAGTTTTTATTGCATGTTGGAGACCGTGATTGAAAATTAGTAGGTACCTATCCTTTGCGACCTTTCTTAGATATGTTTAGTGGGTGAATAATGGGGCAAAGAAAGGGCGGAAAATTACTTTGTTGGAGTGGTACTAAACCGCTTTGTAGGTACCTCAACTAGGCACAGTGTATCAGCCATGTCAACATCATCACAGCTGTAGGAAGTCCCCTGCTGGACAATTTACCCAAGTTTGATATTTGTTAATATCTCACCGGTACACGCTTGCCTAGTCTGGAGACAGTAGGTAGAATACCCTTTACGGTCTCATCTTACAACAAGGCCAATATTAAGTATGTCAGTCATCTAGTACCCATAACACAAGCTCTGCTTAGCTTGGGGCTAGATGATGCTGTGTGAATTGTCCAGCATTATTTATTTAGTTATTTTATTTTATTATGTAATATAACGCAATAAAGTAAGCTTTGTAATGTTTTTATTATGTTTGAGTAAATAAGTAAAAAAACATTATCAGGAAAGTAAGATAGAAAAAAAAACAGGAAATTATGTGTGATTTTATTACAAGGCAGGTTTTTAGCTCTCACTTCTGCTGGGGTTACTTATTTTTTTAAATTTTTAAACATGTACTATACATATACATAGCTTCCTGTGTCTGTGGAACTGTGACGGAATCTTCGAACGTCGTTTTTTCAGATTTAATTGAAACTTTGCATACTTATCGACTCTAACTTTGCATATCTGACGACCTCTGTGGCGCAGCGGGCGAAGGTCCACCTGCTTCGCAAGAGGTTACGGGCCTTCCCGCCTCGGGACAAATGTCTGTACGATCTGCAGTTCAGGGTAATCTAGATGTTTTTTTTAATAATAGATAATATCTAACTATGTAATATAATGTATTAAGTATATCAGTCTCACTTAGTACGAATAACACAACCTCTGCTTAGCTTGGGGCTAGATGATGCTGTGTGAATCGTCAAGCATTATTTTATTTATTATCAAGGACCGATGACAATACAATAATTCGGCGTGTTTAGTTTGTAACTCTATTTTATTCATTATTGATTCTGTGCCCTCTGTGATCGCGTCAACCAGATTGGGTTCAAATAAAATATATTTTTTGTTCTGCAAAATACATCGAGTTTTTTTCATCAGATCCAACCGAACAAATAAAAGCTACCTGCATGTTCCACTATCCGAATGATGTCCCTTAAACGTGGAGTAGCAATATACACGACGGAATCTTCTTAGTACGCAATACAAATGGCATTGCTAGAGGTTGGCAGGGCTGGCTAAATGCTATAATTTTCCTATAAAGTTTACATACACTTCTATTAGTTATAAAAGTATCACGGGTTTATCTCTGCAAACTTCAGAGATAAGGGGGGGAATGGTCGTTTTTTCAAAATTTTTATAAATAACTCAAAAACGATACGGCTTAAAGAATAAATAAAAACTGTTTAATATTGTGCAAATGAATACCTTTCATATAATAACCCACACGGCCTAGTAACTTCACTTACAAATTTTGAGATCCCATATCCGCCCCCCTGCAATCAAAAAAGAATATTTTTTAACATTTTCATTACATATGCTATATTAGTAAAAAAGTGTTGTCTTTTACCGTTTCAAATTTCAAGTCGATAGCATCAGTAGTTCTCGAGATATCCATTTGTGACAGACAGACAGACAGAGTGATTCTATAAGAGTTCCTTTTTACCATTTTGGTCCGGAACCCTAAAAAGGATGTCTTTATTTCAGCAATAATTTAGGCTGAACGTGTAGCTTTTCGAATCTAAAAGTATTTTTTTCAAATCAGTTCAGGAACGACGGAGTTCTGAGGTAACAAAAACTAAAAAAACCAACGTCTTGATAACCTCTTACTGAAGTCGATTAAAAGTTATCGAACGAGAGTGAGCGAAGCGAACTAAGTTTTTAGTGGTTACTAGGCATTTCGACTGAAGGTTTGTATGGGACCGCAATTTTTGTTGGAGGATAACTCTTGAACTTCCACATCCTTTGCCGCCGATTCAACAAAAGTACAGAATCCAACCCCCAACGCATAACTATAACGCTCGTCACCTACCTCGAGCGATCGGAAAGGCCAGCGGTGTGTTATAGGTTTTTGGTCCTTCGAGCCGGAGGATGATCGGACAGACGATTTTGATGAAATTTCAAACTTATGGATAGTACAAATACAAATCAATTGACGCGGGGGATTATTTATAAGTGGTAACGTTGCTAACGTCATCGTCACTATCTCACTCTCTCGTCGTGGAAGAGGTGTGAGTACAGACGGTACTTTGCACAATTATTTCAGATAATTTATAGTTATCTTATTATAAGTTATTTTTAAAAGTTAAAAAAAAAAAAACAAAGGGAAATTGCCTTTTCTGTCACATTCTCTATGTTTTAGAAGCTTTATCGATAAAGATTACGAAGTAAAAAAACTAAACGAAAACACAGCTAGTAAATTTATAATGTTCTATTAAGCTACTTGTAATTTTATTGTGTCTGAAGGTAGGTACTGCACGAATTTACCTACCGTTTTTAGTTTCCCTCTAAATAAAATCAACTCAAGTTCATACCTGCACATATGCACCTATTGAAAATCTCTAATATTACCTCTCTCCGAGGAAGGCCTTTTATTTTTTAATCCGGATACGTCGTAAACGCGCGACCCGGTTATCCGGATATACCGGGTCTAACGGATATACCGGCGCAATCATCCCACTATCTGCAGTATTTTTCCGGGTAAAATGTAACATTACACCCAGGGGTTTCCGGCGGTAGTGTGTTTTATTTAGGTTAGGATTGGCGGGAGTGGGAATATCAGGTTGCTATATTTAGGGGTGTTTTTCTCAGGAAATGATAATGTGCAGGTTTCCTAACCCTTTCAGAGGCAGGTAAAAAGCTGGTACCTATTATAAGGTTTTCAGTCAATAAGCCGTTTTCAGTACCTAATAATTATTTAATTTTTCAACAAAAAACTGACTTTATTTATTTGATCACCAACATAATGCACACTAACAACTACAAAATATATAAAAAGTACTTAGAACTAATCTAGTGCCATTATAATTAGAGGTGAAGATGGCATGCAAGAAAATGAGTTAAGGCTGCTAACAAAATAACTTAATTATGTACAATTACTGGTAAAAATAGATGTAAAAATTTTAATTATATAATACATACTCTAATGTTAAAAAAATCTAGAAAGTTTTTTCCCATACCTTTTTCGAAACAAACATTTATTGGTGCACGTTCGGTATCAACCGACGGCCTTCGGATCGTAAGGGGAACATACCACTCGGCCAACACGGCTCCCAATAAGAAAATATAAGAGCCAGATATAAAGGGTAATAAAGAGCCTACAGCTTCTATTATCGGCGACGTTCAGCATTATCACAAAAGCAAAAAGAATGTCTTATTTTGGGTAAAAAAATAAGCAACAGCGTAACAAATTAATTTAGTCATCGTTCACACAACATAATAATATTTAAAAAGATTATTTACACAGCAAAATGGCCACCGACTCTAATTATTTGCTACTGGTAGCTAAATAAACAAAATAACGCAGCGGGGTAACGGCCATTAAGACTAAAACCTTTTTGAACAATCACGATTCCTGTACTCAACCATAAACACAATTCTAAACGTCAGAATGTTTCCCGCGCCATTATTTTTTAAATGTTTGAATTTCGAATGCCTTTGTTTTATTCATGGTTGGAGTTGTAAAAGTTGAGGAGAAATTGTAGCAATTTCTTAGGTCATAAAATATTGGTTTTCGGGAATTATCGCATTTAGGGCAATTATTTAACTTTAGGACTAATAAATCTTCAGTTTATTTTATGATGGAAATTAGAACGGTTCATTGTGGTGTCACCTTTTTGGTAAAAAGTAGAGCATTTCTTTTTCTGCGGAGTAATTTTTGTAGAGGTTGTTTTTTCACTTCTTTCGCTAAATTGGAAAAAAGTTTTCTGAAGCGAGCGAATTCAACAATGAGCTTTAATAAATTTAAACGTGTTTTGTGTTTTTTCTACATGGCCTTTAGGTCCAAATGAATAAACATATTTTGATTTTGACCTTGTAGAGTACCTATTAGGAAACAATTTTTGCTCTAGCTTTTTTTAGTTTTAAATTAATACAAATCTTTCTTGGTAGAGACAGCGGTAGTATGGAATATTATTTTTGGAATATGTTTCTCTAGCTAGATCAATGGTTATGGACTGCAAAGGTTTTACTTAGATTTTATAAGTTAGGTACAACCAGATATTTGTTACATATTGTTATAAACTATTAATGTACCTATGTATTCCGAACTTTTTTAATAGATAGGTAGGTAGGTACTTATTTTTAGTCAAAATAAAGAGAATTTTAGGTACATTACAGAACTACTTTATATACCTAATGATTATGTACGGCGTATTCAGGCGTAAATACTGTGTCTAGAAAATGAGATTTAGGGAAAATGTTGCGTGTGCACGACCGGTACCTATAGAACCCTTGACCTTCTGATCGAAAGTCGGCCAATAGAGTTTTTTTTCATTTTGATCCAACGACCTCTTGCATAATAGCCGGCTTTTGAGACCACGGAAGTCTACAAATAGGTACCTTAAGAGTATTGACTATGTTTCTAGGTTTTTAACATAACTAGCTGCATTCACTGTAAAGGATTTGGGTGTCATGCATGACTCGAAACTTATCTTTGATAAACATGTTGATGCCATCGTAACCAAGGCCTCAAGAATGTTAGGTTTTATTATGAGGAGTTCGGTTAGTTTCAGTAAAGCCAAAACATTCAAAGTACTGTATTGTACTTTTGTTCGAAGCATTCTTGAATACTCATCGCAGGTCTGGAATCCCCGGTACGGTATTTATATTGATAGGATTGAACGAATCCAAATTAAATTCATTAAGTATCTTTGTTTCCGCTTAAAAATTCCTAATAAGTCTTTCACCTATAATGAACTTTGTAGAAAGTTTCATTTTCTCCCTCTTTCTATGAGACGTGAAATTGCCGATCTATCTTTTCTGCTCAAAATAACTTCTAATACAATTGATTGTCCTGAATTGCTTGGTAAAATCTCTATCAATACCCCTTCTAAATTAACCCGATTTACTTCTATTATTTCCACTCCCACTGTAGGAACTAACTACAGACAAAATTCCTTTATATGGCGAGCTAGCGATCACTTCAATAAAATTTGTAGGCAACATGACTTGGATCTATTCTGCTCAAGCGTTAATTCAGCCAGACAGCGGTTGAGCGTGAACTATTTCGATAATAGCCTAAATATAGGTGACTAATATTAGATGTGGTTTATGCTATAGTAGATAGTATTTATTCTCCACCTTGTTTTTGTGTCCGAAGCGTACTGTTAATAGTTTTTTCTCTTTTATTTTCTTATATCTATTCGTGATAACCTATTACTTGCTTTATGTTTTCACACTGTTGTATATTAGTTTATTATAGCTGTTGGTTGTCCTAATAAATAAATAAATAAATAAATAAATAAATTCTCATTGTATCCTAGCCTCCGTCTATAATACAGGGCGCGACTGTTTGTCTTTCAATTACTCGTTTTATTAATGCAGTAGACATTTATTTCAAGATACGGAACGCAGACGTCTACAAATTTACCCGCCATTTATCGCTACGTTCCCGCCGGAATTAACGTCATTTGAACCGTTTTGCGAACCTGTTCCCAAGCTGACCCTGTTACAAAATGTATTTATGAAAAGTAACAAAAATATTCATTTTATCGATAATTCTTTGATTTTAAAGGGGAGTGTGCATGGGGTTTAAATCTAAGTAAAATATTCAAATCGTATTTATTTTGTTTAGATCCTATTTAAAAAAGCACGGCAACTTAAAACTGTTGCGCCTACTATGGCGCCACTGAAAATCAGTACCGTATTCTCATGGCTTGTGTTGAGTTGGTGATCAATTTATATCTCATAAGATTTTGGTTTTGTTTAAATGTTTCTTTTTAATTTAACTGTGTATGTTGCTGTCCTAATGCGTAAATTTAGAGATTCTTCCTTCTAAAATTTTCGAAACGTGATAAGTTGACAGACCGAGACTCCGTGACAATGTGACACAATATTTTATTTATTATGTGTATAAATAGACACAATAAATGTAATAAATGACAATACGTGATATGATTTTCCATATTATATGACTGTGACGTCATCTAAAGGTTAAACCATTTAACGGGACTTTATCGCGCGATTACTTTGTTTTATTATTTGCCTATCTTTCGAGTGCCTTGCAGCTCGTGGTCACGAGACGACTGATGTACTCAAGCTACTGTCACAAGTCGAGAGTAGAATCCGCGACTGCCCTCAATTAGCTATCTGAAGTCCCGGTTACCTACTAGTCATATAATTTTTGACGTAAGATTGCCATCGATATCACTGCCATAGAGGGTGTCATTCAATGACTAGTTAAATTTTTAGGGTTCCGTACCCAAAGGGTAAAAACGGGACTCTAACTATTTTACAAGACTCCGCTGTCCGTCTGTCTCTCATGAACCGTGATAGCGAAACAGTTGAAATTCACAGATGATGTATTTCTGTTGGCGCTATAACAACAAATGCTAAAAACAGAATAAAATAAATATTTAAGGGGGCTCTCATACAACAAACGTGATTTTTTTGCAGGTTTTGCTCGATATCAATAACGGCAACAGGTAGACGCTTGAAAAAATCACAGGCTAATGGTACGGAACCCTTCGTGTGCGAGTCCGACTCGCACTTGGCCGATTTTTAAGTCTACAGATCACGGTGCGGCGCTATATCCCGAAAGCATAATACCTAATTTGGTAGTCAGCTTAGGAGCACACCATTTCGTCTAAAGCGGTCCCGGATGAACAGCCATCATTGGCGGCTGGCAGCGAGGCAAGCGCTTACATTGTTTTATTATAAAGCTATTAAGCGCTGCAGCGCTACTGAAACCTACTGAAATTGTGACTGAGAACGTAACTGGTTTGCTGTTGAGAGTTTTGTTTTTTAATTATTCATAAAAGTAAAATAATTTCCAAAAACCTAAAAGATGGCGGTAGGTGTTTTTCTACTATTATAATAAACACAATAGACGATGAGAAAATCATTGCTAGATCCGCTCACTAGCTCCGTGGGATCATTTGTATCCACTATAATGTAGTACTTATTAGTGGTAATTGAGCTTGTTATTTTCGTATTTAATTATCCTCCTTATTATTTTCGTATTTAATTATCACCTAATTGGCAAATTTTTGTGATATTCTTAAATAAAACTGTTAATGATAAGGTGATTAGTGTTGAAAATCTAAATAATGCAATCGCTGTGACGTAAATCAAATAAATAAGTAATTTAATCAGTGACTTAGAAAACTTTTAGCAGCTGAATAGTGCCCGAGTAGTTAGATTTGTTGGAAAAAGCATGGTTATATTTTATGACCCATTGAGAAGTTTGTATGATGTTGATGATGATGACGATGCATTAGATTACTCTCTTCTGGCTCTATCAATTTTGATCATTTTGAAATTTAGAATGATCAAAATAAAACGAATACCTACATAAAGTCAAAAAAATTACAAGTTACATTCTAGCGCCACCCTCGCTGCATGCTGAATAAAAGCGAGAAAATTACTTTTACCGACCCTCAAACCCAAAAGGACGTATCGACTCTCTCTTTTCATCCCACTCACACCCCGCATTTTCCAATTACCCCTCTCTTTCGCACCAACAGCGGAAAACCAGGCGAAGTAAGCTTTTCTTCGCGATAAAACCGCGAATCGCTCTTGCCTTCCATGATGGCCGATTATACAATACAATACGGCCCAAAATTCGCTATACGCTTTCCCGTAGAAGCTCTACGCGAATACAGCCACGGACTTTTCAGACAGAAAGTTGAAGCGAAACGGGCTTTTATCTACGCTCCGCTATTGGCTGTTTCAAAAAAACATCGCAGCTTGTGATTGGCTAAAACAAATTGCTTGCGGCGTTCTTTATTATTCCATTTTGGAAAACGTCGTATGTGTTTTTCTTTTCAGTTTCAAAACGGCTTAAATACATTTATTCGCGATTGAATGATGACGTTTTGGTTTCGAGCAGTTTGGGTTTTTCGCAAGAAATGCAAGATTTAAATGAAATTGCAGGATTAGAACAATTATTCGAGTTTTTCTTGGACCGTAGAGTTAGGAATGTGCTTAAATTAATGTTAAATTTATATACAACTAGCTTGTGCCCGCTGCTTCGCATGCGTTGTACCCGGATAAAAATTAGCCTATGTGTTATTCCTAGTCAACATCTATCGGTTTTAAAAATTTCAGCTCGATACGTACGCTAGTTTTTGCGTGAAGAGGTAACAAACCTCCATACAAACAAACTTCCGGCTTTATAATATTAGTGAGATAATTCGCCACAAATTAATTAATACATTATGAGATAAAGTCCAGATAATTTATAAATATATTTATTTCTCTCATAAACTCTCATAAAATTAGTAACAAACGTAGATAGGTGTATATGCATTCTTAGTCAGACGTAGTAATATTTCTAAACTGGTCTTGAGAGACTAGGCCTTTACTCCACAAATGCAAAAAATACTGTTAGAACACAATTGAATCTCAATAAAACCAATAAAAAAGTCGCTAAATAGAAACTCTAAAACACAAGACCTCAATTTAAAAAAAAAATTTACGACCTCAGGTTGGTGAAATGCGATTCCAAAGAATGCTTACACAAAATGAAATTATTTACACTAAACGACATCCGAAACGAATCATTGGCTACTGACTTTGTTGATACGCACAACGGGAGGTACTGACCGTAGAATAATGGAAGAAATTTGGGTAGAAACACAATGGGTTATGGGTAAGTTGGTAGCATTTACAATTTTTGGGAAGGTTGGACAAGAAAAAAAAATTCAATATCAATTCAACGACCTATGTGGTGCAGCGGGCTAAGGTCTGCCTGCGAGAACGCAAGAGGTTGCGTGTTTGATTCCCGCCTCGGAACAAATGTCTGTACGATCTGCAGATATTTGTTGCTGGTTTTTTTATTTTTTTTTATTTCGTATAGGCTTGCGTTTGACCACATCTCGCCCGATGTTTAGCAATGATATGGTCTAGAATGGGACACGCTTGCCTAGAAAGTACCTGTTTACCCTTGATTTGAAGGTACCTAAATTGTACTTTTCGGGGAATACTGACTCCGGCAACGAATTCCAGATCTTCGCAGTATGCATTAAAAATGTGGAATCAAAGCGTTTCGTGCGTATGGTATTTCTACCATGTATCTATGGCTCCTTGGCCGGGTTTCCCTGAATATACGGTATAAAAAAGGGGCTGGCTGAGTTAAATTGTGCAACAAGAAAGCACATTCTCCAAAATGTATCCTATAAAATACTGATAAGCTGGTCACCTTACGTCTTTATTGGCTTTGTAACCGTGACTCGAGTAAAGTGTCATTGCCTATGATTCTTTTTGCACGCCTTTCTATCGACTCCAGAGTCTCAAGTTGACAGTTGGTAGAGCCATCCCAAAGGTGGCAACAGTACTCCATATATGATCTAACCTGCGCTTTGTACAATCATAGTAGTTGTTCTAGTACGAAGTACCGTGCACCTTAGAGAGGATACTAAGTTTTTTTGCGGCAACTTGCGCTTTTGACTCAATGTAGGAGCCAAAAATCGTAACGCCAAGGAGTTCAAGTTGATTAGTCATCGGTACCGACACATTTTGGAAAGAAGGAGACAGTTCAAACGTTCTTTTTTTGGCAGAACACAGACACGCTTGGGTCTTACTGTAAAGGCAAGTTTCGGCAGAATGTTTATAACTTTAAGATCTTATTGTATACACATGAAATCTTTGAATATATGATTATGAATTATGAATATATAAGAAATCTAATCATTTTTTGCAAAAAATAGGGTATATGCAAGATCAGTTTTTTTTATGATTTACCTACTACTATTTTTGCTTGCATATTTGTTTAGGTAGAAATTATTATTCTGAGAAGATATATCATTCAGATTTGTCATAAAAAAATAATATCATAGAGTAGTTTTTTTAAAGTGAAAGCATTCGGTAGTTTTGCATACCTAGTTGTGATTTTTGCGAGCAAAAGTACAGATGACAGACGAGCCTATGGGTTAAATTACAGTTTCACATAATTTATCAAAATATAGTGTGCAAGAAATAACACATAATTTTTATTAATTAGATATTAAAAGAAACTCAAATAGCGTTGATTCAATGGGATCGCGATCTTAGATCAATTTACAAAATTAAACGACACTTTTTTTGCATTATACGACACGTGAGCCCTAATAGGTATCATCATCAACATCATTTCAGCCGTAAAACGTCCACTACTGAACACGGGTCTCATGGATCTCCATGAGGGGTAGTTGCCATAATCAACCCCGCTTGGCAGGCGGGTGGGCGAGCGCAGTACGGGATGTTGATACACGGAAAGACGCTGCTGCCCATCTTCCGGTATCCCTTAGCATTCTACTGCCGGCACCCCATGGCGAATAGGCGAATATGTATATAGGTTCTTCAGCTATTAGACCAACTGACCCACTGATGCAAATTCTGCAGTTCACACAAATTATTTTAAATCGCGATTTTTCTGCGCCACGGAATTGCGAAAGGTTCTCAAGAGCGTAGGTACAAGTTCTAAAAATATTAAAGTTTGAAAAACTGGTATTCTTTTAGAGTTTGCCATGTCTACAAAATTCTGCGATCTACATGTTCAAGTAAAGGTTATTTTTCACGTGACGTGTATATTTATAGAGGCGCTAAATAATAGACCTTGCTCCACTCGTAGTGATGTGCTAAGTTATATTGATTTAGATTTATATTCATCCTTTGCGATCAGGATTTAGCTCGGTTTATTTTCATCTTACTTGGGGTAACACATAATAATGCTTTCTCAATACCTATACTTCAGCCAAATTCGATAAAAAATGTAAACAAACTGTTAACCTTATATAAAGATATATTTACCTTAAAATAACTTTCATTCTGTTGATTTTATTTTTATCAATATACATAGTATACACAAAAAAAAAATAAACAAAGTCGCTTCCCACAGTCTGTCTGTCCCTATATTTGCATAGATCTTTAAAACTACGCAAAGGATTTTGATGTGTTTTCAATAGATAGAGTGATTCAATAGGAAGGTTTATATGTATAATATATGCATAATATAGTAGAGAAACACTGATCATTTCGGAGGTTTCTAATGTGAGGTCGTAAATAAACACTTTGTTGCGCTCACATTGCAAACGCTGGCTGAACCCTACGAGATAGATCAATATAATGTAGGTACTACAGTATAAGGTCTAGGTACAAAAAAGTCCGGGATGGTATATTCTTTAGTACCTATATTTAGTATCAGCATCGCACCCGTGCGAAGCCGAGGCGGGTTGCTAGTTGTCTATAAACTCGATAAAAATGTCAACCCTTAGAAAGAAATTCGATTCTAGGTGTGACAGTTTGTTAACAAACATTCTACCTCGAATTTGGCTGAATTTTGTCGAACCAGAATCAGATCAGAATCAGAATCATTTGTTCACCAAAAGCATGCCAAATTAAATACAAAGATTATCAAATGTTACATCTGTTTCAATGCAGTTGTACCTACATATGTACCTGCTATATAACTAGTGTGCGATTATTAATTTAATTTTTAGGTTATATGAGTATAATGTCAACTTTACGTCGAAATAATAATATAAACAACAATATTCATCTCAATTTAAAACTAAAAAACTTATTTCCACTCGTATCGACCACTCGTTTTATTTATTTTTAAACAATACAATTGGCAATTCCTTAAATTCCTTTGGTAGCTTTCTTTCACATTCTTCCAAAAAAAAATTGTTTTGCATACAAAACAAGTTTTTAATCAAAAAACTTATGTAATATTTTATCGATTCGATGCTTTGACCTATGTTACTATATACTGTATTGCATTTACTGAATAACTTTCTAATCAAACAACCAATTGCGACACAACTTCTGTACTTTTCAAGGTAAAGTCAGTCTGAGACAGTGGCACACAACGTAAACAACGTGGTAAAAAGCAAAGATTTTAATCAAATCTTTGGTAAAATAAAATAATCTTTGGGTTTTATTTATTCACTAATTTTACCTCATCCCCAGCCCATAAAATATTCATGTACTTTATTTCATTAACCGACGCTCAGCGCCGCCATGATGGTTCCGGTTCGCGCCAAAATGAAGGAACTCGGGGTTTTATAAAAAATATATTTTTTATGCTAAGATATTAAAATATTTTGTTTTCAAGTGTATCGGGAGTTAATTACAAGGTATTTATCGGACATATCTTTAATTCTACCAATATTTCTATAGAAATACAACACGTTTGTAGAATACAATTATTCGTTATAGGTAAGTATTAGAATGAACACAAAAAGATTGGTGTATTATGAAATGTACACTTTAATTATGTTACCACAATGTTTATAAAAGATTTTTACATAAAAAATCAATAAAATATCCCTAATTTTCTAAAATTGTCCCGCTATTCTATCCATATCATACCTGTACGAAATGGCCTATTATTCTTCTTCTTTTTCCATGTCACAACCAGACTAGTTCAAAACCAACCGCATTTCGTTGGAGAACTCTATAATGAAGATTTGAATAATCTATGTAGGTATGTGTCTAGAAACATTGTAAAATTTTAGCAAGTGCGAACTACACTTTTGCCCTTGATTGGTGAAAATCTCAACAGCTTGTCCATACGACAACTTTATACGCCTACGTACATTTATTACAGTCTGAATTAAGTCTTTTTTCCGTCATTTATGTCTCATTATTTTAGATTATTATTGTCTTTTCTTGTGTTTCCCTCTGAACCACAGAGGTCGTCCCGCATCACACCATTATTGGGTTATTGTCTATTCATAGACCACTTACGTATTCTGACAACATGGCCACCCTACTCCGTCATAGACAACGCTTTATTCACATCACATTTATTGTCCTTATCGCCCTGTTCTATTACAGATATTTATCTCAGTCTTATTAAAGCAACGTCGTGACGAATCCGATAGTGTTGGACATTTTAGCCGAAAATAGTCGATAATATTTTTCTGCCTTACTTTTGGCCGAAACAAAGAAACGAAACATCATTCTGGTTATCATTTTATTTTAATATTCGCATACGCTTATGCATTCATGTAAGGCATTAAACGTCTATTAAGTATAGATTATTTATGCAGCGTCAGCAACTGGTAATATTCATGCTGACGGCACACTGCAGTGCCTGGGAAATCGTTCAATGGATCAGGCTTGCGCAGCAGCAGCTAAGTCAGCTATTAGTCAGAGGAAAGAACAAGTCAATACGTCTGAAGCTGAATAAGCCGCAAGTTTTTACACGCTTCTGTATTAGCTATATGTTAATACAGCTTTATAAATTGTTAGTCCATTCCATAAATAAAACGATGTAGAATAATGTTCAAGCCAATGCTGAGGTATTGTGAGGCCGGACCTCCTCGTAATTAACATAT
Source organism: Pasiphila rectangulata (assembly GCA_963082625.1). Lineage (NCBI taxonomy): Eukaryota > Metazoa > Arthropoda > Insecta > Lepidoptera > Geometridae > Pasiphila > Pasiphila rectangulata. Next base: position 27,350,811 of record OY720235.1, read on the forward strand.
CCGGTACCTAACTAAAGGGGAGAATGAAACTAAAAAGCAACTATCGGTGCGATTTCTAAATACATTTCGCCATGTTACCAATAACAAATAAATAATAAACACTCCTGCACACTGAGAGCGTAGGTATGGGTGTAGCCTCTAAATTTTTGAGATCTATCATCCGCCATATTGTCGCTAATCAGGTGAGATTGTATCCAAACAATCTTTCTTAAACTTTTGAGATCATAGAAAAAATCCAATTAAAAAAAACACGGGTATTTATCGCTTTAAACCACCATCGCTTCTTAACGACAATCCGATGAATTCTCCAGTCTACCTGGAACCTCGCCCGCTATAACACAGCATCAGTAATAATAACCAAGGTATTACGCGATAAGTTTTCGTGTTTATTGAAATTTAAAAGGTCGAAAATGTGATATTTTGGAGGTCTTGGATAATACCACACAGTAATTCAATTATTTGTAGACTGATACTGTACTGTCTAATATCCATAAATTAGACAATAAATTAATAAATAATGCTGGATAATACGATTACGTTGTATGTAGTACCAGTAGTACGTTATACCACCTTTTAATTTTAATGTAATTTGCAGACTATGTTTTTTCTTCACTTTTTAAAAAGTTGTTAACTTTTCTTCCTTCGTGAAAACATTGATTGTTAGGTAAAGGCACCTATCATGGACACGGACTCATCATGGACAGTTTTTGAAATTACCACCAAAATTAAGCAAACTTCAAGTTTTTTCTTTCGAATGAGAACACTAATCAGTAGTGCCAATATTCTAGTTGTCAATTACACTTTGTTTGACAGCTGACAGCCATTTTGTTTTGGACCATCACGATTTACGCTGGGACGGGTGTCGGAAATCGCAATTTAATAAAAGAATCGCCATACAAGTGAGTAGACTTAGTTATTTTGTGGGTTGTGTATCGTTGTTGTTAAAATTTATGTTATTCACTGATTTACCAATAGTAGTGACTTATTTTTTTGATATAACCTAATCGTCATTGGAATTAAAACCTTAAAAATTACCGGTGTTCATAACTGGATATTTATTCGAGCACGTTTACCAATCATGGAGAGAATGTACATAAAAATAATTTCTTCGTACTTTGTAAACTTTCGCGATCTGTAGACATAAAATTTCTTATTTTAACTTTTCCTTACGTATTAGACTTCTGTCTTAGTATATCTACATGTTTCTCTATGAATCGGCAATTAATTATTGGTCTTTCCAGTCATGTAAATTCTGTCCATGACTAGGTGTCCATAATAGGTTCAGCATATTCCTAATACAAACATTTTATTTCGTCCTAGACATGGCACTGAGAAAAAAATATATATGAATGTGAATCGAAAAATAAAGAAATTACAAAGCAAAACAAAAAAAAATCGCTTATACTGTCCATGACTGGTGATTTTACCTAAGTAAGAAACTTTATAAAAAAATTGTCAAGGAGACGGACACTGACACTGCAACACAGTTACCCAAATTTCGCAGCTGTCAACTTTCATATCGTTTTTGTTTTATGTGTTTCTTTTATATATACTATATTTATATATATATATATGTCTGGGTATTTTTCTATGTATTCTACCTCTATAATACATACTCGTCATATATAGAAAAATACCCAGACATGGGAAATATATCTGCAGAACAATTACCTACAAACATTTGTCCCGTGGCGGGAATGAAACCCGCTACTACGCGTATAAGTCGGTTATTAGATCAGCTGAGCCACGGAGGTAGTCAAAGGGTTTTTTGTCAGATACCAATAATGGAATTACTGTTAAAATATTTTATTATTAACATAAGGAGGCGTGCCTATCTAGCAATGAGGCGCGCATACATTTCAATGCTGTTTAAAAAATATTCGGCCCAGCAAAATGGCCGAATCAGTTTTGGCGCCAAACACTACTTGCCTACGCATAGCAATTCTGCTTATCTATTTGATTATTTTTATGTTCGCGTACGCTTCTGTATTAGTTATATGGCTGCACCTAATATTTGATAGAGATTTATTAGGTATAAGATTTTTCATGTTTTTAGTTGAAGAAAACGGCGGAACGAGGGACATATTTTTGTATGCATAATATTTGTCTTATGGCAGTAAAATGTTGCTTCTCCTCTCTTGGCCGTGGATGCGGTACGAATCTGCCAAGGTATACCTCCGGAAGGTGGGCACGTGTATAGCCTGCCACCATGCCTAAATGCTTTACGGTGTTTATTTTTAAAACAGAGCGCTGCGTTCTCTGTGCTTGAATGATAGAGGACTTAGCTACCCAATTAGAGATACAGTACGTTATGAGCAATTTACAGAGAGCGAAATAAACTAACTTAAGGGTATCAAAACATGCCACATAACGGAGGTTTTTCAAAATTAAAGTCAATAAGTGTGTATTCAATAGAGAAAAAGCTTTATAGAATAGCCAATTTATAAAATAAGAACAACAGACATTTAAATTGAATACAGCACATAACTGAATTCGCTCGCTTCAGATTACTTTTTTCCATGAGAGAGAAAGAAGCGAACAAGACACCTCACTCTTTTACTTGTCATTAATATAAAGAAGGAATAAAGTCGGGCCAAGGATGCTGCCCTGCGGAACTCCAAAACTCACTGATTAAGGAGCACTTGTAACTCCTTGGACACTGTCTCCGATTCATTAGATAGCTTCTGAACCAGTCGAGCGCGATGCCTCGAATTCCAAGGGCTTCCAGTTTACAAAGAAGTATCGGAATCGAGACAATGTCAAAGGCTTCATATTGTTTTTTATTGCCAGGTCAAGAAAAACTCTAAAAGATTGCATTATTTGTGTTTTTTTTCATATTACCTTGGACAAAAAATATTGTTAGATACTAGGAAATTGACAAGACGTTTAAAAGTCCTATCTAATTCTATGCATCATGGTCACCCTATCATCAACATGGATCCTTCATCCACTTATCATTTATTAGCATTTTATCTATGTCCGGATAAAATGGAGCATTTCTTAGTTATGTCGGATCATTGTTCGTGTTTTCGCAAAACGTTTGTAGTCTATGACTATGATACCTATTTCTTTATGGGTAGAGTAAGAAGGCCTCTGGGGTGCCGGCAGTGTATGTTACCCCTCCTCTCATGCCCGTGGATGCAGTAAGAGCCTGCTAAGAGATACCTCCGGAAGATGGGCAGCAACGTCTTTCCGTGTATCAACAACCGTACTCCGCTTGCCAACCCGCCTGCCAAGCGTGGTGAGTGTAGCAATTACCCCTCATGGTAATCCATGAGGGAGGCCTGTGTTCAGTAGTGGACGTTTAACGGCTGAGATTTATTCAGTAAGCCAAAGCAAAGAAAACAGACAGATGCTGAAAGCGACTTCAATGTAGAGTTAGTTACACATGGCATACCTATCGTGTTTTGTAATTACAAACTATGGAAATAAAGTGAATACATTTTTAATGTTTAAGTGTATGTATGGATGTATCGCATCGAAATCCGTTACGTGGTTTAGAAGTACACAGCCAAACAGCCAGACAGACGCGGAAAACGGCTTAAATTTATAGGTACCATGAATGAATGAATGAACACTTTATTGTACACAGAAGTAAAACCTTAAGATTACCTTATAATATTTCATTTCATTTATTCATAAACAATTTATAGTATTTAAATGTCTTATAAACCTAATTAATACCAAAAATATTGTATTAAGCTGTTTTGCTAACTTAATTACAAATAACACATAATTAATACATACAAAATAATAAATAATAATAATTCCATTAACAAATAGTAATACAAAAATCCAATCAATTTTCATTCAAATTTATGTTTCATAAAATCATCAACTGAGTAAAAGCACCTTTCCAACAAAAGTTTTCGCAATTTATTTTTAAAAATGTTTGGGCTGTCAATTGCTTTCAATTCAGTTGGTAGAATATTAAAAAGCTTTACTGCCTGTTACCTAATACCATGCTTTGTCACGGTTAGCCTTCGACTCATCGGTGCCTCCAAATATTTTCTTCTGGTAATCCCACTAATATTATAAAGCCGAAAGTTTGTTTGGAGGTTTGTTACCTCTTCACGCAAAAACTACCCAACGGATTGAGCTGAAATTTTGCACACGTATAGATGTGGACCAGGAATAATACATAGGTTACTTTTTATTCGGGTACAACGCATGCAAAGCGGCGGGCACAAGCTAGTATAAGACGTGCAATAGGCGGCCTTTTCGCTTAAAGCCACTATGTACACATGGTATACCTCGTACGACACCCGCAAAGCTACCAACTCCATCACCCACCGTTCCAATAACTTAATAACGGTCCCCTAAAAGCAATAACTGTACTCACGGCTGTTTAGGCGGGCGATGCATCACCGCTGGCGTTAATTAGAGATTAATCAATGTCCCTGGCTTATTGGCCGTTGGATCGTTCAGGGGGGAGGACTAAGGGACACTACCTATACACTACGTTTAGTTTGCCAAAACTGAGACTACAACCACAGATTACAGAAACTAACTAACTGCTACAACCTTTGCAAAACGTCACAACAACACGCTTTCAGATCACTTTTTTTTTATTTAAATTACGAAAGGACTTTGTCGCTCAGCGACCATATTGTCCCGAAAAGGCTACACAATTATCAACATAAAAAAAATATGGTATCTAGTCCTAATTCTAGCAACGTGATCAACATTTTTGATTCGTCCGACTTCGGACTACTCAAAATACTATTTGGGAAACCAGTGGCTTCGTTCATTTCAGCCGTAAAACGTCTACTACTGAACACAGGCCTCGCTCATAGATCTCCATGAGGGGTAGTTGCCATACTCACCACGCTTGGCAGGCGGGTTGGCGAGCGCAGTACGGGATGTTGGTACACGAAAAGACGCTGCTGCCCATCTTATGGCTTGTGTCATATTAAATAAATTAGGCCAGGTGCGTGCGGCCACGCGCTATGTGGGTTTCGTAATACATATGTATGTATTTTTACGTTTACCAAAACGTGTAATTCATTCATTTAATTCATTTCTGTTCATTCATTCAAAAAATCTTTTAAAAACATCTATTACAATGTCAATTAAATTTCAACGATCAAACAGGCAGCCGTGTTTTAAAGTAGTGTTATTATTTTTATGTTGTTTTTAGGGTTCCGGACCACAATGGTAAAAAGGAACCCTTATAGAATCACTCTGTCGGTCTATCTGTCTGTCACAACTGGATATCTCGAGAACTACTGATGCTATCGACTCGAAATTTAAAATGGTAAAAGACAACACTTTTTTACTAATATTACATATACAAAAATGTTAATAAATATTCTTATTTTGATTGCAGGGGGGCGGATATGGGATCTCAAAATTTTTAAGTGAAGTAACTAGGCCGTGTGGGGAAAGATATTCATTTGCACATTAATAAACAGTTTTTAATTTTCCTTTAAGTTGACTAAACCCCTAAATAAAATACCTATTCAACCCCACACAATGGGAAAAACAAGAAACAAAAGTTCATCCCAACGTTACGTGTAGGTACGGGAGATACCGCCAAAAACTGTATTTTACAAAATTTTTTGTAGCGCATCTCGGCATTGTTATTATATACATATGTCCATGCAAAATTAAATTACAATTTCTAGGACTAATAGTTTCTTTGCAAAGCCGGTGACGGACGGAGAGACAGACAGACAATGCGAAACCATCTGAAATGAATATGAATCTGAATCTGAAACGTAGGTATACAACCACATGGCTTGCGTCTCGTTCTCCTACACTCAGGGCATGGCTGAAAATAAGCGTTTGCTCCTGGACCACATTTCACGCTAAGCCTTTTGACGTGCTGCAGCATACACATAACCACAGAATGTCACATAATAATTTTTTTATTATATTGTTTTAAGCCGGCAGTAGAATGTTACCCTTCCTCGCCCGTGGGTGCAGTAAGACCCTGCTAAGGGATGCTAAGCGTGGTGAGTGTGGCAACTACCCATCAATTAACTTCATCGTACCACCTCTATGCAGACGATCTCCAAATTTACACACAGGCCTCTGTAGAACATTTACCTAATGCTATCGAGACCATCAATAACGACCTGAAGCGAATACTGGACTGGAGCAAAGCATACGGTCTTAGGGTCAATCCTATTAAACGCAGGTATTAGTAGTTGGGGGCTCACGGATGATATCCCGGATAAATTGGGGTGGTCTTCCTACTATGATATTTGATGGCACGCATATCATGCTGAGTGAAACGGCGAAAAATTTAGGTGTCCTCATTGATAGAAATCTGTCATGGGGACCGCAGCTCTCTGAAATCAGCCGTAAAGCTCTCGCTACTGTAGGATCTCTACGAAGACTGCGAAACTTCCTTCCCATTGCCACTAAAGTTTCTCTTGCTCCCTTCTTCTCCCTATCCTAGACTATGCCAATGCGTCCTTCCTCGAACTGACGGAGCAACAATTGGACAAGCTAGAACGCCTGCAAAACCTCGGAATAAGGTTCATATGTGGCTTACGCAAGTATGACCATGTTTCGGAGTTTCGCAGGAAGTTGAAGTGGCTACCAATACGGCTTCGTCGGAATTCCCATTTCTTATTTTTACTTTACAACATACTTTTTACCCCACCTCCTTATCTCAAGGAACGATTTAATTTTCTTCACCTTTCTCACTCTCGATCTCTTCGGTTTTCTGAGACATTTCAACTTATGACACCTGTGCATAACTCGTCTTACTACCACAAATCTTTTACTGTCCAGGCTGTTACCTTGTGGAACGCATTGCCTGTATTGCGTGCTTGGGCGTGCTCCATCTCTTCCTATTTTCAAGTCTAAGTATGGTCATGGCGACAACAGGACAAATAGTGTTCTTTAGAACACTATTTGTCCTGTTGTCGCTAACTGCTTGATTCTTTGACACCATTGTATATATTTATATGTATTTTAGTATATAACAGTTGTCTTTATATTTATGTATGTTTATCAAATACCTATGTATGTGTATAATTATGTGTGGTATAATATTTTCAATTACTATTACCGTATGTAGGTACATCTTGCATCGATAGAACCCCATGTTGCATATAATAATCCAATCCATCCCAAGGTTGTCTGGTAGAGATCGCTCTTTAGCGATAAGACCGCCGATTATCACATGATCAGTGTTTCTTTAGTTTTTTTATTTTGTATCTACCCCGCAGCTGCCATACTCAGCACGCTTACTAAACTTTCGCGATCACGACACATTATGAACACATATTAACCAGGTATTTATCGCGATACATCCCGCGAAGAGTCTTCCCGGGACCACGATAGGTGCAATCCTGTCGAAACGTCGGGCAATAATAAAGGTAGGTACCTAATAACGCGATAAATACCCGCAGGGTGATTACGTATCTCGCGTCAGGTTTGCAACAGGCGTATATCTCGCGATAATTGCTGTCACACGTTTGCGGTTAAATATAAATTATACCATCCTTCACCTCTTTGTCGTTATCGGGGACAAAATAATACCACACTTTCTGTATAATTGTATAACTTCTTTTATTTCTCTTTCTGATTTAGAATATTATTTTTTACAATATCACTTAATAATAACGGTATTTAATATTTATTAGGTACATCTTACGTTTATGAACATCAAATAGACATCATGCAATATATCTACATTATAGGTTTATTAAAGCCTCTCATCAAATTGGGCCTTATTCACGACTAGCCGTACTCCGCGGTTTCACCCACGTAGTTCCCGTTCCCGTGGGAATACCCGGATAAAGTATAGCCTTTGTTACCCAGGGATAATGTAGCATTCTAAATAATTTTGAAAATGGGTCCAGTAGTTTTTGAGTTTATTCGTTACAAACATACAAAATACAACATACAATCCTTTCCTCTTTATAATATTAGTTTAGATTAGACACAAAGCTTTACGTTAAGTATCCTGTTTAACAAGTTACGGGGATAGCAAATCATTTACATCTATTATAGATGTTTTATACAGTGTTAGCAACTGCTATTTATGATGTACGGCAGGGTGATTACGTATATCGCGACCGGTTTTGCAACAGGCAATTGACAGCAACGATTGCTATCAAATGTCAATTTTGTAATAGAGAACAGCAAGGAATTTACATTTGACAGCAATCGTCGCTGTTAAAGAGGGGCCAATCCAACTTACTTTACATACAACGCTCGTACGTGGGTGTGGCTGTGATCAAAATTTGGAGAAACAAATTCAGTATAAAATTTGTTTCTCCAAATTTTGATTTTTGTTTGGATAGAAACCTAGATACCTATTAGATCAAAAGTTTCATAGAAAGATCTATTACGACGCCACACCCACGTACGAGCGGTTGTATAAAAAATAATTTGGATTGGCCCCTCTTAATGGCCTGTTGCAAAACCTGTCGCGAGATACGTAATAATCACCCTGCAGTGACATAGCACGATGGATTAGCCTTGCACCTATACCATTCTCCCAGCTTACTCGGCTATCAGACAGAGGAAGGAACATCTGTAATCAGGTGGTATTAACGACGGGAGGCCTATACCCAGCAGTGGTCCCTATATGATGATGACTTCAAATCTGATTATGAATAAAGCCCAAAATATTTTACAATTCAACAGCTTTCGCATCTCGCGACAGGTTTGCAACAGGCGTATATCTCGCAATCATCGCTGTCAAACGTCAATTTTGTATTACGCAGGAAATTGACGTTTGACAGCGATAATCGCTAGATTTACGCCTGTTGCAAACCTGTCGCGAGATACGTAATCAGCCTGCCGGCTGGTACCTAATAAATCGTTCTTATATAAAACTAAATGTTTTCCAGTTGTCCTTTACTAATTTTCACACACATATCCATAGTTCATATTTACACATCTACGTTCTAAAATCAGATCACATACAAACCTACCATAAACAATGACCGAATGGAATGAACTGTACAATATAACAACAAAAAAAATGTCTTTTAACAGAAACAACGTGATAATAAATTACCTAAAATAAAACCTATTTACAACTGACACATGACATTTACTTGTCAACGTTCAAATTGAAGTTTGGATACGTCGGTCGCAGCGGTGTCTCGGTGTTGACGGGCGATGAAGGGGTGGGCATATATGGGTAGCGGGGGTAAGTCGGGTAGGGGTAAGGGTAGCCTGGGGGGAGCAGTTGGGGGTTGTGAAAGGAGGGGAGCAGTGCTGGTGAGGGGTAGCCGTAAGGTAGACCTACGGAGGAGGCGGCGGCTTGGAGGATTGATGCTGCAAATGCTGGATCGCTGTAGACGGCTGCGTAGGGCCAGGCAACTGCTATGCGTTGGCGTTTGTCTTTCATTCTTCGGTTTTGGAACCATACCTGATGACAAAGAAAGGTTACATTAGTTTAAGAATTTCAAAGTTTTATTTAAATGCAAATTAAGTGTAAATATAAATGACAACCAGCTAGGTGGAGAGATTTGAAAACGGATGCTGGTAGCAACGCAAATCAAGGTTAAAATTTATCATCATCATTTCAGCCGTGAAACGTCCACTACTGAACACAGGCCTCCCTCATTGATCTCTATGAGGAGTTGTTGCCATACTCACCACGCTTGGCAGGCGGGTTTGTGTGCGCAGTACGGGATATTGATACACGGGAAGACGCTGCTGCCCATCTTCAGAGGTATTAAAATTTGTAAAATGGCGCAAACTGTGTAAGCCGATCTGACAACGTCATTCCGATGATGACGATGATTAATATTTAGAAATACCTACACGGTAATCAAAAAATAAAAATTGCTTAAATGCGTCCTGTTTCATATTAACGATTGACCTCGAAACACGTTTATCAAAAGGCATTTGGTCGTAAAAGTATTTAAAATGAAATGTGTCAAAACGGCTGACATTTAAAATACGAAACCGCTCGAATCACCATCACATAGAAGCTAAGAATGCCCTTACTGACTGTCTATCAAAGGGTACATTACTGTGATGAAAATACTCAAAGTGAATAAGTGTTTAAGAAATAAAGCAAAACGCTACTTAGAATAGTCAATTTACAAAAGAAGAACGAGACACATTTACATTGAATAAAGCACATAATTGAAATAATTCGCTTCAGATAATTTTTGTTTCCAAGTGAGGGAAAGAAGCGAACAAGAAACCTCACTCTTTTACTTCACAGTTGAGAATCATATTTGTTAACATTTTATGCAATATGTAGGTACGGGATATTTACCATGATTTAAATATCGAAAAACTCAAAAGGACTCAAATATCCCGTAAATATTATATTTAAGGAATACGTATTGTTTAGAAGCTTAATTTATGGTTAAAGAAAGAAAGAAAAAGCGTTTATTTATCTCACACGCACAATCAGTAAAACTTAGACTAAAATAACCTAGAGCATTCAATAAACATGAACCAAAAAAGAAAATACAATTGAAAATGAACTAGGTGCAGAGCTAGACCACGTTAAAACCAATTGTTATCGTGGATTCTTTGTTGTTAATAATTTAATACCTGGACTAAATAGCCAGCTGGATCCTACCACTAAGCAAAGGCATCTGCTTCTGCTTCTCTTGCACTTATCCCGGTCAATAATACACTTATAATATTATTATAAGTGTATTATTGACCGTATAATTTTGGCACGCAACCTGTATGCCAGAAACAACGTCTACCTAGTTATAAGACCGATGATTCTGGCGAAAAATCGATTTGATTAGATTAGAAAGGATGATTTAATAAATCAAACATCGTTTTCAAAGCCTAACGTGGCTGTTAGATTATTTTTCATTTTTATAAGTAATCTTAACCACAGGTTAAAAAACTTCATTTTGACCGACATGAGGTGACCTAAGAAATTATTTTGTACATAGGGTATTGTATATAGGTGAACTGAGACATTATTTCGAATGTTAAAGTGACAGCAGTAAAATAATTTTAATTTCAACTTCTAAGCAAAGTCGTAGGAATTATTCTAGCGAGCAATAAAATACTAATAAACAGCGCATTATCATAGCTGAGAGGAATCATAAAACAATCCCGTCTACAGTTTTTCGCACACTATCGCTAATTAATTGCATATTTTCGTAAAGAAACGAAGACTTGGGGGCCATTTAAAATCATTACGAAGGCATAATGGCCCACAAGGTACCAACAACAAAGTAAATGCAAACAAAGGGTTTTCCCTTCAAGACGTGTTAAAGCTTGCTTTGTTCGCGAGAGCGCCGGATGGAGTGTTAATTGGCGGGAATCTTAGCCGCGAAAACGGTGGATTTCCACCGACCATAGACATTTTTAGTTGTGGTTTAAGGTATTATTTATCTTCTCAAAGAATCAGAGGAATATAACAGTTGAAGTATTTTGTTTTGTGTGTCCGACACTTATACTTTTCTTTCAACAGATCAGGAAACCTAATGAATTCAAGTGACGCAACAAAATAATCTATCAACTTGATTCACGTCACATTGATTTAAAACTTTATTGATCCACCGCCATTTACAACCCAATAAATGCTCATCACAATAAACAAACACCATCAAAGTTCCGAAATCAAATGGTAGCCGGCGGTTTAATTTAATAGTTTTTAATTGGCGCCATAAAACAGATGCAATAGACAAGCGATGAAGTGTATTCCATTCACTCACTCACTAATGACCAGTTTACGATGCCGTTCCGTTCTTTACAGCATTAATGTTCATTAGCGTTCTACAGCTACTGAATAATTCGGTCGGTTTCTTTTATAAAACCATCGACAAATTAGCGTGCGTGTAAAAATCGTTGGGGCAATAAAAACACGTGTTTTTTAGCTTTTCTTTTTTATTGGAGGTGATAATTGAGATTATGAGGGACAGATGGTGACGAAGAATTTAAATTGGCGTAGGAAATCGGAATTTAAAGTAAAAAGATTATCTTTGTAAATTTAAAATACAGTTGCCAAAATTCTTCTACATTTTCGACATGATTTAGACGACTACATTTCTAAATCAGTCTTAGTTCTTACAACAGCACTTAGCTAGATCATTAAAATAAACATTAAATCATGAACACTAGTTATTTATCGTAAAATACAATGTTTCGCCTTGAATGTAATGATTGGCACTAAATGACCTACCATTTTAGATCATGTGCTACTTTTTCACACGATTGGAACGTGATTTCGAAGAATTAGCATTTGTATGTTTTCTGAGAAATTATTGGGCAGCTAATAGACACATCATACTTCCAAACGAACGTTCTTAACGAGTCTATTGTCTATGGTTACTGTTCGATTTTTCAAATTTAGGTTACTTAACATGCCGCTGAGTAGACCGAACGAAGATAAATTTCCTAGACTGCTTTCGTTTTCTCGTTCTCGCGTTTTGATGCTCGGATCGTATATAGATCGTACTTGTCGTAGAAATATTATGTTATAGATAGGCCTATGTCATACTTATGCCTTCCACGATAAATAGTACCTACATATTTTTCGATTAGAACCAGTAGCTCCTGAGATTAGATTAAAATAGAGAGATTAGAACTTTTAAGCTTTATAATATTAGTACAGATTGGTTATATAGCTACCTAACTGTTATAAAATCAATAAAGCAACATAATTATGACTGCATCAGTGACTCAGTAGTAAGCATCAAAAGCCGTCTGATACGCAAGATGGACGCAGGAGGACAGTTTCATTGCGTCGAACTTGCGTATCATTTGGTGTGCGTTGTCATGCGTGTCTATTGGCAAAGTCACTATTGTTTTTCCAAGAAACTAAGGCATTTCATAACCGTTTTGAACGTTTCCCAACGAAATTAACATCTTTCAAAACCACCATCAACTCTGTTTGCTATGTCACTTGTCAAAGTGCTTCTAAAACAAATGTACCTACTTGTCAATGTCAGTTTATTACGGTCATAACGTGGGCGACGAGTGAAGAAACCTCAGAAGAAACTTTCAGTTTTCGTGGGAATCGATGAGTCAAGTGTCTATTAATAAATGAAGAAGAATCTATACTACAATGGCAGCTGAAGAATAGCGTTTTCGAGATACTTCCCCCTTGTCAGGGTAAAAAGCGTTGGCGTTGCGGGCATCGTCCTTCGTCTCAACTGACAACAACTAAGCGACGAAGGTCGTATTTTTTGATGAGGTAACAATACAAATACACACCTTGATAGTAGATTCAGGTAGTTGCAATTGCGCGGCTAGTTCGCATCTTCTCGGTCTGGATACGTAGTTTTCCTTCATGAACTCCTTCTCCAATCGCGCTAGCTGTTCCCTGGTGAATGCGGTGCGGTATCTCCTATGGGGAAAAATGTTTCTTAAATGACACAGATAAATGAAGAAATTAGAATCCTCCTATGGAATTTATTTTTAACGAATTGGCATTTTTTCCACAGATAAATAACTTGTAACTATATTATCTGACTAGCCGCACCCCGCAGTTTCACCCGCGTAGTTCCCGTTCCCGAGGGAATTTCGAAGAATACCTACTTAGTGCACTCATACTCAAGGTATACATATGTGTGCCAAATTTCAAGTCTCTAGGTCCAGTGGTTTAGGCTGTGCGTTGTCTGTTAGTCATTCAGTCAGTAACGGAAGAGTTTTATATATATTGATAGAGCATTAAATTAAAATGGATAAAAGTTTTAAGTATTCTTTAGTTGTTGTTGGTTTTTGTTTAACTTTGAACCAACAATACGCAAAATGTTTTTATGTATTAGGAATTTATGAAATCAATAAGAATAGTAAAAGATATGCCTAGTTTGGCACATCTACATATAATGAATTTAGTTACCTGATATTTGGGTCACCAGGCGCCGATCCAGAATTGTTCATCTGCTCCGACTGTGGGCTCAGCGATTCTGTTGACAAAGAAAACAAGGGAAATATGTATATAATATTGCCACGTATTGGGTTACTAAAAGAAAAGTCACGTCTTACAATCTTAGACGAGATAAATCAGGAGAAGCCACGCGCCTTATTCCATCTATAATTTATTAATTGTGTTTATTATTCCATCAGAATAACAGGTACTTCTACACTTGATTTTTTGCGTACAAGAGTGGCAGAGAGGAAGCTCCGTGGGTGCGTACTCCAGATTTATCTCGTCTAAGCATACAATACATGAAAGCAATGGCTGGACGATCTTAACCTTAAAATGTAGTGGAATCCCTGCAGATTTAGAGAAAGCCTTAGCAACACAACAGTGAAACAGCTAAAAAACATCTAAACGACCGCCTATCGCCATCGAAGCAGATAATCATTTCCTCCAGACACATAAACCGCTTTAAAATTAGTCTAAGTCCCTTTCAATTGTTCCTAAGGACCGATAATCTCTATTGCTTCCAAAGGGTTGCTGCTTGAGTCTTTAAAAAGATAGCCTAATTGCCTTCTGTCGAACGCCGACCAATTTATTTCTTGAATTGACTTGTCGTAAATAGAGGAACCGGTAGCTGGCAACTATGTTTTATTCTGCCCCAGGTGCTAATTGAACGCACCAAAAGCTTCAAAAAGAATACATTAACACAAAACAAACACAAATAAGCAGTGTCTAATTAAATATTTTCCCATAGAAGATACCGAAATATAAAAAAATAAACGCATCTTTACATGTCTGATTAGATTGAAGTGGTTCTAATTTTAAAAAGGCCGCGCTTTTGTTGACTCTGCTTTAAAACGCTTTCAAGTTGATTCCTATTGTCTATGCCTGATGGCGGCGTGATTGAGCTGTTTCATTAGAAGCTTTTAGATGCTGAAGTCATTTTCCTTTTTAAAAAACTTATTTTACCTACCTACTGAGAATCAGCGTGTCGGTCAGCGTGAGAGGTCAGCGTGTCTTAAACATACTTTCATTTAATAACCCAAAAAAAAGTATTTTCTATTATTTGTTTACATCGGATCCTCCCTCACAAAGCATTTGAAAACCAACTTTGATTATGTCCATATAAAAATTTTATGCTCAGTCTCCCACACACATGTAAAACATTTGTTTAACAGATTCGCAATATCAATGAGCTCTCATTAGAGAAAATTTATCACGCATTAAGTGGTCGTGTTTTTTTTTAAATGGCGTCGTCACCACCACTTGACTTGTTCCCATGCTGGGTGGCGACAGAACACTCAAACTCAATTTGCTAAGTCTAGCCGAGCTTCCGTGTTGTCTATGGTCACCAGCTGCGCTTTGACTCGTGCAGTTAAAAAAAGAAAAAAGTTCCGAAATAGCTTCCGTTCTTATTTTAAAAGATGAGTGGCGGTGGCGATTCGAAAACGGTTTTAATGTCGCCATTAATTGATCGGAAGGAAGTGTTTAGACTAAAAAGGTTTTTATTTATGTTTTTTGGCTCTAAGTTATTCGTTTAGTGTCTGAAAATGACTCGTTTCGAAACGGCAGTGTCTTTGTTTCAAAATGCATGGTAATTTAAAAAGTAAACGATAACTACGTAGGTATTTTTGAATACGCTATAATGTATAAAGGCTTGTCTACGATACTTTCTATGTAGATAGATATACCTGAATATTTTTTTTCTTTCGGTACAACCACAAACCCTTACTATTGAATGGTAGTTTTTTTATTAAAACCTTATTACATTTTATTAATATAAACAGCAGCTATGCATTAAATATTTATATAATAAAATGTTTATGACATGATTACAAAAGTGTTCTTAGGTGGGTATTTCAAATTGCACAAAAAAATGATTTCACGACAAATCATTCAACTTAACCACAGACAACTTTTTAATATATCCAAAGTCAAAGTCAAAATGTGTTTATTTATTTGGACACATAAATGTCAATTGAAAAAAGAAAAAACACCACATGGAATAAAGCACGAATTACGGCAATCAACTCAGCCGTCCAAGTCATATTATAAAGAAGAAGAGTTATTCTTCTTCATTGTATTCGTTCGCTTCAGAAAACTTTTTCGATGTCCTATGTCGCGGCTTTATTAAATTTCCTAACATCTCTAATTCAGCACATAAACAGCCGTCCATTATTGAGTTATGAAACAGAGCATGGTACGACGGTTAGCACTTATTTAAGAGCAGCCATCTTAATAATTTGACTGATCAATGGTTCTGTGGGGTATGGTGTTTCATAACTTTCGACAAGTCGTTTGAACAGAAATACCTAATGGAAAGGTTGGGTTTTGTCAACTTCACAGAAGCCGATCGAGGAAGCAGATTTTATAAATTTGTTATAAATGATTTTTTATACCCAAGCCTTGTACCTTGTATCGTTACCGGTAAAAATATAATAAGTTATATTTTTAATCATAACAAGTTACACCTGAACTCTTGTACTTGTTAAACTTTCGCGATTTATTAACATATGAATTAGTTTTAAGTACAGGACTTTATCGCGAGTTTGAGTCCTCCCGCGACCATCAACTACCTAGGTGTTTGAAACAACGAGAAAATAATTAAAAAGGTACACGATAAAATGTTGTAGTCAGAAGTAGTAAATAACTTACTATATAATATAAAGCATCATTTTGAAATCAATAAATAACATTTACTTCCTCTGTCAACTATACGAGTAAACACGTAATCACAAAGCCGACCCCCGTGTTAAAATCACATAAAACAAAACTGCTACCGAAACCAGACAGGTGTTATACGGACATCTACCCCGGCAAATTAATAGTGGTCAATTTGCCCGATAGCCCTTGTTAACCGATCTATACATTAAATGGCATTATTGACAATTGCCCTGCCACCCCGTTGTGGGGTGGACCGGCACGCGTCCGTAATTGTATTGCCGTGAATAGATAGCCTTTAATACGTTTATTGTCTATGGCACGATCGTTCCACCGATTTGAAATTAGAACGTGATTTCGGTTTTCTTTGCTCGGATGTTTAACGGTCGATTAGGATGACTGGCGATGTGAAAAAATACCTACTGTGATCAAAAAATACTGTGGCGATGTGAAAAAATGTGTAAAATGTCCTTTTTTGATAGTTTTCATACCCTTTTTGATAGTAGGTAAGTAACAGAATAAAGTATGAATCTATGAAGTTTCTTAATTACCTACCTTAAACCCTACCCTAGGTTAAACGTAGAGTTTTACTAATCTATAGTTTTTGTGTTGAAAACTCTACCTACCTATTACAATTGTAACGAGAAAATAAATACATGTCTTTAGTTATGTTATTTGACGCGATAACGTTCAGTGCAAATTATGTCCACAGACCACATAAGTTAACAAAGCACTATGCCATAAGTCTTGTGATACAAAACTTACCTACCTTAAATATTAAAAAAACACGAAATGTTTTAACACCACTATAAAATGTTAAATGTTATAAAACGCAGATAGGTGCTTATTTTCTTTTACAGATGAGTACCTACCTATGCAATAAAAAAAACAACTTTGCAAACAGAACAATTATGAATCGAATAATTAACGAATCATGTTTTATACATGATTAGCATTAAATTATTCGCGAAATATTAGACATAAGCGCGAATCTCTACGGACTTGAAACAATTTACACCAATTATCCAATCCAAAGTCAATTATTTGTCCCCTACACAATTCCACGATACCCTATCTCGCGTAATAAAGATAAATATCTCGCTAGGGAGTACAGGCAATAAAAACAAAATCAGTTTAAGTTCAATTTCACTAGACATATTACAATCTGACCCCTTGTAATATCTAAACGTTAGAACTGTCAGTGTCATTGACGCCCGCGCTTTCTTCCGGGCATAGACAATTAGTTCTTTTATTTGGATTGTGACAGCTGCGGTCAGCCAATTCAGTGACGTTAATTAGTGTTTAGTGGATTTATTGCGGCTTAGCGAATAGATGTGCTAATTGACTAGAATTGGTGTATTTTGAGCGTATTGGGAGATAAAATTAGCTCTTGTTCAACATCATATTATTTAAAAGCACATAGCCTCTAAGACCACGTTAACTACCTATTTTTAAGTTTTACTGTGATTTTTTCTTGGATGTCCTAAATAAATAAAAAAATATCGGTTAATTATATGTGAGATTCGCTTACAAAATGGGTTATTTGATTTAACAGTAAAACTAAAAGGAACTAGGTATCTAGGAATAATTTCTAAGAAGAAAATATAGGTGCCTACTTTGGGCTGCTTCTAAGTTCAAAAAAAAAAAAAATTTCAGTTACATACAGTGCACATAAAAGCTTTGGAGTCCCCTTTTAAGTATAATAAATAAAATAATGTATGATGTAACGAAAATATAAAATGCACATACTTATAACAAAAGTAAGTGTGTGTATTTGTGTGTGACAATTGGCATAAATGTAAGTAGAATACAATAAATAAATAAATGTAAAAGGAATAGAAAGTTGAAAGTTGTATGAATAATAATCACAACATCAATGCTTGCACATAATTCTCTGTTGTTCTGTAGAGAATCGATAGGGTTTGAAAAAAAATACCTTCAATAAATAATATTATTATTACTAGCCATTTTCGTCCCACTGCAGGGCAAAGGCCTCCCTATCCCCCTTCCATTTATCCCGATCCTGTGCTATGGAGGACCAACCTTGTAAAAACAATTCAAGTTCGTCGCGCCATCTCAGTCTGGGTCTGCCGCGTTGCCTCCTTCCAGCGTTGGGGACCCACTCTGTTGTTATAAAAGCCCATAGGTCATTCGGCATACATAATAAATAATAAATAAATAAATAATTCTGGACAAATCACACAGCACCATCTAGCCCCAAGCTAAGCAGAGCTTGTTTTATGGGTACTAGATGACTGATATACTTAATACATTATACTACATAGATAGATATTTTTATTATATATAGAAAAACCCAGAACACCCTGAACAAATATCTGCAGATCGTACAGACATTTGTCCCGGGGCGGGAATCGATCCCGCAACCCCTTGCAGCGCAGGCGGACCTTCGCCCGCTGCGCCACAGAGCTCGTCGTAATAATGAGCGTTGAGCCCTCTCCAATTCCAGAAATTTTACTTTTGTTGCAAAAACAATACCTAACGGTACAGTCCGCAACATAAACTAATAAAACTACGGACTTTGGCACCGACAAAGCAATCGCTAACAGTATACTAAACGATTTTAATATTTTTATTGACAACCCAACAAAGGATCGGCGAAGCTCAAAGTAGTTGTAAAAAGGTTATAATACCAACAACAACAAACAATCATTATATTCCTTAAAATCAAGTAATTAGGGTTCAAAATTGGATTTTTCTTATTGTTGGGGATTACTTACCTGCAAGTCTGTTAAGTTTTTGTTTATATTTCGTGTTGTACTGTTAATATAGAGTATCTTCAAGGCATATACCGTAATAGAATAACCTTAATTAGTATACTTACAGGTATTCTACCCATACTATCTGCACACGTAAATGCACTATCCCTATCCGTTTAATTATATTAGTGTAGGTACTACATGATTGGTTAGAGATTATTGAAAAATCTTTCAGTCATGGTAGAGTATATTATTTAACTGTCAAAGAGTTGTTCTATAGAACTCACGATAAAGCAATCATCATCATCATTTCAGCCGTAAAACGTCCACTACTGAACACAGGCCTCCCTCATGGATCTCCATGAGGGGTAGTTGCCATACTTACCATGCTTGTCAGGCGGGTTGGCGAGCGCAGTACGGTATGTTAATACACGGAAAGACGCTGCTGCCCATCTTCGGGAGGTATCCCTTAGTAGGTTCTTACTGCATCCGCGGGCATGAAAGGAGGGGTAACATTCTACTGCCGGCACCCCACGTAAAAAGTAATCCGTTTAAACAGACGCGCTTATTTTAGTGCATACTAAGTATAGGGTAATGTTTCGACAACCTCTGTGGCTCAGTTGGTCTTATACCCGGGCAAGGGAGGCTGCGGGTTCGATCCCCGCCCGGGATTAATGCAATTCTGCAGAAATCTCTGTCTCAGGATATTTTTCTATGTTGGTTAAGTGATAAATATGTATTAACAAACTAATATATTTCAGTAGGTACCTAATAATAAGCTCTGCTTAATTTGGTTCTAGACAGTGCTGTGTCTTTTTTTAATTATTAATAAGTATATTTTATCTATTTTGCCGTGGGGTGCCGGCAGTAGAATGTTACCCCTCCTCTCCTACCCGTGGATGCAGTAAGAGCCTGCTAAGGGACACCTCCGGAAGATGGGCAGCAGCGTCTATCCGTTTATTAACATCCCATACTGCGCTCACCAACCCGCCTGCCAAGCGTGGTGAGAATGGCAACTACCCCTCATGGAGATCCATGAGGGAGGCCTGTGTTCATCAGTGGACGTTTTATGGCTGAAATGATGATGATGATATTTTATCTACCGCTTATTTACGTCCGCTTTATGGAAGACTTCACCTTGAATCGGAAACTTGAGAAGATTTTAACTTGTTATCGTATGAGCATGATAATTATTTGCAAATCGTTTATTGTTCGCAATTGATAATACCTAGCCTAGCCTAGATCAGTAACTGTTATTTATCCAACTGATTAAAGTTATTATAAGTAATCAAATCCACGATACTCGTATCTTTAAAACACATGTTCCTAAGTTGGAGGATGACATACATGTAGTGCCATACCCTCCTGGAAATGATTAATTTGTTTATTATAAGCCTAAAATATATCAACTGGACCAATAAATTGTAGTACAAGAAGTTATTTGTGATAGTGTGAGCAACAAAATAGTCAAAAGAGCGATTTTCGCCCACGCTTTTCAGTGCGTTTTCCGCCATTTTGAAAATCGATAGATGAAACTGGAGCGTCATTTAAATTTATTGCTGACTATATATTACCTTATGTTATGTATGAGTATTAATAATAAAGATGAATGGCTCGGAATTATAAAATTAGAGAAAGGATTCGAGATTAGGTCCCGTCGGCACTGATATTTTAAGTAGATACTTCTAAGGCAAACATTTAAATGTAGTTAGTGGTAAAAATTACAAGAGACGCTTAGCGTCAACAGAATTGAATAATCTGTTATGAAAGTTGGTAGGTACTAAATAAGTTAATTTAGGTAGGTAGAACAAATCTAGATAGGTACGGCAGGCAGGGAGATAATACCCAATACTCAATACTTTATTGTGTTCCTAGTTGATGATGATCAGAATCTAATTCAACAAAATATGAACATACCTTTACTCTTAGGCGAAGATGGTGGCGTATCGTTATACTTCAAATCGACAGAAAGAGACTCTCGGATTTTACTATCCCAATTAAAACGAAAAGATTCCATTTTTGAAAAAAAATAAAACACTGGATGATTACACTGGTCACGGAGCAAAGTGAACTATCAATGTCAGTCGAAACAGTTTGTTTTCGTTGCACCGCCCGTTGGTAAAAATCCATAATGCCCTGACCAATAACGTTGCCCGATTGCGGGTAGGGGCCCTCCCCACCAATCAGGGCGGGGCTATGATTATGCGTCTCTTTCGCTCAGCGCTTTCACGGAGCTTATGCCCCCCTAACGAGGTAAAGTCTGGGACACAATGGAGGGTTCGGGTAAAATTGGAGTTTCAGTTTTTGTGTTTGTTTAGGTTTTTTGAAGTGGTTGTCACTGAAATGGGTTTTTTATGAAGATTGATACGTTTTTGGATACCTCTGAGTTGTTTTCATTTACAAAGGGTTTTACAAATATTTATGCAATTTAATTAATAGCACGTTGTTATTCGCTTCGCCGTCAACGTGCGTATACATAACTGCGAGTATGAGTCTTGTCTTGTCCCATGCCATTTTTTTATTTTCTTTATAAAAACTCAAAAAATCATTCATTTATTTCCATAGTTTGTAATTACAAAACATAAAAACATATAGTATATACCCTAAAAATTAAGTTCAAATATATCATAATAGTGTCATCGTAATGGAGAATTTGCTATAAACTGCGTAGGCATAGAACGGACCAGAAAATGTTTTAAAAACATTTTTTCTTCTGTCTACGGGTTTTCGAAAATATTCGTGGAAGCATATTTTCAGTAGGTACCTACATAAATAAAACAACAGTTATAAAACCCGTGACTTAGTCAGCTTAAGACGTATTGACCTGTTCTTTCCTTTGACAAAATTAAAAAGCGGACTAAGTATCCTTGGTTTGGTCCCCGCAGGATAGACGATCCCATACAGCATGAATACCACCTTCTGAGGCTGTAGAAATCATTTATAATAGATGCGAAAGGCTTACCAATACTTCATAAAATATTGCTGCATTGCTGTTGCTCCGTAAGCACCCTTATTTAATCATGCCTCTTCATTTCAGTTTAATACACGCACTCAACATCATGGCCGGTTATTGCTCGCCAGAATTATTAACATATAAAGCGCTTGATATAGTCACTAGTAACTACCAATTAACTGTATTATGTCTACTCGTACTACTATAATGATATTGTAATTTTGATTATGTCGTGAAATGCGGTTTTGTGGTTTGGTCGAATTTATGGATGGCTATAGCTATTTATTTTACTATAGAATTTAATGTTGAAGGGATTAAGTTTACGCTTTAATCTACTTAATGTTATCTTAACTAGGTACGGTACGTGTAGATTGGTTATAGGTACGACTAATCCTATGTCAGTTTTATTTTGACTTAGTTATAGTTTTGTTAGGTTAGGTTTATTAGGTGTGAAATGCGGTTTTGTGGTTTGGTCGAATTTATGGATGGCTATAGCTATTTATTTTACTATAGAATTTAATGTTGAAGGGATTAAGTTTACGCTTTAATCTACTTCATGTTATCTTAACTAGGTATGGTACGTGTAGATAGGTTATAGGTACGACTAAATCCTATGTCAGTTTTATTTTGACTTAGTTATAGTTTTGTTAGGTGATGTGATATTATGCTGTGCTTGTCTTTTTTTGAATCGGCTTTCAATTTGATTATGTATTCTAGTTTATAATGTATTGTGTTTATGACGTATCCAAGAGGGAAATAAACGCGTACGAGTATATTTTCTGTTTCTCGCCTTCATCTAAGCTACGGAAAGAAAACCTAAGCCTTTCTATAACAACCGTAACGCCTTTTCAGAACCATTACGTATTCACCAAAAATGTGGAAGCCATAAACCCAAGCAAAACAAAGCAAAATATTTTCATTTTTGAGAAATCCCCGTTGACATTCACAATGTGGCCACAATGCTCCACTCTATAATTGAGCAAAGACAATACCCCTGTGTACCAACAACCTTACAAAAGAAAGCTATTGTCTATAGCAGAATTGGCGGTAAATTTTACAGACGTCACGCTGCGACAAAATGGCTGACAATAAGATGTTTTCATTGAACAAAAACAGTGGCAATTCGATGTGGAATATAAACTGCTACCGTTTCGTAGACATTTGTCAAAATTAAAGCGTTAAGTCCTTTCCTTTGATACAATGTTGTTGACAGGTTGATGAGACAATTCTAGTGAAAACATCTTTCTGATTTTAGAGGCCACAAATTCAAAGAGCTGCTGGATTTTACTTTTACCATCACCGCATAACTTTTAAAAACATTTTTTTATACTCCTAAATGATGGGACAAGCCGAAGGCCCACCTAATGTTAAGCGGTAACCTCTTCCTATAACAACTGCAATGCCGCGGTGGTCACGTTCACTAAGCACGTGACCAACGACGCTGCATTGCATTGCGCCCGTCACCCTTTCTTGATGTCTGTCTAGAAGAACAAGTACCTATAATTTTGGTATTTCTGACTTTAAGAATAATAAAATATAAATTATGTGCAGCGAAGACCAAACTCCTGCGTAACAGTTGGCTATTTTGGGGTAACCTAGCTTGGGTACCTATGTCTTTCCAACATGCAGCATGTAATCATCATTAATTAAGTCTTACATTTGTATCAAAACATAAATTTAAATAAATTCAGCATCTGAAATAATTGTGCAAAGAACCGTGTGTTTTCTGACTACCTTTTCTCTGCAAAACTAGATCACAATTGTTTTATTTTCTACACTAATCTAATCTAATCAGCCTGTAGGATCCCACTGCTGGGCAAAGGCCTCCCTTCCCTCTCTCCATACTTCCCGGTCCAAGGCGTTGGTCGACCAGTCAGCACACACTATATTAAATATATAGGTATCTCTATATCGAGAATATCAAGAGAATATCAAGCTTCGGCCTATTTTTACTCATAAGTTTCCTAATTATTTTTTTACGTATTGCGCGGCAGCAATCCCTCTGCCGGCCCTACAATCACAGGACCTACTCTTGAATGCAAATTGCGATAAATCGTAAACATATTCAAGCCAAATTAACTCTTATGGCCATTACGTAAAGATTGCCATTCTGACGATAATATCGTAATCGTTTTTTAGAGTAGGCGCCCAGTGCGGGACGAAACGTTGTGGTAACGACGAGAGAGAGAGAGAGAGAGATATATATAATCACCAAGTCATCGGCATATTATTGATATTAAAGCCACTACCAAGTTAGAATAGATCAAAACAAGTACAAAAACAAGGCTCAGTTGGCTAATCCTAATCGTTATAAATATTTATGTATAAACAAGTCAATTGAGCACCAGATTGCTCTCAAATAAAAGAATTAAGTGGTATTAGTTTAAGCGTGAAAAAATAGGGTCGCTTTGTCGCCCCCACTGAGTTTTTGGGGCGAGATCAAACACACTACCTGTTTTGTGTTTATTTTACTCAAGATAATCCTAATCGAATTGAGGGTAACATTTCGTCGATCATGCTTTTGACGGTTTGACCATACATTCCGCTTTAAGGTGACCGCATTAATAAACCATCTTGAATGTGTATCACCTACAATGGTAAAACGCGGCCCGAGGAGGACCGCCTGCATACATAATTTGCCTTATTATTATAGAAATTGTAAAGTTTCACAATAAGAGATTGAGGATATCTAAAGACAGCGGATAGTTAGTATGTTTTGCTAAATATAATCTAATCTAATCTAATCAGCCTGTAGGATTCCACTGCTGGGCAAAGGCCTCCCTTCCCTCTCTCCATACTTCCCGGTCCAAGGCGTTGGTCGACCAGTCAGCACAGTACAAGTCCAGCTCATCCCGCCATCTGCGCCTGGGCCGGCCGCGCGGTCGTTGTACCGCATGTGGGACCCACTCGGTGGGTAAATATAATAAGTATATATATATCTAAGTTGATATAACACTAAGGGAAACCCAACAGTGGGTGATGGTGATGATGATTTAATAAGTAAGAAGGTAGTAGGTGCCTACTTACCTATTAAATACCTACCTACATTATACTTTTTTAAATACATCTTTAAAACAGAAAGTTTTTTTGTATATATTTGTATTTTGTGGATTGATAAATTGGCATGTTTTATAACTAAACTGTTTACTTTATAAACAACAATTGCAATAATATTTTAGTTTGCGTTATTATCAACATACTTAACTGTATGATAATTAGAATAAACTAGGTACCTAAATCACCTAAGATAACGCAAAAAAGTAACAAACACAATTTATAAACGAAAGCTCATTTCGAAAAGTCACGGTCCCGTGTACCTACCATAAACGTTAGGCCTTAGTCTATGGTCACCAGTAAAACTCAAAAGAGGCCGACGGCAGATAACTGACAAAGGCGAAATTACGGTTTTATAGCTTCACCATTAGAGTTTACCGTTATGTCATAATGTTATAAAATATTTAAAGTTATGTTATGTTATGTTATGTTTAGTTTATGGAACGGAATATTTTTGCAAAAGGAAGACTAATTTCGAACTCGGTTAAATATTGTGAAAGACTAATGAATAAAAAAAAATACAAGATATAAAAATGATAATAATGATACCATAAAGGTGAGACTGACACAGATGAGAATGTGAATGGATGTTGAAAAATGTGTGTAGATTAGGCAATTTCATGTACCTAGTACTATGGTGGTAAGTATATAGGTACCTAGGTACATAAGTTCTCAATTAAAAAAACATTGGTCAGTCAAAAATATAATTGACAGAGAGATAGGTACAAACAAGAAAAATGTTAGTTGAGTCAAATAATGCAGTAATCTGTTACAATTATAACTTATGGATAAAACTATTGTTAGCAGTATTTTTTATTTTTATTTCTTTGTCTCTTTTGGCCCTACAGTTTAAATATAAGTAATTAATATTTATAGTATTAAGTAGTCTTCGTCCTACTACATAGGTACTACTAGTAAGTATCTACACATACAATTGTTTAGTCGCAAAATTGTGCACGATGTGCCACACCCTCTAGCTAGAAATAAACACAAAAGTTCTAAATTGTAAGTAGGTATATAGTTCTTAAAGTATAATATATTAATTAGGGGTAGAGAAAGACCAAGAATTAGTTATAGAACCAGGGAAAGGATTAATTCGCTGTCATGCTGTACATACAAGGAGGTCAGAGGCTGCCCTGCAGGGAAATAGATGGAAGGGGTTGCATCAGTTGGACCGACAAGAGTGAAACTCTTAAATAAGAAATAGTTTTTACTAAACCATTGTGTGGTTTTCTTGTTGGGCGTTCGATAAATAAATGCTAATTAACATAAAATGGCGTCGGTCGGCCGTCGGCGTCTTAGTTGTTTCTTGACATAATTAACCCTGCGCCATTTTCTTCAAAACAAAAACTTTTTCACGACTCATTTTTTGTTCGATTAAAACGTAATAAAAACGCGCATAGCTCCTACCTATTCTACCATAGATATCTATATACCTACTTTTAAATATAAATGCAACATAGCTTTTTTACAAACAATTTTGGCCTAAACTGAAAAGATCTAGGGATGACTATATTCGGAAGTCCCTTTCCCATCTGTGGCACAAATAAGGCTGGAACATAGAAAAATGCCTAGACTAGACGTTAATTTACAACTTCAAATCGTGTATTTTATCTTAATATGATTATAAAAATTAAATAATGTGAGCGATAGTTTTGCAAAGACATATATCACATACTTAAATAGGAAAACGGGATTTATAATTTATACCGTAAAAATTATATAATCATTTAATACATTCTTTTTTGAGAGACACAAGATCCATTCATAATAAATTACAATAAAAATATTTAAAAAAAAATCTAAGTACCTATACAAAATTATTTAGAAAAAACCGTGTCATGTAAATAATATGTCAATGGTAGGTACAATACCTACATCTAAAATAAAAAAAGGAATTAAGTGACAAAAGCCACACTGTCTGAACGTGTCTGACAGGATCAGACGGTCTGAGAGGCGCATTTCTATTACTTCATTTTTTTACACATGTCAACTCTGGACATAAATGACGCTACTCTCTTTCTCTGGATGGCGTTGAAAGAGTCTACACGGGCTTCTATATAACTAATCGCTCATATATAACTAATCGCGTATTATATTTAATAACTTCATTATTGTAATATGATTATAAAAATATATTATGTGGGCGAAAGTTTCAGAAAGACTAATGGATAAAAGTAACAGAAAGAAGGGAATGGAAGGTATTTGCACTGCAGTGGGACAGTAGGGCATGAAACAAAATAAGTAAAAAAACATCTAATAAACTCACCATGCGGCCTGTCTTCGACGCCGTCACTATCCACCTCACTCCTCACACTCCCGGGGCTAGCCCTCTTCAAATCCTCATGATGTCCGTCCCCATAACCTCTTTTATCATACGACATGAAAAAAGGAAAATTAGGCACTCGATTCTGTTGAAAATAATACCCCATCTTCGCATCCCTAGCTTTCTCTTCATCTTCCGAATTCTCTGTAAAATCCTGTGCGGTATTCTCAATATCGATTTCGGGTGATCTTCTATCGTTCAACCCGACTATCGATTCGATAGAAAAGTTGTTGGTTTTCGTTAATTTCGTCATTTTATTTTCGGTATCCATTTAATTCGCCCGCGCGCGATTTGATACGTTCGAATGTCAGATTTGAACTGAGGTTTCGTGTTCTGTTTTCGAATTACTCGGTGGCCCCGCCTCCTTACTAGGGAGGTAATCTTCTCCTTTGTGTAGCCAAAATCAAACTAACCTCCACTCTATTTTCTCTATCATAACGGTCAAAATAGGTGGGCTGTTGAATAAGGTTAAGTCAATGACAAACGAGGCCTGCAATTTTGAATCTTATCCCCTAGGAAATAAGGTTGTTTTTGTTGTTTCTGCTGCCGATGTGCTAGTAATTTGCTTATGACAATGTCTTCACGATGGATAAGCGTTTTGATTATGAATTCGCACTTCATCTTTTATGATTTGAAAATGAAACGTCCATAGTTTTAGCATGGGAAAGTATGTGAATGAAGATACAGATACTGAATGAACTTATATAAAAATAGTCAATGAGTATTAATTGTATAATTACAAGGTTGGCGTAAATGAACAGTCAAAAGGTTCTAAATTTGGTTGTACTTTGACGTACTACTAAATTAAAATGACGTGTCTGACACGATCATGATTATGTCAAGTAAGGTCAACATAACATGATCGCGTTATTTTTGGTTCGTAATTTGTGGTGTTCTGTTGGTACCTAAATTCTACATAATTTGTATGAAAATTTACAAAAAAGCGTGTGAAAACGAATTAATAGAATCTTTACACACTCTTGCGATATGTGCTAAGTATGGCATGTGTAGTAAAAGATTGCAAATCGCATACATCACGAAAAGAAAATACGGACTTTTCATGATCTAGAATCGGTGAGTCTTTTTGTAAAATTTGCATAAATTTATGCAGACTATATTCACACAATTGTGTTAATATGGTCGGAATTTTTTGTATATTATCTTCTAAAATCGAAGTTCTAGATACATTTGAACTATTATATTCCCTTTTCTTCCGTTTTTTCCAAATTTTTTTGGTTATCGTAGTGCTGTAAAAATAATCATTATATCGATATTATTGAGACACCACTCCTTGTTTTAGACTCCCCAACGATGGAGAAATAAAGGATACAACGGCTACAACGGATATCCAGAAGTAATTGGATATATACCCACTTGAAAAAACATAGTCACATTTGTTCCAAACATTTTTCGGAAAATTCATTTACTTATTTTCGATGATTTATTTCGTACTATTTTACAAACGATTTTTTATGATTCCATTCCAAATGTATAGTTTTTAGATTTTTCTCTATATCTTCATTATAAGGCGATATACCTTGCCAAATGTCATAGTTCTAGGTCAATAGGAAGTAGGTACCTACTCTATGAATTTTGATTCCTTTGAGAATGTCGAAGCATGTAACAGAATTGTAATTTCTCATAAAGAAATTAGATGAAAATCAAAATAGAAATTATGAGTTTTATATGTAAACTTACGTAACAAAAAAACTTCAAACCCTAATTGTCTAATGTTATTTTATTTTATAGATTTTATGTAAATTAAGAATGTTTCTGATAAGCCTTATTTCGTTACAAGAGATTGAGATTTTGTTAGCAAAAATACAACTTAGTTTATCCATTATGTAACAGAGGTTGCTTGTTTTTATATTCTATGAATCACTATGAGTAAAATAAAACATTTCGTTATTGTTTAAACATATAGCTTGATAATCTGTTCATTGGATAATTAATAAATCAATATTTGAATTTAGAAGTGGCTCCATTGTGTTAAATTTAGTTTTAAACATACTTTTGTACCTCGTGTGTTCACTTCGGATCAAATATTGTTAAATATTGGCTTGAAATGAACAATGTTTACATTTTTATGAATAATAATGATCTTAGAATAAGTTTTAACTTATGTCTAGTATATTATATGATGTTAAAAATAGTTATAATCAAATTGTGTTTTCTGTTCTGTTGTGACTGGTCGAAGCAACTTGTTTTGATCAAGGTATATAAGATTGAAATGGCGGCTCAGTCACACTTTTTGGTGGTGCAGCTACAGAAATAAAGATTTAAGTTGATTTGTTGATATTACATCTTATGTTATGTACTTAGACTATTCTGTAATAAGTGTTCCGTGTTGCTAGAATACCAAATACTGTAGAAATCCTATTAAACTTTGTGTCCATTATGTCCAACCAATTAAGCCCTACGTTGGTAGATATATTGTGTCTTTATTAAATTTACATAGTTCTGTATGTGCTTTAAAGATTCTTCTATTCTACAATTAACATAATTTAACGTTTGTGCTCTGATAACTGTGTGATAGGTTATTTGTTGAGAATCAATATAGCCTTGGTACCTAAACATGCTAGTATTATGTGTTTTATAATATTTATTCCACGCTCATCCTCTGCTGTTAGGCTTGGTAGGTCTTGGTAGATATAAGCAGTAAGTACTTATTTAGTTAGGAAAATCTAGGAATATACCTAGGGACTAATACTAAATCTGACTATTTATCTACGCTTATGTAGCGTAGAAAAATTTACTTATCCATTGATCTCAAGATTTTTAGTTGATTATGATTAACACTGTACTTGCTAAAATTGTGATTTAATAACAGTAGTTTTAAACTATTTGTTTTGATAACTAACTAGTACTGATAAGAATAAAAGGAATGAAGACTGCAATTTGTGGACGGTAGCTTTTTATTTTAATTGACATAAAGTTTATTATACCAATTTATTTAACCTTAATTTTCTCAACCCTTTCTGCTCTTATTTAATAATAGCGAAAATTCTAGCTTTTTCTTTATTTAATTTGTTATATTTGTGTATTGAGGCCTCAATAATATTTTGATAATTATTTGCTTCATACAATTTGCTTCTCTGTGTTTATAACTGGTGATCAAAGTCAAAATTTTATTTATATAAAAATTTAAGATAACGCTAAAGGTATTAAAATAAATTAGGTTTTCTATTATTGACCACAGATACATGTTCACAACTTTCTTCCTGTAAAAAAATTAAATACTTTGAAGGTAAGCACAAGTAAATAGGCTTTCCATGTGGATTTAAATAGAATAAGGTAGGTATTCTATTTTGTGACAAATAATTTTAAACTATATCTAAAAGTAAGAAATTTTATACTATTATTTAAAATTAAAACCTCTGTTTATATGACTAACAAAACATTAGTTTTATCGATTTTAAAGTCGACACAGTTACATCACTAGCAATAATAAACGTGAAGTTAGCTATAAAGAACTTGACAGTTAATTTACGCCAATCTTGTATTTTACGAAGACACAACTGTATAATGCACCTCTTTCTAGCTCCTTTAAAATGTCATAAGTACCTAAATATAGTACAGAATGATTGATTTTGGTTGCTATTTTAGCCTGGTTTCTATTACGTTATTATTCTGAGGTAAAAACAAGCTAACATTATTAATGTCAGTAGTTGGTCAGTACGTCAGAAAGGCTCCGTCAGAATACCAGCTCTACCTACTCTACGCGCTCCTACGCGGGTAGTGTAGTATAAAGCATACAAAATATAATTAATGGAATCAGGCGTTACTTTGTGGAAATCCATGACAATAAAATGCAATGAAAATATTTAGTTTTAATTCCGCTTATGCTGAGATGCATGAGCACCGCCCTCCCGCCCGCTTATTATGCACTTGCAGGGAGAACTAGGTTGTTAGTGCAGCATGCATACCCAAACCTATATGACGACACGTGTTTCGCCTCTCCGCGAGGCATCATCAGGTGAGACGCTGAGGTGTTGACTAGTCGGCGGCTGGAACGGAAGTTTTCGTTCCAGCCGCCGACCAGTATAAGCTAAATTTATTAAAACGAAATATTTTCATTGCATTTTTTTTTAAATAAAAAAAGCTGAGACGGGACCTTTTGACCCATACTTCTACAATGAGCTTATTTTACATTTTTTTTCTTTATTTATTGATTAGCTTTGTTACTTTGATTTATGTTTTTTTCGTTTTTTTGTGCTGTATCTTTATGTGGTCAATGAATACTTCATTCATTCATTAAGTTTAAAAAACCAACTGCAAGGGGCTTCAGAAGACACCTTTACAATTATTTAATTCAGCATGGATCCTATCATCAGAATCGAGTTTTGAACCATGGGACATGGCGAAAAATGGGACCAATTTGAAAGCGTTCTATTAGCACCCAAAAAGAATTTTCAAATAGGTTCATAAACAAACCGGGAGCCGTTCTATGCCTTATTCTACAATTTGATGAAAATTTGTAAAAATATTTTTCATTATTATGTTATTTCATTGGTGAATTATGTTTTTTACTTACCAATATTATTATTTTTTATTATTATAAGCCTTTATTGTCCCACTTCAGGGCAAAGGCCTCCCTTCCCTCCTTCCATTTCCCCCTGTCGCTAGCTGGTTGAGGCCACTCCTTCAAATATGCGTCCAGGTCGTCCCACCACCTGCGCCTCGGCCTTCCACGCGGTTGTCGCCCATTTGGGACCCAATACATTGTTATTTAATTATCTTTTGAAATTGTCATTTTGTGTTGCAAAGCAGCCACTTTGCGCTTGTATAAGTGTGCACGGAAGACCAGCGCTGTGGAGCGATTTATTGTGCCACAGCATTTGCTGAGTGGTGGCCATTTTTGTTACCATATTTTTAAGTGTCTACTAATTGTTTCTGTGAGTTTTGTAGTTTGATTTCATGTACCTACGAATTGCTTGTGTGTACTTTTTGCTTGGTAACAAAATAAACTTATTTTTATCTATAAAAACGAGGTAACAAGAATAAAAAATACATACGACTTGAGAACCTTATCGTTTTTCAGGATAACACAATCTTATTACATAAGGCGGCCAGGACATAATATCCCAATATAGGTATTTATCGTGTGTGAAACTTGGGAAAAATCTAGATTTATATCATCATCTCAGCCGTAAGGTGTCCACTGCTGGACATAGGCCTCCATGGATGTCCATATACTGATCAAGAGGGGTTGTTACCTTACCACGCTTGGCAGGCGGGTTGGCGAGCGCAGTACGAGATGTTCATACACCAGATCGTCAAATACATCACATTTACATACTTATTTTAATATATATATTTATATTTCCAAGTGTTTCTGCTATTGAATTCAAAGAAAATTAAACGAAAAGATTATAAAAATTCAAAATTCTCAGATTTCTACCTCTATAATATTCTCTAGGTAGGTATATCTATAACTCGCTTCAGTCAGTCAGATTTTCAAATATTTTAATTAGTTTCGTGAAAATACCCAGAACGTTGACGTAAAACTATAAATAAATTATTTTAACTTTCAAAATTAACTTGAGATATACTATTTATTTTGTAAAAACGGGAATTACTCACGTAGTATTGGACACACATCATCGACATGACAGTGTCATGTCGGCCCAATGCGCGGACGGGCATTCAATACCATGATGATGATTTTCTTGAGAAATCGAAACGTGTCGGAATATACTTCGACGTTACAATACTGCGTGAGTAATTCCAGTTTTAACAAAATGAATAAATTATTTATTTGCAGCTTCAGCATACACATACAATTTTTGCAAAATAATAATCGGTTCTTAAATTAGAACAAAAACAAAAAAATTCACATAAACAAATGACAACCTACAATATAAGAAAACAAAAGATACAACAGATCTACCATGAGTTTTCTCAATCTATACTCGCTAGCGTTTCTAGTAAATAAAAAATATTAAATCTTGTACAGCGCCTCTAGCGGATAGTTTGGTATTAAAATACGCAGTAAACTATTACTACAGTGACTGTAGTTTGGGCTAACTGCATAGAATTTGGTACCATGAGTTACAAATCTGACAGATGTCATAGTAACGTACTATTTTACTAGGTACTGTAGTAACGGCAGCCGATCTAACAGTGACAACTCATAGTAGACATACAGATTTCTTACCAAATACTGCAAGTGTGTGTTGCATCATGACAAAAAGGTAGTTGCTCAGCATGAGTTTACAAGCAAATACTGATAATCACTACGTAAATTAAGTAAAATTTTAAAAAAATAATAGCTATAGCTTATATTTAATTTTAGACCATTTTCGGCATTAACTAGCATAAGTTACGAAGTGCGCCAAAAGACACTATTGAGACAAATTTCATCAAAATAATTTTATTCAAAGCTTGAATAGAGATTATAATTAGGTTATTCTTTCTACGCGTCGTAGAAGGCTATAGCTTATATTTAATTTTAGACCATTTTCGGCATTATCTAGCATACGTTAGGAAGTGCGCCAAAAGACACCATTGAAACAAATTTCTTTACAATAATTTTATTTAACTTGAATAGAGATTATAATTAGGTTATTCTTTCTACGCGCCGTAGAAGGTCTACGTAAGGTCTACGGCGTAGCACCTACGTTTTGGACCTATAAAAGCCGTCAACGGGTTTCCATATAAATTTAAAAT
Source organism: Pasiphila rectangulata (assembly GCA_963082625.1). Classification (NCBI taxonomy): domain Eukaryota; kingdom Metazoa; phylum Arthropoda; class Insecta; order Lepidoptera; family Geometridae; genus Pasiphila; species Pasiphila rectangulata. Next base: position 27,384,962 of record OY720235.1, read on the forward strand.
TGATATGACTAAGTCGATTTGCCGTGGGGTACGCCCCTCCTCTCTTGCCTGTAGATGCAATAAGAATCTGCAAAGGGTTACCTCCAGAAGATGGGTAGCAGCGTCTTTCTGTGTATCGACACCCCGTACTGCGCTCGCCAACCCGCCTGCCAAGCGTGGTGAGTATGGCAACTACCCCTCATGGAGACCATGAGGGAGACCAGTGTTCAGTAGTGGACGTTTTACGGCTCAAATAATGAATGATGAAACCAATGCTGTGTTTGCCTGAAATTTGTTGAACATGAAAAATTAAAAAAAGTTTATTATAAAAATTATAAAAACGAACGAATTCAATTACGTACTTTATTCAATTTAAATGTGTCTTGTTCTTCTTATGTAAATTGACTATTCTAAGTAGCGTTTTGCTCTATTGAATAAACCCTTATTTATTTATTTTTTTTCATACAGCCAATTTTTATTATAACCAAAATGTTTGTTTTTATTATTAGTCACATAGGTATGAGATCTAATTTTAGAAATTAAAATCAGAATAAGGTATTTATTTTTTTGGGGGAATGGTTATGGAATACACCAAATAAGTAAATTGTTTAATTTTTAAATTATTAAATGTATTGCTCAGGTGATTAGAATTGGAACATAATATTTTTATTTTAAGTAGCTTAAAAAAATGTGTTAGAAATAGAAACCGGTTTTTTACAATTATTTATTTATTAGTTTTAAATTACAGGATTTTATCGCGTACCTTTTTTATTATTTTCACGACGTTTCGAACACATTTCAGCGTTCTTGGTCGCGGGAGGACTGGTAATAAAAAAGGTACGCGATAAAATCCTGTAATTTAAAACTAATAAATATGTTAACAAATCGCGAAAGCTTAACAATTATTTATTGTTTAAGTTTATGATTGTTATTACTTTAGTTTAGTTCTTATAAGGCTGCCATGTTGATTTTGTTGATTTAATTTTTTATCATTATTCGTTTTCATTTGTAGACTTCATTTAATTTCTTTATGATTTATATTTAATTTTATAGTTAATTAAAAATGTGTGTTATTATAGAAATAACAAATCAGTCTCTGTATTTTATTTAAATTCTTGCTTATACTTGCAACATATTTTTATAATTCAAATTTTGCAACTGTGCGACATAAAGATTAATTTATTGTATTAAAAAATGTCTGTAGTACCACAGATAATATAATACACTAGTAGTACTTTGAGAATAAAGTATGGAGTACCTACTTTGCGAACAACCAATAAGTGTAATGAAGGGCTTTCATTATACTTACAAAAAAGAGCAATCCGGACAATAATGCGTATTCCACGATGGGAATCTTGCTGGGACCACTTAAAAAAACAAAAAAATATTTATCTCACTAATATTGTTTAAAGTTTGTTTGTATGACACATCTATACGTATGCAAAAGCTGAAATTTTGCATACGTATAGATGTGGGCCAGGAGTAACACATAGGCTATTTTTTGTCCCAAAATTGAGTTTCCAAAGATGAATATGACGTAAATAGTTTTCTTTTGTATGATAATTTAAATCCAACTGGTTAAAATTTTGCCTTAAAATGTTACGCAAGCGAAGCGGCGGGTAAAAGCTAGTAATAACCATCCAACCAACTAAACCATCCTCAATTTCATAATATTTTTCATATATTTATTGGTATAGTTTTAACATACTACTTACGCCACCTATTGGAGAGTAGTGGAACGATACGCAATGCCATCTATGATCGAATAGGTACTGTTGTTGGTAGACAGACGGCTTACTACTTAGTTTTATTTTTGTTAGCGTTTTTGCATAGATGGCGCTAATCTAATTATGTAAGGTAGAGTTGGATGATATGCCTGGTTACGCCGACAGCATTGCGAGCGTAACTTAATTTAAACGTTAGATAAACGACATTGCATAGTTAATTATCTATAGGTAAACTAAGGGTTGGTTTACTTTTCTGGGAATTTTGTGTAATCCCATATTGGGCTATTACGCGATGTTCCTACGTGTCCGTGTGTGCGTACACTATAATCCACACGACGGATATTTTGCTGCGTATGCACTCTGCATTTTTTCTAATGTCGGTCACCTTGACTGACAAGACAGTTGCAATAAAGACGCCTCGCAGGACGGTCGCACGCACTCAATTATTATCCCGCATATGTCTCTGTCGCGATTCGTTCTTTGGAGTCGTGGGACACTTATTACCGAGTCCCATAATATATTTGGGACAGGTCGCGCATTACCACAAATTAGTTGCCAGCCAAAGGAATTCGCCTCCCTGTGTAGTGAAGTGAAAGGATTCCCGCGCAGCCCTGGACCCTCAACGATTGCCGGACTTGTCAGGTTAGTAAGCCTTCCTAATTACCTAGTGATTCTAGCCTGTGCAACGTCGTTATAATTACTATACGCATCTTTGAGAAACCTAGAATTATTGGATTTCAGCCAGTCCATCCCACCTTGGGAAACGCATATTAACCAAATGATATAATCGGTTAGCTTTATGGTCTATCGTACCATGCATCGCGGCATGCGGCCGGTTATATCTACCATATATTTGGTCCTCACGAACCGGATAGAAATCTAAAATTTTGGGTTTATTACCACGTGTAATTGCATATAATCATCATAGGAAACTCGTCCTTATTGCGTTACATGTAAGGTCCATTGTGTGTCCGCACTTGTACTCGAAGTCCCGTTATAAAATTATTTAAATTCGCATTTTTCCTTACTGATTCACAAATAGGTTTGTATAAGTTATTTACTACTTTAGTGTTTCATGTTGTGAAATAGATTTTACGTTAAATTGCGTTAATTACGCTAATTTTTCATTATTTTATTTAATTGACGGTGGTTTCGTGGAAAGTTTCGTGGCACAAAGATTGGTCTGGTTAACTTTGTTAGCGAATCCAAGTAAGGATCGCCACTATAACATCTTGTTGGTTTATTTTTAACCTAATAACTAAACATTGAGTTTATTTATTTACATCGCAAAAATATTACAGTCCACACCGCATTTATTGAAGAATTTTAGTAGGTTCTGAAGTAACTTATTTACTAGGTTGTTTGTTCTTAAGACAAGATAAATTATTTCTCACTCTTACGTTCATAAGTACCTATTATTTCGCGTGCACAGCAATTACGCTCGTGCTATCTATACTGTTCCTATATCGTGCCAGCTTGGTCAGTTAGTGCCTATCTATACTTACTAACGCTGCTGGTAGGATAGGTATTTATTTGTTTTATCCTTACGCGTCGTATTGCACGTTCGCTAGGGTTCCGCATGGTCGGGAAAATAGTTCCACACCTATTTATTTTTTGTTTTACCCGTGTGTCGCGTCGTATTGTACGTCCGCTTTATTGCTTGAAATAGAGTTCCGTTCTATATACCATATATAAATCATATAAGTACCGTTTGTTTTTACAAGCTTTTTTTTTATTTTTCGATTTCGCCATTGTCGTGTCGTATTGAACACACGCTAGGGTTTCGCATGATTGGAAAATTGGTTCCGTACCTACCTATCTTTTGTTTTTTAAAAAATATAAATATTTAATACTTTGTTTTGCATCCATTAGCTTAGGCTGGAATTTCGCTTGGACGGATAAGTGGTTCCGTACCAATTTTATATTAAAGTTTTTATTTTTTTTATTTTTAAACACAAATTTTTAGTTTAACATGGAAGACTTAAATAACAAACTTAAACTTTACGAAGGCAAATGTGCTTCATATTTTGGTCGCGTTCAAAAAATATATGATTTAATTTCAAATCTCAATGACGAAAGGTCGAGAAATACTTTCATTGCGAAAGCCAGAACAGTCGATCAAATTAGAAACGAAATTATAACTACAATTGATAATATAAATATTTTGTCAATGAAAATTAATCCCGACTATGAGGTTAATTACAACACGTTGTCGGCCTTTGACGATCTTTCGTGCGAAATTAAAAATGTATTGAGTTCATTGACCCCAGCTCCCCCTACTAAGGATTATGCTATGAGTAGTACTAATTCGACGAGTAGTAGACTCGGTTCAAGTTCAGGGTCATGTCATATCAAAATACCGAGAATCGAACTGCCTACCTTTGAGGGCGACATTCAAACTTTTCCGTTTTTCTATGAAACATTCAAACGTGTAATACATTTAAATCCCGATTTATCGGACTCGGATCGTATTCACTATTTACTAAGTCATCTCAAGGGCAAGGCTCAAAGTCTAGCAGCCGGTATTGTGCCCGCTGCAGAGAACTATCGCGTAATCTGGGACGCGCTTATCGCAAAATATCATGACACGCGCGCATTAGCGGTTAGTTATCTCAATCAGCTGTTTTCTATAAAATCAGTTGGTACTTCGCCTGCTAATGTTGAACAGGTATTTGATAAATTCACTGCAATTGTAGCAGGACTCAAGCAATTGAAAATAGATAACATGGATGATTTTATTTTCACGTACGCGGGTCTTAAGTTATTAGACTCCGACATCGCAAAGCATTACGAAATGTCGCTTCGCAATTTGAAAGATCCTCAAGAGGTAGATTATAATTACTTCGTAAAGTTTGTACGCGAACAAATAAAAATATTATATCGCATCGCGCCGTCGAATGCTGAAAAGTCGACTGCCGGCCGCAGCGGCGCCAGTGCGGCGTCTGCTACGTCTTCTAGGGCGCATGTATCTACATCGCCTAAATGTTCGCTCTGTCATTCATCGCATATCCACTTATATAAGTGCAGTGCCTTTTTAAAATTAAACGCGAATGACAGATTTAAATTCATTAAGGAACACAATATGTGTGTCAACTGCCTTAGTGCGCAGCATAAAGCGTCTAAATGTCAGTCTTCTTCCACTTGTAAGAAGTGCCAGGGTAAACATCATTCCTTGTTGCATTTCGAACAAAGGCCACAGAAACCAGCTGCTACTGTCAGCACCGCACCGGCTACTAGTGCCGAAGAACCTGAGCCATCGCAGGAACGGGTTTCTTTTTGCACGCACTCAGCCACGGTTCAAAGGTCGTCGCGCACTACTGAAGTGCTAGCTACTGCGAAGGTATTAGTGGTAGGTAGGAAGGGCAAGGATGCTGTTATTCGCTGTCTTCTGGACCCAGGTTCCCAGAAGAACTATATAACTACTCGATGCTGTCGTAAGCTCGGGTTACCTATCCGCGAGGATTCGGTGGTTACCGTCAAAGGTATTGGTGGTACCTCTCAACCAGTACGAGGTTCAGTTGAACTCAAATTTAGTTCGCGTTTCCGTGTGCAACCCAAGTACAACATCGACGCTCTGGTTCTCGACGAGATAACGGGTCAGCTCCCGTTATGCCCGATAGATGTCGCTAACTTCAATCACATTGATTCGAGGCTACTTGCCGACGATACTTGGGCTACGCCGGGGAATATTGACATTCTGTTAGGAGTAAAACTTTTTGCTAAGTTATTGCAACCAGGTCATGTATCTTCTACCGCGGGATGTCCAGACGCATTAGAGACAGTGCTTGGCTATATATTAATGGGAGACGCACCTGTCTTAGAACGTCCGAAAGCCACCCTGTCGTTTTTCGCTACTTCCCCTTTGGAAAGCTGCGACTTGCGCAAGTTTTGGGAGATAGAAGAAGTTCAACCCTCTTCTATCACTAGCGTGGATGATAAATACTGTGAACAGTTTTATTGTTCCACCACTACTCGCACCCAATCTGGCAAGTATGTCGTTGCTTTGCCATTGAAGACAGACGCATCGGCGTTAGGTAATTCTTTCGAAATTGCACGTCGTAGATTTATTAGCCTCGAACGAAAACTTAAATCGCATCCTAACGTCAAATTACTCTATGATGACGTCATAAGAGATTATCTAAAAAATAATTACGTTTCCCTTGTGCAAGGAATTATTCCTGGCGAGGTATCTTACTACATCCCGCACCATGCTGTAATTCGCGAAGACAAGGCAACCACCAAGTTACGCGTGGTTCTTGATGCGAGCGCGAAGACAGCCAATGGTACATCACTAAATGATATTCTCTACGCAGGTCCAGTTCTTCAGTCGGACCTTTTTAATATTCTTTTAAATTTAAGATTCTACGCTGTAGCTATAACGGCTGATGTTAAAGCTATGTACCTCAGAATTTCAGTACGTCCTGAAAATCGTCCTCTTCAGCGTATACTATATCGCTTTCACGAAGACGAGGAATTGCAAATTCTGCAATTTTCCGTTCTTCCCTTTGGGTTCAAATGCTCGCCCTTTGTCGCCATCCGCACCATTCAACAATTGTGTAAGGATGAGGGTCAAAATTGTCCTCTCGCAAGCGAGATTCTAAATAGAGATATTTATATCGATGATATCGCTAGTTCTATTCCTAGCATTGCGCTAGCAATAGATTCCGCTCACCAACTGATTAAGTTGTTTTCACTTGGTGATTTTGAGTTGACTAAATGGTCAAGTAATAGCCCTGAGGTTCTTCAGGCTATTCCCGAGTCACTGCGGCTCGCGCACAGTGTCGATCTAAGTAAGGATCCGACTCTAAAGGTTCTTGGGCTTCGTTGGTTTCCCGACGAAGACTATTTCGCATTCCAAGTCAATTCTGACAATCGCCCTTGCACGAAGAGAAATATTCTGTCGTCTATCGCTCGCCTCTTCGATGTTCTGGGTTTAGTCGCGCCCATGATCTTGTACGCCAAGCTATTGATCAAAGATCTTTGGCTTGTAAAAATTGGATGGGATGATGTCCCACCAAACCGCATAGTTCGTCTGTGGCAGCAGTTTCAAGATGAACTGCCGCATATTTCGCAGCTTAAATTCACACGCCACATTGGCGTAATTGAAAACTGTAAAGTTTCATTAGTTGGGTTTGCAGACGCTAGCGAGAAAGCCTACGGTGGTGCTGTCTACGCCCACGTAGTTAAACCAGATGGAGACATAACCATCTCGCTAGTATGTGCAAAGTCCAAGGTCGCTCCTCTTAAAGTTATTTCGCTGGCTCGTCTGGAGCTATGCGCCGCATTGCTTTTATCAACTTTGATAAAGCGAGTTTTTGATCTTTATTCCTCCCGATATGCCATTGAGGCTGTCGTAGCATTTTCAGACTCAACTGTAACTTTGAGTTGGATCCACTCTTCGCCACATCGCTGGCACACGTTTGTGGCCAATCGCATAGCCAAGATTCACGAAAATCTCTCGGCAAAACACTTCTTCCATGTAAAAGGATCAGATAATCCTAGTGATTGTCTTTCCCGCGGTTTGACGCCAGCCCAGCTTATCCATCATCCACTGTGGTTGACTGGACCGCCCTGGCTCAAACTACCCCGCCACAAATGGCCTATAAAACCATTCGTTCCAGGTGAGACGCAAGAGCTTCCCGAAATGAAGCCAGTTGCTCTACCTGCTTTATCGCCGGAAATGTCAAAGGTGAATTCTCCTGCCGAAGACATTCTGTATAACCTCTCCAATAGGTTTTCCTCCTGGAAAAAATACTTGAAAACAATTTGCTTTGTTTACAAATTTCTAAAGCGGCTTCCTATAGGCCCAATAACCGCGCTCGATTTGAACTTTGCTGAATCAGTTGTGTGGCGAACTGTTCAACGAATTCATTTTGAATCCGATTTAGAGCGATTAAATCGCAACAAGTTATGTTCTAAGCCAGTACAGAAACTAAGCCCGTTTCTGCATAATGGACTTATTCGCGTTGGTGGACGTCTAGCCAACTCAGATTTAGAATTTGAGTCGCGTCACCCAATTCTACTTCCTCGACAGGACCACGTAGTGGAACTTTTGGTATCCCACTATCACGCTAGTAATTTTCACACAGGTCCAAACTTGCTTCTGTCTCTCTTACGACAGCGCTATTGGATTTTGTCCGCACGGCGTATTGTTCGTCATATAACTTTTAAGTGTAATGCTTGCTTTCGAGCCAAGCCGCGACCCGTGTTTCCGGTCATGGCAGACTTGCCACACTCTCGCGTCGAAAGCGCTCCTAAAGCGTTCTCTCACACTGGGTGTGATTATGCTGGCCCGCTTATGATAACCTCCGTTCGCGGCAGAGGCCAAAAGAGTCGCAAGGCGTATATATGCCTTTTTACGTGCTTGACAACGCGTGCTCTTCATCTGGAGGTCGCCTCAGATCTAAGCACAGCAAGTTTCTTGTCGGCATTTAAACGTTTTCTTTCTCGCCGTGGTCCAATCGAATGTCTTTATACAGACAACGCCACCAACTTTATTGGTGCAAAATCGTATCTTCGTGAACTCTACCAATTCTTATCGCATGAATATAGCACATATTGGGAGAAGGAACTGGCGGATGATAACTCGCGACCGCTCTACGCGCTTAGCTCCGATCCGTCAGAACCCGCCGCATTAACTCCTGCACATTTTCTTAACACGAAACCACTCGTCTTTTTCCCTGCTCGCGAGGTAACTGAAACGCGCTTACATCTTATTTCGCGACAGGAACTAAATGATCAACTTGTTCATTCTAAATGGAACACACCTGCTAATCCTTTACGGACTGGTATGGTTGTTGTTTCTATGCAGGACAACGTTATGCCTCTACATTGGCCGATAGGCTTAGTGACTGAAGTCTATCCGGATAAGAACGGGGTAGTTAGAGTCGCAACGATCAAGACTCAGAGTGGGTTTTTTCAACGGCCAACAGTTAAGTTGTGCCCTTTGCCAACACAATAAGTTTTGGTATCTAATTTTTATAATGCAGAAGTTAGGTTTAATTAAATTTATTAACTAGTTTATAAAATTCCTTCATAAATTTAGTTTCTTTCATAAGGTAGAGTTTTCATGATGATAATATGCAATTGTTAATTGTTGTTTCCTCTTTTTTGTTTTGAAAGATTAGGACCTTTCAAGCCGGGGAATATGGTTACGCCGACAGCATTGCGAGCGTAACTTAATTTAAACGTTAGATAAACGACATTGCATAGTTAATTATCTATAGGTAAACTAAGGGTTGGTTTACTTTTCTGGGAATTTTGTGTAATCCCATATTGGGCTATTACGCGATGTTCCTACGTGTCCGTGTGTGCGTACACTATAATCCACACGACGGATATTTTGCTGCGTATGCACTCTGCATTTTTTCTAATGTCGGTCACCTTGACTGACAAGACAGTTGCAATAAAGACGCCTCGCAGGACGGTCGCACGCACTCAATTATTATCCCGCATATGTCTCTGTCGCGATTCGTTCTTTGGAGTCGTGGGACACTTATTACCGAGTCCCATAATATATTTGGGACAGGTCGCGCATTACCACAAATTAGTTGCCAGCCAAAGGAATTCGCCTCCCTGTGTAGTGAAGTGAAAGGATTCCCGCGCAGCCCTGGACCCTCAACGATTGCCGGACTTGTCAGGTTAGTAAGCCTTCCTAATTACCTAGTGATTCTAGCCTGTGCAACGTCGTTATAATTACTATACGCATCTTTGAGAAACCTAGAATTATTGGATTTCAGCCAGTCCATCCCACCTTGGGAAACGCTTATTAACCCAAATGATATAATCGGTTAGCTTTATGGTCTATCGTACCATGCATCGCGGCATGCGGCCGGTTATATCTTCCAATGCCTAAGATTAGAATTATTTTAATTTGAGTTATTTTGTGTAAAACGATGCACCAATGACTTCTTGTATTATGTTAAATACAAGTGTAGCTACAGTCATATTAATTTAAAAAGCTTACGTAGGTATTCTTTTCGCCGTAGGGTGCCGGCAGTACAATGTTACCCCTCAGCAGGAAAGCCTGCCCGTGGATGCAGTAAGAGCCTGCTAAGGGACACCTCCGGAAGTTCGGCAGCACGCTGCTGCTTTCCGTGTATTAACATCCCATACTGCGCTCACCAACCCGCCTGCCAAGCGTGGTGAGTATGGCAACTATCCCTTATGTGTCCATGAGGGAGCCCTGTGTTCATCAGTGGAAGTTTTATCGCATAAAGAAGAAAGAACTTGAAAAAAGAAGTTTGTGCCATCCGCCACGATTAATTATTACATTTATTATGTTGCTTGATGAATGTTCCTCTTCTTCATCTTGAGATATTGCCCCAAAGAAACCCGAGATGAGCTCGTGTTCTGGTTACCTGATTGTTGATCGATAACCATGTATAAGTATATATACATTATTAACAGATATTTAACCGGGTATTTATCGCGTTATATAACTAGTCTAGGGAAGACTAGTCATCCCGGGACCACGATGGGTGCAAGAACAGAGAACTTAATACACATATTGAACGCTTGACACTAGACACCGCGCACACGTCATCACATCGCTCGGCGACTTGTCTAATCCTTAGACGAGATATTTATCTTATCTCGTCTAAGGTCTAATCTGAATACCTATCTAAGTGTACTTAGGTGTTATAAGTAGTATTTTATATTATGTACATATACCTATGTATCTACGATCTTTTGATGTATTTTATATGTGCACGTAGTTGGATAGACCTTACCTTATAATATAATAACTTAAACACGGGAATTTATCGCGTAATATCTTTGATTATTCTTGACGTTTCGGTTTAACTCAACCCGGGACCACGATTGTTGAAACACAGTCGAAACGTCGGGAATAATCAAAGGTATTTCGCGATAAATTCCCGTGTTTATGTTATTATATTATAATGAATTGTGATCGCGAAAGTTTACGAAAGACCTTACCTTGACGTTACACAGTTTTTAACTAGCACGGGAGGTAAGGTCTTGAAAGTTGCGGGAAATATGTAATTATGTTGTAAAGGTAAGGTAAAGGGATAAATAAATTATTTGATTCGATTTTGATTAGACTAGTCGCAATCCTCTCGAAACGTCCGACATAAAGGTAAATAACGCGATAAATACCCGGATAAATATGTGCTAATAATGTGTCGTGTTCGCGAAAGTTTAAAAAAGACTATGTATAGGTAATTGTATGTACATACTTATCATACAAAGAAAAACACCAAGGCCCACGATATGATTACCTCACGACAGCTTCCTCCACGGTAAGAGCGCGTGTTAGATGTGCACTAACATACCGAAGAGGTGAGTAATGTTTGTACGTCGGGAGCAGATACGAGTTAAAAATGAATAAAAAAATAAAAAATACCTTAACTTGTCTCTGGTCGGGAGTAAATCAAGAACATAGTTTTTCGGAGTTCCCTACTAAGGAAAGTTCGGAAAGAGGCCGCGGAGCGGGATCGCGAGAGGGCTGATCCCGCTCGTAGAAGGCGGCGGCGGGGTGCAGGCAACGGCCGCCCCGCGCCGCCTGCCGTGAGGCTACGGCGTCATGGGGCTGCGGCATCCCCTATAGGGGACCATCTGGGTCCCTAAGGTAGTCAGAGTGAGGGCTTGGACTATCCCAGACGGACCCAGGGAGGGCGATGGTGCATGATATGGCTATGCACCATTGTAAGTTCCGCGACACGTAGGGGGCGTTAGTTGTGGACGCCCCCGGGACGTGCTCAGGCAAGGTGCTATAGGGGCTCCGGAGTGTTCTTTACGAGGAACCGGAGCCCTTAGTGCACCGAGGCCGGTCATCGGGGTGGTTTTAGTGAGTCGTCAGGAGACAACCTCACATAACCATGCTGTGCCCTTACGCAACAGTGTATCTGACCAAGCAGATTTCCACCCCGTCACCAAAAAAAAAAGGTAGTTGTAGGCTAGTTGTAAGTGGTGGTTGTAGTTATAGGTGCGATGCAAAGTTCGCCGGGTAAGCTAGTAATATAATAATTTACGATTGCAAACCTATAACCTAGGGGAGGTTTCGAATATAACCTACAATATTTTGCATATTCATCATAAAAAAGTAATTTTGAAAAAATAAAATAAAATTAACGTGCATCTATCCGTGCCGTGGGGTGCCGGCAGTAGAATTTTACCCCTCCTTTCATGTCCGTGGATGTAGAAGAGCCTGCTAAGGGATGCCTCCGTAAGATGGGCAGCAGCGTCTTTCCGTGTATCAACATCCCGTACTGTGCTCGCCAACCCGCCTGCCAAGCGTGGTGAGTATGGCAACTACCCCTCATGGAGATCCATGAGGGAGGCCTGTGTTCAGTAGTGGAAGTTTTACGGCCGAAATGATGATGATTCGAACCTAAAAATAATTTTCAAAATCAGTTCAGTTATTTAGTTCTGAGGTAAAAAAATTGTTGAAAAAAATACTTACTTAAAAACCCGCTCTTTTTCTTGAAGTCGCTTAAAGATACCAATCGAAGCGTACGAAGCCGCAGGCAACCGCGAGCCTATGATGAGTCAGATAATATAACCAGTATTTTGTAGGTACTCAGTAATAAATGATTTGTGCTAAGATTTAGGTACTAATTTAATTCAGGCTCATGCCTAAATAAAGATAATAAATAAAATTTGGTACAAGGTCACCCTTGTACCAAATTTTAAATGGATTTTATGTCCACTCAGGTAGGTACTTAGTGGCTGTACAAGTACAGTGCTACTAACATATAATATATATATTTTTTTTGTGCAGATAAACCTTTGTTTTCCCACAATCTCACCTGATGGTAAGCGGCGATGTGGCCGATTGATGGATCACAAAGGTCTAGAAAAACATGTCAGTTTACCGTATCGTGCTTTAACGGTGACGAAAACATCGTGAGGAAACCCGCGGCTTAGTTAGCTTCAGGCGTATTGACCTGTTCCTTCCTCTAATAAATAAATAAATAAATAAATAATAAATAATGCTGGACAAATCACACAGCATCATCTAGCCCCAAGCTAAGCAGAGCTTGTGTTATGGGTACTAGATGACTGATATACTTAATACATTATACTACATAGATAGATATTTTTATTATATATAGGAAAACACCCAGAACACCCTGAACAAATATTTGCAGATCGTACAGACATTTGTCCCGAGGCGGGAATCGAACCCGCAACCCCTTGCGTCGCAGGCGGACCTTCGCCCGCTGCGCCACAGAGCTCGTCAGCTCGTCTAATAGTCAGCTATTAAACTCTAATAGTTAGCTAAGCAAAATTGATCTTTGACAGCGATGCTTGCTAGATTTACGCCTGCTGCAAACCTGTCGCGAGATACGTTATCAGCCTGTCAAAGACATTGTCCACGGGACACGTTATGCTTGCAAAATGAATGCAATCACGTTCAACCAATTTTTGCAGCGTACGGGGGGAGTGATTTTTTGCTGTCTTAGTTACGCATATAGCGCTGTCACTGTTTTACAATTCGTGGAAAATTTATTTGCAGCCTATGGATGATGATGATTGCGAAGTGACATAAGCTTATGTATCATCGTAAGGCCTTTTGCATCTATTAGGTATAGATGATTTATACAGCGTCAGCAACTGATAATCATGATGTACGGGACGCTCCAGTGCCTGGGACGCTGTTAGATGGATTAGGCTTGCCCAGCACCTAGGTAGGTATACCATCCTCTCAGCCTAGTCAGCTATTATGCAGAGGTGGGTAGGTAGATGGCGATGATTGCGAGATTTACGCCTGATGCAAAACCTTGACTTAGTCATCTTCAGACGTATTGCCATGTTCTTTTCTCTGACTAATAGCACAGAATAAGTATCTATACAGTATTCATCTCAGCCATAGGACTGTCCACGTCCACTGCTGGACATAGGCCTCACTCGTGGGTCTTCAAGATCATGAGTTGTGTTGCCATACTCACCACGCCTAAGCGGGTTGGCGAACGCAGTACGCGATGTTGATACACGGAAAGACTGTTGAAAATCGGTGCAGCCGTTCTCGAGTTTAAAGTGGTTTATCTAACCCGACTTTGTTTTTTATATGTCACCGATACTTTATACCTACAACCTGTGCGTTTACGAACTAACTAGTCAGATTATAAACTACCGATAAATTGTACATGTACTTATACATTTTCGACAGCCACTTAATATAATAGCCAAATTCCAGCCAAAAGCCCTGTAAATGTTTGATACGACAATGAACGTTTTGTCAACGACCATATTTGAGCTCCTTGAGAGCGTTTGACGGATCTGTAGTAATTGAAGATGTAAATATTGCACTGCTTTTAACCGGATACACGTTAACTATACTATTTATTTCCAAATTAACTCAAGATAGGTATTATTTTTGAACCTGGAAATTTTCCACGTTTAATTTATCCCTTCGTTAAAGGTTTTTGCTTTTTTAGTTTCAGAGAAATTGTCACTCAAATAAATAATACGGTTTTCCAAACATACCGGCATGGGCAGGCTGATTACGTATCTTGCGACAGGTTTGCAACAGGCGTATATCTCGCAATCATCGCTGTTAAACGTCGATTCGTGAATTAACTTTGTGACGACAACAACACCTGTTAACTATCTTTTTTAAACTTTCGCGATCACAACACATTATTAACATACATATAACCGGGTATTTATCGCGTAAATTACCTTTATTATTTCCCGACGTTTCGCTTGGACAGCACCAAGCATGGTCCCGGGAAGACTGACGTGATGGAGGTACCGCAGCAAAGCGAAGGCGTTTGTTGAACTACCCTCACTTGATCTTCATAAAAATTATTAGGGCCGGTTCCCACTGGGACAGCACACTACACTGACTGTATCCACATACTGAGTTGATTTTTCACGCCGAGTACACTTTGCTATCACTGGATTCCATGAGGCAGAGAGTCTGAAACCGTCTTTAAATCGTAATTTCAATCGTGAAGACGGTTTCAGACTCTCTGCCTCAGGGAATCCGTATGGACTCAGTATGTGGATACAGTCAGTGTAGTGTGCTGTCCCAGTGGGAACCGGCCCTAATAATTTTTATGAAGATCAAGTGAGGGTAGTTCAACAAACGCCTTCGCTTTGCTGCGGTACCTCCATCACGTCAGTCTTCCCGGGATCATGCTTGGTGCAATCCAAGCGAAACGTCGGGAAATAATAAAGGTAATTTACGCGATAAATACCCGGTTATATGTATGTTAATAACCTGTTACCTAAATCATAATTGACGTTTGATAGCGATGATCACGAGATTTGCGCCTGTTGCAAACCTACCACTAGATGCGTCATCAGCCTGCGGCGCTGTGGACCAGGATTACGATATCTCTAAAGTATGCGAGATGTAAAAAACCTATATCATTGGAATCAATAAAATAAATAATAAAATAAGCTAAAGTTATTATAATATACTTAGTTCAGTGTCATAGTGCCTTAAAATGTATTAGTAATTTTAATATTAAATACAAGATGGGTATTTTATTGGTGTTTGTTAAAACTGCTGTTTTTGTCCAAAATCTTTATAAAAACTAGCCGCACTCCACGGTTACACCCGCGTAGTTCCCGTTCCCGTAAAAATAGAAATGGTAATAAAATATAACCTATGTTACTCAGGGATAATGTAGCATTCTAATGGTAAAAGAATTTTGAAAATCGGTCCAGTAGTTTTTGAGTTTATTCGTTACAAACATTCAAAACACAACATACAAATCTTTCCTCTTCATAATATTGAGTTCTTAAATTCTTTATTGTACACAAAGAAATAACATAAAAAACATTGTATACTTATTAGTTATGTACAAAGGCGAGCTTAACCCTGAAAGAGTTTTCTTACAGCAAACCTAAGGCTATAAAGCGAGGTGAATATTAATATAAAATGTTAATATATATTTAATATAAAATGCAATGGATAGAAATGTGTACGACATACATGTGATAAAAGAAAATCAAAGAATTGAAGCTACTTATGTATATATACATAATAGACCTAATCATAACAATAAAATAATATACTTACATACAAATATATACACAATAATATACCTACAGTATCAACATAAATAGTATATCATGCTAATAATATAATAAACTTACATACTTAAATAATAATTACATACATTAATAAAAATATAAGTTATAAATATAAATTATTGACCATGTCAATAATTTATATGAAAAATGTCATACAAATAAATTTGTAATTTGTAATTTATTTATTCATTGCTTCATGTACATGGTTTGCATTAGATCTAGGTAATACATAATTATTATAAGTGACATACATGAACCCTAGGGCGTTGCAAGTTTAGTCAGTTTTCAAGAATCATATGCTATATTATATTAGATCATTGAATAATTTACATTGTTTTTTATATCAATAAATAGTGAGTACACATTCAGTGGGTATTTAATAAGACGTCATAGATAAAATAAGATTCAAATTAAGTCAAGTTAATTAAGAACAATACGGATTTAAGTCAAAACTATTGATTCATTCAAACTACCTTGAAAGCAACCAACTCTTATCACCTAACCAATACGGATTTAGAAGAAATAAGTCTACAAATGACGCGGTTCATGAACTTACCAACTCTATTATATGTTCTCTAGATAGTAGGGAAAAGGGCCTAGCTGTCTTTCTAGATTTAGCCAAGGCTTTCGACAGGGTCTCTATACCTATGTTACTACTGAAACTTGAAGCCGTAGGTATAAGAGGCCTTCCTCTAAGGATATTTAAAAGCTACCTATGTGATAGAAAACAAAGAGTAAAAATCGACCAATACATAAGTGAAGATCTGCCGATTGCCTACGGAGTTCCGCAAGGAAGTATCTTAGGTCCATCTCTATTCCTGGTATACATAAATGGCCTTTGCAATTTGAAGATAAAAGGAAAAATACTTACATTTGCGGATGACACAGTCCTCTTTTTCAGCGGAGAAACTTGGAATGTTACTTTTGATAATGCCCAAACTGGGCTAACTAGTGTTTTCAATTGGTTAAATAATAATTACCTGACACTTAATGTTGACAAAACGAGCTAGATGCCGTTTGCGTTTAAGTTAAACAATCTGCCTCCTTTGTCTTTTACAATCACAGCTCATCATAATTACTGTCAAGCAAATAGACCCGACTGCACATGTCCAGCGCTTAAACGAACCGAAAATGTTAAATACTTAGGCGTGCTTCTTGATCATACTTTAACTTTCAAACCTCACATACAGGCATTAATAACAAGATTGCGTAAATTAATTTACATATTTAGGGAGCTGAGGCATGTTGCTGATAGTAAAAGTGTCAAAATGGTGTATCAGGCACTCTGTCAAAGTGTTTTAGGATACTGCATTATTTCGTGGGGTGGTGCTTCTAAGACACACTTTTTAGAACTAGAAAGAGCCCAAAGAGCAATACTGAAAGTATCTGCTAAACTCCCATGGCGCTTCCCCACAACTGAGCTCTACCAAAAGTGGGATGTTCTGACAGTCAGACAGTACTTTATTTTGCAAACCATACTTTATGAGCATTCTAAAATTACCTTTGACAAAAACCTTGTGAAAGGAAAGCGCAGGAAAGGTACTGTTTGTCTGACAAGAACTCTCAAGACCAAGTCCTCTAACAAATTTTACTGCTATCTAGGACCCTTTCTTTATAATAAAGTTAACAATATCCTCTCTATTTACTCCTTAACTAAAATCAAATGTAAAATAGAAACCACCAAATGGTTAAAACAGCTGGATTATGAAGCTACTGAAAGGATACTCCACTGCATAGAATAGACTTCTTTCTACTTTACTCTTACTCTTTCATAAATTTCCCCGCCTGTAATCGTGTAGTTATACATATATAGTGTAGTTATAATGTAGACCTAAGTATATTTATATTCATAAGTTAGATAAATATTTGTTTGTTCACATAATCATCACTTAATTTAGTAGTATATATTAATTAGTACAGTAACCGAGTATTGCGTACAAAATATTTGATATTTCAAACTTTCTCTCCCTTCATCTCAAAGTTGTGTGGATGTGATGAAATCCTAACAATCATTTTTGTAATCAACTGTGGTGTTACGAATACAACTATTAAATGTATATTTATCCGTGGAGCGAGGGCCTGGTGACATGTACTACAGGTTTCTTAAACCTTTTTCAGGCGCCAGTCTCTCACAATGCAGGTTATTTATAACAGTACCTTAAGAACTGTTGTGAGAGAAAAATAAACGTTTTATTTATTTTATTTATTCATGTTGAAATCATTTCAAATAACATTACAATAGAAGTATTAAAAAAAATATTATAATGCCATTAATACCTAAAATAAATTTATATACGCCTGAAACAGAGAGGTATTTGCCCAGCAGTGAGGCAGTATAGGTTAGTAAAAATGTCAAGCAGAAAAAAAATATGATCATCACAGTAGATCTGCTGTCCACGTTCACTGCTTCGGATTCTAACATCATCATCCCAGCCACCCACGTTAGTCCACTGCTGGTCATCATCATAATCTCAGCCGTAGCATTGGTGTCCATGTCAACTGCTGGACATAGGCCTCCCGCGTGAATATCCAAGATCATGAGGGGGTTGCCATACTCGCCACGCCTGGCAGGGTTGGCAAGCTCGTACGGGATGTTGATATGATGATACACGAAAAGACGCTGCTTCTCACCTTCCAAAGGCTTTTTTTATACGACAAAATGACGAGACAAGCCGAAGGCCCATCTGATGTTACGCTGTAACCTCTACCTATTACAACTGCAATACAGCGGTGATCGCGTTCACGAAGCACATGATCAACGCTGCATTGCATTGCGCCAGGCACCCAAGGTATCCCTTGGTAGATTCTTACTTCATCCACAGGCAAGAGAGGACAGCGGCAATATTTTACAACCGGCACCCCACGGACTAAAATTATACCATATCCATGATAGCGAGTCAGACGTTTCTAAGCTCTATGTATTCGTGGGAGGCCGTATAAAAAGTGGTACTACCTGAAAACACTACCAGTCTATTTCGCAAGCAGAGTGGCGGCGGGAAGACGTTCCAATACTAAATAATGAATGTACCTTTTTTGCCAAAGATGGCCGGCATTGGCCTTTAAAATGTTTCTTTTAAATAAATAAAATATATTCGCTTAAGTTATGGTTTATGGATCTTTGTTGTTATTTAATTTTTAAAAGTGAGTAAAAAGGTGCTTTCTCAATAATTATTTAATAACAAAAAGAATAGACCTTATGTATATAAAAAATAAGTGTTAATTGTTTTTTTTAAATATAACCAAAAAATTAAAAAAAACTTTGTTTACTATCAAAAACAGTGTTACACGAAAATGAATTAAATTTACAAAACAAACCAATTTCACCTCGAAAAAAACCGAAATCGAAAATGGAGGGCAACTGGTCTCTATACCCACGCGTGGGACTGCGCTCCCCGAACCTGACGAACTCCTCGGCCACGCTGCAGGAGAGCTTCGAGATCGACCTGGAGGACACCAACTGGATCCTCACTTCCTCCTTCATCATCTTCACCATGCAGACAGGTTAGTACCCAAGCAGGCTTTTTAGTCTATGTTAGTTTTTTTAAGCTGAGAGGATGGTATAAGGTGCTGGGCAAGCCTTGTCCATCTAACAATGTCCCAGGCTGCAGCAGCGTCCCGTACAGCATGATTACCAGTTGCTGACGCCGTATAAATCATTTATAATAGATGCAAAGGCCTTACACTAGTAAGTAGCAGTATCTACGTTAAAGAAGATAAAGGAGAACTATCCTTTATCTTCTTTAACGTAGATACCGCTTTGAGCTAAATTAATAGATGGGTTCCTTCCTTTCATTCAAAACAGTAAAATCCAAAATATCATTATTCCACTTTCAAAATTAAGTAAGGTGAACTATTTATTCATTTTGTAAAATGCGGGGAGTACTAGTGCTGTGGCATCCCCACGCGCGGAAGAGCATTGAAATGACGAACCCGACGAAATGAGGTTCCCGACGCTTCAACTGTGTTTCAATAATCTTGGCCGCGGGTTGACTGATACCTGTGCTGATACCGTATTACCCGTGTCAGTGGCTATCTGTGGCTGATACTGACCGAGTTTGTGATAAATTCCCGTGATTTTGTTATTTTTTTTAATGAATGCTGATACTCATTTTGTAAAATACGGGGTTACTCGGGATAAGTATTAAAATATGTATACCCCGCCTCTGTAAGCTTGAGGATTTAGTTATTGGCTTTCATAGTATCAATGTCGTGACGTAAAGTAATCGTGCCGTGGGGCGCCGGCAGTAGAATGTTGCTCCTCCTCTCATGCCCGTGGATGCAGTGCCTGCTAAGGGATACCTCCGGAAGATGGGCAGCAGCGTCTTTCCGTGTATCAACATCCCGTACTGCGCTTGCCAACCCGCCTGCCAAGCGTGGTGAGTATGGCAACTACCCCTCATGGAGATCCATGAGGGAGGCCTGTGTTCAGTAGTGGACGTTTTATGGCTGAAATGATGATGATGATGAGTAAAGTAAACATATTTATTTGAAACCAATAAGCATAATGTAACTCAGACAATTTAGAATGTTGAACTGCTGCGAAAGTAAAAAAGAAAAAAAAGAGGACGCCTCGCAGATGTAAAACATTTTCACCACAGTCGCCACAGTCGCTACAGAGCCCCAGTCGCCACAGTCAACACAAGTCTGCACAGACGAAGGGCAGTCGCCCTAGTACTAACTCGCACATCTCCAAGCGTCACGCGTCACCTCTCGTCCGATCGGTTTTACCCCCCGCAAAAGATGTTTAACTTAAAAAAACTGTGTTGCAGAGTCAATGCTACAGTTATAAAATTAAAATTAAAAAGTAGAATATAGTTGGATACTGCAGGTAAGTTGGCCGTGGGGTGCCGGCAGTAGAGAGGGGTAACACCCCTCCTCTCATACCCGTGGATGCAGTAAGAGCCTGCTAAGGTATACCTCCGGAGGATGGGCAGCAGCGTTTTTCCGTGTATTAACATCCCGTACTGCGCTCGCCAACCCGCCTGCCAAGCGAGGTGAGTATGGCAACTCATGGAGATCCATGAGGGAGGCCTGTGTTCAGTAGTGGACGTTTTACAGCTGAAACGATGTTGATGATGACTGCAGGTAAGAGCCAAATAAAAAAAATATTATAACAAAGCCTTGACTCTCGTAATATGTAACTTTAAGACAGACAAGATTCTGCAACAAGGATATAATGGGTACTGTATCTCTCATCTCTCAATATTACAAAGAGGAAAGACTTGTATTTTGTATGTTTGTAACGAATAAACTCAAAAACTACTAAACCGATTATTAACATACATATAACCGGGTATTTATCGCGTAAATTACCTTTATTATTTCCCGACGTTTCGCTTGGATTGCACCAAGCATGGTCCCGGGAAGACTCAGGAAGTCAGGGAAGTCTTCCCGGGACCATGCTTGGTGCAATCCAAGCGAAACGTCGGGAAATAATAAAGGTAATTTACGCGATAAATACCCGGTTATATGTATGTTAATAATGTGTTGTGATCGCGAAAGTTTAAGAAAGACAATTACTTAACCGATTTTCAAAATTCTTTCACCATTAAAGTGCTACATTATCCCTGAGTTTACATGATCAACACGCCGTGGGGTGCCGGCTGTGGAATGTTACCCCTCCTCTCGTGCCCGTGGTTTACTTCTTTGGGAAACTCTATAGAATCACCACGGGCATTCCTAGCGCAGAAAAGATGCGTACGAGCTATTGCGGGTATGATGGATCCTGTAAACCTCTTTTTATAAAAACTAGGCATTCTTCCTCTGACATGCATGTATGTATTTGAAGTCTGCATATTTGTCAAGACTCATCCACAACTATTCCCAAAAGCCAAAAATGTTTATCCACGAAATACGAGAGGAGGTGAACGGCTGGCCTATAACTTTATACCTAGAACTAGCCTGTTGCAGAAAAAAATGTTATGCTATGTGTATAAAAATCTTTAATAAACTGCCTCCTACTATTTAAGAATTGCCGACGACTTAAATGAGAAAAAAATTAGGCTGCTTGAAAAGTGTTTTTATAATTTGAGTGGTAACGGTTAAGGTTCAACAAGTCCCAGAGGCAAAGTCGTCAGTGGGCGCGGCCTAAATGTATGCTATCTCACCTGACATAGTGTGTGTACCCGCGCGCTAGAATGAAATGCACAATGATTAATTCCTAAAACGACCGCGCACAAATATGTGAATAGACTTTTAGCACAAGGGTTATTATAGAAAAACTTGAGTGTAATGTTTCAAAATAACGTTTATTTCAAATTTTGAATAATTAAACTTTGTCGGAACGGCGTTTATTGAGTTTTCTTTCTCCGTATATTATTTAGTTTCGTCCAAAGTTGGGCTAAAATCAGTGTTGAAATACGAAAGTTTAGAAGCTTGTATTTTTGAAATAAATACTTTTTTACGGTTTGGGGTGTAAACAAACATAGATTATGACGAGATAAATTGATAATAATCCTTAGTGTTGGATGGTCAACGTCAAACAGTGGAGTAGTTACCTTTCCACGTTTGTATGGAAAGATGGGCGACTCGTTCATCCTTAAGTTATAAAATTAAAAATTTTAAGTAGCTCCCGACACTTTACCTAGTCTCCGAAGTTACCAAATTTTTTTTGTAACGTTTACCCTCAGTTTAGCAATATGGGGTGTAGCCCCCTTCTTGTAAACTTCGTAACCAATTTTGATTAAACATGAGTCCACAGCCGGAATTAAAAAAAAAATGCATGCAAATCGATCCACTCGTTTAATAGCTACTGTGCCACATACACACAGACACACACATATCGGTCAAACTTATAAAACCCCTCTTTTTGGCGGGTGTAAAAAAATTAATATGCCAGTTAATCTAGCCAAATACCTAACTATTATTTTAACATTGTGGTTACCTTTCATCCATACAACCCAGGCACATGTGCATGTGTATAGCAGAGCTCACTTTAAAAATCCTTTCTTAGTTCAAAAATTAAAAAAAACCGGACCAGTGCGAGCTGGACTCGCCCATTGAGGGTTCCGTAGGTATATTATATAGGAACATAATAAATATTTGTAAAAGTTTTAAAATGCACAAAAAGACTCGGTCAGCCATCCAATTGTTTATGACCGCGCGTAGGGTTGCTTAACCTCGATGATTGATTTCGTACATTTTTATGCACGATTTTTTTTATGATTTTTTATTTTATGATCTAAGTGAGTGAATTTTTTATGATCTAAGGAAAGTTTGTCATATTTATCATCCTGAAAAAAATAGATAACTGTAAAACAAAATATCTCACATCATTATCTATTTATCATATTTTTAATCATAAGTTATTTAATTTTGGCAAAAATTTTGTGCATTTACGTACATGAAAAATAAAACTTTAAGGTACCTACAGAAACTTAAATCGGTCGCCATCTCAGCACACGCCGTGAGAACACGACACTGATTTTCAGTGGCGCCGTATTTGTCCCACAGGACGCAACACCGACCAAAACAAAACATTGAAAATTAATAATAGTATTGAATTTAACAATAGCGAACTTCACTTTGAAAGTTCGTTTGATTATATTTATTATATACTAGAACTTAACCTTACCTTTCCTTCATATTGAGGAAAACTAATTAGAATATATTAAGTTGTTTTAACCTTTACCGAGCTAGAAGATATTTTATGCTAAAATATATGCCATTATCTGTCTTTTTGTCACAAAAGTAGGTCAATGTTACGTACCTATACGTAGTAGGTTAGTGGAAAATTAAGATAATTGGACCATTTTCCGTCTATTTACTCTGTTGCGGCGAATGTAGCTTCATAGAAAAAGATCGCCGTTATACCTGGAGTTTGCAGCGCTAAACAACTCTTCTATTAGAAGAAGAAGAAGAATATCCATAGTACCTAATAGCAGGGTTCTTCAAGTTCACGGAGTCACAAACAGAGCATTTGTCTTTGTGAAATGTATCGTTTTTGAGCGTTTATCACTTAGGTATAAAGAACTGTCTTTTTGAGAATAAATGCAAAAAGACAGTCACTTATGAGAATAGTTGTACACTTGTACACTTGGGTCGAGAATGGGCCACCTGGTTAAAAGTGATACGTGATACGATTGTACTTACGGTCCTATTACAGATTCAACTTAGTTACAACAACAGTAACAGTTGGATTTCTAAAGGGAATTTATATCTTGGCAACGTATTTTATTGGCGGAGGCAATGATGAAATAAATAGGACAATGACTTTACCAAGTTTGTATTGTGTGCCTCTTTACATAAAATGTAAAACGTAACCGAAAGTAAAGTATCTAGTACATCACCGTCTTTTGAACAAGTAGGTATATCCTGTTCTTATCTTTTTTAAACTTTCGCAATCACAACATATTATTAACATACATATAACCAGGTGTTTATCGCGTGATTATGAAATATGCCTGACCAGTAAATCACTGTGGTCGAAAGCGGTCAAGAGATACATATATACATAATATATATGTCTGAGACAGATCCCTCTTAGCGATAAGACCCATTGTATATTATTATTTGTTTGTATCCTTATGGTTTTTACTTTCTATGGTGTACCTAAAATAAAGAGTTAATCTATCTATCTATCTAGTACTCTCCCTAAATGCATGACACTTTTATAAGATAAATCACTTTTTAAAAAGAGAAGAATGTCATCCTTGGCTTTCTTGTAAGGGTAGGGAAGGGTGATAAAAGCGGCCAAACTTAAACGGCTACTAAACTAACTACCAAATCTGGCTACGAGATGAGAAAAAAATCCCATTTAGTAGCTAACTACAAGACGGGGAACCACATTTCCCATTTCGTAGCTAGCTACCAAATCTAGCTATGAGATCGTAAAAAAAATCCCATTTAGTAGCTAGCTACAAGACGGGAAAGCACATTTCCCATTTCGTAGCTAGCTACCAAATCTGGCTACGAGATGGGACTAAAGGAACTGGACGGTAGGCTGATTACGTATCTCGCGACAGGTTTGCAGCAGGCATAAATCTCGCGATCATCGCGATTTTGCACGGAATTGACGTTTGACAGCAATGATCGCGACATTTACGCCTGTGGCAAACCTGTCGCAAGATACGTAATTAACCTGCCTGATGCATCTCAAGAGAAAGGGTTGAATAAGCCATTAATTGGAGTGAAACAAGGGAAACCATTAAAGGAAATTTATAGAAACTGGCTTATTTTGACAGATAAGTAAATTATTGTTTTGTTTCAGGGTTCGGGATGTTGGAGTCGGGGTGTGTATCCATCAAGAACGAGGCCAACATCATGATGAAGAATCTAGCCGACATTTCACTTGGAGGTTTGAGCACAGAACTTAATATGCAGGACAATAGAGGCTTTTAAAATGTTCATCGCCATCATCTCAGCCGTAGGACTTTTTATCAGTTTTATGCTGGACATACATACCTATGCCCCTCATGTATCTTTGAGGGATTTTTGCCATACTCATATTGGCGGGTGGGTTGGCGAGCGTAGTCCAGGATGTTGATACACGGAAAGACGCTGCAGATCTTCCGGAGGTATCCCTTGGCAGGTTCTTACTGAATCCACGGGCAAGAGGAGGGGCAACATTCTACTGCCGGCACTCCTGTAATATAGCTAGCATCATCTGGAGCTAAGAATGCGACGGCAGTCGCATTACACACACACTATAATCTTACTAATATTAAAAAGTTAAATTAAGCCGTTATTTGTTTGTGTAGATGTATGGATGTTTGTTACCTCTTTACGCAAAAAACTACCCTACGGATTGAGCTGAAATTTTGAACACTGTAGATATTGACCAGGTTTAACACAGGCTACTTTATATCCGGGTACAACGCATGTGAAGCGGCGGGCAGAAGCTAGTATGCAATATTTACGGGATATTTACCATGACTTGATTCTTTTGAGTCAGACTTAGAAAGAGGATAGATCGTTTTGTCTGCCAATGACTACCCACTTGCAAAAGACTTCAGTTTATCTGTTATAATGGCGTATGGAACTGCGCCGAAATATCGGGAAACATTAAAATAATCAAATCATGGTAAATATCCCGTATATATTGCACTAGGTGTCCCGGCGAACTTCGTATCGCCTACTACAATCACTGCTTACAACTATAGCCTTCCTCAATAAATAGGCTATCTAGCACTGAAATATTTTTTCAGATCGGACCAGTAGTTCCTGAGATTAGCGCGTTCAACAAACAAACAAACTCTTTAGCTTTATAATATTAGTATAGAAATAGATAAAATTTTCGGCTTTCCTGTTGATAATGATATAAATTGTAATTTCTACCGGCAGGTCTAACATACTGGATCTTCGGCTACGGCCTATCCTTCGGGACGGGGCCACTCGAGAACCCAGTAGTGGGCGTGGGCGACTTCCTGTTGGACCCACCGGTGGGCGACGCGCTCATGGGGCCGCTCTTTGCGTCCTTCCTCTTCCAGCTGTCTTTTGCTACCACTGCCACTACTATTGTCAGTGGTGCTATGGCTGAGAGGTGAGAC
Organism: Pasiphila rectangulata; assembly: GCA_963082625.1. Lineage (NCBI taxonomy): Eukaryota > Metazoa > Arthropoda > Insecta > Lepidoptera > Geometridae > Pasiphila > Pasiphila rectangulata. The sequence continues at coordinate 27,411,168 of OY720235.1, forward strand.
AATAAGTTATTTGGTTATAAATACATACTTAGTAGATACAAGTAGTTTCGAAGTAGGTACAAAGTAGATTATGTAGTAGATACGAAGTAGATATGTATTAGATACGAGGTGGATATATAGTAGATACGAAGTAGGTACGAGGTAGACGTGGGGTAGATACATCACGAACTCAGCGTTTCTCCATTACACAGCATAGGCATTGAGTAGATAATTATAGGATCACATAGTTGTATTGAGATAAATGCTTCTCTCGATCTAAAATTCTGGATCGTAGGCTACGATTTCTCCTTTGGCACGGGGCCACTCGAGAACCCAGTAGTGGGCGTGGGCGACTTCCTTCTGGACCCACCAGTGGGCGACGCGCTCATGGGGCCACTTTGCGTCCTTCCTCTTTTAGCTGTCGTTTGCTACCACTGCCACTACTATTGTCGGTTGTGCTATGGCTGAAAGGTGAGACAATGAGTTATTTGTTTATAAAATACATAGTGATACAAGTAGTTACGATGCAGGTACGAAACAGATATATATTGTATACCTACGCAGTGAACAGCATTACAGAGTGCCGTAATGCTGTCCACTGCAGGGTCATGAATCACTCGCTAGAATGCTATTGCTTGACTTATTGACCCCCGCGTAAGGGTTTATTTTAACCACTGAATTGAAATGATCGTGGCTTGACATCATTTAATAAATATAATACGGCTTACACCACGTACCTCACTTCTTCAGTTCTCGTCTCGCGGCCCTCGGAGGCTGCCACGAACGGTGCTCATGAAGAAGGGCTTCTAAATGGTCAACGAAACGTCAGCAAGATGATAATAAGTTAGGTAGATGTAAACCGTATTATATTTATTAAATTATTTTAACCATTTTGATAAAGAACTCTAAAGACGCATTTTAATATGTAACAGAACCGTATGAGCCTAACTTAGCTGGTTGGTTACTTTTTCTCATTGTGTTTACTCAAGGATAAACAAATAAATAAAATTGAATTTTACAATGTCAAAATAATACCTAGGTTTTTACTATAAGCATATGACAGTATCTATGTAGATACGATAAAGTAAAGTAACGTATATATTTATATTATATACCATTATGTCTGTTTGTATCAGCTAATCTCTGAAACGGCTGGACCGATTTAGACGGTACTTTCACTAACAGATAGCTGATGTATAAGTAGTAGCTAGTAGACAGGACTTTTACTGACAGATAACAGTGTATAAAGTTTGGAATAAAACTATGTTGGGTTTTTCCTCTTAGCTCAGGTCTGTCTTAGTTCTAACTCGTTTTTTGCTAGCAAATCATTATTGAACCGCAATTTCTTGTGTCTTTTTATACGACCTTCGGGGATTTTCCTTCCACCAAGGAGACCAATAGTCATTCATAACCATAACACAGTCTTAATCAAAGATTTAAACCGTTAGATGTGACACCAAAAACTGGCATTATCTATTTACACGACGATAGATTTAAATATAATTTCATTTAGTATGTATCTAATTATGTTAAGGTAGAATTCCTTAGCAAAAATATTAATTTAGTAGATATACAAGTATGAGGAGGCCGTTTAGGTATGAGGTAAAAGGTAGGAAATATATATCTCTTTTCGTAAGTAGGCAAGGTACTTACCTTTATATACAAGCAGAGAAGGGGTTTGCTGAGAATAATTAAAAGAATAAAATGACGTCACTCTGAATCCAACATGACGGAACTATTTATATATATATATAGGTATTATTTTCACAAATATGCGGCCGTTTCTTACCCACACAAATTTGAACCCTGAGGAAATACCTTAGCTCGAGAACGTGTGGCGGCATTCAGTGATTTATTTTCATACACGGATAGACGCTACTGCCCATCTTCCGGAAGCACAATTTAACGATAAAAATATCTCTTTCTCTTCGTCCACAGATGCAATTTCAAGGCGTACTGTCTGTTCTCATTCCTGAACACAATAGTGTACTGTGTGCCAGCCGGCTGGGTTTGGGGTGACCACGGGTTCTTGAACAAACTTGGGGCCGTGGACATCGCTGGCTCCGGTCCAGTGCATCTTATAGGTACTTATAAATCTAAGTCTGCCATCTTCTCATTCATATCAGAATCATTATCATACTTTTCTTCATTATCATTTATTTTTACTTGTTTTCTTGTTTTGTTAGCGTATAGTTTTGTAATTGTATTTGTGCACGTGGTAAAAAAATGTTATATCTATCTATCCATTTGTATATCATCTTCTTTTTTCTCATCGTCATTATTGTTCTCAAGAACCCCACTGAGACCCCGTCACACATGCACCGATACCGCCACGCACATCACCCAACGCGTACACTAACTCATTCACTCAAATACATACACACACACGTACACCCCTATATATTGTATATATATATATATATATATACGTATATATATTTATTTCAGATAATAATAATCCATATATAATTTGGTTAGTAGCACACAATAAAACTAACAAGTAATTGTTAGTAAACATAACATGAAAATGATATGTCAAGTGTGTGTGATGATGAGTGATGACATATGGAACCGAGACGTGGTCCTTCACTATTGGTCTTATGAATAAACTCAGAGTAGCTCAACGCGCTATGGAGAGGGATATGCTCGGGGTTTATCTACGGGATCGAATCAGAAATGAGGAGATACGTAGAAGAACTCGGGTCACCGATATAGCCAAACGGATTAGCACGTTGAAGCGGCAATGGGCAGGCCATGTAGCAGAACAGATGGCCGATGGGGCCGCAAAGTTCTCGAATGGAGGCTACGGACCGGCAGGCGCAGCGTAGGACGTCCACCTACAAGATGGGCAGACGCCTTGGTGAGAACCGCTGGTCGGCGGTGGATGCAGACGGCTTCCAAACGCAGGACTTGGAGATCAATGAGGGAGTCTTTGTCCAGCAGTGGACGTCCTGCGGCTAATATGATGATGATGATGATGAATATGTCAAGAGGTCCAAGAACCTTCACGTACGACCATATAAGGGTAAACGATCTTAAAAGTAAACGCAGTAATATTTTACTAGGTGGTGCCTCTGCCTTCGCGTCCGCTCTGATGCTGGGCCCACGCCTGGGCCGCTACTCGCGCGGCTCGGCGCCTCTGCCGCTCGGCAACCCTGTCAACGCCGTCATGGGGACCTTCGTGCTTTGGTGGGGCTGGCTAGCGTTCAACTCCGGAAGCACTTATGGCGTGAGTTGCTAACTTTACCATCATTGTTCTTTTTTTCTTTTCATCTGATACAACTAAAAAGATACAAACAAAAGCGGCATATTGCATAGTGCATAGTGTAAGCGGTGGTATTGCATAGTGGGTTGCATGGTGTGAAGCACATGGTGTGTTGCACAGCGTTTTGCATAAAGTGATGCTTGTGTGACTTGTTATGTTGAAAAGTGCGCACGTAAGAGACGCATGCAACGGATCAGATAAATATGTAAGAACCTGGAACAACACATCTACAGACTACATTAAGTAACAACCGCTCGGCAATCCCGTCAACGCCGTCATGGAGACCTTCGTGCTGTGGATCTTCCTGGCGTTCAATTCCAGGAGCACTTATGACTATCGACTCTTCTTGAAGAATGTCCCACGTCCCGGTTTTTCATAGACCGGATAGCGCCAAGCCAGGCCAGGTTGAAAGGCTATAGGGATTCACGGAGTCATGTGAAGCTTGCGGTGCAGCACTTTCGATATTTTTAACCAGATAGGTACAATGTGTAGAAGCTACAAACAGAAGGTCATCTACATCTGTTGCGTTGCATATTGAGTTGCATAGTGCGTTTGCATTATGCGTCTCATAGTGTATTGCATAGAGTTTTATATGATGTGTAGCAATGTATTTTACATGGTGTAGTGCAGTGTGTGTTACATGGTGTGTACAAACAAAATGTGTTGCATATAGTGTTGTATTACGGGTTACACAGTATGTTGCATGGTGTGTTGCATATTAAATTCCATAGATTGTTATATGGTGCGTTGTATAATATGTTACATGTTGTGTAGAATATTGGGTTGCATGGTATGTTGCTTAAAGTGTATCATGGTGTGTTACATGGTGTGTACAAACAAAATGTGTTGCATAGAGTGTTGTATTACGGGTTACACAGTATGTTGCATGGTATGTTGCTTAAAGTGTCTCATGGTGTGTTACATGGTGTGTACAAACAAAATGTGTTGCATAGAGTGTTGTATTACGGGTTACACAGTATGTTGCATGGTGTGTTGCATATTAAATTCCATAGATTGTTATATGGTGCGTTGTATAATATGTTACATGGTGTGTAGAATATTGAGTTGCATGGTATGTTGCTTAAAGTGTATTACATGGTGTGTTGCATGATAATATGTCGCGTAGTGTGTACCTTAAGGACGCATGCAACGGATCAGGCAAATTAATAACAAATAAATAAGGCTGATTAATTCTGTTTTGTTTATCTTATGTAATGTTAAGAGCCGCGGGTAGAATCTATTAAAATATAATTATCTGCTAATTATACAAATATTACCGAACCAGAATAATAATGAGACAACGCCACCTTATTATAAAGTGCTTACACTATTGTAATACAAAATGATGGGCAATTAAATAAATCACTATTAGATGTTAGTAGGAGTTCGGCACAAACTTTGATCTCAATCAGTTTATAACTATTGCAGCCATTATCGTTTCATCATCATCATCATCTCAGCCGTAGGAAGTCCACTGCTGGACATAGACCTCATAGATCTTTGTACTGATCATGAGGGTTTTGACATACTACGCTTTGCAGGCGGGTTGGCGGGCGCAGTACGCGATGTTGATACACGGAAAGACGCTGCTGCCCATCTTCCGGAGGTATCCCTTGGTAGATACTTACTGCATTCACGGGTAAGAGAGGAGAGGCAACATTCTACTGCCGGCACCCCACTGGTATCATCGTTTATCAACAATTGTATTTTTGCTACTATTAAGTATGACAAAACATTGAAAATTTTGATTTTTTTAATTCACTAATTTTTGACTATTTCCCTCGATCTATCGTGGACCCCATTAACCAGAACTGGTTTTAAAAGCAAGCAAACATTATTAAGTGAAACAAAAAACACAAAAGCGATTTTAAATGAAGGGCACAAAAATATACTTCTAGGGACTCCAGAACACACTGTTACGTAATTTCATGCCATTTTATTTAATTTCAATGATCCGGATTCTGATGATGATGATGATGGGTGGGTAAGTATGAAGAGTAGTGGATAGGGATATGTTATTTTAGCCATCTTTCGATGTCGTATCGTCATCTGTGAATTTTGTAATACCTATTGAAGAACTTCGATAACCATTTGTGGTCTTTTTCATCAGTTCTTTAGCACCAAATCATACTTTCGGAATACAAATGCTTGATTTCTAGCTAAATAATTATGCCGCTTCGCTATATGTACAATATTTGAGGAGTTCCCTCGATTCCCCATGGATCCCATCATCAGAACTGAGTTTCAAAACTGGCATTCGTGTATTAAAGGAATTCGGGGAATCAATACATCTTTTCCGGTAGGTACCACATCCGGTGAGTATTGTGCACTCTATTATGAAAGTTTTCAGTGATTTTACCGGCAAACGTGTGCTATATATATGTTTATATATATAAAAGCACATAGCACACGATAGCAAAGTTTAGTGGATTCAGGTTTCTTAATAAAATAACAGGACAACCTACTTACACTATATACACTATCGCAGACTTTTTTGTAGAACTTTTTAAGGTGTACAATACTGTAGTACATTATTTTGATCTATCTCGTAGGGTTGCAATGTAAGCGCAAAAACATGTGTTTGTTTACGACATCACGTTAAAAACCTATAAAATTATCAGTGTATATCTACTATATTATGCATGTATTATACATAAAAAACTTTCTCTTGAATTACTCTATCTATTAAAAAAACCAAATCAAAATCCGTTGCGGAGTTGTTAAGATTTAAGAAAATATAGGGGCAGACAGACAGCGGGATGCGACTTTGTTACAAGCTTTTATTTTATACTATGTAGTGATTGGATATTTGTTCCGAGGCGGGAATCGAACCCTACTCTATCCTACTCATGCGTGGCAGGTGGACCTTCGGCCGCTGCGCTACAGAGGTTGTCAAATTTAAAACCAAATCGGTCCATAACCGACGATGTTCTAAGGTAACAAAGATTTAAAAAATACAGACTGAACCTCCTCCTTTTTGAAGTGGGTTAAAAAGACGCTTAGGTAAACAATGCCAACTTGTCAGTCTGATGTCAATGAGATCTTCGGTCGCTCGATCAATTACGCATAATAAAATCGTGTTATGAGAAGACACACTTTGAATTATTAATGAAAGTTTCAAGTAATCAGCTAGGTACCTACCGTCATGCAAAGATTTAAATAGATAATAAGGTAGATTTATATTAGATACGCCCTTACTGTAATGAGACCGTGGCGTTTTCTTTCCACACGAAATGAGTCAGTTCACTCATTTGGAATCAGTATACTTCTAAACTAATCTAATCAGTATATATCTAAACACAGTGTTAACGGACGGGTGTGTGTTATTTTATTCACGAAAATTTGTGCAATCATCATCATCATTTAGGGTACCTGTCCAAAAAACAGTCCCAAGGAGGAGTTGGGTTTCTCGTTCACAAGTCACTCTACAACATTATCACCATCGACAGTGTGTCGAGCAGGGTCGCGTACCTAAATCAGAATATCTAAGCGATATTCGCTGAAGGTGGTTCAGGTATATGCACTGACCTCATCACATGAAGAAGTAGAGTCTATGTATGAGGACATCAGTAGAGCCATACATACGAACAACACTCACTTTACTGTTGTTATGGACTTCAGTGCAAAGCTAGGCATTAAAAGCGATGATGTGTTGAGAGTGGGGCAATTTAGATATGGGCAACGGAACCCCAGGGGACAGAGGCTGGCCGATTTTCTGGAGAAAGAAGGGCTCTTTATGATGAATTATTTTTTCCAGAAGCCGCTTCACAGGAAATGGACCTGGATGAGTCCCAACGGTTCAACGAGAAATGAGATTGATTTCATCTTGACCAACAAGACACGAATATTCAATGATGTCTCTGTGATTCACAGGGTGAAAACCGACAGTGATCACCGAATTGTTAGGGCTCATTGAATATAAACGTTTAATTTGAAAGGTCCCATTTGATGAAGTCTACGCTCCGACCCACTCGCGGACACATCCAAAGCCTCGAGAGCTTTCAACTCGAACTTGCAAATCGCTAATCGGACAAGATCAATAACAGGTTCGTAGAAACCGTCCATACGGTGGGGTCCCAGTTCTTTAAGACCCCCGTACCAATAGACCTCAGAAACGCTCTGATGACACCCTTAACGTCATGGCTGAACGACATTCTTTGCGACTGCAGTCTCGATGATGCTCAGTCACATAGGCTCCAAAGTGTTCGCGAGCGAAAATTCTATTGGGTAGAGCCAGATGACGAAGCTGAAGAGGGAAGACGGCAGCATAACGTCAAGTGAAGCAGAAGTGTTAAGGGAAGTCGAAAGGTTCTATGGACGGCTCTGCGATTCGGTCACTAAACCTGTTTCCAGTGCGGCCAACGATCCAAGAGCCAAACTGACTCGACATTATACCGAGGATATCCCAGACATCAGCCTGTACGAGATCAGGATGGCCTTGAAACAGCTTAAGAACGACAAGGCGCCGGGTGAAGACGGAATCACTTCAGAGCTTCTGAAAGCGGGTGTATCACCGATACTTAAAGTCCTTCAGAAGCTCTTCAACTCCGTCTTGCTCGAAGGTATTACGCCAAAAGCATGGAACGTGGACGTGGTGGTTCTGTTCTTCAAGAAAGGTGACAACACCTTGCTTAAGAATTACAGCCCCATCTCGTTTTTGAGCCATGTTTATAAACTGTTTTCAAGGATCGTTGTGAACCGTCTCGAACGCAGCTTTGATGACTTCCAGCCTCTCAAACAAGCCAGGTTCGAAAAGGCTACAGTACCATAGATCACATACATACGCTGAAGACCTAAGAATATAACTTGCCACTATGTCTCGCGTTTGTGGACTATGAGAAAGCCTTCGATTCGATCGAAACAAGGGCGGTGCTTGAGTCTCTCCAACGATGCCGAATTGACTATCTGTACATCCAAGTGTTGAAGTGTTTGTATACAAACGCCACTACGTTAGTCCGAGTACAAGAACAGATCTCGAAGGCGATTCCCTTAAAAAGAGGCGTAAGACAGGGAGACGTAATGTCTCCGAAACTGTTTACGACCGCTTCGGAAGATGCCTTCAAGCTCCTGGAATGGCAAGGGCTGGGCATCAATATTAACGGCGAATACATGACTCACCTTCGATTTGCCGACGATATTGTGGTCATGGCAAAGTCGATGAAGGAGCTCAGCACGATGCTCGAAGGCTTCTATTGAGTCTACCAACGAGTAGGGCTTAAAATGAACATGGACAAGACGAAAATCATCTCGAATGTCCATGTCGTGCCTGCCCTAATTATGGGAGCCTAGGACAAACAGTCCAATTAGGTAGGTTCAACTTCGAGAAAGAGGTCAATCGTCGAATCCAACTCGGATCGGGGCAACGTTTGGGAAACTTCGCAACGTCTTTTCGAAAAAGGGGATTTCCATGCGGACGAAGTCGCGGGCAAAAGCTAGTATAGCCTATGTTACTCAGGGATAATGTAGCATTCTAATGGTGAAAGAATTTTGAAAATCGGTCTAATAGTTTTTGAGCTTATTTGTTACAAAGATACAAAATACAACATACAAATCTTTTCCCTTTAAGATATTGACAGATTGAGAAGGACCGATGACAATACAATAATTCGGCATGTTTTTTAACTTATCAAACAATTCATCATTTCAGCCGCAAAAAGTCCACTACTGAACAGGCCTTCCTCATGGATCTCCATGAGGGGTAGATGCCATACTAACCACGCTTGGCATGCGGGTTAGCGAGCGCAGTACGGGACATTGTATACTTTACTGTATTGTTATACTTTCATACACGAAAAGATGCTGCTGCCCATCTTCCGAAGGTATCACTTTGGCAGGCTTTTTTTGCATCCACGGGCATGAGATGAGGTGTAACATTCTACTGCCGGCTCCACGGCACAAAACTGTTATTACCTAATGGTAAAATATAAAATGTAAGTATATCATTCCAATAATAACCGTCTATGTTGTGCCATCTCGTTCTTTTCGCTAACTCTAATGGTAACAGCTGAAAATCAGTGTTTGCTTAACAAGCAAAATTATACTCTGAGCTGTGACCTTTTTGACATGCTGCAACACACACATGCACTACTTAGCCAGTTAAGCATTTAGTTCACGTTACCGTTTAGTTGTTTAGTTATTATGTTATTTGCTCTCCTAAGTTTTTATCTCTGTACTGTATGTGTGTGATTGAAGTTCCAAATAAACTGTTTATCTATCTATCTATCTGTCTATCTACCTATTAAATGCAGATCACATGAATACTTGAAATGTTCTCCGAATACAAATAACAGAATCCATTACATTTGAACAAAGCAAACAAATTGAGATCGCGTGCGCGGTTAATCGTCATTTTGTTGAATTCATTCTAATTTTTAAATGAGTGCCGTTTAGCAAACGACAATGCATTATGGAGTTGTCTTGTCTATGGTTGGACGGAGCTGTTAGGATAGCCGGATTTTTAAAGAGCTTTATTTATTTCGTGTTTCCCATAATTTGTTATTCCATAATTTGTCACGCCACGTCAAATATTTTTGACTTAAGATTTGTATTTGACCATTTATTTATTTATTTTATTTAATTATTTATTTATTTATGGACACCCAACAAAATAATCACAACAAAATATAAACTTATAACACACTTATAACTAATTTAACCTATGTCAATGTGTTCCTCCACTTGCAGGATGTCACAGCATGCAGGAATACAAATTTTGCAACATTATAGGCACATAACAAGATAACTTTACGAGAATGTATGACGAATAATAGGTTAATAAAAACTAACAAGTCTTTATAATTAAAAATTACGAATACTTATACAAGAAATGTAATGCTTTAGACTTAGATCTGTAATGTTACATGTGTATAAATTAATAAATATTGAAAACCGACTAGATGGGCGGTCGACCTGGTAATGTCTGCAGGTCGGCGGTGGATGCAGGCCGCTTCCAGCCACAATACTTGGAGGTCTATAAGGGAGGGCTATGATCAGCAGTTGACGTCCTACGGTTGAAATGAAGATGAATGTTATAATATTTTAATAAAAGTTCGAATATAAATCGCCAACTGTAAAAAATTAACAAAGTAAAAAATAAAATAAAACAAATCGGCCAAGTGCGATTCGGAAACGAGCTTCGTGCGAGCGCACGAAGGGTTAATCTGTGCCATTATTTGGATACCTGTTAGCGTTATTAATATTGACCAAAAAACGGCATTAAAATCACCTTTTTCACGGAGAGCCACTTTGATTTGAAAATATAAATCCCATTTATTCCCTATCCCGTGGGAATTTCGACAAATCCCTTCTTAGTGCACCTCTAGGATACTCAAGGTATTGGGCCAAATTTCAAGTCTTTAGGTCCAGTGGTTTAGGCTGTGCGTTGATATATCAGTCAGTCAGTCAGTCAGGACTTTCAATTATATACATATAGATTCGTGTACCCACCCACCTTAAATATTAATTTTATTCTGTTTTTAAAAGCCATGTAATGGGGTTTCTAGCTATCACGGTTCATGAGATAGCCTTGTGACAGACAGACGGACAGGCAGACGGACAGCGCAGTCTCAGTAATAGGATTCCGATTTTTGTAATGTAAATGTATTCATAAATATCTTGCAATAGAAGCCGGCTTCCCCCCCAGCCCTAGTTGCTAAAACTAATTGTATCCATCATTACCGATGCACGCTGAACGTCTCCTGGCCTTGGTAATGAATTGTCATGCTTCTATACTAACACCAATCACAGACTAGGCATTGAATAGCTAATTTTTGTCATGCTTGAAAAACAACGTGTTTAGGTAGATCTAAGCAGTTTTGTAAAGAATTCGTTAATAGAATAGTGTTTAAGGAGTTCATGGACGTTATGCGAAAAGGGGACATATTATTTAATATTAGCTTATGCCCGCCGTTTCGCATGCGTTGTAGGCACCCGGATAAAACCACATGTAGCCTATGTGGCTCTTAGCCTCCCCCTCATGGATTTTCAAGATCATGAAGGTTGTTGCCGTACTCGCCAAGCTTGGCAGCCGGGTTGGCGAGCGCAGCACGGAAAGACACTGCTGCCCATCTTCCGGAGGTATTACTTAGCAGATTCTTACTGCAACCACGGGTAAGAGAGGAGAGAACATTCTACTGGCGGCACCCCACGGCAGACCAGCTCCTATTAATAGTTAGTTTTTAGGGTTCTGGACCACAATGGTAAAAAGGAACCCTTATGGTATCACTTTGTCTGTCTGTCACAATTGGATATCTCGAGAACTACTGATGCTATCGACTTGAAATTTGAAATGGTTAAAGATAACACTTTTTTACTAATATGGCGTATATGAAAATGTAAAAAAAAATATTCATATTATGATTGCAAGGGGGCGGATATTTAATTGCTAATAGGAGTGTATGTAAACATTACAGGAAAATTATAACGAACCCTCTAATTTGCATGGTTTTTTAGAAATCATCGAAAGTGTAAAAAATCTACATAAGTTCCACTATCAGACAAGAGATGGCGCTGCCAAGGTTCTCCAACAAATATAAACCGTCTTTATCATATATTATCCTGTATGATGGCACGGAACCCTCGGTGCGCGAGTCCGATTCGCTCTTGCCCGGTTTTATTTTAATTGTTTCGGAGTTGAAGCAAATTTCATTCCAAGCATTTTAAAATCTTGTTCTTACTTAAAAATGTTTTTTTTTTATATTTTGAACTTTCTGATTCCAGGTGAGCGGTTCCAAATGGCAATACGCGGCCCGGGCAGCTGTCATGACGATGATGGGGTCTTTCGGGGGCGGGTGCTTCGGACTGGTGTAAGTTGTTTACTTTTGATAGGATCCCCATCCCCAGCATAGGTCATTACTTTTAGCAACAACCCCCTTAGTACAATTAATGGAGTCAGGCGTTACTTTGCGGAAATCCATGACAATAAAATGCAATAATTTCAGCCATAAAACGTCCACTGATGAACACAGGCCTCCCTCATGGATCTCCATGAGGGGTAGTTGCCATTCTCACCACGCTTGGCAGGCGGGTTGGTGATCGCATTATGGGATGTTGATACACGGATAGACGCTGCTGCCCATCTTCCGGAGGTATCTCTTAGCAGGCTCTTACTGCATCCATGGGCATGAGAGGAGGGGTATCATTCTACTGCCGGCACCCCACGGCGGTAAAATGCAATGAAAATATGTATTTAGTTTTAATTCCGCTTATGCTGAGATACGTTCCAGCCGTCGACCAGTCAACACCTCAGCGTCTCACCTGATGATGCCTCGCGGAGAGGCGAAACACGTGTCGTCGTATAGGTTTGGGTACACATGCTGCACTAACAACCTAGTTCCCCTTGCATGTGCATAATTAGCGGGCGGGAGGGCGATGCTCATGCATCTCAGCATAAGCGGAATTAAAACTAAATATTTTCATTGCATTTTATAACCCCCTTAGTACTTGGAGACCCGTGAGGGAGGCCTAATCTACAGTACCCACAGTACCTACAGGCTTGACGACCTACGTGGCGCAGCGGGCGAAGATCCGCCTGCTACGCATCGGTCCGATTTCCGCCTCGGGACAAATATCTATACGATCTGCGATATACGATCTACAAATATACTTGTTCAAGGTGTTCTGAATGTTTTTATTCCATATATAATAATTTATAAAAAATATCTATTTACCTAGTGCACAGTCTTCTCTGTGTTCTGTGATGTTGTGTAATGTATTAAGTATAGGAGTCATCTAGTACCCATAACACAAGCTTTGCTTAGCTTGGGGCTAGATAATGTTGTGTGAATTGTCCAGCATTATTTATTTATTCCACGGGCATGAGAGGAGGGGTAACATTCTACTGGCGGCAGCCCACGACAGCTTTATAATAGTAAGGATATACCTTACAATCTAACATAACTACATTCAATATAAACTTATCTACTAGCACGTAATGTCTGTGACGTGTGACACACGGTATGGCTGAGACCGGCAGTCCGGACGGGGTTTTTGGCAAAAACTCCCTCAGGATCAGTAGGTAGAGTCCTTTTCATGAAAGAAGTCCCGCGGCAAAAATCTATAAATAATAAATAAATATTGCCGTGGGGTGCCGGCAGTAGAATGATACCCCTCCTCTCATGCCCATGGATGCAGTAAGAGCCTGCTAAGGGATACCTCCGGAAGATGGGCAACAACGTCTATCCGTGTATCAACATCCCATACTGCGCTCACCAACCCGCCTGCCAAGCGTGGTGAGTATGGCAACTACCCATCATGGAGATCCATGAGGCAGGCCTGTGTTCATCAGTGGACGTTTTATGGCTAAAATGATGATGATTAAATAAATATACCTTCTAAGTTGGCAACATTCCGACTCACGATTGGACTCCCCGTCTGTGGGACTTCTTTCATGGAAAGGACTCTGCTTGAAGATCCATGAGGGAGGCCTATAATATTCAGAGGACGTCCTACGGCTGAGATGATGATGTTGATCCAAAAAGTATTTATTTCAGGTTCACAATGATCAAGAACAAGGGCAGAGCTGACGTGATGGAGCTGATAAACAGCATCCTTGGCTCCTTGGTGTCGATAACAGGTAATCACGTTTTATAAGGACAAGGATATTCGCTTTAAAAACTACTTTACTATTTTTTTTTACTTTTACTGCAGAACACTTTAGTGTTAGTGTCACTTTAGTAGGTGAGTAAAAAAAATCGGCCAAGTGCGAGTCGGACTCACGCACCAAGGGTTCCGTACCATATTTCATGCGTCTACCTGTTGCTGTCGCTATCGAGCAAAAATCGGTTATTAATATCGAGCCAAAATCGGCATTAAAATCACATATTTTGTATCTACAATCTTCTCTAAAATATATGTATATTTTATTCTGTTTTAAATTTCAACTGTCTAGCTGTGCTCGCCAACCCGCCTGCCAAGCGTGGTAGTATGGCAACTACCCCTTATGGAGATCCATGAGGGAGGCCTGTGTTCAGTAGTGGACGTTTTACGGTTGAAATGATGATGATGATGATGATGATTAGATTATGTATCATAATACAAATGATTTTTTTTAACAAAAATTGTATCGAGATACAGCACCTTCCCCTAAGCCGTAATCAGCTCCTATGGCTTCGATCTAATCTTCCGGAGGTAGCTCTTAGCAGGCTCTTACTGCATCCACGGGCAAGAGAAGAGGGACAACATTCTACTGCCGGCACCCCACGACACATACTCTAATAAGAAAACAGAATCTGAAAGGACTTAAGACTTGTATTATAAATTTTACAAAAGCATAAAAAAATAAGTATTAATTTTTATTAATAATAATAAAATCGTTGATTTCGAACAAATTACAGATAGCTCTTCATTACTAATATAAACGAAGCTAGCTAAGATTGTTCTTGTTCTTGGACATTCACATTCAGACATAATTTTCATTCTAAACTATGAGTGTCATAATAATTAGGAAACTTTATAACATAGGCTTTCTGATGCACGAAGGTACTTGTTTTCAAACGATTATAAAACATTCCAGTGACAACCGAAGCGGGAGACTGTAGGTATTTTTTATAATAGCTATAAAAAGTATTATGAACATTAAAGTTATTTTTATAAACAATCAGGAAAATATAATTTATGAGTAAATTATGTTATGGATTTAGTATCTATTGCGAATGACTTTAATGCATTGTAATCATTATGGATAATAAAATAATGCATAAAGTCAGCACTAATAGAATTAGGGATCCGCATATCCTGCTTGTTAATGCACAGAGAAACATTAATGAAATTCCAGACTTCAAATGAGCCGTTTTCAGTAAAAAATAATAAAGTGTTTTCTACTAAACCAAACAGATGGAGTTGGTAAGCGGAGAAAACTAGTATGTGATTGATTACAAATGCTGTCATTGTCAATTTGTGTTTCCTTCCATTAAATGAAAACTAACACCATCTATAAGGTTTGAGGGAACTATTTTAGAAATTTTTACTTTTTAATGAAAACGCCTCATTGAAGATTATATTGTCTCTTTACAGCGTTTGATGGATGTGGGTTTTGAGAACAGTGTTGTTCTTAGCGTGGCTAAAGTTGAAGTGACAGAATGACAGGTGCCTAACGCAAAACTACTGTCTTTTCAAATAGGTCGCGCAAACACACACTACACTTGCGATTAATATTCTATCAGGCGTTAACACTGCTTATTCGGACAATCGATGATTATGAAAATAAATTAGGTAGATAGGTATACGAAATTTCGGAGACAAAATAGAAAACCATCTGCGCGCTGGCGATTACTTCGGACTGGTAAAGTTATTTGTTCATTTACGAAAGCATCTCTCACAGAACACTTGGGGTATTCTGTACAAATTACGAAAATTTAAAATTCTAAGTTTATACACTGGTGTCGATTCTGTTATGCACTTCCTAAAGCTTATTCTAATTATAAATATTTAGCTTCTAAATTAAGATCTTTCAAAGTAAAATTAGACAAAACCGTTCCGTCATTTTAGTCCATTTTACGCAATTTTAGTTAGCTTGTCAGGTAGTGTGCCAACAGAATCGTTAAATAGGCATGATGACGGGGTTAAGCATTAGCCGTGGGGCGCCGGCAGTAGAATGTTGCCCCTCCTCTCATGCCCGTGGATGCAGTAAGAGCAGGAATACCTCCAGAAGATTGGCTGCAACGTCTTTCCGTGTATCAACATCCCATACTGCGCTCACCAACCCGCCTGCCAAGCGTGGTGAGTATAGCAACTACCCCGCATGGAGGCCCATGAGTGAGGCCTGTGTTCAGTAGTGGACGTTTTACGGCTGAAATGATGATCTAGCCTATTCACATATATTTGCTAACATTGACATATGTGTTCTAGCTGGTTGTTTCCTGTATCGCGCGTGGGAAGCCCTGCTGATCGGCGTGCTAGGCGCTGCTATAGTGTCGGCCAGCGCACCTCTCTTCGACAAGCTGCGAGTGGACGACCCCGTCGGCGCATCGGCCGTGCACGGCGCTGCTGGCTTCTGGGGTAAGCCATCACAGTCCCAAGGAAATAGCGTAAAACTTCGACCGTGAATGGCGCTGCTGACTTCTGAGGGGGCATCACCTCCCAAAGGAGTAGAGCATAAGACATCTTTGTCTTCTTATTCCATGGCTTTTTGTGTTTGGTTTTACACAATTCTGCCAGTGTCAAGTTAATATGATCATTTTCTCCATCATCGTGGGTTTGCCGTTTAGCTTTTGGTGTGTAACCAAAAGATGGTTACCATACCACGGACGTAGGGTCAGGCTTTGAGGGCTCTTCTTCTTTCAAGGCTTTTTGTGTTTGGTTTTACTTTACACAATTCTGCCAGTGTCAAGAAGATCTTTAGAAAAGTCAATGAGTCGTTTTCAGTAAAAAATAATAAAATGTTTTCTACTACACCAAACAGATGGAGCTGGTAAGCGGAGAAAACAAGTACGTGATTGATTACAAATGTTGTCATTGTCAATTTGTGTTTCCTTCCATTAAATGAAAACTAACACCATATTTTTGTATGGAGCCTGGCATACCTACTCGTCCGCCATTTTGAAAAAAACATGTTTCGGCGGCCAGTCATGAAACGCATGTCAAACGACAGAGTAAATGATAGCAAACAAAAAGTGTTCAGTGATCAAATCTCTTAAGTGATACGGTTTTTGAGATATTTGGGTCCGAAAAAGAAAAAAAGTTATACAATTCGTAATATCGTATAACCACTGTATAAAGTAAATGAGAAGTCAAAAAATTCGTCCGTGCTACAAGAAACCGACTCCACCCGGCTCGGTGTACCGGAAGAATCCCCGCCCCGTACCGCCGTTTTTTGAGTATTTTAGATAATAATCCATCATTGCAACTACTTAAACAACCCAAAAGAGCTTTAGCAATGGTGCTAAGCAAACTGCACACAGGCGACTCTAAAGATAGGTTGTCCTCTTTATTTCGGCTAAGCCCCGTACACTTTGGTCGTGTAATGAAAAAGGTGCGATCTCATTTATTGAATGAATTTGTTCCACTGCATCTGGGTCTTTCGCGGAACAGAGAAACTGAAGAATATCGTGAAGAATTACGTCAATTTTTGAAGATGTTTTTGATTGTGTCACCAGATGGATATGTCATAGAAGCATTTGGTCCTTATGGGGCCGATAAATCAGACGCAATTATTATGGGTGAAAAAAGGTGAAAATGAAGAATTTCGGAGAGTTTTCCAGCCCGGCGACGTATTTATTCTTGAACGCGGTTTTCGGGACGTTATTGGAGCACTGGAAGCGTTATGATATCGAGCTTTTATGCCCAAAACGAAAAGTAGACATGAGAGGCAACTGACTACCCAAGATGCCAATGAATCACGCAAAGTGACAATATGCCGGTGGCTAGTCGAGACGGTTAATGGGCACATTAAAAATCAGTTTCGCCAATTCAAGAAATCAATATTCAAACGTAGTTGCAAGAAAAATGTACGAAGAGCGATGCGAAAGCATTGCATGCGCTTTACTCAATGCTTTTGCTGCTCGATAGAAAGATCACAACTTAGTTAACGAAATTATAAACCAAATTAATTGAAAACAGAACGCCCCCAACACCTTGAGCGAAATAGTAATAGAAAATAATTTAAATCACCACAGGGTGGATTTCCAAACAATGGAAGCAAATGTCGGGCTTGAAGACCGTGTCTTCAACCAAAGACGATCTTGTAATAATGGCGTTAGGAACTTACCAAATCGCTCAAGCCAGGAGTTATTATGGCGAGCACATAAAAACAAATGGTGCATATGTAGTGCAAGTATGTAGATGAAATGATGCCAATCTGTTTCCAGATGACTCATGGCTATTACGTGCCAAAATTCAATCGAATCATTCGGGAAACCGTACCTATTTTGTGTATATTTTAATAAATAACCTCATAGAGGGCAGAGAAAAAGTCGCGGGATGGTATTGCTCGTGCATAGTAGGGAAAAAACCCTGGGCTGTTGTTCCCATATAATGTGCGTTATATGGTTCATGGCATGGGCTCGACACCAGGAAACATTGCCTTCGTCATCAGCGGCATTTATGGATTCAATAATTGTCAGACATGATATAGAGAATGAAGTGAAAGACGAATTTTAAAACAAAAGAAGCCGCTGGTGGCAAACTAATAGTTGTAGATATCAATTTAATATTATTGTAATAATTATAATATGTACAAGGAAAAGAACTCGTTGGATTTCATTCCCCATACCCTACCTACCTATTAAATTAACATCGAGTAAGGTAGAACATAGCGCAGGAACAGATTTTTTTGATACTTTTTAGATCCAAATATCTCAGAATCCGTACCACTTAGAGATTTGATTACTTAACAATTTTTGTTTGTAAGCATTTAATCTGTCGATTGACATGTGTTTCATTACTGGCCGCCGAATCACGTTTTTTTCAAAATGGCGGACTAGTAGGTATGCCAACGATGTTCGATGCTCTTTATAGTCTGTTTTTTCAAACGCAGCCAATAATATAAACAAAGTAATGTCACTTGATGTCACTGTGAAACTGCCAAGACAGTGGAGCATAACCTTGTTTTTTATGGATCACTACAAGTATAGTTGCCGTGGGGTGCCGGCAGTAGAATGTTACCCCTCCTCTCCTACCCGTGGATGCAGTAAGAGTCTGCTAAGGGACACCTTCGGAAGATGGGCAGCAGCGTCTTTCCGTATATCAACATCCCGAACTGCGCTCACCAACCCGCCTGCCAAGCGTGGTGAGTATGGCAACTACCCCTCATGGAGATCCATGAGGGAGGTTTGTGTTCAGTAGTGGACGTTTTACGGCTGAAATGATGATGATGATGACTACAAGTATAGTTCCACCCTACACTATGGTATGTTTGTACCTATCAACAAGAGCCTCGGAGCATAATAAAACAAAGAAATAGTTGCTTTTTTTTATTAGTGAAGTAGTTACATTATATTTTCACTGCTTAGATTACTAAAATCCTAGTCCAACAAAGGCGCAGAATTATTTATCCATTCCCTCAGAAATAAATAAAACAAACAAATACTTTTTTTTGTTTTTTTATTCGTAAAGACTATTTTTAATCATATCCGATGATGACAGCAGTTGTTCGGGTATGATACTTACATACTAATATCTGAACAACTGCTATCATCATCTGATTCAGAATCTATTTCAGTGATATTTATTACAAATCGATCACATACAGTGTCAATTAAATGATGATTAAATGGCGAAAAAACTGATGGAAGATCCATCTGATAGCAGAATATGTGTGTTCATCAATGTTTTGTAATTTGTTTTGCGACCTTTTTTCTTGGGCGAAGCAAGTCTTCCTGTTGATTTGTGTTCTTTTACAACAACTCTTACTGTTCTTTGAGATATTCCCAAGAGCTCGGCTGATTTGTTTACACAGGCTAAAAGTGACCAATATTCGCTTTTGGGCCAGTTCTTGTACGTGTGCTTGTACACATTCATTATCATCAGTTTTTCTGTTGAACTCAGAGCTTTTACCGGCCGCTTTTTGGGTGGTGACAGTGTAGTAGCAGTTTCAATTGTTCTCGATGGACCAGCTACCGGCTCCAGGAGCGCAGCCGCGGGCTAAGGCTCCATAACAAAACAACAAAAACTCAGCCAGATAATAACAACAACACAAACACAACAAGATAACTTTAACGAGTAACAAACAACTTCAACTAATAAAGAGAACAGCAAAAACAACAACGGCGGCGGCGCGGCGGGGCGAGAGAAAGAACATTCGATTCCAGAACGGACGAGACACGGGAAACGAATGACATTTTAACCCAATGTGCAGTACCAATGCACCTTGATAGCTTTCCCCAAGAAGTGACCAGTGTTACAAAATAATTACCCATAAAAAATATTAATTATTTTATTTTCTTTGTAAGAAACGAAATTATTGGAATAAAAATGTTCCAAGACCATAATTTATATACAATTTGATAAGTTTCGGATAAAATAAAAAATCCTAGATTTTTTTATGGCAAAACGTAGCTACGACGAAGTAACCTTCTACAAAGGAGGATCTTTTTTTTACTGGTATCACCTTTGTTATTGTTTTTGGCAGCGTTATACGAGATAGAGTATAGACGATTTGTACCATAGAGTTAGTAACATAAGTAGTAACATTCTATGAGTCTATGATTTAGACTAAGGATTTTTGAATTTACCATCTGATTTAGTAAGCGTAAGACTTCTTTAAATGCTCCAAGTTTTGTTCTGTAACGATCGCTGGCGTCATAATCAATTTGTCATTTATTTATTGGGTAACCTTACAGCGTAACTCAGTTGTTACGTAAATAAACTTAATAGTAACAATAGAACACGAAAAAACACAGACCTAGGTAGTTAAACTAGTATAAATACATAAAACAACAATAATAAAACTACACGTGGATACTAAAAGTTATAAATAGACCGTAATAAGACTGAAGTTACACGGGGAAAATACGAAATAAGACCACAGAAAACAAACAATAATAATGCCTACGGAGACGCATTGATAATTAATGATTTGAATGTTATTGATTATAATTATATTAGGAAATAAATTACATTGGTCAGATGGTTCCGTAGCTTCGTTGGTTAAAGCACTTTCGGCTTTAGGAAGGGTTAAGGATCTATTTTTTGTCGGCGTGCCCGTGGATGCAGTAAGAGCCTGCTAAGGGATGGACAGCAGCTCCGGATGATGGGAAGCAGCGTCTTTCCGTATAACTTCCCGAACTGCGCTCGCCAACCCGCCTGCCAAGTATGGCAACTACCCCTCATGGAGATCCATTAGGGAGGCCTGTGTTCAGTAGTGGACGTTTTACGGCTGAAATGATGATGAAAGGATCCATTTGACCGATTTCCCATTTCCTTGAAAGTGTGGTTTAACGCTATAAAAATTACAATCGTTTCAGCCATAAAACGTCCACTGATGAACACAGGCCTCCCTCATGGATCTCCATGAGGGGTAGTTGCCATTCTCACCACGCTTGGCAGGCGGGTTGGTGAGCGCAGTATGGGATGTTGATACACGGATAGACGCTGCTGCCCATCTTCCGGAGGTATCCCTTAGCAGGCTCTTACTGCATCCATGGGCATGAGAGGAGGGGTATCATTCTACTGCCGGCACCCCACGGCGAGGCGATAAAAATTACAAATTAGAGTTTATTATTTCCGCAGGTGTGATAGCAGTGGGACTTTTCGCTGATAACCCAATACCGATGGACACGACCAATGGAAGATCAGGATTATTCAAAGGTAAACATGTTAATTGATACGTATATGCAACAGAAACCTTTTGTTAGAACTGTTTTCGTTGAATAATGGGATTGGCAGAGGTAATGCACAAACGTATAGAACATATAATATACTATGGCTGCCAAAATGAAAATGGACGGGACATCTTACGATACTGAAATCACGATTAATAGGAGTGGTCCTAATAACGAACCTTGTACTACGCCACTTAGAACACTCGTCCAAATAGATGTAAAGCAACCCAGGAAGATTAACTGTGGTCTATTATTAAGCTGTGGTCTATTATTATGATGCCGTGGGGTGCCGGCAGTAGAATGTTACCCCTCCTCTCCTACCCGTGGATGCAGTAAGAGCCTGCTAAGGGACACCTCCGGAAGATGGGCAGCAGCGTCTATCCGTGTATCAACATCCCATACTGCGCTCACCAACCCGCCTGCCAAGCGTGGTGAGTATGGCAAACTACCCCTCATGAAGATCCATGAGGGTGGCCTGTGTTCATCAGTGGACGTTTTATGGCTGAAATGATGATTATTAAGCTAGAGGATGGATTTTTTACTGCGGCACAGTTTTTTGAACTCTTGCACATATCATCGTTTTTCATGTATTTTCTGCGCGTGTATCTGTTCCAATCTATATATTTTTAATGTCCTACAGGTGGCGGCTGGTACCTCCTAGGAGTCCAGACCCTGGCAGCGGTGTGCCTGATGGTGTGGGGCATTGTGGTGACGATGGCGTTGCTGTGGGCTATCGACCGCGTGCTTCCCATCCGTATGGACCCCTACGAGGAGCTCCTAGGGGCGGACCTCACCGAGCACAGGATCAGACATGGACGGGTATGTAGCTAGAGAGTATGAAATAGAGAATGAAAGAGGTCTGTGATAGATGGATAGACTGTGAGACAGACAGACATAGAGACGGACAGGCTGACACATAATAGATAGACTGACAGATATGTTATCAATAAATAATACTTGATAATGATAATAACACCGGTCCAGAGCGAGTCGGACTAGCGCATCTCTTGTCTGATATCAGAACTTCAGTATTTTTTTTACCTTTCGACGATTTCTAAAAACTATGCTAATAGTTCGTTATACTTTACCAGTAATACGGTATACTTTAACACTTATGTCAGCTATAAAAAAATCAGGTGTTTATCTTTGCAAACTTCGGAGATAAGGGTAGTTTTTTAGGGTGTGACAGTCAGACAAAATCACACCATAAGGTTTCCTTTTTATTATTTTTGTCTGGAACCCCAAAAAATATAAACTGTATTCAAGAAAAGGTCTAAAATCTAACAATACAAACACAAATCTCGTATTACATAAAATGATATGGAATTTACGTAGTGTTTAAGTGTATTTATATAAATGCTAATGAGAGCCCATTGTAAGTAAAGAAATACCTGTGTTAGAGGCACCCGCTCTTCCAGAATCAAAATTATTTTATGTAACATAGCGGGATGAACAAAGTCTGAATATATTTTACTTATAAAACTTTATGATTTGTATTATTATAAATTTATATTTTTAACATCTAACATTTGCGTATTCTCTTCGTACATAAGCGTTAATAACCATTTTGTTAGTTCGTTTTTACATATGTACATGTCTTGAGTGCGGGTAAATATTTTTAATCCTGTTAATTTTATCATAGAGGTAGCTTGTTTGCCAAAAAGCCGTGGGGTGCCGGCAGTAGAATGTTACCCCTCCTCTCCTACCCGTGGATGCAGTAAGAGCCTGCTAAGGGACACCTCCGGAAGATGGGCAGCAGCGTCTTTCCGTATATCAACATCCCGTACTGCGCTCACCAACCCGCCTGCCAAGCGTGGTGAGTATGGCAACTACCCCTCATGGAGTTCCATGAGGGAGGCCTTAGTTCAGTAGTGGACGTTTTACGGCTGAAATGATGATGATGATGAGCTTGTTTGTTTACAATACTGACGCGTTACGAATTTCGAATGTGTGACTACTTTATGCGTTACCTTGTCTTTTCTCCTCTTATGTAGTTTTTTGGTTCATATTCCTGGGTCTTATGCATACTTAAAACAGTCAATGCATACTTATTCAGTACGTAAAGCTTCCTAACCGTTAGAACACCCGAATGTAAATAGATCATTTCTGTATGATACCTACCTATATGGACTTTGGTACATTACTGTGATGAGTGTAGTGTCCAGCATTATAAAAAAATATCGTTTTATTTCAGGTGGGGGTGTCCAGAGCTGTATCAGCCCTTCGTCCCTACCACAGGTCCAGCAGCATTGAAGAGGTGGGCGGTATCGGCGTCAATACAGGACACAGTCTAGTGGTGGAGAAAATCCAGGAGGTATGCATCGAATATTACGTTGTAGAAAGTACGTAGGGAATGTACAAGAACGAGAATGTGATGGGATGGGGAAACGGATAGATTACGAGCGTCACCTGTGAAGAGGGTGGATTATCCTGAAAGGCACAACAGTCAAGTCTAACCATGTCTGAAAATTACCAAAAAATGTTATTTTACTGTACACTATTTAGTCGCGGAAGGACCAACTTGCTACGCACACACTCATTCTAGTAACGTAGACTATAGACCAGTTCTATTGTTCTCTCAACGAATTCGCAAGTGTCGCAAAATTACCTTGTTTGTATTGTGTTACAATAATGCTTTTAAAATAGTTTAGACATTATGGAATTTAAAGTTATAGCTGATTTTTTTGAAATGAATATTTGTATTGACGAAATTGTGTGTAAATCAAATTGTGTCAATATATTTTTCAGGTTCGTCTTATGATAATCCTGTCAAGATAGTTTTAACTTGTAATGTTGCTATATAAATAAATTAGAACTTTACAAATACAATCTAATTTCAGTCTTATTCAATTTACAGCTGAACAAAAGAAAAAGCAAAGTCCCGGACAATCTCCAAATGTTCACAAACAACGCATATATGCACGACGAACCGGCGGCGGCGCCGGCGATGCGTTCGAACGGCATACTAAACCATAGACGACACGATCCCGAGAACACGCTGCACAAAACTCTAGACTCTATTGCCGATGAGATCGATGGCGCGAATTACAAGAAGAGGCAACATGGCGGCGGGCATAGCTCGCTAACTCGGGAAACTATTCAGGTTATTTTCTCATACATATATGTATACTTTCGAAACATAAAGAAATTATCACAGATAAAGACAGGGCACAGAGCTGGTCTTCTCTGTGTTCTGTGAGACAGGGTGTCATTCTCAACTAGGTATAAATAATAATAATAGGCCTACAGGTAGGTAATTTACATACCTAGGTACTAACTAACTCTATGGTCAAGAACGGCAGACTACGTATATTATTCTTCTTTTATGGTTTTTGTGTTTGGTTTTACACAATTCTGCCAGAGTTGGTCATGCATAACTGATTTGTTGTGAAATTTGGATAAAATATATTTTAAAATGAATAAATAACTTGACACTGGCGGAATTGTGTAAAAACCAAACACAAAAAGCCATAAATTAAAGAGACAAGACAAGACAAGACACAATTCTGCCAAGTAACATGCGCGACAGGTTTGCAACAGCCGTAAATCTCGCGATCATCGCTGTCAAAAGTCAATTTTGTATTAGCAAGGAATTCACGTTTTACAGCGGTGATCTCGAGATTTACGCCTGTTGCAAACCTGTCGCAAGATACGTAATCATCCTGCGGGTCAATACGTGTGAAACTGAGTCCTTTGCGTTTTCTTACGACCTTTGTATTCGTTATAAATAAGGATCAAGCCATAATAAGGTACAGAAAGCGTCACAATTAAGTAACCCCCCAGCCACGCCCGCCGTAGGGATTTGAAGCTGGGTGTCTTGTGCAAGGGGGATACTTATCTATGACGCTGTCTGTACCTACATAAGTCACAATCACGTCAGATAGTACGGACGAAACTTACAAATTAAATGTTAAGTCGCCATGACCGAAATCGACTTGGAATACATCATCAGTGAAACAATAACTTATTTCTATTTCAGGTTCCAGAAGGCCTAAAAGGAAAGAAGTTCAAAGAATTCACTGCTGCAGAAGTGCACGAGTTAGGAGAACTGAATGCAAGTCAAGATAGATTCAGGCACAGATTCCACGAGGATGATTATAAGAATGATGTATTTAACGCGAATACTAATTTAAGATGGATCGATTAGGAACATTTGTATTAAATAAATAAGGCTTTAATATATTCGAAAGATTTCACTAATAATAGCTAGTACAAAAAGTGATAAGTAGGAACAGTTGGCGTCACAATTAAGTAACCGCGCCGCCAAGCTGGGTGTCTTGTGCAAGGGGGATACTTATCCATGACGCTGTCTGTATATAGAACAACTTTAACATTTTGAGATAGATATGTATTTTCACTTTATGTATACAGGGTGTATTATAATGTGTGTACTAAGCCGAAAGGGGGTGATTCTGACCACCCCGAGGAACAACTTTAGTTCTACGACTTTTCAGGATTCGCTGATTTCCATTTAAGAAAAGACCACGAAAGTTTTAACTTCAACAGTGACAAACTGAACGCCATTCATGACAGGGACATTGACCTCTAGTAAAATTGTAATTAAAAAAAAGAAAATAAAAAATATATTACACATAATTATGCAACTTTACCTACCCTTGTGTAGATTTAGGAATGATAATGTTTAACACAAACACTTAATTAAGCTGGAAGCGTTCAAGTATTACGTAACGAATTTGGGGGAGGGGGATCTTGTAAAACGTTACGATGCGTTACAGGGGCGGAAGGGAGGGTTGAACTACGCGTTACGTAAAATTGTTTTTTAAACCCTTCAAAACGGTCGTGTAGAACTTCTGTAAAAATTTCAACTAGCTAGACAAGCTATCACGGTTCATGAGATACAGCCTGGTGACAGACAGACGGACAGCGGTGTCTTAGTAATAGGGTACCGTTTTTACCCTTATGTTACGGCACCCTAAAAAAGGAAAGATTTGTGGTGTCTTGTTTTTAAAGCAAGAGATTTTTAATGTTTTTTTTATGTTTTTTAACGCGGTAAAAACTATAACAATGGTATTTTAGCGACTTTCCGGTACCTTACATTACGCCACATAATTGTGACTTTTAGGTAAAAATGGTTACTTGGTGGTTACGTACCGTTTTACTAGGGGGGGGGGGGGGGCACAGAAAAACGTTACGGCGCGTTACAGGGTGGTCGAAAATCTCCAAAAATTTATTTACGTAATACTTGAACAGTATAGATAGATTATGATTCTATCAAAATAATTTTGGCTTCGCTCGGATGGGCAACGTTTGAGAAACTACGCAACATCTTTTCGTCCAAAATTCCTCAGTGCCTTAAGACAAAAGTCTACAATCAGTGTATATGTACCAGTGATGACATATGGAACCGAGACGTGGTCATTCACAGTTGGCCTCATGAATAAGATAAAGATAAAGAAACGTTTATTTTGTCACATTTTTACAATCAAATAAAAAAAATCATCAATTCGGTTTTAAAACTAGTGACAAAAATGGTCACTACTCAGCATGTGCTGTGGCAGAACGAGTCGTACCACAGCGCTGGTCTTCCGTAGTAACCATGATGTGCGGTTGGTGCTACCGCAATGCACGGTAATTGTACCTCTATATTTATTAGGTACACATTAAAATCGAATGAAAAAGAAATACAAAATAAACAAATATAACAGTTTCACAAAAAGGAATATAAAATTACATGGATAATGTAAGACACAAATTAATTAAACAAGAACAATTTGCATGCAATATAATATACAAAAAATAAAAAAGATATCACGGATCTATACTAAATATGAAAACTAAAGGTAAGGCACAAAACGACTACTTATTTTGTTCTATCTTTTGAGTATGTAAAAGGTACTTCTTTAATGAATTTCTAAAAGACCAAATTGAAGAGGAGTTCCTAATTGGAGGTGGCAAGTTGTTCCAACATTTCGTGGCAGCGTACCTGAAACTGCCACGAAAAGCAGTCGTTTTGTGCTTGGGGCACATAAGTCGAGTGGCGAATCTTACGTGGCGATCCGAAAACTGAAGCTTCTCATACAAATAACGCGGTAATTTATTATTAATAATCCCAAAAAGTAATGTTGCAAAATGAAGCGACCTTCGTGAAGTCATGTTAAGCAAGCCATGGTGATTAATGTAAGGTGTTATGTGAGCTCGTCGCGGGATGGGGAAGCAAAATCTAACGCATGCATTTTGCACACGTTGTACGAGTCTTTTTGAACGAGCCAAGAGACATTCACCAATTACATTGTCGACGTAATTAAGTTTCGATAAAACAAGAGAATCACAGAGTTGTATTCTCAGTTCTGTACTCAAGTACTGATAATCTATAAAAACAATTGCGAACAGTTTGCGTAACGTGATTTTCAAATTTAAGTCTGCCATCCATGAGAACTCCGAGATTTCGAGTCTCATTTATCCGGTCAATTGCGGCTCTCCCCACGGTAACATCTAAATTATTTGATAAAATATTAGAAATCATAATTTTCGATCCAAGCACCATAAATTTAGATTTATCTGGATTTAAAACTAAACAATTTCCTTTTGACCATTGAAATATTCGATTCAAGTCTTTGTTTAAACGAGCTCAGCTTATTGAATAACAACTTATTGACTTTGACTTATTATAAAACAATCCCACGTACCTATAGTTAGTTCTCTTAGCCGTAATATAAGACTGTTATCTACGTCCACTGCTGGACATAGGCCTAGCTCACGGATCTCCAAGATAATCTCCAGATTCTTGCAATACCTACTTACCACGCTTGGCAGGCGGGTTGGCGAGCGCAGTATGTTGATACACAAAAAGACGCTGCTGCCCATCTTCCGGAGGTATCCCTTGCCAGATTCTTACTGCATCAACGGGCAAATAAAGGTGGGGTACCTAACATTCTACTGCCCCCACTGCAATACTTTATTATTCATTGTTTTAAATTAATTAATTCAAAATAGTCGATACTGTCAAATGTTTTTGCAAAAGACAAAGTGATAATGATAAGTCATATTTTCACTTATATTATTGTGTATTAGTAGAACTTAGTATTAGAGTGTTGTTTAAATAAAACTTCTGAAATAAGAAATTATTACTTTTATTTATTTTTATACAGCCTTTACAATATTTAATATACACATTTTATCAAAAACACATAAACCTCTACTAAATAAATGAATACCAAGGTTCAATACCTCGTCGATATTCGGGACTCTCAGCGTTGCCAGCAACAAAAATATACCAAACATTATAAAATAAACAACAAACAACACTTAAGCCTCCCTAAAAATCCAGCACACAAAACACTCCCAGACATTGGAGAAAATAAATAACGAGCATAAAATATGTACACGCTTATAAAATCCAGTGTTGCCAAAACACAAAACTCCCTAAAATCAGGGGAAAATAAGGCGCGGTCCTAGGGGCCCTCCAAGTCTAGGGGCCTTCATGGCAAAACATTCAAAAATAAATAAATAAAATCATGGTGCATGTAGAAAATATTATAAGGCAGGGGGCCAAACACCAAGTGCCTAGGAGCCCTGGATCCCTTCATCCGGGCCTGGGGAATATCAACAAACATCTGATCCAACGGCTAATCTCACTGGGCAGAGCCTCACGTCGTTTTTAGGGTTCCATACGTAAAGGGTAAAAACGGGACCCTATTACTAAGACTCCGCTGTCCGTCTGTCTGTCTGTCTGTCCGTCACCAGGCTGTATCTCATGAACGGTGACAGCTAAACAGTTGATATTTTCACTGATAAGTATTTCTGTTAACGCCTTAACAACAAATACTAGAAACAGAATAAATCAATATTTGGGGGGGGGGGGGGGCTCCCAAAGTGATTTATTTGCCGTTTTTGCTCGATATTAATAACGGCAACAGGTAGACGCTTGAAATATTGACACAATATTTAGTTGCATATTCCCTTCAAAAATAAATAATTGAAATAAAATAAAATAAATTAATGGGAGTTCCCATACAAAAGACGTGATTTTTTTGCCGTTTTTTCTCGATGGTACGGAATCCTTCGCCCGCGTCGCACTTGGCCAATTTTACAGCTAATAGGGCACTTTATGTACTAAATGCTTTCAGAATTTCCTACATTGTAATTTGTAAGGCAGAGTTTAGAAAAATTGTTTCCCAGTGACATGATTAAGATATAGCGGACATATTTTTAAACACAATATTTATTTTTATTAAAAATCTTATCATACAAGTTGCTTTACTAAATGACATTGTAGTCATTTAGTGTTGCCGGCACATAACACACTCCCAAACTTTGGTGAAAATAATTAACAAACATCCTTAACATGTACCAACGGATTTCAGAATTGCCAGCACACAACAAACTCCCTAAAATCAGGGAACATTCAATAATGAAATCCAGTGTTGCCACGCTCAGAAACTTCCCAAAAATCAGGAAACATCAGTAGTTTACCAATGGCTTATCTCAGTAAATAAAGCCTTAAATCCTTTCACTTTCTATCATTGATCTCTTCCACTGGCACAGCCAGCGTGTAAAGCTTGTATCCCTTCTGCACTTGACTGGCCGTGGTCTCGAAGCTACATTGAAGCTACATTGTACGCTACGCTACGCTGCGTTGTACATAGTTCTAAATTGCGGACAGGAAGGGTTATATTTAGAGTTTTTACGCGATCATTCGTTTCAAAATCCCATTTAATACGCGCGACCATTTTAGTGAATACATGTTATTGCTGGCATATCTCACATTATTCTATAATTAATTTTGAAAACAATCCCTTAATACTCAAAACACAATGTCGTTTCAAATATTTCGGTCATTTAATGTTGCCAGCACACACGGAACTCACAAAACATGTAAAAATCAACAATTATCATTAATCTAGCCAACACACTAAAACCTCCCTTAAAATCAACAAACACCAGTAGTATATCAATGGCTAATTTCAGAGTTGCCAGCACATGAAAAACTCCCTAAAATCAGGGAAAAAAGTCAGCAAACATCAGTAGTATACCAATGGCTTATCTCAGTAGGTAATGCCTTAAATCCTTTCACAGCTTCACTTATCTCTTCCACTGGCACAGCCAGCGTGTACAGCTTGTATTCCTTCTGCACTCGACTGGCCGTGGTCTCCGCTGCGTTGTACATGGAGTCCACATTGCGGACAGGAAGGATTATCTCCAAGGCTTGGAGATGCTCGAACGCTTTCAGGATCACAGGTCGCGGTACCGTTTGGGTGGAGGAGTTGGCGTTTGCGAATTTTGTGTACCTGAAATAGAAAATTGGGTTTGCGGTTAAAGAACATTTATTCTCATAAAGAAACTTTACAATTTCACTTACATGAGAAACATCTAAAAATTAAGCTTTATTCTACGTGCTTCAACAAAGATAAAACTTCCAAGCTAGAATTAAACAGCACCAAGTCAAATTATCATAACTACAATCAAAATACTACATAACAAAGTCGAAATATTTTCAAGTCCATTCTATCTTTTATGCAACTACCCACAAAATAAGTACTTTTTCCTAAACCACGAACAAAGCAAGCATGTGTACACAGTTCACTCGGTTAGTCACAGTGTAACAAAGTCAATGGTTCATTTCGTGATTTTCAACTTAGCAAGTTTTCTTAGTTTAGTGTTTTCAAACCTTCGCGATGGCAGCACATGGGTTTAAATCTCTTAGCTTATGGTTGACCGAGGCGTAGAGGGTTGTGGGTTCGATTCTCTAAGCGATTACAGTTGTTGAAGATGTCAAATGTCTAGCATTTGACATAGCCTCATCTAGTTCCAAAACAAGAAAACCCCGTACGTACTATTGGAGATGTGTGTTTCATTCATCCGACTCCTGACTCTCTTGCCCGTGGATGCAGTAAGAATCTGCCAAAGGAAATAAGATGTATCAACATCCCGTACTACGCTCGCCAACCCGCCAGCAGTACACGTCCTACGGCTGAGATTATGATGATGATCTCTGTCCCTATCCTTGTAGATAAACTGTATGACTGTGGTGTGAGAGGCCTTCCTCTTAAATTACTTAACAACTACCTACTTAACCGAAAACAGAGAGTGAAAATTGACCGCTGGACTAGTGAGGAACAAGTAGTAAGTTATGGTGTGCCTCAGGGCAGCATACTAGGACCTACACTTTTCTTAGTGTATATAAACGAACTCTGTAACATGTTTCTCTCAAATGGTAGGGTTGTAACATTTGCGGATGACACAGCTCTTTTTTTCAGTGGTGACACCTGGGAAGAAGTCTTTTACTGGGCCCAGTTAGGGTTTGACAAAGTCTGTAGATGGCTGAATAAGCATCTGCTTACGCTTAACGTAACCAAGTCTAACTATATGACCTTTGCACTGCGGAACAACCTCCTCCCTCCTGCCCATCTCTCCATTACCGCCCATAACAATTGTAGTTCTGTATCAACTCTTGCCTCCCCCTGTAATTGTCCCTTACTACACCGAGCTAGTGTCACTAAATATCTCGGTGTGCATATAGACCAAACCCTAAGTTTCAAGCACCACATAAGTACCCTGAGCACTAGACTGCGGAAACTTATTTATATTTTTAAATCATTAAGACATGTCGCAAATATTAACATTCTTAAAATGGTTTACAATGCACTTTGTCAACCTATATTTAGCTACTGTATTATCACTTGGGGAGGAGCAGCAAAAACACACCTTATTAAACTCGAGAGAGCTCAAAGAGCTATTCTAAAGGTTGCAGGAAGACTACCTTATCGATTTGCCAACTTGTGAGTTGTATGAAAGATGGAAATTATTGACTATTAGACAGACCTTTATACTTCAACTAATATTGAAACAACACTGTCAACTAACATATAACAAAAACATCAACAAGGATAGAAGGAGAAAGGGAAAAGTTTGTCCTACCCTTAAACTGCGCACGCAGCAGGCCCATAACTTTTTTATCTTTCTCGGCCCTTTCACATACAATCTCGCCAATACTGCTCTTACCATTTTTCCATTAAAGAGGACTAGCTGTAAGAAAGTTGTGACAAACTGGCTCTTGTCGCTTAATTATGAGGAGACTGAAAAGCTACTCTGTCCTTCCCACTAATGATATAGCTTCTCTGTAATAAATGCTATCACAAACACCAACACACTGCCCTGGATTGCCCAGACTCTCAAGAGACTGGAGCCTTCCGGGGATTCAGACTAACAGTGTTCCAAATAACATTTCTTCTCCTGATTAAATTTAGTTCCTAGTTTTGGTTTTCCATTTTTATTTTTATTTTTTATTTCGATTTTTATTTTTCCGTTTTTACATTTTATTTTATTTTTGTCATTATAATTTGTTACTTACATTTATTTACTTAATATCTCTTTTTTATTAAGTACTTTTAATTAACTAGCCTTAATGTGACTACTTTTATTCGTATTTCAACAACCAGCGGAGTCGGGGGCTCTGGTGACTTGTACTACAGGTTTATTTGTAACCTATTTCAGGCACCAGTCCCTCACAAAACTAGGTTAAAATAAAATTACTTGTCATGTTTTTTAGTTAATAAGAACCTATTTTTTGTGAGTGATAAATAAATGTCTTTTTTATTTTTTTATTTTTATTTATTATGATGATGATGATGTTGATGGCGATGACGATGATACTTCACTTACCGATGCAAAACCATTTCAAAGTTCATCGGCTGCCAATCGAAGACCTCCATCCCGTGCTTCATGGCGATGACCAGAGACAACTCGAGGATGGACAGAGATTGTAGCAACTTCACTCTATGCTCTGGACACACTGTGTTGTCTATGGCTGCTGTGAAGACTGCCACGTCTATGAACGGCTTGCGAGCTGATAGCTTGGAGACTGTTTGGAACTGAAAATAGATTTATTTTTAATAAAAAGTTTGCAATGCAACCTGAGAAGTGGGCCCATATAGTAACTTCATGGACTCCTAATGGCGGAGGCGGCGTCGGGGTCGGCCGAGATCTCGTCTCCTTCGACAGAAATTGGTGGGAGACTGCGAGGGATAGGGATGGTTGGAGTAGTTTGAGGGAGACCTTTGCCCAGCAGGACAAAATAGGTTAAAAAATAAAGTTTTAGTGTGAAATGGCGTGCGATCTATACAATCTATAGATCACCAAAAGATCATCATTCCAGCCGTAAAAAGTCCACTACTGAACAGGCCTCCCTCATGGATCTCCATGAGGGGTAGTTGCCATACTCACCACGCTTGGCAAGCGGGTTGGCGAGCGCAGTACGGGATGTTGATGCACGGAAAGACGCTGCTGCCCATCTTCCGGAGGTTTCCCTTAACAGGTTCTTACTGAAGCCACGAACATGAGGGGGGTGTAACATTCTACTGCCGGCACCCCACGGCACTAGCTTTGCTTAGCTTAGGCTTAATAAATATCTATAGATAACTTAAGTGTCTTAAGTCACATCTTAGTGTTCCAATACTTTGTGACTAGATAGCACTGCGATAAATGACCCTTTAAACTATAACTACTGCCTTACTACTTACTACTGCCGTGGGGTGCCAGCAGTAGAATGTTACCCCTCCTCTCATGCCCGTGGATGCAGTAAGAGCCTGCTAAGGGATACCTCCGGATGGGTAGCAACGTTTTTCCGTGATCAACACCCGTACTGTGCTCGCCAACCCGCCTGCCAAACGTGGTGAGTATGGCAACTACCCCTCATGAAGCCCATGAGGGAGGCCTGTGTTCAGTAGTGGATGTTTTACGGTTGAAATGAATGAATGAATGAACTATAACTACCACCTACCAGCACGTTCCTATACACCTGCTCGTTGACGGTATAGTAGCAGAACTTCTCTATGCTATTCTCGACCCTCTCGTCCCGCGTCAACCCTTCAACGTGCGCGTTCCAGTCCTTGACGAATAGCGGGTCGAGAGAGAGTTCGGACGCGGTGGTCTTGCAACGTGTTAACACTTCCTCGGGGATAGAGAATTCGGTGTCGTCCGGTGTAGCTGGAAAGATAATGAAATGAAATGAAAAGTATTTATTAGACACACACAAGAAGAAGCAGGTATTTGAAGGCACCTATTACTTATTACAGGCTTTACAGAAATAAACATTTTTTATCTTATCTTATCTTATTATGGGTAATTATAAACACATATTATGAGTGAAAGAAAAAAAAATATAAAAGTACAATGGCAGTATACAATGCATAATGTAATTTGTTTATTTCATATCATCATTTCAGCCGTAAAACGTCCACTACTAAACACAGGCCTCCCTCATGGATCTCCAGCCATGCTCACCACGCTTGGCAGGCGGGTTGGCGAGCGCAGAAACGGATATTGATACACTGCTGCCCAACTTTCGGAGGTATCCCTTAGCAGGCTCTTACTGCATCCACGGGCATGAGAGGAGGGGTAACATTCCACTGCCGGTAGCCCACGGCATTTTTCAATTTATTTGACTTTAATCAAAACGGTTGTAGGCCTCCCATGTACACCTCTCATGATCAGTACGTGGCCATGAGAGGCTTTGTCCAGCAGTGGACGTCCTACGGCTAACATTGATGATGTGTATGATGATTTACTTGTAAAATAAGCTGCAAATAAATGATTTCAGCTGTGGGGAGTAGAATGTCTCTTGCTAAGTGGATGCAGTAAGAGTCTGCTAAGGTACCTCTGGAAGATGGGCAGCAGCATCTCTCCGTGTATCAACATCCCGTACTGCGCTCGCCAACCCGCCTGCCAAGCGTGGTGAGTATGGCATCTACGCCTCATGGAGATCCATTAGAGGCTTGTGTTCAGTAGTGGACGTTTTACGGCTGAAGTGATGAAAGGATTTCTTTTTCTACTCAGCACTTACCAGATCCTTTCCTCTTCTTCTTCGTCAGCGGTACACTGAGTAGACTGATTGTGGCTGCCTTCAAGGATTCCACCGGCGTGGAATGCTCGTGAGGAAACATCAGGATGTGGCGGTGGGAGAAACGGGACTTGACTCGCTTCTCTAGGAGCTCCATCACATCTATTCTGTTGGTTATACCTGAGAAATAACATTCATTTAATAGGAAGAACTTCTTATATGCCCGTGGATGCAGTAAGAGCCTGCTAAGGGATGCCTCCGGAGTCTTCCGGCAGCGGCGGGCAGCAGCGTCTTTTCGTGTATCAACATCCAATGCTGCGCTCGACATCCCGCCTGCCAAGCGTGGTGAGTATGACAACTATGGGGTACACTCTTCATGTAGGAACCTTCTATCAATTAAAGACACTATAGCTATTCGGTTAAAGCCGTTCTAAAATGAAAACGGAACAAATAGACCCAATTTTAGGCTAAATTTAGAAAAGTCATATCTCTAATTATTATTAGTTTTAGGGACTGTAATTTAAAATTAAAATAAGTAGCACTCTTAAAAGGGGCTATCAGACTATAAAAAAACCAGCCAAGTGCGAGTCCGACTCGCGCACATATATTTCTATTTTCACACAATATCTATTAGGGGCTACTTGTCAGCGGAGCGGAGGTAGGTGAGGAGGAGTCGCCACAGTTGCCACAGTCACCACAGTTACTACAAGTGCCACAGTCACCACAGTTACTACAAGTGCCACAGTCACCACAGTTACTACAAGTGCCACAGTCACCACAGTTACTACAATTGCCACAGTTGCCCCAGTCGTCACAGTCGCCATAGTCATCACAGTGGTCACAGTCACCACAGTCGCCAGTGGCCACACGCGCCAAAAGCCTCCCTCATGGCCAAGTACTGATCACGCTTGGAAGGCAGGTTGGCGAGCGCAGTACGAGATGTTGATACACGGAAAGACGCTGTTGCCCATCTTCCGGAGGTATCCCTTGGTACACTCTTACTGCACCCACGTCAAGGGAGGTGGAGCAATATTCCATTTCGACTTACCAACAGCACACATGGGCGAGTGGTCGCTATGCGTACTATCAAACAAGCTGTACAGCAACGTCTGCGTCTTTCCGCTGCGACAGAACAGATGGAAGTCCTCACGGAGTAACACCATGCTTCTGCTCCTCTTATCAGCGGAGCGGAGGCAGGTGAAGTACGAGTCACCGCAGGCGCCCCATTCGCATCAGTCACCCCAGTCGCTAGTCACCACAGTCGCCACTGTAGCCCTAGCCGCCATAGTCAGCCCCAGTCACTTAAATCGCCACAGGCGCTACGATTGCCAAATTCGCCATAGTCACCACGATATGCACGATGAACCAAGGGCAGTCGCCCTAGTAACTAGTTAGCACTAGGACAGTCGCCCTTGTACGAACCTGTCCTAGTACTAACAAAATCGGTTTTACCCCCCGCAAAAGATGTCTTACATCAAAAACTCACCTATAACACACATGGGCGAGTGGTCACTATGCGTGTTGTCAAACAAATTGTACAGCAACGTCTGCGTCTTTCCGCTGCGACAGAACAGATGGAAGTCCTCCAGGAGGAACACCATGCTTCTGCTCCTCTTATCAGCAGAGCGGAGGCAGGTGAACAGGTACGAGAGACTCTCCGCGAAGGAGCCGAAGACTTGGTCACCCACCGCATTTTCCAGCTGCATCTGGTAGAGACAGGGTTGATTAAGAATGAGACAGCATCAGCTGCATGTGAATTAAATAATAATTATTGTTTGAGCCCATGGTTCTTCCTGTTCGGTTCAGGATGATGAATCCAGTTATTTTAATTGAATGGTAAAACAATATTATTTTATTGCAATTAGAGATAGTTACAGAGAAATTATGTGTATTATGTCCGTTGAATCGAGGTTCTGAAGATAGCTGCACACGATGACGTCTGTCAATAGCTGTTATGACAGCTGTCAAATCCGATAGCAGGAGAAGTTCACGATCGTTGGTATGTGGATAGATGTCGCTACAAGTCTGAACAATGATCATTTATTTCAGACTATAATATTTAATTATTTAGTCTAATTACTATATAAATTAATACCTCACGCCTAAAAATACATAATAATCTAATCTGTATGTGTGGTCGCCGACGTGTCGCGGCGCGGAGTGTGTTACTTACCATAAACGCATGCAACATACTACTTACAATACACAAAGTTCTCGAATATGTAATACCTGAGCTGTAATAGACTTGAGGGCCACCTTCTCATCAGAATGCAGTAGTCCATTCAGCTTCACAATTATTGCATCGCTTT
Source organism: Pasiphila rectangulata (assembly GCA_963082625.1). Lineage (NCBI taxonomy): Eukaryota > Metazoa > Arthropoda > Insecta > Lepidoptera > Geometridae > Pasiphila > Pasiphila rectangulata. The sequence goes on from OY720235.1 coordinate 27,448,776, forward strand.
TCAGATCCACTTCCTTGGCTAGTTGATTCAAAACTGAGTTTATAAGCTAAAACAGACAAAAGTCAATAAGTGTTTATTCAATAGAGCAAAATGCTACATGGAATAGTCAATTTACAGAAAAAGAACAAGACACATTTAGATTGAATAAAGCACATCATTGAATTTATTCGCTTCAGATAACTGATTTTTTCCAAGTGTTGGAAAGAAGCATACAAGAAACCTTAAATGTTATTAATTAATAAAAAAATAGTGGTACAATTCTAGGGATGCTTATACCTGCAGCCACAGCCTGTGGATGATAAATACCTCTCCCTTTTTATTGAAGTTAGTTAAAAAGTAATCTGTGTCAAATGTCTGTATGCAAATATCTGCAGATACATTAATGTCTGTACAATCTGCAGATATTTGTTCAGGGTGTTCTGGATGTTTTGTGAATTGTCCATCATAATTAATATTATTATTTATTACTAGCTGTCCCGGCGAACTTTGTACCGCCCAGAATCAACTACCTACTACCACATCTTCTAACTTCTACTACTCTACTTCTACCCTACTTCTACTCTACTATTACTCTATTTCTACTACCCTACTTCTACACTACTACTACTCTACTTCTATGCTACGCTACAACTAATCAACAACTTCCCTACAAGTTGTAGGAGTAGAAGTAGAGTAGTAGTAGAGTAGAAGTAGAGTAGTAGTAGAGTAGAAGTAGGGTAGTATGGGCCTTAGATTAAGTATTTTACATCTTGTCACATAGCTGTAGTCGCCTGATCTAAAGATATTATTATTATCATTATTTTACCGGGGCACTCACGGCATTCTACATCCCAGGAGTTTGTTACCTAATCTGAAGCAGAGATACTTACAGTTGTTTTACCACTTCCCCTGGGCCCTATCATCAGCGCTGAATGAGATTCTCCATTGTATACAGTCCTCTTCATCAAATCGTAAACGTGGTGCCTTTGTTCATTGTGATTCCTGAACGTAACATTATCTTCAACGATTTTCAGCTTCAAGTACTTCCTTATAAGTTTAATTTGCGTTGCAGTGCTACTGTCAGGGCTAAAATCATGCATTTTTGGTAAAAAGGCGTTTTACGCGGAAATAAAATACTGCGTTTCGTAAATTCGAAAAACAAAACAAAAAACAGCTGGCTTGGCTTCGGTTGTGGTTCGCGCCTTTTTCTGACGTTGACATTCTCACTCGACTTGACAGGACCGTCTAAAGCAGGACATATTTGATAGTCATTATTGTTGAAAGTCGTGTGTGTTTTTTTTCCATGTCTGGATGTTTTCTTTCGAAAAATTAATCTTTTTTTTCATTTTAATGCTGAACACCCAAACATTTAAATTAAGTGTTACATACTCTTTGATTTTAATCATCAATATGAAGTTGTCCTAGTGATTTCAAGTGTTTATTGATCTTCGATATCGATCACGGAATATCGATCTTTCACATACGTAACGCAACGCCATCAGTGAGCAGTGACGTAAACCAAACCTATAGTTTTGTGAATGACGTACGTAGCCAGTACGCATGCGCAAACTTAACGCAACTTCATGAACACACGCTACCTCCCTTTCTGAATCAATAACATGGCGTTGGCAGAGGGGAAAAGTTTCCTGAGACTCATCGTCTGCCGTTATGTCTGAAGCCACAAACTCCCACAAAGTGATTAAAAGTGTTCGAAATTCCAAAAAAATTCACAAAACTTAAGCTATAGGTAATATAAAATTCAATTAAAATTTATTGTTGACAATTATATAAATAATTTAAATCAATCACAAAAAAAGTTTATCTGCAGATAGTTTTCTCCTGTATACTTATTTTAACACCTGCCATGATATTTGATTGGCATCTCTTTCCCGCATTGCTCCATACTGGTGCCCGTCCATCCTTTTCCTGACCTTAAACTTTGCAGGCTTTATGGCATTTAATTTAGAATACGCGAAAAATCTCAAAGATGTCTCTAAATTCACCAATACGTTTGCATAGTGAATACAAATGTAAATAGATAGGTGTGTCAATTGTGGGTTGGTTAAATCACAGATTTTGTTATTATTGTGTGGTGACTGAGTACGTAACCATACACCCAAGAAGTGATTAAAAAAATTCAACCCATTGACTTTTTGTGTATGTTGTGAATTTTAGTGATATAAACTGGAATAGTGTGTGAAAGAAAATGTCGTTTAATTATCTAAAAACCTGTGTGATTTCACAGTGCAGCAGGTTTTGATAAACTTTTACTTCGCAAATTAGCACAAACACGAGAAACACCTAACGTTGTAATAATCACAATGTAATTTCGTACAATTGAAAAATTCTTACACTGCAGCTGCCTGGCACCGCTTAATTGTAAGGAAACAGGGAGCAAATGCTTATTGCTTTAAATTGTGAGTCGATCTAGTCATTTTTAATTAGTTGTGCTGTCCGTTTATCCAAGTCATTGTAGATACATACTGAATAGAGTGTAATATTTGAACATATCTCCTATTTGCACGGCTATTTGTTACAAAGTAGTTTTATAAAAATGTTACTCAATCCATTTTTATATAGGTAAAAAACAAAATAAATCACCGGAAATGAGTAGGTAAGTGCTTAAAGAGAAGAAGCTCAGCATAACTTAAAAAGGACATAGTTTCCTAACTAATGCTTCGGATTTTGGTGGTACCGAGTAATTGATATTCATCCATGTAATTGAAATTCTAAGAACCTCAGATTTCTTGGAGCTAATCAGCCAAGATAATAATATAAATGAAAAATACATTGTTGAGGAAATATCTGTATTTTATAGTAGGTATTGTGTGAATAGATTTGTAAGGAAATATATTTATATTTATTCTTTCATTTTGATGAAAGAATAAATATAAGTCATAAATATTAATCACTTCTCAATTAAATTCAATTCTAATTATTTAAAAATTATTTTAATAATTTATTATTTAATTTCAATTTATTCGTTAATTTCCTTGGCTAATCAAATAGAAAACTTGCCAAGGTGCGATGCCGGTGTAGTTTCCCATACATAACCTTGAACGTGCCGATAATATTATGTTAAGACCTTGAAATAATAAAATGGAATACGATGAGGTGTAAAACAAACATATTTTTCCATGGTATAAAAGTCAAAACCTATGGTTTTTTTTTATAAAAACCTTATTCAGTTAACTCCATAACTCAACAGACAGTCTAATTTCCATTATAAACAAATATACTTAACAGAATATAATATTTTGTTAATAATATTAAACTTTATAATAACTTTTGCTTTCTTTTTAGGCATACCTACCTACATTATTTATTAATATTCTTTTTTGAAATATCTATGACCATAGCCTAGGTAACGATAAAACGCCGTAATCCAAGTTATATCCAAGTTCCAGGCACAATACCTAATATAATAACCCCATACCTCAGTTCTTGTGGGTACTCGTAGTAACCCAGTTATCAAACTTTTATATCGGGATGTCATGTACATATAAATCTACAATGTAATGTTGCGCTATGTAGTAGTATCAGTATTCAAAAATAGGTCCCTTTGTCATCATAAAGATAATAAAGATTAGTGTATTAGAGCGTAAGTGAAACTATGTGCTCTTCACTGTGCTGTATGCACACAGACCACTGATTTTATCGATGTCGATAATTATTATTAGCACAGCACTATTTAAGTTATTGATTGAAGTTGATTGACACTTCTTGTCAGTGTTGTTTGACAACACGTTATATTTGTATCATTGTCTTTGTTTTACTAACTGAAAATCGTGCATGTATGACGCAGACAAAACATATTTTTTCGTTTTGATGTCAGTTTGAAGTTCTCTACTTCTCTTGCTCTGTCTGTCTCTTGTCTTGTATGTATTTGAGTTATGTAGACTTTGTAGTACGGTACGAAAGTTATAGCTGGTTGGTTGGTAGGTATAGCTCGTATTGCTCTTTCGTCTTTCGTAGTTGAAAATTGCATTCTGCATTGCAATTTCATTGCATTGTTTTTATTTGTAATTGTTTTTGTCGTGAGTCGTGCTATTTGTAAAATAAAACATTACTCGTGATTTGGTGCTCAATTAACATTAAGGTTTAGTGATCTATATGAAAACGTAAGTAATTCTAATTAACTCGAAAGTTGTTGGTAAAAATAGATGCATTTATACAATATTCTATTTACAAACACGTATTTTATCACGGTTCAAGGAACTAACAGTACACTTCTTAGTTGTAGGTAATATTTCTTATCAGTTGTGGCCAATTACTCTCAATTTAAAACACAGTCAGTGTTTTTTATTGTTCATTTCCTTTGCTCATTAGTACAATCAGCGTAGATAGAAGATTTTGACTAATAATTGGCCTTACTGTGGAAAACAAGGTCTCCACTTCCTTGGTACATGCATATCTGCATATTTATACCAGAAATAAGATGGAGACTTCTCATTCTGGTGGAGAAGTTTAGATCTGCACTGACATTTCATGATGAACATGCTGTATATTGCCCCATGCTCTGTTGCTAGCCAGCTCCTTAAAATAAGGGAGGACTTTGGGGGTTATTGGCAGCATTCATAAGACTCTAAATTAATGTTTTTCATGCATATGTTCCTTGTTTCATTCAATATTCAAATTTTTTACCTTAGCTTATGTCAGTTTTAAAGCACGTAAAAAAAAAAAGTTTTAAATTGCGAGGACTGGAAGAAGGGAAAGTGAGGCCTTTGTCCTGCAGTGGGACAGTGGTGGTTAATCGACAATAATAGCCACCAGTTTCTAGTTCCGTTAACTGACCAACTCTTCTAATACACACTTGGCTAGCAAACCTAGTGCAAACCTTAAGGTTGAGCAGATAAACGTCTGAAAACATAGTAATAACTGCTATTGTTATAATATTAGTGCAGTAAATATAAATAAATAAATAAATAATGCTGGACAAATCACACAGCATCATCTAGCCCCAAGGTAAGCAGAGCTTGTGTTATGGGTACTAGATGACTGATATACTTAATACATTATACTACATAGATAGATATTTTTATTATATATAGAAAAACACCCAGAACACCCTGAACAAATATCTGCAGATCGTACAGACATTTGTCCCGAGGCGGGAATCGAACCCGCAACCCCTTGCGTCGCAAGCGGACCTTTGCCCGCTGCGCCACAGAGCTTGGCAGTGTAATGGTTTAGATTTCTGATCTGCTAGGTTACATTTATTTAAATTTTAATAAAGCTATTAAGTCCATAAACATCATCATCATGCTCAGCCTGACTTCACCTATTGCTGGGTATAGGCCTCCCTTAGTTTGTGCTGTCCACCACTGCCCTGTGCTAGTCGCGTCCACTGAAGCCTGCTATGTGAACTATGTTATGTATTCTCATTGATATTTAATTCATAACAAAATGAACTATACTCTGTCACTGACACAACAAGCATTTTAATGCTTCAAGGTTATAAAAATCCACCCCCTCCACATCACAATCCTTAAAGATTATATTACAATTTAATTAGAAGGCTTTAATGGCTTATACATGTTGCCATTTACTAAACATTTGACACATGCCCTTATGGTGAAAGAAAACATTCTGAGGAGTCTAAGGCTTAGTTCAGATGTATTGACACATTCTTTCCTCTACCAAACCAAATCAGAATCAAACACTGTGAAACTAATGGGGACTCATGCTTACTATACAGAGCATATAGGAGCAAAAATAATAAGTAGCCTATATTACTAGATATAGGTCTAATAGGACTAATGTAGTTTAATAACAAATGGTCTCAGCTCCACTTATCACTATCACTATAAATTATACTAGCCGCACTCCGCGGTTTTACCTGCATACTTTCCGTTCCCATGGGAATACCTTATTCAGTTAACTCCATAACTCAACAGACAATCTAATTTCCATTTTATACAAATATACTTAACAAAATATGATATTTATTAATATTATAAATTTATTATTATAAAATATAGCCTATGTTACTTAGGGATAATGTAGCATTCTAATTGGAAAATTAAAAAGGGATAATTGGTCCAGGTAGTGTTTGAGTTTATTTGTTACAACATACAAAATAAAAATCTTTCCTCTTTATAATATTAATATAGAGAAAGCTATCAGACACACTGACAGCCAAAACCACTGATCCTAAAGACTTGAAATTTTCAGGGTAGGTTTGTTTTGGTGCGAAACCTCCCACTATGGAAGGGATTTGAAAATTCGTACTTTAAGGGGTTCAAAGTTGTCTTTACTAATGTGCCATACATATCTCCAAAACCATGGTAGATGCTTGAAGAAATGTAGATTACTCCTTTTAAATAAGCAAGGATTTTCCAGATTTCCAGAACCATGCATTGATAACATAAATCCGTGAAAAGTTCTAGAATTTCTCAGTATTTTTGTATAATTTCGCTATAATGCGACAACACTACGCGGACGAAGCCTCGGGCAACATTCAGAGCTAGTCAGTTTACTAAAACCTGCACAGTACCACGCACTTTTGTAATAACAGTACTTATCAGTACCTAACCAGCATTACAAAATGTCATTATTTCAACAGATGTTCCTCAATAAAGTGCGCGTGAGCAGACAAGATGTCGGAAGAGCACGCGTGCCTCGTGCGCGCTCGCTCTGACTCCGAGAACTCCGCCAACCTCGGCACCTTTGGTTCTATGACCCGCACCATGACTTATACAGAGGATAAACTGAACAGTAAGCTACCTCTATCCTTACTATGATCGCCTGGTACTTCCTACTACTGGTGTAGTACTAGTTAGTACTAGGTTTCTTGTTCGCTTCTTTCCCTCACTTGGAAAAAAGTTTTCTGAAGAGAATGACAATATTTTATTGTTTAATAACGGAGACATCCACTTAGGACATCTTTATGCCCCTGGACTAAACAACAGCCATCAAACCAACCTCACCCCACTTATGGGATGCTAGGCCTAATCTGCTAGCGCAACCGTGGCATTTTGACAGCTTGAAAGAATTGAATTATGTCATCATCATCATCCACAGCCTTAAGTTTGTGCCATCCACCACGATCCTGTGCCAGATTATTAGAAGAGTTCTACAAGCACTTATATATGCATCTTCATCTGCAGAGCCGGATTCAACAGGAGATGATTTTCGAGCTCCGCTTTCGAAAACCAAAACACGGAAATAATACCACCTATTCTTTCGAGTGAGGTACTGAACGCTTTATATAAAATGAAGACGGAAAAATCCCCTGGAGAGGACGGTGTTTCGGCTGAACTATCCTATCATCAAAGTGCTTGTTAAACTTTTTAACAAAGTTCTCTGCGAAGCTCGTACACCAGAGCAATGGAAAAATGTAATCATCACCATCATTTACAAAAAGGCAATTACCGGCCTATAAGTTTGCTATCCCAAGCTTATAAACTTCGCTAAGATTATCACCATTAGGCTTACCCGTGAGCTTGACGAAGCACAACCCATCGAGCAGGCTGGCTTTCGGAGTGGATATTCTACCACCGACCATATCCACACGGTGAACCAGTTGATGGAGAAGTGTCACGAATTTAACCGGCCCCTTGTCATGGCCTTCGTCGATTACGAGAAGGCCTTCGACTGTCTCGAACATTGGGCCGTATTCCACGCTCTCCACCGCTGCAACATCGACTGCCGCTACGTGGATATTCTCCGTCCATGATCTCACCAGTCCAGTTCCAATACAGCGGTAGGTTAGGGTGACACCATTTCCCCGAAGCTTTTTACAGCTGCTCTCGAGGATGTAATGAAATCCCTTGATTGGGAATACTGCGGTATTAACATGAATGGTGTCAATCTGTCTCACCTACGGTTTGCGGACGACATGGTACTATTCGCAGAAAATTTTGACGATCTCCAAAAGATGCTCACAGAACTTAGCTATGCATCAACAAAAGTAGGATTGAGGATAAATATGTCCAAGACGAAGGTTATGGCGAGTCCCTCTTTCAACTCTGATTCTGATGTCGGTAGGAACTGAGAAGTTTGAGAGAGTCGATCAATATGTCTATCTTGGACATATTCTATCCTTTGGCAAACAACATCACCCAAAAGAGATATCAAAAATAATACAACTTTTGCAGCTTTTGGGAAGTTAGATGACATATATAAGTCGAACAAGGTCCCACAATGTCTGAAAACCAGCTTGCAGCTTCAGCAATGTCTGAAAATCATCAGTGCGTTCTGCCCACCATGACGTATGGTGCCGAGACATGGGCTCTCACGCAGGAGACTGTGTACAGGCTGCGAGTTGCACAGAGAGCCATGGAGCGCGCCATGCTCGGTCTCAAACTAATCGACCGAGTTCTGAATATCGATATCCGACGAAGGAAAAAAGTCCAAGACGTTGGAACCAGGATAATGCAACTAAAGTGGAGTTGGGTAGGACACCTTGCAAGGCGTGGTGATGACAGGTGGAGCAAGACAACAACAGAATGGTGGCCGAGGATGGGGCATAGAAGTGTCGGGCGACCGGTGGCGAGGTGGGTCGACGACCTGTACTTATGTACTTCATTAAATTTAAATGTGTATTGTTCTTCTTTTTAAATCGATTACTCTATGTAGGTAGCTTCTTGCTCTATTGAATAAATACTTATTGGCTTTGACCTTAAAGATAGACTTTAGACTATAATGTAAACTGAATAGTCTACATACGGGATCATAGCATGGTAGAGTATGTAATCTAACATTCTATAATTGTCCGGTACAGTCGCGCTCATAGTACCACCACATAGATACCAGGATACCACTAAGCCTAGTGTATCCTTACCTTAATGGTATCCGTTCCGCGCTCTCTCTGACTCTGTCCTTACAGTCTGACAAACTGAACAGTAATCATAAACAGCTCATCAATTTCCTTAACATTATGATTGCCTGTGACTTGAAAACTAGCAATGCTCTTAAAGCATTGAGGGAGTATTCAAGTTTTCTCCTTCACTCCAGCTACAGAAGCGAGCGGCGAACCCGCGGCCACCAATCCCATCAACCTGGTGGTCAGCCCTCCAGACAACACCGGGGAGAACGAGAGCGGCGAACTGCTCGACTATAACGACGCGAGCGTGCTCGACCAATTCCACGAAGATGCTATTCGACAGGTGAGAACTCTGCGAACTCTATGCAAATCACATCTGTCAGAGATGTGATATGCATAGCATAAATCATCATTTCAGCCGTAAAACGTCCACTACTGAACACAGGCCTCCCCCATGGATCTCCATGAGGGGTAGTTGCCATACTCACCACGCTTGGCAGGCGGGTTAGCGAGCGCAGTACGGGATGTTGATACACGGAAAGACGCCGCTGCCCATGTTCCGGAGGTATCCCTTAGCAGGCTCTTACTGCATACACGGGCATGAGAGGAGGGGTAACATTCTACTGCCGGCACCCCACGGCAATAAATAATCATATAACACGGCAATAAATATCACATAGCATAAATACAAGAAATAAAAATAAAATGCACATCCCTAAATTTAGACTCTAAAAGTAAATAAATCATTTATGGGAAACTGTGTGCGCTTCTATAACAAGCTTCCATCTGAGGCGACTGAACTATCGATTCATACGTTTAAGCTTTTTATTAAACAAAATCTCATAGAAAAAGCTTATTACTCCTTGATGATAATTTGAATGATATTGACCCTTGGCCGAGTGTTGCTCTGTTCAACGAGAAACGATAAGAAATAAGGTCATCTTGCAATATCTAAAGTATCCAATATCCTTGTGAACATTAAATTAAGCACAAATACTAAGACAGGAATTGTAACAATAAATAAAAGTGAAAGCGTGAGGTTTCTTGTTCGCTTCTTTCCCTCACTTGGAAAAAACCTTATCAGAAGCGAACAAATTCAATTATGTGCTTTATTCAATTTAAATGTGTCTTGTTCTTCTTTTGTAAATTGACTATTCTAAGTAGCGTTTTTCTCTATTTAATAAACATTTATTGACTTTGACTTCTGCTGCTTATGGTTGCCTGGTACTTCAGAGACAGTTCTACTGGCTATAATGAAGGAAGCGTGCCAGACGATCATTAGATATCTATATAGAGACTCGCCTATTATTTATTTTTTACTTATCTCACACCATTTTACCCCATCTCATTACCACAATCCAATCCATCGAAAGGTTGTCTGGTAGAGATCGCTCTTTAGCGATAAGGCCGCTGATTGTCACTTTATGTTTAGTGTTTCACTTATTTTTTGTTAATTTGTTTAGTTTAAGGTGCGCAATAAAGCATTTTCTATCTATCTACATATAATCAGCATCGTCCCGCGGCCTACTACTTTATAATAGACAATATCACAACTCCTACACTGAAAGAAATAATCAGTAAATCATAATGAAATTTCAGTAAACTTAACTGAAAAAAGCAGTTAAAATGGAGCCAACTGTAAAAAGCAGTTACTTTAACTGTAACAAAACAGTAAGGGTAAAACAGTAAATTTTACTGAGTAAGTCAGTTAGCTGACTATCGACTAAAACATTAAAAAATAAAACAGTTGAGGACAACAGTTGAGGAAAACAGTTAATGGAAACAGTAACTTAAGACAGTTAATTTAACTGAATAAATCAGTTAAGGAAAACAGTTAAAGAAAACAGTTAAAGCAAACAGTTAAGGGAATCATTAATTGCTACTATTCCACAACAGTAGATCTAACAGATTGGCTACGGTTGCTGCTACTGTTCGGGTACAGTACCAGCTACTGTTAGGTATGTATTTGCTACTGTTCTGCAACAGTAGATCTTACTGATTACCTACAGTTGCTAGAACTGCTCGGGAACAGTAGCAACTACTGTTAGGTGTGTAGTTGCTACTGTTCTACAACAGTAGATCTTACTGATTGGCTACGGTTGCTGCTACTGTTCGGGAACAGTACCAGCTACTGTTAGGTATGTAGTTGCTACTGTTCTTCAACAGTAGATCTTACTGATTGGCTACAGTTGTTGCTACTGTTCGGGAACAGTACCAGCTACTGTTAGGTATGTTGTTGCTACTGTTCTACAACAGTAGATCTTACTGATTGGCTACGGTTGCTGCTACTGATCGGGAACAGTACCAGCTACTGTTAGGTATATTATTGCTACTGTTCTAAAACAGTAGATCTTACTGATTGGCTACGGTTGCTGCTACTGTTCGAGAACAGTACCAGGTACTGTTAGGTATGTAGTTGCTACTGTTCTACGACAGTAGATCTTACTGATTGGCTACTGTTGCTGCTACTGTTCGGGAACAGTACCAGCTACTGTTAGGTATGTTGTTGCTACTGTCCTACAACAGTAGATCTTACTGATTGGCTACGGTTGCTGCTACTGTTCTACGACAGTAGATCTTACTGATTGGCTACTGTTGCTGCTACTGTTCGGAAACAGTACCAGCTACTGTTAGGTATGTAGTTGCTACTGTTCTATGACAGTAGATCTTACTGATTGGCTACGGTTGCTGCTACTGTTCGGGAACAATACCAGCTACTGTTAAAATGTATGGAAATCTGATTTTTCAACTCTCCATACCTGCTCCACAATACTGGAACAGTAGCAACTATATACATAACAGTAGCTAGTACTGCTGCTCAACAATAGCAGCCACTGCAGCTGAGCTGCAGGGGCCCGATTCTAAAAGCTAAGCTGTGAAGAAGTGACATCCGCTTGTATTACAAGTTACAAACTATTAAGAAAAGGGCCTCTGGTCTTGCTATAGTGGAGGGCCATTGAAGAAATCAATACAATGTATATTACAAAGTAAAAAAATATTTATTGATGGAACACACATCAAATCACGCACAATTAACACGGATGTTACAAAATAAACATTATTCATTGATAGTTTGATAGAACTAGGTAAATCTAATCCAAATGAACACAAGTGTTCAAAATATTTTTTTTTTAATAATGATTATTATACCTACAAGTAAATATATTGAAATCATCATTCCGCCTGCTAGCAAGGGTACTTTGCAATCCACTGCACAACCAATGGTAGGCAGTACATAGACAATGTCATCAATAATAAGGTACCTTTCCGTGATATTTTGAAGTGGTCCTGCGACTACGACATATAGCTGGACAGTGATACCTCGGGATTTATTCGTATCGCGGCGTTTCTGTCGTTCTTCGTTCAGCAGTCTTTCTTCGTCAATATGCTTAATAAAACTTTCACGTACTTCGGCCGTAGAATATTTCTTCTTCCTGATTTGAACCGGTCCTAAAGGATGTGGAATCATAAGAAGTGCAGCTAGATTGCTTGTGTTTCTTGATCGGGGTCTGTAATAAAAGAAATAAAAATTATAAGACATGCCTCCCACAGACTGCAGTAAGTGTATGGCAGCTATCCGATTCCCGTAAGAGGTTCCCAGTCGTGGAGAATAGAGGGATAGAGGGATCCATCACGAATAAGGCGATCCCATCAAAAACATTGCATGTACAAAAATGCAAGTCTCGCAACGTAGTTCCTCTACCGTAGAAACTAGTCAGATCTAATGTGAAACCAAGCTGCTATCCATAAAACTCAATTTCCACTGGAGTTTAATAACATTGTCACCCTTTCATATTGAAAGGGTCACACACACACACAATTAAATGTTGTTAGTAAACTCCAGTAAGGACTGAGTTATATGTGCACCAGCTTGGTTTTACATTAGATCTCAATACTTATAGCGGTAGGAGAACTGCGTTATCAGATTTGCATTGTCACCCTTTCATATTGAAAGGGTCACACACACACACAATTAAATGTTGTTAGTAAACTCCAGTAAGGACTGAGTTATATGTGCACCAGCTTGGTTTTACATTAGATCTCAATACTTATAGCGGTAGGAGAACTGCGTTATCAGATTTGCATTTTTATACATGAAAGTGTTTGCCGTGCCTTTGTTGTTTGCTATGCTCAACTTGGCCAGATAAGCTAGTCATAATTTGAGATAAAAAAATACTCACTTTTTGCAAACTCTTTAACTTCCTTCACAAATTTACTTTTGTTTGAAACTGCTTGAAATAATGCTATTATCTTATTTTTCAATAACTGAAATTTGTTATCGAAACTATGTTAATTTCCAATATACCATTCGTGAAAGTCTGCAATAAGCTGGAAAATAAAAATTAAAATAAGTTCTCAGTGTTGTCACATTTTCAAACAGTAGATATTTTGTTAATGTATTAATATTTCAAAAAATAAGGATTACCAGGTGACACTGCCCAAACTGTCAGTAAACACAGAGGGTTCTGGTTTTTACCCTACTACCTAAAGTGAGGCTATATTGGTAAACTTACCAAAGAATAACACATGAGGAAAGTTTCACTAGTCGGCACATCTCTATTTCCTATTAAATATATTCCGTGCCATACATTAAAATTCTAAATCGGTTCAGCAATTTAGGAGTGAAAACGTAATAGACAGACAGACAAAAAGAGAGTCAGACAGAGTCACATTTACATTTATAATATTTAGCATAGATAGTTTAATTTAAACTTTAACAATAGGTCACTATTTAAAAAGATTTTAAAAACTTACTAATTTCGCGAATCCAATGCATGTATATGTAACTGGTTATTGGTGCCTTTGGATCATGTTTTACTATTTCTGTCGCAATCTCTCTGGTTAACGTTCTTCGTAGCTGATCTCCCAAAGGTTTTAGACGCTGTTTAAGAAGCAGTTTGCTCTCTTGTGTACTATTGAGCAGAGAAATTAAGTCCTGGCATTTGTTCTGGAAAGAAAAAATGTGATATTTATTATTAAAACTTGAGTGTAATCTTTTCAAAATAACATTTATTTCAACTTTTGAATAATTGATCTATGTCGGAACGGCGTTTATTTTTGAGTTTTCTTTCTCCTTATATTATTTATTTTCGTCCAAAGTTGGGCTAAAATCAGTGTTTAAATACGAAAGTTTAGAAGATTGTATTTTTGAAATAAATACTTTTTTTACGGTTTGGGGTAAATACAAACATATGACGAGATAAATTGAGATGGTTAACGTCAGACAGTGGTGTAGTTACTAGGGCATGTAAACCGATTAATCGATTAACCGAAAAACCGATTAATCGACTGATTTAACGACGGTTTTTCATCGGTTATTTTTGACAAAAAACCCGGGTTTTCGGTTATTTTTTAAAAGGTATTAAATGACAAATTTATTTAAAACTAAGCCTTGCAGACTTTATTTAAAACTAGCTGCACCCCGCGGTTAATAAGCAAACATGCCATCCCAAGGAAATACTTAATTTTTTGGGATAAAAAGTAATAAGCCTTAATCCAGGTATAAACAATGTACCTATATTCCAAGTTTTAGCCAAATTCGTTCAGCCGTTTCAGCGTGAAAGAGTAACAAACATCCATACATACATAGATGTTATACATACATACATACTCAAAAACATTCGCGTATTAGTAGGATAGGACGAATATAATAATATCTTATCCATCTAATTATTTTACAACATTTAATGCGTTAAAATTAGATACTGAAATACAAACAACCACCTAGACCGCATAAAAAGTCGTCAGTGAATATCGTCATGCAAATAAGCTATTAACGACTAACAAAATTAACAAGAATATAACTATATTTACAAAACCCAACATCGTAGGTACTACAGGGATCTGCATACAGACATTAACAACGCAATAGCTCTGGACAACGACCAAATTCGATCAACAATAATCAGCATCAGAAATAAAAATTTTGCAATAGAAGACATAGGACCAGAAAATATTAGAACCATAGATGAATCATTACCATTAGACCTCAAAGACCAGCAAGTAGACTCGATTTATCTCTCGATTCCTCCCACTTCTGTAGAATCAGAGAGAATATTTTCATCGGCAGGCCTAATGTGTAACAAAATCCGCAGTTCACTGAGTGACGACTCTCTTAACGCACTTGTGTCACTTCGGTCTTATTTCCAAAACAAAAAGGACTCATTATCTTTAATATAATATGTTAATGTTAACCATGTCTTTCAACTTTAAGAAGATAGTGTAATACCTACTACCAAATCAAAAGTAGATAATAATCTATGCTATAATAGAACTATTATATTGTTGATTTTAATAACTTTATTTGAGTATTAGTGAGTTGAAGTGAATTGCACTAACTAGAAACTTTTAGGACTGATTTATCACATCATAATGTTTTAGGATAACTCGACTCATCCGAAGAATAAATTCCAACATACAGAATTGTTAGTTTTCAGAAGACGTTGAAGTTTCTGCATAAGTATCGGACTTATTCTTCTGACGAGTCGAACTATATTGTTGATTTTTATAACTTTATTTGAGTAGAGTGAGAGTTTTGAGTAAGAGAGATAGATAGTTTTAATACTAGTAATTAATAAGTACTTATAAAAATAATAAGTTGATTTTTATTCAAATGTTATGGTTTTATTATGTCCTAAGATAACCTATGTAAAAAATCTCGAAAAATAATCGATTAATCGGTTAACCGGTTATTAAAAAATAAAAACCGAAAAACCGGTTTTTTTAAACAACCCGGTTTTTACATGCCCTAGTAGTTACCCTTCCACGTTTTTATGGAAAGATGAGCGACTCGTTCATCCTTAAGTATAGGAATGGAACAGAAATAAGATGATATCTAAATCTAGTTCTAATAACAATATTAATAGAAACGATCTATCGCGACCGCTGCGGAGGCAGGACTCACTCAGGTATAATATAGGTTAAAGGTCTAGGTGCTTTTCTGCAGAAAAGGCACACTTACGTTTAATTCTTCAGAGCTTGAAAATCTTGAACTTGGTGAAGACACTACAAAGTTGATCGGTGAAGATAAACTTGGCGTGAGCCCGTCGACTCCTCCGTACACTTTTATTATTTTTTCCATACCATTATCTATCTGAAAGATCATTAACAAGTTAACAATTTATAATAAAGCTGGCAAAATCAAAAAGTAGACACAAAGTTCACACAGACTGGCGAGTACGAGGGTGACTTAGCAAGCACAAATAAAAATGTCCACGCATAGAATTTATGTAAGCAAAAAGTTTATTGAAAAAGCACACACGTAAAGATACAACCGGACCTACTCAGTACATTCACACACCACATCTCAGTACACTTAGACAACGTTATTTAGTAAGTAAGTAAACGTAAAGTAAGTATTAACATAAAACAAATTAGTTAATTACACACAAGTCCACACAACACAAAATTGGCAGGAAAGCAAAATGCAAATGCACATGAGTCGGATGCGCGCTGGAGTGGAGATAGCTAGCCGGCCACCGGACCACATTGATTGAGCGCGGGCGCGTCCTGTGACGTCATGTGCTCGCGCTTCACTTTTCAAATTGGCCAAACAGCGCGCAAATGTGTGGTGGTGATGTTGTCGCTAGGGGAATAATCCAGTTTGTAAAAATGGAGGTCTGGATGTATGGGTGTCTGGATGTTTGTTTGTTACTCTTTCACGCAAAAACAACAGAACGGATTTGGATGAAATTAGGCCAGTTGTTTCTGAGTCCATAGCGGTCAAACAAACAAACAAACAAACCACCGCGCGCAGACTAAGTTGGGTTCGTGGGTTAGGCCTCCGTGTGCGTACACCACGGAGGCGTCACACACGGGGGGCTTAGCCCAGGAACCCTAACTGGCGCGCACTCCAGCACAGGTTAGAAAATATTTAGGTACTCTAGTAGGTACCCAAGAAGAAATTAGTTTACTTTCGCGCCACGTGATGACGTGTTTTACCCATTGCAAAACACGTGAGTTTTGATGCGAAAGTAAACTAATTTCTTCTATGTTTGTTTGTCCGTCTTTCATCTTTATAATATTAGTATAGATGTATATGTGACTTCTTAAGTTATTCACAGCATAAACCACTATCCTCAGAACCACTATCAAAATAAAATCACCGGTCAACGGTGTTTTTGTATGAGCGGCCCCGGGGCCGCTCTGCCGGTGAAGGAGTTAAGTAACTAAGTACCAATTACATAGATACCTACTAGTATTACAAATACAATGAAAATTAAATATTTACCTCATCATTCCGTTTGGTTCACAATTCACTTTTTCTACACAATGCACAACGCAGGCACTCACTTCCATAATGAATGAAAGTCGGAAATGAAATGGCGGCGCGCTCTAAACGTAGTGTTATATACTCTTTGGCTCGCTCGACTCGGGCCGCGCGAGACACAGCCGCGCGGCGCGGCGTTGCCGTCGTTGGCGTCTCGCTCAACAAGATGGCGGGCGGAGAGGAAGTGTTGCCGTTAGAGGGAAAAGAAAACCACCAAACTCTTGTCAAAAAAAGTGCTTTATTTTGGAAAAAACGGGGCTTAAAAAGCGCTAAAAACCACTAAACTTTTCGCATGGTTAATTTGATGTGTTTTTTGGCTATAATTGAAAAGGTAAGAAAAACACAATTAATCATATTTCTAAATTTAGGGTTCCGTACCCAAAGGGACCTTAGATTTATCAAGGATTCAAAACGGGACTCTATTACTAAGACTTCGCGGTCCGTCTGTCTGTCTGTCTGTCTATCACTATGCTGTAGGTATCTCATAAACCGTTATAGCTAGACAGTGGAAATTTTCATAGATGATGTATTTCTGTTGCCGCTATAACAACAAATACCTACTAAAAATGAAAATTGGGGTTAAGCCACTTTGGATAGGTAAACATTTTTTTTCTTTTACCGTACTTACGTACCGTATTTGTATGGAACCCTCAGTGTCGCGAGTCCGACTCGCACTTGATCGGTTTTTTCTATTCTTTTGGCTCTGAACTCTGACTTTTTGGCCTAACTGGAGGATGACAATATCAATTCAACATTTTTTTTTAAATGAGATAGGCAAGCGCTTGACCACAAATTGCCTGATGCTAAGCAATGCAGTAGTCTAAGGATGGAGCGCGCTTGCCTAGAATTTTCCACCAGATTCCACAAAATAATGTTTAGTGCGTCATTTAAAAAAACGCTGAAGAGCTTAAAAATGCAATAGATTTAGTGCGAAGGGCGCTAAAACAGCAACACTGTCAGTCAACTGAGTTGGGTCTACTTCTACTCCACGCATGCGCGAGGAAACATTAAATATTACCGAGTCGTACAGTGAAATTTACTGTTCTGTAAGTAGGTATAAGACGTAGTTAGTTAGTTAGGGTTCCATACCCAAAAGGTTAAAAAACGGGACCCTATTACTAAGACTCCGCTGTTCGTCGGTCTGTCTGTCTGTCACCAGGCTGTATCTCATGCTGCATCACCACTAAACCGATTCGGATGAGGTATAGAGATAGTTTGAGATCCAGAAAAGCACATAGAATCTTAGATAAAAACAAAAAAGGGAAGATACGGTACCGAGCCACAGCACATAAGACAACAAAACTGCGTCTAGCTGACGCACCAGTGTTGGATTTTGTAGTATTATTATACTAATTGTACCATTATTTCATTATGTGTAGTATGTAGTATCTTTAAGCCAGAATACTACGCGAAAATACCATAATTTTACCTTCAAGCCGATTGACAACTTTTATTGGTTGAATCATTTTGCTTTTTATTATTTATCCTACAATTTCGGGAATTTCTGTATGTATGGTAATATCACAGTGTATACAGTGTTCCGACTTCATACAAACGGACGAAGCGCGAGCTATACCTACGCGCCTCGATCTCGGTCCTTTCTCGGGATCTAAACAGTCGCGACTGTGCCACATTGACGAACGGAGGTGTGTTGTTTTTTTAACAATAACTGCGCGATTTTTTCTCAAAAAATAAGTTCAAGTACCTGCCTACGTATTTAATATGTCGAGTAGGATAT
The DNA here is from genome assembly GCA_963082625.1 of Pasiphila rectangulata. NCBI lineage: Eukaryota > Metazoa > Arthropoda > Insecta > Lepidoptera > Geometridae > Pasiphila > Pasiphila rectangulata. The sequence goes on from OY720235.1 coordinate 27,467,529, forward strand.
ATTGTGCTGTTTTTGGTTGCATGAAATCTTCAAGAATGCATCCAGAGATAACTTTTTTTAGATTACCTGGAAACTCTGAAAAGTAAGACTATAAAATAATTTTACTTACTACCTAGTAGGTAGGTACGTAATGTGTGTATTTTTAATGGACAAGTATTTCCTTTTATCTCACGAAAAAAAAGATGTCTAGATTCTTAAATAAAGTGAATAGAGTAATGGAAAGTGATTGACACGAGTAAAATAGGTAGTTATATGCGGTTCATGATACGGTAGGTACGCTTGTGTAAAAACCTCGGGGCATGTGTGTTTCGTTTTGTTAGTTTGTATAATTCAAAGTAAAGACGTGGTATTTTATTTATTATTAACTAGCTTCTGCCCGCGACTTCGTCCGCGTGGAATAGTTTCTTTGGGCTAACGCTAACTCTTACCTACGACTTCGTTTACGTAGAAGGTGAAAATATAATATTTTTAAATAATACCTACGTTAAGCGTAATTTTAGGTAGGTACCTACATCACGCTTTCATCAGTAAGAGTGGAACTTTAAAACATTAGGTAAAAGTACTGGGTCTTATAATCTTATCATTTAGATTGTAGGTTATTCTAATAATTCATAAGTATGTTATTTTATAGTACTTCTGCGTACACTATATTTTCAATTTATCTATTCAATTCACAAAGTATTATATTTGTTTATATAAAAAAAGTATATTTACAATCACAAAACTAAATGGAAACATAAAGTAGGCAAATTTAATTAAAATGCTGGAGGCGGGCAGCCCTATCGCATGTTTACGTACCGCGCGGCTGTAGGTATTTATTTCAAAAATACGGCCGAGTCAAACTACTGTATACATTACTATTCTGTGGTAAAATCGAATCAGCCAGCGATTAGTGGTGGCTAAAAGAACCAAGTATCCAAAGTCAAAAATAAGCGACAGCGACAAGCTTCGGGGAATCCCCGCGTAGTGTTTTACTTTATCGGTCGTTCTAACAGATGGGTGTGATGGTCGGTGCTGAGATAAACATCTACATGCCTCAATTTGATTGAGTTTTAATTGGTTTCTTATCCGCCGCCGTTAAGCCGTCTTGTTCATTTAACAAGTGCCTCAACCATTCAGGGAAACAAAAAAAGTCTACTGGAATTACCTTTCATGTGTAAGTATTTGAAAACAATTTAAAATTAATTATAATCAATTTCTTTATAAAATACTAGCACAGAATAATATAGATAATTCCGCCGTGATACTAGGCAATAGTTTGTAAAAATGAGATAGCATATACGCAAAACACTCGCGGGTGACACGTACAGTAAGCTACACGCAGGTACGGTCAACAAAAAGAAACAAAAATAATGATCTAAGAAAAACAATGTAACGTAGATATTTCATTTTATTTCAGTTTTTTTCTTTATCTTTTAAAATATGTTTTGCTGATTTTAAACACACCTGCAAAACTGCTTCATAATGAATAATGTTTCACGTACATAATTAATAAAATACATAATGAAAAACTTGCTAATTTTTTTACAATAACTTTGTATAATAAAAGTTATATATTTATCCCCAGATTTCCTAAAGATGAATTGTGGAGACATAAATGGCTGTGTATTGTTCGAAAGCAAAGACAAGAACTTGACTGGATAGCTACAGATAATAGCAGAGTATGTTCTTCTCACTTCAAATCGGAACAAATACAACGCCCAAAGGTTTGATGAGAATTAGAAAAAGAGCTGAACCATTTGTCCAGGTACAACTTTTGATTTAAATCAATGTCAAAGCTTTTCACATTAATTAATCGTTGCTTCGAATGTAATTAAATTAATTATTATATTTACAGATCAAATCGAAGTCTCCTGAAAATCCTGTTTCGAATTCAGAAATGAACTCACCTAACTGCGAAATGTTAACATATTAGATTTAGATTCGATTTTCGACACTCCAAGAAAAATAAAATACATAACATTCGCTGTAGTTGATATTTGATATACTTACGTTCTTGAGTTGCAGACCCCGCACAACTTCGTCCGGAGTAGAAAGATTTCCCTTCATGCCCGGCACATGCTTAAATAAATTTGAAATCGTAAAGGATGCCTATGTCGCAAAACGAAATTTCCTATAGGTTCCATTTCACTAAAGGAATGGTCATCAGATTTTGCGTGCGTTTATTGACATTATGTATATATAAAAAGTATAAAATAAACATGTAACAATTGCTAGTAATAAAATTTTAAAAATAATACTCTATAATATTTTATTTCTTCATAATTTATTTGAATATTTATTTATTTGGCCTTTGCCCTGCAGTGGGACAGTACAGGTTCTTAATAATAATAATAATAATTGATATGTTGACGGTACCTTACATTCAATCGAAGACGGGGAATACCCGATTTGTATTTTCCAAGTCTGTTACATGTGAGTGCGTACCAGTGATTGTTATTTCGTTCGCACTACAGTTTTAGCACGCTTTGCTGTCTCTGTCATTGATTACAATATACACGACAATTTGAATGTAACTGTGGGTGTACGTTTTTGCATGTAGTTGTAGTTAGCACAGTTTTCGATTTATCGATGTAGGGACATACCGTATCTTCCCTTTTTTGTTTTTATCTAAGCATAGAATAGTTTTCATTCCCAAAATCCCACGGGAACGGGAACTACGCGGGTGAAATCGTGGGGGACTGCTATAGTAGGTATATATTTTGCTATAGCAGTCCCTCGCGGTAGGTAAGGATTCGATAATATTTTACGATTTAGCTGTTTGTTTTAATAGCTCCAGATTTCTTCATTTTGACTGATTCTAATAAATATTGTGATTAAAAGGCCCTGGCACCAATGACCTTCGATCTGATAAATCAGCAACGGTTTTAAATAATTTACCTAGTATCCCATATTTACTTCCAAGCATTGTCGTTTATGGAAGAACGAAATTGAAAAGGTTTACGATTGCGACCTACCTATCTATGCCTTCGTCCCGCCAGCCACCAATATGGCGTAAACGCCAAGAGCATTAAATATTACCTAGTCAGACAGTAGAGTTACTGTTCCGTAAGTAGGTACCTAGTTGACTTAGTTTTTATTTACTCGTGATACCTGGTATAATGTGGTAGGTGTGGTAGTAGTAAACTATTTACTAAAGGTGTTATATTAGATTATTACGATGAGAGTGGCAGCTTTAATTTATTTGTGACATTACATTCACTTATTAATTTCCTTTCTTTTCATACGTACTTTAATTTTGTTCCATGGAAAATTAAATTCTTTGATAACTATGTATGTAATGTAATCTAATAACACATTAACAGTGCGCATTCAGCAGCTTTATTTTATTTTACTTCACTGAGCTAATTAAACTTTAATTATTTTAATATAATTATTTCTTGACAATGGCCATGTACGGCCAGCTATAGAACTTAGAATTAGGATTTTGTTTATTTTTACCATTTTTTGATTTTATTTAGAATTTTACTATTAAGTTATTAAGAAGTGACATTTATTTTAAATTCTGTGACATAGCCAAGTGTACTATATGTTCCTATGTTGAAATAAATGAGTATGAGTATGGGTGAAAATAATTATTCTAAACAGTAAATGTTACTATCTTGTTGATTACGGTGAACCGTTAGAGTTATTGTATCAATACGTAAGAACTACTATTTCGATGAGTGAAAATAACTTTTCTGAACAGTAATGTAATGTCTTGTTGATTACGGTGAACCGTTAGAGTTACTGTTTCAATATGTAAGAACTACTATGTCGATGAACCAAAATAACTATCCTAAACAGTAAATGTTACTATCTTGTTAAGTACGGTTCACCGTTTTAATACGTAAGAACTACTATTTAGATGAGTGAAAATAACTACTCTTAACAGTAAATGTTACTGTCTTGTAGTTAATTACGGTGCACCGTTAAGTTACTGTTTTAATACGTAAGAAATACTATTTCGATAAGTGAAATAACTATTCTAAACAGTAAATGTTACTGTTTTGTAGTTGATTACAGTGCACTATTATAGTTACTATTTCAATGCGTAAGAAATACTATTTTGATAAGTGAAAATAACTATTCTTAACAGTAAATTTTACTGTCTTGTTGTTGATTATGGTGATCCGTTAGAGTTACTGTTTCAATACTACTGTTCCGATGTAAGAACTACTGTTCGATGAGGGAAAATAACTATTAAAAACACTAAATATTACTGTCTTGCTATTAATTACGGTGAACCGTTAAAGTTACTGTTTCATTACGTAAGAACCACTGTTTTGATGAGTGAAACTAACTATTCTAAACAGTAAATGTCACTGTCTTGTTATTGATTACGGTGAACCATTAGAGTTACAGTTTCAATACGTAAGAACTACTGTTTTGATTTTTTAAACTAAATATTCTAAACAGTAAATGTTACTGTCTTGCTATTATGTACGGTAAACCGTTAGAGTAACTGTTTCAATACTACTGTTCCAATGTAAGAACTGCTGTTTTATGAGGGAAAATAAGTATTCTAAACACTAAATGTTACTTACTGTCTTGCTATTAATTACGGTGAAACATTAGAGTTATTGTTTCATTACGTAAGAACTACTGTTTCGATGAGTGAAAATAACTTCTAGACAGTAAATGTTACTGTCTTGCTATTAATTACGGTGAACCGTTCGAGTCACTGTTTCAATACGTAAGAACGTACTGTTTCGATGAGTAAAACTAACTATTCTATACAGTAAATGTCACTGTCTTGTTATTGATTACGGTGAACCGTTAGAGTTACTGTTTCAATACGTAAGAACTACTGTTTCAATTTTTTAAACTAACTATTCTAAACAGTAAATATTACTGTCTAGCTATTATTTACAGTAAACCGTTAGAGTTACTGTTTCAATACTACTGTTCCGATGTAAGAACTACTGTTTCGATGAGGGAAAATAACTATTCTAAACATTAAATGTTACTGTCTTGCTATTAATTACGGTGAACCGTTAGAGTTACTGTTTCAATACGTAAGAACAACTGTTTAATTAATTAAAATTACTGTTTGACATGTTACTGTTTTGAAACAGTAATACGTACTGACTGAAATGGGTAAATGTAAATGTAAGATACGTTATTTTAACTGTAAAATTTCTTACTGTTCTAAAACAGTATTTATTTTTTTCCGTGTAATTGGGAAGTTCAAAAGAACAAACTGGACACAATAAATTTACATTAGTGGGGTCCCGTTAGCAGAATGTTGCTCGTCCTTTTGCTCGTGGATGCGGTAAGAATCATCCCGTACGCTCGCCGGCCGCCTGCCAAGCGTGGTGAGTGTGGCTGATCAGTACTTGGAGGTTCATAAAAAAGGCCTTCGGATGTAGGCGGGTTGGCGAGCGCAGTACGGGATGTTGTTATGCGGAAAGACGCTGCTGCCCATCTTCCGCAGGTGTCCCTTAGCAGGCTCTTACTGCATCCACGGATGACCGTGATACACATGAGAGGAGGGGTAACATTCTATTGCCGGTATTGCCCTGATTGAGATCATGTTGATGAATGGGAAACTTCAAGAGAACATAACAGAGACACAGAAGCACCTTCTAAGTTACGTTGTACGTAATCATCTCTTTACTTTGTCCTTTCCAGGCGGGATGCGGTATGTCCCAGATAAGGGTAGTGTTCGCCTGCTCGCTCGCAGTGGTTGGTGCGTCTCTGGAGCTGGCAGCCGTCCCTTTCATTCTGCCGTCGGCGGAAATTGAGCTTTGCGTGCTGCCACATGAGAGGAACTGGCTCGGTGAGTACACCGGAGTTCGATAGCGTGAGGTCTAATGAGACATAAATGAGAACTCCTTACTTTTGATTCCTTAGGTTTTGATTGCCTGGTACTTCAAAAGATACTCGAATGAAGAAAGCGTCTATGCAGGCTATGAATGCCTGGTACTTTAAAGCTCAATACAATTCTTGAGAACATGGTGAGAATAGGTTCATGAAGATCTTGTATACTATGCAGGAATTATTTCTATGCCGCCGTGCTCTATAAGGATACAAAATGTGTTGGTGTAAAGGTCATATATATTGTGCATAAATTGGAGAAATTAGTTTTTTGGCCAAGACGCGAGTTACTTTGCGGCGCTCGTAGTACTCCAAAAATGTTAATTTCACGAATAAAGGTTAGAACATAAATAGTAGGACATTTCTCTAGTTTTATTGTGTAATGTAAATGTTTTATCGTGAAATTAATCGGAAAGGAGATTATATCAAAAAACTGTCTTCAGGCGCCATTTTTACTATGTGGCGTCCGAGCGACGAAGATATGAGGTAGAACATTTAAAATTCAGTAAATAGCACATCGAAATAGTTATATTTTTTTCAAATTCATATTTTGTCTATTATTACTAAGTATATATATATTGCTTCTGATAGCCCTATGTCCCAGATAAGGGATAACAGGACAACATTAACCATATGTACGATGTAGCTATAAGGGTTTAACTCTAGGATTTTATCGTTTACTGTCGTTTTTGCGACATAATATACTGATTTTTTTGACATTCCTGACTTTTGATGTCGTTTGTGTCAATGAGAGTACAATATTTTTGATATATTTTTTAATATTTGCTTAAGGGGATTTGTGGAACTTTTGTCCAAAAATCCCCTTCCGGTTCTCGAAGGGGACGCAAAGAGGATTTCTATGTCCAATAAGTAAGTCCCATTTAATATCAATAAGTAAATTCCGTTTCTTTATTTTCAGTACTAATAAGCCTCTTGGGATGTGCTTTCGGCAGCGTCGGTTGGGGCTCGCTGTCCGTCCGGCTAGGGCGTCGGCGCACTCTGCTGTCCTGCCTCGCTGTGAACGCCGTGTTCGCGACCATAGCTGCGTTTATGCCGACCTATGGGACTTTCATGATGGCTAGGTAAGTAGGCACGACGATAACGTCGCCGCGATTCCTTCGCTCGTGGAGACGGCCCCTAAAGCAAAGATTTATGATAACTGTTAGTGGGGGAAAAGAGGGCCTGCCCTAGTGTACCCATGCTACTAGTATGGTCCTGAGTTGTAACTACATGCAAAGCTTTGACCGAATGGTTGCCGAGGACGGGCCAAAGAAGTCGTGTTCGTCCGATTTTCATAAAGTCGCTAGAGATTCCTGAGCTCAGCACAGGCACCGGCTTATTATAGCATTCACAAAGGGAAGCCTACACCCAGCAGTGGGTGACATATGGGCTGTGGATGACGATGATGATATAAAAATTGCAAATGTGACACATAAAAGTGTCAAAATTTACGCAAGTCGACACGCACATCGCGTCAAAGTACCAGGCGTCCATAACTAACAAGAAGTTTCTTTCTCCTCAAGATTCTGTTCTGCGTTCGGTTCCGGCGGCGTCCTGCCCCTCTGCTACTCGTACATGTGCGAGATGTCGGGGCGCGGCTGGGCGCGCGGCGGCGCCGCCGGGGCCGTGGTGGCGGCGGGGGGCGGCGCGCTGCTGGCGGCGCTGCTGGCGGACGCAGTGCTGCCCGGCGATGGGGCGGCGACGCTGGCCGAGAACCGCGAGCATTTCAGCGCTTGGCATAGGTGAGTGGTTTAGGTAAAAAATAAAAAAATAAAAATGTTTATTTTGTCACTAATTACGAACCATTAACAAAATTATAAAATTATTTTAGAACTAAGCAAAGCTTTTATGGAAACTAGATCACTTATCATAGTTAGAAAATTACCCAGACCGGGGACAATCTTCCCGTGTATCAACATCCTGTACTGCGCTTGTCAACCCGACTGCTGAGCGTGGCGAGGGAGGCCTATGTCCAGCCGTGCACGTGGACACCAGTCCTATGGCTGAGATGATGATGAAGGCATGCAAATGATCATGTACAAAACAATCATGAAATTCTTGTCACATAATTTATGAATGCTCCGAAAATAGATTTTTATTTTGTTTAGTGGAGGTAAGGGTATTGGTACTGTATCTATCAGGCGTGCTCCATCCCTTCCAATCTTCAAATCTATGGTTAAGGAACACTATTTGTTTGTCCTGTTGTCACTAGCTGCTTGATTCATTGGCTCTTTATATATATATTTATTATTAACATGTAAGTATAATATGTCTATACATTATCTATGATACATATGTTATGTATTTTGTATGTATAATTGTTATGTACTTATAAGTATATTATGGTATACATATACATACATATGTAATAAGTTTAACCTACATGTACACCATTATAACCCCTTGTCATATATTACAATCCAATCCATCCCAAGGTTGTCTGGTAGAGATCGCTCTTTAGCGATAAGGCCGCCAATTGTCACTTGGTTTTTCAGTGTTTCTTGTTATTATGTTTAGTTTTAAGGTGTGCAATAAAGTATTGTCTATCTATCTATCTGAGGGAGGCCTTTGGCCTGCAGTGGGAAAAATCAGGCCAATAGATAGATAAAACATTTATTTGTAACATTAATAACAAAACACATAAAAAAAATAAAAGACACAACAGGAGAAAGTAACAAAATAATAAATTAAAAATAAATAAATAATACAAGCCGTGGGGTGCCGGCAGTAGAATCCCCTCCTCTCATGCCCGTGGATGCAGTAAGAGCCTGCTAAGGGATACCTCCAGAAGATGGGCAGCAGCGTCTTTCCGTGTATCAACATTACGTACTGCGCTCGCCAACCCGCCTGCCAAGCGTGGTGAGTATGGCAACTACCCCTCATGGAGATCCATGAGGGAGGCCTGTGTTTAGTAGTGGACGTTTTATGGCTGAAATGGTGGATACTGAAATAGGATTGGGCCGGCCACGCTAGCCGCACGCCGGCCTAGCTGTGAGCTAGAATGACCACCAAATATCGCCCTGACACCGCTAGAAGGCAGCGCGATGAACCAATAACACATGGGAAGAATTATCTGAGGATCGAAGCGACTGAAAGAAGCGGGAAATGCCTTTGCCCGACAATGAGATGATTCGGGCTAACAGTAACAGTTAACTGTTTGCTATTTCAGATACCTACTTCTCTGCACACTGCCTATCCTGGCGTCGCTGGTCAGCTTGATTTGGACACAGGAGTCGCCGAGATATCTCCTCGACGTGGGCAGAGAAGTGGATGCTATGTGCGTCTATCAGGTATGATTAACTTATCACAGGAAGTTTCAGGCAATAATGTAAAATTGTTATTTTACCCCTCCTCTCATTCCTGTGGATGCAGTAAGAGCCTGCTAAGGGATACCTCCGGAAGATAGGCAGCAGCGTCTTTCCGTGTAACAACATCCCGTACTGTGCTCGCCAACCCGCCTGCCAAGCGTGGCGAGTATGGCAACTAACACATGGATCTCCATGAGGGAGGCCTGTGTTCAGTAGTGGACGTTTTACGGCTGAAATTATGATGATGAAACCACACAGGTGGGTTCGATCCTTGACCGTTCCTACTTAAAGCCGGTAGCCGGTTAACCAACTAAGCTATGGAACCCGATGACAGGTTAGTCGAAATTCTTGATAGGTCATATCGCTTTAGCACCGACTTTTAGCGCCATCTACAAGAGTAGAATAAGCTATAACAAGAGATGTCTCTGTCATTGAAACTTCAGACTATGAGCAGGAGAACTCTTGTTACCTGTAGATGGCGCTAAAATCGTTGTTCAATTGTTCGATATGACCTTATCAAGAATTTCAAATGACCCGTCACCGGGTTCCGTAGCGTCGTTTGAAGTTTGTGTTTAAGCTGATATTTTTTTTGCCAGGCAATACACAGCAGCAACCAACTGCGGTTCTGTGGCAAGAAGGGCAACGTGGGCGTGGCCGCCCCCAACGAGGCGGAGTACCGGCTGGGCGAGCTGTCTCTGCCGGGCAAGCGGCGCCCGCCCGCCCTGCACCATGTCAGGCATAGCGTGAAGATGGTAAGGACACATGCTTTTAGACTTGTCCTCTTGCCACCCAGAGCGGTCTCTTGTCACCCCTTGAGTTGCCTCGTGCCTCCGACCAAAGCGCATCTTGCAACACCAGAGAGTCCTCTTGCAACACCAGAGAGTCCTCTTGCAACTCCAGAGTGTCCTCTTCCCACCGCAGAACGGTCTCTTGTCACCCCTTGACTGTCCTCTTGCCTCCCACCAAAGCGCCTCTTGCAACACCAGAGAGTCCTCTTGCAACACCAGAGAGTCCTCTCGCAACTCCAGAGTGTCCTCTTCCCACCGCAGAACGGTCTCTTGTCACCCCTTGACTGTCCTCTTGCCTCCCACCAAAGCGCCTCTTGCAACACCAGAGAGTCCTCTTGCAACACCAGAGAGTCCTCTCGCAACTCCAGAGTGTCCTCTTCCCACCGCAGAACGGTCTCTTGTCACCCCTTGACTGTCCTCTTGCCTCCTACCAAAGCGGCTCTTGCAACTCCAGAGAGTCCTCTTGCAACTCCAGAGTGTCCTCTTCCCACCGCAGAACGGTCTCTTGTCACCCCTTGACTGTCCTCGTGCCTCCGACCAAAGCGCCTCTTGCAACACCAGAGAGTCCTCTTGCAACACCAGAGAGTCCTCTCGCAACTCCAGAGTGTCCTCTTCCCACCGCAGAACGGTCTCTTGTCACCCCTTGACTGTCCTCTTGCCTCCCAACAAAGCGCCTCTTGCACCTCCAGTGTCCTCTTGCAACTCCAGAGTGTCCTCTTACCACTCCGGAGTGTACTCTTGCAACTCCAGAGTATCCTCTTACCACTCCGGAGTGTACTCTTGCAACTCCAGAGTGTCCTCTTGCCACCGCAGAGCGGTCTCTTGTCACCCTTTGAGTGGCCTCTTGGCTCCCACCAGAGCGCGTCTCGCAACTCTTTTCTTGTATACTTGTTTTGTTATCAACAGGTGGTTGACTTAGACCATCTGACTAAAAGTACCAGGCTGATATAAATAACCAGGTGTTATATTATATCAAATCTATGGAGGCGCGATGGGATATGTGATTAGATTTGCTTGAATTTTACTTAACTATGTATGTAATCTTAAATTTTCTTCTGTTTCCAGTTCTGGCAGACATTTTTCCAGCTCTTCTCGTCAACCTACATCACTACAACACTTACATTCCTGATGACTATCGGCTGCACGTTAACTGTACAGGTAAATACTTTACAAATACAATGCAAAAGCAAAAATATTATAGCTGTTAGTTCTATAAATCGATAATGTTGTCCTTCCCCAGTTCTTCCTATCCGGCTACGTCCCGACCAGCGTCGTAGACACGGAGCACACCGCCTACGAAGCCTCCACAGCGACCATCCAGGATTCCATCTTCGACAGCGAATACTACAACTTAACCATACAGAACACTATTTACGAGAACAGCACGTTCAGGTATTTAAATAGTATAGTATAGTATTTAAATAGGTATTTTTTCAGGTAAAAAAGCCGTGTTGGCCGAGTGGTATGTACCCCCAACTTTCGATCCGAAGGTCGTGGGTTCGATACCGGCCGTGCACCAATGGATTTTTCTTTCTTGAAAAATGTATGTGCACTCTTATCACGAGCTTTAACGGTGAAGGAAACATCGTGAGGAAACCCGCGGCTTAGTTCTTCAGACGTATTGACCTGTTCTTTCCTCTGACTAATAGCTGACTAAGCTGAGAGGATGGTATAGGCGCTGGGCAAGCCTAATCCATCTAACAATGTCCCAGGCACTGCAGCGTCCCGTACAGCATGATTACCAGTTGCTGACGCTGTATAAATCATCTATGGATGCTATAGATGCAAAGGCCTTACTTTTTTTTTCAGGTATAAAAAAGGTACTTTAAATTTGTTGTTCACTTTCACCTTTGTCATTGGCCATTGTTATTGACCTTGACTTTTGCGTTAACATTGGCTTTGACATTTACGTTACCTTTACGTTGGCTTTGAAATTGGACATCGATGTTGACCTTTATTACATTATTTACGGAATATTTGATGTTGACTTTCTCTTTGGTCATTGATATTAATCTTTGACGTTGGTATTTTTACTCGATCTTGACATTTGACATCGACGTTGACCTTGACATTTGATATCGATGATGCCCTTTGACCTTACCCTTATTGTTGACCTATTTATTTTTATTTATTTATTTCATACAAAAACTTTACAACCAAACTTTTTACATTACCAAACAAAGCACTGTAAACAATTTACAACTTGAGGAAACAATTATCTATATGAATTTGATTTATATGAAGAAAATAGAAAGCCCCATGTGTGAAACATGTGTGTTTCTCTATTTCCGTATTGTTCAAAGGTTTAGTTGGACTTTCTGATGTATCGCAAGAGTTTGACAGTATTTAAAAACGCCTAAGGGGTTACCTTCATATTTCTTCTTAACAACAGGTGGTATTATAGCTTTAAAGATTCTGTATTGGTGTTGGTAAATGTCGAGACCTTTAAATTCGATGATCATGCTGCTCTTCAGAGTCTTTTGCCTTAATTGTGACCCAAGCACTGCAGCCCTTGCAGCTTGTTGATACCTGCTTTGATAATCTACAGTAGATTCCAATTCCAACCTTTGAGTGGTAGAGCAAGACGCCATACAGCGAAAACTAGCCGTCATACAGTGAAAACTAGTACGGAGGGAAGTCGACCTGACTAATCATCGGTCCTGTATTTTACAACTTGCTTGCCTAGCGCAAAAATAATGTTTATAGCCTGCATAGTATAAAAAGATTCTATAGAGATAACCTAGATATAGGTTTTTCGTATTAAGTGTTTAGTTTTATTTAGTTCTTTTTATATAAGTTAGGTTAAGTAAGTCTGTAAACCTCTTTCTTTGAATAAATATATTATTATAATTCTAATTCTAGGGGGGGTTACCAGATCTGCACTGACGTCCCGCATTGGGGTGTATTGTGCATTGTCCCCCGCGACGCTAGCCCGACCCTAACCTAACCAGCCCAACTACTTGAAATACCGGAGGACTCGGGGTCCACCCCTGAAGGGTATGCCGATGTTGTTGAAGAAGAAGGGCATGGCTCCATGAGCTCCTGCAGTCCTGTCTCTCCAGTCTGTCTCGTGACACCACAGTGCAGTAGCACGTGCTCCACGGTTGCTTCCTCTTCAAGACACCCGCGACATAGTCCACTGTCTGTGGCACCTGTCTTGAGAAGATGGTAGCTGAGATCACAGCGTCCCGTGATGACTCACAGTGGTAGTATCCACAGTAGATGTTAAAGGCCTTATTTTTTTTTTGCAGAAACAGTTCGTTCCGCGATCTGCTGATGTTCCACGTCCAGTTTCTAAACTGCAGCTTCTACGATGTCGCCATGGCTAACATCAAGAGCTCCAAAACTAGCTTCCGTGGCTGTCTGTTCGTTAATAGCACGTGAGTATGGTTTACTGCCGTGGGGTGCCGGCAGTAGAATGTTACCCCTCCTCTCCTACCCGTGGATGCAGTAAGAGCCTGCTAAGGGACACCTCCGGAAGATGGGCAGCAGCGTCTATCCGTGTATCAACATCCCATACTGCGCTCACCAACCCGCCTGCCAAGCGTGGTGAGAATGGCAACTACCCCTCATGGAGATCCATTAGGGAGGCCTGTGGTTCATCAGTGGACGTTTTATGGCTGAAATGATGATGGTTTACTGAGGTGCCGGCAGTGGAATGGTGCCCCTGCCGCCCGTGGATGCATCGTCATCATGGAGGCATCGTGGATGCCGGAAGATGGCGTCATCAACATCGCGTACTGCGCTCGTCGATCCGCCTGCCAAGCGCGGTGAGTATGGCAATGGATATGATATGATTAATACGGTCCTCGTGATCTTGGAGATGTATGTCGGACGCCTATGCCCAGCAGTGGACGTGGACAGCCATATTTTATCTTTCCTATGGCTGAAAGATGGTAGTTTAACTACTGTTTTAATTATTAATCCGTGTTCATCACGATTATGAAATTAGTTTATTTTAATTCTTCTTTTTAATGTGAAGTCATTAATTAATTTTTTTGTTTAAGGAAGACCAAGAGCTACCTTCATCTATATCTATACTTATATTACAAAGAGGAAAAATTGGTATTTTGTATGTTTGTAACGGATAAACTCGAAAACTAATGGACCGATTTTCAAAATTCTTTTACGATTAGAATGCTACATTATTTCCAAGTAACAAAGGCTATATTTTATGCCCGTATTCCCACGGGAACGGGAACTACGGCTAGTGAATTACAACTTTGTCTTCCAAAATTAGTCTAAAAACCAAAGTTTGTGTTCGAGTTTTAAAGTGTATTTCTTTGTCCACAGTATAATAGACACGGATATGGAAGCGGGCGTGGAATTCGACAAGTGGTGTGTCTTCAATGCCACCACTATCAGGGGGATGAAGGGAGGCTGCGCCAGGCACGCGGATCTCACGTCCAAGTAAGATTATCTAAGTCCACAGTATCATCATATCAGCCGTATTATGTCCACTGCTGGACGAAGGCCTCCTTCACAGATCTAAGTATTGATTTAAGAGTGAATTGTTTGAACTTAAGAAGATGATAAAATATCACAATAGATAACTGTCAAGATAGCGTTGGATTCAATACATATATGACAGTTTGTGTAGTATTTATCTATTGATATTTTGTCATCTTCTCGACAATTGGGCCTCTGGATGCGATCTAAAGGACACTGATATGGGAGCGGGCGTGGAATTCGAAAAGTGGTGTGTCTTCAACGCCACCGTCATCAGAGGGATGAATGGGAGGCTGCGCCAGGCACGCGGGGCTCACGTCCAAGTAAGATTATTCACAGTCTTTAGTATCATCTTATCAGCCGTAGGACGTCCACTGCTGAACAAAAGCCTCTCTCATGGATGTAGGTATTGATTAAGAGGGAATTGTTGCCATACTTACCACGCTTGGCAGGCGATGATAAATAAATAATGCTGGACAATTCACACAGCATTATCTAGCCCCAAGCTAAGCAGAGCTTGTGTTATGGGTACTAGATGACCGATATACTTAAAACATTATACTAGATGGATAGATATTTTTTATTATGTATAGAAAAACATCCAGAACACCCTGAACAAATATCTGCAGATCATACAGACATTTGTTCCGAGGTGGGAATCGAACCGGCAACCTCTTGCTCGTCGCAGGCTGTCCTTCGCCCGCTGCGCCACAGAGACATTATGTTTTATGTTTATTAGCATTGCGCTTATGCATAGCGCTGTCTGTCTGTGTATTTCACGATTAAAACCGAACGCGTTGACCGATTTACATGAAACGTTTTTTTGTTAGCATCGTCTTAATGAGAGAAGGGTACTGATTGATTTTGGTGACCCTAGGGTCACAGGGACCGGAGTTATTGTGATCTCAAAAGGTCACCAAAAAAATAAATGTCTTCAAATGACCGAAAACGTCCACAAATGCCATTTTTTACCTTTGGTGACCTTTTGAGGCCTTCGCCCCCTTTTCTGATAACCCCGTACCAATGCTTCTTAAAATCATTTAATTTTAACAAGCATTGGTACGGGGACATCATTCAATTCATTGACATCAGTCAAGCTATGATAATTTTAACTCTACTGTTCTACTACTGCTAAATGCAACATTTTCCTGTAATTTGTTTTAGACTGAAGGGCCTGGTCAGCGAGCAGACATACATAGCGCACGCGACTTTCCTCGCGGCTCTGTTCACGCCGCTGCCGGAGCGGCTGAGGCCCACTGGTGAGTCACGTTCGGAGTCATCGTCGTCATGACCACCGCAGCACGACTTCGCTCCTTTGTGTTAAGTCAAAGAGTGTTTATTCATTACAGCACTAGCCGCACTCCGCGGTTTCATCCGCTTAGTTTCCGTTCCCGTGGGAATACGGGAATAAAATTTAGCCTGTGTTACTCAGGGATAATGTAGCATTCTAATGGTGAAAGAAATTTTGAAAATCGCTCCAGCAGTTTTTGAGTTTATTCGTTACAAACATACAAAATGCAACATATACAAATATTTCCTCTTTGTAATATTGAGAGATGAAAGATTTACATTACACTACTACATTTAAATTGAATAAAGCACATAATTGAATTTGTTCGCTTCAGAATATTTTTCTCTTTTTCTATTCATTGTTACAAGTTTTGTCTTAATATTATGCCCAATGTATGTTATTATTTGTATGTATCCTTATGCTTTTTTTACTTTCTATGGTGTACGTACAATAATTTGCCGTGTGATGCCGGCAGTAGAATGTTGCCCCTCCTCTCATGCCCGTGGATGCTAAGCCTGCTAAGGGATACCTCCGGAAGATGGCCGACAGCGTCTTTCCGTGTATCGACATCCCGCACTGCGCTCGCCAACCCGCCTGCCAAGCGTGGCGAGTATGGCAACACTCCCCTCATGGTGGAGATGCATGAGGGAGGCCTATGTCCAGCAGTGGACGTGGACAGTGGTCCTATGGCTGTGACGACATTTTATGATGTTATTATTTGTTTGTATTGTTGCCCCATGTAAATAACTTATGTATGTATAACTTATATTTATATTAATGTATTTAATTATTATTTATGTAAGTTTATTATATTATTAGCATGATATACATATGTATATCATGCTAATAATATAATCACAGTATCAACATAATGGTATATATATACCATTATGTTGATACTGTAGGTATATTATTGTGTATATATTTGTATGTAAGTATATTATTTTATTGTTATGATTAGGTCTATTATGTATGTATAAGTAGCTTCAATTCTTTGATTTTCTTTTATCACATGTATGTCGTACACATTTCTATCCATTGCATTTAATATTCACCTCTCTTTATAGCCTTAGGTTTGCTGTAAGAAAACTCTTTCAGAGTTAAGCTCGCCTTTGTACATAACTAATAATTATACAATGTTTTTTAAGTTATTTCTTTGTGTACAATAAAGAATTTAAGAACGTTACAAGTAGGTACAGCAAGAATGCTTTGTAAGACGCTGGCGCGGGACGGACGGGCAGTCGCGTAGCGCAGTGGTTCGAACTCCACGTTTTGTAATTTCTAATATCTCAAATAAATGCGTCTAACATTCGTGCCTTAAACTTTTATATTATCGCAAAACAATCCTTAAGCAAACCCCGCACAGTGGTGACCCCGACGTGATTCGAACCACTGCGCTACGCGACTGCCCGTCCGTCCCGAACGGGCGCGGGAGGAGAGCGTCTTACAAAGCATACTTGCTGTACCTACTTGTAACATTGTGTCACTACCAGTATCCTTATGTTTTTTTTTACCTATGCCTAAATAAATTTAACCTATTAATTATGCAATGTATTTCGTTATGTTCCAGCCGCGCCCTGCGTGGCCATGGTGTTCCTGTCTCCGCTGGTTTACTTCGCGGCGAGCGAGACGGCGCTATACGTAGTCGAGGCGCTGTTCCGCCTTCTAGTCACTATCGTGGTGTTCACGCAATCCCTGCGTGTTTATACCGCTTACCCGGCGAACTTAAGGTGACTATGTAATATAAGAAATGTTTACTTGGATAACAGAGCATGTACTAATATTGATTCGAGTGGGTGCATAGCAGATATGAAGGTGCAAAATGACAAACAGGTAAGAAGTAGGCACACACACACACACACACACACACGCGCGCATGATTTAAACCTTAGAGGTCGTCTCCACGAGCGAGGCAATCGCGGCGATGTTATCGTCGTGCCACGTATTTCTATTCTATTCGTATTACGAGTCCGCGCTATAGAAAAACGTGGCACGACGATAACATCGCCGCGGTTCCCTCGCTCGTGGAGACGGCCCCTTAGTGGTTTTAGATGCTGTATCATTTTGTAACAAGACTTAAATAATAAATTATAAAAAATAATAAGGGATCAAAAGACAACACTCCACTAAAATAGTATCTCTCTCTTACTCGTATAGAGAGACGGCGCTATACGTCGTAGAGTTTAAATATCTACGTTTTAGTTATTCGTCCAGTATGATGCTAATTGTATTGAGTAACCTTGTCTTTCTCTTTACTATTAATTATGTATCTTTTAAGTGTGAGTGTTATTTGGAAAACAGGGCACAATTGTGTGAATAGCTGACATACTGACATAGTTCTTGGTGACACCATTACTCACACACACACACAAACACACACAGAGAGAGAGACAGACACTCAAACATACGCACGAGCGAGACGGCGCAATACGTAGTCGAGGCGGTATTTCGCCTTCTTTACAATATTGTGGTCTTCACACAATCCCTGCGTATTTTTACAGCGTACCCAGTAATCTGAGGTAACTACACTCATCTATTTTACTCTTATAGTTTAATCCTATAGGTATGAACGAGAAGGAGGTAGAGGCAACGGTCCGCCTGCTACGCAAGAGGTGACAAATGTCTGTACGATCTTTAGATTTGTTCAGGGTGTCCTGGGTGTTTTCCTGTATATAATAAAAAATATCTGTCTTTGTAATATAGATAGATAAAAATACTTTATTGCACACCATAAAATAAACATAATAACAAGAGAAACATTGAAAACATAGTGACAATTGTATAATGTACTAGCTTTTACCCGCCGCTTCGCTTGCGTAACATATTTAAGGCAAAATTTTAACCAGTTGTATTGAAATGTTCATACAAAATAAAACTGTTTACGTCATATCTATCTTTGGGAACTCAATTTTGGGACAAAAAAATAGCCTTTGTGTTATTTCTGGTCCACATCTACCTCGTGTGTTCATAAGTTTTGAGACGAACTTATTTAATTAATTTAAAAAGAAAGTAATTCATGCAACCTTTTTTAAACTTTTGAAATTTAAATTTCGAATGTTTTGAATCAGAAAAAATATATATTTGAATATTTGTTTCATTCTCCGTGAAAATGGCGCCAACAAAAGATTTGCGTGCGACTGTAATTTCACTGTTTCAAGCAGGAAAAAAACCAATGCAAGTTTTTAGTGAAATCCAAAGTTTGGGATGTAGTCGGAACTTTGTGTATTATACCATAAAGAGGTACAAGGAGACCGGCTCTTTAGAAGACCGTGGAAGATGTGGCCGCCCGCGGTCTGTAAGGACGCCCGCCAACATCAAAGTAATCAGAGAGCGAATTCGTCGCAACCCTTGCCGGACTCAAAAGAAATTAGCTCTGCAGACCAACATTTCGCGAATATCGGTGAACAGGATACATACTTAAATATGATCTTTAACTAAAGGCCTACAGTCGAAGGAAAGTGCATTATTTAAACGAGCGTCTTCGTAAATTGCGACTGGAACGATGTCGGAACCTATTGAAGAGACACGATCCAAAAAATATCCTGTTTACCGATGAAAAGATCTTCACGGTGGAAGAAAAGTTTAACCGGCAGAACAATAAGGTTACGCCAGAAGTTCAAAGGACGTCCAGCCATCTGTACGCAATGTCCAGCGCACTCATCATCCAGCAAGTGTGATGGTTTGGTGGGGTGTTTCCTACGAGGGGGTCACTTCGCTTCATTTTTGCCAGCAAGGCGTCAAGGTGAGGGCACAAAATTACCAAACCGACATATTGGAAGCGGTGGTTAAACCATTAAATGATACGCTATTCGCTGGAAAATACTGGGTTTTCCAACAGGACTCTGCTCCCTCCCATAAAGCTAAGACTACCCAACGTTGGCTGGAGGCCAATTTGCCAGGCTTCATTCGGAGCGAAGATTGGCCCTCGTCAAGCCCTGACTTGAATCCTTTGGATTATTCTTTATGGACGGAATTGGAGCTGAGGGCATGCAGAAAGTCTCACCCAAACCTGGATTCTCTCAAGCGAGCCCTTATTAAAGAGTCGAAACGGATTCCCATTGAAAAGATTCGTGCCGCCATAGATGAATGGCGCACGCGTTTGAAGGCCTGCATTGAATGCAAAGGCGGCCATTTTGAATGATTTATTTTTAAATACAGATCTAGATGTCAGTAGTTTTAATTTTAATATCCAATAAATGAATACTCAACTTAGCTCCAAAAATATTTTAGTTTTACTGTGCCTCAAGACTTTTATGAACACACGAGGTATATGTATGCAAAATTTCAGCTTTTGCATACGTATAGTTGTGCCACACAAACAAACTTTGGGTTTCATAATATTAGTGAGATTAAGTATATCAGTCATCTAGTATCCATAACACAAGCTCTGCTTACTTTGAGGCCAGATGAGGCTGTGTGAATTGTTCAGCATTAATTATAAATATGGTCTTCACACAATATCTGTGCATCAATATCTAAATTATATCCTTTTCCTTCCAGATGCACCGCACATGGATTTATCCTAAGCATTTCGTATGCCCTCGCTATAGGCGCGTATGATGCGGGTAAGGTCTTTTCGCATTTGTATATTCGCCGTGTGGTGCCGACAGTAGAATGTTACCCGTCCTCTCATGCTCGCGGATGCAGTAAGAGCCTGCTAAGGGATACCTCCGAAAGCTGGTCAGTAGCGTCTTTCCGTGGATCAACATCCCGTACTGCGCTCGCCAACCCGCCTGCCAAGCGTGGCGAGTATGGCAACTACCACATGGATCTCCATGAGGGAGGCCTGTGTTCAGTAGTGGACGTTTTACGGCTGAATGATACGTTCAGCATACGTTTTGAAAGACTACCTTTCTGTGGTTTTTAAGGTAATTTTATTTGTACCTGTACGGCAAATGGCCCTGTCGTGATGCAGCTAGCGTTTAGGTAGTCACTGGTGGCGATTCTGTTATTGCACTAACTAGCTAAAACTAGTTAAATTGACGTAAAATGGACTAAAATGACGTAAAGCTATTCGGTTAGTGCCGTTCTAAATTTAAAACGGAACGGTTAAAATGGTAACCAATTTCACGCTGACAGCTCTAAATTTAGAATCTCTTATTATTATTAGTTTTATTATTTAGAACAGGTCAATACGTCTCAAGCTGACTGAGCCGCGGGTTTCCTCACGATGTTTTCCGTCACCGTTACAAGCACGTGTTAAATGAGCACATACATTTTTCAAGGAAGAAAGTCCTCTGGTGCTCTGCATGTCAATTCCATTTTAGAAGTTCTTTATTTACCACTAGCCGCATTCCGCGGTCTCACCCCCGTAGTTCCTGTTTCCGTGGGAATGCGGGAATAAAATATAGCCTATGTTACTCAGCGATAATGTAGCATTCTAATGGTGAAAGAATATTGAAAATCGGTCCAGTAGTTTTTGAGTTTACTCGTTACAAAATCACAAAATACAAATATTTCATCATTATAATTTTATTATTAGTATAGACGTTTGTAAATGTCCCAGGCGCTGCAGCGTCCCGTACAGCATGATTACCAGTTGCTGACGCTGCATAAATCATCTATAATAGATGCGAAGGCTTTACTTTTTTTTAGAAGTATAGATTTTTTGTTTTGTCTAGTACACATATTATAATATACCCCGCTCGTATGTTCTAGGTATCCACAGTCAAAACCAGTATGCGGTCTCCGCCGGTTTTGTCGGCTTCAGTTCGCTGTGCGCCGCTTTCCCCGCGCTGCGGCATAAGAACGTCAGATACAACGACAGATTCTAGGTAAATGAATAACCTTATCAAAAATTTTTACGGTTCCGGTGGGATTCGAACGCACGTCCTTCAAATCGATACGTGACGCTTCCTTAAGCCGGAGGTGCATTGACCGCTAAGCTACAGAACGCATGTCGGGATCCGCTGAAATTCTTGGTAAGGTGATGTCGGTTTGAGCAACCCAAGAGCGCCATCTACTAGAGTTAGTTCTCTTGTCTGAAGTTGCATTCAGTAGCAATGACCAGAGATGTTGTTATAGCTTATTAGTGGGTTCGAATCCCACCGGTACCGTAAATTTTTTGATAAGGTTATTCATTTTCTTTGAAAATGTTCTACTTAAGTGTGGTTAAACACTATAAAAATAACAAACTATAGATTCTAGGTACTGCAGAACCCGTGTCGGGTTACGTCGAATCCTTGATGAGGGCATGTCGGTTGAGCACCGACTGGAGCGCCATCTACAGGTTACCACAATCGTACAGTTTTGATGAGGTTTTTCATGTCCTTGAAATGTTCTACCTAAGTGTTGTTTAACACTGTCATTATCATCATTGTCAAAATGGGACCTAATTGAAAGGGTATCGATACCAAATCGGCTCATAAACGACGGAGTTCTGAGGAACAAAGGTTATAAAAAAGGCATTTACCTATTACAACTGCAATACCGCGGTGATCACGTTCACTAAGCACGTGACCAACGCATTGCATTGCGCCCGTCACCCTGAGACGGAGTTGTAAGGTCTCATCTGCCCGTAACTCCACCGGCCCCGCTACCCTTCAAGCCGGAACACAGCAATGCAGGCATTACTGCTCGGCGGCAGACATAGATATGGTGGTACTGCCCCGGATGAACTCTTCACAAAAAGCTCTACTACTCTGAAAACTTCTCTGAAGACTTACAATATAATACATTCTAGAGTACCTGACCCTTTCTTATTTTACCCTTGAACCACTTGAGAACAATTGAACGAAATTTGGTGAAATTAGTGGCCGTGGGGTACCGGCAGTAGAATGTTACCCCTCCTCTCATGCCCGTGGATGCAGTAAGAGCCTGCTAAGGGATACCTCCGGAAGATGGGCAGCAGCGTCTTGCCGCGTATCAACATCCCGTACTGCGCTCGCCAACCCGCCTGCCAAGCGTGGTGAGTATGGCAACTACCCCTCGTGAAGATCCATGAGGGAGGCCTGTGTTCAGTAGTGGACGTCTTACGGCTGAAATGATGATGATGATGTTGAAATTAATAATCATTCGGAAGTTGTTGGTATAAAAATGACAATACTCTTTTGTTTTCAGATGCAGTTCCATTTCAAGAAACAGCGTTACATCGTGATATCCATACAATAATGAGCGAGTGCAAACTCCGACAATATTCTACGCCAGATGAAATTAAGTGTAGATATGAATAAAGTGCCAGCGTGCCGCTAAAGTGAACATTAAGGTAACATACTATTGTGTCGTGTTAGATCGTGTCGCGTGAGAAGCATACCGGCTTCATACATTTAGCAAGGGTAGAAACACCATGCCCCGTACTGTAATAATGTGTTTCTAGTCGTTCTAAATACTTAAAACGTTGAGTATAAAGAATTCATACATTTGGTAAGGTTAGAAACACATTCATAGAACTGTAATAATGTGTTTCTAGCCATTCTAAATAATATTCAAAATGTTGAGTTGAAAGATTTCACACATTTAGTAAGGGTAGAAACACATTACACCGCACCGTAATAATGTGTTTCTAACCATACTAAATACTGGATTATGTCGAGTAGAAAGAAAAGGTCATTGACCCCTGTTTTCTATAATTTTTTAAAAGACAATGCTACAGTTTTTTGTTTATTACAACTATGTAACTATTTAAATCTTTGCCATAAGTTATAAACATGACGAATATCATTCTGTTACTCACAAATGTGTAATAACCCTTTAAATTCATATTGATTTTAATCATAACTATGTTAGGTACTTGTGACTTTACCTACCGTTATGTGAAATGTGACCTACCTATTATTAAATAGTAGTTACTAGTGTCCATCATAAATGTGAATTTATTTTTGTTAATAATTGTTAATAGTTAAATTATATTTATTAATGCACAAGAGTCAGTAGCAAATTGCAAATCGAAAAATATAAATATTACAGGAAAACAATTATAATAACAGTAGGTAAGGAAAAGCTAGGTGCGTAAACTCTCAATTCGATTAATTTGACGGCCTCCGTGGCGTAGTTGGTTCGATAGCGGTTTCGGTTTCGATTCCCTATAGGTGAAAATTAAAATTATATTTGTATATTTGTCTCGGTGTTTTCTATAAATGATAAGTATGTATTTACAAAAAAACATATATGTTTATGTATTCCATCAACCGTCTGGTACCCATAACACAAGTTCTGCTTAATTTGGGGCTGTGTGAAAGGTCCAGCGTTATTATACTTTATACTATATTATATAAAGGTAGAATACCACTGACTGACTGACTCACTGACATCATTGATCTCCCACTTCCACTTGGAGTATGGGGAATCGGAGGATAGGGTTGTGTAGAGGGTGCCAGGTTGAGTACGAAAACTACCCCTTTTCCACTCCCTTCATCCCCCACCCCCCCGTATCTCTTAATAAAGCCGGGTGGGTGACCGTTTGGTGGGATAAAATAGAGCAAGTCTTGGCAAGTACAAGCAGAAAAAAAAATCATCCCCTTTTCAACCCCCTCAACCGCGAGCTGCTTGCAGCTCGCCCACAACCTAACCTCTAGTTATACTAGATATATAAAGCTAGATTTATTTATATATTTTAAGCGTATGGTGATATTTTACACTTTCTATTCGAGTATGACCTAAATCTTCTACTGGCTCTCGTACTAAATTAGTCTAGGAGCCCTGGAAACGTTTGGCCTGGGGTATGGTTGTATTAATGTATAAAAAAATATCTGTTAGTTTGACATTCCATTAGCAGCTAAACATTAGCTAGGAAGAAATTGCTTTATCCGCGTCTTACAATTTGTTTTATGAAAATCCCATACAAATGTTTGACTTCAAGGCATTCTACAATTTTACGGCACGAATCTTGAAACGTCTAGGACTAAAACTAGCGTTCATAAATCTAGTTATCCTGCCAAGTTGGTGTTCAGGACTATATTATGTTTTGCTCTATTAATAAGCAAAGTCTTAAAGTCTCGATGACACTTTACTTGGTGGTTATGAAATCTACTTGAAGTTCATTTCTTGCCGCTATAGTTAAAGGTCATAGAGTCTCCTTGACACTTTAGTCGATGGTCTGAAGTCTCTTTGACTGGGTCGTCTGACTTGTATCTCTCTCTTATAGGCAATAATGTCTAGCATTATTTTTACTAAGAGGCATTCTGTGAGTGGCCTCCTCTTTGGGTAGCTGAGTTTTCTCTTGTGTATATACTCTGCGATCCATGCGAGGTTTCGTATCGACAGTTGTATGGAATGTGCTAGAAACTCTTGAAACTAATCTTGGTGGTCTAATTCTGAAGGCATGCGTGACAGGATCACTCTAACAATTTACCGAGGTTTGTTTAATAACCCCTTCACATGACATGACACTACTAGTGGTTATGAAGTTTGCTTGACACTATAGTAAGTGGTCATGAAGTTTACTCGACACTAAACTTAGAGGTCACGAAGTCTACTTGACACTTTACTTGGTTGTCATGAAGTCTTATATACTTTACTTGATGGTGATGAAGCCTTTTTATGATCTCGATTCCGACATTTCGAGGCAGTGTTTTTTGACTGGTCAATATTCCGGCGGTTTGCGAAAACGTTCAATTTTGTCGTTTAAAGGATGACTCACGCTAGACCGTGTCGTGTCACAGCCGAGTGTCGACCGTAGCGCGGTCAACTAATATTACATATATTTTGTATGGACACACTCACGCTGTACCGAGCGGTGGCGGCCGAGCGACGGACAACGTTTGGCGATCACCAAAATACGCCCGGTAACTTTTATATCTTCGAAGCGATAACTAGTAATAATTCGGTATAAAGTCATATAATTAATAATTAGATAACTAAGTCGTATATTTAAATGTAGATATTCGTGTTTATGAAATTTCCTGAATGGTAAGCGATTTTTATCATTGGAAGCGCGTAAGGATGATTTTGAGAAAGGATACGACAGGATACCTGAAATTACAGCAATGTCTTAGGTGTGTTGTTCAATCATTTAGGTTATAATCTCTGAATTTATTCGTTAATATTTCCAAATACGCAGAAGTTGCAAGCTTTAACTATCAGTCTATACTACAGCCACTTTTGATGTGGAATGTTACGCAACAGAACAAAACAATAGTAGAACACTTCTAAAATTTGTGTTATGAGTAAATGAGTGACCAAAGTGTTCGATAGATTCCCAAATCAAAGTAAATCAGTGAATTCTGTTACTGGAACTTGTTGTATTCTGTCAAAAGAAAATATTTTGCTCAATATACCTTACTCAAAATACGTGATTTCAGAAATGTATGTATGAAATCCGCAGGGTGATTACATATCTCGCGAATAACGCTGCATCAGGCGTAAATCTCGCGGTCATCTGTGTCAATGGTCAATTTTGTTACTAGTTTATAAAAAAGCAAAAAATACGTTTGGCAGCGATGATTGCGAGATATACGCCTGTTGCAAACCTGTCGCGAGATACGTAATCAGCCTACTGACCGACGAAATATCAGGTAGCTTGCACTGTTTGCAGCCTCTGAGATAATTTCATCCTAGTTATGTTAAAAGCCTCCTATGTAAGTTATATACTCTTTGCCATAATTATCCGAGTTAAGTGATATGTTTAATAGACTGCTTTTTACTTTTAGGTAGATAAAAACGTTTTGTGAATCTATGTACCTGTGAAGGCATATCTAAGCGATCTATCGTTATTTTAGACGAGAATCACTTTATTGAAATGGAAGATGCAATGGGATTTTTTTTCGATAACTGTGGTGCGGCGGGCTAAGGTCCGCCTGCGATGCAAGAGGTTCGATTCCCGCCTAGGGATAAATGCCTGGACGTTCTGCAAATCGGTTCAGATTGTTCTGAATTGTTTTCTATATTAAATAAAAAAATATCAATCTATGTGTGCTTGGAGAAATGGTTTTATGTGCGAATTCCTTTTTGTTTAGTCTTATAATTGTTTTATTCATATCACAGCTTGGTAATATATGTACATCGAGCACATATCCAATAGAGGGGAAATAAGGTCATAAGAATTTATTCCGAAACACATTGTCTTGTCTTTTTTATTTTATGGCTTTTTGTGTTTGGTTTAACACAATTCCGCCAGTGTCAAGTTAATTTATAAATTCTTAAGTTATTTGGCCAGCCATGTTGGCGGCCATTTATAAACATTTGTCGAAACACATTAGCGCTTTGCTCCAATGCAATGACAACTGTCTCTCGCCTTTGACAGCGCCAACAGCCGACCTGTGTACTTTTCTGTGCAATTATGAAATATTTTTGGCGGAATTGCTGTTTATACAAAATTAGTGACATTGGCGAATGCCGCTGATGAACGCTGTTACTACACACTCGATAAATATCGTGATCCTGAATTACGATCCAAATATCGCGATACATATCGAGCGTGTAGCATTCGCCATTTCCTCCCTATTGAGTATGTCTTCGATGGTAATATAAACATTTGCCGATATTTTGATTAATATAATACGGCTTTTACCACGTACCCAAAGTATTATCATCATCTTGCTGATGTTTCAATAAGTTAGGTAGGTGGTGAATTTAAATTCAGTGATTGGTCCATCTGGTATTTTATTTGTTATTGTATAACGCCATTCTAATCTTTCCACCGTGATCACCCGGGTGACTAAAGTACGCTCATGAGTACCTACGTAATACGTACCTAAATCACCCGGCGCTGGTGCATAAGTCACATTGGGTGACTGAAGCAAACTTATGAGTATACCTAAACCACCCGGCGCTGTTGCTTATGTCACATTGGGTGACTGAAGCAAACTTATGAGTATACCTAAACCACCCGGCGCAGCGTAGAGTGGAAGGCACATGTCAACCGAGACCATGTAGAATTATTTGGTTGTGGGATATTATACGAGTATATCCTATCTACTAAAGAGCCAACTCACTAGTCAAATTATGAAAATATTTCAAATACATTATTTTAAAATAATCAACCTCTGATTTAGAAATATTATGGCAACTTAGGGGCTGTCCATAAGTTACGTCACTCGTTAAAGGAAGGGGGGGGGGGAATTGTCACACTTTGTGACCCCCCCGGTCACAAAGTGTGACAATACGAAATACCATATTGCACACACCTTGAAGAATTACAGAGAAAATACAACATTACTAAACCTGGTACAATGGGCGGTCTTATCGCTTAGAAGCGACTTCTTTCAGACAACCTTTGGATGGAGAGGAATTTGGAAGTAAGAAAGGCAGTGTATATAACTACAATATATAGGTAGACCTATATACAAAGATATTTTATGAATATTATTATAATACAATATACATACCTATAATAATAATAATAAAAGCTGTGGGACAAGGGGCACCAAAAGTCGTGACGTCACATTAAAAAAAATATTAAAATGGAAATAAAATTAATAGTTTTTCGTAAACTTTCGCTATCAAATCAAATAACAAAATGAAGTTAAAATGTTGAAACACAGCCGAAACGTCGGGAATAATCAAAGATATTGCGCGATAAATTTGTTATTTATTATAAAATTAATTTCGAAACGGCTTTTTTTATTTCATAATTTCTAGAAGTGAAACTAGAGGGAGGGGGGAGTCTTGCAAATGTGACCAGCAAGGGGGTAACGATTCACCGATAGAAATTCGTGTGGCGTTATCTATGGCCAGCCCCATATTAGATTTTTACATATTACTCACCCACATATATTATAATTATATAGGTACTAACTATGAACCTACTAATAATTTGACATATCTTTGTACGCGTAGACTGAAATTAAGAAAATATAGCGTAATTTATCCATATACTTTTTATTTACAATATACTCTAGCTAAGACGAAAATCACTCGGATGTTAATCAGAATTTTTATTTTAATGTAAATTATGTTAAGTTTCGAAATTAATTTAATGTGTTTGTGTTATATAATAGCGTGATATATATAGTACTTTCCACGTAGGATTTTTTTTTTATTATTTATTTGAAGGACTGTCGCTTTGCGACCACATCTTCCTATAAAATCTAGTAACAAAAATATAACTAATACGAACTAAAATAACACGATTTTTTCCACGTAGGATGAGTTGACAATAGAACAATGTCGTCAAAAATGATAAATTTCTCAAATACTGTCAAAATCTCGCTTGAAAAGGACATTCTCGTAATCCCACGATAAGCAACATTTCTATTACAAACCAATCGTGTTCCACCGCTGGTAATGGGCGGCTATCGAGATGATAGTAGGCTTTATGAGTGACGTGACAAGTTCGGAGTAGACACTGAGAAGTGAGATGAGACGAAGTATAGCGCCAACACGATTTACGAGAATCGGCCTCCAGGATAGTAGAGATTCTAGTGAAGGTTTGGAGGCCGAAATAAATAATAGATTTTCCACCAATTAGAATTTGCAGTTTAGTAGTAAGGCCTCTTACTATAACTGGTATTCATGCTGTTAGGGACACTGCAGTACCTAGGAGTGCGATAAATAATTTATAGAAAACTGTGTGCGCTTGTATAACTAGCTTCCCTTGCTACTGAACTATCGATTCATACGTTTAAGCTTTTTATACAAAAAATTCTTCTAGAAAAAGCTTTTTATTCCAAAGATGATTATTTGAATGATATTGACCCTTGGCCGAGTGTTGCTCGGTTCGACCATGATTAGAAATAATGTCATCTTGCAATATCCAAAGTATCCAATATCCTTGCGAACATTAAATTAAGCATAATACTAAGACAGAAATTGTAACAATGAATAGAAGTGAAAGAGTGAGGTTTCTTGTTCGCTTCTTACCCTCACTTGGAAAAAAGTTATCTGAAGCGAACGAATTCAATTATGTGCTATAATCAATTTAAATGTGTCTTGTTCTTTTTATGTAAATTGACTATTCTAAGTACCGTTTTGCTCTGTTGAATAAACACTTAGTGATTTTGATATTTTTTTTTATTAAGTGTTCAAATTTAAAACAATTTTAATCGCACTACGTCTTTAAACTTATCGAAAAATCTCCTAAAAAGGTGATTTTTTGGTAACTTGTTCCGATCCGAATGGCAGCACTGGATGCCTAACCTTGAATGCAAATTGCTTTAAATCGAAATCGTAATCAAGCCAAACTAACTTATGGCCATTACGTAGAACGCCCTGCTGACGATAATATCGTAATCGTTTTCTAGAGTAGGCGCCCTAAGTATAGGTATAAGAATCCAGACGTGCAAAGTAGACTTAGCAGTTGTCCCTTTTTCGCTCATTGATTTTTAAATGATTCTATCCTGCTTAGGTACAATTGCTGTCACTGAACTTCGGCGACAATTGTACCTAAGCAGGATAGAATCATTTAAAAATCAATGAGCGAAAAAGGGACAACTGCTAACAAGAAAAATGAGTTCGGGGTTCGAAATCATCCTACGTGGAATTGGAATAAGTGTGTACTGAATTTCCTTCAACATTATTTTAGTTATATGAAGAATGATTCAGTTTTGTTGTGCAATAATATATAAGAAACTCAGCTGATTTTATTGGTGGTTACTATTGCGCTAATATTTTAGATTTATGTGTTTTTTTACTGTGCAACGTATTGTAATTAAGATTGGTCTCAGGATTAACCTTTTGCGCTAAAAGACGGAGCACCATTGTTATTCAGACGTGCTGGAACCACGAATAATTTGACATGTAACCACTTAACATTGGTTGACCATTTGAAATGTTCTAATAACATGTAACAGTTTGTAATGTTATGCAGGCACCGGGTGACCATTTGAAATGTAACCTCTTTTCACATTGGATAACCATGTGTTATCTTATCTATCACTTTAATTTCATGTAATCATTTAACGTGTTTCTACTAACAGGTAACGCTTTTGCTCCGGCTTTAAGATGTAAAAGTTGATTTCCTTATAGTTTTTAACGCGATCCGTACACATTATAAATACACATGGTAACCTAATAATATTCATGATTATATAATTGTATCTGTAGTTTCCTGGAATTGTATCCAATCTGTCGAATACCTTGTATATATTTTTGTATTTCGCATAGACGTAGCAATAACTTTAATGTATTGTAAAATGTATGAAGTATAACAACATGAAGATATAATTGAATAACAAAGATGGGGTGGCATCATCATCATCATCCGCAGGACTGCTGCCCACGCCCACTACTGGGCACATGCCTTCCTCATGGATCTCCGAGATGGGTTGTTGCTGTACTCGCCACGGATGGCAGGCGGGTTGGCGAGCGCAGTACGGGATGTTGATACACGGGAAGACGCTGCTGCCCATCTTCCGGATCTCTCCCTTGGCAGGTTCTTACTGCACCCACGGGCAAAAGAGGAGAGGCAACATTATAGTGCTCGGCGCCTCACGGCACACGTGGGTGCCTAAAAGAATAAATACATAATACGATAACGTCGAAGGCTTGTTCCGACAAGTTTTGATTTTTTCGATGGTTAGTTTAAAAACATTGAACTTTTCATATGTTTTACTTAAATTGACATAGGATTTTGATGAATTTCGCTATATCCAGATTTTGTTATTCAGTATTCCTTTTATTGTCGCTAGTTTGGGAGATATTTGGATGACCCCTTTTAGGGTATGGCTTACCCGATATTTAGGGGAAGGAATGATTGTAGGTAGAAGTTAGAGACTGAATTGTATGTATGAACAAGGACAGTAATGTAAATAGGATCGAGTAATATATGTTCATAATTATTATATTTGTGTTTTATTACTTACCTTCTAAGATTCACCTTCACAGGCTGACTTCACCTACTTGCTTCTTTTTGCTTCCTATTTGGAATAGCGGAAATCTATATACAGGGTTTCCCAGAAATGGTGGATAATCCTGCACGTGCGTGTGCGGGGGAGGGGGTGGGGCCCCACATCACAAAAAGAATTCTACTCCCAACAGTCCGCGGTCTAGGACTAATCAATCAATTCACACAGTATCATCTATCCCCAAGTTCAGCAGAGCTGTTAGGGATAAATTACTGATATACTAAATACTTACATCAATTATACTACATAGATATTTTTTTAATTTATTTTACCTACATATATAGCAAAACATCCAGAACACCCTGAACATATATCTGCAGATAGTACAGACATTTGTCCCGAGGCGGGGCTCAAACCCTCTTTGTGTCGCGGCCAAAGACATTGTCGCGATGGACCTTCGCCCGGTGCGCCACAGAGGTCGTCAAATGCGACCTCGGTCTACCATGAGTTTTCACAATCAATATTCGCTAGCGACTGTAGTTAAAAAAATATATGAAAACTTGTACAGCGCCTCTAGCGGATAGTGTAGTACTAAAATACGCAATAAACTATAGTACAGCTATTGTTTTTTGGGCTTCATTTGCTTAGAATTTGGTACCATGTGTTACAAATCTGACAGATGTCATAGTAACGTACCTACTTTTATTACTGTAGTAACGGCAGGCGATCTAACAGTGACAACTTATGGTAGACACTGTGAAGTGTTCTGCATTATTTATTTACTAATTCTTAATCATATTAAGTCTATCATTGGAAATCGGTATTAAGGCAAGAAGTCAAATAAAACAAATGATTACAGAGAAAACAATTTAATTAAATAGGTACAGTTAATAAATTACCCTTTATTTTCCAATAAAAAAATCCTTATTGTCAAAAATCATAAATATCGGGTGATCTAATTTATCTTTTTGCTCTTTCATTATATGTATACCCGTAACTTAAACACAGCGTTAAAGGAGTTGGACTGACAGCTTGTAACATAGCTCGATTTTTTATGAACTTGCTGCCTTATAACAGCTTATTTAAGCAGTGTTTATAAGTAATTATAAACACTGCTTAAATAAGCTGTATCTGACGATGTTTTGTCAGGTTTGGAATAAAAATATGTCGGCTTGTCACACGCCAAAGATGAACAATGCACATGGAAACGGCTTCATGGCAACGCCGGCAGTAGAATGTTGCCTCTTCTCTCATGCCCGTCCAGCTTACTGCAAGGGATGCCTCCGGAAGATGGACATTGGAAAAAAATATTGGAAACAGCATTTACACTCAAGAGAAATAAATATAAAAATATTGATTTCAAAAATTATTATATTAGGTACTATGCATAAAATAAAGAACTTAACAATCTCACAACACAAAAATAAAGGTACTTAATAACTTACATAATAAATATCAACAGGATATACCTACGTGCGATGTTGCTTCAAACATACAGGGTGTATTATAACATGTGTACTAACCAGAAAGTCGTTTTGGCCGAGTGGTATGTACCCCCGACTTTCAATCCGAAGGTCGTGGGTTCGATACCGGCAGTGCACGGATGGATTTTTCTTTCTTGAAAAACTTATGTGCACACTTAACACGTGCTTTAAAGGTGAAGGAAACATCGTGAGGAAACCCGCGGCTTAGTTAGCTTCAGACGTATTGACCTGTTCTTTCCTCTGAATAATAGCTGACTAAGCTGAGAGGATGGTATAGGTGCTGGGCAAGCCCAATCCATCTAACAATATCCCAGGCACTGCAGCGTCCCGTACAGCATGTTAACCAGTTGCTGACGCTGTATAAATCATCTATAATAGATGCAAAGGCGATGCTAACCCGAAAGTTTAAAGTTGTAAGACTCTTCGCGGAGTTTAATGACCCTGACAAGAATCAGTTGACATCATGAGGTTGTCATCATCGTATAATCAGCTGTTGAAGTTAAAACTTTCGTAGTCTTTTCTTGTATGAAAAACACTGAATCCCGAAAAGTAGAACAAAAGATGTTCCTTTGGATGGTCAGAATCACCCCTTTCGGCTTAGTACACATGTTATAATACATCCTGTATAATCATTATTTCACTTATAAAACACTCGTGAGTTACACTATTCATTGCTACGTTAGACGGGTTTTCTACTCACGTATATTATATTAGTGACAAGTTGATAGAATTGAAATTTTTAAGTAACCCCCGACACTTTACCTTGTCTCGGAGGTTACCTATTTTTTTTGTAATGTGTACCCTCAATGTTGCAATCTACACATCAAGCCCTTTCATTTGATACCCCACTTGGGTATATTTGAAAACATTCGATTGTTCACCCCTACTTTCAACCTCATCTATCTCATGAATGGCTCAACCGATTTCTATATAACTTTCGGTCTTGCATTCTACACACCATTTACTTTCATTTGATACCAAACTCGGGTATATTTGGAAACATTTGATTATACATACTCTTTTTCACCCTGTAAACTTCTCAACTGTTTTTGATAAAACATGGCTAAGAACACTCGGGATAAAATTATCTATGACACAAAAAAAAACTATACGAAAATCGGTTCATCCGTTCGGGAGCTACGATACCACAGACAGATACACAGACACATTAAACTTCTAACACCCCTTTCTGCGTCGTGGGTTATAAATAGTTTTCCAACGTGTTCAGTTTCTCCCATCGAAACTTTCATCGTGGAGTGTACGCGACACCTCCTTCCCTCTCACGCGCTTGCGTTGCACTGAGTGCGTTGGAAATCTATTTTCAACGTATAATTAACGTGAGTTGAAAACCTGTTTAACATTAATATATTATTATCATTAGAATCCTTTAATGCCCGTGGATGCAGTAGGTAAGAACCTGCTTAGTTACCTCCGGAAGATGGGCAGCAGCGTCTTTCCGTTGTATCAACATCCCGTAGGTACTGCGCTCGCGAACCCGCCTGCCAAGCGTGATGAGTATAGCAACTATCCCTCATGGAGTTTTACGGCTGAAATTATGATTCTTATGTAAATTGACATTTTGATTGTGACGTTTGTGTATAAATGAATAAAGAATACTTTAATATAAGAGCAACACCGAAGTATTTCCTCTTAAAACAAAGATACAACTATATCACTGATATAACTGTTAGAACTATTTACAAGGCAAGTAGTGAACAGGTACAGTTAAACTGAGAAATAGGTTGGTTGAACAAGTGGAAATTGGATACTTAAAAACTTCTTGAATAAGGCTGAATATACGAGATAAAGTGAAATAACAGGCCATAACTTTTAAATTAATTTAACTGTTTATAATTTTTAGGGTACAAACTTAGTAAATTTCAAGGAAATGAAAAACTAATACACATGTCCTCAACCGATACGATCTTATTAAAAATTTCGACTCGGTCCGCCAGGGTTTCGTACTAATCAATAATTTCGACTCAACCCGTCAGAGTTTCGTAGCAGGTTCTGCAGCACTTCCTGCTAGGGACGGGTCGGGTATCGATTTGACAAAGGCGGATTCGAACCCCGACAAAATCCTAATTTATTAATAAGGTTTTTCATTTCAGTTAATTGATTAGTCATTAAGTCATTATTAAAAATGCAATTTAAACGTATAAGAACTTTGAGTGCCTGTCGAATGTTACAATAATACAAAATACAAGTTCTGTCAAAATATGTTTCGATAATTATTACTTATAAACGCTGATTAAATTTAATCAACACTTAATTGACGGATTTTTAACACTTTCGATTAATTTATGAACACATGTTAAAACATTTGCTAATTAAGTACTGGTTAATTTAATTACTGTTTACAATAAAGGGGTTAAATCAAGAAAATCAGACATGAAGGAGAATAGTTATTATACTTAAGAACACTACATTAAATTATTATAATGTTACTTCAAAATCCCCTAAAAAGCCCTAAAAGGGATTATTTCGTATTAAAATCCCTTTGAACTGACGAATACAAAATTCCCTATTACTTAGAGGGGGATTTCTATATCGCCAGTTATCCTATTTCAACAATCACTCGATGTCGTTCTGATGTTTTACAAATCAGTTCTTAAACATAAAACTCCATAGAGGTTTCTTTTTGACTTCTTTCGCTCACTTAGAAAAAAAATTTCAACAAATCCAATTATGTGCTTTATTCATTAAATTATGTTGAGTTTCTCGTAAGCTGACAATTTAATTTGGCAAATTTTTTAATAAATAAAAACGATTTTCCTTTTTTTTAATTATCTCAAAAATCACGAAGATTTTGGTGCTGATATTTGGTGAAATTACAACGTATATAAAGATAATTATCAGAGCAAAAGGAAAACCATTTTCTCGTCAAAGGCAGTTTAGCCATCCAAACACGGCTATAACCTTTGTCCAATTTAATAAATAATGACTTTGACTTTATAAGCTACTAGCTTCCGCCCGCTGCATTGCACGCGTGATACCTGTGTGCGAAGTTTCAGCTCAATCCGTGGGGTAGTTTTTGCGTGAAGAGGTAACAAACCTCCATACAAACAAACTTTCGGCTTTATAATATAAGTGGGATTTTATTTTTAGGAGTGAACTCAGGTATCTAGGCTAAATTATAGGTTTTGAACTTCATTTATAGAAATGAAAATTTATACAATAGAAAAAGAAAATCTCCTGAGATATCTCCTAGATGGCGCTAACGGTGCAATAAGCAATCAAGATCAAGTCGAAAACTTGACGACTAGTGGTTCTGTAGCTTAACGGCAAAGGCAGTGCGCGCTAAGGGCGTTCATCTGAGCGTGTGGTTTCAAATCCCGTCATTGCATTTCCGTTTCTACTAACCATCTTACTTACAAATGCCCATTAAAATAAATCAGCTCTTAATTGACGGTTTGCCATAGTTCAATAGGAAAATATGAAAAAAAGATAGATCATTATTATAAGTAAGGGCTAGGGGTTAGGTATTTAAGAAATGATTTCTAAAACATCAAAGAGATTTTAAAAAGAAAAATTTTAAAGACCGTTCAGGATAAGTAGGAGACCTTAAACATTACTTAAGATATTATAATATAATAATAATAGTATACATAATAATAGCAGGCAAGGGCTAAAAATTTTTAAATAAATACAGTCAACTACTGACTACTAAAAAGCGCGAGTAAAACCATGATACTGGCATGAACATTTACATTTTATAAAACGTCAAATTTCGAGTAGTGCCCGGTTCACATTATCCTAGTCCATAATCCAGCAAGTTGATCGCAGTGCTGGATTGGATCATACCTACTTGAAAGAAACTCGATGCAGGTTTCCCGCAGGGTGATTACGTATCTCGCGATAGGTTTTGCAACAGGCAATTGACAGCAATATTGCTGTCAAATGTCAATTTTGTATTAGAGAACAGCAAGGAATTGACATTTGACAGCAATATTGCTGTCAATTGCCTGTTGCAAAACCTGTCGCGAGATACGTAATCACCCTGCCGTAATGTTCTCAAGAACGGTGTTGAGTTGACCGAACCCGATTGTCTGCACTGGATTGGATCTCTCACTGTAATGGGCACATTCCAGCGGTTAAATCCAGTGTTCACATTATTCCAGCGGCATTTTAGCGCTGGATTCAACCGCGGGTCTGGAATGCTGCTAGTATAATGTGAGCCGGGCATAAAGTTTAACTTGATACATTTTTAAGAAATCACCATGGTTTTACTTGCTATAAACTCAGTCTACGGGATATTTTTAGTTCCTCCTTGTTTTACTGCGTCATAATATTAAGAAAGTTATTAAGACCCAAGTCGTTTTTCTTTTGTCGAGCTCCGTGGCTGAGTCGTTAAGTACAGTCAGCTGTTAGTCTAATAGTCGGATAGACATTCGTCCCGCGGCGGGAATCGAGCCCGCACCCTCCTGAGTCTCACCCGGCTAATAACCAACCGCGGAGGTTGAATGGATTATTTTTAATACACGGAGCACCGTAAAGATTTTTTTATACCACTAAATGAGGTCCTCTATCACAACTGTGCCATGGTGATCGCGTGATCAACGCCGCATTGGGACGGAATCTGCTCCAACTCCGTCAAACGTAACATAAGACAAAATAAAATTGTTAAATGATGACTATAACGACCGAGTTAGGTTCTTCTGTTCACTTCTTTTCCTAACTCGCGTGTCATCTGAAGTGAACAGATTCAATTAGGTGCTTTATTCTATTTATTTGTGTTGTTTTATTTTGTAATTTGTGACGCGTCAATAAGGTCCATGCGGCCGCACTGATTAAAGTATTTTTTGATTGATTGCTTTGCGCCCGTCACCCTGATACATAGTTGTAAGGATTCATGTGCCCGTAATTTCATCCCGTAGACAGTATTCATTACATGCTTGCCTACTATCATCATAGTAAAGTTGCAGCATTAAGCCAACTATCATAGATATCTAATATTAAAAATACTTAACCCATTATTTTAATCGTCAGATAATTTTAGTCGAGAGAATTAGCCACAAACTTATAAAATTTGTCTTAGCAAACACAAAATTAAAAACTGCGATATTGGTGCCGATTCC
Organism: Pasiphila rectangulata; assembly: GCA_963082625.1. NCBI lineage: Eukaryota > Metazoa > Arthropoda > Insecta > Lepidoptera > Geometridae > Pasiphila > Pasiphila rectangulata. The sequence goes on from OY720235.1 coordinate 27,505,385, forward strand.
GTTACTGCTCTTCCTGAAGCTAATTATAATTAAAGATTATAACGTTTCTAAATTTAGAACTTACGCGTAAGAATAGGTGAAATTGTTTCGTTTAAATGTTAGAACATTTACTGAATAGCTTTGTCATTTCAGAATCAGAAATATGTTTATTGTGGAACTTTGAAAGATGTTACGAAATAGGTACATGTTATTACAGCTTGCCGTGGGGTGCCGGCAGTAGAATGTTACCCCTCCTCTCCTACCCGTGGATGCAGTAAGAGCCTGCTAAGGGACACCTCCGGAAGATGGGCAGCAGCGTCTATCCGTGTATCAACATCCCATACTGCGCTCACCAACCCGCCTGCCAAGCGTGGTGAGAATGGCAACTACCCCTCATGGAGATCCATGAGGGAAGCTTGTGTTCATCAGTGGACGTTTTATGGCTGAAATGATGATGACAGCTTGTCCATTCCAGACATACAATATTATCAGTCTATTTTACGCAATTTAGCAAGCTGTAGTTAGGAAGTGTACCAACAGTATTGAGACCACAATGTGAGTAAATGTAAACTCGTCTATTTTCGTCTTGTACTAAGAAAAATAATTACCAATTATTTTTCTTAATACAAACACTTCCTAACAAGTTGGTACACTTCCCAAGTAAAGCTTGCTAAATTGCGTAAAATAGACTGATAATATTGTATGTCCAGAATGGACAAGCTGTAATAACATGTACCTATTTCGTAACATCTTTCAAAGTTCCACAATAAACAGACGAAATAGATTTTCCATACAAAAAGTGTCGAGTTTGAAGTTGGTTATTTTTTTTGGTGGTACGGCCTTAATATATGAGATAGAATTAAGATTCGTGGACTTTCTCAAATAACAAAATTATCTGACGTTTGGAAAGCGTTTGCTGTTAGCGGTTTAACACGTCAAAAGTCCACATTGGTACCGAACCGAAATACTCACCAAACAGGGGTCCACATTAGAGTCAACGGACTTGCAGTTATCACCGACCGCGGGGTCAATCTGGCCCACTGGACTGCGAACGTGTTAATACAAACGTTATTACTATCTAAACATGTTATTTAACCTACCAAAGTTCCAAAATACATTTTCTATAATCCACATAATTGTAATTTAAAGACTTGACTATTGTCAGTCACAATTATAGATAAATACAAAATGCTGGCCATTTTAATACGAATTAGTCTTACTTATAAACGATGATAAAATTTAAGCAGCACTTCGACGATTTTTGAAGTTTGTAATGAGAATCGGACATAAAATCGTTACGTAATTGCTGCATAAATATCATCAGTTTTTTATAAGTAAGGGCAGATTAAGGTAACCGGACCGTTAAAAGAATCCTTAAGCTGTGTATTGCATCTTTTACATTTGTCAAAAATACGCAAGTTAGTTGTGTACCCGAAGGCGGAGCGGGGCTCACATCGACCAATCACAGCTTTCCTTTCTTCGAGCGCCGAGCCTTTCGAGCGTTGTGATTGGTCAATAAAATCCCGCTCTGCTCTGCCTTAGTGGAAATACACTCCTAAACTCAGCTTAAAGTTCATTTTAGCGGCGCGTTTCCTTACAGCTAAAACAGTGTGAACCAAGCGAAGTGATTCACTAATTCCATCCTCAAGCGGGATGTCCACTGCGGGCGGTACGGTGTTATAAATGACTGTAATCCATCTTAACCGGCATAAATACTAGTTGCTGACGATGTATAAATCACCTATCACAGATGCAAAGGCCTTACATTTTAAGGCCAATAAATGCCAGGAATGTGATGTTTACGAGTCACTAATGTGCCCACCCGTTCGCAATGCACGGCCCGCTTTGGCCTTGCCATACAGTGCGGCAACAGAGCCAGCATTCTGGTTACTTAAACCTAGTATACTTGTTTTGTACACATTTATGATTATAGACTAATTTATTCGATAACTATCAAAGCACTTTTATCTTAATTCAGGGGGCCTACTCTGGAATGCAAATCGCGATGAATCGAGCCAAAACTGTCTCTCGACCTATACAAACAAGGTGACCATGGATTAACAAGCGCTGTGGTTTGATTTACTTTGCCACAGCACAAGCTGAATGGTGACCTTTTTTGTCACTTTGACTTAGTTCTAAGAATAATTTTATAATGTTGTTACTTGTTCGTAATTAGTGACAAAATAAACATGTTTTTATATCTTTTTTTACCTATATGAGTCAAGAGTACTGGCCGGCCGGAGTCAAGTTTCTACGGTTCACCAGTCGCCTGACCCCGAATCATTGTGTTGCGCGAATGCGTCGCACGTCACAAACATGTACTTAGTAGTTAGGATATTATTTTCATGTATTTTAGTCTGTAAGGTATTTATTATAGGGGCCCAAGGGGCCGTCTCCACGAGCGAGGGAATCGCGGCGATTCTATAGCGCTGACTTGTCGCGATTCTCTCGCTCATGGAGACGGCCTCTAAGAGAGTGTATAGAAATACGTGGCAAGGACGATAACATCGCCGCGATTGCCTCGCTCGTGGAGACGGCCCCTTAGATTAAGTATTTAACATCTTGTAACTTATCGATGTCGCGATGGACGACATTCGCCAGGTCGCGGGGAATTCCTGGATTAGTACAGCACAGGACCGTGTGGCGTCCACAAAGGGAGGCCTACACCCAGCAGTGGGCACCTACGGGCTGTGGATGATGATGAACTTATCGAACCTCGAGGTCCAAAATAAATTTTCATACCTGCCACCTATCACCCGATGTGCTTGTACAAGTACATAAGGCTCTAGTATGACTACCGCTTAGAACGAAAAGATGAAAAAAAGTAACACATGCTCTATTGAGGAAGTGTTTTTTAGCAGTAGTCAGTTCATACTAAAGTACTCATCTGAGAACATTGGGCCTTAGGAGGAGTTGCGTAAAATAAAGTTTATATTATTATTACGTTAAGAACGCCATTCTGACGATATCGTAATCGTTTTCTAGAGTAGGCGCCCTGAATTAGTCTTGAGACCAAATTCTCGTGAAGAAAAATATCACAACAGATGAATATCGTGATTGTTTCTTTTGATGTGAAACATCTATAGCCGCACGTAAAACCGATTTCTGATGATGGTATATTTAAACTATGTTGTAGTACTGTACTGTACTGTAATTTATTGTACTGTACTTTAATGTACTGTACTGTAGGTACTGTAATTTTAGTATTTAATAAAAATAAATGTTTATTAAAAAAACAGTCATTATTTTCTGGAAAAAAATCGAATTTTTTTATTTTATCATTATGTCATATTTAGTTCCCATCGTAATCTGTTCTTTTCTGCATATTACTTTTACAAAATAATGTCGATGTTTCACATCTGCCAGGCGTCCCGTGACGGCTCATAATTTTTTTTTACACGTTTCCATTCGCACGCTGTTTTGACTACTGACCCCCGACGCAAAGAAGGGGTGTTATTCGTTTGACGACTGTGTGTTTGTGTCTGTGGAACCGTAGCTGTTATGCGGGTGAAGCGATTTGAATGCAGGTTTTCAAGTGGTTCTTAGACAAATTTTGTTAAAACGGTTCAGGCTTTTGCCCAGCAGTGGGACGATATAGGCCAAACGATGGGACGATATTAATCTATTGTGATATTTTATCTATAACATTGACATAGTCCCCTAATAGTTATTGAGACAATAATTTAATAACGCAATATTAATATTATTTATTTAAACATTTTATAGATAAATATAGTACATAAGGTACAGTCTGCCACGAGTTTTAGTGTTTCGACATAGAGAACACATTTTTGGACATTCAGCGCATTTGAAACGCACACATCAAATGTGTGCGTGGGGTAGGCATGTTTCTACTAAAGCGAACTTCCGCTTTAGTAGACACTTGCCAATATTAAAAACACTAAAACTTATGACAACGTTTCTGCTAAAATTATAATTGATATTTTAGTTTTTAATAGAATACATATATTTTTCCAAATCTTGATTAGTATTTGGAACACTTTAATATCCAGTTAGAGGGGAAAATAATCAATTCTACATGATGTATTATAACACGTGTACTAACCCGAAAGGGGGGTTTCAGCCCATGAAAACAAGTAGTTTTAAAAGGGAACAAAATCGGGAATTCATATTTTTCTTATAATTTTTTTTTAATATTTTTATTCACAATTTTACGTTAATAACGGTTTCAGCCCATGAAAACAAGTACTTTTAAAAGGGAACAAAATCAGGAATTCATATTTTTTTTATAATTTTTTTTAATATTTTTATTCACAATTTTACGTTAATAACGGTTTCAGCCCATTAAAACAAGTAGTTTTAAAAGGGAACAAAATCGGGAATTCATATTTTTCTTATAATTTTTTTTTAATATTTTTATTCACAATTTTACGTTAATAACGGTTTCAGCCCATGAAAACAAGTACTTTTAAAAGGGAACAAAATCAGGAATTCATATTTTTTTTATAATTTTTTTTTAATATTTTTATTCACAATTTTACGTTAATAACGGTTTCAGCCCATTAAAACAAGTAGTTTTAAAAGGGAACAAAATCGGGAATTCATATTTTTTTATATTTTTTTTTTAATATTTTTATTCACAATTTTACCTTAATAACGGTTTCAGCCCATGAAAACAAGTAGTTTTAAAAGGGAACAAAATCGGGAATAAAAATTTTTATTCACAATTTTACGTTAATAACGGTTTCAGCCCATGAAAACAACTAGTTTTGAAAGGGAAAAAAATCGAGAATCCGTATTTTTTTTTAAATATTTTTTTACAGTTTTACTAGTTAGTGTTATGTGAAAATGATGCTAGAGTCAAAATTGGATTATAATCACCCCCGTTTGACTTAGAACACATATTATAATACACCCCGTATCTGCGCTCTCCATTTCAAAACAAAATGATGCTTTTGCAGGTAAAAAGTCTAAGTAGTTCACATCAACAAGGCATAAGCTATTTGACTAGCTTATGCAGAAGTAACTACGAAGACTTTTTACCGTATAAGCCTTGTTAATGTAAATAGTATCAATAGTAGTATCTATCTATAACCTCCGTAGGTACTTCTTATAATAAATACACAATAGAATTTACTGAACGGCAATGATTTATCTCAGTTTAGATACATTATTAAGACATATCTAACTATTTATCGCGTTATTTACCTTTGTTATTTCGAATCATCAACAACAAAGGTAAATATCCGGGCATGTATCGCGTTATTTACCTTTGTTATTTCGAAACATCCATAGGTAAATAACACGATAAACTTCCGGTTAAACATGTGTTAATAATGTGTCTAGATCGTGAAATTTCAAAGTACAGATCATTAATCGAGTTAACAGAACAAATTCTTGACGCGTGTTTACTTAAGGCGTTCGCAGATCTCTGTTTCTAACTGTTCGTTTTCAAGCTGCAGGCTGTCTTGGACCTTCTTGATGCTGGAACAAGGGTGAGGTTATGAAGCATGTTGGTAAATGTCAACATCGTCCGTAGGAAGTCCACTGCTGGGCATAGGCCTCGTGGATCTCCAAGTAGTGATCATGAGGGTTTTTGCCACACTCAGTACGTACCTATGTGTCAGTGAGTGTGTATGTGAGTGTGCGTGTGTGTGTGTGTGTGCGTACGTGTGTGTGCGTGTGTGTGTGTAACTGTGTGTCTTGTGTGTGTGCGTGTAACTGTGTCTGAGAGTGTCTATCGAATAAATGTCCTTCTTTGTACTTATGTACGTTATCGTTACTTACGTTACGGGAGCCGTTATCGAAAGCAACCACGACCACGGTATTACGCAATAAATTTCCGTGTTTATGTTATTTAAAATGAATTGTGATCGCGAAAGTTTGCGAAAAACAAACAAAATCTTTATTAACATTGTCTGTGTGTAAGTGGGTGCGTGTGTATGTATGTGTGTGTGTGTGTGTGCGCGCGTGTTTGTGTGCGTGTGTGTGTGTGTGTGCGTGTGTGTAAGTGTAAGTATAGAAGTGTCTGCCGAATTAATATCTTTCTTTCTTCTAGTTGGCGCCATTGGGCTCGAGCTCGGTGATGTACCGGGAGCCGTTTTCGAAGCCGACCCAGCCCTAGAAGCACGTCGCAGTCCGGCTTGCTGCGCCAAGCAAGGTCGCGGATCAGGGTGAAGAAGCTACTCGCCACTCCACAGCCATCTAAGCAAGCGTTGAATACGTGTCTAGTGTAATTTGTATGTAATAACAAGTTTATAAAATTAAAAATTTTAATTAACTCCCGACACTTTACCTTGTCTCTGAGGTAACTTAATTTTTACCCTCAGTCTTGCAATCTACACATCACGCCCGTTCATTTGATACCACACTTTGGTATATTTGAAAAAAAAAGAGCTGATGATCTCCAAACGGCTGAACAACAGATTTTCTTGAAACATGGCTAAGAACACTCGGGATAAAATGATCTATGACACAAAAAAAAACTAAACGAAGATCGGTTCATCCGTTTGGGAGCTACGATACCACAGACAGATACACATACAGACACGTTAAACTTATAACACCCCTCTCTTTTTGCGTCGTGGGTTAAAAATGTAAATTATACATAGACGGAAAATTATCTTCTCGATCGAGATGGTTGGGTGACATTGAGGAGACTTATGGCCAGCAGTGGGACAAAACGCCACTGCGATCAATCTTTAGATCAGCTAATGATTGGTAGTAACAAGATTTGCCGCCTTTATTTTAGCTTACTACCTAGCCTTCTTTGATCTTGTCCTGTAAGCGTAAATTGTTAGTGTTTATGAGTGGGTGTATTTGGGTGTGGGTATAGGTGTGTGTGTGTGTGTGTGTTGGTGAGCGTCAGAGTAAGTATGTGTTTGAGTGTGTGTATGATTTAGTGTGTGAGTTTGTGAGTAAGTGTGAAGTGAGTGTGTAAGTGTATGCGCGTGTGTGTGTTCTGAGAGTGTCTATCGAATAAACGCCCTCCTTAGTACTTACGAGGTGAAGCCATTGGGGTCGAGCTCGGTGATGTCCCGGGGCCGTTGTCGATTGAGGCGACCAGCATTATAAGCAAGCATTGTAAACGTATATATTGCCATTTTATTGTGAGTGTGTGTGTGTGAGTGAGTGTGTGGGGATGTGGGTGTAAGTGAGTGTGTGGGGGTGCGGGTGTAGGTGTAGGTGTGTGGGTGTAGGTGTGTGGGTGTAGGTTTGAGTGCGTTCGTGAGCCTGAGTGTCTGTGAATGTATGGCGGCTGTGTCCTGAGTGTGGGTGTAGGTTTGTGTGCGTTCGTGAGCCTGAGTGTCTGTGAATGTATGGCTGTGTCCTGTAAAGTTATATGCATATTTTTTGTCTCGCATATGCATAAGGTCTATGGATACTTACGAGGTGAACCCATTGGGATCGAGCTCGGTGATGTACCGAGGGCCGTTATCAAAGGCGGCCAGCAGCTCCAGAGGCACGTCGCAGTCCGGCTTGGAGCGCTGAGCGAGGTCGCGGATCAGAGTGAAGAAGCTACTCATCACGTCTATCTCCTGCGGTGTGAAGGGGCCGAGGAATCTACAACAAAAGAGCAAATAACTTGAGTTTAGTCTCAGCCAGTGATGCCCAGTCCGTGCGTTTGATATTAAACGCCGCCATGTCTCTCTTTGCGCAATCCTTATGTCGGAGCATGGGTCCTCTGCTCTTTTGGCATTATAAGCAAACTTCTTGGTTTAAGAAAAATAACATTTTAAAAACAAGCTTTTATTACTGAGTTCCTATGGCCACCTTCCAGCTCCATCATCAGACCCTGGTCACCATCCAGCACCAAAGTACTCGTCAAGACGAATCATACGAGCCCAAACTCGATGGGGTTGTGTCGTTTAACTATCGAGTTCCTACGACCTGTCGGTTCCATCATCAGATCAGCTCCATGTCATAATGATTTTGCATTGTCATCCGATTTACACATGCATGCAAAATATCAGCTCAATCGGTAACCGGGAAGTGGATCAAATTTAACTTGCAAGATTTGATTACTGACAGACATCAGGACAGGTGAAACTAAATAAAAGCTTGTAAAAACGTTTAGTTTTAGTCACACAAAGTCAATGTCAATAAATAAGTGTTTTTTCAATAGAGCAAAACGCTAATTAGAATAGTCAATTTTACAAAAAAAAGAACAAGACGCATTTAAATTGAATAAAGCACATAATTGAATTCGTTCGCTTCAGATAACTTTCTCCAAGTGAGGTAAATAAGCGAACAAAAAACTTCACTCTTTCACTTATATTCATTGTTACAATTTCTGTTACGCAAGGATATTGGATAGTTTGGATATTGCAAGGTGACATTTTCTCTTATCGTGGTTGAACCGAGCAACACTCGGCCAAGGGTCAATATCATTCAAATAATCATCTATGGAGTAATAAGCTTTTTCTATGAGATTTTGTTTTATAAAAATCTTAAACCTATGAACCGACAGTTCAGTCGCATCAGATGGAAGCTTATTATAGAAGCGCACGCAGTTTCCCATAGATCTCGCTAATATTATAAAGCCGAAAGTTTGTTTTTATAGATGTATGGATATTTGTTACCTCTTCACGCAAAAACTAGCCCACGGATTGGTCCGCAATTTTGCACATGTATAGATGTTGACCAGAATTAACACATAGGCTACTTTTTTCCGGTACAACGCATGCGAAGCAGCGGGCGGAGGCTAGTGATTTATAAACAGTATAACATACAATATATAAATGAATTATTTAGACAGTACTCAGTGTAGACCTCGTCATTGCAAAAGTCAATGTAGAACTAGATCAGGTTGTCGAGGAGATAGGGCGGCCTCGACTGCGGGCCTGAGGGCTCCTTGATGAGCTTGGTGATGATTTGAGGAACCTCTTCCAACTTAGAATCTGCCAAGGGGAACCTGCGGAATATGGGCACCTACGTCTTTCTGAGAATCACGATCCGGTACTGCGCTCGCCAATCCACTTGCCAAGCGTGGAGAAAGTGGCAATAACCGCCTTATGATCAGTCCTATTGGAGATCCATGCAAGCGGGCTATGTCCGGTAGAAGACGACCTACGGCTGAGATAATGGTGACCACGGATCGGCCACCAAAAGATGTAGGCTCCCCTATATAACAGGATACCTTGTCTGTTATAATAGCAGTACCTGAATTCAGTGTAGACCTCGTCATTGCAAAAGTCGATGAAGTACTCGATCAGCTTGTCGAGGAGATAGGGCGGGCCCGACTGCGGGTCTGACGGCTCCTTGATGAGCTTGGTGATGGATTTGAGGAACGGGTTGGATTCCTCCTCCACCTGGAATCGAAGAACATAGTATAAGGGGAATAAACACATGTAAGATATATTCAGATAGATCAGCGTGGCAAGTAACGCAACAGCCCCCTCATGATCTTGAAGATCCATGGAGGTTTATGTCCAGCAGACTCGCCTCGGGGCCGCGACAGACTCGCCTCGGGGCCGCGACAGACTCGCCTCGGGGCCGCGACAGACTCGCCTCGGGGCCGCGACAGACTCGCCTCGGGGCCCCGACAGACTCGCCTCGGGGCCGCGACAGACTCGCCTCGGGGCCGCGACATACTCGCCTCGGGGCCGCGACAGTCTCGCCTTGGGGCCGCGACAGACTCGCCTCGGGGCCGCGACAGACTCGCCTCTGTGTCGAAGCGTGTCCTCCAAGTTGAGACATGTCATGGGCCTAGCGGTATACAACACTCCGCTCCCCAGCTCTGTTACACAAGCCCAAAGTTTGCCCGCATTCAAGTCCAAACTAAAGTGCTGGCTTATTGAGCAAACCTTTTATAGCTACGACGAATTCGCAGCTCATAAGGAATTAAATTTTTGTTAGTTTTTGATTCGTATTCTTGTTATTTATTACTTTAGTGTAATTAGAATTATGAATAATCTGAAATAGTTTAAAATTTATTAATCTTATTATGTATCAGATGTATAAAAAAATGACTATTGTAAAGGTACCTCCTTAAGGTCCGTGACGCAGGGCCGGCAGTCGAACGGCGTCACCAGGAACATGTGATCCGGAGCCTCCTTGAATATGCAGATCTTACTGAAAACACATACAGAGAGCGGTTGACTGAGCCGTTATCAATCATCATCATCATCATTCCGGCCGTAAAGAGTCCACTACTGAACCCCTCATGGTGATCCATGAGGGGTAGTTGCCATACTCACCACGCTTGGCAGGCATGTTGGCGAGCGCAGTACCGGATGTTGATACACAGAAAGACGCTGCTGCCCATCTTCCGGAGGTATCCCTTAGCAGGCTCTTACTGCATCCACAGGCATGAGAGGAGGGGTAAACATTCTACTGCCGGCACCCACGGCACCCCGTTATCAATAAAAAATAAAACTAAGTATTTTCTAATGAACCTAAGACATGGAGCTAGCGCACATTGTTAGCAAGGTCACAATAGTCATTATACCTCTATGTTAGATTTAAGGTATACAGGGTGTAATAGGACGACTACCGAAAACTTCAGGGGTCAATGTACTCATCAATATGAACAACTTTTACTGAGGAACTTTGACGAACTTTTGAGGAACAAAAGTACAATACCAACTTTACTAAAATATATGGAACAGCTGTTTCTTTACATTTTTTACAGCAAAAGTTCCTTAGTAAAAGTTGTTCATATTGACGAGTACATTGACCTCCCGAAGTATTCGGTAGATGTCCTTTTACACCCTGTATATCTATGGGCCGTAGAATAAGTTATTTACAGTTCAACACACAATCTGTACAAAATCTGTGTATTTTTCTATTGTTGCCTGAGAATAAAGATATTGTTATTATTGGTGTCGTTCCTGTTTTACGCCTCCTAAAACTAATTATAATTAAAGACATGACATTTCAAAATTTGAAGCTGTCAGCGTAAAATTGGGTATATTTGATCCGTTTTAGTTTAAGAACGGCACAAACCGAATAGCTATAATATGTAATTTTATTCCGTTTAACGACAATTAATTAGCTTTAGCTAGTTAGCGTAAAAACAGAATCGCCACCAATGTATGTTGTGTTGACATAAACATAATGAGGTGTTTTAATTAAAAAATAAAAACTTAAAAAATAGTTCTCTCGAACCTTTATAGTTGGCTACTACATATACAATGAGGGAGGCCTTTGTCCAGCAGTGGACGTCCTACGGCTGAAATGATGATGATGATGATGACTACATATACAGAAAATAGGTTATCACTGAAATAACGCAGTCTGCGTTTAAGGCGCGATGCGGTATGTTGATAATGATGAAAGACGGAAAGGCTACAATCTACCGCCTACTGCTCACGGCACATGACAAACAGACAGTAGTAGAAGATGTAACTGACCGCATATTGCCCAGGCCCTCGCTCTCCGTGCAAAGCTTGTACTTGTTGCGGCTGAGTATGTCCTGCACGATGTTCTGTTGCGCCGTCAGCACGATCCCTTCGTCTTCGCCTTGCACGGTCTGGATCAAACGGTGGATCCTGGAAGGAAGGATACACCACACCTTAAACATAATTACTAAGCTAATTTATGAAGGTTTCAGTTTCCATAAAAGTGTGGTGTGCCAAAAGGTTCTGCCTCAGCAATAGCTGCACCCAAGATGAAAGATGCAACGCTGGTATTCTGACAAAACGTTTTGAGGACCGCAAAATAACACAATAAAATAAATACGAGTAAAAACAGGAATGTCACTGCAGGCGTCACTTGAAAAATAATTTTACGTAGCCCAAGGAGACCAGCCGGAGCCATGGTTTCGGTCCGGAACGGATCGCAACCATAGACTATAGAGGGATGTTATTTTCATGTATCGTTCTTAAAAATCAAATACAACAATTTGTCATAACAAGTTTATAAAATAAGTTAAGGGTTAAGCTCGCCTTTGTACATGCCATTTAGTTAAGTTTCATCATTTTTTTTGTTTTTTTTGTTGTTATTTTGTATATATTTTCTAAGTGTACAATAAAGAATAAAGAATAAAATTTAAAATATTTAGTAATCCCCGACACTTTACAATCTATAAAAATAAGATTAAGAAACGCTTATTTTGTGTCACAAAATATAAAAAAATACAACATACAATAACAAATTTGGGATTACTGATAGCAAAAACGGTCGCCGCTCAGCTATAATGTTACGCTTACGCTGTGAGCCGTTACTATAACGCTGGTCTTCCGTGACGCCAGCGTGCGCAAAACAACATCTGTGACATGCTAAGTATTATACAAAACAACAAAGTAGCGAAATTGTACATAACTGCAATGGCAAGAAGTGGACGTCCTGCGGCTGAGATCAATGAACACAGCATGGCTCCTTCCATCCAAAATGACGTCACACGAATCTCATGATTTTTTACCACCCCTCCCTACTTGTCACAGCTCGTCTCATTTGTCCTCCCCTCCCTAGTGTGACGTCACATACTTTTCAATTTCACATCTATGGTGTCACAATGGTAGATCACCGACTCATTTAAGACAGGCCTATAAAGCAATACTGTCAAAACCTAGAACGTGATAAATCAATACGGCACCATTGCAACAGCTGACCAAGGAGCCATTTCTGGCTTATTCCTATCAATGTGTTCTCACCTCTTCCGCTCGCCGCTGGACAGCTTGGTGTCGAAGTACAGTTCCACCATCAGGTCGTTCCGCACGAACTCCAGCACGTAGAGGAGCACGTTGGTATTAAAGTTCTCTTTGTTCAGTATCTTGACGCGCTGCTTCTTCACGCACGGCGAGCGGGCCTGGCGCTTCGACGGCATGCGCTGGATCGCGGCGACCTCTTGGCCGAAGCCGACTGTGGTCGTGGCCTGGGAGGGTTAAAAACATGTTTTTTTCATGGATGCCTTTGCCCAGTGGGATCCAAAAGGCTGATTAGATCATATGTTACAAAATAGATTGTTTATTTAAATTAATCTACATATCCTGCTTCTAGCCACGTGGTTCGACTGCATGGTTCGATCAATCGGAGTACGTGAACTTTTTTCCCAGTTGGTTCGATTTTCGAATCTTACTAGGCGAACTACTGAACCACAGGACCGCGTAGTTCGACTCCATAGTCGAACCACGATGACCAGTTCACCTGGTTCGATTCATCGAAACATAAGGTAATCCCAAGTTCTCATAGTCCGACTAAGTTACGAAAAAGTAATAATTCAATGTCAATGACAGATGTCTAGTTAATCAGATATAACTTAAATGGATTTTTCTTTCTTGAAAAATGTATGTGCACACTTAACCAGTGCTTTATAACACATTTATTTATTTATTTATTTTATTAATTAATTAGCACGACTTACATAAATCAATTACACTAATTAACTAGAATAGAATAAAAATATAATAAATTAGTGAAATTCCGAAATAATAAAACAAGTATAGATTCAATCACACATTCATTCCTCAATCTCCCAAAACCTCATGCATACCAACATAATCTTCTTCCACTCATCAGCAAAAATATCGCAGTCAGGGTTCTGGTCAAGAAGTCTGTTCAGGGCTGCGAGGGTGCGAGGCAGAGGAGAATTGGCGCGGGCTACGGTTCGGCTATAGGGCACAGAAAAAAGTCTATGACTTCTACTCCGAAGATAATTATTTGGAAGATGGAGAAGAAATAATATGCTTTAACGGTGAAGGAAACATCGTGAGGAAACCCGCGGCTTAGCTAGCTTCAGACGTATTGACCTGTGCTTTCCTCTGACCAATAGTTGACTAAGCTGAGAGGATGGTGTAGGTGCTGGGCAAGCCTAATCCATCCAACAATGTCCCAGGCACCGCAGCGTCCCGTACAGCATATTACCAGTTGCTGACGTTGTGTAAATCCTCTATAATAGATGCAAGGGGCCTTACTTAATAAGTCACGAAAGTTATCTATTATAGTAGGTACAAGTTTATAAAATTAAAAATTTTAATTAACCCCCGTCACTTTACCTAAAATGTCTCTGAGGTAACCTAAAATTTACCCTCAGTTTTGCAATCTACCTCTACACATCACGCCCTTTAATTTGATACCACACTTGGGTATATTTGAAAAAAAAGAGCTGATGATCTTCAAACGGCTGAACAGATTTTCATGAAACATGGCTAAGAACACTCGCGATAAAATTATCTATGACACAAAAAAAAACTAAACGAAAATCGGTTCATCCGTTTGGGAGCTACGATACCACAGACAGACACGTTAACTTATAACACCCCTTTTTTGTCGAAGGTTAAAAATAATAATATAATATAATGCTGGACAAATCACACAGCATCATCTAGCCCCAAGCTAAGCAGAGCTTGTGTTATGGGTACTAGATGACTGATATACTTTACACATTATACCACATAGATAGATATTTTTATTATATATAGAAAAAACACCCAGAACACCCTGAACAAATATCTATATGAAAATAACTTAATAAAAATTTTTGCCGTGAAGGCCACTTATTGGCTTGTCTGGTATCTGTTAAAATTAAGTTAATGTTTTGTCTACCTAGTGTTTAGTACTATCTGTAGCTTGGGTTAAAAATTAACTTTATTTTTGTTCTGATTTTGTATAAGCTGTAGGCCTTTCTACATAAGTAAATAAATAAATAAATAAGTAAATAAATAAACGTGACATTGTTCAAACGACAGTTGTGTGTGAGACTCACGTAACAAGCGTTCGGCGTGACGGGCTCCACGATGCCGCCGCCGTCCTTGCCGAGTCCGCCGCCGGCCCAGCCCATGCGGTGCATCATGCTGCAACCACCACTACTATGAGCACACGGCGCACGGGCAACCACACATATCGACTGGGAAACGGATCCGCCTTGGCGGCAACATCGCACACATTTACGAAGTGAATCGAATATTCTTATTTATGAAAGTGAGTACTAATTGTAATTTAATTGTTAAGTAAGATGACAACACTATTGTATTGGGATAATCCTGTCAAAATAGGTGTAATGTACACTGCCGGCCAAAAGTTTGAGACCACTTGTAAAAATCTTTGTAACCACCAAAATATTTCAAAAGTACACATGATAAAGAGCTAATTTGAACACCTGCGTATTCTATTGTTATCAAAGAATTTCTGAGATTCATTTTTATTGTATATTTTTAAGTTATCATCCTTTAAAGGTCTATTGTTTCAAAACATAAATGAGTACCGCGCGCTTACCAGGTGATAGAGTCATTGTTATATTTTTTATGGCCTGCTCATTTCTAATTATTTTGGTTTTGTTTTGCGGTAACCGTACTTCCGGATTATTTTAGCTTCCTTAAACATATTTTTTACCTGAGTTTTGATGGAGTAAATTTTTCATTATCTTAACTAGTCTGAGCTCGTCGTTGTTACAGTGAAGACATCTTAAAATGGGAAAAGTGCGCGAAATTAGCACTGAAACTCGTTCTGCCATAGTTGTTTTACACGGCGAAGGCAAATCTGAACGTGCGATTGCCTCTCAACTTAAGTTGTCGAAGACTTGTGTTCATAACGCAATAACCCGATACAAGGAGACTGGCAGTAATCAAGATCGTTCGCGATCGGGGAGACCGAGAGCTACCACTTCTAGCGAGGATAATTTCATCGTCGTTACCAGCAAGCGGAATAGACGCCTAACCGCACCAGAAATCCGCGCAGAAGTGAACAAATCCCGATCAGAATCTGTGTCATTGACTACAGTAAAAAGACGATTGAGAGATGCTAAGTTATTTGGTCGCGTCGCCGTTCGAAAACCACTACTAAGACACAAAACAAAAAGAAACGGATGCAGTGGGCCCTTACCCATCGAGACTGGACTGAAGAAGACTTTAAAGAAGTTCTTTGGACAGATGAATCCAAGTTTGAAATATTTGGTTCAAAACAACGAATTTTTGTTCGACGTACCGCCGAGGAAAAGATGATGCCAGATTGTGTGGTGCCAACAGTTAAGCATGGTGGTGGTTCCATTATGGTCTGGGGATGCTTCTCGGGCCATGGAACCGGAGATTTGGTACGAGTCGAAGGAATCATGAAAAAGGAGCATTATAAACGAATACTACAGCAAAATGCCGTTCCGTCTGGTTTAAGATTAATTGGAAATGGATTTTTTTTTCCAACAAGATAATGATCCTAAACATAGTTCAAAATTATGCAGGGGTTATTTAGAACATAAAGAAACAGAAAGGGTGTTATAAAACATGGTGTGGCCCCCTCAGAGTCCGGATCTCAACCCCATTGAGCTATTGTGGGAAGAGCTTGACAGAAATGTGCGCAGTTGTTGTCCCTCCTCACAAGAAGACATGTGGAAGGCTTTACAAGAAAGCTGGAACAATATCTCGCAAGATACAATTGATAAATTGATTGCTCGTATGCCGAGACTAGTGAAAAAAGTTATAATGGATTTTTTTTTCCAACAAGATAATGATCCTAAACATAGTTCAAAATTATGCAGGGGTTATTTAGAACATAAAGAAACAGAAAGGGTGTTATAAAACATGGTGTGGCCCCCTCAGAGTCCGGATCTCAACCCCATTGAGCTATTGTGGGAAGAGCTTGACAGAAATGTGCGCAGTTGTTGTCCCTCCTCACAAGAAGACATGTGGAAGGCTTTACAAGAAAGCTGGAACAATATCTCACAAGATACAATTGATAAATTGATTGCTCGTATGCCGAGACTAGTGAAAAAAGTTATAAAATGCAAGGGAGGCTTTTTTGACGAAAAATCCGTTTAATGATTTTATTAAATATGAACGTCATTTTTAACGTAAATGGTTGATATTTCTTGATTTTTTTTTCTTCTTGATGAATGTGTATTAGTAAATAAGCATTTTAATTAATATCTAAACCTCTTGATTTATATTTTGAGTTTTATTTCATTTTGCTACTTAGATGTAGGTGGTCTCAAACTTTTGGCCGGCAGTGTATATTAAATAAATAAAAGAAAAATACACTGTAAATTTGACAAACATTTACTGTCACTTTTGACGTTTACTGATACTTTTGACATTTACTGTAATTTTTGACATTTACTGCCATTTTTACATTTATTGTATTTTTTTAAGTTTACTGTTCTTTTTGACATTTACTGCCAGTTTGTTACTATATTAAATGAACGGGTATAAATACCCGTTCATTACCCGTTCATTTAATATAGTATCATAGTTATATATCATATAATAGTACAGACTGTGGTGGACGGCACAAACTAAGGGAGGCCTAAACCTAGCAGCAGGTGAAGTCAGGCTGTGAATGATGATGATGATGAAGCGCATACTAATTCGCAACGCACAAAATTGCGATGCGGCGTAATTTCGTGGTATTAAACTGCCTCGCCAACCATTCGACGATCATGCATTGTAGAGGCCTTCTGTGATCTTCCGTCAATATGTCAGAATGGTTCATTGGTTTGGTTTTAGCAGAATATCAGAATTTAGAACCATTCAACATATTTTTAATAAACGTAGGTAAAGGAATCGCGACCATTAAACTTACTTTTTACTTACGTACGATTAAAGCGTGAAACTTAACAAACTCTTTAACTTACAACTCTACCAACAACTTATAGGATTGTGGGGGGCACACTACTTAGCTTACGTAAGTTAAAAGTAAGTAAATGGTCGCCGTGGGATGCCGGCAGTAGAATGATACCCCCCCTCTCATGCCCATGGATGCAGTAAGAGCCTGCTAAGGGATACCTCCGGAAGATGGGCAGCAGCGTCTATCCGTGTATCAACATCCCATACTGCGCTCACCAACCCGCCCGCCAAGCGTGGTGAAGATGGCAACTACCCCTCATGGAGATCCATGAGGGAGGCCTGTGTTCATCAGTGGACGTTTTATGGCTGAAATGATGAAATGGTCGCGAGTGTACGCCGTGACGTGTTGCCCAAAGGACAGTTGTTTGCGACTCTGTAGTTAGCCGTTTAAACACGTCATAACGTTAAAGGCTGACCCGCAGGAACATGCATCGCTTTACAGTATGCACACCGTACAGCAATGTCAAAATTTCGCATCTTGGCAATTGCCGGCCAGCAAATCATTTCGCATATAAATATGACTGCTTAATCCCACTTATATTAATAAGTCGAAAGTTGTTTGTAAAGATGTATGGAGGTTTGTTACCTCTTCACGCAAAAACTACTTTACGGATTGAGATGAAACTTTGCACTATGTTGGCCAGGATTAACACATAGGCTACTAAAATGCAATAAAAATATTTAGTTTTAATTCCGCTTATGCTGAGATGCAGGAGCACCGCCCTCCCGCCCGCTAATTATGCACATGCAGGGAGAACTAGCTTGTCAGTGACACTTTCGTTCCAGCGCCCGACCAGTCAACACCTCAGCGTTCACCTGATGATGCCTCGCGGAGAGGCGAAACACGTGTCGTCGTATAGGTTTGGGTATGCATGCTGCACTGACAAGCTAGTTCTCCCTGCATGTGCATAATTAGCGGGCGGGAGGGCGGTGCTCCTGCATCTCAGCATAAGCGGAATTAAAACTAAATATTTTTATTGCATTTTATTGTCATGGATTTCCGCAAAGTAACGCCTGATTCCATTAATTATACATAGGCTACTTTTTATTCGGATGAATGCATGAGAAGTAGCGGGCACAAGCTAGTTTTAATGTTATACCGAGTAAACCTGTAACATCATCATCATCTCAGCCATAGGACTGCTGTCCACGGCCACTGCTGCACATAGGCCACCCTCATGGATCTCGAAGATCATGAGGGAGTTGCTGTTATCACCACGCTTCACAGGCGAGTTGGCGAGCGCAGTACGTGGTGTCGATACACGGAAAGACGCTTCAGCCCCATCTTTCGGAGGTATGCAGTTTCCTACTGCATCCGGGTCACATCTTCCTAGAGCGGTTGTTTACTAGTGAAATGGTGTGCAATTTTCGATCTACATACACTAGAATTAGAATTAAAAGTCAGTGTCGATCACTGACTTTTAATTCTAATTCTAGTGGGGGTAACCAGATCTGCACTGACGTCCCGCATTGGGGTGTATTGTGCATTGTCCCCGTGATGCTAGCCCGACCCTAGCCAGCCCAACTCCTTAAAGTACCGGAGAAGGACTCTGGGCCGCTGGCAGCATTCCATGAGCATTCCCGAAGGTTATGCAGATGTTGTAAAAGAAGAAGGGCATGACTCTATACACTGAAAAAAAAACTTGATAATATTGATAAAAAAAATGTTTGTAGCTATCAAGGAACTTGTTTATATACGAGCACATAAAGTAATACGATTATGGCAATATAGTTATGTTGAATAAGCAACAGACAAGTTGTCTTGATGATATCAAACAAAGTAATTGTCAATACAATCAAGTTTGGTTAACATGCCAATGATTTATGTTGATTGAATTTACAACGAACGTGGTAATGGTTATCAAGTATTTTAGTAGTTTCAGTAATGTATATGCTTAATTTTATAAGGTAAAGTTATATATAATATAGCGGGTGTGAGCGGGATTTCGTCAAATGAGAGGGCGTGAAGATGGAATAAAGAACATTTATTCAACTTAACCAAATTTAACTACAGAGGGTGTCTCAGCTTTCAATACGCTAGTCCAAACAAGGGATGAAGCTAGGTATGTGCCGTTTTGACGAGTGGTATTTGTTTATAGTCAAATCACAAAAAGTTAGACCCGAGACCTAAGTAAATGGGTGAAACACTTCGATAGCGCGTTCTAATTTTTCTAGTTGCGACATCTAGTTCTGTTAAATGTAAACACTGAGAGGTAGGGATCTCTACAATCAATGGACCTGATTACTTTGTATTGGTAACTTGATTAATTTGATTCTGTTCGATACTCGAATCAAATATTTGTATGTTTACATTAACAATAAAACCATGTTTACAATAACATAATCATGATATCTTAATTCCTTTTATGAAGTGAATGTTATAGAAAAGTTGATCATTTCACCTTTATTGTGACAATAAATAGTGATTAATGTAGTTTAATAACTTTTTGATTGCTTCATTCATTTTTTTTTCTATCAAGTAAAATGTCATGCTTGATTGGCTGGATTTTTTTCAGTGTAGGGCCGTCTCCACGAGCGAGGGAATCGCGGCGATGTTATCGTCGTGCCACGTATTTCTATAGCGCGGACTCGTCGCGATTCTCTCGCTCGTGGAGACAGCTCCTAAGATCTATATATCTCTATCACTGACTTGTCATTCAGAGCTTTTGTATGGCAAAACTGTCTGACTCTCAACATTGATCATTATCATCTCAGCCGTAGGGACCGCTGTCAACGTCCAGTCGTGTTAAAACAAATAAACCTGCCCCTTCCCCATCCTCGCTGGCAGAGAGAGCCTCTGCATCATATTGACCCGCCTTCCGCGGCCGCTGACAGCCCTGGGCGCCCCGCGTTAAAATTACAATTACCTATTACACAATGGATTACTATTGTGAAAATTACAATGACAAATTATATTCTACTAGCTTCTGCCCGCCGCTTCGCATGCGTTGTACCCGAATAAAAATGCGTTAATCCTGGTCAACATCAATACGTGTGCAAAGTTCCAGCTCAATCCGTAGCCTAGTTTTTACGTGAAGAGGTAACAAACATCCATCCAAACAAACTTTCGGCTTTATAATATTAGTGGGATAATAAGTTACTGTTGTGAAAATTACAATGACAAATTATATTATAATTACTGTTGTAAATATCACAATGACTTTCGTGTAATATGCAACTGCAATTTTCTGCCGCAGTTTGTGTTATTGTTGTTATGGACGGGCGTGAAACCTTTTCACAAATCGAAGTTTTTTCAATTTATAAGACCTGGTGGCAAACTCCGTTCGTATGTCTTCGGGCGTCCATTAAAACAAACCTAGCGCCTTTCTCCATCCTCGCCGGCTGGGAGAGCGCCCGGAAGAGCCGCCTCTGCATCACGTTGACGCGCCTGCCGCGGCCGCTCACAGCCCTGGGCGGGCGCCCCGCGTACGGGTAAGCAGAGCCGGCGCGCTTGAAACTGGTGTTGGTGGAACCACTAGCGTTGCTGATGCGATCAGTATCTACCAGCTCGACGTCGGAGTTACTGGAATTGTTAAAAAAAGTAAGGTCTTTACATCTATTATAGATTATAGACTAGCCACATTCCACAGTTCCACCCGCGTAGTTCGCGTTCCCATGGCAATACTGGGATAAAATATAGCTTATGTTACTTAGGGATAATGTAGCATTCCAATGGTGAGAGAATTTTGAAAATCGATTCAGTAGTTTTTGAGTTTATTCGTTACAAACATACAAAATACAAATCTTTCCTCTTTATAATATTAGTATGGATTTATAATTTATAGTATGGATTTATACAGCGCAACATGCTGTAGGTACCTACAGGACGCTGGCAGTGCCTGCAGTGCCTGGGACATGTTAGACGGATTCGGCTTCCCCGGCGCCTATACCATTCTCCCAACTCAGATGTTATTCAGAGAAAAGAACAGTTCAATACGTCTGAATCTGACTAAACCGCGGGTTTCCTCACGACGTATTCCTTCACCGTTAAAGAAAAACTTCAGTGTTAAATGTGAACATACATATTTTTTCCTTCGGGCCTTCGGACCGACAGTAGAGGGAACATCGCCACTCGGCCAACACGGCTGGACTAAATAATAATAATGTCAATAAACGCGATATATTGTTGGACATTACACAGAGGACCATCTAGTCGCGAACTAAGCAAAGCTTGTTCGATGACCTCTGGCGCAGCAGGCGTAGGTCCGTATACGACACAAGAGTAAAAATGTATGAGTTTTCAATTAAAAGAAGTGGAATCATCCTCATTCCAGTCGTAGGACTGCTGCCCACATCCAGTGCTGGACATAGACCTCCCTCATTGACTTCCAAGATGATGATGGGTTTGTGACTCGCCACGCTTGGCAGGGTTTGCGAGCGCAGTGTGGAATGTTGATACACAGGCGCTGCTGCCCGGAGATAACCCTTAGAGCTCTTACACACGAGCGGCATGTTGCCAACGGCATAGGTAACTGCAGCCGTGGACGCGTCGACGGCAGCAGTCGAACTATAGCGACGTATTGACTGCTGCCGCCGACGCGTGTCGACGGCTGCAGTTACCTATGCCGTTGGTAACATGCCGCTCGTGTGTAAGAGCTCTTAGGAGATACTGCATCCACGGGCAAGAGAGAACATTCTTCTATCGTCATCCCACTCCACTGTCATATTATTTATTATTTTTAGCCCGTGTTGTCCCACTGCAGGGCAAAGGCCTCCCTCCCCTTTTTCCAGCCGTCTAGGTCTCCCGCTGCAGCGGTCCAATCCGGCTGATGCACATCCAACTCGTCCCGCCATCTCCGTCGTGGTCGGCCGCCCAGCGTCGGGAACCCAATCGTTGGTGACTTTAGCCCACATATTGTCACGCATGCGGCAGACATGGCCAGCCCAGTCCCATTTAAGCTGGGCTGACTGTCACTGTCACCACTGTCATAAGTGAAGTAATATTTATTATTATTCAATAATAAATATTGCTTACTTAGGGAAGCAAGAGGGAAGACGGTGTCGAGGTCGACCAAGGAAGCATTGGCGGAGTGAACTTATTACCTTTGACAGAGAATGGTGGGAGCCTACAAAGGATCGGGATGGTTGGAAGACTTTAGGGCAGACCTTTGCCCAGCAGTGGGACAACATAAGTTAAATAAAAAAGAAAAAAAAACTTACTTATCTCCATCACCGTCATCTTCATATCCAAAGTTATCCGGATGTCTATACAGTGCGTCTCTCTCGATCACAACCTTCTCCTCTTCAACTCCCACTGGCTCTGTAACAGATCCTTCTTTGACCAGCTCTTCTGGTTGCTCTGCTGCCAGCAGCATAATTGACCTCGGAGCTACTGCTTGCTCAGGTCCCGAGATTGGAGGCTCCATGGGTTCTGTTACGGAGATCACAGGTGGCAGGGTGTCTGTTTCATTTGGTATGTAAAGCTTCCAAGCATCTTCAGGTCTTGGCATTGACTGTGGAGTTACTGAGGCACCAGGCATTGGAATCAAAGCTGTAGCAGGTTCCACAGCATAACCTGTGGATATATTAATATTAGTAATTTGTTTCAGATTAAATATAAATAAATAAATAATTCTAGACCATTTGCACAGCATTATCAAGCCACAAGCTAAGCAGAGCTTGTGTCATGGGTACCATTCTTGATGATGGATATACTTAATTCACTACAAAGATAGATTTTTTTTTCTGTTATATATAGAAAAACATTGAGAACACCCTGAACATATATCTGCAGGTAGGGGCAAATGACTGTATGATGTCATTTGCCCCTAGGCGGGAGTCCCCGCAACCTCTTACGTCGCATGTGGCTAGGGCATGTAAACCGATTAATCGATTAACCGAAAAACCGATTAATCGACTGATTTAACGAAAGTCTTTCATCGGTTATTTTTGACAAAAAACCCGGGTTTTCGGTTATTTTTTAATAGGTATTAAATAACAAATTTATTGAAAACTAAGCCTTGCAGACTTTAATTAAAACTAGCTGCACCCCGCGGTTGATAAGCAAACATGCCATACCAAGGAAATACTTCATTTTTTGGGATAGAAAGTATTAAGCCTTAATCCAGGTATAAACAATGTACCTATATTCCAAGTTTTAGCCAAATTCGTTCAGCCGTTTCAGCGTGAAAGAGTAACAAACATCCTTACATAGATGTTATACATACTCAAAAACATTCGCGTATATTATATTAGTAGGATAGGACGAATATAATAATATCTTATCCATCTAATTATTTTACAACATTTAATGCGTTAAAATTAGGTACTTAAATACAAACAACCACCTCAGAAAACTTTAGACCGCATAAAAAGTCGCCAGTGAATATCGTCATGCAAATAAGCTATTAACGACTAACAAAATTAACCGGAATATAACTATATTTACAAAACCCAACATCGTACTACAGGGATCTGCATACAGACATTAACAACGCAATAGCTCTGGACAACGACCAAATTCGATCAACAATAATCAGCATCATAAATAAAAATTTTGCAATAGAAGACATAGGACCAGAAAATATTAGAACCATAGATGAATCATTACCATTAGACCTCAAAGACCAGCTTGGGCTAGAAATAAGAAAGGCCCTACAGCCAACCGTAAAAACAGTTGATTTAAGTAGACTCGATTTAGAAACGCGAGTTAAGAAATGGCCCTGTATTATGAAGGAGAACACATGGGAGACAACATAAAGAAGGTATACGAAGCTCTTAGTCGATTCACACTTCTGTAGAATCAGAGAGAATATTTTCATCAGCAGGCCTAATGTGTAACAAAATCCGCACTTCACTGGGTGACGACTCTCTTAACGCACTTGTGTCACTTCGGTCTTATTACCAAAACAAAAAGGAGTCATTATCTTTAATATAATATGTTAATGTTAACCATGTCTTTCAACTTTAAGAAGATAGTGTATTCTACCAAATCAAAAGTAGATTACAATCTATGCTATAATATAACTATTAAATTGTTGATTTTAATAACTTTATTTGAGTAATAGTGAGTTGAAGTGAATTACACTAACTAGAAACTTTTAGAACTGATTTATCATATCATAATGTTTTAGGATAACTCGACTCATCCGAAGAATAAAGTCCAACATGCAGAATTGTTAGTTTTCAGAAGACGTTGAAGTTTCTGCATACATATGTATCGGACTTATTCTTTTGACGAGTCGAACTATATTGTTGATTTTTATAACTTTATTTGAGTAGAGTGAGAGTTTTGAGTAAGAGAGAGAGATAGTTTTAATACTAGTAATTAATAAGTACTTATGAAAATATTAAGTTGATTTTTATTCAAATGATATGGTTTTATTTTGTCCTATAATAACCTATGTAAAAAATCTCGAAAAATAATCGATTAATCGGTTAACCGGATATTAAAAAATAAAAACCGAAAAACCGGTTTTTTTAAACAACCCGGTTTTTACATGCCCTAATGTGGACCTTCGCCCGCTATGCCACAGAGGTTGTCAAACAAATTCATATTTTAAAAATTCACAATCAAATGGAGGCCTTGATCAATCCTCTTCTTTATGTGGTAGAATGGGACCATGGGGTGGTTCTTAGATATATCATTATAGGGTTTATTACTTCTGAGCTTCTTTGGGACATATGTGTGACCCATATACTCAATTTGTGGAGGATAAGACATGGATGAGACTTACTCCTCTCTTCCCCGTGGATGCAGTAAGAATCTGCCTAGGGATACCTCCCGGAATACGGGCAGTAGCGCCTTTCCTTGTATCAATATCCCATACTGCACTCGCCAACACTCCTGCCAAGAGTGATGAGTATGGCAGCAACGCCTTGTGATCAATACTTGGTCTTAGGGGAGGCCTATGCCCAGCAGGGGATATGCTACGGCAGGGGGGTTGGCGAACATCTCTTAGTAGAAGAAGTATCTCTTAGCAGGCCCTTAATGCATCCACAGGCATGAGAAGGCCTAAAAACTCTGGAATGTAGTTTTATTGACCTTTAGATTTTCCCCTGCAAATCTCATTCAAATATTAGGTCCTACTCAGAGGACTGTGTAGAAACAGAAAACAAATGACCAATCTTGGTTACAAAAACAAGAAGCAACAAGTATTATAATTAAGTCAAAATCAAGAAATTTTATTGTCTCTTTCTTACAAATCTTCATACAAATTCATTACCTGCCTAAGCAAGGTATAAGATGTAAAGTAACATAAACGTAGAATTCCACCAGTGTGCGGCACAAATGTTTGAATGTAATTTTGGTGTTTTCATCTAATAATAAGGTTTAAAAAAAAAAAGTAAGGCCCCTTGCATCTATTATAGATGATTTACACAACGTCAGCAACTGGTAATATTCTGTACGGGACGCTGCGGTGCCTGGGACATTGTTGGATGGATTAGGCTTGCCCAGCACCTACCATCCTCTCAGCTTAGTCAACTATTATTCAGAGGAAAGAACAGGTCAATACGTCTGAAGCTAACTAAGCCGCGGGTTTCCTCACAATGTTTCCTTCACCGTTAAAGCTTGTGTTAAGTGTGCACATACATTTTTCAAGAAAGAAAAATCCATTGGTGCACGGCCGGTATCGACCTTTGGACTACGACCTTTGGATTGAAAGTCAGGGGTACATACCACTCGGCCAACACGGCTACTAATTTCATAAGGTTTCAAATGACATTCAAACATTTGAGCCACACAGTGCCGCACACTGGTTTAATTCTACCTTAAGACCTGTCAGTGGAAGGGTTAATGATTTACCACAGGGTGTAGAAGCACTAGGAACATCTTCTGGTCTTCCCAGTGAATATTGAGACCTATGTTGATCCTTGGTGTTCTGTTGTGTATAGGAAGTTGTAGTATGTTCATCAATTGTTCCTAGTGGCCTTGAAGGATACTCAATCGCTTTTCCTATTGAAAATGGAGACTGCCCACCACAGTCCTGTTGGAAATTCTGCATATGATCTTTACTTGATAACGGAGTCATAGGCACCATATTCTCATTATTTTGATAAGGTCTTGGTGGTAGAAAGCTTTGTCTAGAGGTGATGTTAAAGATACCTGATTTTATTTCTTGTTGGTAGGAATCACCCCACAGACTGTACTCCATAAAAGGCGGTGATGGAGGGACATTCGGAGGATATACACGGTTTTGGTTACGAGGTGGGCCCTGACACCAGTAAGGGTGTCTGGGGTGTTGATTCTGCTGCCCTGGCGGCTGATTGAGAGAACCGAAAGGTCGATAATATTCAGGGTAGTTTCCACGATTGTTGCCAGACATTTTCAATGGATTTCTCAGTATGTATGTATTAATAATGGTGGGCTAACGAACAACGAAACTACATTCGGTCAATCCTTCAATTTTATCACGTTTACTACAAGTTTTTATCATAGCGAGGCAATCGTAAATACAAATCGCAGTAAACTGAATTGATTGATTGCATTTTAGTAAATATTATTTCCATTTTGCGTATAGATGTGTGCATTAAAATAGTTTAGAAGGAGATAGAGCTAGCGCAGAATACTGATGTAAGACAGAGATAAACAATACGACATGCTCTAAGTTTGTAAAAAAGCTGTAACAAACATTACACAATGTGTATCAACACTGGCTGTTGACAGTTGACTGACATAAGCTTTGACGTTTAATTTTAACGTTCCGTTACTCGCAGGATCTTAGAATCGCATGTAATGGTTATAAAATTAATATATAGTTTATTTCAGACATTGTTTACAGGTAACGAACGAGCACATACATAGTCCATTTATAAGACAAAATAATATGATTAAATTTATTTATTTATTTATTTATTAAGGACTCCCAACATAAGTTACACAATAGAAACAAGGTAACAAGCTTAACATTAAAATGTCTAGTGCACTTATAATTACAGGGTGTCACTGCATGTACTGTAAATTATTATTCGACTAAACTAAACAACAAACAATATTCATGTGCGCCACGGCAGGTGGGTAATAGTTACAAACAGTAGGTAAATTATTTTAAACAATTCAGCATAGGTTGATTATATCTAAAAAAAAAAGAGACAAAACAAAGAAGATAAACAGAAGGTAGAAAAATCTAGATTATTTTTTAATTTTTTTTTGGCAAAAGAATCTTACTTAAACAATTTTTAAACTTTGCTAGCCTGTCAGAAATGTCGAGGTCATCGCTCTTTGAAAGAGTGTTATAGTGCCTAAAGAGTCTTGGGAGAGTGCAGTGTCTACCAAGGTTAGTCCTAGAATATTGGGTGGTAAAAAGATTATACGAGCATTTCCTAGGTAATCGAGTTGGTGCATAGATAGACAATTGTTCAATAAGCTCAGGAGAGTCAATGTTTCCATTGAACAATTTGTGAAGGAACACCAGATCTAGGTATGTTCTGCGAATCGATAGTTCATGCATGTTATAGTGTTGAAGTCTGTCTTTATAGCTGGGCAATTTTTTTGCATTGTTGTCACCATATGAAACGTGGTATAGGAAACGTCTTTGTACACTTTCGATTCTCTTCGTGTAAATGTCATAATGTGGGTTCCAAATTTGGCTGCAATATTCAAGAATAGGTCTTACAAGGTTGTGATATAGCTTTATTTTTGTAGATGAGCGTTTAAAGTCTTTACTATTCCTAATGACAAAGCCAAGCGCTTTAAAGGCCTTGGTAGTAATCTTAAGGATGTGCTTGTCAAATTTTAGATATGGATCAAAGACAACACCCAAGTCTCTGATTTCGCTAACTGTTGAAAGTTCGAGATTATTCAGATGGTACTTGATGGGAGTAGGTGTTTTGCTACGGCTGAAGTGTATGTGATAGCATTTTGAGACATTAAGAGGCATACTGTTTAGTTCAGACCAAATTGAGAGCCTGTTTAAATCCTCTTGCAGCGCGACTGTGTCCTGTGATGAGTAAATTGACTTCAAAACTTTCATGTCATCAGCATATAAAAATATTTTACTATGATGAAAGCATTCTGTTATGTCATTGATGAAAGCGTTGAACAGGATAGGTCCAAGATGTGAGCCCTGAGGGACTCCTGTTAAAGATTTGTAGGGGAATGACTGATAACCGCTGATAGTAACACGCGATAGCCTATTATTAAGATAAGATGAGATCCATGAGAGAAAATGGCCTGATACTCCTAGTTGTGAAAGCTTATAAGTAAGTATGCCATGGTCAATTTTATCAAAAGCTTTACTGAAATCTGTGTAAATAGCGTCTATTGGGTATTTGTTGTCTATCGATTTAGATAGTTCAGTAGAGAAGTTAAGCAGGTTTGTTGTTGTGGAGCGTGATTTCATGAATCCATGTTGACAGTTGGTGATCAAATGTTTGAGGTGCCAGGTTAAATGTACTGTAACTAATTTTTCAAAAATTTTACCCAGTAAAGGTAGAATGGAAATGGGTCTATAATTTGTTACGTCACTTTTACTACCAGATTTGAAGACGGGAACAATTTTCGACTCCTTCCATTTGTCCGGAAAAATACCAAAATAAATTGAAACCCACGCGACATTACACATACTAATGAATGAACTAGTGAATGGAAGCAAGCTTTGGTGGTTCCCATCCACAAATCGGGTGATAAGAAACTAGTTTCAAATTACAGGTCCATCTCTATAATTATTGTCGGTATTTGGTAAAGTATTCGAAAAGTTTATTGCTTACCACTTGACATCTCAAACAGCAAATAACCGAAACACAACACGGTTTTATAGCAAATAGATCCACTGCTACCAACCTCGCCTGTTATACATATGTCCTCACTTTCAGATTCATATGACAAAAATAATATATCTGTTGAAGCAGTATACACCGACTTTAGCAAGGCATTTGACAAGGTTGATCATTCTATCCTGCTTCACAAACTTTGCCTACATGGTATATCAGGTGCATTACTTAACTGGTTTAGATCCTACCTCTTAGACAGGCCTTCAATAGTAGCGGTTGGTGGATATTCTTCACAATCTTTCATAACGGCTTCAGGAGTTCCTCAGGGTTTAATCCTAGGACCTATTTTATCTAACATTTTCATCAACGATATCAGTTTCCTTTTTTTCTGAAATATATCTTTTTGCAGATGACCGATCACTAAAACTATAAATGGGCCTTTAGATTGTCAACTACTACAAAATTATTTAGATAAATTATCAGTTTGGTGTCACGTAAATAATATGTCACTTAACACTGACAAATGTTTTCACATAAGTACATTTTAACCCCAGTAAAACTCCATTAAACAACAAATATTATATTAATGGACGATTACTTAATACTGTAAATCAAATTCGCGATCTAGGATTACCCAGAATCAGAATTAAGGCCTATAATCTGTTTCATGTCCCATATAAGAGGACCAACCTGGGAAAAAACGCCATTATTCCAAAACTCTACAGACTCTTTAATTCCTTATCTAACAATAGTTTATTAGATTTAAGTGACCCTCTTCAAAAATTTGATAAAGACCTCAAATCCCTTCTATTATAAGATTTATAAGGAATGACCTTCTCTTTATGTACCTAATTTTCGTATGTAATATTTTTTCTTCTTTTCTTTGTTTTTTCTCATACTTTATAGTAGGTACCTACCTAATACCTACTATTGTACCTAATAGTGTTTATGTTAACAAATTTAAAATATAAGTACCTATATTAATTAGTTAAATTTGATCTCATCTTTAGACTATAAGCTTTTGTTTAGATTAAATCTATTTTGTAGTGCACGCTGTGACGTCCTATGAATGAAAAAACACATAGTTTTTAAGACCATGTTTGTTATTTTAAGTTTTCATTATGATTTTTTCGTTGGATGTCAATATTAAATAAATAAATACTAATACTAAATTAAACAGGCACAATGTAAGCCCTCGTCCAGCTAGTGCCCCTTATAGGGAAAGGCAATTATATAGGAACAATCAAGCCTTCCAGCAATAAATTGCAGGAAGCTGTAAGCGCTGCCTTTCATCCTGCGCTCCAGAGAGCGCTGAGGCAGCATTCTTGGGCGTGATCGCTGCGAACCCATCTACTTTTCCGAACTGACTTATTGTCTGAAAGAAATCGCTTTAAGAGATAAGACCGCCACTTGTGTATTTCTGTTAGTTTTAGTTAATTTTGTATTATTTCTGTATGGTTTACAGAATAGAGTTCATCTATCTTATATCATTGTGTTCTTCTATCCCTATCCTCCTTCCCACCTCCGGTAACATGCAGTTAAATGTTTGAAAATAGCTTTAGGTAGGCCAATTAAACAAATATGATAAGCTTTTCAACATTTATTTACACTACAATTACCTAATAGTACAAAGTAAAACACCATACAAGTTCTTTAAACATGATTTAAATCAAAATCTCTCAAAACAATTTGCGCTTAATAAATAATTGATAAACAGTTGCACTTTGATCTTATTTGAAGTTTTGCTTCAGTTTCACTTGATCTTAGTGAAAATCTATTGTTTCTTACTGTTATTAATTCATTCAGTAAACCCATTTTAAATTATGAACCTACAGACGAAAACACTGATACGGAACGTAAATATTTTACCCGCGAAAGTCGAAGCAAAAACGTTTGGATATCCTTGGATTTTTGTTGGTTTTTGATTCATGCAAACTTTCGTTCTGCAACAGAGCACAAAACAGCTATGGCGTTTGCGCAAGTCCTACTGTGTACTGATGATATCTCCACATAATTTTGCCTTCAGAAGTTCTTTATAAAGAAAAGTAGGTATCTACCTATTGGTGACTTCACTACTCACTACACAAAATTCAAGGTCAAATGTCACTATTTTCGTCAAGAGGTCCGACTATTTTTTTTTTCACAAAATAGCTAAAGCTTACGCACAGAACAAAACGTTTATTTACGTCACCAGAATTAGAATTCGCCGAAGTATGGCCCTTATGCGCTGCTGTGGAGGGACGCACCAGTCTTTGACAAGATTTTGGCAGTCGCGGTCTACTCTGCGGTCCGCTATAGCTATTCTGTAAGAGGGGGTAGCCCCCTACTCGTTCATCCAGTAGAAACGAGAGCCCATCCTGGCAGGTTTGCGTTCTGCGTCGTCGGGTAAGGCGGGGGTTGAATCGGGGTATACCGCCTTCGGTATGGGAGCTGGTTTCGGCCTGGAAATATTAAAAAAACAAGCATTGGTACGGGGGTACCAGAAAAGGGGGCGAAGATTTCCGAAAAATGGCATTTTTGACCTTTGATACATATCTATATTGGGGGATACATATCTATATTAAAACTGTATTGTGATCGCGATTGTTTAAGACTACGCGTCGTAGAGTGTGCGTCACAATTAATTAACCCCCCAGCCACGTATGCCGCGCCGTAGGGATTTGAAGCTGGGTGTCTTGCCCAAGGGGGATACTTATCTATATTTAAAACTCTAATGTGATCGCGATAGTTTAAGAAAGACTACGCTTCGCAGAGTGGGCGTCACAATTAATCAATCCCCTAACCACGCATGCCGTAGGGATTTGAAGCTGGTTTTTTGTGGATGTAGAATATTATCTATATTTAAAACATTTTTGTGATCGTGATAGTTTAAAAAAAGACTACCGTCGTAGAGTGGGCATTAAGTAACCCCTCAGCCATGCCCGCGCCGTAAGGATTCGAAGCTGGGTGTCTTCTGCAAGGGGGATACTTATCTATGACGCTGTCCGTACCTAGTGGTGTTGTGGATGCGCGGCTCTGTGAAGTATCCGAAGCTCGGGCGAGGCAGGTTCATTTTGTCCAGCATGCACTGGTCGAACACACCCTGGGTGTTGCGGCATCTGCAAACAATCATCATCATAAGATAGACGAATCCTACGAGAAACGAATGGAGCTCCACCCGAAAAAGCCAGCCAACGATCTCATGGAAAAAACCACAACCTTCAGAAGGCTAAAGAGAAGAGCCATTTAAAAAGAGTTAAAATCAATATATGGAAACGCTACGTAGTGGTCCAGGTGGACCCCGAGGGGTCCACAGGAGACTCGACCGGGGTCTACGTTGGCGTGACAAAACAATGGGGGTTCACAATTCTTAAGCGGGGGGTCCACGAAAATGTTTCTGCTTTCGTAGTGAAGAACTAAAATGTTTGCTTGACTTGACCTATCGATGTAGGCAGATAATATTTTAAGAAGCTCAGCAACTATCACTTGTAAAAACTTGCATATTTCATATTCATTACAACGTGTCGAAACTGTCAATAAAATTAATAGTGGAATAATTATATATTTGAATAAATACAACACAAGAAGACTATTTTATTCATCGTAGGCCAATCAAAAAAGTGATTCCATCCAACTTTATTTTTTTGACTCACAGCACAAGTAACCAATCAATTCTCACCAATTTATTTAAGAAAACTCCCCATTCGGAGTGGTGAAAATAATTAATTGATTATACTGTGACATCCACTTACAGCACAATTAATTAATTAAATTAACCTAATCATCTAATCAATTCTCACTTATTTTTTCGTAAACTGTATTTCGTGGCTGAAACTCAGCCGCAACGCATATTCTCATAGTTAGATCTAATCTTCACATTTTTGTGTTCAAGTTTTGAGAATATAGTAGAAATGTAGCTATCTGCAGGGGGTCCACCGAAACCAACAAAATTTTGAATGTGGTCTATGAGAAAAAAAGTTTGAAAACCTCTGCTTTAGCTCAATGACCTCACAGGCAGATAGCAAGAAAAATAAGAAGACATTAGAAAAATATAATATAATGATAGCGATAAGAATACCCATGTCATTATTTGTATGTATTCTTATGTTTGTTACGGCCTATGGTGTACGTACAATAAAGAGTAAGCTTTCTATCATCATCATCATTGTCAGCTTGTACTGCTGGGCAGGTATAAGCCTCCTTTCCCAAACGCCAAACAGTTCTTATCTGGGCCTTTTGCATCCATGTCTTACCCTGCACGCCAACTATGTACATAAAACTACAATAACATTAAGCTGTAAGTGTCCCACTGCTGGGCAAAGGCCTCCCCGTCATCTCTCTATGCATCCCGATCCGACTTCAATACGACCCATGCGCTATTATATTCGTCTAACTCGTTACGCCATCGCTTCTTCGGTCTGCCGCGACGCCGCACCGTGTTAGGGCTCCAAAACTATAAATATTATTACAGCCGTGGGGTGTCGGCAGTAGAATGTTGTCTCTTTCCCGTGGATGCAGTAAGCATCTGCCAGGAGATACCTCCGGAAGATGGACAGTCTCTCCGTGTATCAATTCAATATCCCGTACTACGCTCGCCAACCCTACCTGCTTGGCGGGCAGGCGTGCCAAGTGTGGCAACCACCCCCTCATGTTCTTGGAGATCCATGAGAGAGGCCTATATCCAGCAGTGGACGTGGGTAGCCATACCTACGGCTGAGACAAAGATGATGAAACGTTTACGTGTATGAGAATAAAGGGTCCATTTTGAACGAAGACATAAAGAAGTAGCACAGTGTTTTTATTAGCGTACTAGCCGTACTCCGCAATTTAACCCACGCAGTTCTCGTTCCCGTGGGAATACTGGGATAAAATATATATAAATCTACATATACATATATATTTTATCCCAGTATTGGGATTCATTCTAATGATGAAAGAATTTTAATAATAGGTTCAGTAGTTTTTGAGTTTATTCGTTACAAACACACAAAATACAAATCTTTTCTCTTTGTAATATTAGTATAGATATGTATATTAGACTAGCTTTTGCCCTCGACTTCGCCCGCGTGGAAATCCCGTTTTACACGCAGAGCCACTTTGATTCGAAAACATAAATCTCATTCCCTATCCCGTGGGTATTTCGAAAAATCCCTTCTTTGCACCTCTAGGATACTCAAGGTCAGGTGTGCCAAATTTCAAGTCTTTAGGTCCAGTGGTTTAGGCTGTGCGTTGATATATCAGTCAGTCAGGACTTTGAATTTTATAATATAGATTTTGGCATTAAGACTTTTTCTGCAGTGTCCATTGTTTATCAGAAACATAGGCCCTCGTATTATCTCAATCCAGGTAATCTATATGAAAACTGAGGGCCCAACTTTACAGTCCATAAGATGCTTATTTGACTCGCACATAATCTGATTCTAACTTGCACAATTATCTTGAAATGTGCATTAAATCCTAAGCAAATTTTTAAAAGAGTTTTTTACAAAGTGGCCCCACACATAAATAACTCGCATCACATTCTTATTTTACTTGCACAATTATTTTGTATGTGCACTAAGTCCTAAGCATATTTTTAAAGAGTTCTTACAAAGTGTGTTAAGTATTATTACTCCACATCATTTATTTGTAAACTTTAAAAATATTTCTTTTACTTTAAAGAAGTATAAAAACAAATATTCTACAGTAAAAAATATATCAAAACGGCGAATCACCGACCGCGAAGCAAGGCTCAAGCGGTCGGTGACTAGGGCTGCAGGGAGAGGAATCTCTTTACTATACGTGCCGAGTCCAGGAGGGCTGTTTTTGGATCTGGCTCTTGATCCAACGGCCTAGTGAAAGTCTATCGAGATGTTGATCTCGACTCTTCGCTTGAGTCCGTTAACGGAAACGACCATCGGAACAATGGTCGCTGAGCTATTATAATTACTTGTCTAAAGATAAAGCTAGACTACCACTGACTCACTGACTGACTGACTGACTGACATCATTGTTCTCCCACTTCCAGATGGAATTTCGGGAATCTGTAAACGGGGTTGTGTAGAGGGTCGGGGGGTAAGTACGAGAAAAATCTGAAACTACCCCGTTTCCACCCCCTTAATTTTTTTTTTTAATTTTTCGTTTTTTTTGCACAAAACTTCGCGAGCGCACAACCTACCCTCGACTCTTTTTAAACAACCCTCGCGTGCTGCGAAGCAGCTCGCGCACCACCCAGTCACTAGTTACTTGTCTAAAGACGAGCAGCTAGCGCTGATGTGACTATGTCACAGTGTTGAAAAGTCTTTTGTTTGCAATTACACTTGATTGTTTGTGTTGTTAACAGTTTATTATTTCACAACCACCAGCTGTCAAAAGTTTGTTTTTGAAGTTGTTTGTTGTTGAGGAGGCAGTACAACACCATCCGGTAAACGTAACGTAAACATACTGAGGACTACTCTGTTACCACACATTAAAATGAAAATAGTTCTAATAACTCACTGATTCAAAGAGTAATCTCCGGAGCTCTTGTCAACACAGTTGGCATACTGGTTGAAATGTTCCTTGCATGCACTCTTCATTTTCTGGAAGAAGTCCATGGTACAGGCAGTGACGGCGTGGCCCTCCTTGATGCATTTAGAGGCATCATTCTCTTCAATGCGACAGAGCATGAACTCCTGAAGATGTTAGAATAACATTTATGAGACACACAGATATAGCACTGGCTCATTACACTAAAGAAAGAGAAAAAACTAGGGGTAAGCATAAGAATCATCATTTCAGCAGTCAAACATTCACTACTGAACACAGGCCTGCCTCATGGATCTCCATGAGGGGTAGTTGCCATACTCACCATGCTTAGGAGGCAGATTAACGAGCGCAGTATGGTATGTTGATAGCTCATCCACGGGCATGAGAGGAGGGGTAACATTCTACTGCCGGCACCCATAAAATATGGCAAAATAATTAATTTTTCAAAAACGGGAATTACGTAGTATTGTAACGTCGAAGTTTATTCCGACACGTTTCGATTTTTCAAGAAAATCATCATCAGTGTCATGTCGGGCCCACGCCCGGATGGGCCTGCCATCCCATGATGATGGTTTTCTTGAACAAGCATTGGTACGGGGGTACCAGAAAAGGGGTCGAAGGCCTCAAAAGGTCACCAAAAGATAATATATAATATTAATATGTAATTTTTTTTTAAAGTGAGTATACAGGCATTGCCGTAATAACGGCAAAAATCAAAAAACTGCAAAAGAACATGTTTGTTGTATGGGAGCCTTAAAGAGAAAAAAAACAGAATTAAATATGTATTTTATTCTGTTTTTATCCTAAAACTTGTTACTTTATACTAAAATGGTTCATGAGGTACAGCCTGGTGACAGACAGACAGCTCAAATCAATAATTATGATAATAATATTCATCCATGTCTAATAACAAATCACTTGGTATGGCCCACGGTAAGATATATTTTAATCTATAAATCTTGTATATGTAATAAAAATATCAAGAAAGCAAGACCTTAAATTGAGGTTATATAGTTTTAGCAAGAACATTATTGAATCGATAAACAGTATTGATTTTAGATACAAATGGGTCTCTCAAAAGCCCCTAATCAACCTTAGCAAAATCATAACATAACCTCATTAAAAGTTGTTATGCAATCAATTTCTACTGCACTATGTAAACAAACAAACTAAGTTATAGCTTCTATTATACAGTTTTAAGTGAAAATATCATTAATACTCACATTATTTGCATGTTCACAGTACTTTCCCAGATGATTCGCTGCTGCCATCAAAGTAGAAGTGGATAAATTAATCTCATTAGCCGTCAGTTCGGACTCCTCCGGCAAGATCACATCTTTGGTGACGACCATTTTTATATTTTCACAATATCACAGCGAATTTCGATGAAGAAAACCAAAACAAATAGGAAAATTCTTCCACGAAACTAGTGAAAAAAACTATCTGAGTATAATGCGGCTATAAACAATAGTAACTGATTTACATAGAAAGAGATGTAGACATACTACTTCGGATATGTTAAAAAGAGACAAGCGTATCTAAATAACATTTTTGTATTGGCTGGGTTGCATCTATCTAACCCAGCTGACGGCTGTCAAATTATTAATTTTGACGTTCGATGGTCTACGTTTCGTTCGTTATTAAGAATAAAAAACCATATTGTTGTGCACTATATATATTTATATATTTTAAATCATAAATTTTCTATTGTAACTAAAATAAGACAATTGACTAGACAAAAAAGAACATTTAGCATCAGTCCACGTCGCATTGCCGTCTCGTCGCCGTCATTAGAATTTAGATTTCGCATTTTTTCATTCATTTCATGTACTGTTTGTAACCGATTTCTGTTTGTCCCTCCAACTCATCTGAAAAAAAAGTGAACTCAGGTAAATATAACTTTAAATTGAATAGTTTTGATAACCATCTGTGGTCTTTTTCATCAGTTTCACTTGTCCAAAATATACTTTCTGAATGCAAATTCTACACTATATATGGCAAAATCGCTATATGTTTACCTACTTACCTACCTTCAACTAAGTACAACATTTGAGGAATTCTCTCGATTCCTCATGGAATCCATAATCAGAACTGAGTTTTGAAAAAGTGTATTTGAACAAAAATCCAAATCGGTTCTTAAACGATGGAGTTCTGAAGTACTTAACAAAGATTTAAAAAAATACAGACGACGTGAGAACCTCCTCCTTTTTTTTGAAATCGGCTAAAAACAATCTTGTATCCTACAACCCCCTTACCTTCGTAAACATCGTTTGAAACTGGTAATCTGTAGAACTTTGGGATATCAAATTGGTTTTCCTGAAAACAAAACAAAGCAGGCTTAAGCACTTGCTCAAAACAGTAAGTAGTCAACTACGTAGATCCAACACAACCCACAAGAAAGCCCAGGCTATTGACTGGGATTACGTTTCAGTCAACTTACCGAGTCGTAGTTTCTTCTGCCTATCCTAGGAATATTCTTATTTGTTTTTATGACGTATCCCCTAAGATCATCGTCTCTTTCAAATTCCCCTTCGTTGCTTCTTCCAACTCGTGGCACATTATTAGGTTTTATAAACGAACTCTCAACCATCAAGACTAGGCAGAATGCCATGCACACAAAAGCCAACTTTACCGACATTTTAAAAAATAATATATTGGCGGGAACTCGATGGCAATACAGAAACTGTCTGATGATTAGTTTCGAATTTCTAGTTTTATACAGAAAAAGTTTCGTTTGGGCCCGTATTTGTCTTCACATTATGATCTTATCCCGAAAGGATAACAATCTTGATGTAACTTGATGGAATATAGAGCAGTCAGGTTAGTGTCGATGTGGGTAGATAAACATCTTGTTTCATAGACGTATTGAGTTCAATGGCCATTGAGTAGAATTACTACCTAGGTACTTACCCTCATAATCGTCGTTTTAGCCGTAAAACGTCCACTACTGAGCACAGGCCTCCCTCATGGATCGCCATGAGGGGTAGGTTTAGGGTTTCCAGATGGTCGGGAATCGTCTGGATTTTCCCGACATTTCATGTGATGTCCAGACTCCCGCCAAATAACAAAATCTCCCGACAAATATACGTATCTTATCATCATATTCTATCTACCGCAATAAAAATTAGAAAATGGCACACGCGAATGTTGGTAATGATGCCTTAAACATTGATTGCTGCTGTCTTCGGGAGATATTTGAACATCGGCCAAAAGACAAGGATATGCCAAATGACAAAAATTGGGCATATTTTTATGCCATTATGCCACCACCATGATATTAAAATTTTTAATTTAAAATAATATCATTTGTGTTTTCGATTCCAGTGAGCAGCGCATATTGTGGAAAGAGTGTTTAGTCTGCTAGGTAAATAATTTATATCCTAAATAAAGGTATCGTATGGGCTTTTATTTGATAAAAGCTGAACTTCTGATCGGACTGAATTTTGATGAAAATTATTCCAGTTTTCGATCTTTCCACGATACTCCGAAGGGATCCAAATTGGTGGACTCGGTAGGTACACCGTACAAAACCGTAAAAAATAATGTAGGTAAATTTTATTTTAATCCTTTTTTAAAGAACTGTTTACTTATCTTAAGAATATAGTTTAAAAATTTTGACTCATAAATTTTCATTTCTCCAGACAACAACCCCAAAATCCCGACATTTTGAAATGTTACCTATCCAGATATTTAGATTTTTCGATTTGGCAGGGTTGCCAAATCAATTAGGTAGGTGCCATACTCACCAAGCTTGGCAGGCGGGTTGGAGAGTACCTACGGGATGTTGATACAGGGAAAGACACCGCTACCCATCTTCCGGAGGTATCCCTTAGCAGTTTCTTACTGCATCCATGGGCGTGACAGAAGGGGTAACATTCTACTGCCGTCACCCCACGGCGACCTCATAATAAAATTATTATCCATTTTGAAATATAAATGATGTAGGTAGGTGTAAACAAAGATGTACATCGGTAGCTACGCCCTTGCCGTAATGAGACCGCGCCGTTTGTTTCCTCACGAAATGAGTGAGCACGCTCATTTGAAATCAGTGCCTACCTAGGTACCTTTAAACACGGTGTTAGCCGGACTGTGGTATGTGTTAGTTTTTTCCAAAAGTTCGTGCAATAACAGTTTGGTTTATTGGTAAAAGCAGTGTGCGTTTTTGTTAACACAGTCATATAAAACAGTTTTTGATGTCAGGGCACATCTGATTTAAATCTCTGGATGTAAAACTATTAAGTGGATGTTACTATAATCTCAAGCATAGACATATATAGAATTTACTAACTCTATGGTGTTAAAGGCTGCACCAACATTGAAGTCTTACGGCAAAAGCGGGAACTGAAGTTACAGTTACCTACTACAGTACAGTCTGTAGGTATTCTATTTATTTATTAGGACGCCCAATTTATTTCGACGATAGCAGCGCCGCGTCTATGATAGACGCGGCGCTGCTATAGTTACCGCTAATCGGAGTTTAGTGGTTACGCGAGCTCTACAGGGGTAGTGGCTAAATTACAAACGATGCAAAAAAACCGGGCAAGAGCGAGTCGGACTCGCGCACCGAGGGTTCCGTGCCATCATACAATATAATATTATATATATTATATTATATTATATTACAATATAATATATCGTCAACTTGTCAGACATGATTTTTCGTAATAATTTGAAAATAATTAACTTTTAATGTTTTTTGTCCTTACTTACAGTGCTACTGATTTTT
This sequence comes from Pasiphila rectangulata, assembly GCA_963082625.1. Classification (NCBI taxonomy): domain Eukaryota; kingdom Metazoa; phylum Arthropoda; class Insecta; order Lepidoptera; family Geometridae; genus Pasiphila; species Pasiphila rectangulata. The sequence continues at coordinate 27,545,684 of OY720235.1, forward strand.
CATTAACTTTATAGAACCTCTGTGCATGTGTACGACTAGTTCTAGTGGCAAAAGTATTTAAGGTACCTATATTATACGCCAGCCAAACATGATGTCCGTGCCCAAAATCACATAAACTCCGTCTGAGATAAGATCACGCCTGCAAATAATATAACCATTTGCAAAAATGACATTCATGTGTGACAAGTGCGGGCATTCGGTCATAACAAGGCAACACCTAACATGCATTCATTGTAAAATAAATTATGACCTGAATTGTGCGAATGTCACCGTAAAACACTTCAATTACCTTTCATACGAAAGTCGCGCTAAATGGGCATGTGGAGCATGTCTTCGAAAGAACTACCTACTCAAACAAGGTTTGCCGCCATCTCCATCAACTATTCCGCTAACGAGTCCAAAGAATGGAAGCAAAATACCACTAGCACGAACCCCACCACCCCAGGTAATGAATATTACGTCACCAGATACGATACATATAAACCGCATATATACCCATGAAAAAATTACTACTCTGCGCCCAGCGCCATCTACAAGTACATCTTTGCTGACCAAAGTTCAAACAACTCCAGTCGTGGAAAAGTTACCACTATCTATGAATGCTATTACGAAAGACGATGAAGCGGTTACGAACTCCGAAATTCTGTCAGAAATTGTAAGATTCCGAGAGCACGTCACTAAACAGCTAACTCATCAGGAAAGTCAAATAAATGCATTTAGCGTTGTATGTGAAGAAATGAAGACTAATATCATACATTTGAACAACAATTATGATACACTTCGAACAGACCTTGACAGACTTATGTCATCCTTTGAAAACATTACAGATGAAAACACTTTAATGAAAGCTGCCATTGAATCGTGCTCTGAACGAATAACAGTTTTTGAAATTGAGAAAAAATCTTCAGAAGACGCAATTATTTTCTCAAACGAAAGACTAACTATACTCGAAACAAAGGCCGTAAGCCCAGGATTGAGTCAAAAAGACATTATTGGTACAAATCTCCCATTAAACTTTGTTGGGCACGAGTCTGAGAATACAACCATAAAGCCAAACAACACATCCAATGTTGACAAGCACCCTTTGAAGTGTACGAATAGTCAAAGTAACATATTACAATCAAGCAAAGTTGTAAGTTTCGATAACTTCCAGAGTACTCTAGTAAATGCAACCAATAGGACCACAAATCCTCAAAAATCAAAAATTTACCAACGATCCAATTCGCCTCAAAAAAAATGCACCTCTACCTCTCCTACAACCATCACCCCTGTTATCTTGGGAATTGGGCAAAAATGCCATATTCAGACAATAGAACGAACAAAAAGGATACATGCATGCTTCTTTACTCCTGAGACCTCAGTAGAAAGTATTGTACAACATGTTGAAAGTATTTCCGATAATCAAGCTATCAAGGTTGAAAAACTGAAACTTAAGCATGCCTACTATGCCTCATTTATCCTAACAGTACCAGACAGCACATTCGACCTCTTGATGGTGCCGGCACTATGGCCAACAGGCACAACACTTCGGGAGTGGTTTCGTCACGGAGCCGGAAGTGCAACATTTAGTCACCACAGCAATTCCGGCTGTAACACATACAAATAGGGAGACGCAAGTAACTAACCACCTTCAAGTCTTGTACCAGAATGTTCGTGGTCTTAAAACTAAACTACAATATTGGAGATTGCGAACAACAATAATCGAAACTGATATTATTGCAGTAACTGAAACTAACCTAGATTCCACAATAACTGACGCGGAAGTTACACCTTACGGGTGGAGCCTTCTGAGAAGAGATCGTTTATCCAGAGGAGGAGGCGTCTTGATGGCTTCTAGACCAGGACTCGAGCTTCGTAGACAACCTGAACTCGAAACTACCAACGGAGAAGATCTTTGGGCATCTTTCTTCTACCATGGGCAGGAATTCTATGTATGTACTGTTTATTTAAAACCTTCCTCAAAAGATGATGATTATATGTCATGGTTCATGCAGGTTGAAAGTAATGTCTCTTTATTATCTAATAAGTTCACTGTTATCGTACTAGGTGATCTTAATTTAAATAGTGCTAGTATAAGTATAAATAATTATATGGCTTTTTTTCTTAATTATTGTAACTTAAAAGAACATAACGAAATTGTGAATGAAATCGGAAGTAAGCTAGATGTTGTTCTAATTAACGATAAAGTTAATGAAGTTAGTGTGAACGCGGCAGACGATGGCCTAGTGGCACTTGCGGATAAACCTCACCCGCCATTGGAAATATTTATAAGTCTTGATGGGCCCGAAAGACTTGCCATACTAGAACCGAGTAATATTGAATCCAGTACCGACTACAACTTTAAAAAGGCAGATTTCGATCTCCTTTATCAGCTTATTAACAATATAAATTGGGATAATTTATTAAATCAAACTGACGCTAACACTGCCGTTGAAATACTGTATAAAGAGCTATATACATGTTTTGATCAGTGTGTACCTAAGAAGGTCCGTCGTGTTCAATCAGTAAGACGATATCCTACTTGGTATACAAAAAACATTATATCGGACATCACTTTAAAAAATTCTTTACACAAGCAGTGGAAACAGACCAAAGACAGGTATGTGTATAGCTTTTTCTCAGCAATTAGAGCTAATATAAAACACAAGGTCTCACTAGCATACGACGATCATATCCGTAACATCCAGGAAAACCTATCTGTCAATCCACGTGCTTTTTGGAAACATGTTACTAGCTTACGAACCAAAGGTGGTTTTGACCCATGTATTATTCATGAAGAACGCAAGTATGAAGGCCGTGAAGCAGCTGGTGCATTTGCAGATTATTTCAGTAGCGTTTTCTTAACCAACATACCACAATTAGATGTTGATTCGTTATCCAGTTCTATAGGTAACAATAATAGTATTGTCAGTGTATTATAAATATATCAGTTGCTGACGTTAAAATTCACATACGTAAACTCAAACCTAAAAGTGCCGTAGGTCCAGATAATGTCCCACCTTACATAGTTAAAGCCCTAAATCAACAACTTGCCACACCACTAGTGCACATTTTCAATATCTCATTAAATACATGCATTTATCCATCACGCTGGAAACAATCCAGAGTTGTCCCGATTTATAAGTCAGGAGACAAAACCAAAACGAATAATTACCGGCCAATTGCAATCCTCCCTTGCTTTGGAAAACTATTTGAGAGCATTCTTCACATCAACATATATAAACAAATAGAACCCTATCTCACAGACACGCAACACGCATTTAGAAAGAAACGGTCAGTTAATACCAACCTACTCACACTTGTAGATACCATCTCTCAAAAACTTGATCATAACGTTCAAGTCGATGTGGTATACCTAGACTTCAGTAAAGCTTTCGATCGTGTTAACAATGATGTTCTTCTGGGAAAGCTTAGTGATATAGGATTCGCGCCTAAACTCTTACGATTCTTTGCAGACTTCTTGCAGGACCGTAGCCAATTTGTAAGATTAGGTTGCTACGTTTCTGATTCATATCACGTGCGTTCTGGGGTAAGTCAAGGTTAGTCACTAGGACCTCTTCTTTTTACCATCATGATCAATGATCTCCCAGAATGTCTCCGTAATAGTAGATGTTTGTTGTATGCAGACGACCTTAAAATTTTCAAACCCATTCTTTCTACCGATGACTGCAATACGCTACAGCAAGATCTTAATTGTGTCTTAGACTGGTGTAAAACTTACCAATTAAACCTGAATTTAAATAAATGTCAAATGACCAGTTTCACACGAGCCAAACAGCCTATCTTGTGGATGTATGAACTGGAAGGCCGGCCTATTTCCAGATGCAGGACAATAAAGGACCTTGGGGTAGTATTTGACTCAAACTTAAACTTTCACGACCACATAAGCACACTCACCACGGACTGTTTTCAAAGACTAGGATTTGTAACAAGAAACTGTAAAGACTTTACAAATATTAATGCCATCCGTATTTTATATATGTATGTCACTTGTTCGCACCAAACTAGAAAACAGCTCATGTGTATGGAATCCTCATGAGTCCACATACGCCCTAATGCTTGAAAAAGTTCAGAAACGTTTCCTTAGATTCCTATATAAAAAATGTCACGGATACTTTCCCTTCATGTATCCCACCAAATACCTACTGGGAACATTAGGTTTTAACTCCTTGGAAACACGTAGGTTAAGTGAGCAACTTATGTGTGTGTGCCGTATCCTACAAGGTCTAATTGACAGCCCTGACTTGGTAGGCGAAGCGAGTCGGCTCTATGTACCAGAGCAGCGCGGTAGATTTCGTCCAGGGCGAGTCCCGCTTTTTGCCCCAATGCCCACAAGCACTGTTGCACGACAACAATCGCCCGTCTGCCGTGCCCAAAACCACCTAAACAAACTTCTTAAATATAACCCCGAACTTGATTTGTTTGCGGATGATATAAATTTAATAGTAAAAACATGTTTAAATTATTCTGAGACAATTTGTAATGTTTTTACCCTTTAAACTTAATTTTATGATTCCTTTTTGTTGTAATTATAAAATTCAATTAATTCCTGTATTTGTTCTTGTTGTTATATTAATTCATGTATTTTTTTTTCTTGTATTTGTTTATTATTATGTCTCTAAATGACATGTTTCTATATTATGTACCTATAATTTTGCTTACTCATATTTCTTATTTTTTTATTTAGACTTGTAAGGATTTTCTTAAAAAAGATTTTTAACGACTTAGGGTGCATATCCTGTAATGTTTGAAATCTACTGTGTAAATAAATAATATATGACAAAAGCGGTTTTATATTTATTGGAGAACCTTGACAGCGCCATCTCTTGTCTGATAGCGGAACTTATGTAGATTTTTTACACTTTCGATGATTTCTAAAGTAGTTTGTAATAAATTTCCTGTAATCTTTACACTTCTAATAGCAATAAAAGTTGCAGAGGCTTATTCTCCGCAAACTTCGGAGATAAGGGGGGGAACGCTATTTTTTTTCAACATTTTTGTAAATTACTCTGCAGGTATTTGTTTAGGGTGCTCTGGATGTTTTTTATGCATATAATAAAAAATATCTATCTATGTAGTATAATGTATTATGTATGTCAGTCATCTAGTACCCATAACACAAGCTCTGCTTAGCTTGGGGCTCTAGGCCGATGATGATGATAGATGATGCTGTGTTAATTGTTCAGCATTATTTATTAGTTCCTGCAATTCGGCCAGAATCAACCCCGTGCGCCTCAGTACTTACACTACATCCCTCTACGCCACTAAGGGCTTCAAGATTTTTTTCTGCACTAAGTAGGTATTTTATAAGCAAAATAAACCACAGATTATGTATTCAATCGGGTACATCATCATCCTTCACAGCCAGTTTTACTAAACCATTGACTCGTTTTGCCGTGGGGTGCCGGCAGTAGAATGATACCCCTCCTCTTATGCCCATGGATGCAGTAAGAGCCTGCTAAGGGATACCTCCGAAAGATGGGCAGCAGCGTCTATCCGTGTATCAACATCCCATACTGCGCTCACTAACCCGCCTGCCAAGCGTGGTGAGAATGGCAACTACCCCTCATGGAGATCCATGAGGGAGGCCTGTGTTCATCAGTGGACGTTTTATGCCTGAAATGATGATTGACTCGTTTTTAGGGTTCCGTAACCTAAGGGTAAAAACGGGACTCCGCTCTCCGTCTGTCTGTCTCCAGGGTGTATCTCACGAACTGTGATACCTAGACAGTTGAAATCACAGATGATGTATTTCTGTTGCCACTAACAACAAATACTAAAAACAGAATAAAATAAATAGGTATTTAAGGCGGGCTCCCATACAACAAACGTGATTTTTTGTCGTTTTTTGCTCGTTCTTTATAACGGCAACCGGTAGACACTGGAAATTTTCACAGACTAATGGTACGGTTACGGAACCCTTCGTGCGCACTTGGCCGATTTTAATAAATCTGCCTACACCATAGAGTTCGTAAAAAAAGCTCGCTCTATGCATTAAGCCGAGCACGTGATCACCCAGACTTGAAAACCTGTGATGGTCCATCGGGTTAAGAAAACCAAACAAAGAAAACTTTAGAAATCACATTTATTTCATTTATTCCTTGAACACATTTTACACTAAACTTAGCATTGTTAAAAAATACATAACGGTATTCTATTTACTTTAAACAAATATATTTGGTATATTCATATAAAATTTATCAATTGGTCCTTCGAGCCGCATTCTAACCAGCAACCTATGGGTAAAATAATTGACTATTGACTTTGACTGTGCCACAAAATCATTAAGTAATCTATCTCTGAAAGAATAGAAGTGAAAGAGCGAGATTCCTTTTTCGCTTCACTCCCACACTTGGAAAAATGTTTTCCGAAGTCAACGAATTCAATTAAGGATGAACGAGTCGCTCATCTTTCCATACAAACGTGGAAGGGTAACTACTCCACTGTTTGACGTTAACCATCCAGCACTAAGGATTATATCAATTTATCTCGTCATAATCTATGTTTGTATACACCCCAAACCGTAAAAAAAGTATTTATTTCAAAAATACAAGCTTCTAAACTTTCGTATTTCAACACTGATTTTAGCCCAACTTTGGACGAAACTAAATAATATAAGGAGAAAGAAAACTCAAAAATAAACGCCGTTCCGACATCGTTTAATTATTCAAAAGTTAAAATAAATGTTATTTGGAAAAGATTACACTCTAGTTTTTCTATAATAACCCTTGTGCTAAAAGTCTATTCACATATTTTTGCGCGGTCGGTTTAGGAATGAATCATTGTGCATTTCGATCTAGCGCGCGGGTAAACACACTATGTCAGGTGAGATAGCATACATTTAGGCCGCGCTCACTGACGACTTTGCCTCCGCGTCTAGTTAAATAAATAAATAAAAATCAAATTTAATTAAATTCAAATTTCAAATTATCATGTCAATACAATGTCAAAATTTACTATTTAAATAATCATTTACTTTTTAAATACATTTATATACTAGCAACCTATACAGCTTTGTCTTAAATTGTCTGAATGGTAATTCTCTTATGTCCTTAGGTCCTTATTATATATGTTTATCGTCATAATGTATGAATTCTTGCTTCTAAATGTCGATTTACATATTGGTAATATAAGCTTTGTAGGGTCTCGTTTATTCAATTTAAATGTGGTTTTTATCTTGTAAACTGACTATTCTATGTAGCTTTTTGATCTATTGAATAAACACTTATTCACCTATCGTATGAATAAACGGATTAGTTGTAGTACGTGCGTTCTGCCACGCAGCGAAAATAATCACCCCGCAGTGGAAAACGGGAAACATATAATCTAATTGTAAATTAACTAATATCTCCGTTGGTGATTCCGGGCCGCGAGTTTCGCCGGTATGAACACCTGGTACTTTGGCGTGTTCCCGCCTTTAGCTATCACAGCCTGCACCAATGAGAACGGGTCTATCTTCTTCCTTACTACTAGGAATCTGTGGAGCAAAACATAAAGTTACAAATTAACTGTATTTGTAAATCAACTTGGAAAGTTCAAAAATCAACATTTACTCCTAACAAGCTTTAACTCTTAAGCAGGCCCCACAGAACTGCTGTAGCTAATATGTTTTGTTTCTTATTATATCACTGAAACTAAAATAAAGCTTTCGTTGTTTCGGCATGATTATAAAAAAATACACGGATACGAACGTTGTTCCTTGGGGGGGCAACACCAGCCCCATTCAGTTATATAATACACTCTGTATTTTTTTTGTTTCAATGTAAACAGAAAAATCCCCATTATTCGTTTCGCGGCGGGAATCGAACCCGGAGCCACGAAGGTTTTTAGTTATTAAACCGGTTAAAAAATTAAGAATTATTATCTAATCTGTATGATTTATTTGCCGCGAGGTGCCGGCAAAAGAATGTTGCAGGAGGGGCAACATCTCTTGCTTGCGGATGCAGCAGATTCTACCAAGGGGTACCTCCAGAAGATGGGCAGCAGCGTCTTTCGCTGCATCAACATCCCGTACTGCGCTCGTCAACCCGCCTGCCAAGCGTATGGCTCCTTTCATGATCATGAATTGGAGATTCATGAGGGAGGCCTGGACATATCCAGTAGTGGACGTTCTACGGCTGATTATTATGAGCCATTTGGGTCCCACTGCTGGGAAAAGGCCTCCCCCTAATCCCTCCATAAATCCCGATCCGGAGCCACATCCCTCCAGTCAACCATATGCTGATCGAGTTCGTCCCGCCATCTACGGCTTATATGATTCTGTATGTTTCCTTAGAATCTAGTTATGTATAACATTCACCTGTCGTCCCCCTGTCCGTAACTCCTCGAAACCAGGTGGGCCTTCTTCGCCACAATGTGCAATGCTGCTCTCTCCTCCTGCAAACAAAACAATTATGTAATAAATATAATACGGCTTTCACCATTTTTTAACCGACTTCATAAAAAGGAGGAGGTTCTCAAGGCGTCGGTTTTTTTCTTTTTTCTAAGGCTTTGTTACCACCGAACTTCGATATACATTTATTTTCGAATACATTTTGAATTAGGTCCCATTATTCCGCCTATGTTCAGCAGTGGACGTCCTACCGCTGAGATAACCTCTGGGGTGATGGTATACCTTGCTAAAATCGCTGCTGAACACCAGATCCAAGTCCAGGCAGTCTGAAGCGATGTACCGGTGCATCAGCAACTCAGCAGCTCGCTTTATCTGGCGGATATCCGAGGACATACTGCCTAGGCCTGCTCTGTTCACCTGAAGACAAAAAATATTATCTAAATGAACAACAAATATTTCGTAACAAATCTGCTAACCTATATCTAACGAGCGCTTGAAAAACACATTCTAACAGAATTCGACACGTGTTTCGCCTCTCGAACGGGGAGCCGATTTCTCCTGAAAATGCCCTGTAGAGGTGAAACACGTGCCGAATTATTTTTGAGTGTAAAACAAGCACCTATATTCACCTAAGGTCCGCGCCATACATCGACCACTTTAACTGTTGGAACAATCTTCCACCTCCAATCAGAAGAACAATTATTTAATTATTTTCGTTTCAGCCGTAAAACGTCCACTACTGAACACAGGCCTCGCTCATGGATCTCCATGAGGGGTAGTTGCCATACTCACCACGCTTGGCAGGCGGGTTGGCGAGCGCAGTACGGGATGTTGGTACACGGAAAGACGCTGCTGCCCATCTTCCGGAAGTATCCCTTAGCAGGCTCTTACTGCATCCATGGGAATGAGAGGAGGGGTAACATTCTACTGCCGGCACCCCACGGCGTATTTATTATTTACTTATAAAAAAATATAAATATATTATTGCTATGCTGTATGACTGATTTTTTCATGATGTTTACAAGACTTACCATTTGTAAATGCGGTTTAATCGGTTCGGCAATGCCCTGCGCTTCGGAACCCAAGCCTCCGCCTTTCCACCCCATCAACTTCATCATTCTGAAACATAACAAGATAATTATGAATAATGCTTATGAAGGAATATTTTAAGCTAAAATTCATTAAGATTTGGTGCAAGTTCGCTGAACTATGATGTTGATGATGACAGTTAACATGCCGGAAAATTTATTGCCGACTGGGAGTTGATTTGGCGTGCCCCGCGTAAACTATTAAAGTTAAGTTTATTGCATGTATATAAGAATATAACACTTAAGATTACATAAGCTAGATTAGCTATAATGCGGGAGTCGTTCTGAGCTATGAAGAGTTCCTTGAACAATGTGTCCTGTTATCCATCATCACATAGAGCGCACAGTAGGGAATTTGATGAACAAGAAATGTTCACATGGGACGATTTTGCGCGGCAACTTTAAGCTCCTTCCGAATGGCGGTATGAATACGAAAATTCTGAATCACTTGCCTTTGGAAGACGTACATATACGACTGGCGTAAATAGTTATAGTGTTTAAAATAGTTCTTTTCTGTGTTAAAATATCAATGTTATGTTGCTTGATGCGCTGTTAGATTGCCTAATGCGTTGTTATATTACGTAATGCGTTGTTATAATGCGTAATGCGTTGTTATATTGCATACTGCGACGTTATTTGTTGATTGTAATGTTATATTGCAGAAGACACGTACTTTGTAGCCACACTGGTCTCCACGGGCGCGCCGAACTCATCGTTCGTTGCGTTACGGCCGCCGGACACTTCGCTCACGCTGATGCGGGAGTCGTTCTGAGCTATGAAGACCTCTTTCACTATTACTATCACGGCTTCCTCTTTTATTATCTGTGAAGAAGATATTTTATGAAACATCTGACCGAGCAAGATTTCAGTGGAATTTCACACAGCACCGTCTAGCCTAAAGTAAGCAGAGCTTGTTTTATGGATACTAGATGATTGATATATATATTTTTTTTATAAAGAGGAAAGATTATTCGCCCCCTAATATGCATAGCGCTGTATATGCATATAATCACTCTGTCTGTGTATTTGACGATTACGACCGAACGCGTTGACCGATTTACATGAAATCTTTTTTTTTCAAGCCGTGTTGACCGAGTGGTACCCATGACTTTGAATCGTGAAAGGTCGTGGGTTCGATACCGGCCGTGCACCAATGGATTTTTCTTTCTTGAAAAATTTATGTGCACACTTAACACGTACTTTAACGGTGAAGGAAACATCGTGAGGAAACCCGCGGCTTAGTTAGCTTCAGACGTATTGACCTGTTCTTTCCTCTGAATAATAGCTGACTAAGCTGAAGATGGTATAGGTGCTGGGCAAGCCTAATCCATCCAACAGTGTCCCAGGCACTGCATGGTCCCGTACAGCATGCTTACCAGTTGCTGACGCTGTATAAATCATCTATAATAGATGCAAAGGCCTTACTTTTTTTCGTTAGCACCGTTTTAATGAGAGGTGACTGATTGATTTTTGATTTTGGTGACCCTAGGGTCACAGTGACCGGAGTTATTGTGACCTCAAAAGGTCACCAAAAAAATAAGTCTTCAAATGGCCGAAAACGTCCAAAAACCCAAAAATGACATTTTTGACCTTTGGTGACCTTTTGAGGCCTTCGCCCCTCTTTCTGGTACCCCCTTACCAATGCTTGTTTGTTTGTTTGTATGCATTGAATAGGCTTCGAAAGTACTGGACCGATTTGAAAAATCCTTTCACCATTAGAATCCTAAATTGTTTCTGATAAATAAAGGCCATATTTTATCCCCGTATTCCCACGGGAACCTATGTAGGGTTAGAAGGGCTATGGTTTTCAAATAAAAACCTAGAATATTTTACATTTCAACTTAAAACTAATCCAAGTATAAATTACAAATTAAATTTTCAATACAATACTTACATTCCAAGCGATATTCTCCAGATTCTTCTTCGCAATTTGCCTGGTGGAGCCGCTAGCCTCAGCTATAAGATTACCGTTGATAGCCAGGCTCGATTTGCCGGTCAAACCATCATAGTTGTGCTCGAGGGTCAGGCCACATACTTGGCAGCTAGCTAGAAATATGAATATGTCAAAATAAGCAACCTCAACAAAGAAATGAGCAACCTCATCAAAAGATTACGATACCGGTGGGATTCGAACCCACGTCCGTCAAATCGATCCTTGTCGCTTCCTAAAGCCGGAAGTGATTCAACCACTAAGCTACGGAACCCGTGTTCTAAATTCTTGATAAGGTGATACCGATTATTAATCAGCTACGGTACATTTCCTCGAGGTATTTGGTGTTTGTTATAGGCTAGACCCAACAGAGGGTCAATACAAGACAATGATCTTTAAGACAAGAAAGATACTCACATTGTATATTCCAAAGCTTTCCAGCCCAGGACCGGACCAACAGCACCAACCTCCCAAACCTACTCAATAACATGTTCTGCTGGAATCTCCTCACATCCACACACGGAACCGCCGACATTTCCGCTACATAATCAATCTTCTCCCATTCCTTTACATTTTCCGTTTCACTCGCTCCAGTGCCTTCTTTAATTATATTGGTCTCTAATGTCTCACTCTCGCCTTCATCTGAATCTTTGCCTTGATTTGCATCTATGTCTTTCTCTTTATTATCTTCTTCGTCATCATTAGCTTCCCCTGCTTTGATGAAGTTGATTTTGTTACTCTTTCCTGCAGGTGCATCGACGATTATTCCACCTTCTCGCTTCGTGCCTCTTGCCCTATCCTCTGCTGCGTCAGACGCCGAGACGAAGGTCCTTTGTAGTTTTGACTTTTTGTTCTTTCGGTAGCCACTAGTTACCTGAAATTGGAAATAATTAATAAAATCACATATACAATCACATGCAATACATTACTTAGTGCTTAGTTTCAACATTTACGGTATACATATATTTTCGAGGTTAGCAACAGTTGGTGCTGCCGCCAACGTATCAAATATTAACTCCCGTTCAATAGATCACTTCAATAGATAAGAAGAGTTGCAAAATACGTCTAAGTCGGTAAAATTTGGTCATAATCTACTGGTCAGTCAACTCATGCAGTGCAACATGCCCCAATCATTAGCAGGTGATTACAATACTTATGTCGCATTTGCTTCAGCTTAGATCCACAGGAAGCAGGGAAGTGGGCAGTGAGAGAATGTAAACTTCTTACTTCTCATGCTCCTGCCGCTGTCACTCGCGCTGCCCGCTTCTGTTTCTACGTCAGACATTGCTCAAAGCACCTAGAGCAAAGTACGGCCAGCAAGAAGCGATACCAAAAATGTAAACAAGGCCGCAAATAAATAGTGGACATGGCATTATGGCAAATTCATTAGAGTAAAAGAGATATAGATTGTCATAGTCGTGTTTGAGAGGTGTATGGTATGTTTGACCTTTTGCATCGCTTCTCGTTGGCCTTTAGTCTACGACAATAATTCCGAGAGAAGACGGGCAGCGCGTGTAGCTGAATGTAAACGATGTTTTAAATGTAGGGCAACTCACTCTTGTTTGATGAATGAAACGAATGATGGAAAAGGTTCAAGACATTGGAAGGCCAGAAAAATCAAAGAGAAATCTCCATAATCCCGATTAAAAGTAAATTCTTTGCCATCTTTCAATTTTCAATGATCTATCCACAGCCCAGAACCCGACCAAAAAATGCATGTATATGCCATCTCTTCCGGCCTTTGACGTACTGTCCACATACGGATCAAAATGGTAAAGACATGTTTATTTATAAAATACCAGTACCGCAGTTAGAATACTGACCTGTTGGTCCTAAGATGGTTTCAGAGTTTACATTGTGGACAATATTTATGGATATCCATAGGTCACTGGTTCTGATCCGGCTAGATGGACCATCATTTATTATTCTTCAATTTACTTTTAAAAGCTATTCAACTCCTCACATTGTCTCCAGATATGTTGGTTCAGACATCATTCGTAACCCAATCTTGGTTTTCAGAGTTAGAGCGTATTCTGTATCGCGGTATCCTGTTTTCTGTGTTGTAAGGATGGTTTCATAGTTTTACTTAAATGTCTCATTGAGTTCCGAAAAGCCTTCTCTGCTATTTCAAGGAGTTTGATTGGGGCCAGATAAGACGGAATGTACGCGTATTTTTACTTTCCTAATTATTGCCAGGATGCAGCTTCATTCGCTTCTGATAGGATTTCAGATTGTAGTGCGATTATTTTAGTTTAATTGGACGTATTTCTAACAGCTGAGTTTTCGAAGTTTGCAATAAGAACTGTATCATCAGCAAATGTTTCCACAAGGATATTGTCCGTTGTCGGTAAGTCGAAGGCGTATATTAGGTATAAGACTCGTCCTACTACGCTTCCTTGGTGTCACCACGTGATTTTATTCTATTCTACGCTCTCCATGCTTAACATAGAAGTGCTGCTGGTGTTTTAATTAGGATTTAATCAGTAGATAGTGGTTCATGAAAAGCGTAATTAGTAACTTTTGAAGCAAGCCTTCGTGCCATACGTGATCAAATGCCTGAGAAAGGTTAAAAAAATCGGCCGAACTGAATAGTTTGTTTACCTACTTGTATATTTTTTCAATACATATTATTCATAACTTCGCAGTGTCATGATATAACATTTTTAAGTTAACATATTTCATTAAAGGACAATAATAATTCTTACATTGTTTTCTCTTTTTGGAATCCGTGTTAGGGGCCGTCTCTACGAGCGAGGGAATCGCGGCGATGTTATCGTCCGTGCCACGTATTTCTATACACTCACTTAGAGGCTGTCTGCACGAGCGAGAATCCGCGCTATAGAATCGCCGCGATTCCCTCGCTCGTGGAGACGGTCCCTTAGGATACATTTTCACAACAATTTTTTGATGATTTCTTGACGCCACTCTGTTTTTGAATCACAGTACATATTTACAAAATAGTACACATATAGAGAAATATGATTAGAAAATCCTTATACATAATAAATAGCTTTTGAAGCATAATTTTAACAGCTGAATTTTGAACATTTTCATCATATAATCATAATGTTTCTGAACAATTTGTAAAAAAATAGTTTGTTCCTGAAATATGTCTAGTAGAATTATCTATATCATCTTGCTGTTATAGACACGCAGATATTTAATTTACTTTCGTCACTTTTATCTTTATAAATTGTTTAAACCATTTCAATTTGTGGTTTCTGGAGTTCAACACATTGTTAGATTCAGTATCAATCCTACCTACAACACTCATTCCTGCAGAAGTCACCCTCACGCTGTATTTAAATAGTCTCCATCTACAACAACCAACATCAGGATTTTGTTCATGTAGTTTCTGAATTATTTGTTCAGTTGTCAAAGGAAAAATGTGTTTGATTTCAGGGGTATTGGAGACAAAGAACCTTACTGTAATGAGTTTGCTGTCTATGGTTAGTTTAGCTCCTTCCCACGGTACTAGGGTAGGGATTTCTTTGTCTAACAAGTCTCTAGTTTGTACATCTGCGCAACTGATTTTAATCCGGTTTGGTAAATTATAGACGAGAATGTTGTTGTATTCTTCAATAGAGAGACACTGTTTTAAACAGTCCCTGATTGCTTCTATGTCGTTTTTTGTAATTTTATCTTTATTGACCTCAATATACACTGTAAACATATTTTTCTTAGATCCAATTTTTTCTGTATGCTCTGTTATACTGTCTGCTTTAGAAAAGTTCTGGAGTGTCTGGTAGTTTTGAGGTCCAGAATTGTCACTTAACATAGGGGCAATTTTGTAGTCTGAAAAATAATCATAATTAATTAAAAAAATTCTTTCTGTTTCAGTTAGCTTTGCCATAGCTTCTCTTTTGTTTTCTGTATTAACTTTCCTATCTTGAGTTTCCCAATGTGCATTATACATGGTATTTTGTGAACATAAATCAAGGTCAGTTTTACCTTCATGCATCCCCTCTGATTCTGGTGGGAGATACCAGTCACGCCAATGCTGGACATCTACTGACATCTCATGAGGTCTATTGTTCATCACTTGAACATCCACACTTTTATCACCTGTATGAGTACAAGCTGTAGTCCAGCCTTCCTCCAAATTCTTCTTTTGGAGGTAACTACTAGTTGAGCTTGAAGAAACAGTGTCATCTTCGAAAAATTGTTTAGTGTGAGTTTGTAAATATCTATGGTTCTGAGAGTCTAAATTTTCATCAATATGATCCATATTTTGCTGAGCAAATGAGCTATTTGGATTGTAGTCATTCTTACATTCTGGTCGAGTTAATGTATTTCTTAGATCATCTGGAGCAAGCAGAGAACCATTTTTTAACTTTTGGTGGTAACTACTAGTTTTGCTTGAAGGAACAGTGTTATTTTCGAAAAATCGTTCAGACAGAACTTGCAAATATCTATGTTTCTCTGAATCCAAGTTTTCATCAACAGGGATATTTTGCTGAGCAAATGAGATATTTTCAATACAGTCATTCTTACATTCTTGTTGTGTTAATGTAATTCGTAGATTATCTGGAGGAAGCAGAGAACTGGATTGTAAGTTTTGGAGGTAACTACTAGTTGTGTCTGAAGGTACAGTATTATTTTGGAAAAACTGTTCAGACAGACCTTGCAATGTGTGGAATCTATGTTTCTCTGGTTCCAAATTCTCATCAGCAGGGATATTTTGCTGAGCAAATAAACTTTTTTCACTACAGTAATTTTTAAATTTTTGCTGTGTTAATGTATTTCGTAGATCATCTGGAGCAAGCAGAGAACTGGATTGTGAGTTTTGAAGGTAACCACTAGTTGTGCTTGAAGGAACAGTGTTATTTTCCAAAAACTGTTCAGACAGGTCTTGCAAATGTCTATGGTTCTCTGGATCCAAATTTTCATCAACAGGGATACTTTGCTGAGCAAATGAGCTATTTTCACTACAGTAATTCTTACATTCTTGTCGTTTTAATCTATTTCTTAGATCGTCTGGAGCAAGCAGAGAACTAGACTGTATGTCTCTATGGGTTTTAGAACTTTGACTCAAAGGTTGAGCATCCCTAATCATGCTATTCTTAGTGGCTGGCTCCTGATATAATTCTTGAGTTGGCATAATACAGTGTTGCTCTGTCATTTCATCATCAGAATCTTTCAACGAAGTAGAAGTGGTGTTCTTCAAAGAATTAAGATATAGATTAGATTCTCTGCACATGCTTATTTCTTTGAGTAAGTAATTTGTGGTCATTGTAGATGCCCAAGAATGTTTTCCCTCCAAAATCTCTTCATAAATCATTTGATATGGTCTCAGACAGAGTAAAAGAGCTTGCTCTGTAGTCCTTCCTTGTTTTATCCACCAAACAGCACGGTTTTTCATTGCACTAGATAAATGTTTTTTACATATTCCACCTTTTCTTCCAACAGTATACAAAATTGTCTTTGTTTTAAGGCTTTGGCAGTATTCTATCTTTAAAACCTGCTTAGTTATTTTGTTTCCTTTATGCATTTTGACAGTGAAACATGCAAGTGGATGTAGTTCTAGGCGAGGATCCTCTTTTTTAACTCTCCTTGCAGTATTACAATTCTGTGTAGGTATGACAGTATTAGCAGGCCTTTGATTTACAAAGCTGACAGATGCAGAGGTGTTAGTAGGTGTCTGTTTCACAAAGCCGTTATGATAGTCTGTCTTTAACATACATAAGCTAGTTGGTTTTTGTGTGAACTTTCCCCATATATAATCGGTTTCGACTGTGGGATTAGTTCCAGTCCCGCCAACTGTGCACAAATCAGCAACTGTGTTCAAATCAGCATCATCGTCATCAGAATTGTCGGACAAGACAGGGGTGCTGTATCTTTGAAGTTTATAACGGTCGCTAAAGCTTGTATTAGAAAAAAAAGGCAACTTTGTTCGGCGTTCTAATGAGGTTATGTTAGTGTTTACCTCTTTAGACATCATCGCAATTTCTTGCATGACCTCCTGTGGGTATCTGCATCCCAGGAACTCGATGTTCGCGAACACACGGGCAAGGCAGACCAGTCTTTCTTCAGGATATGATGATTTCCATCTCTCCATGAAATTCCGACGAAGTTGCCAATGTTCATCGTTTTCGTGGTCTTCTCTATAGCTATCGATGTCCCAATTGACGTCGATAGACATGATTTAAAGAAAATTGTCCTGGCTTGCACGGCACACTACAATTTTTATTGAATAAAATTATTTACTAAATTCAGTAATCAAATGAAAGTAAGACATTCATTACACACACAAAACAAAAATCCGACCGAAGATTAATTTAATCCATAGATTATAAACAGTTCACTCACAGAGTAATAGGGGCTGTATTACACTACACGATATTCAGGGCCCGGTAGTTAGGGCGCCCTAACTACCAAGGAAGGCTTGCCTTAACTGTTATTACACTACTCTTAGTTAGGGTAAGGGTCCCTGAATATCGTGTAATGTAATACAAGCTTTAACCCTCGATTCGATGCACCAATCAAAGCGTAAATCGGGTATTATCTAGCAGAGGGCACCACGTGCAGGTGAGGTTGGCTAGGACGATTGAGTTGGTATGTTCGTCCCGTAAATAAATAGATAAATATCATAATAATTGTTTAGGTATTCCACTTATCTCTGAAAACATTTGATTTTTCAGTCATGATTTGAAGTTAACAGGCAGCCCTACTATATTTTTGTATACATAATTGTATTATAATTGCATTGTAGTACCTATAAATTGTAATAAATAAAATTTGTGTGTAATGTTTTGCTCGCTTCGCGACTTCGTCACTACTCTACTCTACTTCATGCTCATTCGTTCGTTCATTCATTGTTGTCTTCACAGACTATGGTTGTCTTGTCTTGTCTGTGTGTGAGCGATTTGAATGAGGACTGGAGGAGTGATTGATTGTTTGATACTTGTGCTCTGAGGTTGTTGTGTTTTGTGACTTGTGTTGTTTTCTTCTGTCCTGTTAGTTCTGCGATGCGAATTGTTCGTCTGCCGAAAGCTTTGTTCTATTGTATTAATTATCAGTGATAATGAGTGGAAATCAAATAATAAACGATATCTTCAGCAGTTTCCAGAAGAGCATCGATACAGAACAGGAGTTACGAGAGGTATGCTTGGTTTTACAATATTAGAGGAACATGTATGGACCATGTTTAAAAATCTTCTGTTTTGCTGTGGAATGCCTCTGAATAATCGCTAGTAGAAGCTACCTAACCATGTTGGCGCAAATATCTGTTGATATTTCAGTAATGTTTTCTCGTTTATCTGGAAATAATGCATATTTTCTCAATTTAAGGTTATTCGTAGTACCTGCCGAGAAGTCGATCAGATATCTCGTGAAATAACGACTGCTCTGCAAGTTATCCATCACAGCGAAGAAGGAAGTAAGTTATGGTATAAGTTGACGAGATATATTTTCTGCCAACACTGAATTATTTAATCTCAAATTTTATTATAATCCCAGTTGCCCCCGCCTGTCTGCGAGCTCGGGAGCTGTTTGAGAAAGCCCGGGAAGGGTATGCTAAGCTAAAGGATGCGGTACCACCCACAGATTATTACAAGTAAGGTACCCATTAATATAGAAAGCCATGCTAATCCGCTAGCAAGAGCACTGCTCGACCCACATGACACAAAGCAGTTGAAGAGAAGCCATGTGCTGAGAACCTGCTAGAATAAGGCTGATGAGCCTGAATTCCAAATGGGAGAAAATCCATCAACTCACTTGACAAACATACAGACTCACTCAACTTATACGGAGTTTATAATTTTGCCCATTAATGTACCCTTCATTGTTCGTTCTGGGAATGGTAGGCTAGACGGGACTGCAGGAGCTCATGGAGTTATGCCCTTCTTCTTCCACAACATTTGCATACCCTTCGGGGATGCTCATGGAATGCTGCTGGCGACCCAGAGCCTTCTCCGATATTTCAAGGAGTTGAGCTGGTTAGGTTAGGGTCAAGGCAGCACCTCAGGGGACAATGCACAATACACCCCAATGCAGGACGTCAGTGCAGATCTGGTAACCCCCACTAGAATTAGAATGGTAGGCTATAATAAACTAGAGGTAAGATGGGAAATGGTGGTATATTTTCCGCATATAAAGAGGAATGCTTCATAACCTGCTGCAGGTCTTGGCGGAAATCAGACTATTGTACTCGATAGGTATGCTTATGCGCGCCGAAGTCCTAGGCTTCTTGCCATATATACCAAGGGCCAGAACCATACTACTGAGTAAGTCCCCACACACGCGGGCCCTGCATAACATCAATAGACTATGCGCAGACAAGGGTGTTGATATTTTCAATATGATGTTGCCGAAATTCACATTTATACGGTTTTCCTCTATTTGGGTAGGACCAATTTATAGTTATAGTGAAAAAAAACTGATTAATATTTATGGTTAAGTTTAAAATTTATGCATTTCTTTGTCGCTTTGGTGTTTTGTTATACTGTCATGGCAATGTAATTATGAAAATAAATAAAAAAAAACTTCAAATGAGCACCTACTTGGTGCTATAAAACCAATATAAGCAATCAAGATTTTCGACCCGATGGTTCATGTTTTTGTAGCCGAAATGGTAAAGGCAGCCTGCATTAAAAGTGTTCATATGTTGCGGGTTCATGCTCCGTTGAAGACAAAATTTTGATTGCCTTTTTAATTTGGTATATTATGTATTTCATTTGTCTAACCCATGAGATTGTGTGACCAATTTAACAGTCTCAAAAGAGTGCTAACCTGTCACCTAACGGTTAAACATTAATATACTGAGGCATGACCTGTGCTGCAGTAGCACACGACACTTATTATTCTAATATCTACATCTGGACAGGGTCATCTGCGTCTTTCCGTTAAGTAACACCCAGCACTGCGCTCGCCAACCTGCCTGCCAAGCATGGCGAGTATGGCGACAACCCCTAATGATCTTGGACATCCGTATAGAGGCCTATGGCCCTTAGCAGGCTCTATGTATGAATAATTTTTAATCTAAAAAACCATTATGATATTGATAAGGTAAGGGGGACTGTAAATTGAGAACAAAGACTGTAACTTGAGACCTTACAACTCTTTGTCTCAGGGTGACGGGCGCAGTCCAATGCAGGACTGGTCACGCGCTTCGTGATCACTGCGGTATTGCAATTGTTATAGGTAGAGGTTACTGCTTAACATCATCTGGACTTGGACACTATCACAAGTCATCATTTCAGCCGTAAAACGTCCACTACTGAGCACAGGCCTCCCTCCCTCATGGATCTATGAGGGCAGTTGCTATACTCACCATGCTTGGCACAAGGAAAGACGCTGCTGCTCATCTTCCGGAGGTATCCCTTAGCAGGCTCTTACTGCATCCATGGGTATGAGAGGAGGGGTAACATTCTACTGCCGGCAGCCCACGGGTATCATGTGTAAAAGTATGAAAATCTAAACGTAAGCGAAATTTCCAGATACTACGACCACTGGCGTATGATGACTCAGCGTTACTGCTTCCTGATTTCCCTCACCATCTGGCTAGAGAAGGGCATCCTCGCTTCTCATCAGACGGTGGCTGACGTTCTTGGCGGTAAAGACATCCTAGTATTGTAGTAGTTAAGAATTCGGCGCCAATGGCTCGGCAAATTCAATTCGCCTCGCGTTCAAATATCGTGCCGAATATTGCTATCTCTGTTCAGGTAATGAAGGCGCGCGCGGGACATCGTGTCCCGCGCGCACTAGATATAAGTACAGATTATGAGTACCGTTATAAGTATACGTAAGTCTAGCGCTGGACGATATGTGGAGGGGATAGCTGCGCATGGGTACTGTCGCGCACGCAAATAATATTACCTATACTTTAAGTTTATGGGGAGTAAAAAAATTAAATATAGAATATGTCAATTTTAGCTCTTTTTGTTATTGAGGGCCCGGGCTCAGGGCTGCTTTTCGTCGTCGTTCTTTTCGTGTTTTGTTCGTCGGCACTAGCAGCGTCACCTTCATCAAACTCACGAAGGCTATCCTCTGAACTATCTCCATCACAAAAAGTTCTTCTACATTTATTTATTACAGTTATATAGAAAGCTCATAGTTTACACCAAAACGCTTACTTATTAAACTTAAACCAAGATAAACTCTTAAGAGTTGAAAATTACACTTAGGCGGTCTCCACGAGCGAGGGAATCGCGGCGATTCTATAGCACGGACTCGTCGCAATTCTCTCGCTCGTGGAGCTACGGTTTTCGCGGACGACTGCCGGTCTCAGCCCATACCGTGTCACACGTCACAGACATTACGTGCTAGTAGATAAGGTTATTTTATATGTATGTTAGATTGTAAGGTATATATTTTATATGGGCTGTAGTTTTAAGTAATAATGTTGCCTGAAAAAAAGATTTTATTATTATGTATTATATATAAGGTTTATAATGTTTCTATTTATTTCAGTGAGCGCTGTGGAACTCAAAGAAGGCTTCCATCTGGACGTAGAAGACTACCTGGTAGGCCTCCTCCAAGTCTGCTCGGAACTGGTAAGTACATATTGTTGTTAGTAACCTAATATCTAAGAAATCGGCTCCCCGTTCGTCACGAAACACACAACAAACAACGAAGACGCAAAGGTTGCCCAGTACGTCCGACATAAGTTCCCTCAATCTATACTAGCTAGCGACTGTAGTTAAAAAAATGTATGAAAACTGGTACAGCGCCTCTAGCGGATAGTTTGGTACTAAAATACGCAGTATACTATACTGCAGCGACTGTAGTTTGGGCTTTATTTGCTTAGAATTTGGTACCATGAGTTGCAAATCTGACAGATGTCAGAGTATCGTACTATAATTACTACTGTAGTAACGGCAGGCGATCTAACAGTGACAACTTATGGTAGACACACTGATGTGAGGCTCTCCGACCGCCGGACAGGTGGTTCTGTTCTCCTTGCACCTCAGCATCTTCGTTGTTTCTATTCCGTGACGAACAGGGAGCCAAGTTCTCCTGAAAATGCGCTGTGGAGAGGCGAGTTCTTTTTGAGTGTTTTTTTCAAGCGCTCGTTAGGTTATAGGATAGGATAGGTTAGCGGATTTGTTACTAAATACTTATTTGTTGTTCATTCAGTTAGATATTATAATTGATTTCCGCGAAGTCACGCCTGAATCAATTAATTTCTTGTTAGTACCCAAGTTTGGCCTAGCGAGCCACATCAGGACTCCTATTAGAAATGAAAACAATAAACTCAGAAATGGGTCGCCGACATCGAAATCAATGAGGAAGAATATCTATTAGTAATACATGTTTTTAAAACTCGCGATCACAACACATTATTAACATACATATAACCGGGTATGTATCGCGTAAATTACCTTTATTATTTCCCGACGTTTCGCCTGGATTGCATCAACAGTCTTCCCGGGACCATGCTTGGTGCAATCGAAGCGAAACGTCGGGAAATAAGGTAATTTTTGCGTTAAATACCCAGTTATATGTATTTTATTTATTTATTTTAGGAAGACTAACAGCACAAATCAAACATAATGTATGTATATAAGTAATCTAGAATCAAACGGCTAATAACAAGTCTTCACTTTTAGAATGATTATAGAAATGGAGCACGAAAGTAAATACAATTATTAACATACATAAATATAATGTATGTTAATAATGTAATACATGAATTGAATATCTTGTTTCCAGTCTAGATTGGCCGTCAACTCGGTGACGCGCGGAGAGTACACGCGCCCGACGCAGATATCCAAGTTCGTGATGGAGCTCAACGCTGGGTTCAGGTGAGTGGCAGGCGTCATCTCAGCCGTAGCATGTCCACTGCTGGGCGTGGGGGTGGTACGATTGGTGATGATCTCCAAGTGATCACGAGGGGGCTGTTGCCGTACTCACCGCGCATAGCGGGCGGGTTGGCGACCGCAGCATCTTGATGCACGAAAAGTCGCCGCTGCCCATCGGAGGTATGTTACTGCATCCACGGGTGAGGACAACGTCCTACTGCCGGCATCCCTCGGCACACGGTACATGAGTAATGATCCAACTCATATAACAGCATCATCATCATCATTTCACCCGTAAGTTCCTAGTGGTTGTAGGTATGATGTATGAATGACCCGTCTTTACATGTGTATTTACAACGATGTGTAAAATTTGTGGTCGCGGGAATACTATTCAGTATTTATTTATCATTATAATTATAGTTTTTTATTTATTTAACGATAGTAGTAAAGTTCAATTTTATGTCCATCCAAAGGTTGGCAGAGATCGCTTTAAGCGATACGGCCGCTCATTTTGCGTCATAATTGTAATATTTTTTAGGGTTCCGGACCAATATGGTAAAAAGGGACCCTTATGGTATCACTTTGTCTGTCTGTCACAAATGGATATCTCGAGAACTACTGATGCTATCGACTTGAAATTTTAAATAGTTAAAGATAACACTTTTTTACTAATATAGCATATATATTATATGAAAACGTTAAAAAATATTCTAATTATGGTTGCAGGGGGCCGATAGGGGATCTCAAAATTTTCAAAATGTGTTTCTTGTGAATCAAATAAATTTATATTAATTTATTAATACCACTGCTAGTATTGTATTGTATCTTTATTTCCTTGCAGGTTACTGAACCTTAAGAACGACCACCTGCGCAAGCGCTTCGACGCCCTCAAGTACGACGTGAAGAAGATCGAGGAGGTGGTCTACGACCTCAGCATCCGAGGCATGCTGCCGAAGGCGGAGGGGGAGAAGGAGAACTAACGGTAGTCCTTATTAGGTACCCTATTACTAGTAGGACTCCGCTGTTCGTCTGTCTGGCACCGGACTGTATAGACAGAGGGAGAGGAAGAGGACTAACAATATCTTTTAATGGTTCCGTACTTAAAGGGTAAAAACGGAACCTTGTTACTAGGACTCCGCTGTCCGTCTGTCTGGCACCGGACTGTATAGACAGAGGGAGAGGAAGAGGACTAACAATATCTTTTAATGGTTCCGTACTTAAAGGGTAAAAACGGGATCTTGTTACTAGGACTCCGCTGGCCGTCTGTCTGGCACCGGACTGTATAGACAGAGGGAGAGGGAGAGGACTAACAATATCTTTTAATGGTTCCGTACTTAAAGGGTAAAAACGGAACCTTGTTACTAGGACTCCGCTGTTCGTCTGTCTGGCACCGGACTGTATGGACAGAGGGAGAGAAAGAGGACTAACAATAGTTTTTAAAGGGTTCCGTACTTAAAGGGTAAAAACGGGACCTTGTTACTAGGACTCCGCTGGCCGTCTGTCTGTCACCAGGCTCATGAACCATGTCTCATGAACCGTAATAGCAGACAGTTGAAATTTTCACAGATGTATTTCTGTTGCCGCTATAACAACAAATAATAACAATAAAAACAGAGTAAAATAAATATTAAAGGGGGGCATACAACAAACGTGATTTTGATTACATAATGGTGATTAATTAACGGATCCCTTCGTGCGCGAGTGCGACTCTCACTTGGCCGATTTTTTAAACTTTCGCGATCACGACACATTATTGACAATATTTAACCGGGTATTTATCGTAGTAAGCAATAATAAAGGTAAATTACGAGAGATAAATACCCGGTTAAATATGTGTTACTTAATACGTTTACTAAAATTAGAACATAGGATGTAGGACTATGTAATATTATAGGCGATTCTGAAGTTGCACTACCTAAAGCTAATGTATCTCTTCTCAGCTGACTGCTGTTCACTACCGGACACAGGCCTCCCTCATCAATCACCAAGATCAAAAAGGGGTTTATTGTTATAGGTACTCGCCACGCTTGGTGGGCGGGTAGGCGAGCGCTGGAATACACGGAAAGACGCTGCTGCCCATCTTCAGAAGGTATCCCTTGGCAGATTCTAACTGCATCCATGGGCAAAAGAGAAGCAATATTCTGCTGCCGGCACAACACTTGGCCTTATTTGTCGTAGCATTATATCATTTTAAGCTGTAAGATAAGAATTTTTTAAAAAAACAAACTCATTTTAATTTCATTAGTCATTTGAAGATGTGCAAGAGCATTTTATTGTTATGTAAGTTTGCTTTTGTATTTGCTTAAGCCTGTATTACATTACACATTCAGGGACCCTTACCCTAACTAAGAGTGGTGTAATAAGAGCATAAGGGACCCTAACTAGGGCGACCGGTCGGACCCGGCAAGACTTGCTTGGTAGTTAGGGCGATTAGGGCGCCGCCCTAACTACCGGGCCCTGAATACCGTGTAGTGTAATACAGGCTTTACACATCTTGGTTTTTTACATCATTGTTCATACATTTTTTTTATCTTATGACAGCTCAGCATGCTCATTACGTATCTCGCGACAGGTTTGCAACAGGCGCATACCTCGCGATGATCGCTGTCAAACGTATTTTTTTTGCTTTTGTATGTATACTACAAAAATTGACCACTGACAGCGACGGTTGCGAGATTTAAGCCTGTTGCAAACCTGTCGCGAGATACATGATCATGTTTGCATTAAAAAAATAAAGCTTTTTTAGTTAACAGATGGTATGAATAATGATCTCTCAATACTTCTTTATTAACTTAATAGATCAGGGAGATAAGAAGCTCTTTAGCAGTTTTAGTGACCAAGGCCGCGCCCGCGCCTTTTTGCGCCTTGGCGGTTGGATCTATTTAATAAGTAGGATTGAGAGGTTAAGACTGTACCTATTCATTTTTGTTAGGTATAAAGCATAATTATTATCCTTGTAGGAATGCTAGTTTAGCTATCGTTTTGTAAGATGTAACTTATGTTTAGAGAGTTTTCGTTTCGTTTAAGTTTATCGTTTCTCACTTAGACACTGGCAACAAGTGCGTCGGCGTCTTCTTGGACTTTGCCAAAGCCTTTGACACCGTATCTCGTCCAATACTCCTTGAAAAAATGCGAAACATTGTTTCAAACAGGTGTTCGTGGCATTACTCTAAACTGGTTCATCTCATATTTCAATAATCGCAGGCAAAGAGTGTGTATGGAAAGCATTTGTAGTGACTTTACAGAAATACATTTTGGCGTCCCGCAGGGGAGTGTTCTTGGCCCTACCCTCTTCCTATTATATATTAACGACCTTTGTAGGCTAAAACTGACACAGGCTGAGACACTAGCCTTCGCGAACGATACTGCAATAATCTTTCACGGTGCCACCTGGGATGCAGTTGCTGAAGCCACAAACGGGGGCCTAAAACAAGTCTCACAGTGGCTAGACTCTAACCTACTCTCACTAAACACAACTAAAACAAAATTTCTAAATTTCAGTATCTCACAACGCACTGCCCCCAGACACCCCCTTTTAATTCACAAATTCTGCACAATAACTGCGTTCTAGATAATACAATAACCAACCCCTGCGCCTGTCCAATTATTGAAAACCTGAATTCCATAAGATATCTGGGGGTACACATTGATGACAGATTATCTTGGAAGAACCATATTAATGTACATAGTCAGTACTCGAGTCAGAAAATTGAAGTATTTGTTTGTCAGACTACGAAATGTGGCCAGTAAAGATATTATCCGATTGATCTATACATCATTATGTCAGTCTATACTGTCATACTGTGTATTAGCTTGGGGCTCTGCATGTGGCTCCTATCTAATGAAATTAGAGCGAGCCCAGCGAGCAATTCTTAAAATTGCCTACAAAAAACCGTTCCGGTATCCTACTGACTCCCTCTATAGCGAATGTCGATTTCTCAGAGTAAGACAAATTTTTATTGAAGCAACAGTAACGAAATTCCATAAAATAGCCCTTAAAAATAAAAAAAACTCACAAGATCATCAAGACATACTTCTTGGGCAACGTATAGGACTAAAACAAAATTTGCTCAAAGGACTCCACAATTTTTAGGACCTTTTCTATACTCCAGAGTCAACAGTCAAATCAATATACTAACTTGTCTTAAACACAAATGTAAGCATTTAATAAAACAATGGCTTACCTCGCTAAACCACCGTGAAACTGAAAATATATTAAAGATAAATACTTAAAAATTAAAAATATTAAAATAAAATAAAATTGATAAAATTACTAATTTACTATATTTAACATTTAAGATTAAATTATCGATAAATCAATATAACAAGTATACATAAACATGTATTTATAGAATATAATATCTAAATGTATGCTAGTAGTTATATAGTTTAGGATAAATATAAACACCACTTCATGATCAATACTCTAAATATCATAATAATTTGATTATAAATTTAATTATCATTAATAATTTTATTTACAGGTAAATAAATAATTTCGTTGTTGCTGCATTTTGTATCTTATTTAATAATAAGATATATTGTAGATTTTTACATATTAATATCAATAAATACAATTTATCAATCCATTAACTACCCAAAACGAACACTACATTTATATTTGCAAATTGTTGTAAAAAAACTAATTTCCCTTAAACTTGGCCACTTAGTGTATACCCAACCTTACAAAAAATATTTACTCACTATGCACGCACACAATCTCAGCACTTGAAGAGACTACCCTCCACAACACAGGGAATCAGTGTTGGATTTTGTAGTATAATTATACTATTTGTACCATTATTTCATAATGTGTAGTATGTAGTATCTTTAAGCCAGAATACTACGCGAAAATACCATAATTTTACCTTCAAGCCGATTGACAACTTTTATTGGTTGAATCATTTTGCTTTTTATTATATATCCTACAATTTCGGGAAGTTCTGTATGTATGGTAATATCGAATCAGCCAGCAAATAATTGTGGCTAAAAGAACAAAGTATCCAAAGCCGAAAATAAGCGATAGCGACAAGCTTCGGGGAATCCCCGCGTAGTGTTTTACCTTATCGGTCGTTCTAACAGATGGGTGTGATGGTCGGTGCTGAGATAAACATCTACTTGCCTCAATTTGATTGATTTGTACATTAACAATTACTAAATAAAGAAAATTTCACTTACATAAATGCATTTTAATATTGAAATGCACGAAAAACTAAACGTAGTATAATTTTCGACAAGTAGTATTATTTTTAATTTCCAAAGACAATAATTTTTTGAGAGTCTGAATCCAACCCTGCAGGGAATCCTAGTGTGGAGGCTAGTAAACCACTTACCTTACTCTTAATTAAGGTTGATTTATTCGATTAATTAATTAATTCGTAGTTCGTAAGGTAAGGTTATAATAAGCAAAATGTTTCCTGTATCTAATAAATAAATTTTTACTTTTTTTTTTTTACTTTTTAGTTTAAATAAAACGATTACCGAAGTAAATAATTAAGTCATCATTTCAGCCGTAAAACGTCAACTACTGAACAGGCCTACCTCATGGCTGCCCATCTCCCGGAGATATCCCTTAGCAGGCTCTTACTGTATCCACGGGCATGAAAGGAGGGGGTAACATTCTGCTGCCGGTATCCCACGGCAAATTGAGTATTTTTAAGCAACTTCACCTGACGAGATATTTGTTTCGCGCGTAATAATCTCAGAAACTTTTTTAGGGTTCCGGACAAAAATGGTAAAAAGGAACCCTTATAGAATCACTCTGTCTGTCACAAATGTATATCTCGAGAACTTACTTAAAGATAACACTTTTTTACTAATATAACATAATATGAAAATGCTAAAAAATATTCTTGTTTTGATTGCAGGGGGGCGGATAGGGGATCTCAAAATTTTTAAGTGAAGTTACTAAATCGTGTTGGCTATCATATGAAAAGTAGGTATTCATTTGCACATTAATAAACAGGTTTTAGTTTTCCTATAAGCTGTATCGTTTCCGAGTTACTTACAAAAATGTTGGAAAAACGTCCATTTCCCCCCCTCATCTCCAAAGTTTGCAGAGATAAACCCGTGAAACTTATAGCTAATAGAAGTGTAGGTATGTAAAGTTTATAGGATAATTATAGCGAACTCACTAATTTGCATAGTTTTTTAGACAACCCCTTGTCTGGTGGACGGGAGATTTAAAAAAATAAGTTTTTAGTTTTGCTTTAAGCCGTATAGTTTTCGACTTGACAAGAACAAAAAAAAATAGCGTTTCCCAGTATCTCCGAAGTTTGCAGAAATAAACCTCTGAAACTTTTATTGCTAATAGGAGTATAATTAATGGAATCAGGCGTTACTTTGCGGAAATCCATGACAATAAAATGCAATGAAAAAATTTAGTTTTAATTCCGCTTATGCTGAGATGCATGAGCACCACCCTCCCGCCCGCTAATTATGCGCATGCAGGGAGAACTAGTTTGTCAGTGCAGCATGCATACCCAGACCTATACGACGACACGTGTTTCGCCTCTCCGCGAGGCATCATCAGGTGAGACGCTGAGGTGTTGACTGGTCAGCGGATCTTTCGTTCCAGCCGCCTGACAACCTAGTTCTCCCTGCATGTGCATAATAAGCGGGCGGAAGGGCTCATGCATCTCAGCATAAGCGGAAATAAAAGTAAATATTTTCATTGCATTTTATTAATTCCCGAATAATTATTGCCGTGGTCGGAGGCACAGGTTGTTTGCGGTGCCGTCGTTTCGTACGGCAGCGCGGGCCTGGTCACCCATCCCGCGTGTACTCACTGCCCTCAACGCTCTCCTGGATGATTGCCCTGACCTTGACTTGTTTGCTGATAGGTGGGCTGAAATTTTATTTGTATGTCAATGTTTTTGTGAACGTCATTGTTGATCTGCCTTAATTTTATTTTTTTTTAATTTTCCATTTTAAATATTTCAAACAGTTTAATATTTTGACATGACATAATTTTTATATTATTTGACATCATCATTTATTTAATATTTTTTCCGTTTGTGACTGTGTTTAATTTAGTTTATTATTATTATTTTTATTGCAATTATTTAGATTTTATGTTAATAGATGTAAGTGTTATCTCTCTAATTAATAATAACTTGTTCTTATCTTTAATTAATGTAATTGGTTGTGCCGTTTTAATTAAAGTAAATAAATAATAGGATTGTAGGTATGTAAAGATTACAGGAAAATTATAACAAACTCTAATTGGCGTAGTTTTTTAGAAATCATCGAAAGTGTAATAAATCTTCATAAGTTCCGCTATCAGACAAGAGATGGCGCCGCCAAGGTTCTCCAACAAAATATAAACCGCCTTTATCATATATTGTATGATGGCACGGAACCCTCGGTGCGCGAGTCCGACTCGCTCTTGCCGGGATTTTTTTATACTACTATATGAGATGAGACAAGCTGTAGGCCCACCTGATGTTAAGCGGAAACCTGTACCTCTACAACTGCAATACCGCGGTGATCAGTTGATCACTAAGCACGTGACCAACGCTCCATTGCATTTAGCCCGTCACCCTGAGACAGAGTTGTAAGGTCTCATGTGCCTGTAATTTCACCGGCCCCCTTACCCTTTAAACCAGAACACAGCAATGCAGACATCACTGCTTGGCGGCAGAAATAGATATGGAGGTAGTATTTCCCTGGATGCGTTCTAAAACTACTGGAATTTCAAAAAATATATTTACAACTATCTGTTGCCCGCGACTTCGTCCGCGTTTCCGTCGTTTTTCGTAAAAAAAGTGAACGTATTGGTAATATTGTTTAGATCACGTTCACATGAGGCTTAAGTACCTATAGAACGAAAATACTTCAGCGCAAAGCTTCCGGGTAAACTATGTTGAAAGTTGACCCGTCCAGCACGTGAACATAAAGATTTCTAGAACTGCTAACCCGGGAAAGAGCGACGTACAACTAACCATGCGAGAAACAACTGACCTAACCAACCTCAGTGAAGGTTTTGGACTCACGGGATAGTACATGCCGTTAGCGATCAGCTGTGAGACGTAATTCCCTCTCTGTGTAGGTTTCGGACTCGCGAGATTTCAGCTTCTCGGGATAACACATGTTGTTCTCGGTCAATGGTAAGCCTTAGCTCTCGTTGAGAAGAGCTTTGAGACGCACGTGAGAAAGCTCGTCTCGCTCTGTCAGCTGCTAATCGCATCTCTCTCTCGGGAGAGCTTTCATTGGCTCGAGAAGTTGAGGCACTAACTCTCGTAGAGTTTAACCGATGTGCTCTTTCCTCTGCCGATTCTTGAGAACGCCTATTTCTCATTCTCTTAGCTTCTCTCGAATTTCGAGATAAAGATAATCGTTTTTTTAGGTAGCATTGATGCAGGCAAATGAAAATAAAACTATTATAAAAAAATTTAACGTAAAGTAGCCAAAACTTACCTATCGGTATCTAAAAATCTATGCGTGCCTACTACTACTTCACCTAAAAAGAAATAAAATGTAAACTATTAATAATTTGTAGTTTGAACGACTATTTAAACACTACTAGTGTAACACTACTAACACTACTAACTTATAAGTAAGTACCTATTTTATAAAATAACAACAAAAGGAATCTAAAAATAAATTATCAAAGACGTGATAAGCACGGTTTGTTAATATCAATTAAGTGTTTTCTGTCAATAAGGTCGAACGCTCTGAACGTCTATTCGCATCAAAAAGGCAAAAATTGTATGAAATGAAGCTCGCGCTCGGACGCCCGCCTTTTTATACCTTCGGCCGCGAGACGCGTCGAGCGTGATTCAGTATTCAAGCGCGATGGCTTAATAATAGCGTATTTCATGTATAACTTTGGTGTTTCTATACCGATTTCTATAATTCTTTTTTATGGAATAGTTAATAATGTTAACTTTTTTAATTAGGGATGACTGAGAGTGTTATAAACGTAAGAGTAGACAAATATAATCAGAAAGCTTCGAACTGCCAAGCTATCGGGAGTTACACGTGTTATTGTGAGTCAACCATAAAAGATAGACATATGCTGTCGTGGGATATTATTTTTTTATATAATTTTAAAGAAAAAATTTCCGTCATACATGATTTCTGTGTAGCTTTAACCATTAAGGTTGCACACGCGACGGAAGCTTAAAAAATGGAGTAACTTCTCCTGTTTTCCCAACATTTCCCTTCACTGCTCTGCTCCTATTAATTGTAGCGTGATGAAAAGTATACTATAACCAGCTCAGGAGTATGAAAAATAATTGTACCAAGTTTCGTTAAAATCCGTCGAGTAGTTTTTGTTTCTATAACGGTTATACAGACAGACAGACAAAAATTTTACTGATTGCATTTTTGGCATCAGTATCGATCCCTAATCACCCCCTGATAGTTATTTTGGAAATATATTTCATGTACAGAATTGACCTCTCTACAGATTTATTATAAGTATAGATGTGGTATGTAACTTGTCCTGTATACTTTTTGTATATGTATTTTATTATGCCAGGGGAGGATCATAGCAGCGTTTTCTCTTGTCTGATAGGTATGTTAGATAGTCATAAAAATCCTCCATTGTGATGTATGAAAACCTACATCGTTAGTTTTACCTTTACAGAACTATCATCATTATGTTGCCTGACCCACAGTCAGAGGGAACACTAATGATTTCACAAAATTATACAGTTCACTAACACAAGATGCAAAAAACAAGGCTTTTTGTTGGATTGGGTCTCACACTCTGAGCTGTTAGAAAATATCCAAATCTGTGTCCTTGTAAGACCCCCAATCCTCCATGTTTACATCAAAAGTTTTGAATCTGATATTTGCTATTGTATACACACTTTCCACTAAGTTTTCACAATATTTCGCGAATTT
Organism: Pasiphila rectangulata; assembly: GCA_963082625.1. Taxonomy (NCBI): domain Eukaryota; kingdom Metazoa; phylum Arthropoda; class Insecta; order Lepidoptera; family Geometridae; genus Pasiphila; species Pasiphila rectangulata. Next base: position 27,578,627 of record OY720235.1, read on the forward strand.
TCCAATGTCGCCAATGTTATGAACTTACTTGGCTATTCAAGACTGCACTTTTTAAGGTAGTTGTAGAACTTGTGGAAGCATCTTCTCCAGGTACCCTCTTATTTACACATTAAATATTATCTATACACTATCACTATTTTATGCCCACCTTACCTATAGATATGAAAATACACCACAATGATGCTTTGTGAATTGTCCAGCATTATTTATTTATATTTAATAATCAATGTTGACATGTGCTAGAACTACTCTAACATTATGTATGTGGATGACTGAGGTTCATTTTTGTGCGCAATTTTTGAAATGAACCATCTTTTCCATTTAATATAACTTTAATCATAAAAACAATTATCCTGGAGGCCACTGCATCTGGCGACCGCCGAGGATGTGTACATGGAGATGGTAGACGCTCTGCGCTCCATTCTTGCCGTCATTGATGACCAGACGGAACCCAGACTTGTCAAGGCCTTCTTGGGCAGCCACTTTACGGGCTACGGTCAAAAGATGTCCTGTGAAAATGGAGAACAAGCATAAATTTATTCTTGTAGTGTTTTGTTGGAATTTTGATAGCAAAATGTTTCTATAAATATTGGAAGTAGGGGTGCGCGCCGATCTAAAACTTAAAAAAATTGGATACACTAGGAGCATTCGAAAATAAAAAAGTTGTAGCAAAACAAGCAAAAAATGTTTTCTTCTTTTTAGTGTTAGTCCTTACCCAGCAGCTGTTCATCCTGATCTTCGGCCGTAGAGAGCTGTGAGATAGGCTTCCTCGGGATCACCAGGATGTGCGTCGGCGCTTGAGGGCTCACATCATTGAACGCAACGCACTAAAACAACATTTATCTTACAAAATACGTATCGATAACGGCATGCAAGGAATAGCTGACGAAACCCGGTACTCAGGCATTATTTACATTGAAACGACCGAAACAAAAATTCTAATGACCTGGTCGTCTTCGTAGACGAACTTAGCCGGTATTTCCTTCCTCAAGATCTTTCCGAATATGGTGTCACCGCCAGGGGCAGCGCTTTGCGCTAGATCGACCTCGCCGCCAGCCATTTTTACAGCAGATTTTGTTGAGCAGCTGGGTTTTGACATTTTTACAAAAAATACCCATAATCTTTGACAGTAACAGATCAAAGACATTGACATTTTCAAGGGAGTAAAAATTACAACACACGCAGAATTTACGCTGAAACCGTGGTCCAGAAGCGAAAAATCGGTAGGTTCGAACCTACCGATTTTTCTGTATTTCTACCTTAGACGATGTAGAAAAGGACAAGGCACGCGCTTATTTCTCAATATAAAAAATTCTGCCATTTTTAGCGGGGGGAGAAAACACACATTGAAACCATACATACAGCCATGAAAATTGTTTGTGTCTTTATAAACACACACATATATTCTCAACAATAGTTTAAAATTTGGAAAAATACGACACGCTACGCACACAGTATGACAATATACACATGCAAATAAAAATAAAAATCGAAACGTGTCGGAATAATCTTCGACGTTACAATACTACGTGAGTAATTCCCGTTTTTACAAAATTTACATGCAAATAAACTCAAAAGTTCAAACCAGCGTCTTCATTATTCACATTCATTTTTTTTTTATTTTGCTCAATCGATTTGAGCTTCGTTGTGGAATTATAATATAAAGTAGAAACAATAAATCTATATTATTATGTTGGTGTTTATATTAAAACAATTTTAAATCTTAAATAGTCGTGAAATTGCTACATTTTTAATACAAAATGAATCCATTTACGCGATATTATTGAATAATATCGTGTATTCAGACTTGACAAACAAGAAAATGCATTTTTAATTGAAGGTTATTATGTATTATTGCGGATTAAAAGCTCCGAAAAAATAATATCATGCAATCAATTAGCATTTTATTTTCCTTAAATCGTGTAAAAAGTCGGAATGAATTATACTGGTTACATTATTTCTCAAAATGACAGTAGTCATAGGGATTGAAAGTATCGATAATCAAAGGTATTCGGTTTGACAGATTAAAGAATCAATTGTTATTTATTGCGACCAATTAAAAAAACAGTTTTTTTACGAAAGATTTATAATCAACAGGGTCATACTTTTAACATAAAAACAACAAACAGTATTATTCTTTAAATTAATTAGTACCTACTTGAAATATAAATCTGAAATCAATTTGTTATGGCTATTGCAATGTTTATGTTTAAAATATTATATTACTTAGCAAGTACAAAACAGAAATAGAACAATTTTACCATAAATTAAATTGTTATTATGCTCCTGAAGCTTCATCTGGAAACGAAGATGAGAGAGCGCCGTTTCGTTGCATTATTTCTCCTGTTCAGCATAATATTTCACCTTATTATACAATTCCGAAATTGTTTTAACACATTTACCGCAAAGATTTCGTTTGGCAATCTATAATAATTTCGAATTAAAATTATACTCATAATTATCAGGCAGCCGAGGGTATAAATTAAAGTACCCGCTCATATTCAATCATTGCGTCATCATCTTCATCAGGCAGCACTTAAGTCTTCCAGATGAAGCTTCAGGAGCATAATAACAATTTAATTTATGGTAAAATTGTTCTATTATGCCCCTCTTCGCTTCATCTGGAAACGAAGATGAGACGTGTTTGTTTTCGCCTGATGACAATTATGAGTCGGTAGGTAATACCAAATAGGTACAATGATCAATATCATATAAACAATGTTAATATGTTACCAAGGTAGTTACCAAACATGGTAGGTAAACCGAGAAGGATTCATGTAGGACCTTCTAAAAGGTACAAAAAAGAATCATGGTTATTAATTCTTCATTATTTTGCAAGTACATTAAAAATAAGGCATGTAGGTAGGTGGTACCGTAAGCGAATCCAAAAAAAAAAACTGGACTGGACAGCGATTTCTACAAGTTTTCATCCTGGCTGGTAATTTGATATACATATATGTTGTCTAAGACCAAAATGTAGGGTAGAGTACAAGACTATCCTTGATCTACAAAGACTTTGTTATAGATGCATTAAAGGCTTTAGTTATCTACTTCGTTCAATTTAAAGATGGTTTGACTTCTAACCAATTGTAGTGTAAGCGCAACCTCAGCGGATTCCTAATATAACCATATCCCGATTATCTTGAAACTATGTATTCAAAAAGAACACATCGCAACTTCGCTCAATAAACCCATGAAGCTCTATCACTTGTCACATCCTCCCGAAGTTACCACAGATAACACCATTCTCTACTAGACCAGATGGATTCCATGTATAGTAAGTGAACTTTGCTTTAAAGCTATTTTTTAAGACCTTTGATCTAAAGATCTTTTTAACAGATGAGTTAAAAACCCGAACACGAGGTCCACTAATAGGAAACCACCAATTTATGTATAGGTACTAAGTAAAACTTATGTTAAGAGAACTCAGCAAATCTACTGAGCCCAATGGTATAAGTTACTATAGGAAATTCCTATAGTAACTTACCATCCCGTACTAACCAAGGAGCTCAAATATCAGATTTCAGACATTAGGCGGGGATGACCCGCGTCGTGTCGATAAGGTTTTTGTACAGGTTCAATTTTGGCATGAGGTTTGCTAGAGGTCTCGACATGAGGTCTGCTTTGTGTTTTAAATGTTTTGTCCCATCGCGATGCTACAAACACACATTGAAACCATACATACAGCCATGAAAATTGTTTGTGTCTTTATAAACACACACATATATTCTCAACAATAGTTTAAAATTTGGAAAAATACGACACGCTACGCACACAGTATGACAATATACCGATCAAATTGACTGGGCAAGGTTTGCCTTTGTCTGGATGAACCAGTGGCGTATCAGGCGCTCTAAAGCCCTGAGCTTAATTATCTGCCGATCCAATTGACTGGGCAAGGTTTGCCTTTGTCTGGATGAACCAGTGGCATATCAGGCGCTCTAATGCCCTGAGCTTAATTATCTGCCGATCCAATTGACTGGGCAATGTTTGCCTTTGTTTGGATGAACCAGTGGCGTATCAGGCGCTCTAAAGCCCTGAGCTTAATTATCTGCCGATCCAATTGACTGGGCAAGGTTTGCCTTTGTCTGGATGAACCAGTGGCGTATCAGGCGCTCTAAAGCCCTGAGCTTAATTATCTGCCGATCCAATTGACTGGGCAAGGTTTGCCTTTGTCTGGATGAACCAGTGGCGTATCAGGCGCTCTAAAGCCCTGAGCTTAATTATCTGCCGATCCAATTGACTGGACAAGGATTGCCTTTGTCTGGATAAACCAGTGGCGTATCAGGCGCTCTAAGGCCCTGAGCTTATTTATCTGCCGCTCCAATTGACTGGGCAAGGTTTGCCTTTGTTTGGGAGTACCAGTGGTGTATCAGGTGCTCTAAAGCCCTGAGCGTAATTATCTGCCGATCAAATTGACTGGGCAAGGTTTGCCTTTGTGTTCCGTGGCGTATCAGGCGCTCTAAAGCCCTGAGCTTATTTATCTGCCGCTCCAATTGACTAAGCAAGGTTTGCCTTTGTCTGGATGAACCAGTGGCGTATCAGGCGCTCTAAAGCCCTGAACATAATTATCTGCCGATCAAATTGACTGGGCAAGGTTTGCCTTTGTCTGGGAGTACCAGTAGTGTATCAGGCGCTCTAAAGCCCTGAGCTAAATTATCTGCCGATCTTACTGACTGGGCAATCTAATTAGAGGCTTACCAGACGCTCTAACTAAAGCCTTACGTCTTCTTAATTATCCGCCAATCCAATTGACTTTTGCAAGGTTTGCCTTTGTCTGGAAGTTTCAGTGGCTCATCAGGCAATTTTAAGCACTGAGTTTATTAAACAGCCTATTTAATAGACTAAGCAAGATTTCCCTCTGTCTGGAAGTACCAGTGGCTCTTAAGGCGTTCTTAGCCGTGAGCTGATTCATCTGCATATCCAATGGACTGGGCAAGGTTTGCCTTCGTCTGAAAGTTCCAGTTTTATTGATAAATGCATGCCAATTGTATTGATAAACCTGAGCTTATTATTTATCTTTCGCTCTAGTACAGAGCCCTGAGGTTCATTTTATTATCTGCCGATGCAAATTTCTAGGAAAACGTGTCGGTTCAGTTACAAGAACGAAGATAGGACTAAGCTTCAATAACTTGGCTGTGCTTATTGAATGAATGAACACTCCGTTTTTTCAAGACTTAAAAAATGACTCCAGGGTTTTGCTCTCTTATGACGAACCCAAAACTAAAACCATATGACACGTCAGCGGCGTGTCATCAGATACTCTCGCTGCTACACATAGACTTATGAGCAAGAGAAGCTGCAAGGCGTTTCCACCCCGGGGATGAGCATACACCGAGTTAGAACTATTTAACTACTCGAGCCGTGGCTCCGTCTTTTATTAACTTATTTAAAAAAATCTATTCGGGGTCGAACTCTTACTACTTACTACTCTTACTACTCGCACTTTAACTATTAATCCCGCTTTATAAAATCTCATGTCTGATGTGTTTTAGTAACTTTAGGGAAATTTCCAAATATTGTAAGTAAAATAATTTAGCATATTTTGCTAAATGTTATGCATATGCATACAGAAAGTATGATTTGAAGTGGAACTGATGTGGATAAAAATGACCACAGATGGCCATCGAAACATTTTTTCCGAGGCGGGAATCGAACTCGCAACCTCTTGTGTCGCAGGACACCTTCGCTTGCTGCGCCACAGAGGTCGTCAAACAAGAGTTGTACAAAAAAATTATTCATGGTCAAACGTCAAAATTATCGTGTTTTTTCATGTATCTCGTAAACGGTTAACTTAATAACAAATACATTTATGTGTCACAAAACTGTAGCTCATGTAATAAGGTACACAATATGTCACTATTTCAGAAATATCGCAATTTGAAATGTTGTTGAAAAATAATTCCACATAACAAGAACAAATGTGCTCACCACCTCTGAAGTGTTTAGGTGTTTTTTTCGGCAAGTGGAATACGACTTCATCAATTTTTAGTATTCTCTTAGCGTACTCTTAGCGGAAAAACCGGTTAGAACATTAATTATTTATATATTTTCTAAGACTCACAATTACATTATTGTATATTTTACACTTCGATCAAATATAACCTAGATATCGCGTAAGCTCACTAAAAGTGACCAGACTAAAGAGTGCAAAAATTCATTGTTTGCACTCTTTTGCCGTCAGTATCGCGCCGACTGTCACGCGTGTAACAATGCCGAAATGTTTCGTAAAGTTGTAAAAATATCACGCTCGCAAGGAAAAAACAACATGGAATCTCGTATTTTCGGAAAGTATTACATTTTTACAAGTACATAGAGTGATTAAACTTCTAAATAATCTAGTACCCATCTCTAAATTAGTTTAAAAAAAAATTATATCCTATTATTTTGGCTTCGATGTTGTCTCTTTCACACGCGTAATGTAAGACAAGGACAAATATAACCTTGGTTCAGAACAATAACATTGCAAAATATTGGAGTCGCCTTATTTTTAAAACATTTTAATCTAAAAGTAGTTTTAAATAACAGATTTCCCAAAAACGAAATTCAAAGAGAAAAGTGGCGATTATTGGTTAAAGAAGAACGCAATGACGAATATTATACACCTAATGACTCCAGTGTAGTTTGTTCAGACCATTTTGCTGAATCAGACATGACATCACAAAAAACGGACTTCGAAGAATATATAAAAATAATAAAAAATAACCCTAATACGTGCCAGTTTAAAGCAGCATACAAGAAGATGTTAGCTCATTTAGAGCTAAGTAGGTAGTAAATTCAGTGGGAATTGTATACCGCTAAAAAATATTTCCATTCTGCAAACTACTTCAACCCAAAATATTAATAATACTTCGAGCAGTCACCTGACGGTGTATGAAAATACGAGTATGAAAATGAATTGTTATTATAATTGTTATTAGTAAGAAATGAATATTAGTAATAAATAAAAGCATTTTTGTTATCAAATTATTTTCCCTTTGAATTCATGTATTACCTAATGCCTCGAAGTTTGGGTTAGTAAAAATATTAACTTAAATTGTTCAGTCGTTGCTATATGAAAAGAGAACAAACAATCTCACTTGTATATGAATGTATTTCGGAGTCAATGGAGAAAGGTTATTACAAAAAATGATAACTTGAGCGAAGCCAGGGCAAGCTATCTAGGTCATAAATTTACAGTAAAATAACAGTTCTTCATAAATTTCATAAAGCAAAAAAAATATTATACGAAAACTACTCCATTGGATTTATGTTCTATCGTAGTTTTGACAGATATATCGTAGTTTTGACAGATTTCAAAAGTAAAAATCAAGCCGTTTTCTTGCGTAGTTTCATAAGGTAATGTTGTATCTAGGTTATATTTGATCGAAGATTTTACATGAGCTACAATTTTGTATGGCTTTATTCCTGATATAAATTATCGTTAAAGAGAGATATGCAAAAAACTGACATTAGACCTTAAAAAACTATTAGGCACACGTGACTTTTGATTTTAACGTATTGGTGTTTCTACCCATCTGTACCAATTTACGCGATGAATACACGATAATCCAATTTCATAATATCATCATCATCATCAGCCTTTATCGACCCACTGCTGGGCATAGGCCTCCCCTTGATTTTGCCATTTGCCTCTGTCATAAGCTATTCTTAGCCAGGTGCAACCCACGGCATTCCGAACATCGTCAACCCATCGGGATGGTGGACGACCCCTTTTTCTGTGCCCTTCTCTCGGCCACCACTCAGTCAGCGTTTTCGTCCACCTGTCGTCATTTCGTCTAGCCAAGTGTCCTGCCCAGCTCCATTTGAGCCCCATTATTCGCTCGCCGACATCCTGAACCTTAGTCCGCTTGCGAATTTCGACGTTGTCTATGAGTGCGATGCCGAGCATGGCGCGCTCTAAATAATGATAATCCAATATACATAGTAATAATGTGTTGTGATCGCGAAAGTTTGAAAAAGACTAACGTGTATTATGGCTGAAATATGTATCTGTGTTGTGTACCTGTGTATGTATTTCGAAGCTGAAATAAACGTATTGAATTGAATTGAATTACAATTTTGTTACGTAATTAATACGTAACAAATTTTTTTCATCAATATCGATGGAAAGCATTTCGAAATGATTAAAGGAAAAATCCCATCCCTCAAACTAGTCTCGATTTTTTTTACAATCGAATATTTTTTATTCAATGTTCTCGATCTCAAATAACGAAAAACTTTTGTAAATCTATGAAATTGGTTCAAAAAATTCAACAAAATTATACAACAGATGAAATTATTCCATCTTTTTGTAGATTATGTAGATTATTGAGATGTATTGGATTATTTTTTGCATCCGCTAACAGCACAAACAGGCATTTTCCTAAGAGCTTATTACACTGCAAAAGCAATTCTGTGACTGGGAAATCGTTTTTTGTTTTTTTTTTTCAAAATGACAATAATGTTGTTGACCGCAGATGGCCATGACCACATTACCGGACTATGGCGAGCGCAGAAGGCGCCCAGCCGCAAGTTAGGTTGGGGCAACAAGATCAAGCTCAAGGGCACCACTTAGGTTCGAACCACTTGGCTTGGACTGTTGCCAGATTTTTGTGTGTAATAATGATGGTTAACGTCCAGGTGCAAAACTGCACCTTAAGACGGAAGAGTGTATTCTTCGGCCCTGCCGGCGGGACCGGTTATTGAATGTGTGCCTAGCAGCTAATGTGGGACGGGTTGACGTCACCTCCGGGTTTGCGGCGGTGAGCTCGTCAACGGGCAAGTCGGGTACGTGTCTCGGTCGACGGAGGAAAGAACTCGTGGGCAATGGCTCTATCGGGTAGTCGGAGGGTAACAAAATCGGGAAATCGATTATTGAATTAGTTTTTATAAACCCCTTAGATTTTAGGCGAATAGGATTGACAGAGGGGAAGGTCCTTTGGTGAGTAGTCCATATAAAATCCATATGAAAAAAAACCATGATAAGATGAGAATCGCAATGTTATAGAACGGAACGTAATAAAATGTTAACTATGAAAGACAAGTTCAAAATTCAGCTGAATAGGTACCTACAACTTGATTCAACTGTTGATTTGAAGTTTTGTTTTGGAGTTTACATTGTGATATCGTTGATTCAGTTTTGTGGACGTCGTAGAATTAGGCTAGGTGTCTTGCGCATATAAGATATAATATAATAAGACTACAAGATGGAACAAACATCAAACTATCTCGGGCATTGTTTGGACTTAGTACACAGGTTTCTGATTAGTAATGTCGATTCTCAGGCCTTTCCCGGTATCGCGGTCTCCATAGAGGATACATTACTCAGTATAGCAAAGGATATTAAACACATGAAGCACGGTGTATATAGTGATTATTACTGCAAGAGTCTCATAGCAAATATAACAGAAATTCTTGAGAAAAACAAAGAAGTATTTTCACTGGGATGTGATTATGAATCTGATGAACAGGGCAATAAGTAATTATTATTATTTATTATCAGCCATTAGTCCGACTATGTATATTTACATTGTATGTTGTGTTGTACATGAGTCCCACAGTGCCGGCAGTAGATTGTTACTCCTCCTCTCATGTGGATGCAGTAAGAGTCTGCAAAGTGATACCTCCCGAAGATGGGCAGCAGTGTCTTTCCGTGTTTCAACTTCCTGTACCCTTGCCAACCCGCCTGTGAAGTATGGTGAGTATGGCAACTACCCCTCATAGAGATCCATGAGGCCTGTGTTCAGTAGTGGATGTTTTGTGGCTGAAGTGATGATAAGTTCCACTGCTGGGCTGCTCTTAGAATCCCATATTCTGAGCATCCCAGGTGATGCTGATATTGAAAAATCAAGATGTATGGAATAGGGGCCTGAGATCCTGCTCTTTTCTTATAAAGAGCTTAGCTGGCTTAGTTATCTGCAGTTTGTATTCACCTGTTCTTTCCTTTGAATATAAAATAGCCGGGGAATTGGTAAAGTGGATTTAAAAAAAATATCAACATACCATTGGCTATATTTGATCCCTGAATTCCCATGGGAATGGGAACTATGTTCGTGGGGTGCTGCTAGTTATTAAATTAATTATTATATGTCTGTTTAATTCCACTCCTTTGCATAAAGTTCTCCCTCAAATTATAACAGTTCTCATAAATTTTTACTGACAATAGTTACTGACAAAATTCTTGTAATTTCAGAGTCCTGGTATATAAGAAGTTGCCAGTGTCTCACTTCCGGAAACCTGAAACTGTTCCCTATAAACCACTAAGGAAACCCAAGTAAGTGCACATTATAAATCATATCATCATTCCAGCTGTAAAAAGACCACTACTGAACAGGCCTCCCTCATGGATCTCCATGAGGGGTAGTTGCCATACTCACCATGCTTGGCAGGCAGGTTGGTGAGTGCAGTATGGGATGTTGATACACAGAAAGACGCTGCTGCCCATCTTCCGGAGGTATTCCTTAGCAGGCTCTTACTGCATCCACGGGCATGAGAGGATTTAAGGTTACATTCCTCAAAAGGATAAAAACGGAACCCTTATATATCACTTTGTTGTCCGCCTGTCTGTCAGTATGTCAAAACCTTTATCTTGAGAACATGTAGAGGTATTGAGTTGAATTATAAACCATGTACTCAATTCTACAGTCTCTTTAAGCTGTGAAAAAAATGAATATTCTCAAATCTAAAGCCTCTTTAAGCTGTGAAAAACATCAATATCCTAAGTTAACATTAAAAAAAAGATACAACTGTTTATGCCACCAAAATCGCATGTTGCAACATCCTCAAAGGAACCAAATTCATAGGGTACTTCTAGTAGACCTAGAACTATGAAAGTTGGCAAAGTTTATCGTCTTATACTGTAGATACGGAAAAAAATCTAAAAACTATACATTTGTAATGGAATCATAAACAAAAATCATCCTTAAAAAAGTATGAAATCAATCATCGAGGTTAAGCAACCCTATGCACGGTCATAAATTGTATGGGTGACCGAATCTTTTTGACGAGCTCTGTGGCGCAGCGGGTGAAGGTCTGCCTGCGACGCAAGAGGTTGCGGGTTCGATTCCCGCCTCGGGACAAATGTCTGTACAATCTGTAGATATTTGTTCAGGGTGTTCTGGGTGTTTTTCTATATTTAATAAAAATATCTATCTATGTAGTTTAATGTATTAAGTATACCTGTCATCTAGTACCCATAACACAAGCTCTGCTTAGCTTGGGGCTAGATGATGCTGTGTGATTTGTCCAGCATTATTTATTATTATTATTATTAATTTATTTTGTGCATTTTTAAAACTTACTAAATCAGAGGAGCTAATTTGTAATAATTATTATTATACCTATGGTGGGCGAGTCCAGCTCGCACTTGTCCGGTTTTATTTGACATATTTTCAAAATGGGACTACAGGAGCTCATCGAATTGCCGCCCGGTTACAACATCTGCACATCCTTTGATGCTCATGGAATACTGCCAGCGGCCCCGAGTCCAGTATTTCAAGAGTTGAGCTGGCTAGGGTCGCGGTAGATTCACGGGGGACAATGCACAATACAGGGTGTATTGTGCATTGGGACATCAGTGCAGATCTGGTATTCCCCACCAGAATTAGAATTAAACTTATTTTCATACAAAACTACCAAACTGTCAATTAACTGAGGATCAATTTAATCAGCATTGATAAGTAAGAGGGCTTACGTTTGGCTATCTCCGTTGAGCATGTCAAAACGGTTTTTCGACTCGGCCCGTCAGCGTTTCGTAGCTTAGCGGCTAAAGCACTTCCAAGTTTAGGAAGTTATTGACATAACAGTTGTCAATATGACCAACGTGGATTTGAGACCCGCCAAGTTCGTACATTTTTGATAAGGATATAATTTCTTTGAAATAAAGGATTGTGGGAATGAAGATAATTATGAGAATGATAGGAGTGAGTGCCAACCCCACATAAAGTGGGATAACAACTTTACAGCCGATATTTTTTTCAGTTAGTTTTACATTTTACCTAGGACCACCCATATAGGGACAGAATTATTATTTTTTTAACTTCTAACTTTTTGAGTCTCCATGATGATGAGGGGTTATTGCCATACTCGCCACGCTTGGCAGATGGTTTGGCGAGCGCAGTGCGGGATGTTGATACACGGAAAGACGCTGCTGCCCATCTTCGGAGGTATCCCTTGGCAGATTCTTACTGCATCCACGGGCAAGGAAAGAGGGGCAACATTCTACTGCCAGCAATAATATTATGTAGATAGAGATAAATAAGTATTCATTAAGGAAATTAGCTAGCCAGACCTTACGCATAATGGACCACGTTGAATTTCAAATGCGGAGAACAAAGCCACACACATCATTATCATCATATCAGCCCGTTGACTCCCACTGCTGGGTATAGGCCTCCTCTTCAACACGCCAATGGAAACGGTCCTTGCAAGTCTCATCATACTCATACTCATTTATTTCAACGTAGGAACATTATACACTTGGTTATGTCACAGAATCTAAAATTAAATGTCACTTCTTATAATAATATAATCATAACTTAATAGTAGGTAAAATTCTAAGTAACTCTTTTTTAAATAAACAAGATCCTAATTCTAAGTTCTATAGCTGCCCGTACATGGCCATTGTCAACAAATAATTTCATTCCACTGTCTTCCGGTCGCCCTGGCTAGATCGTCCGCCCATCTGGTGGTCTGCCTCGAGGCCGTCTCGCTTCCATCGGAAGCCACTCTGTTACCGCCTTGGTCCATCGGCTGTCGTCTCGCCTCGCGACACACTTACATACAAGGATTTCTGTAATCTAGCTAGGGAAAATCTTCCTGCGGACTCCAGCCTGATATTTCCTTTGAATATGGCCACATAAGAAAGGATGGGTATAATAGCTGGGCAAGCCAAATCCATTAATAATGTTTGTATTACCATATTCTATGCTCGTAAGCAGAACAAGTCCTTACCGTCATTACTTTAACGCAATGCCTTAACATTGGGCTGTCCCATATATTGTACAATGTGTGCAGGGTTTGAGCATGCGCGCCACCTGCGCAGTAGTGGAGGCGGTTATTTTCCGCATCCAGGCGTGAAACCCATCGGTCTGCGCCTCAGCGAACATGCCTGAGGCGCTGCAGAACCGCGGGAGCCTCAGCAACATTTAACAATGTCCCAGGCACTGCAGCATCCCGTACAGATGTACAGATAAAATTATTTGTTCACTGACAGCACACAATTACAATGGAGGTACATGCACTAGCTACATGAAGATAAAACTAAACAAATAATTCCAACGGTTGAGACACATAATAAGGAATAACAGACATGCAATATAAACAATTGAAAAATTAAAATATAAAAAAGACAGCGAAATTAATAAAATCGCCCAAGCGCGAGTCGGACTCGCGCACGAAGGGTTCCGTACCATTGTTCCAGCAAAATCACGTTTGTTGTACGGCAACAGATATACATCATCTGTGAAAATTTCAACTGTCTAGCTATCACGTTTCATGAGATACAGCCTGGTGACTGACAGACGAACAGCGGTGTCTTAGTAATAGTGGTAATAGGGTCCCGTTTTTACCCTTTGGATACGGAATCCTAAAAAGACAGCGAAATAAAAACAACCAAAAACTGTGCGTGTTGTGTGCTATAACAGCGAAAAGGTCTCAACTCAGCATGATGCCAACTGAGCTAAGCCGTCAGTTGACGGCTGCTGAAGCTGATATTCTGCCGAAACCGTTGGGATCACCCCTTGACCTTGTGTTAACAAATCATTAAAGCATAGCAGCTTGATTACCAGTAGCTTATTCTGCGAGTATCCAGACAGTATACAATGGGGACTGTTATAAAAAAAGAGTCTTTGTAGTACCGTTTATTTCCGCTCGTACATTAAAAGTCAAAATTAAATTTCCACCAGCAAATAATGCAATAGATTTCTGTAACGCGTCTAAGGGAATATCTCCCTGCAGACTCCAAGGGAATCAGGCCGGTATCCAATGGGGCACTGACTCGGCACGCTTATTATATTCTTGTGGATGATCTCTTCAATATCGGCGACTTTAACGGCTTCTACGTTGTCCCCAGTCAGCCTGGAAGATAAAAGATAGAGATATGTTTATTTTGTCACAAAATGTAACATTCATTCATTTCAGCCATAAAACGTTCACTAATGAACAAAGACCTCCTCCCTCAAGGGTAGTTAGGGGAGTATAGTTAGTTAGGGCACTCCTCTGTACTAATAGGAAAAGATAGGTTATACAAATTCAATTACCCCTTCCAAACATCGCGGCAAGCGCCATTGATCCATTGCTGGCCGGTCGGGCAGTTCCCAGGGACGGATATGACGTTCTTCTCCTCGGTGACCTTCCAAATGTCGCGACAGACACCGTTGACGTACTCCTGGCCGGTCGGGCAGTTCCCAGGTACGGATATGACGTTCTTCTCGTTGAAGACCCTCCAAATGTCACGACAGACACCGTTGACGTACTCCTGGCCGGTCGGGCAGTTCCCAGGTACAGATATGACGTTCTTCTCCTCGGTGACCCTCCAAATGTCACGACAGACACCGTTGACGTACTCCTGGCCGGTCGGGCAGTTACCAGGGACGGATATGACGTTCTTCTCCTCAGTAACCTTCCAAATGTCGCGACAGACACCGTTGACGTACTCCTGGCCGGTCGGGCAGTTCCCAGGGACGGATATGACGTTCTTCTCGTTGAAGACCCTCCAAATGTCACGGCAAGAGCCATTTATCCACTCCTGGCCGGTTGGGCAGTTCGTTGGCACTTGTATCACGTTCCAAAAGTCCGCGTCGCCTGTTGACGCTCTGGAAAGTAACGAGATCATCATCATATCAGCTCGTTGACTCCCACTTCTGGGTAGGTATAGGCCCCCACGTCAACACGTCAACGTAAACGGTCCTGTGCTAACCTCACCCACTGTCGTGTAGCAGCTTGCCAAGCCACAGCAAAACGGTCTGACGCTGAGGTTTCCGTCGTTGCGTTGCCAGGTTTTGGCAAGCCAAATGAAATCGGGCTGACGCTAAGGATTTTCTGGAGTTTCTAAGGAGTTGCCGGGTTGCCAGTCATCGCGCCACGCTCGATACGGTCGTATTTAATCAGTTCAAGAATAGATCCAGTGTTGCCGGTGGACATTATATTTTATTTTAATCAAATTAGGAATTAGGGACTTTAATATTACATCTCAGCCGTAGGACAGCTGTCCACTACTGGACTAGGCCTCCAACATAGCTCTCCTCTTGAAGAATAATAATAATACTTTTATCTATACATATACATAAAATTCAAAGTCCTGACTGACTCACTGACTGACTGATATATCAACGCATAGCCTAAACCACTGGACCTAAAGACTTGAAATTTGGCACACATATACCTTGAGTATCCTAGAGGTGCACTAAGAAGGGATTTTTCGAAATTCCCACGGGATAGAGAATAAATAGGATTTATATTTTCGAATCAAAGTGGCTCTGCGTGAAAAAGGGGATTTTACGTTTTATGACTTCCACGCGGACGAAGTCGCGAGCAAAAGCTAGTATGAGATAAATGAGGTAACACGACGGCGAGGCAGGCCAAAAATGCGCTGGCGCGATGGTTCAATGCACGCTGGCGGAAGGTTGCACTGGACAGTGGAAAATGGAAGGAAACGGGGGAGGCCTTTGCCCAGCAGTGGAACAGTATAGGCTATTATACAAAAAAGAATGAGTAATTTATCTCATTCTTTTTTGTTTAATAGCCTTGCATAATCATCATTTTAGCCGTAAAACGTCCACTACTGAACACAGACATCCCTCATGGATCTCCATGAGGGGTAGTTGTCATACTCATCAAGTTAGGCAGGCGGGTTGGCGAGCGTAGTACGGGATATTGATACACGGAATGACGCTGCTGCCCATCTTCCGGCGGTATCCCTTAGGAGGCTCTTACTGCATCCACTCCATCTACTGCCGGCACCCCACGGCATATTTTTATATTACGCATAAAAATATTGTGTATATGCGGCAACATACCTATACAATACATGCATACTTACTTATCATACATAGGAAAGGTAAGCAGTGCGCATCCGTTTCTCAAGTGATAATGCTTGACCGTAAACAATACAATACGTAGTAGATAAACAGTGTGTCGATAGGATTATTAACAAGTTATCTTACAATACAGGGAACTGGGAAGTCCACGATTGAGAGATAATGATCATGGACGACCTCTGTGGCGCAGCGGACGAACGTCCGCCTGCCGCGCAAGAGGTTGCGGGTTCGATTCCCGCCTCGGGACAAGTGTCTGTACGATCTGCAGATATTTGTTCAGGGTGTTCTGGATGTTGTTCTATTTATAATGAAAAATATCTATCTTTGTAGTATAATTTATTAGGTATGTGAGTTATCTTGTACCATAACACAAGCTCTGCTTAGCTTGGGGCTAGATGGTGCTGTGTGAATTGTCCAGCATTACCTATTTATTTATATATTATTAATTTCAAGATCATAAACAAAACAACGGGTGTCCGATGGTGCATCCTCAACGAATTTGTCGTCAACATCTTTTATTTCGTACTAGCTGCAGTCCGCAGTTTCACCCGAGTAGTTCCCGTTCCCGTGGGAATACGGGGATAAAATATAGATTCTTACTGCATCCACGGGTTAGAGAGGGCAACATTCTACTGACGGCAGCCCACGGCTTTGAATACTTATCGCAGGATAAGAATGAGTAGGTACTAATATGGCATTGTTTATAATGTAACCCGTAATGTAAACAACTTTAAAAGCCAATTTCTGTATTAAAAAAAATCAGTAAAAAATACAGACTCCAATAATTAAATGCTTGACTTGTTGCTGAAAATCCCTAACCGCTATACGTATTAAGTATATCAGTCATCTAGTACCCATAACACAAGCTCTGCCTAGCTTGGGGCTATTTGTACTAGATGTGAATTAACCACCATTATTATTTACTAGCCGCACTCCGCTGTTTCACCCTATAGTTCCCGTTCCCGAGGGAATAGGGGGATAAAATATAACCTATGTTACTCTGGGATAATGTAGCATTCTAATGGTGAAAGGATTTTGAAAATCGGTCCAGTAGTTTTCGAGTTTATTGGTTACAAACATACAACATACAAATAGTTCCTCCTTATTTATTTATTTGAGCCACCAACGAAGATACACAAAGAAAAATTACAAAAGTAAAAACAATAAAAATCATGAGCTAGTGTTCTCCCAATTACAGGCAGCTACATCATAATAATATTATTCCTTATAATATTAGTGTATATATATTTCATTCAACTCACTGGGCTCTGATCCAAATGTCACGGCACGCTCCGTTCATCCACTCTTGTCCCTCGGGACAGTTCGGCGGTACGGTGATCACGTTCTGCACGCTTACGTCGTCGCCGGGTCGCCCAGACACCGCGGCAACCAATCCCACTACGAACACAAAAAACATGGCGTCTCGATGAGTCTGTAGAAGAGCAGTCGTATAGGTTGATTAATTAGGTTCTATGCGTTTATCGCTATAAATCCTCCTTCGGCTTGAGCGTGCCAGATAAGATAAATGTTGCGAAGATAACTGCTAAGTACGTTAACTCGTTCGGACATGTGTTAATAATAGCAACTACATTTTCAACTATGGCCGTTGGGTTCCGGCAGTAGAATTTTCCCCCCTCTCATGCCCGTGGATGCAGTAAGAGCCTGCTATGGGATACCCCCGGAAGATGGGCGGCAGCGTCTTTCCGTGTACCAACATCCCGTACTGCGCTCGCCAACCCGCCCGCCGAGCGTGGTGAGTATGGCAACTACCCCTCATGGAGATCCATTAGGGAGGCCTGTGTTCAGTAGTGGACGTATTACGGCTGAAATGATGATATTTTCAGCAATGTGTAGTTTTGTCACTCATCTGCAATATCCTTTAACAAACAACTTTTCGCCGACGATCTCAAAGTCTATATGTCTATCAAAAACGTCCAAGACTGCATGCTGCTCCAAGAAGACCTCAACAGGTTCGCTGCTTACTGTGACGCCCACAAACTATACCTGAGTATACCAAAGTGTAATGTTATCAGTTTCTCTAAAAACATTAACATGATCAATTTCCATTATAATCTCAACAACTTCCAACTGAATAGAGTTTCTATGATAAAGGACCTTGGTATACTACTCGACAGTAAATTACATCTAAATCATCATGTTGAAAACATAATTAACCAAGCTTTTAAAATGTATGGTTTTATTATGAGATCGTCCATTGATTTTAGACAACCCTCTACATTTCTTAACCTTTACAAAGTGCTGGTTCGCTCTCAGCTTGAGTACGCGGGCACCTGTATGGAACCCATTTTACAAAAAATATATAGACGCTATTGAAAAAGTACAACGTAAGTACCTTCGCTCGATGAACTTCAGATGTCACTGTCATCGTTACCCAAACCTGTATGCCAACCTACTCTCCAAGTACAAACTCCACAGTCTAGAATCAAGGCGGATGTACCTTGAAGCCGTAACACTACACAATATTGTGCACAATAAGTTCGATTCCATGGATCTTGTCAGAAAAGTCTGCTACGCAGTTCCGAGATCATGCAATTTGCGTACTACTCGCATGCGCTCCTTGTTCGCGCTCAATACCTGCAGAACCAACTCGGGACTGCGTGCCCCTATTAGACGTATGGTTGAGTCCTATAATAATAACTTTGCTGACTTAGATATATTTGCTTTATCCCTTTATAAATTTAAAAAAAGTCTGCATCACATTGAACTTACCTAATTTACATAAACCTTTCTCTTTTGTATTTTATCCTGTTGACTCTGATCTAACTTATTATGAGCATCTTCCTTTACTCCTTCACTTTATTTTTGTGTGTCATGTGATATTTTTCTTCTAATCTCATTTTTAATTTTAAATTTTCTTTAATTATTATTAGATGTACCTCTAGCTGCATCTCTTTGCTTTATACTACAAAACTTCAAACTGTGGAAAACGCCGTGGACTATAGTATAACTAAGTGTAACTTCCCTTAGGAACTTTCTATTTTGTTATTTAACATGTATATTATAGTTGTTTGTTTTTCCTAATAAATAAAATAAAAAATAAAAAATCCTATTTTAAAATCAAAAGTGTCAGTTGGGACACTATGTCCTAATAAATTTTGTCCGAATCGTCAGCAACCCATTTAATAATGTAATTTATTTATTCAAAACGAAATGGCCCATGTGGGTTATTATCAAACTTAAGTGAGGTTAGTGCTTAATAACTATAACAGATCTGGTTCTCTGAGTGAGCTCCCACATCAAAGGACAATCAAATTTATCTGAAACTAGCCGCACTCCGCAGTTTCTCCCGTGTAGTTCCTGTTCCCGTGGGATTACGGGGATAAAATATAGTCTATGTTACTCAGGGATAATGTAGCATTCTAATGTTGAAAGAATTTTGAAAACCGGTCCAGTAGTTTTTGAGTTTATTCGTTACATACAAATACAACGTACAAATCTTTCCTCTTTGTAATATTGAGATCTTTCTCCTCTTTATAATATTTAAATTCTTTCACCATTATTTCACTACGTTATCCCTGAGTAACATAGGCTATATTATTTTATTTATTATCTAAAACTCACAGTTACATCATTGTTTTTTATTACACTGTATAATATGTACTATTCATAAACCAAATCGAGTTTACATTATATTAATAGCACTTATTAAATATAATTATATCCCCGTATTCCCACGGGAACGGGAGCTACGCGGGTGAAACCGCGGAGCGCGGCTAGTAATTAATAATCTTTTGAGCCGACTGTGTATAGATAACCCATAATTAATGTCACCTTGTACATACCTACCTTATCAATTAATTAAGCTAAATTCCTTTGCTGTGATTCTACGTACCGATTAGATTTACCAGTAATATTGTTGTGATTTTCACAACTATGTGATTTTAGACAATATGGTCGTGTATAGGTACTAACCTATACACGGCCATATTGTCCCACTGGAAATGGAGCGTCCTCATTGGCTAAAATGGACTGAGCCGCTTTTGCATCTAAAGAGCTGTTGGACAGTGCCCGCATTGCAGGTAAACTGAAGTAACGGCTAAATTAGTTTCCAGTTTCTGTACATAGTTCATTTTGACCTAAAATGGACACGCTTTTGCTTTTAGACCCCTCATTAAGTAGTTCGGGTCTGCGAAATTTCTCGCGACCATATCAAGAGCCGAAAATAAATCATCATCTCGTCTCAGTCGTAGGAGTGCGGTCCGCGTCCACTGTTTTTTAGTCGTTACCTCAGTACACCTCTGCTTTGGGAACCGATTTGGGAAATTCCTTTTGGGTTCGACTAGAGACTGCAACTAGACTAAGACTAGAAACTAGACTAGACTAGATACTTTCTATGAAGTAAGCCTCTGTCATCTCAGCTGTAGGATTGCTGCCCACATCCACTGCTGGACCTGGACATACTCATAGGTCTCCCTCATGGATATCCAAGATCATGAGGGGGTTGTTGACTTGTTGCCATACTCGCCACGCTTAGCAGGCGAGTTGGCGAGCGCAATACGATTCTTACTACATCCACGGGCAAGTGAGGAGGGCCAAAATTCTACTGCCGGCACCCCATGGCATAATCCTCCCTCATGGATCTCTAAACACTAGTCATGAGGGGTTGTTGTCATACCACGGCAGGCGGGTTGGCGAGCGCAGTACGGGATGTTGATACAAGGAAAGACTTTTTTATACTTTCGCGATCACGACACATTATTAACACATATTTAACCGGGTATTTATCGCGCTATTTACCTTTATTATTGCCCGACGTTTCGACAGGATTGCACCCATCATAAATAGCGTGATAAATACCCGGTTAAATATGTGTTAACAAGGAAAGACGCCGCTACCCAACTTCCGAAGGTATCCCTTTGCAGATTCCTACTACATCCACGGGCAAGTGAATAGGACTAACATTGTACTGCCGGTAATCTACGTCATTTAAAATTGATAGGACTTTATCGCGTAACTACCTTATTATTTAGTCCTGTTAATCAGCTTAAATAAAATTATGTCTACAGATCGCGAAAGTTTACAAAGTACAATGTATAATTAATCTGTTTCCAGCTTAACACAGAAGAGCGAAGATAACACGGGCTCTGTAATGTCCAACTTCAAGATAGCCTGTCTCAACTCTACGCTTAAGTTCGTGAAGTTGGATTCGCAGCTCGTCCTGAAGTACCCGAATATGTCTACGGAACAGGTTTGAGCATCATCTGTACTAGCACCGCCCCGCGTAGTTCCTGTTCCTGTTGGAATACGGGAATCAAATATAGCTTATGTTACTCGCTGATAATTTATCTTTTCATTGGTGAAATAATTTCAAAAATCGGTTTTAGTGCTTTGATGTGATTTTTTTACCCCTTGCGTTTCATCGTAATAGTTTTAAGTAGGGATCCCTAATGTTTCTTGTAATAAATATAGCCTGTGTCACTCAGGGATAATGTACCATTCTAACGGTGAAAGAATTTTTGAAATTGGTTCAGAAGTTTTTAAGCTTATTTGTCACAAACATACAAAATCCAACATACAATTGTCTCTACTTTATAAGATTAGAATTCCATGCCGTTGCCGTGGGGTGCCGGCAGTAGAATGTTTCCTCTCATGCCCGTGGATGAGCCTGCTAAGGGATACCTCTGGGAGATGGGCAGCAGCGTCTTTCCCTGTATCAAAATCCCGTACTGCGCTCGCCAACCCGCCTGCTAAGCGTGGTGAGTATGGCAATAAAGGCTCATGATCAGTACTCTGCCATGAGGGAGGCAGCAGTACCCCGAGCATAGCCCTCTCCATAGCTCGTTGGCAAGGAGCTACGGGGAGGGCTATGCTCAGGATTTCTCTACGGGATCGAATCAGAAATGAGGAGATAAGTAAGAACTCGGGTCACCGACATAGCCAGACGGATTAGCTCAACTTCGTTGAGCGACTCTGAGCTTATTCATAAGGCCAATAGTGAAGGACCACGTCTCGGTTCCATAAGTATCGGTCTCAGTTCATATTATGAATATATTGCACACCTTAAAATAAACAATCATTCAACCAGTATCTTACATTCCAGGCGGATTTAATTAAACAAATGATAGAAGAGTGCCTGGCGAGAAACATGCCGGTAGTAGCCGGGTTCAAAGGACTTTACGATCCGCTGTGCGAGGCGTTGCGGATATACAGCCTGAAGTACGACTTCAAACTGCACTGTGAGACGAGCGGGGAGGTCAAGTGAGTAAGCTAATCTAGCTACTAGATTTAAGGTCTTGAATGAGGGGAGTGCAGTAACATAAGTTATGGAAGAGTGCAGTGACACAAGCTATATATGTGTCACAAATGATAGGCGAGTGCAGTTACGTAAATGAAAGTAGAGCGCAGTGACACTTGATGACCAACACGGGCCGATAGTCGCCGGGTTCAAAGGAGTTTACGATCCGCTGTGCGAGGCGTTGCAGATATACAGCCTGAAGTACGACTTTAAACTGTACTGTGAGACGAGAGGGGGTATTAAGTTAGTAAGCTAACTTAGTTATTAGATTTAAGGTCATGAATGAGAGGAGAGCGCCGTAACACAAGTTATGGAAGAGTGCAGTGACACAAGCTATACATGTGTCACAAATGATAGGCGAGTGCAGTTACGTAAATGAAAGTAGAGCGCAGTGACACTTGATGACCAACACGGGCCGATAGTCGCCGGGTTCAAAGGAGTTTACGATCCGCTGTGCGAGGCGTTGCAGATATACAGCCTGAAGTACGACTTTAAACTGTACTGTGAGACGAGAGGGGGTATTAAGTTAGTAAGCTAACTTAGTTATTAGATTTAAGGTCATGAATGAGAGGAGAGTGCCGTAACACAAGTTATGGAAGAGTGCAGTGACACAAGCTATATACACTGCCGGCCTAAAGTTTGAGACCACTTGTAAAAATCTTTGTAACCACCAAAATATTTCAAAAGTACACATGATAAAGAGCTAATTTGAACACCTGCGTATTCTATTGTTATCAAAGAATTTCTGAGAGTCATTTTTATTGTATATTTTTAAGTTATCATCCTTTAAAGGTCTATTGTTTCAAAACATAAATGAGTACCGCGCGCTTACCAGGTGATAGAGTCATTGTTATATTTTTTATGGCCTGCTCATTTCTAATTATTTTGGTTTTGTTTTGCGGTAACCGTACTTCCGGATTATTTTAGCTTCCTTAAACATATTTTTTACCTGAGTTTTGATGGAGTAAATTTTTCATTATCTTAACTAGTCTGAGCTCGTCGTTGTTACAGTGAAGACATCTTAAAATGGGAAAAGTGCGCGAAATTAGCACTGAAACTCGTTCTGCCATAGTTGTTTTACACGGCGAAGGCAAATCTGAACGTGCGATTGCCTCTCAACTTAAGTTGTCGAAGACTTGTGTTCATAACGCAATAACCCGATACAAGGAGACTGGCAGTAATCAAGATCGTTCGCGATCGGGAAGACCGAGAGCTACCACTTCTAGCGAGGATAATTTCATCGTCGTTACCAGCAAGCGGAATAGACGCCTAACCGCACCAGAAATCCGCGCAGAAGTGAACAAATCCCGATCAGAACCTGTGTCATTGACTACAGTAAAAAGACGATTGAGAGATGCTAAGTTATTTGGTCGCGTCGCCGTTCGAAAACCACTACTAAGGCCACAAAACAAAAAGAAACGGTTGCAGTGGGCCCTTACCCATCGAGACTGGACTGAAGAAGACTTTAAAGAAGTTCTTTGGACAGATGAATCCAAGTTTGAAATATTTGGTTCAAAACGACGAATTTTTGTTCGACGTACCGCCGAGGAAAAGATGATGCCAGATTGTGTGGTGCCAACAGTTAAGCATGGTGGTGGTTCCATTATGGTCTGGGGATGCTTCTCGGGCCATGGAACCGGAGATTTGGTACGAGTCGAAGGAATCATGAAAAAGGAGCATTATAAACGAATACTACAGCAAAATGCCGTTCCGTCTGGTTTAAGATTAATTGGAAATGGTTTTTTTTTTCATCAAGATAATGATCCTAAACATAGTTCAAAATTATGCAGGGGTTATTTAGAACATAAAGAAACAGAAAGGGTGTTAAAAAACATGGTGTGGCCCCCTCAGAGTCCGGATCTCAACCCCATTGAGCTATTGTGGGAAGAGCTTGACAGAAATGTGCGCAGTTGTTGTCCCTCCTCACAAGAAGACATGTGGAAGGCTTTACAAGAAAGCTGGAACAATATCTCACAAGATACAATTGATAAATTGATTGCTCGTATGCCGAGATTAGTGAAAAAAGTTATAAAATGCAAGGGAGGCTTTTTTGACGAAAAATCCGTTTAATGATTTTATTAAATATGAACGTCATTTTTAACGTAAATGGTTGATATTTCTTGATTTTTTTTTCTTCTTGATGAATGTGTATTAGTAAATAAGCATTTTAATTAATATCTAAACCTCTTGATTTATATTTTGAGTTTTATTTCATTTTGCTACTTGGTCTCAAACTTTTGGCCGGCAGTGTATGTGTCACAAATGATAGGCGAGTGCAGTTACGTAAATAAAAGTAGAGCGCAGTGACACTTGATGACCAACACGGGCCGATAGTCGCCGGGTTCAAAGGAGTTTACGATCCGCTGTGCGAGGCGTTGCAGATATACAGCTTGAAGTACGACTTTAAACTGTACTGTGAGACGAGAGGGGGTATTAAGTTAGTAAGCTAACTTAGTTATTAGATTTAAGGTCATGAATGAGAGGAGAGTGCCGTAACACAAGTTATGGAAGAGTGCAGTGACACAAGCTATACATGTGTCACAAATGATAGGCGAGTGCAGTTACGTAAATGAAAGTAGAGCGCAGTGACACTTGATGACCAACACGGGCCGATAGTCGCCGGGTTCAAAGGAGTTTACGATCCGCTGTGCGAGGCGTTGCAGATATACAGCCTGAAGTACGACTTTAAACTGTACTGTGAGACGAGAGGGGGTATTAAGTTAGTAAGCTAACTTAGTTATTAGATTTAAGGTCATGAATGAGAGGAGAGTGCCGTAACACAAGTTATGGAAGACTGTAGTGACACAAGTTATGGAAGGGAGCAGTGACACAATTTATAGTAGTGTGCAGTGACATAAGTTATGGAATAGTGCAGTGACACAATTTATGGAAGAGTGCAGTGACACAAGTAATGGAAGAGTCCGGTGACATAAGTTATGGAAAAGTGCAGTGACACAAATGATAGAAGAGTACAGTGACACAAGTTATGAAAGAGTGCAGTGACACGAGTAATTTAAGAGTGCAGTGACACAAGTAATGGAAGAGTGCAGTGACATAAATGATAGAAAAGTGCAGTCACACAAATGAATGAGGGTCAAACATTCTTCTGTTATATCATGTAGTAGCGTTGTATCCGGATAAAAAGTAGCCTATTGTGTTAATTCTGGTCAAGATCTTATTTATTTATTTATTTAGGTACACAAAACAAGCAATAAGTACAAAAATATACATCTATACCTTTGTAAAGTTTTAGCTCAAACGTAGGGTAGTTTTTGCGTGAAGAGGTAACACACATCCATACATCTATACAAACTTTCACCTTTATGATATTAGTGGGGGATACAATTGATTCAAACGTCATGACAAACACCGGCAGATAGTCGCCGTTCTCAAAGTAAATTTGGATCTTACAGACCTGTATGGACCAAGTTTCATGCGGATTTGGAATATGATCGAAAATTATGCTGAAACAAAATACAAACATACCACGCCGCATCGGTCCAGTTGCGACCGAATCCTGTGGTTTGGATCGCCATAATAAATGAATGTATTTTGTTTCAGGCAATTGAAGTTTGAGAAAATCAAAAAGCTACCGGACATAAATCAAAACGAAAATCCAGATTCGTAAGTATTTCACAGTTTTTCGGGGCAAAATGTTCGTATGTTTATTTTAAAATAATCATCGACATTTCAGTGGGCCATCTCGTCCTAAATTAGGGACTTCATATTAATAATAATAATAAATAATGCTGGACAACTCACACGGTGTTACTACTTAGATTACTGATATACTTAATTAATTATACTACATAGTTAGAGATATTTTTAAATACAAGCTCTGGTTTCTTTGAGGCTGTGAGTTTTTTTTATACGACTAGATGACGGGACAAAACGAAGGCCCACCTGATGTAAAGTGGTAACCCCTACCTATTACAATTGCAATACCGCGGTGATCACCTACACTAAGCACGTGACCATAACGCTGCATTGCATTGCGCCCGTCACCCTGAGACAGAGTTTTAAGGTCTAATGTACCCGTACCTTCCCCCCTTACCCTTCAAACTGGAACACAGCAATGTAGACGTCACTGCTTTGGCGGCAGAAATGGGTATGGTGGTAGTACTTCCCCGGATGAACGTTTCACGAAAAGTTCACGAAGAGTTTGATATTTCTGCTTACTTTCAGGCTGTGAACTGAGGTTCGAGATGTTGTCCGACAGTCCAGCATTATTTGTTTACTTTATTTCTATCCACAGAGACTCTAGCTCGATCGACCACGACTGCAAAATGCCGACTAAGAAGCGGCTCAGGCAGATCAGATCGGCGATTAACGCCGTCAACGCGAACACGCTGCAGTTCAAACAGCGCGCCTTAAGGGAGCTGAATGCATTCCTAAAGGACAAAGCCAGGCACACTCACACGTTCTCGAACCTCAGTGTGACGGAGCAGCAGTTCGTTACGCATTGGCAGGCGCTGACGAAACGCGTCGAGGTAATTATTACCGGCTTCAAATAAAGGAGATAGATAATTTCTAAATTTAGTGCTGTCAGCGTAAGATTGAGTTTAGCTGTTCCGTTTTAATTTTAGAACAGCACTAACCGAATAGCTTTATGTCATTTTAGTCCGTTTTACGCTAATCTGATTAGCTTTAGCTAGTTAGTGTAACAACCGAATCGCCACCAATATCAGATAAAATAAATAAATTGAACTAAGTAGGTAGGTACATTTTATAAGTTCGTTATGTTCACGAGAGCTGCTGCCGACAAACTGTTGCACAGTTTGGCAGACATTATTTTAAGATAAATGTACATTTAACAGAAATAAATAAATAAATAAAAAAAAAAGTCAGAAGGATCATTTTTGGGTTCGACTAGATACACTTCGAGATTGGTCCTGATGAGGACCCTAGAAAACTGAAATTAGGCATATATATAGCGATTTTGGTATGTTATGCAACGAGTCAAGCATTTTGGTGAAATTTGGTTAACTGAAACCGATGGAGAAGACCAAAGATGGGCATCAAGACTCCAACTCAAATCCCCTCCCTTCCCTTCCCTTATGACACGCTGCAGTTCAAACAGCGCGTCTTATGGGAACTGAATGCATTCCTAAAGGACAAAGTCAGGGACACTCCTGCAGGCAGTAGATTGTTACCCCTTCTCTCATGCCCGTGGATGCAGTAAGAGCCTGCTAAGGGATACCTCCGGAAGATGGGCAGCAGTGTCTTTCCGTGTATCATCAACATCCCGTACTGCGCTCGCCAACCCGCCTGCCAAAATAGTAGCTGTGTGGCGACCGTTTTTCTTGTTATTTCACAAAATAATTTTATTGTGAGCCTGAGCCGTGCCGACAGTAGAATGTTGCCTCTACTCTCTTACTCCGTGGATGCAGTATGAATCTGCCAAGGGTTACTTCCGGAAGATGGGAAGCGGCGTCTTTCCGTGTATGATATACACCTGCCAAGCGTGGCGAGTATGGCAACTACCCCTGAAGGTCCATGAGCGAGGCCTACGCCCAGCAGTGGACGTGGATAATAGCTCTAAGGCTGTAATGGTGATGATGTTGATTTTATTGTATTTACTGAATTGTGAATTTGAGATACGGAATAAGCGTTTCTTACTACAGGTAATACAGTTGTTCGAAGTGAGGGAACAAATGGTTCTGGATGAAATGAGGGACACTATGAAATCGTGCAACTTTAAAATTAAGCTGGAAATCGAAAATGTTTCGCCGAACGACAGGTAGGTTATTGATTAACACATACTTATAATAATAATAAGTAATAATGCTGGATAATTCATACAGCATCATCCAGCCTCTTAAGATAAGCAGACCAAGGGTTATTTTTTTATTTTACTGTACAAATTTTAGGAAAACTAACAGCTAGCCTAAAAAACAAATATTTAAATTAATACATTGGGCTGGTACAACCAGTACATGCGCAATGATGGCTAATTATAAGTTTCCACTTATAGAAAAAATATTTTACATTATATAAGAAATTAAACGTGGGTAGACGACTTATGGATTATTATAGGACATACAAAAGAAAGAATACTACATTCACATTATGTTAGAAAATAGGCATGATGGAAAGCCAGAAAAATAAAACCGTCTAGTCCGTCAAACAAATAACAAAAGGAAAAAGAAAAGAAAAAATATTCGGGAATCGAACCCGCAACCTCCTGTGTCGCAGGCTGACCTGCTGCGCCACAGAGGTCGTCAATTGATAATATTGGACAATATATTATATTAAGTCGAAATGTCGCGTCTCGTCACGCTTATTGGTACGGTTTAAACTCGATTTTTTTTTGCAGTGTGTACCCTGAGTTTTGCAATCTACACAAGCCCTTTCATTTGATACCTACCTGTGTCACCGAGTGGACCGATTTGTATGCAGTTTTTTTTTATTTAAAACCAGGTTTGCTAGCGGTCGTTCTTAAAGATGGCAAAATCGGTTAAATCGTTTAGTTTATTAGAAATCTATTGAGTTATTTACAATGTTAGGGGAAAGTGGAATTGAATAATCGAATATTTTCACATATACCCAAGTATATGTGAAAATATTCCAGGTTCAAAACCTGGTTTCGGTCCACTCGTAAAGAGCTACGGTGACACAGACAGACACAACAAACACACACACACACACACACACACAAACTTTAAACACCCCTCTTTTTATGGGGTTAAAACACAAAGATAAGATAAAATATAAAGATAAACCCGTTTATTTGTGCCAAAACCAAAAAAACAAGAGTAAAATTATTAATTACTAACTTAGAACTAAAAATGGCACAAATTGGTCACCACTCTGCACAAGTAGTAACAGTTCAGGTAACTACTACTACGCTGGTATTCTGTGGTGCCACAAATGTTATGTATGTTCAAACAAACAAAATTTTGCTTACATACCAGGTACATATTTTTGAGTATATTGCGAAACATACAATGGCACACATAATATTTAATTGAATAAAGAAAATATAAAATATAAATAGGTATACTTGGAATTTAAATGGAGCTGGGCGGGACACATGGCGAGGCGTGGTGATGGCAGGTGGAGTAAAGCTGTAACTGAATGGTGGCCGAGACAAGGATACAGAAACGTTTGTCGTCCGGCAGCGAAATGAGCAGACGACATTGATAAAGTCGCGGCCAGACGATGGATAGGACTGGCGCAGGATCGTGGCGGTTAGCGCTAACTAAGGGAGGCCTATTCCCAGCAGTGGGTGAAGTCGGGCTGTGGATGATGCTGATGATGAGGAAATAGGTATATTGCGAGTGTCCTAAGTGAATCACTGTAACCTCGCTATACAGGCTACCTACCTGACCTAGTGTTCTCGGTAGAGCGCACTAGCGAGGGACAGAGTTTAGCCAAGGTACACTTTGCAAAAAATCATGTTTAACTAGTACCTAAGTAACATTAATTTTTTTATAAGGTGCCTGATTCTGTATTAGTTTTTGTGAAATAGATACTTTTACTTTTTTATTAGTTAAAATAAGTAGATAGCTAAATTGTTGGTATTTGGTATTTTGACGACGAATTTATTTTCAGATCGGTGAAATTTACTAAATTTACGATGGAACAACTGAAGGCAGCGAAACAGGAGAGCATTACTTATTCATCTGGAAATTGCTCCAGGTAATTTTTTATAGCTTGGATTCTAGATGACTGATATACTTAGTACATTCTACAAAAAAAGAAAACAAGACGGCGGATTTTTGACGCTAAATTGCAAGTATTTCCAAAATGTTTTTAATAATAATAATATAATAATAATAATGCTGGACAAATCACACAGCATCATCTAGCCCCAAGCTAAGCAGAGCTTGTGTTATGGGTACTAGATGACTGATATACTTAATACATTATACTATATAGATAGATATTTTTATTATAATATAGAAAAACACCCAGAACACCCTGAACAAATATCTGCAGATCATACAGACATTTGTCCCGAAGCGGGAATCGAACCCGCAACCCCTGGTGTCGCAAGCGGACCTTCGCCCGCTGCGCCACGGAGCTCGTTTTTAACCAACCCTATCGAGTAGGTTATCGAAATCGGTAATTACCTAATAAGAGATTACAAAATATACATATGTCATGTATTTAAATTTAATCAGAGATAATTACACATATTAGGTAATTAAATAATTCGAATAAATTTGTAATCAATGCATTTAAATGGTCGTATTTTGGTTTTAAATCGGCCAAGTGTGTGTTGGGCCTTCCTGTTGGGTTTTTATGTAAAACATCATTTGTAAAGTGGTAAAACCGATCGGACGAGAGGTGACGCGTGACGCTTGGAGATTTGCGAGTTAGTACTAGGGCGACCATCGTGATGACTGTGATGACTGGGGCTATTGTGACGACTTTAGTGACTATGGTAACTGGGGCTACTGTAGTGACTATGGCGACTGTGGTGAAAAGGTTTTACATCTGCCAGGCGTTCCGTGGCGGCTCAATTTTTTTGTTTTACTCTATAATGTAAGTAATAACTTGTATTAGAACTTGAAATGTACGATTCCGGTGGGATTCAAACCCACGTCCGTCTAATCGATCCTTGACGCTTCCTAAGGGCGGAAGTGTGCCACTAAGCTACGGAACCGGTGTCGGGTTCCGCTGAAATTGCTTTGATAAAATGATAGTAGGTAAATTTTTCATAAGGTTTTTAATTTCCAGTCATCACAGTCGCCCCAGTCGCCACAGTCATCACGATGGTAACGATGGAGGAAGGTCAGTTGCCCTATTACTAACTCGCACATCTCCAAGCGTCACGCGTCACCTCTCGTCCGATCGGTTTTACCATTTTACGTTACCGTTTTAATGATGTTTTACAACCACCCCCAACTGCAAGGTCCAACACACACTTGGCCGATTTAAAGCCAAAATAAAAATGTTCTACCTAAAGTCTGTATTACATTACACGGTATTCAGGGACCCTTACCCTAACTAAGAGTGGTGTAATTAGAGTTAGAGCGTAAGGGACGGAACTAGGGCGACCGGTCAGACCCGGCAAGCCTTGCTTGCTAATCGCCCTAACTAAAGATAAAGTTAAAGAAACGTTTATTTTGTCATAGTTTTACAATCAAATAAAAAAAATCATCAATTCGGTTTTAAAACTAGTGACAAAAATGGTCAGTACTCAGCATGTGCTGTGGCAGAACGATTCGTACCACAGCGCTGGTCTTCCGTAGTAACCATGATGTGGGGTTGGTGCTACCGCAATGCACGGTAATTGTATATTTATTTAAAAGAAATACAAAATAAATAAATATAACATTTTCACAAAAAGGAATATAAAATTACATGGATAATGTAAGACACAAAAGAATTAAACAAGAACATATACAAAAAATAAAAAAGATATCACGGATCTATACTAAAAATGAAAACTAAAGGTAAGGCACATTCCGTCGTCGTTTTAGTAAACTCTAACTACCGGGCCCTGAATACCGTGTAGTGTAATACAGCTTTAAGTGTGGTTAAACACTATTAAAAATGCAAACTATTGTTTTACAGTAACACCAGTTTCTCGTCCACCGGTACGGACAGCGTTAGGGACGTGTTCATGCCTAGCACTAAGGGCGTCTCCGAGGAATGGCTCTCTGCGACGCTGACGCGGTTGAGCGACTTCTTACAGGTAACATACCCACTAGCAATCTATAGTTCCGTTATGAATGAATGAAGTATTTATTAACCACATAAAGATACAACACAAAAAGGTTAACAATACAGACAAATAGAATATACATATTTAAGAGTAATCCAATAAATAAAAAAAAATAAAAAATAATGTAACCTATGCTCACTGTAGCAGTATGGGTCAAAAGGTCCTGTCTCAGCTTTATGCTACACTACCCGCGCAGAAGCGCGTAGTGTAGCGCTGGTATTCTGACAGAACCTTTCTGACATCTCGACCAACTACTGACATTGACATTGACACGCACAACCTATAGACCGTTTAGATACTATGTGTACTTTTCTTCTCCACTTTCTGCGTTTATTGGTAACGTTTAGTAAACTCTTTCTGTTGAACTGGTTTATTATAAATTTGTACATATTTATTTAAATAATTTTATTTTTTTTGTATTTCTAAGTGCAATAAAGTGTTCATTCATTCATTATTATTAAATACGTCGCTGCAGCACAACCCTCTTTTCTCAGGTTTCAGCTGAAAATCAGCGTTGGGCCGTATCAACGCACCCAACATTTATCTGGTTTAAATTTTGTCAACTTTTTTTTTTTTATTTAAACCTATGTTGTCCCACTGCAGGGCAAAGGTCTCCCCTAAAGTCTTCCAACCATCCCGATCCTTTGCAGACTCCCACCATCCTCTGTCAAAGGTAACAAGTTCATCCCGCCAACGCTTCCTCGGTCGACCCCGACACCGCGTTCCCTCATCAGGGAGCCAAGGTGTTACACTCTGAGCCCATTTCTCTGCTGGCATTCGGCTCACGTGGCCCGCCCAGTCCCACTTCAGCGTTGCAGCCTTCTTACCGACATCTGTGATGCCAGTAAGGGAACGCAGCATGGTGTTACGAACTCGGTCGACTCGTTTAAACCCGAGAATGCTGCGTTCCATTGCCCTCTGACAAATCTTGAGTTTGCTCTTCTGTAACTCAGTCAAAGACCACGTCTGGGCACCGTAGGTTAGGACGGGCAGGATACACATGTCGACGAGTTTGCGTTTTAGTGATATAGGAAGGTCACTCTTCATGAACGCCTTCATGGACCAGTAGCTCTTCCAGGCATTATCGATTCTTCGACCGATTTCTTTGTTCTTCCTGTTTTCAAAACTTGCTAACTGGCCCAAGTAGATGTATTCGTCAACTTATTTACACATGTTTTTTGCAAATAAATTATCTTTATCTTTAAGTTAATTTATTTCTCATAAGAATAAAATTCACTTACATGAGAACACAAGACTTTATTTAACATTTATAGGGCTAACTGGTACATATAAATACATTGCATGGATTTTTTATACTTAATTAACTTATTTAAGTGACAAATTGTGGGTAGCCAAAACGGCGCTGAGCGCATAACCGAACAATAGTCATGCGACCACTCCGCTCGTCAAGAACGATTCGATTCA
Source organism: Pasiphila rectangulata (assembly GCA_963082625.1). Classification (NCBI taxonomy): domain Eukaryota; kingdom Metazoa; phylum Arthropoda; class Insecta; order Lepidoptera; family Geometridae; genus Pasiphila; species Pasiphila rectangulata. The sequence continues at coordinate 27,612,003 of OY720235.1, forward strand.
AGTACATTTGTGTCGATACCAAGTAGGTACTCTCTAGATTGATTCAATGCTAAAAGTAGTTGGTATCGAAACAAAAGTATCGAGTACATATTCGTATTTACTTGAATCGGAACATCCTTACGCTCGCTCTGTGACAGAGCGAGCGTAAGGATGTATTTATGTTGAGCTGAACGCCTTTTTACATATAATCATATAATCACGCCTTTTTCCCGTAGTAGGCAGAGACCACTTCTTTCCACTTGCTACGATCCTTACATACTTGATTCGCTTCGTCCACTTTCATTATTCCCTTCATACATGCTCTTCGGTTTAGGGTACTCTTGACCTAGCCTTTTTTCCCCTTTTTTTTGGCCTTTTTAGCACAAAAGTAAATTTGTTTTATATACTTAATTAATTATTTCTTGGTTAATTATCTGTGTAGCGCCTAAGTTGATTGTTGATATTTTGTGTTAAATAAATGCATTATTTATCTTTTTATCTTTATCTGTAAATCAAATCAAATATTTATTTAAAAAATCTTAACAAAGTATTACATATTAGGTAGGCGCAATTTTCAAGACCTTATCTCCCGCGCTAGTTAAATACTGTGTTACCGCAAGGTGAAGTCTTTCCAATCACGCACACGTACATATAAAAATACCCTAAAAAGATGTGATACATACCTTACAGACTAAATATAAAGCAAATGTCTCTAAGTCTAAGTCATCTATCTCTACAGGTCAATAAGTCAAAGTCAGAGTCATAAGTGTTTATTCAATAGGGCAAAAAGCCACATAGAATGGTCAATTTACAAAAGGAGAACAAGACACATGTAAATTGAATAAAGCACATAATTGAATTTGTTCGCTTCAGATCACTTTTTTCCAGGTAAAGGAAAGAAGCGAACAAGAAACCTCACTCCTTTACTTCTATTCATTGTTAATGTTTAATTTAATGTCCAGAAGGATATTTGATAGTTTGGATATTGCAAGATGACTTCATTTCTTATCGTCTGGAGTGTTTGAAAGCCTTGTCTTATTATGATGAAACTAAGGATCTCCTTAAGACTAGTAAATAATTGGTTATGTTATATTATGTTAAAATAGGTATAATTAATGTTATTTTATTTTTTATTTTTTTACTTCAAATGTACATGTACTGTATATTTACTGGCGTAGGTAGCCCAATCCAATAGAATACCTAGAGGTATAGTCTTACAACTAAATTACAATAAAAAAAAATCATTACAATAAATGCAATAATTAAGCCTCCATTATTAAATGTCTCAAAATGATAACAATTACATAACATTAAAATATAGAAATTCTTCAAACATAATTAATAAATAAACCCAAATAATACGATAAAATCAAAATTCCATAATAAAAACTTAAAAACATAACAAAGCCCTTCGGGCTTTGCTCATGGAACAGTAAATAAAACCGGGCAAGAGCGAGTCGAACTCGCGCACCGAGGGTTCCGTGCCATCATACAAGATAATTATATGATAAAGGCGGTTTATATTTGTTGGAGAACCTTGACAGCCATCTCTTGTCTGATAGCGGAACTTATGTAGATTTTTTACACATTCGATCATTTAAAAAAAACTATGCAAATTAGAGGGTTCGTTATAAATTTCCTGTAATGTAAAGATTACAGGAAAATGTACACTCCTATATAGCAATAATAGTTTCAGGGGTTTATCTCTGCATACATCGAAAATATGGAACGCTATTTTTTTTCAACATTTTTGTAACTAACTCAAAAACGATACAGCTTAAAGGAAAACCAAAAACTGTTTATTAATGTGCAAATGAATACTTTTCATAATTATGATCTAGTAACTTCACATACAATTTTTGAGATCCCCTCTCCCTACAATCATGATAAGATTATTTTTTAACACTTTCATAAATGCTATATTAGCAAAAAAGTGTTATCTTTAACCATTCCAAATTTCATGTCGATAGCATCAGTAGTTCTCGAGATATCCATATGTGCCAGACGGACAGACAAAGTGATACCATAAGGGTTCCTTTTTACCATTTTGGTCCGGAACCCTCAAAATGTTAGTTGTAAGCCTACATTGTAAGTAACTTTTTTCTTTAATTGTATCAGGAACACCCCGATCTCTGTTTCGGCGAGGGGCGTTGATGACTGCGACACAGTTTTTATAAGCTACTGCAGGCATAATCGTTAGCGAACATTATTGTTTTTAGCAAATAAACATTTCTTATTTTTATTATTCATCATCATCATTTCAGCCATAAAACGTTCACTGATGAACACAGGCCTCCCTCATGGATCTCCATGAAGGGTAGTTGCCATTCTCACCACTCTTGGCAGGCGGGTTGGTGAGCGCAGTATGGGATGTTGATACACGGATAGACGCTGCTGCCCATCTTCCGGAGGTATCCCTTAGCAGGCTCTTACTGCATCCCTGGACATGAGAGGAGGGGTATCATTCTACTGCCGGCACCCCACGGCGGATTTTTATTATTATTTTTTTATTATTATTATAATATGTATATTTAGTTTTTGTTCCTGAATAAATGTTTGATTTGATTTGATATTTAACCAGCCGCACTCCGCGGTTTCACCCGCGTGGTTCCCGTTCCCGTGGGCATATGGGGATAAAATATAGCCAGTGTTACTCAGGGATAATGTAGCATTCTAATGGTGAAATTGAAAATCGGTCCAGTATATTTTGAGTTCATTCGTTACAAACATACAAAATACAACTTGTAAATCTTTCCTCTTTATAATATTGAGAGTTAAGCCGATCATGCCTAAAACTAAAGGCGTCTCCAAGGAATGGATCTATGAAACCTTGACACGGTTGAACGACTACAGGTATTATAACAAACCATTGTCCAGTAGTGGACGTTCACATCATCATCATTATCATCTCAGCCGTAGAACATCCACTGGCACAGTTGGAGGTGCATGACGGAGGACACATGCCTCCCTCATGCACCTCCAACATCATGGAGTGCTACCACGCTCGCCACGCTTGGCAAGCGGGTTAGCGAGCGCAGTATTGGATGTTATGTTTGTTTGATACACGGAAAGACGCTGCTGCCCTTCCTCCGGAGGTATCCCTTAGCAGGCTCTTACTGCATCCACGGGCATGACATTCTACTGCACCCCGCGGCATAGTTGTATAATTGAAAGTTAACATGATATCTTCACAGAACGAAAATGAAGCAAGTCTCATACTGCCTATGTTGTTGGACCCCGAGAAAGCGTTTCTATTGCGCTGGCAGCACGCCATCCTGCACAACCCTGGCCTGGAGACAGGCTACAAGCCGCCTGCGAGGCAACTCCTCAACCGCATACAAGGGAGCGTGGCTGTCAACCAGGACTTATTCACTGTCGACTTTCGCATCAGCGAAGATAAGAAAAGCATGAGGTTGGTGCTTAAAATGTATTAGCATTATAATTATGTGTGGTTGTGGAATGTAGCTCCTCCTCCCTTGCCTCTTGGCCCGTACGAATTCACCAAGGGATACATCCGGTAGATGGGCAGCAGCGTCTTTCCGTGTATTAACATCCTGTGCTGCGCTCGCCAACCCGCCTGCCAAGCGTGGTGAGTATGGCAACAACCCCTCTTGATCAGTACTCGGCAATGAGGGAGGCATTCGTCCAGCATTGGGCGTCCTATGGCTGGAATGATGTTATATGTGTTAGCAGTAGAATGTTGCCCCCCTCTTGCTCGTGGATGCAGTACGAATTTGCCAAGGGATACCTCTGGAGGATGGACAGCAGCGTTTTTCCGTGGTGAGAATAGCAACAATCCCCTCGTCACCAGTACTTGGAGATCCATGAGGGAGGCCTATGTCCAGCAGTGGACGTCTTACGCCTGAGTTGTTTGGTTAAATTAAAACGCACATTATTTGTTTCAGAAAAGCCATATTTGAAAAAGTACCTTTTCCCGATAAGAAACCGAAGGTGTCCAAAGAAAATATGCCAGTGAATAATACACCTAAACCCAATGAGAATAAGGTTGCAGTTAAAAACGATTCTAAGGAAGGTAATAAGAGTCAAAGTGATGTCACTAAGAAAAGGTAAGTAAACAAATCATAAGCTATTTTTGTTTAAAAGTGTAAACCTACTAAAAAAAATATAAATTATATAATAATTAATATTATATATAAATATAAATTAAAGCGTTTTCGATGTTGGGTATTACAAATTGCAATGTTCGCCTACCATAGAAATTATTTACTTTAGGCATTTCATATTTGTTTTACGTGATTTTTCTAGTAATGGTTTGAGATATAGGTACTTTGAGATCTTGGCTATGAAATTTTAGTATAATGTGTTAATAGTATATCAGTCATACCCATAATACAAGCTCTGCTTAGCTGTTGCTGTGTGAAATGCCCAGCATTATTTTTTTAAAGCAAATTCCATTATTTGCAGCAATTCTACCGTCTCCAAAGCAGCAAGCCAGACTGAGAACGCCGTTGCTGGGTCGAAGAGTACCGACCCTAGGTACTCCAACTACAACGCATCCCTCGCCAAGAATGCGTCACAGGAGAAGGTCAAGAATGTGTCAAAGGAGAAGGTCAAGCTTATGGAGGGGCTGAGCCAGCCTTTAGTCAGCAATGTGGGCATGAAGTAAGTACTATTCATCATCACCTCAGCCTTAGGGTGTCCACTGCTGGACTTGCCTGCTGGCCGCCCTCATGGATCTTGATGTAAAAAATCAAATCAAAATAATTTATTTCAGACAACACAATGTCAAAATACACAAAACAACACAGTAGTTAGGTATAAGAAACCTTTACCACCCTGTACTGCGCTAGTATCATACTACAGTGAATAGTGAAGGACCACGCCTCTCTCTTTTCTAGTGTTAACTTCGTTATTATTATATTGTAGAAAAATAATATATAATATTCGGTTGCTATGCAAGAGCCTCGGTAAGTAGGATTTCGCGTACGTGCCATTTGTGTTTAATTATTTATTAAGGGATAACGAACAACTACATATATAAGTTTCTTATGTATAGGTACAACTTAACTTAAAAGCCACGAATTATTAAAAATGCAGCCCATTGCGCTATCCACATATTTTGGTTTCGTACATTTCAACGGAAGAATATAATCATGAAGCTAGAGGGTTGGTATTGAGAACATATTATTATATACAAGATGTAATGACAAACACAAATAAAAAACTAAATTAAAAGACAATTAAAAAATAAAATAAAAGAAACTGGAAGAGCTTGCTAGTTAAAATGATCTAGAAGGAACAGTGAATTGAACAACAGATTCATAAATCTATTTAAGTTGCATGCAAATATAATCTATGTGACTAAAGTTATGATTACAGGACTCTACCATACGTGTAGGAGCACACAGGAGTGCGGCAGGTGTTAAGAGCAAACAGTAATAGCGATCTGGAAGGCCTGGTGGTTCTAGGGACTGTGTAGCATATCTTTCTGATAAGATCCATACACTCGAAATTACTGTGCACAATATTTTAAAAGGGTGTAGGATATCTTCAATGCTAATCTCGATATCTTCGAATCCCTCAATGCCTGAAGAACACCTTGGGTGTTCAACCAATGTGTCTTGCCCTTACTCACATTATGCTTCCGAGACGTGGCCACTCACAAAGGAGTACATGCATAGAATCAGAGTCACCCAAAGGGCAATGGAGCGCGCCAGGCTCGGAATTTCCCTGCTAGACCACATACCAAACGTCGAAATTCGACGTCGCACAAAGGTCGTGAACGTAGGTATGAGGATAGTCAGGTTAAAATGGAGATGGGCGGGGCACTTGGTGAGAAGGGACGATGGAAGATGGACTAAGGCCGTAACGGAATGGTGGCCGAGAGACACGGTACGACCTAGAGGCAGACCACCCTCCCGATGGTCACGTGGCCCCCCACGAGCCGACCACAGAACACTATTATCCAACGGAATGCCGATAGCCGATAGGAGCCGAGTTACGTGATGGTCGCTAGAATTCTTTGTTCTCCCCTTGCCTAATACTTAATTGACCTACGTCGCTATTTCGTCTTATGTCGCGCATAGCATAAAACGTGAGTATTTGCATCTATTATAGATGATTTACACAGCGTCAGCAACTGGTAATCATGCTGTACGGGATGCTGCAGTGCCTGGGACATTGTTAGATGGATTAGGCTTGCCCAGCACCTATACCATCCTCTCAGCTTAGTCAACTATTATTCAGAGGAAAGAACAGGTCAATACGTCTGAAGCTAACTAAGCCGCGGGTTTCCTCACGATGTTTCCTTCACCGTTAAAGCACTTGTTAAGTGTGCACATACATTTTTCAAGAAAGAAAAATCCATTGGTGCACGGCCGGTATCGAACCTCGAACTATCGAACGTAAACTACCTAATTATCAACATGCATTCTTCTCTGTTGAACTAATCTGTATTGAGACTAAAACGCATTTGGACTAAAACGGATTATGCCTAAAACACGCGCCGGGAATCGCGAGCGATCGTCACGTAAGCAATATTAGGTACCTATTTGTTACTGACTGTGTGTGTTAGTAATTAGTAGTGCGTAAACTTTTAAGGCTGAACGAATATATCTCGTGTTAGCTGCCTACGTGTTTTCATTATTGTGTCCTGCGCCTAAATTTACTACATACATACTTTTATAATGATAATAATCTTTTGTTTCAGGCTGATGCGTCAAATGGGATGGGAGGGCGGAGCGCTCGGGATCCGCGGCCAGGGCATCGTGGAGCCTATCATGCCGTCTTTAGATTTGGTGAGTTCTATTGCATAGAAGTAGATTATTATTTATTTACCTAGATGTAGCTGCCTGTAAATGGGGAGAACACTTAGCTCATGATTTTTATTGTTTTTACTTTTGTAATTTTTCTTTGTGTATCTTCTGTTGGTGGCTCAAATAAGTATAGCTATTGTTTATTTTTCAAAAATAAATGTAGCTATTATCGTGGGGTGCCGGAAGTCGAATGTTGCCCGTTCTCTCTTGCACTTGGATGCAGTAGAAGAAAAGCGGTTTAGCGTTCTCAATATCTCGTACTGCGGTCGCCAACCCGCCTACCAAGCGTGGTGAATATGGCAACAATCATGGTCAGTAATTGGAGATTCATGAGGGAGGATTATGTCCTGCAGTGAACGTCCTACGACTGAGATGATGATGATGAATCTGGTACCTATAACACAGGCTTGCTTACTCTGAGGCTGGATGGTGTAATGTGAAATCTCCAGCATTATTCAACCAAGAGGTGCTGGAATGTTGTCCCTCCTCTAGCCCTTGCTGATGAAGAGACATATTATTATTACTATTATGAGCTATTTGGGTCCCACTGCTGGGCAAAGGCCTCCCCCAATTCCCTCCATATATCCCGATCCTGAGCTGCTTCCCTCCAGTCAACGATGTACTGATCGAGTTCGCCCCGCCATCTGCGCTTTGGTCTGCCGCGAAGAGATGTCTGTCTCTGTCTTATTCTATGTCTGAAGAGACATAGTTTATTACCTGTTGTTTGTTTTTTTATTGGAGCCTGAAATAAATGTCCAAGTTGTATTTCCCAGGCGAAAGGTGCCGGCTTGGGCGCTCCAAAGGCTAAACTCCCAAAGGCTCAAGCAAGGGCTATTGTAGCCAACATACCCAACGACATAAACCGCGTCTGCGTCCCCTACTCACCAGGCAAGAACGAACTGAAGAAAGGCCTGCTGGAAACTGTGCTGAAGATGACACAGGATGGAGATGGGAAACCCACGGAGATCACCTTCCCTTCGAAGCTGACGCCGAAGCAATGGGCTTATATGAAGTATGTATATGCTACGGCTAACTTGTGGTCCGTGTGGTCTTTACATGACTGCTTAAACAACCCCCGACAAAAAAGAGGGCTGTTATAAGTTTGACCGCTATGTGTGTGTGTCTGTCTGTGACACCGTAGTTCTGAAATGAGTGGACCGGTTTGCATGCAGGTTTTTATTATTTAAAAGCAGGTTTTACAGCGGTGGTTCTTAAACATGTTTTATCATAATCGGTTAAGCAGTTTACAAGATATGGGGGTTGAAAGTAGGGGTGAACAATTTAATGTTTTCCAATATTCCCAAGTGTAGTATCAAATGAAAGGGATTAAATGTGTAGATTGCAAAAACTGAGGGTACAACATTACAAAAAAGTATAGGTAATCTCGTAGACTAGGTAAAGAGACAGAGACCGTTTTGTGACTCAAGCATGGCTCCATTATTTTTATGTCTTTTTTAATTTCATAAAAGGTTTATATGCTTTTTGTTAAAGAAAATATCTAAGTCAAGCTGACTGACTGCCTTGGGATCGCGCGGACGCCGGCGACCGGGAAATATAACGAAGACCTTGTTTTGTTTATTTTAGGGATTATAATGGTTTGTTATCATTTTGGAATTCGATCCGTAACAAAATAAACTACTCTCTGAATGTCATTGTATTGTCAACACGCATTTTAGTGCTTCGAGGTCGTAAAGGACCATCTATGCCACGTGAGGGGCAGGCACTTGCAAGGAAATTACTAGGCGGGTGACCAAAAGGGTTAATGGTAATGGCAAACTCGTGATAAAAACTATAAAATTAACCCTATTATGTTACTTGACACTGGCAGAATTGTGTTAAAACAAACACAAAAGTCATGAATGAAGAAGAAGAGGTCGTAAAAATCGCCCGGACCCTCCACACCCAGGACCTTGAAGATTATATTTATATTTGATAATAAGGCTTAAATAATCTAACGCTTGATTGAGTGATTGCTAGACAGTCTAACCATTGGTTATTTTTTATTTGTCCGCTTGTTTGCTGACCGTATGACCGCACTTTCAGGTTCATATTAACGACATTCAACAACAGAGGTCCGGTCCCGCTGGAACCGCCAGAGGTCACAGCGACTTTCAATAAGATATTTAAAAAAATTGGCAACAGCGAACTCGCTTTGACGGCTTGCTGGGGGGTCTCAAAGATGTAAGTAGAAGAAAAAAGATAGAAATAAATTTATTTCGTAAATATATTACATGTACATTGTAGGGTAAAAACAAAGGAAAAGTTATATATGTTAATTACACGAAAATGGCCACCACTCAGCGTAAGCTGAGGCAGGATACATCCTGCCACAGCGCTGGAAACACGTTTATTTTTGAACACAAACATCACAGACAGAGGTACAATTATCTGGTGCACAAGCTTTGCTTAGTTAGGGACTAGATGGTGTGTGTAGTGTCCAGCATTATTTATTTATTTATAACAATAATCTTTTCAGGAATATTCTACTATTCCTCTCACATTACGACGCAGACGCTGATATCGACAAAAACGAATGGTGTTCCGTCCTCGACTTTGCGAGAACCACAACGAAAAATAACGCCATAAATGTCATCGCCCCACCAGATGACGCCAAGAAAACTGTTAAAGCAGGACCTGTCAAAGAAACAGCAAAAGCAGGACCTGTCAAAGAAACTGTAAAAGCCGCCCTTACACAACATGTTAACGAGGCTCTCAAAGAACCTGTTAAACCAGCTCTCAAAAAAACTATAAAAGCAGCTCTCAAAGAAACAGTAAAAGCAGTTCTAAAAGAAACTGTAAACGCAGCTCTCAAAGAAACTGTGAAAGCAGCTCTTAAAGCAGCTGGTGACAGTAGCGAGTCTGTGATGGTGGAAGGCGAAGCGTTTAGGTATTATGTGCTGTCACAGATCTTGGACTTCTGTAAGCAGCGCCACGTCTTTATTAATAAGGTTGGTTTTTACAAACTTTTTACTTGTAATTAAGTTATTAGTATGTCAAAGCAGCTGTCAAAGCAGGCTCTATCAAAGACAATATTAAAGTGGCACCTGTCAAAAAAAATGTCAAAGTAGCTCGAAAAGAAACTGTAAAGGCAGTTATCAAAGCACCTGTGAATGTTATACGTTTGACCGCTAAGTGTGTGTGTCTGTCTGTGGCACAGTAGCTCTTAAACGTGGGGAGCGATTTGCATGCAGTTTTCTTTATTCAAAAGCAGGATTTCCGATAGTGGTTCTTATGTAACCTCCGCCCGACGAAAATTTACATGTAATAGTTTTTTATTTAGGTAAACTTTACAAAAAGTTTCATTGATCATTAAGTACTCATCATGAGGGGTTGTTGCCATACTCGCCACGCTTGGCAGGCGGGTTGGTGAGCGCAGTACGGTATGTTGATACACGGTAAGACGCTGCTACCCATTTTCCGAAGGTATCTATTAGCAGGCTCTTACATCCACGGGTATGAGAGGAGGGGCTAACATTCTACTGCCGATACCCCACGACGAGTAACCTATATAACGGGTGTTTTTTTAGAGGTATAAACTTTAAGTTGGCTACACTTTTTTAACTGGCGGCTATTTTGTCAGCTGTCAAGTGATTTATCTTTAGTTTGGTTTGGCATTTCAACCTGAATAGACTGACGCCTGAACAACGCTTCCAAATTGTGCAAATGTATTTTTAAAACCATGGTTCTGTTCGAAATACGTATCGCGCACTACGCCCATTTAACGGTCAACATAATCGTCCATCAGAGCAATTAATTCGATTGACTATGGAACGTTTTCGCACCACGTTTATTTTAAATGATAATACGCATCCACAGAGACGTCGTACAGTGCGTACAGAAGAAGTCATTGCTGCTGTAGAGCGTAGCGTAGAGGAAGACCCGCATCAGTCTATCCGCCATCGTGCACAGGAATTGGATATGTGTCCATCCACTTTATGGAACATTTTGCGGAAAGATCTTGGTTTGCGTGCTTACAAAATCCAACTAGTGCAAGAATTAAAGCCACACGATCACCTAGCAAGGCGTGGATTCGGTGAATGGGCCCAAAACATGATTGCCGTTGATCCCGAGTTTCATAAGCGAATTTCGTTTAGCGATGAAGCTCACTTGTGGTTAAATGGATACGTCAATAAACAAAACTGCCGTATTTGGAGTGAAGATAATCCTCAAGTTGAGACACCGTTACATCCAGAAAAACTGACTGTTTGGTGTGCTTTATGGGCTGGTGGAATAATTGGTCCGTACTTCTTTAAAAACGATGCTGGCGAGAACGTTACAGTCAATGGTGACCGCTATAGAGCCATGATTACTGAATTTTTCGTTCATCAATTTAACAACCATGATGTGCAGGAGCTGTGGTTTGAACAAGACGGCGCAACATGTCACACAGCTCGTGCCACAATTGATTTAATGAAGGAAACGTTTGGTAACCGCATAGTTTCAAGTTTCGGACCCGTGAATTGTCCTCCAAGATCGTGCGATTTAACGCCGCTTGACTATCTTCTGTGGTGATATGTGAAGTCGCTAGTCTACGCCGATAAACCCGAAACGATTGACCACTTGGAGGACAACATTCACCGCGTTATTGCCGCTATACGGCCACAAATGTTGGAAATAGTCATCGAAAATTGGACCTCCAGATTAGACTACGTCCGAGCCAGCCGTGGCGGTCATATGCCAGAAGTCATATTTAAATTATAATGCCAGAAGATTATCTTTAGAATAAAGTAAATTTCATATTAATTTAAAAAAATCATCTTTGTTTTATTCCATTTCAAAGTTCTATACCTCTAAAAAAATACCCTTTACTTCCAGCATACTGCAACCACAAAGATATCCCACGACATCGCCCTGAAAGGCACGATGACGCCCAAACAGCGGTCGTTCATAGAGGACGTCATAGTCCGACTGAACGCAGGCGCGCGAGGTTCCTCCGAGGGCACTCACGAGGCGACCCTGCACAGAGAGATACTGGACGTGGTACAAGGATACTCGCTACACGTGGACTTTCCAGTGCCTAAGTAAGTTAAAGTCTTCATATATGTATGTAGACCATCGAGCGAGAGGCGAGGTTACACTTGACAATGATTCAGTTAAGCCATCATTTAGGACCATAGAATCAAGAATCAAGAATCAAAAAATACTTTATTCAGTGCGGCCGCATGGACCTTATTGACGCGTCACAAATTACAAAATAAAACAACACAAATAAATAGAATAAAGCACATAATTGAATCTGTTCACTTCAGATGACACGCGAGTTAGGAAAAGAAGTGAACAGAAGAACCTAACTCGGTCGTTATAGTCATCATTTAACAATTTTATTTTGTCTTATGTTACGTTTGACGGAGTTGGAGCAGATTCCGTCCCAAGTGGTTTTGTCCTCTAGGTAATCTGATATTTTATAATAAGCTTTATTGCACAGATTGCGTTTAATAATGTTTTTGAATTTATTCAATGATAACTTCTGCAACTCACTTGGGAGTTTGTTGTAGAAGCGTATACATTGCCCTTTAAAAGATATTTTCACCTTATGGAGCCTAGTAGTGGGCACAGCGAGTTTATTCTTATTTCTTGTATTTACATTGTGATTGTCGCTGTTTTTCTTAAACGAAGCAATATTTTTATGGGTGTACAACAGGTTCTCATAAATATATTGACAAGCTACTGTCATTATATTTATTTCTTTAAATTTAGTGCGAAGTGATTCTCTGGGACCCATATTGTAGATAGAACGAATAGCCCTCTTCTGCAGCACAAATACGGTGTCTATATCTGCAGCACATCCCCACAGTAGTAAGCCATAAGACATAATGCTGTGGAAATAGCTGAAGTAAACAAGTCTAGCGGTATCAACGTCTGTAAGAAGGCGGATTTTTTTGACTGCATATGCTGCAGAACTAAGCCTACCCGATAGTTGTTCTATGTGTGGGCCCCATTGAAGCTTATTGTCTAAAGTTATGCCTAAAAATACAGTTTTTTCTACAAGGTTTAAACTTTCACCTTTTAATTTAATCTTGGCATCAGCCTGTTTTACATTAGGAAGAGTAAATCTAATGCATTTTGTTTTATTTTCATTAAGTAATAGGTTATTGACATTAAACCAATTAACAACCTCTGAGATTGCATTATTCACCTCGTCATAATCGGTGGTACGTCGTTTCATTTTGAACAAAAGTGAAGTGTCATCAGCAAACAATACAATCTCATGATTGTTTTTGACAAGATGAGGTAGATCATTAATGTAAATTAAAAATAGAAAAGGCCCAAGAATTGATCCCTGCGGTACACCCATTGTGACTACAGATCCCGAAGAACGTTTTCCATTAACATCAACTCTTTGTATCCTGTTACTGAGATAAGAAATAAGTAGATCCAAAGAGATATCTCTAACGCCATAGTGGCGCAATTTTCCGATTAATGTTTCATGGTGTACACAGTCAAATGCTTTTGAAAGGTCGCAAAAAACACCTAAAGCGTCTTGCGACCTCTCCCAAGCATCATAGATATGCGAGACTAACTCTATACCAGCATCAGTAGTGGAACGGCCGCGAGTAAAGCCAAATTGCTTGCAGTGAAGCAATTTGTTGTCGGCAAAGTGCTTAGATAGCTGATTTAAAATAAGCTTTTCAAAAATTTTACTAAATGTCGGCAGTACTGATATCGGCCTAAAGTTAGTGGGGTCCGACTTAGAACCTGATTTAAATAAAGGTATTATTTTACTGTGTTTCATTAGATCAGGAAATACGCCACAGTCAATGCATTCATTATATATAAGAGCCAGCTCAGGTGCGATTGTGTCTACCAATGGTTTTACAATGTTTACAGAAATACCCCAGAGATCTGCAGTTTTCTTAACATTTAACATTTTAAAGGCTTTAACTATATCGCTGCTGTCCACATATTGGAAATTAAAATTACTATCACATTTAGGTACATTTTTGCCAAGTAAGGACTCGGCGATCAGGTGAGAAGAGTTTAAAGACTTTGTGGTAGAAACTGGAATGTCAGTAAAAAAAGTTTCAAATGCTTGGGCTACATCTTTATCACTTTTGTAGGTTGTATTATTATAATTTATTTTAAATTGGTTGTTAAAGTTACTCACATTTCCAGTTTCTTTGTTTATTATTTTCCAAGTAGCTTTAATTTTATTATCACTATTTTTAATTTTTGAACTTATATAATTAGACTTAGCAATATGGCAGACTTTTCTAAAAATTTTTGAGTAATTTTTAACCTTTTCTTTAAATTCTTCACTAAAATTATAATGTTTTTCACTATAAAGATCATATAATTTTTGTCTACTTCTATGTATACCCACTGTTGCCCACTCATTAAAGTTAAGATTATCTGTGACCATTATCGACTTTGATGTAAATATTGAATTGAACATATTGCTAAATGCATTGAAAAAATTGCAATATGACTCATTAGGGTTGTTATTTGAGTAGTGAGGTGGAAATTTTGTATTCAATTTACATTTCAGTTGTTCAGATCGATGCATGGTCACAGGTATAAAAGTAATTTTTCTTTTTACATTTTGTTTTTGTTGCTGTTTAATTTGAATGTGCTGACCTAAATGGTCTGACTTTATATTACTAATCAAGCCCTTATGGATAATTTTTATATTAGAATTTACAAAGATATTGTCAATACATTTAGCGGATGTTTCAGTTATTCTAGTAGGCTCCATAAACAATGGTTTTAGATTATATGAATTAAAAAGGCATGTTAATCTAGTACTTAAAGAGTAATTTTCTAAGAGATTAACATTGAAATCTCCACATGTAATGATGTTTTTACTTGACTTTGATGTTTTGAATAATATTTCATCCATGACTTTTTCAAACGTCTCAAATGAAGCTGACGGTGGGCTGTATACGCTTATGATAATAACTTGCTCCAACTCTACACATGCTATTTCAATTTGGCTCTCAACAGACAGACAGACAATGTCTTTCCGTTCTTTAAACTTAAGATATTTGTTTAGTAGCACTAAAGAACCTCCACGAATAGCATGCGATCTACAAAAGGAGCTACCAACAAGATGGTTGTTGAAACTGAACATAACCTCATGACTTTTCAACCAATGTTCAGTAATACATAAAATGTCAATATTATATAAGTTTATGTACAGTTCCAACTCTAACAATTTACTATTTATTCCTTGAATGTTTTGGTGCACCAAGTTGGTAACCTTTGTATTTATTTTACATGTTTTAGTTATTTCTTTATTTTGACACATTATATTATTTGACTGGTTCTGGCTAGAGATTTCCTCTGTTGTCTTATGATCTAATTTAAATGACTTGGAATAACTTCCAGAGTCTTAATTATTTGACAATGCTCAAAAGAAGCATTCTGTTTAGCCAAATTTTTGGCTGTCATGCAAAAATAATATGATAGCGACATCTGTCGTCTGTAATCTTTATCTGTCGTTTGTAATAATTGGAAAGGTAATAATTACCTTTAGTCAAATAATATTTTTTACTAACAATAGAGTTAGTGTCAATCACATGAATAGGATTATTGCACGATATTGTATGCAAAAGCATATTTAGCTTAAATCTAGTATTATTTTCTGACTGTGGCAAACTATTACTATAGGGGAATGTATACATTACAATTTCTTTAAATTTCAATGAACAAAGTTTATCAATATATTTTATCAAATCAGACTTGTTAACATTACCCCTATTTCCAAGACAAATTATTAAATTAGTATTCTCATTAGATGAGTTTTTAGAAATTTTTTGCATTATATCATGCAAACTACAGTTTGGTAAGCAATTATTTAAAACTGAATGTTCCATATGCAAACTCAAAAGTTGGCCCATATTTTTTCCAATTTCATCGCAGTACATGATTGATTTTTCTTGTGAGAATGATGAGTTTACATCCAGACTGGGCAAGGCCGCTGTAATACTGAATCAGTGTTATCATGATCCAGTCCAGCATCACACCGGCATCTTGCTAAGTGGGACTGGAGTGGGACTCTCTTTCATTCTCCCAAGATCCCTGGAGCACTTGGTCCATGGCCAGGTTGTATTCCCTTACCTCAATTCTGGACTTATCATATAGGCTTGTAATATGTTTTAGGGAATGTTCCAACCGGCCAAGTTCACAATTCAACTCCAAGATTTCAGCCTCATACTTAATTTTATTACTTTTTAGCTGTAGAGTACATAGATCAAGTTTGTCAAATATTTTTCTACAGGTGTATTGTCTAGTTACTACATTTTTTTGATTTTTTATCATTCTTTTTGTTTTCCTAATAAATTTATTTATTTTAAAGTATTTTTTTAGCTTATTTTTGCTTAAACTGTGTATGTTGTCATTGGTGCGTGCTTGTGAATTATATACAGTGTCATATTTACATTTGTCAACAGTTTTCATAGCATGTAACTCACAGCCCGCACCATTGGCAAGGCCTGTAGTTAAATTATCCGATATAAGTTCATCATATAAGCAAATCGTTTCCATAGTGGCAGAGCATTGAGCCGCTTCTTCCAGCTGTGTGATCTTGATATTAGCCTCACATAGTGCCTTTTCTAAATCTGAGGTTTTCCGTAGTGCCAACTCAAACTCAATGCCACAGTTATGGTCAAAGCTATCTATGATGGATTGAAGCCTATTACATTCCTGAACTACTGTCATATTTTCTGAGTGTAACGCTGCTAGTTCACTCCTAAGCTTTTTATTACTATTTAGTGTATCTAAGAGAATCTGTTCATTATCTTCTCTCTCCAGGGATAATTGTTGACATTGCTCCTTGAATTTTTTTAGTTCCAGCAAGGCCTGCTGAAGTTTAGAAGTCTCCTCTTTGCGTAATAGGGCCTTACGTGTTAGCATTTTGAGTTTTAGTTATTGTAAAACAAAAATCAAGGAACAAATCAACCTACCTAACCTATATTTTTGTAATACTTTGGAAGGGTCGTACTTACTTACGTGGCTTTGGGAATTATGTTAGAAATAGTATTCCGATGTAAAACAGTCCTCCGTGTAAGCACAGCACCCTTACAATGCACAAAAACAGCAAATTTTTAAAATTCACAACGATAAAACTACGGAATTTTATATGGCCAATTACATTCACAATACACAGTTTCTACCAACTTATACTAAATGTACATTATTAAAACGTTATTTTGATACGACTTAATTGGAAAAATCTGCTTATTTATAGTTTAAAATCAATAAAAACTAATATTTGATATGGAACAGCTGTTACTCGATAGTGTTGCCACAACCAAAAAAAAACATCTTTAAATAAATCTGGACACTGCCATCGTTTTAGATTAGAGACTCGACCATCATTCTAGACATTCGATCATCCATTTAGACACTCGACCACCATCTTAATGACTTGACCAACCATCCAGGCTTATGACCATTATTGTAACAATCGCTCCAAAGCTGAAATAAGTAGTGGCTTTTTTGCTAATCTGGGGAGACCTTCGTCAGGTCTGATATGTTCTGATATGATGACCACGTACCTTGGACTGCAAACTGCCAAACATTCACCTTCCGAAGAGTCACTAGATGTTGGGATTCTGAAGATCACAAGAGATAACACGCGCGTGGTGGTTGATTCGGCTTTTAGCCGAGCAATATGATATTCGCGTGTGGTTCATTCGGTGGCTGTACTGTGACTGAATGCTCCAAAGTTTTGGAGGATACGTCTTTGCATGCGTCATTGAACTGACGGCTTGATACTGAAAGGCAACCCATAGTCAAATATAGTTGAATGGTGATTGATTAGAACGGAACAATTATTCTAGTCATTCAACAATCCATTTTGACATTCGACCATCATTCGAGACACTCGACCAACACCACACCAGAGGTATACTCATAGGAGTTGTATCTATGTAGTTACTTCTTAAAGGCACTATGACGCACAAACAGCTGTCGTTCATAGAGGACGTCAATAGTCTCGTCCGAGGGCACTCACGAGGCGACCCTGACACAGACAGAACAACGCTACACGTGGACTTTCCAGTGTCTAAGTAAGTTAAAAGTATTTGTACCTCATTTACAAAAAAACTAGAGGTGTACGTATGTAAGTGGTGTTTTGTGGCTCGCTACGCTTATTCAGAATACGCGCTAATCGTGGGTTTTCCAGTGCCTGAGTAAGTCAGTCTTAATTTCTAATGCCGATCGGTCGGCAGTAGAATGTTATCGTGCACCATTAAGATACTCATTATAGACATTCGACCATCCATTACGGCACTCGATCATCATTCCAGACACTTAACCATCATTCTACTCGTCGACACTCAACTATCATTCCAGACACTCGACATTCCATGTAGACACTAGACCATCACCATTTTAAGAGGTCGAGCGACTTAAAGGCACGATGGTTCCCAAACGGCTGTTGTGTTGTAGAGGACTAGCCGCACTCCGCAGCTTTACCCGCGTAGCTCCTGTTCCCGTGGAAATATGGGGATAAAATATAGCCCATGTTTCAAAGGGATAATGCAGCTTCCTAATGGTAAAAGAATTTTGAAAATCAGTCCAGTAGTTTTTGAGTTCGTTCGTTACAAACATACAATATACAACATACAAATCTTTCCTCTTTATAATATTAGATGTGTGAGGTAAAAACATGAAAATTCAAACATAAAATATCGATTCTAATGCTTTGTAATCGCTATTTTAATTAAAAAAGTTAAGCTCTGACGCCAATATCGCCAATGAGTCGACAAGTCTCATTTGGTTGTGGATACTTCTATATTCTGCCGGATGCCGAACAGCGTGTTCTCGTTTCGTGCTCTGATCCTATAACTAGAGATTAACTTTTAACTGATGTAGTTATCAATTGAATTTATCTGTTCATTTGCACTTTTTTCATTAGATTTATGTTATGCCTGTTTGTTATTTTTGTTAGTTATATTAATTTTTGTAAGTATTTATGAGTTGAGAATTTTTATTTTCATTGCGTATCAAACCAGTTCTGACGGAAGATCAGCGTTGTACTTAGGCTCAACATAGTGCTGAGACAAAGACTGACGCCTTTTTGTAACTGTTTTTTCTTAGTTTAATTTGTTATTTTGTTTTTGTTAATTTCTCTCTCCCTTTGTGTCTTTTATTTTGTTATGTGTTATGAGTTGTGAGTGTTACAAATAATTATTGTCGAACTGTCTAAATGTTAGGCAACTTAATGCGCGGGATTGAATTGAAAGAGAATGTGTTTTGTTATGAGTTATGTATGAGTGTTACAAATAAATGTTGTATATCTGTCTAAATGTAAGGCAACTTAATACACGGGATTGAATTAAAAGAGTTAGTAGATGAGGTGATAGCCAAAATGTTTATCGACCACGAAAACTAAACAGTTGTCGTACGACGACAAATTTGGAAAGTTGTGTCAGAACATTATTACATATCTTTTGCTTCAGGAACGCTGATCCGGACAAACTAATGCACAAAATCATACGCCTTCACAAGATCTTCAACAATGAAGACAAGAAAACTACTAAAGGTACATATGTTAAAGTGTTTAAGAAGAGAAGTTACATAAGTTTTAAGAACCTATGATTTTTTTGTGACAATATAAACACATTTTTATATTTATCCTAAATAATAACTGTCACCTATGTAGTGAGGCCTTTACATCTGTTATAGATGATTTTTACTGCGTCAGCAACGGGTATTTATGCTGTACGGGACACTGCAGTGCCTGGGACGTTGTTAGATGTATTAGGCTTAGCCAGCACCTATACCATCCTCCCAGCTAAGTCAAAGGAAAGAACAGGTCTATACGTCTGAACCTAAGATGTTTTCGTTCACCGTTAAAGCACGTGTTAAATGTGCACATGCATTTACAAGAAAGAAAAATCCATTGGTGCACGGCTGGATTCGAAACTTCGGATTGAAAGTCGAGAGTACAATACCAATCGGCCAACACGGCTTCTATTCCTACATATGCACTTTTTTTATTCTAGCAGCTCCGAGTGCAAGTGCAGCAGTCAAACCTGTGAATCCGATAAATAACAAAGATAACTATAATCCAGTTAAAACTACCAAAAACACGGAAGAACATTTAAACAATGCCATTAAAACTACGAAAACCCTCCAAGAAAATTTAATAAATGCACTTACCATCACCAGAAAAGCAACAAATGCTTCCGAAATTGCCAAGGATAATTCTAAAAATAACTTTCAGAATGTAAGTGGTTGTAGAGATGTCATTGTTAATAATATAATTGTATCTTTAAATAATGGCAGTCAAACCATTGAAAATGGTCACTTGGCAAGTGACACAAATGGAAAAGATATAGGCGATGAGGCAGATTGTATTTGCTGCTTTAGTATATCTAAAGTAGATGAATCAATTATAGATTCAGAAAATCATAATATAAAAGAAGAAAAAATTGACGAGCTTAATGGTAATACATTAGCAGAAATTCAAGATACCAAAAAGAAAGACGAAAAAAGTGATAACGTACAATGTATACTTGTTAAAACAGAAACGGAAATTGTAAATCCTGTCGAAAATGTAAATAGTAAAAGCACAGATGATTCACTTGATGTTCAACAAAAGTTAATGAACAGTTCCGGCAAAAAATTGATCAATGATGAAGAAAGAAATTCAGGAGTTCCTAAAACTGACAAAGAAAACGGGAATACCAATAGCGTTTTGTCAATTATGGACAGTAAAATAAAAATAAACACTGAAACTGACAAAACTTATATAGCTTGTCACAATCAGTTTGACAGATCTGTAGTCGACAAAGAAAATCTGCCTGTAAATGATAATGACAAACAAACTTGCAATGGTAATAATATAGAAATAGTAAAGAATGTAACAATGGAAGAACAGGACAAGGTGTTCGTGCTATCACATCGTAACGGAGACGGAGAATGTGTGGATTCGATAAAAAACAGGGAACTTACAGTCAACAACAATTGGATAGACGGCGCTTTAGAATCTTCAAAAATAGGAGTTAATCATGTAAAGTCTAATGAAAAACAATTTGAAATTCAATATGGCAAAAGACAAAGATCAGCTGTGAATACACCAGAAAAACTTTACAAGAAATCTAGATACAACTTCGTTAAAAATCTCAGCATAATGTCTAAAGATGTAGTGCAAACCGAAATGACAAACAATATGGCTGCCAAAGTTCAAAATGAGATTCTCAATTCCATAGACTACACACAAGTAGAGTTGCCATTACTGAAATGTCACGGAATTAAAAATGGCGCGCTGTCTTACAGTTGCCATAATGAAAAAAGTTGGGAGTTGATACAAAATGTGATTGAATCGTTGGATTTAAAGTTTATATTGAATGATGGAATTAAAGAAGGGACCTTCAAAATGTCTTTTAGGATAAACACTTTTATTGATGAGAGCCTAGACTCTATTTTCGAAAGACTGGAGGGCTTTAACCCAACATTAACAACCAAAGACTGGGTGTTTCTTAAGAAGGAGCAATACAGTGATTATACTGTGATTTTCGTAGCTATAGATTCGGATTCATTGAAGTTTATTCAAAGTAAGCATTTTAAGCTATATGTTGGTATTGATGAAGCTCAGTTTAGTGTTGTGTGGAGCTGAATCTTTTTAGCTCTAGCTTTAGGAACAAGGAAGCCAATGTGTAGATTTATACTCGCCATAATTATTTTTTTAAATTCATGATCTCAATCTCTCTCAAGGTTATTTATAACTTAACTGTTGGGGTTATTCGATACTTTAAGAATGTCGGACAAATTAAAAAATGATTTATTTGCAACACAAACTGATACAGTGAAATCATAATCTAAGAGAACTAATAAGTGTCACAAAATGGTCCTGGTTCAGCATAATGTTAGTAGTATGCACAACTAACACTGATCATGACAAGTGTATCTAAGATTTGTAATTGTTGTTGTGTAAGCCTATACTGTCCCAATGGTAGGCAACAGACTCTCATGTCTCTACATTTGTCTTGGCTCTTTTATCTCCGAAACCTAAAAAGTCGTATAACAAGTGGTTTTGTTAGTGGTCAGAATCACCCTCTTTCGGGTTTGTACCCATAGTTTAAAACACCATGTAGTTTGTTTTCTGTCGAGTGCAACTTGTAAATGTTAAGAATACGAAATAATCAAACAATAGTCATTATTTTACGGGTCAATAGGAAATACAATAGGTCATTAGGAAATAAATAAAGTTAAGGACGGTTTACTGTTTTCGTTACGTATACAACTTTTTGAAGTGACTATGTATTACTATAACGACTACTCTTCATTTATTTACTGGTCATCTGAAAGTTAAAAGTACAATTTACTGTTTCTGTTATGTATGACAACAATTTTTAGTGACTATGTTTAACTATAACGACGACTTTAAATTAATTTGTTAGTCACTAGAAAGGAAAAGACAATTTACTGCTTTATTTTCCATCTGTTTCAGTTATATAAGTTATGTTTTGTGTGTGTGACTATGTATAACTATTACGACTCCTTTTACATAATCTGCTGGTCATTAGAAAATTAAAATTTACTGTTTTTGTTATGTATAAGACTATTTTTAAGTATCATAAATATACTCGTAACCGGCAGGCTTGCAACAGGCGTACCTATATCTCGCGATCTGTCAGCGCAAACGTCAATTTTTTGCTTTTATATATGTACTACAAATTTTACCTTTGACAGCGATTATCGCGAGATTTACGCCTGCTGCATCGTTGATCGCGAGATATACGCCTGTTGCAAACGTGTCGCGAGATACGTAATTACCCTGCGGGTCTAGCGAAGGAGACTGTTAGACTACGCTCATTCGATATTATTTTTGTATACGACTAATTTTAAGTGACTAGATTCTTTGATACTAGATAATTATTATCTCAATGTTATTAACGAGTCACATCTGTGTTAGTTTATGAGTATGAATTAAACTTGTCGTCCTGTTTAAATTTAATTGCATGACATTGATTTAATATGTGATCGAAATGGGGTAATAGAAAGTAATTATAAAGTTAAAAAAAATTGTGTGCGTGCGTCGGCTTTATTGTTAACACAGACAATGCCACAGTTTTTTGGTGTCAGGGCACATCTAATGATTTCAATCTTTGTTTAGATCATTATTTTTATAATAGCCTTTTTCTATAATAGGCTGGCAATCAATCTTCTCGATGTGATAATTTTTAAGCTAATGACTATGATTAAAAACTGATTATGATAATAAATATGCGTATAATTGTATACACGCTTCCCACGCGTCTAATGATGAGCTCGTCTGCGGTGACAGTATTTATAAACGCTTTCTCGACACTAATTTGTCGATTTATTTTGATGTTTCTATAATTTTGCATAATGTATTCGATCTCATAATATCGCTTCCTTTACTGCTGCCAACTAGAATAAATTATTGTGTTGCATACATATGCTGGTATCAATACGAGATGATGAGCTTATTCTTTTATTAGGAACTCAGTGCTACTGTATTTCATCATCTCATCTCAGCCGTGCGCAGTTCGTCCACTGCTGGGCATAAGGCTTATCCATATGGATCTCCAAGGACTGATCATAAGGGGTTGTTGACTTACTCCCCAAGTAAGTTCTGATATCTCCCAGATAGAGGAGACTACAGAAATTGAAATATATTACCACCCTTTCACAGTATTTCTTACTATTTTATTTGTTTGTAGCTCTACAATATATGATTAGTTAATGTAGTTTTTTTTTCAATTATTAGTTTAATCTATTTAGTTACTCTTTATTTAAAGAATAAAATGTATATTTTTTGGAGGAGGGCGCTGATGCTACGACGCAGCTGTAAACTTTTGTAACGTCAACGTTCACACATGCTATTTGTACAAATACCAAATGTTTTGGTATTTGTACAAATAGCATGTGTAAATGTGGGAGGTACGGGGAGAACGAAATTACGTTCCGTTACTAATTGTCGTCATTAATGTTCATGTTGCGAATAAAGAAAGAAAGTAACATTCTCTAAAGCTTAAACCCCGGCCCGACCGGCCAGAGCATATGATGCAGTGCTCGCTCGAAGACATGCAGGGCGCGCAGTCTCACGGCACGAGGGTCCTCGTCCAGCGTCACGTGGTAGCCGGTCACCAGGCCTTTCTGGGATGCTATCGTCTTCGCTATCGTGAGGAGGTGACCTGGAATTATACCCATATCGTAAGCCTCATGAGCTATGAACATGCTAGGGCTGATTATTTATCCTAATGTTATTATTAAATAAAACCGGACAATTGCGAGCTGGACTCGCCCACCGAGGGTTCCGTAGGTAGGAACAATAATTATTATAAATTAACTGATCTGCTTTTGTTAAAGTTTTAAAATGCACAAAAAGATTCAGTCACACATCCAATTTAAGACCGCGCGTAGAGTTGCCTAACGTCGATGATTGATTTCGTACTTTATATAAGGACTATTTTTTTATGATTTCATTGTTTTTGGATTTTTCTCTGTATTTACAGTATAAGACGATATACCTACCTGGCCAAATTTCATAGTTATAGATCTACGGGAAGTACCCTATGAATTTTGATTCCTTTGAGAATGTCGAAACATACTTTTTGCGGCATAAACAGTCGTGTCTTTATTTCAGGTTAACTTAGAATATTGATTTTTTCACAGCCTAACGAGGATGTAAATTTAAACTCGATACCTCTACACGTTCCTAGGTTATGAGTCTTGACAGACGGACACAACAAAGTGATCCTATAAGGGTTCCGTTTTTTCCCTTCTTGAGGTACGGAACCCTAAAAAGAATAACTAAATAGTTAGTACTCTACCACTAGCAATTCGGTAAGCACACTTCATAACTAATTGCGGTAAAATAGACCACCTACCTACATTTACTTTAGCTTTTCGGTTGGTGCCGTTCTAAAATTATGTCGGACCTTAGGATAAAAGTTTTTATTCTAAGTGTCGGACTAATTTGTCCTAATCTTACGTTGACAGTCCTAAACTTTGAAACGTCAAATCTCTAAATAAAATTAGCTTTAGGAAGTGCAAAAACAGAATCGACATAAGTAACTGAAGATGGAGCTGGCGCGAGGTAACTGGGGTGATTCTGTGGTTGCACTAACTAGCTAAAGCTAATTAATTGGACGTAAAACGGACTAAAATGACATATACATATTCGGTTAGTACCGTTCTAAAATAAAAACGCAACAATTACACCCAATTTTAAGCAGACAACTTTAGAGAAACGTCATATTTCTAATTATAATTGGCTTTAGGAAGTGTAAAACAGAATCGACACCGTTGATTTGTTAGAATTAAGTGCGATTTAATGACTGAGTTGACGTCTAGATTAACTGTTGTGACACGAGTCGAGTTTTCGCGGCAAATGGTTGAATTGAATATTCAGAAAATATAAAATTGTGTTACTTAACTATTATTTTTTTAATTCCTGGCATCGAACTTCAGGACCTACTGATAGTTATGTAACTGTTATCCTAAGCTAATATGAAAACATTTCAAACCTAATTTCTTTTCATCATCCTCCGTCGCCGCCGAGGGGCGTGCTACGATCTTCTTTGGCACAACTTGGAAATGTATCTGAGCTTGCTTATCTTCTGTGTCCACTTCGAAGACCATGCACTGAAAGAAACATATTGGTTCATCATTCATCATTTCAGCCGTAAAACGTCCACTACTGAACACAGGCCTCTCGCATTGATCTCCATGAAGGGTAGTTGCTATACACACCACGCTTGACAGGCGGGTTGGCGAGCGCAGTTCGGGATGTTGATACACGGAAATATACATGTTGGTACCTCATCATAATTCCCTATCCTGCGGTGGATACCAGTTGCTCTGCACTGACGTCGCGTTGTATTGTGCATAACATTGTCCCCCATGATACTAACCAGATCCTAGCCAGTCCAACTCCTTAAAATAACGGAAGACTCCGTTGTGTTGGCAGCATTCCATAAGCATCTCTGAAGGGGATGCATATGTTGTTGATGTGGAAGGGCTTGGATTATTGTAGAGTGATCAGCCCATGATTCAGATTACTGTTTGGGCTCGATCAGCAACGAACAAGAAGAGATAGCTCATAGCCTCATATCTGCCATTTGCACTCCTGTTTTTTGTTTATTTAATTTATTATTACATTGTGTTGTACATGTTCTAATTTTATTAACCGACTTCAAAAAGGAGGATGTTCTCAAGTCGCCTGTATATTTTTTCTACCTCAGAGCTCCGTCATTTATGAACCTATTTGGAAATTGTTTTTTGGGTCCGTATATATGTTTTGAATTGGGTCCTATTTTTCAGAACTCAGTTCTGATGATGTGATCCATGATAAATCAAGGGAAATATTCAAATGTAATAAGCATATTTTGGGTATTTTCAGCAACATTTTAGATTTTCTCATTGAAGTCGGTTTTTTTTGTTGACAAATTAAATAATTGTGTGTGCAATAAATAGTGGGCGTTACTGGGGTAGGTACACACCAATAAATAAGTTGTAATCGAAACTGAGAGAGCATTAAACAAAATACCTATAAATAGGAAAACCACATTTACCTGATCATCTTGATACAGCAGTTCCTCAGATCCATACACTGACGCCATCACAACACAATTTCAGCTCGTAGAAACTTCACGGAATCAACTTGAACACACGTTCAAGTTGAGAAGAAGATTCTCGATAGTCCCACTAATATTATAAAGCCGAAAGTTTGTTTGGATGGAGGTTTGTTACCTTCACGCAAAAACTAGGCTACGGATTGAGCTGAAACTTTGCACACGTAGGTATTATTGTTGACCAGCTAGTTTTTTTTTTATAAAAGTTAAATCGTTTATAACACAACGCTCTTTCAACGTAGATAACAACACTTATACACATAACAATTTGCGATATTAATCACAAAAATACTAATAAAAGCATATCACGTTTTATATCATAAACATCGATCTTACTTTTTACTGTTGTATGAATGCCGTATTGATAGAATTCTCAATTTACTTACAAATATGGCATCATACAAGTGTTTTCGATAAATAGTGGTGAGACAACTAATAACTAGGTACCAATTAGTACTTATTTACTGATAACGAATTAGTCATGAGGTGCTTTGATCTACCTAATCAAATCTTATCAATTGATAAGGACCTATCGCTTTGCACAGTTGCTTTAAGACCTTGTTCACACGCTGCAGGTTGCGGGTTCGATTCCCGCCGGGGGACAAAATGTTTGCTTTATTTGCAGAGATTCTCGGGTCCAACATATTATTTTTTAATTATTGTTGTAAGTTCAATAATTGAACGTTTACAAATACAGGTAGGTACCTAAGTTTGATATGATATGAAATCAAAGAAAATTGTTGTACATGGGCATGATGACGTGTAAAATCCAAAACTGAGGGTACACAGTAAAAAATAAAATAGTTATAGGTTACCTAATATTTTTAAATTTGTTTTAATAACTACCTATCCTGCTCTAAGATGCTGTTACCAAACTCGTCCTACTATACTAAGTATTTTTACTACGATGAAAACGATGGCAATATCAATAAAACATTTTTTAAAAACAAAACCATTTAATTCAATAATTATACACAACACGTGCTAATTAGTTACTATATTGCATTTAGAATGTACAATGCGAATCACAGTCTTATACGGCGAACAACATTTCACCTAACAACAAAACAGTACATAATATGGTATTTAAAGATGCATTTGCCCAGCAGTGGTATGTGGTACAAAATAGTTAACAAAAGTATATAATATGTATGACATAGGCTGATTGTTAAACTAGGTTGGTCGAGATCTGCTTAGGCAAAACTCATAATATTTTGTTTCTGTAATATGTGATAATTGATAATAGAGCGTTTTCAAAAATGAAAAATATCGCAAAAAAGTTATCTTGGTTTTTTTTAATATATTTGGTTTAAGATAACTTTTTTGCGATATTTTTCATATTTGTGATGGCGTCTCTTACTGTTGTCTTGTCTTTTTATTTTATGGCTTTTTGTGTTTGGTTTTACACAATTCCGCCAGTGTCAAGTTAATTGATAAATTCTTATGTTATTTGGCTGGCCATGTTGGCGGCCATAAAATAAATTCAGTGGCTCTCTTACCTTAATTAATATGTAAACTTCAAAAATAGTTCCCTACGACCTTATAGATGGCGTTAGTTTTCTTTTACTGGTAGGAAACACAATTAGACAATGAGAGCAATAGTTAATCACTATTGCGGCCATTGACAAATTATGATTAATCACAAACTTGCTTTCTCCGCTCACTAGCTCCATCTGTTAGATTCAGTAGTAAATGGTTTTTTTATCACCCATAAGAATCAATTTACTCAACATCAGTTGCAAATTGAACGGAATCGCGGGTAAGACAGACAAAACATGAAATGCCGGCAAACCGTGATTTGCCCAGGTAGATCCAGATCAGCCTACGACATAGAACAGAAATAATAAATTACAATGGGGCAATGTTCATAAATCATAGCTTTCTATTGATATATGTAAGTAAGACATTAAAAATATATAAGGAGTACATTTTTAAATATAAAATTGTTAATATAATTATAGATACAGTTGTCTGGATCCCATAGCTTTGCTTTCGGGGCTACATGGCGCTGTGTGTGAATTATTATTATTTACTTTAAACATATTTACTTGTGGTACAATAAACACTTATAAGAGTTTACATTATTAATTCGGAATTTGTACTGAATACTTAATGATATATAAAAACGCGGAATGATAGAAGTACAGCGCAGACGCGATAACTGATGTGTGAACATAGGCGCACATGGCAGTTGCAATGACAGTTATTAACGCCGGACGCAAAAAGAGGGGTGGTATAAGTTTGACCACTGTATACGTGTGTCCGTCCGTGGCACCGTAGCTCTGAAAATGGATAAACCGATCTGGAGCAGGTTTTCTAGCGGTGGTACTCCCGTTTGGGAATTTCAGTAATACTGGACCAGATACACCGAAAAGACAGTAGGTACAGTACCCAGCGATATATTATGCAAATCGATCTTTGAAAAGAATTTTGAATATTATAATAATATTATTAAGTATTTTGAACTGTGTCTACCATGAGTTGTCGCTGTTAGATCGCCTGCCGTTACTACAGTAGTAATAGTACGTTACTATGACATCTGTCAGATTTGTAATTCACGGCAGGCGATCTAACAGCGGCTACTTATAGACACTGGGCGCGACGGCACTCTTTCGCACTTTGACAACGACTGACAAAACGTCACATAGATAGTGCGTGACACAGATAACGCTCTACGAAGCGTAAATTAGCCGAACGTCTGTTTAACCATTAAAGCCTTCATAAGAAATAGAAATATAGGTCGATGTGTAATTTTAATCGCCGGATTACTTGTCCAAACTGTGATCTGTGCCTATGTTCACACCAGCATAGTTATTTGTCCTATTGGCTAGCTTTTATGGAACGTAAAATGTTTGCATGCTGTAAGGGCAAGTTACAGTCAACTGCGATAAGATGTACAAGACCCGAGTTCACCAACCGATGGTTAAAATTTTAGAAATATAAATAATTTATTTACAACTCAACGGCGGTAGGTACATAGGTAAATTAAACTAAAGATTTAAAGAAAAATGCACACCTTACGAGACATAGATAGATAGATAGATAACTCTTTCTTGTACTTAACTTAATACTAACACAAAAATAATATAACATAGAAAGAAACTAATATATTAACTAATAATAACATAGACATAAATTGGTCGCCAACCCGTGAGAACACGCGGCACTGCCAAACAGCTGTTTACTGTGTAACAGACCGTTAAAATCTTAATCATCTGGTGAACTCCGGACTAAGTTAACTCAAGTCTTGCACAAACAAACAGAATATTAAAAAGCTGTATTAAACGTGGAAGGCTGTCACAGGGCCGCCAAACACAACACAAATAAACGATTCACAAGAAATTATAATGCAACACGCCCCTATAAAGTTAACATAAGTTTATAATAATTAAAAATAATTAAATAAGTTTATAACGCCTGGATACTAAAACGCTTCTTAGAGAATCACATAGTTGGTCATCGATTTTCCGACTGTCATTATATAAATTAAAATCAGTTTTTTTTGCCGGACTTGGTTGGTGGCTTTAAATTTGATGTGATCTTAGTCGGATTTCGCAGTCGAAGCTCAACAACATCCTTGGGCCAAATTCTGGAGATGATGATAAAATATCACAATAGACATACATCGTAAAAACTGTCAAAATAACATTGGACTCAATACATATTTGACATAGATATTTATCTATTTCTCTTTCAAAACACTAATCGGTCACCATTCAAGAACTTTAATCTAAGTAGGGTTTCAGTATTAGGCATAAACGTTATATATTTACATAATTAAAAGGAACAACTGTTAGTTACATCTAATGGGCCCTGTAAACATAATTATTTATAGGTAAGACGAAATAATAATCCTACTTATATTCACGTATTTACAATAAAATTTAGGTTTTTTAACTAATAGTAACTAAAGCCCCAGGTTTGCTAGCTTTGAGACTAGCCGGCTTAGATAGAAGATAGATAGAAAATGCTTTATTGCACACCATAAACTAAACAAATTAACAAAAAAAAGAGAAACACTAAATATAAAGTGACAATCGGCGGTCTTATCGCTAAAGAGCGATCTCTACCAGACAACCGGCTTACACAATATATAGAATAATATTATTTTGTCTGGCACGCACGATGTCTGTAGATAAAAACGGACCTTAAATCAGAGGATTTGGACATATTTTTTTAATAATAATGTCAAAAAAATGCCTTGGTTTTGCGTGAGGTTTCCCGTCTTAGTTTATTGACGACCTTCGTGGCTCAGATAGCATAGGCCTCCGGCAGGAGGTTGCGGATTCGATCCCCGTCACAGGAAAAAAAAGTATGCTTTATCTGCTGATATGTGTCTCGGTTCTGGGTGTTATCTATAAAAAAATATGCATTTAAGTAATCTATAAATTATCTGATTTCCATAGTTATAAACTTTGCTTAGTTTTGGACTAGATGGCGCTGTGTGAAATATCCAGCATTATTACTTTACCCTATGCCATGGGGTGCCGGCATTAGAATGTTATCCCTCATCTGGCCCGTGGATGCGGTAAGAATATCCAAGGGATACCTCCGGAAGATTGGCAGCAACGTCTTTCCGTGCCAACATCCCGTACTGCGCCCGCCAACCCGCCTGCCCAGCCTGGCGAGTATGGCAACAGCGCCCTCACAATCTTGGAGATCTATGAGGGAGGCCATAGCATTGGACGTGGACAGGCGTCCCACGTCTGAGATGACTCACCTACTCATCGCACATCACTATTCGTGAAGTCCCACCCATAAAGAACGACGTTGCCACAAGTTATACGGACCGTTACAAAATTCAGCACTTGATAAGCGGGATTTCCCGCATGACAAAAAATGTATAAATGAAGCCATCCATAGTTGATAAATTAGCTGTGATCTAACTATAGATGGCTTTTTTTATACATTATTTTTCGAAATTATGACCTACCTATCTCCAAAAGCGTCAACAATGTTATCGTCTCACATACAAATAGTCACGTTCACAAACAAGCATACTATTAAATAATGCATATAATGCAACTATTCCAGCCTTTCCGACAATTAAATGCTATTTTACATGGTACATTAAATTTACAAAGTCACAATTTAGTACAGCGTTACAAGTGTCAAAAATACCAAGGTTGTGTTAAAAGTCATAAAAATGAGTGGAAAAGGCTACAAGTGTTATCTTAAATTTAAAATTATTATATTTACAAATTTATCTCATAAACTAAATATCCCATTTTAAATCACATAAACAAATAATCTCCATAATATTCAGCTATAAAAGGATATTTTGGTATTCTCTTTATTAATATAGTTTTTTTTATTAATTTAGAGGAGTAATAATATCACTGGCTTTTGCCCGCTTCGTCGTCTTATAAGAATTAGCATGGGCCATAGCCACAATTCAATTTAAAGTCTGCTGAATGGGGTGCCCGCAGAAGAATGTCGCCCCTCCTCTCATTAGTAAGGATGCAGATCTCGGGATCTTCGCTGTCAAACGTCTTCTTCTTCTTTATTTAATGGCGTGTGTGACAGGAAAGATACTCCACCACTTTGCCAACGTCTGTTTATTCGACAAGATTTTAAACTGTCAAACGTCAATTCCTTGCTGTTAGCTAATACGAAATGCACGTTTGACAGCGATGATAGCGCGATTGACGCCTGTTGCAAACCTGTCGCGAGATACGTTACCAGGCTGTCGGATAAGAGGAAGAAAAGAAGGTAGGCCTATGCCCAGAATCGGTATTAGGGTTTGGAGTAGAACTTTTTGTGAAGAGTTCATCCGGGGCAGTACCACCATACCTATGTCTGCCGCCGAGCAGTAATGCCTGCATTGCTGTGTTCCGGCTTGAAGGGTAGCGGGGCCGGTGGAATTACGGGCACATGAGACCTTACAACTCTGTCTCAGGGTGACGGGCGCAATGCAATGCGTTGGTCACGTGCTTAGTGAACGTGATCACCGCGGTACTGCAATTGTTATAGGTAGAGGTTACCGCTTAACATCAGATGGGCCTTCGGCTGGTCTCGTCATGAAGTAATACAATAAAATAGGAATCCAACAAGATTTTTTGATCAAATTAGATTTCTGGCTTTCAAATCGTTTTATGAACATCATCATCATTCCATCCGTAGAACGTCCACTACTGAACACTGGCCTGCCTCATGGATCTCCACGACGGGTAGTTGCCATACTCACCACGCTTGGCGGGCGGGTTGGCGAGCGCAGTGCGGGATGTTGATACACGGACAGACGCTGTTGCCCATCTTCCGGAGGTTCCCTTAGCAGGCTCTCACTGCATCCACGGGCATGAGAGGAGGGGTAACATTCCACTGCCACGGTCACCCCACGGCACGTTTGTGAATATGGCCCTATACAATTTTAGCAGTCAGATATGTAATTGTGAGAGTCCGTATTCATCATTTGCAAGGCTGGTAACTTAGACAATTCTTGATAAGATTTGTGACAATTTAAGGGTTGTGCGAAAATGCTTTAGGATATATTTGTGACAGAAAAGGTGGTGCAAAGATACCCCAGCTTTTACATATGTATGAATAAGGCCCATGTTTAACCGTTTTCGTCGCCAGTTAAGTAGTTTTAGCCTGCAGGAGTAAGGCTCGAGCAGACCGGATGCGTATGCGTAGACGTGCACGTACCTACCACTGAGTTGTAATGTATTAATGTAATGTAACTGTATGACGACGCGCACGTCTGCGTTACGCAAGCGGTGTGTCCTGTCTCATACATACATTATAAATATATACACTGCCGGCCAAAAGTTTGAGACCACCTACATCTAAGTAGCAAAATGAAATAAAACTCAAAATATAAATCAAGAGGTTTAGATATTAATTAAAATGCTTATTTACTAATACACATTCATCAAGAAGAAAAAAAAAATCAAGAAATATCAACCATTTACGTTAAAAATGACGTTCATATTTAATAAAATCATTAAACGGATTTTTCGTCAAAAAAGCCTCCCTTGCATTTTATAACTTTTTTCACTAGTCTCGGCATACGAGCAATCAATTTATCAATTGTATCTTGTGAGATATTGTTCCAGCTTTCTTGTAAAGCCTTCCACATGTCTTCTTGTGAGGAGGGACAACAACTGCGCACATTTCTGTCAAGCTCTTCCCACAATAGCTCAATGGGGTTGAGATCCGGACTCTGAGGGGGCCACGCCATGTTTTTTAACACCCTTTCTGTTTCTTTATGTTCTAAATAACCCCTGCATAATTTTGAACTATGTTTAGGATCATTATCTTGTTGGAAAAAAAATCCATTTCCAATTAATCTTAAACCAGACGGAACGGCATTTTGCTGTAGTATTCGTTTATAATGCTCCTTTTTCATGATTCCTTCGACTCGTACCAAATCTCCGGTTCCATGGCCCGAGAAGCATCCCCAGACCATAATGGAACCACCACCATGCTTAACTGTTGGCACCACACAATCTGGCATCATCTTTTCCTCGGCGGTACGTCGAACAAAAATTCGTCGTTTTGAACCAAATATTTCAAACTTGGATTCATCTGTCCAAAGAACTTCTTTAAAGTCTTCTTCAGTCTAGTCTCGATGGGTAAGGGCCCACTGCATCCGTTTCTTTTTGTTTTGTGGCCTTAGTAGTGGTTTTCGAACGGCGACGCGACCAAATAACTTAGCATCTCTCAATCGTCTTTTTACTGTAGTCAATGACACAGGTTCTGATCGGGATTTGTTCACTTCTGCGCGGATTTCTGGTGCGGTTAGGCGTCTATTCCGCTTGCTGGTAACGACGATGAAATTATCCTCGCTAGAAGTGGTAGCTCTCGGTCTCCCCGATCGCGAACGATCTTGATTACTGCCAGTCTCCTTGTATCGGGTTATTGCGTTATGAACACAAGTCTTCGACAACTTAAGTTGAGAGGCAATCGCACGTTCAGATTTGCCTTCGCCGTGTAAAACAACTATGGCAAAACGAGTTTCAGTGCTAATTTCGCGCACTTTTCCCATTTTAAGATGTCTTCACTGTAACAACGACGAGCTCAGACTAGTTAAGATAATGAAAAATTTACTCCATCAAAACTAAGGTAAAAAATATGTTTAAGGAAGCTAAAATAATCCGGAAGTACGGTTACCGCAAAACAAAACCAAAATAATTAGAAATGAGCAGGCCATAAAAAATATAACAATGACTCTATCACCTGGCAAGCGCGCGGTACTCATTTATGTTTTGAAACAATAGACCTTTAAAGGATGATAACTTAAAAATATACAATAAAAATGACTCTCAGAAATTCTTTGATAACAATAGAATACGCAGGTGTTCAAATTAGCTCTTTATCATGTGTACTTTTGAAATATTTTGGTGGTTACAAAGATTTTTACAAGTGGTCTCAAACTTTTGGCCGGCAGTGTACATTACAACTCAGTGATACGTGCACGTCTACGCTTACGTCTACGCATACGCATCCGGTCTGCTCGAGCCTTTAAGGGTAATGCTATACTGACCCGACGTACGCAACGTATGCAATGCAATAATGACATCTGGTCAAAGATATGACATTCTACCGAATTTATTTATGTAAAAATGGATTAGGCTTGCCCAGCACCTATACCATCCTCTCAGCTTAGTCAGCAGCTATCAGTCAGAGGAAAGCACAGGTCAATACGTCTATACGTCTGAAGTTAACTAAGCCTCGGGTTTCCTCACGATGTTTCCTTCACCGTCAGAGCACGTGTTAAGTGTGCACATAAAGGTTTCTAGAAAGAAAAATCCTATGGTGCACGGCCGGTATCGAACCCACGACCTTCGGATTGAAAGTAATGATAAAGAGAAAAGATTTGATTGTTTGTTTGTTTGTATGCATCGAATAGGCTCCGAAAATACTAGACTGATTTGAAAAATTCTTTCACCATTAGAATGCTACATTATCCCTGAGTAACCTAGGCTATCTTTTATCCTCGTATTCCCATGGGAACGGAAACTACGCGGATGAAACCGCGGAGTGCGGCTAGTCTTGTGTTAACAGTTAAAAATATATGATTTTCCAAAGTCGTAGAACAAAAGCTGTTCAGGACACAACTACCCTCCGAATTTGTAGGATGTTTAACTTCAATGTTTTACGCGGCGCACGCCAAAACAACTTCTACAATCTTTATATCTGAACTATGTTCAGCGGACTTACACAACACCTTTATGGATTTTACTTCTAAACCATCCTCTTTAAAACACACTAGGCATTGGTGAAAACCGCATCAAAATCCGTTGCGTGGTTTAGGAGAAGTGAGAAGCCAAACAGACAGACGCGGGAAGCGACTTCAATTTATACTATGTAGAGAAAGTATATTATACATAGAACTTACAGTTAAAAGCCGACTAAGCTGAGAGGATGGTAGAGGTCCTGGGCAAGCTTGTCCATCTAACCATGTCCCAGGCACTTCAGCGTCCCTTACATCATGATTAGCAGTTGCTGACGCTGTATAAATCATCTTAAATAGATGCAAAGGCCTTACTACCGTTAAAACCAAATTGTTTCATGTACTAGTTAGGTAGCTTCCTAACATTGTATGTTGCGTCGCGTACTATGAGTATGTTTCTGATTCAACAAATATATTCATACAAATACAAGGGTGTAGCTGTCGTAATGCATTACATACGTTGCATACCTGGGCTCAGTATGTCTTTACCCTAAACATTCACCCTTTACTCATAAACTCTGCGAATTAAGCATTACCTGAGCAACGACTTTTTGAATGGTTTCTTTAATAAAATCGTTACTTAAGTTGTGCTTAAGCAACGTCAGTTTTTATAAGTAAGAGAGTGTATTATCGATCTGCTTTTACCTGACAACCCCCGGGGCTAACATTTGTGACAAAGATAATATAAAATAATTTCTACTTTAGAACTTTTGTGCATCTTGTATCTTTACAAATCTACAGTATACAGAACATTCAGATATCCTATATATTTATATATATACAGATATATTTATACCACGGCATGGATTTTGACCTCTTGGCGAAGAAAATGTTTGTGTATGTGAAGGGTAAAGTATTTTAAGCCATAATTCAACTATAGTTTGTAAACTCAGCTTGATCGCTGCGACATACATATGCCCAGTGACACGAATAGGCGGTAATGTTGGTTACGATGACTCATCGCACATCACTATTGGTACAGTCCCAGCCATAAAGTACGAGCCACAGGTCATAGAGACCGTTACAAAATTCAGAACTTGATGGGCGGGATTTTGATGACAGCTGTCACAAACAAGCTAAGTTTAACGGACTATAGGAAGGCAGTGTGCCAATGGATTTGTCTCTCTTGAAAGTTTATGTTATATATACAAATATATTATAAAATATACGGTCAAATTAAGAAACCTCCTTTTTTTGTCGGTTAAATAATTACATAAACATTGGAACGCAGCCCATACACAACATACTAACACCCACCAAGAGCTCCAAAACCGTGCCGATCAAAACAGTTAACTACGTATATACATCTCCAAAAGTATTACCAGCTTCACAATCGCACCCGCGTTTACCCCCAGGAGGGGTCGTAATGCGTCCATTCGTACCCCGGGGTCAGGTAGACCCTGCGACCTCGCACAAAACACGTGACCACACCGCGATACGCCGTCCTCGGTACGCCGCTCTGAAACAAGGATAAGACTTTTAGATTGTATACATATGTACATCAAACGCGGGAATTTATGGCGTAATATAAATAAACACGACCACTGTGGCGCAGCGGACGAAGGTCCGCATGCGACGCGAGAGGTTCGATTCCCGCCTCGGGACAAATGTCTGTACGATCTGCAGATATTTGTTCAGGGTGGTCTTCCAAATAATAATAAAAAATATCTATCCATGTAGTATAATGTCGCCGTGGGGTGCCGGCAGTAGAATGTTACCCCTCCTCTCCTACCCGTGGATGCAGTAAGAGCCTGCTAAGGGGCACCTCCGGAAGATGGGCAGCAGCGTCTTTCCGTATATCAACATCCCGTACTGCGCTCACCAACCCGCCTGCCAAGCGTGATGAGTATGGCAACTACCCCATGAGGAAGGCCTTAGTTCAGTAGTGGACGTTTTACGGCTGAAATGATGATGATGAAGGGATACCTGGGCTGTGGGGTCTTATCGCCAACCCGCCTGCCAAGCTGGAGTAACGCAACGACCACCTCATGATCAGTACTTGGAAATTCATCGGCTTATGTCCTCAGATGATAATGTCTCTCTGCGGTGTCTTGCTAACTCTAAAGTCTACGGCATATGACTCACTCTAAAGTCGTCCATAAGGCCCAGGGCCTTCGCGTTTCTCCGGTAGCTGGCGGCGTCTGCGTAGGTCACGCGCACGGCCGCCGCGCCGCCGGACAGGGCTTCGGAAGCCGCCACCTCCGCCAGGCCTGCGAGCGTCGCCTCCAGGTTAGCGTCGTAGTTCTCCTGGGATAACGAATGTCATTTTACAAACCTACCAGTATTTTCAAAGTAAACATAATTGTTTAAAAGGTTAGGCGGTTCACACACTGCCACGCACCACGCTGCATGTTGCGTGAATGCGTCTTCTAACGTTGCTTGTAAGTATATCCGTTTGTATAGAAAACACGCACAGTCCGACACACAGTAAAACGCGCGTTCATGCAGATCACGCGCGTAGGTGCGTAGATACAGCCGCAATACTTGGAGATCAATGAGGGAGGCCTTTGTCCAGCAGGGACGTCCTACGGCTGATATGATTTATTTTTTTATTTATTTATTTATTTAATGTAAGGAAAACCAACAGCTAAAGTAAATGGTAGTAAATATTTTCAATAGCATCAGAAAGCCAATTACAGGTCTTCACTGATAGAAATAGTCTATAATATAAAAACGGACACTTGTAAAAACGTAACTACTTAAATCTACCTATATAAAAAATTATATAAACCTTCAAAAATGCACTTAAATACCTACTAACCTATATGACTAAACAATATAATTAACCTACCCAATAATCAAAGAAATGACGTGTTAGGCACCGCCTTGCCTCGCCAATGCTACTACCAAATGGGTCAATGTTCAATAATCTACTAAACTCATTCACAATATTACTCGCTCTCAACATATACGCATTTTGCCTGTAGTTAGTGGAAGCTACAGGGACCGCCAGTGGAGGATTGTGTCTCAGTACTCTGCGAGGGATGCTATGATGATGATGATGATTGAATAAAACTAAAAAATCGACCATACCAACACACTCACACACACAAAAAGTGTGTCCTTCTCGCGGTTAGTGTTAGTTTATACGTAAAATAATTGAAACGACCCCAAAATAGCGACTTCCCGTTCGCCGTGCGCTTTGCGTTAGTTCCAACGATTTAGAAAGATAGTTTCGGAACTCCCTTCACTCGATATAAGATGTCATTTAAGAGTAAGGATTTAAGATGTCATTTGAAACTGAATTTAGGCTTAAGATTTCGGATAGGGGGAGGAATGTTATTCCAAACCTTTGTTGCTAGGTCTCGCAAACTTTTTACAGCAGATTTTATTAATTTTGGATGTAGATGATACATCAAGTTGTTGTAGCACCTAACTTCTATTTTAAATGTAAATTATTTCTCTTTGTCTCGCCATCTTCGTCTGCGACCACGACCTCTTTGTGCTTTGATAGAAGAAAAATATTTATAAGACACACACAAAACAACTATTAAAAGATTGGACTAATTTCTAATTTTAATCTCAACGTCTTCACTATTAAGTAGCCAAAAGATGGCAAGCTATTGATGACAGTTAAACGATTTCAGTGGCGCAGCGGGCGAAAGTCCGCCTGCGATGTAAAAGGTTACGGGTTCGATTCCCGCCTCGGGACAAATGTTTGTACGATCTACAGATATTTGTTTATGGTGTTCTGGATGTTTTTTTTTATATATAATAAAAAATATATATCTATGTAGTACAATGTATTAAGTATATCAGTCATCTAGTACCCACAACACAAGCTCTGCTTGGCTTGGGGCTAGATGATGCTGTGTGAATTGTCCAGCATTATTTATTTATTTATATACAGTACTTACTTTAATTAAATAACTTAAATCTTGTTTAGTGAACTCGACAAAGTCCAAATTCAATTGAATATTCCTCAGATGTTTATCGAAGAACAGCCCTCGGCTCACTCCGATCTGAAACAAAGACAGTTTTTACTATACAACCAACTAGAAAAGTTATCTCCGAAGAATATCTGCTAGATGGCGCTAAACGGTGCTATGAAACCGATAAGCGATCAAGATTTTCGACCTGGCGTTCAGTGGCTCTGTAGCTGAAACATTTTTCAAGTAACAAAGAAAAAAACATTATATTAAAATAAAGTCCTCATAGTCATAACCGTACGATTGCTGTCCTCGTCCATCCACTGCTGGACATGGCCTCCCTCATACATCTCCAAGATCACGAGGGTATTGTTGCCATACTCGCCACGCTTGGCAGGCGGTTTGGCAATAACGTTTAATAAGACCCAAAGGACACCTAGAAATGTCTATTTACAAAAGAAGAAAACAGATTTAAATGGAATAAAGCACATTTATTTCCAAGTGAAAGAAGCGAAAAAGAAACCTCACTCTCACTGCTATTCATTACTTTTTAACCGACGCTACTTCAAAATAATTAGGCCTAGCGCGTGTCGGCCACGCGCTGTGCGGGATTCCGCAGTTACCCGTAGACTTAATTGTTAGAAGTTGGTGTGTATTAATTGAGTTTTCGGTTTAAAGTTTACCAACCATACCGGAATCGGTAGGTTTGGTAAACAGTATCATTACTTGGCAGTGATGAGTATGAATAGGGTCAACAGAGGCTTACCGGAAATAATCGGCCGGCCAATAGTTCGGATTGAAATAAACACATTAAACTAAAAAAAATATTGTTACCTAATAAAATTTCTGAGAAAATCGACTAAGTTACTGTGCCCATTCTACACTGTTGCATAAGACATGCCTACGCGTATGAAGGTGCCTACAATTAACGATATGCATGTATTACGTAACTTGTCAGTTCAAAGCCTGAAAAAAAGGTGTGATGGAAGTCATTGTTCGTCGAATACCTTAATAAAAATACCATACTAAATTATTTTGTGGTTTCAATTTACCTACCAACATAACCTAAACACATACTACCTCCGTTATGAAATCGGATAGGTACCTCTAGGTACATTAAGTAGCAAGACAAGTATCTAATGACTTCCACCTTAGATAGAAAAGAAGGCAAGTACATAATCTACCTACCTACACAGGACAAACAGCTGACATTTCAATGATAGGTCAATGCCCTGCGCATCGCTTTGGCTGTCATGCACGCGGCAAGTGGCAGGTATCATGCAATAATAACCAAGCACCGGAATAAAATATAAAATTTTGAGTAGAAATTTAATTTTGTTTTTTCTTGTTCTTTTTTATATTTTTTTTTAACATAATTATTTCTGTTCAAAAAATAACCTGCATCATTTTTTACGGTAACCCTCTGCTGACCCTGTGACATGATGATCAATTAGTTCCTACATTGAGGGACTATCATGTGCTGCATGGCATGTCTCGTACTTTGCATACGTACCCTGCCAAAGCTGTACGTCCTGGAGATTTCAGGCCTGATGCAGGCGCGGTTGTTCACATTCTCAGGGTTACGCAGCCAGTCGTCGAAGAATCTGCAACATAAATGTTTTATTATAACTTGGAAACAAGCAACCATTTCTTTTTATTCATATAGTCTTGCGTTTGACCACATCTTGCCTGATGTTAAGCAACGGTATGGTCTGGGATGGGACACGCTTGCCTAGAAAGTACCTGTTTACCCTTGATTTGAAGATACCCAAATTGTACTTTTCGGGGAATACTGACTCCGGCAACGAATTCCAGATTTTCGCAGTACGCATTAAAAATGTGGAATCGAAGAGTTACGTGCGTACGTATGGTATTTCTACCATCTTATTTTATACTAGCCGCACTCCGCGGTTTCACTTGCGAAGTTCCCGTTCCCGTGGGAATACGGGAATAAAATATAGCTTATGTTACTCAGGGATAATGTAGCATTCTAATGGTGAAAGGATTTTTCAAATAGGTCCGTCCAGTAGTTTCGGAGCCTATTGGATGCATGATGAACAAACAAAGAACCAATCGTCGGAGAGTGGGTCGTAGCCACCTAAAGTTTCACAGTAGTAGAACTTTTTGTAAGGAGTTCATCCGGGGAAGTACCACCATTATTTCTGCTGCCATGCAGTAATGTCCGGCACATGAGACCTTACAACTCTATGTCTCAGGGTGACCAGCGTTGGTCACGTGCTTAGTGGTCACCGCGGTATCGCAGTTGTTAGAGGTGACCGCTTAATTCAGGTGGGCCTTCGGCTTGAGTCGCCATTCAGTCGTATAAAAAAACCACTTTCCATCTATCTATATACCTTAGAACCCCTTCTCATACACCTTTTGAAGGCCATTATCCTAGACACGAGCTTCTAACTCCCCTACATCTAGTGAGTGAGTACTCACGCCGCGGGCCAGCGCGGCTCCATCTCGCGCCACGTCTGCGCGCGCATGCTCCAGCCGAGTCCCGGGAAGAAGTCCGTCCGGTGCAGCAGCGCGGCGCTGCCCGTCTCTATGACTTCTTTCTTCCCGTTGTCGTTCCACGCTGATATGCACCTGGAAGAGATACGTTGTATTAAGAAGTCATAATGGAACTTGACTTCGGACTACGGACAGAAAAACTGAAGAGCAATAGGTTAACGTGGTACGGACACGTTATAAGGAAGTAGAATGTTACAACACCTCTTACTGCATCCAGCTCTCCAGAAGATGGGAGCAGCGTCTTTCCGTGTATCAACATTCCGTACTGCGCTCGCCAA
Organism: Pasiphila rectangulata; assembly: GCA_963082625.1. NCBI lineage: Eukaryota > Metazoa > Arthropoda > Insecta > Lepidoptera > Geometridae > Pasiphila > Pasiphila rectangulata. The sequence goes on from OY720235.1 coordinate 27,654,150, forward strand.
CCCGCCTGCCAAGCGTGGTGAGTATGGCAACTACCCCTCATGAAGATCCGGAGGCCTGTGTTCAGTAGTGGACCTTTTACGGTTGAAATGATGATGCGGAAGGATGACTGTCGTGTTTCGAAACGAGTGATGGATATGAATGAGGAAGGATATACGTGTGAGCACAGGTAGACCAAAGAAAAATGGATGGATTGTGTTAAAGATGATATGGGCGGAAAAGTAGTGAATGTCGATTTGATGTCTGACAGAGATGAATAGAGAAGGAGGACAGGTTGTGCCTAGCTCACTTTGTGTGGAATAAGGGCAGTAAGATTAATGGAACTTGTCTTCGGAAGTTACAGTAGATGCCTCGATCGCTCTGGCAAAAACAAGACGCGTCGTCGGACGAAGATCTGTGATGTCGGTGCCAGGGCAATACACCTTAAATGAAGACGTACCGAGATATTCGGCCAGAAGAGATAATGGATGCTGGAGTAAGATCTAAGCTGCGGTTAGGTTCTTAATTTAGCAGCGGTAGATATCTGGGTTTCCAAGTGCAGGGTTAATGTCAAAGTCGAGAAACACTCGCGAGAAAGACGAAATAGATAAGACTAGCTAGAGTGATGGATTCACGAGTGTATAATTGGCGAGCTACAGCCTAAAAGCAAGAAGTGAAGCGATGGAGCACTATGTTCATGTAGTTTATTTAATAAAATAACTTCGCTAGAAAGATGATGATGTAAATAACAGGTTTGCCTTACCATAAACTGGGATCCTTGTACAGGAGAGGATACGTCCCGAGGAAGTACTCAAAGAAGTCTGGGGATATGTCCAGGTCATCTGCAAATAAAAAAGCAATTTAGGAATAAGTTGTAGGAGTATTGGGACGGAATCTGCTCCAACTCCGTCAAACGTAACATAAGACAAAATCAAATTGTTAAATGATGACTATAACGACCGAGTTAGGTTCTTCTGTTCGCTTCCTTTTCTAACTCGCGTGTCATCTGAAGTGAACAGATTCAATTATGTGCTTTATTCTATTTATTTGTGTTGTTTTATTTTGTAAGTTGTGACGCGTCAATAAGGTCCATGCGGCCGCACTGAATAAAGTATTTTTTGAATTTTGAATTTACGATTTAAGGATAGGTACCCTCGGAACTTGATTTTGCCTTTGGGCAGCAGGATCTCCCTCAGGTCTGGTTGGGTGACGAAGGATATGGGTCGGATACAGGTCTGCGTCCACGGAGAGCTTTATAATTTACACTCTTCTTGAACATAACTCGAAAATATCCTCAACTCGACTTAACTTTTTTAAAGAAGACACTGGGAATAAGACAGCACAGCACAGTTCTACCACTCACTAACCTTCAACAATGATAACGGCCTCGTGTCCCAGCGTGTCCAGCACATGGTTGAGCGCGAACTTGTAATGGCGCGCGATCTTGTAGTACCCTCGGAACTTGATCTTGGCTTTGGACAGCGGGATCTCGCTCAGGTCCGGCTGGGTGACGAGAGTTATGGACGGGTCTGCGTCCACGAAGGTCTTTATCACTTGGTGCGTGGCGTTGTGGCCGCAGTCCTGGATACAATCAATTTATTATTGTACAAGTTTTAATGTAAGGAGATGTAATTCAGCTTGCGTTTATTTTTATCTAAACAATTTTTACAGACACGTTAGAAACGTTTTTTACAGTCGTAAAAAAACGATTCATCTAACTATCTAGCTTGATTATTTAGATAAATTAAAACATCAACATTAACTTGACTATCGGATTTATTCTGCACATAGCGAGAACGCAAATGAACGCAAGAGTACGCAAAAAAAGCAAGAGAGTGATTGGCACATTTCATTTTATTAAATTCTTTATTATCTTTATATTTATTTTTAACGTCTTAATATTTTTTCATGCATATACATATATATATTGTCATGTGATCGATCAAATGAAATTATGACGCCTGATACAATATTATGAACAATTCTAAATTATGCAAAGCTCAAGGCAATACTTAAGGTGATATAGCAGATATGAATGAGTAGTATGTGTGCAAGTGGGTGTATGTTATATAAGTACCTAAGCCATTTAAAGTGAATTAGGCAGCGTTAGCAACCGGTATTCATGCCATACGGGACGCAGCAATGGGACATTGGTAGATGGATTAGGCTTGCCCAGCATACCATCCGCCAAGTTTACACCGCTATTAATCAAAAGAGCAGCTGGTGATGACTAAGCCATGGGTTTTCTCATGTTGTTTTCTTTTTTAAAGTAAGAAAAACCTATTGGTGCACGGATTCGAACGAACTTCCGATCGAAAGTCAACGGTAGATACCACTCGACCACCATGGCTTTTATATAGTTACTACCGCACTCCGCAGTTTCACCCGCGTAGTTCCCATTCCCGCGGGAATACGGGGATAAAATAAAGCCTATGTATGCAGGGATAATGCAGCATTTTATTGGTGAAAGAATTTTGAAAATCAGTTTAGTAGTTTTTGAGTTTGTTCGTTACAAACATACAAAATACAACACACAAAATACAAATCCTTCCTTTTTTATATTATTAAGTGTAGATAAGTATGTGGCTAAAATTTTAGGTAACTGACTGGATACTAACATCATTATGTCAATGTTTGTACCTACCATGCAAAACACCATTGTTATAGCATTATAAACATTGTACGTTCAAGGAAATCTCGATCCCACTGGAACATCCATTCCGTGGTAACATTTTTAAAAGGGTATGAATTAAGCTGAGAGGATGTATGGTATACATCCTCTCAGCTTAGTCAGCTATTAGTATTAGTGGTAGCTATTAGGGTGTTGGCAAGCCTAATCCATCTAGCAATATCCCAGGCACTGCATGAGCGTCCCGTACAGAATGATAACCAGTTGCTGACGCTGTATAAATCATCTATAATAGATGGAAAGGCCTTACTTAATAAATATATTTGTCTCTCTTGGCAGATTCGTACTGGATCTACGAGCAAGAGAAGAGGAGCACATTCACATCCATCACTCGTTGCGTAAGATGACATTCATCCCTCCCTTATTTTCGTACTTGATAGGCCCTCATAAACAGTCGTAGGATGTCCCCTGCTGGACATAGGTCTCCCTCATGGATCTCAAAGTACTGATCATAAGGGAGTTGTTGCCATGTACACGGTGCGAGCGCAGCACCGGTGGTGGCGGAGACGCTGCTGCCCATCTCCCGGAGGCATCCCTTGGCAGGTTCATACTGCATCCACAACGCAAGAGAGGAGAGGCATTCTACTGCCCCCACGGCGGCACGACAGGGCACCTATATCTACTCGTATCAAGTTCATTGCCACATAACATTCCATACCTGACTGATGATGATCGGGAAGGTTTCCTTGCTAGGCCTGAACCGGACGAGGTTCTCCAAACACCGCTTGACGGTGATCCGGTCGCATGCTATCACCAGCACAGGCAGGACCAGATGACTTGGTGCTGTAACAAAGCGAAAGAACTGTTGGAGAAACGGCACTGTTTAAGTCAACATCATTTCAGGCGTAAAACGTCCACTACTGAACACAGGCCTCCCTAATGGATCTCCATGAGGGGTAGTCGCCATACTCACCACGCTTGGCAGGCGGGTTGGCGAGCGCAGTACCGGATGTTGATACACGGAAAGACGCTGCTGCCCATCTTCCGGAGGTGTCCCTTAGCAGGCTCTTACTGCATTTCTGGGCATGGGAGGAGGGGTAAAATTCTACTGCCAGCACCGCACGGCAATGTTTTAGATATTCAGAAATTTATTCATTTATTTCCATAGTTTGCAATTACAAAACATAGAAGAAGAAGAAAAAAACATTTATTTGCCACACGGACAATACAATACAACCACAAAGAAAATAAAAGTGAAAATTACAAATATAAACAAAGAACACAAAAATACAAAAAGACTTAATAAAACATTACAATACGGACAGGAAGAAGAGGATGTGGCGCGAGTAAATTGGTCCCCAACTCAGCATTGTGTAGCACCTCGCCAGGCTCAGATGCTACGCTGATTTTCAGTTGGGGCCCTGGGTGATTTCACGACCACGAAGAGAATGAGACAGGAACGGAATAGAATAAACTGACGGACGGCAAAACAACATCAAACAAACAATAATACCGTATACAAACAAAACACACATTACAATAAAAAAAAATAACTTTTTTTATGTTAACAGGAAATAAGGCACATGAATGAATCTATTCGCTTCTCTGTTTAAGTACAATAATTCGCTTTTGCCGAATTTTGGGTGTAGTCATAGGCGAATTCTTAGATTAAGTAAGCGTGTTGGAATGCTCGTGGAATGCTGGCAGCGACCAGCAGTCCTTCGGTATTTTCAGGAGTGGGACTGGCTAGGGTCGGGGTTGTGTCCCGGGAGAGATCGCACAACACATCCCTATGCGGGACGTCAGTTCAGATCTGATATCTATGCCCTCAGATTTTGTATTAGAATCAGACCGAGATGGAAGAAGATTATATCAGCCCCTGCTCCGCACAGGTGTACGGATGAACATCGGCCATCTTGTATTTTAGAGTTAATTGGTTAAAGACACTTCGCAAATAATGCATACTTTTTAATCAAAACTCAAATCAGAAAATGGTTACTATGAAAGAATCTAATAAAAGACATGAAATTTTCCGACAACTTCAACAATCTTCATCATAGTTCAGCGAACTTGGGTTATACAGAATAACTTTATTGTTCAACTGTTGTAAATTAAGGTGTTAAAATAATTTGTACACGTTTACACAGTCTGTCCAAAACTGGACATACAATAGACGACATAAAAAAGTAATACCTTAAAACTAAATATAAAAAGCTTTACAAACAGAAACTAATACGTTTAACAACAAAGTTATACTGGTTATACTAATAAACTAAACCGTAATGAAATGATGTTTAAGTGATGATTACTATGGGGCGCTCCATCTCTCTCAGCCTCTGCAACTCGCAGCCCGAGATGTCAGAGCTAGGATAATGGAACTAAAGTGGAGTTGGGCAGGACACATTGCAAGGAGTGGTGATGACAGGTGGAGCAAGGCCACAACTGAATGGTGGCAGAGGATGGGACATAGAAGTGTCGGGCGACCTGTGGGTCGGCGACATAGCACACGTCGCAGGGTCAATGGATGCGGCTGGCACAGGATCGTGATGGAAAACACAAACTTAGGAAGGCCTACACCCAGCAGCGGGTGAAATCGGGATGTGGATGATGATGATGATGATGAAGCATGTTATAGTTTTTAACATGGAACAGATTTGAATCTATGTTTTGTTAATAGGTTTAACATATTTCTAGCTCGTGTGTATCATTATAGGGCGCTTCGCCCGGGACCTTCCGCTCCGCAACACGACGGCGACATCACGTGTGCCCAAGTTTTAAGTCAATTTATGTATGTTAGACTGATAAGTTTATAACATTTCTGGGCCTTAGATTAAGTGTTTAACATCTGTTACTTTTCTATAGTTGCCCGAAATAAAGATTATATTGTTATTATATTATGCATCATTACATAATGATAAGTTATCTATAATTATCGGGCGTCTGGATGATCGGGTGGCGTGGGCATCCACCCATTTTTACAAATGTTTGTTTAACTTCTAAGCCTAATGAGAATGTTGTGACGCGTCAATATGGTGCATGCATTGAATAAGGTATTTTTTGTATTTTTGAATTTTTCTTGATTTTTAACCAACTTCAAAATAAGGAGGACGTTCTCAAATCGTCTGTGTTTTTTTATCTATGTTACCTTAGAATTCCGTCATTTATAAATCGATTTGGAAAATTATTTCTGAGTTCGGATATAATATATACTTTTAATTAGGCACCATTTTTTTTTATTTAGGTCTGACGATGAATGGGTCCATGAGGAGCTTCTCAAATATTGTAGGTAATCAAATAGCGATTTTGGCATATTTAGCACAAGAACTATTCAGAAAGTATAATTTGGTGAAGTGGAACTGATGAAGAAGACCACAGATGGTTATCGAAACTCGTCAATATTACAAAATTCACGAGTGACGACATCAAAAGATCGCAAAGTTAAGGGCCCTAATCATAACACTTACCTTCACAACATCATCATCATCACACTTTCACAACATCATCATCATCACACTTACCTTCACAACATCGTCATCATCACACTTACCTTCACAACATCATCATCATCACATTTACCTTCACAACATCATCATCACACTTACCTTCACAACATCATCATCACACTTACCTTTACAACATCGTCATCATCACACTTACCTTCACAACATCATCACATTTACCTTCACAACATCATCATCATCACACTTACCTTCACAACATCATCATCACCATCACACTTACCTTCACAACATCGTCATCATCACACTTACCTTCACAACATCATCATCACACTTACCTTCACAACATCGTCATCATCACACTTACCTTCACAACATCATCATCATCTCACTTACCTTCACAAAATCATCATCACCATCACACTTACCTTCACAACATCGTCATCATCACACTTACCTTCACAACATCATCATCACACTTACCTTCACAACATCATCATCATCACACTTACCTTCACAACATCATCATCATCACACTTACCTTCACAACATCATCATCATCACACTTACCTTCACAACATCATCATCATCACACTTACCTTCACAACATCATCATCATCTCACTTACCTTCACAACATCATCATAATCACACTTACCTTCACAATATCATCATCATCACACTTACTTTCACAACATCATCATCATCACACTTACCTTCACAACATCGTCATCATCACATTTACCTTCACAACATCATCATAATCACACTTACCTTCACAATATCATCATCATCATCACACTTACTTTCACAACATCATCATCATCAAACTTACCTTCACAACATCGTCATCATCACACTTACCTTCACAACATCATCATCATCACACTTACCTTCACAACATCGTCATCATCACACTTACCTTCACAACATCATCATCACACTTACCTTCACAACATCGTCATCATCAGGGTCATTGAAATGAAAATAAAATGGAATTAAATAATTGCTAAGTGTCTACTCCCTCAAGGCATCGTTACGAGTATGTGCCCTAAATTTAAACTTGCGGTTGGGTTTTTAGTTTCACTTAACAATGTTTGCTTTATTTTAAACCCAACTGTGATGAGGAAATTCTCCAATGTCATAAGCATACATAAAGCGGTTGGGATGTTCTTAGCAACAATTAAAAATTTTTCCTCAAGTCTCGGTTTTTTTGTGAAAAATTAAAAATTGAAAAATTATTGAATTATTATTTCCTACCATGTCACTTAACATCATAATCGTTCACTTCACTAATTGCATCACATATATTTGCTAGGCATCCTACGAAAGGCCGACTTAGATTTATCTTGTCTAAGCTACTTAGTCAATATTTAAGCATCGTCCTAGCAACTGTTAACTCTAGCACAAAATACTAGGCAATTAACTTGCGAAATAGGTATAGTAAAAAAATGCCTTTATTGCTGCTTAACAATGTTTTTTTTTCCGGCGTTTCGTTTGTTTGTTTTATAAGATAAAGATTTTTAGGTTAAATCTGCAAAACTAAGCAAAGTGCGCTATGGAAACCAGATGGTTAATTCAAAAATATATCTTTTGTACATATGTATGTACATACATACAACTTATCTTATGTAATATGTTGGGAAGATTTTATAAATAAACTGGCGACCCGCCCCGGCTTCGCACGGGTGCAATGCTGATGCTAAATATACTACAGAATGTCTTTATATACAACGTTCACAGCTTTTTTGATATTATATAATACAAACATGTTTTCTTTAGAGTTTACTCTTGAACATTGGCCACGACATATACATAATTGGCCATGTGAAAAACACTCGACGCTCAAATGTAAGCCTGCAACTTTGAAAGTTTGACCCTGCGGTCACTGCATAAGATATCTTTACCGGTATCAGGGGAATTCGGGGAATCAATACATCTCCAGTACCACATCCGGTGAGCATTGTGCACGATGAATGTGACGATATGAAAGTTAATAGTAGAAAGAAAAAATGCAATCAAAATTTTGTCTTCGACGGGACTCGGACCCGCAATGTTCAGAAGAACGCCTTAAACGCATGCTGCCTTAACCATTTCGGCCACGATTTTCGACCCGACGGACGGCTAGTGTCTTCGTGGCCAAGGCAGCCTGCGTTTAAGGCGTTCGTTAAAACATTGCGGGTCCGAGTCCCGTCGAAGACAAAATTTTGATTGCATTTTTCATTTGTATAAATACCTTAGTGTGGGTTTATACTTTAAAAACAAAAATAGCTTATAAAGTTAATAGTGATTTACCGGCAAACGCGTGCCATTACAAATTTTAGGTGGATTAGGTTTCTAAATTAAATAACAGGACCACCTATTTTCAACACCATTTTATGAGGAGGAAGAAATTCTGTAGGAAAATGAACAGCTTCTTCCAAATCGAGAACGACATACAGAGTTTTATAGGCACGCACCGCCGGCCCCGCGGCCGGTACCGTCGCAACCGCTATGTCCCTTCATTTTAAATCTTCGAAAATATTCATATAAATTACATGCTTTTAAGGGGCCATATTGTTCTATATTGAATGCACAATGTATTTAAGGTAAGTACTTAAATTTATAAGGATTAATGCTCTATTGCTTAATATCGCTTCATAAATAACCCATTATTTCTCGTAAAAAGTAAAGGATAAAAAATGGTTATTGTGAGTTATCCCTGAGAGATAGACATATACCATCGCGGACTTTTTTGTAGACCTTTTTAATGTGTACAATACTGTAGTACATTATTTTGATCTATCTCGTAGGGTTCAGCCAGCGTAAGCGCAAAAAAATGTGTTTATTTACGACATCACATTAGAAATCTCTTAAATTATCATCATTGTTTTCTACTATATCATGCATGTATTATACATATAAACCATCCTCTTGAATCACTCTATCTATTAAAAACGCATAAAAATCCGTTGCGTACCTAGTTACAAAGATCTAAGCAAACATAATGACAGACAGACAGCGAGAAGCTATCATTTATAGAAAACACCCACATTTGAGACAACAATCTGCAGAAAACCAAACTTTTGTCTTCAGCCCGCAACCTCCGTCTTAGCCAGGTATGAGACCAACTAAGCCACCGAGGTCGTCATATATATATGTATATATATACCTTATTCATCATTTGTTTGTCGTCGGTTTATTCTCTCCTTACCACATTCATTCCATCTGTGGTCATGGAATCACCCGGGGCCCCAACTGAAAACCAGCGTAGCATCTGTTCCTTGCCAGGTGCTGTACAATACTGAGTTGGGGACCTTTTTACCCGCGCCACGTCCCTTCCTTTCCGCACTATCTCACTAATATTATAAAGCCGAAAATTTGTTTGTATGGAGGTTTGTTACCTCTTCACGCAAAAACTAGCGTACGTATCGAGCTGAAATTCTGCAAACGTATAGATGTTGACTAGGATTAACACATAGGCTACTTTTTATCCGGGTACAACGCATGCGAAGCGGCGGGCACAAGCTAGTTATTATATAAATTTATTTTTACTTGTTTTACTGTTTTGTTAGCTATAAGCTAACCTTTCCGTGTTTGTATTTGTGCGCGTGGTAAATAAATAAATAATCGTTTATTTGACATAAATATTTATTATGTTTCGGGGTCCTGTGGCTTCTCCTAAATTAAATTTAATTAAATGTTTTATCTATCTATCATTTCAGCCATAGGACGTCTACTGTTGGACATAGGCCTCCCTCAAACACCTCCAGCTTTTGCGGCTGGAAGCGGCCGGCAACCACCGCCGACCAGGATACCTTACCAGGTCGTCCGCCCTTATTGTGGGTGGACGTCCAACGTTGAGCTTGCCGGTGCGTGGCCTCCACTCGAGAACTTTTCGGCCCCATCGGCCTTCTGTTCTTCGAGGTACATGGCCTGCCCATTGCCACTTCAACGTGCTAAATGTGTATAACAGTTTTGTCACGGTAATGTATGTATATATAACATTACCGTGGTGTTTGTTCTGCTGATAATATAATATGCAATACACAAATACTTACCTATTTCTTTAATACATAGAAAATGTTTTATAGCCCACAATTAAACATACAAATACATAAAGAAACACTGAACATAAAGTGTCAATCGGCGTTCTTATCGTTAAAGAGCGATCTCTAACAGACAACCATGGATGAGTTGGGATTGTTTTATACGACATGGGGTTCTAAAACTGTACATTCAGAAGTACATAAGTACCTACAGCAATACACGAACCAGTGCGGCTTGAACTTTGTAGTATTTTTTATCGCCTAATCTTCGAATGTGGGTTTACTGCGTCTTACATAACATTTTATGCAAATGTTATTGGATTTCGGCTTGTAAGGTTTTCTGTAAAGTACAAGCCAGCAAGTATATACCGTGTATATTATAATATACAAATGTACTAACCTAAAAGAGGGGGACACAAATTCCAGTAGTAATTGCTAATAAGACTGTCATGCCAAACCCTGTCAATGGCCTTCGAGATGTCAAGGGAAACGGCGACCGCCTCTCCGTATTTCTCGATGGCCTCATTCCAGATGAACGTTAGAAGATCCCCAGTGGAACGGTTTTGGTGAAAACCGAATTGGCGGTCACTGAGGATTTCATTTGCTTCAAGATACGCAAGGAGCCTGTGGTTGAGGACACGTTCCATAGTCTTACAGAGTAAGGACGTGACCGAGATTGGCCGGTAGTTGGCAGGGTCAACACGACTACCCTTTTTGGGCACGGGCTGCACGTTAGCTAGCTTCCATGGTTTGGGCACTTGACCCGTTTTAAGAGAGAGGCGAAAGAGACGCGTTAGAACTAGGGACAATTCAGGCGCACAGGTCCTCAAGACGATAGCAGAGATACCATCGGGGCCCTAGCTTTGTTCACGTCAAGAGCTTTAAGCGTTTTACGGACCTCCTTTTGGTGAATGTGTATGTCACACATGACTTTTCGTTGAGGTCGGAGGAGTAGCGCTTGCAGCATCCAGGCGTGAGGACTCCGCAAACAGGTATGCAAACAAGTTTGCCTTCTCATCAGCGGTGTGAGCAAGTGATCCGTCAGGCTTCTGCATTGGAGGCACATAGGGTCAGCAGAAGTTCGTCTCGACCGATTTAGCTAGGGACCAAAATGCCTTACTACCCAATGGGTACGAAGCAAGTTTGTTCCCTATTCGTTTAATATGGTCGTAGCAAGCCCTCTGCAAGGCTTTTTTGCAGGATTTGGCCGCCTTGTTACAGGCTCTCTTCTTATGGTGTATGTCAGCTTTGCCTTGCTTCGCGGTCGCTTATGCCTTGCTACGCGGTCGCTTATGCCTTGCTTCGCGGTCGGTGATTCACGGCCGGTATCCGACCCACGACACAGATTACAGAACCCACGATCTTCGGATTGAAAGTCAGGGGTACATATCACACGGCCAACAAAAAAATAAGGTAAATAACGCGAAAACTACCCGGTCGATATGTGTGGCTATAATAAGGTAAATAACATGATAAATACCCGGTCGATATGTGTGGCTATAATAAGGTAAATAGCGCGATAAACACCCGGTCGATGTGTTGTAATTGTGGTTGTAATACTTGTTATCGTTAAGGTAAAAAACGTCTAACGTTTTTATTATAACAATGAATATAGTTGTAATTAGTTTAAAAGCTGTAACAGTTCAAAGAAATGAATAACCTTACCAAAAATGTACGATTCCGGTGGGATTCGAACCCACGTCCGTCAAATCGATCCTTGACGCTTCCTAAAGCCGGAAGTGCTTTAACCACTAAGCTACAGAACCCACGTCGGGTTCCGCTGAAATTCTTGAAAAGGCGATATCGGTTTGAGCACCGATTAGCCGCCGATTAGAGATGTAACAGTGATTAGAAAGTGAAAAAAAAAGATGTCTGACGCAAACGAATTCAATAAATAAATAATAAATAAATAAATAATGCTGGACAAATCACACAGCATCATCTAGCCCCAAGCTAAGCAGAGCTTGTGTTATGGGTACTACCTCTAGATGACTGATATACTTAATACATTATACTACATAGATACATATATATTTTTATTATATATAGAAAAACACCCAGAACACCCTGAACAAATATCTGCAGATCGTACAAACATTTGTCCCGAGGCGGGAATCGAACCCGCAACCCGCGTCGCAGGCGGACCTTCGCCCGCTGCGCCACAGAGCTTGTCAATATAAATAACATTTCTCAGTAGCTTTTGTGCTATTAAATGAACACCTGTTCACTTTGACTTTTTTAAACACATGTTCTTTTGTGAAATCAATATTTTCTTAATACAAAGGTGTTTATTACACGTATAATGAAAATGGTACACAACTAAACAATAAACATAATATTTAATATAGCTGCGATTGTGTACCTACATAGTTATTGGCAAACGGTTACAGTTCATTGTAGCTATTGTGATAAGCCACATTGCATGAGCTGTGTGACCTGTATTGGATTTATAGAGGGCAATTGTAACCTATGCTAATATTGTAAAGCTGAAGAGTTTGTATGGTTGAATGCACTAAGCTCAGGAACGGCTCGAATTGAAAAAATATTTTAGTGTTGGATAGCTCATTTATCGAGGAACGCTTTAGGCTGTATCATATAACTCTACGATAAATAGTAAACGAGGAGAAAGTAAAACGCTTTCCTTAACCATAATATAGTCTGGTATATGTCCTGTATTTGTTCAGCTCGGATTGAAAGAATTCAAAAACGTTTTCTCAAGTGTTTACAATTTAGAACCAAAACATTGAAGCAGATGTGATAAACATAAAGTCGATACAAAAAAATGTTGTACAAGTATTATGCGGAAAAGCTTTTTAATAATGCTCCTTTCGTTTACAACAAACTACCTAAAGACATTAGAGAACTGAAATTTTCTATGTGCCAAAGAAATTTAAAAACCTTACTTTCTCTCAAGTGTTATTACAATTTCAGCGATTTTGTAAACGATAAAAATATACAGTAGGCAACGTAATACAATTTAAAATTTGACTTTAATATCAGCTGACATCATGATTTGTGACCGTAATCTGTAATAATTTTATATGACACGAGTTTTTAATTCTATCAATAAATTAGGTGTAACGTCGTGATTTCACGAGTTACACTGCTACGCATTTGTATTAAATTTTTCATTTGTTTATATGGATGTTGAGAGATTTTTCCAAGGTTATTCATTTTGATTGTTTTTGGTTGTTTCATTTTGACAGTGACATTCGAGTTGGCCTAGCATAGATTGAAGCTACGAGTCTATGGTAGACAAATTAGAAGTTACTGATTGGTTTTTCGAGACAGTTTTGATCAGTTTTGATTGACAGTTTTCGGATCGTTTAATCGGTATTTTTAGTCTGTGATCGATTTGGATTTGGTAGAGGGATCGATTGCTGAGATTACTTTACCTTCCGTCACAGAAAGATGCAAACCTTTCTTTATTATTAAATTTTAAAATCCAGACTAATCAAGTCGGATTATGGCTCTTATAGTCAAAATATTGTAAAGGAGTCCAATTGAAAGCCTGGTTAGGCTGTGGTTCCAAATATTTCTTCAATTTGGTTTTATATTCGAATGCCGATGTCGACCTTCCATCGCGTTAGCAGGATGAATTTATTTTTATTTCATTGAGAGGCGGTAAGGATCTATTTTAATGAGAAAGATTGTGGATCCTGGCTTCTAAAATTGTGAAATATAACGATGTTTCTTTTGTTTCAGCTTCCCTTCAGGAGCGCCTCTTTTTTTTCTCGCCTTTTATTCTCGCCTTTTATTTTTACTTTTTAGCCTTTTCCTTTGGCTTTAAACTTTTGTTTGGAATTCAACTTCTACGGCAAGTTTTTGGTTTCATCATTCAAGTTTCCCTATGGAATTACAACCCTAGGAGAGACAAAGGCCTGGTGGTGGCCCGCCGCCATGGATAATTTTAAAAGGGTTTAATTTAATTTAAAAAAAACAGGTATTTATAGGTGTTTTTTACCTTTATATTACAAGTTAGCGGTTTATGATGCAATAACAACGGAATAGGATAATGACTGTGTTAAATTTCTTCTAAATTATAGTAATTTACTCTTGAATTAAGATAACTTTAGGCTAAAATTTATAACTTACCAACTTCCACGGAACTTTAAAACCACAACCTTTGAAAAAGTCAATATACATCTTACTAAATTACACAATAGTTTATTTTTGTTCCCCCGTACTTAGATTAAAAGTCCAGTGTCACGCCTGAGGAGAATCCAGGTAATTATTAGATTAATTCACGGTATTTGGACGCTGTCTGGCGCCCGGAACTTATTATTTGTTATTTTTTCTATTTAACGACAGCGTACCACCTTTGTTTTAACTAGGCATTGTTTAGTTTAGCCTGGTACAAAGGATTACCATTTCTTTCATTTCATTTTCTTAAATTATTACATTCATATTATTAACACATTATTTTTTTATTACAATATGTCGCTCAGCGAACAGGGACCTGAGTGGATTTTGGAAGTTACCGTTTGTTATTGCATCTAACTTTGGTTATAACATTATTCTAAATTTAGTTACCTTTGAACATTTATAGGATATTTAGTACTATTTTGTACAATTTTTAGTGCGATTATTTCTGCTATTTAGCAATATTATTAGCAACTTTGTGTCCTTTATTAACACATGGTTTCTTTAACATAACTAACACAAGGCAAGTTATTTGTTAATTTATAAATACTTTTCTGCGGATAACTTTTGCGAACATATCTTTTTGGTTACAAATTGTAACGGAACACTTTTATAGACAAACCTTGATATTGTAAAACATAGAAACAATATTAGATTAATTAGGTAACATTGTAAGTGGTTACTGCATCTTAAAACAACTTAACTTATAAAATTTAACTTGAATTTAAAACTTAAACAATAATTTTGATTTAACATTGCATTTTTGCTGCGGTTTTGTTCATCATTTGATTAGGAGGTTCTTTCTTGGAGTTATCATGGATAAGGCGATTCAGTTTCCAGCTAATCCATTGGATGACCACACTACTTTGGGTTCAATTGATAATCCATTACCGGTTACTAGGGAGCCGTTGACAAACTTGGATCAAGTAGGGAATATTATGCCTGAGTTTCCAGATACTTTCTTAAATACAGAGATGCCTGCTCACAGTTCTGCAAATGCTGCAAAACAATTACCGTCGTTTAACGCTATGAACGAAATTCTTAGAAATCATTTACCTGCTTCTTGTACTAGATTGCCTGACTTGAAGAGGAGTAATATTGTTTATGAGGGTACAACTTGTGTTCGTGAATTTATCACACAGGTTGAGGAGTACTTTTTGTACAAAAACTTTGACGAATATTTACTGGTTTGCTCGTTTTCGGATTTACTTTCTGGGTCTGCCGCCAAGTGGTTCCGTACCATTAGATTTAACATTTCTTCATGGACCGACCTTAAGGTTGCGTTGCTCAAGCGGTTTGATAAGCTTGAATATGACTACTTTTTGGAGTATGAGCTACGTACTAGGAAACAACTTGTTAGTGAGTCGCTTCCAGATTTTCTTACTGAACTTATGGATATCGTCGCTAGTCGTCTTGCCAACCCTGTTTCAGAAACAACGATTATTACCATTGCTAAGCACAACATGCTTTCTATTTATACACCTTATGTGTTAGGTAGAAACATTTTTTCTTTGGAATGCTTCATGACCTTGGGAAAGGAGTTAGAAATTTTTGTTGATAGGAAGTCCGCGAAGGAAGCTTCTAAGCCTTCCAAGTCAGGAAAAATTCAAGCCAGTGCTGTTAAGACTGAAAATTCCACTTGCTTGAAATGTAAATCTACTGGACATACCTATAAAGATTGTACTTCTATTCCGGGTATGATTTGTTTTAAATGTCAGAAGTTGGGTGTTATCACCAAGTTTTGTGATGTGTGCAATTCGGACAAGAAAAACTCTACGGAGTCAAAAAAACTGATTAGGCCCCATCGAGTACCAGTTTCTGAGAAAACCCAGGATGACTCGATGTTGAAAAATGTTAGACACAGTTATAAACCTGATGATACTACCATTCATAAAGAATTTTCAGATTGGTTAAAATATATAAAAACTTTCTTTGGCGTTTATAAGGCTTCACCTGTTCTCTTTGTTAAAAATAATGATTCTAGACCATTTTTACAGTTTTCAGTTGGTAATCAAAAATTTACAGGATTATTAGATAGTGGTGCAACTAGCTGCGTTCTTGGTTTAAATAGTCACAAACAATTTTTGGAGATGGGTTATGAAATGGAGATGATATCTGGTTCTGTTCATGATTCTGCTTATACTGCGGACGGATCTGCTCAGAAAGTTATAGGTGCTATTAATTTGCCAGTCACGTGTGATAATGTCACAAAAATTGTAAAATTTATGGTTATACCTTTATTTGAATATCAATTTATTTTGGGTTTTGACTTTTGGATAAAATTTGACCTTGCTAAAGACTTATGGGAAAAAATAATTTATATTAATGATAATGATAAATTTCAAACTTGTTCAATTACTTCAGCTGCTGAATTATCTCCTTCTGAGAAACAGCAACTTGATAAAACAATTTCACTTTTTGAAGATATTTCGTATGAGAAAAAAGGTTTAGGACTGACTCATTTGGTTCAGCATAAAATTAATGTTACTGGCGAACCGTTTAAACAAAGATATTGGCCATTAAGTCCGGCTAAACAAAAGGAACTTTTTGATGAAGTACAGGTCTTGCTTAAAGAAAATATTATTCAACCTTCTAAATCTCCTTGGAGTTCTCCTGTTCTAGCTGTTGAGAAAAGAGATGGTAGTACACGATTATGTTTAGATTCACGCCGTTTAAATTCAATTACTATTAGAGATTCTTATCCTCTTCCTTATCCTTCTAAGATATTAGATAGCTTACGAGGAGCTCGTTTCATTACAACCATTGATCTTTCTAAAGCTTTCCTTCAGATAGCTCTTGAAGAATCTTCACGCGAGAAGACTGCATTTGTAGTGCCAGGTAAAGGATTATTTGAATTTATTAGAATGCCTTTTGGGTTAACTAATGCGCCAGCTGAATTACAGAGATTAGTAGATAGATTATTTGGATTCGAGTTTGAAAATGTACTATTCTGTTATTTAGATGATTTAATTTTGGTTAACGATAACTTCAAAGAACATTTGGAATATTTAAATAAAATTTATAAAACCCTTAAAGAAGCTAATTTAACAGTAAATTTAAAGAAGTGTGAATTTTGCAAAGATAAACTACGTTATCTTGGTTATATTGTTGATAGTAAAGGTTTACATACTGATCCTTCTAAATTAGATACCATTGAGAATTTTCCACGCCCTGTTACAGTTAAAGAACTTAGAAGTTTTCTTGGTTTATGTTCATATTATCGTAGATTCATTGATAGATTTGCTGATATTGCTTCACCTCTTACTAAATTGACTGCTGGAAGTAAGAATTCTAAAAAATCTCTGCTTTGGAATGATGATGCAGAAGTAGCTTTTCATAATTTAAAACAAGCTTTAGTTTCTTCACCCGTTTTACAATGTCCTAATTTTGAAAAACCGTTCTTTTTACATTGCGACGCTAGTTCTGTTGGAATTGGTAGTGTTCTGAGTCAGGAAGACTCGGATGGTAAACAACATCCGATTGCATTTTACTCTCGTTCCCTGAACAAGTGTGAACGTAATTATAGTACTACAGAACGTGAATTATTAGCGATTTTAGATTCTATAGAACATTTTAGACCTTATGTTGAAGGAATGGAGTTTACAGTAGTTACAGATCATGCTAGTTTACAATGGTTGTTAAAGTTAAATAATCCCAGTGGACGTTTAGCGCGTTGGGCTGCTAGAATTTCTCAATTTACTTTTCATGTTATTCATAAAAAGGGTTCGTTGCATTTAGTTCCGGATGCATTGTCAAGAATTGAAATTACAACATCATTAGTTACACCTATTGAGATCGTTTCCCCTGATGAGGATATTGAGGATCCTTGGTATAGAAAAGTGTTCATTAATTGTCAGAAGTTTCCTGTTAGATATAAAAATTTTAGAGTTGAAAGTAATGTTTTATACAAGTTTTGTAAAAGTAAATTTAATCTTAATAGTCGTTTGAATTGGAAAATAGTTATTCCTAAGGAAAATATATTAGATACAATTAGATCAAATCATGATGATATTAATTCTGGTCATCTTGGAATTCATAAAACTTTAAAGAAATTAAAACAACACTATTTTTGGAACGGAATGTTTAATGACGTTCAGAGTTATATTAAATCTTGTGAAGTTTGTAAAGCTTATAAGCATAGTACGTCACCCCCGTTTGGAATTATGATAAATCCTAAAAAAGTAGATCATCCCATGGTCATGCTTTCAGTTGACATTATAGGAATTTTGCCTAAAAGTTATTCCGGACATAAATATATTCTTTCAGTAATTGATGTTTTCACTAAATTTTGCTGGATCTTTCCTATGGTTAAAGCTACGACCTTATCAATTTGTAGATTATTTGAAAAATAAATATTTCTTAAGTTTGGATGTCCTAAAATTCTAGTTTGTGATAATGGAACTCAATTTACTTCTAGATATTTTGTAGTTTATGAAAAGTTATAATATTGTTAAAATCTTTTATAACACAGTTTACACACCTCAAAATAATCCTGTGGAACGGTATAATAAAACGATAGAAACTTGTATCTCATGTTTTGTTAAAGATGATCAACGCACTTGGTCAAAATTTTTGCCTCATGTTCAGTTAGCTTTAAATAACAGTGTTAGTCTTGCCACTGATTATACACCTAATTTTCTCATGTTCGGAAGAGAACTAATTTTTGATGCTTCCTTACATCGTTTTAGTAATTCTTTAGAAACTTTGTCACAAGTTGAGCTAGGAGATAGGAATTCTTTTGCTTACTCTCTTAAATCACTTGGTGATATTTATATTAGAGTTCAGGCTCATCTATTAAAAGCTTATAAGCGTAATGCGCGATATTATAATTTAGGGAGGAAAGTCATTTCTTTTGTTGTTGGCGATATTGTTTGGAGAAGGAGTTTTGTACAATCTAATGCCCCGGCATATTTTTCGGCTAAGTTTGCACCTAAGTTTATTAAATGTGAAATTATTGAAAAAGTTTCTGATAACGTCTATGTTTTGAAAGATTTAAGTAAAAATACTTTTGGCCGTTACCATGTTAAAGATATTATTAAATACTAATTTTGGATTTATACTTTAAACTTGAGTTTGATAACCGTTATGAGTTAAGCATTTGAGTGGGATGAATGATCATTATGAATAATCGATGATGTATGAGAGAATTGCATATTTAATGAAGTATAAGAGGATTGCATATTTGATGAAGTATGAGAGGATTGCTTGTTTGATGATGTAGAGTTAGGTTAACTTGAAACATTAAAAAACTTTAAGACTTGAAGTTCTAAATTAAAGCTTAGGTCATTTTATTTCACCACATTCATTTTTTCAACAACAAAAGATCTTAATTGTATATTATTTGTACATTTGTTTAGAGGAATTTCAACCTCGAATTTGTTTTGTTTATACAATACACGTTTATTTTGTGAAGTTTTTCAACGATATTTGTTATGGGTTTTGTGTTGTTCCTAGTTTAGTTACACGGATTTGACAACAATTGGTACCACCCTGATTTGACATTCATGTAAGGGATTTTCTCTGCCACTTTTGTGTAGACCCCTGAAGTGAAATTATTGGATTTGTTTACATAGATCTCGGATCTTCCTCCGGTTCTATATTTGTTTACATAGTTCTCGGATCTTCCTCCGGTTCTATATTTCCTTTGTATTATTGTGCCCGGAAGTTTGGTGGAGTTATGCCGATCACAATTTGCAAACTTTGTTTGGTTCACGGTTTTCCCCCGGTTCCACCTTTTTGTATTTCTGTCTGTGCCCGGAAGTTTCGGTAGGGTTGCGCCGTTCACAGTACATTAATCACTTCCCCCCACGCTTTTAGTGGCCGGAATTTTTTGAACTTCCACAACTTTCGTTGTGAGGGGTTTCTTTTCACTTTTCGGTGATTTAAATTTCCGAGCGGTTAAAACTCGTTAAATAAGCCTTAGCCGAGCGGTTAAAACTCGTTAAATAAGCCATAAATTCGAGTCGGTGACGAGGGTGTCTAACCGTACTTAAAGACGTTAGTTGGGAGAGTTTCGAGTCGGTGACGAGGGTGTCTAACCGTACTTAAAGAAGTTAGTTGGGAGAGTTAGGATAGGGAGAGCTTCGAGTCGGTGACGTAGGTGTCCAACCGCACTTTTATTAGTTTATATTCAATAGATTTTAAGACGATATTGTCGGGAATTTAACAACGCTTTGAGTGTTGAATTTATTTGTTAGTTTGTTTTGATAATTGAATAATCGCTAGGTTCTCAGGATACTAGTCGACTTTTTTGTGGAGTTTTTGATAGAGTTTTTGGTAGAGTTTTTGATAGAGTTTTTGGTAGAGTTTTTGGTCGAGTTTTTGATAGAGTTTTTGGTAGAGTTTTTGGTAGAGTCATAATTAAAAGTTGGGTTAGAGTTTTTACAACTATTGTTATGTTTCGGCATAAAAGAAAGTACTCTTTCTTTTATTTTTTTTGGGAAGGGATGTAATGTAACGTCGTGATTTCACGAGTTACACTGCTACGCATTTGTATTAAATTTTTCATTTGTTTATATGGATGTTGAGAGATTTTTCCAAGGTTATTCATTTTGATTGTTTTTGGTTGTTTCATTTTGACAGTGACATTCGAGTTGGCCTAGCATAGATTGAAGCTACGAGTCTATGGTAGCCAAATTAGAAGTTACTGATTGGTTTTTCGAGACAGTTTTGATCAGTTTTGATTGACAGTTTTCGGATCGTTTAATCGGTATTTTTAGTCTGTGATCGATTTGGATTTGGTAGAGGGATCGATTGCTGAGATTACTTTACCTTCCGTCACAGAAAGATGCAAACCTTTCTTTATTATTAAATTTTAAAATCCAGACTAATCAAGTCGGATTATGGCTCTTATAGTCAAAATATTGTAAAGGAGTCCAATTGAAAGCCTGGTTAGGCTGTGGTTCCAAATATTTCTTCAATTTGGTTTTATATTCGAATGCCGATGTCGACCTTCCATCGCGTTAGCAGGATGAATTTATTTTTATTTCATTGAGAGGCGGTAAGGATCTATTTTAATGAGAAAGATTGTGGATCCTGGCTTCTAAAATTGTGAAATATAACGATGTTTCTTTTGTTTCAGCTTCCCTTCAGGAGCGCCTCTTTTTTTTCTCGCCTTTTATTCTCGCCTTTTATTTTTACTTTTTAGCCTTTTCCTTTGGCTTTAAACTTTTGTTTGGAATTCAACTTCTACGGCAAGTTTTTGGTTTCATCATTCAAGTTTCCCTATGGAATTACAACCCTAGGAGAGACAAAGGCCTGGTGGTGGCCCGCCGCCATGGATAATTTTAAAAGGGTTTAATTTAATTTAAAAAAAACAGGTATTTATAAGACCTTTATATTACAAGTTAGCGGTTTATGATGCAATAACAACGGAATAGGATAATGACTGTGTTAAATTTCTTCTAAATTATAGTAATTTACTCTTGAATTAAGATAACTTTAGGCTAAAATTTATAACTTACCAACTTCCACGGAACTTTAAAACCACAACCTTTGAAAAAGTCAATATACATCTTACTAAATTACACAATAGTTTATTTTTGTTCCCCCGTACTTAGATTAAAAGTCCAGTGTCACGCCTGAGGAGAATCCAGGTAATTATTAGATTAATTCACGGTATTTGGACGCTGTCTGGCGCCCGGAACTTATTATTTGTTATTTTTTCTATTTAACGACAGCGTACCACCTTTGTTTTAACTAGGCATTGTTTAGTTTAGCCTGGTACAAAGGATTACCATTTCTTTCATTTCATTTTCTTAAATTATTACATTCATATTATTAACACATTATTTTTATATTACATAGGGTATATTATTTTTTGTATTAAGACGTTGCACGTCAATCTCGGCAGAATACATTGTTACCAATGATAGATGCATATTATAACACCTTTTTTACATGTATTTCAGCAATAAAGATACTTTTACTTTTTACTTTTATTATAGTTACGGGGAAACATTCCTAGGAGACCATCCATGTGATAACTGTAATATCGCAATATATTTATGAAAACTGTATACACAAAGGTATAACAAATCTTATCAAGTGTTTGTGACTTGCATAGCAGAAATACAAGAAACAAAAATAAAATGCACATCCTTATATTTAGGCTCCTAAGAGTAAATCAATCATTTAAGGGAAACTAGCTGCTAACTAGCCGGCGAACTTCGTATTGCACCTATATTAAACTTACCTTACTACTACCTTACAACTACCCTACAACTACGCTACAAGTAACGCTGAAACATGTGTTTAATATTTTTTTTCCATACAAACTTTCATCCCTTATTTTAACCCCTTCTGATTTAATTTACGCAACAAAAAGTAGCCTATATCCGTCTCCCTGGTCTAATCTACTCCTATACTAAAATTCATCCAAATCGGTTCAGCGGTTTTGATGTAAAAAGGGAACATACATACATTCTTACTTTCACTTTTATATAATAGAAGGATAGGACAGGTGCAAGAAAACATTGTGAGGAATACTGCAGCTTAGTTAGACATTTAGATGTGTTGTTCCTCTGCAGCTTAGTTAGCCTCAGACATTTAGATGTGTTGTTTCTCTGACTAATAGCTGAGAGGATGGTAAAGGTGCTGGGAAAGCTTAATACATGCAACAATGTCCCAGGCTCAAATGAATTTTGCTGATGCTATATGAATCATCTATAATGGTAAAAATGCCTTACTGGGTGTATTACAATGCCAACCAACAAAAATCTGAAAAAGCACTATTAATGAAAGAAGCTGTATTATTTTTTTATTGCACTGTTTATATAAGATATACCTTACTATACACCCAAGACATTAGAATCTATAAAAGAGAACAATCTCATCAAAATAATAATACATTCTTACCAGGCAATACATTCTTCTCATTCTCAGGATCAGCCTCACTGCCCGGCTTGACTTTTCTTTTAACATTCTCCAGCAGTTTACTTGAGTCCGCTATCTGTTCACCAAGCTGTTGCTCCAGTTTTTCAATTCTATTTTCAATTTCTGCTACAGTATGCTTCACTGGAGCCCTAGGGATCTCTATCTGAGTCGTATACGACACCAAGAGCCATAAAAGAACAACCACAGCTCCGGTAAGTATAACTTTTTTGATGTTTACACGCATTTTTGTAAATAAATATGTCTTAATATTAAACTAGCAGCTAACTATATTCGTTATAAGCCCGTAGTGGCTGTCTTTTCACTGCGTTGTGTCATTTTTATAGATGTTAGACGAGATTAAAAGAACAACAAACAGTACGAATTAGTTTAGCCCTGTTTCTATGGGTTCAAATACTCTAGCGCTGATTCGCCGTCGTAATTCTGTCACTGGTGTTTGTTTAATATAAAATAAACAGTGGACGCAACGAAATCAGGTCCGGCTGAATATTTACAATTTTTTTGGACACGTCAATACAATAAGCAAGGGATCTGAAATTGTTGCACTGGCTGACATTATTGACGTGATTGACATGCCATGCCAAACGCCAAACTGACTGACTGTGAAAGAAATGCAATGACTGACTATTGACACTATGTATCTAGTGTCGGCTCGTGTAGATGTCTAATTTAAATATCGATAAAATTATTTCACAATAAACAAGTGGGCTTAGTAACAATAATCAAATATGCAGTTTTCAGGCAAATATAAACAAAATTGAGCCGTCACGGGACGCCTGGCAGATGTAAAACTTTTTCACCACAACTTCAGTATGATTGTCTTATTATATTATTTTATAATTCAGATAGATAACAAACAATGCCACCTTTCATTTTGCTAGCTTTATAAATTTATTTTTCAGTTAGACATAAGAATGAAATTTGTTTTTAAAGCAATACTATATTTACTTAAATTTATAATAGCCTACCCAATGATTTAAAAATATTAGAAGGTAACATATTCAAAAACCAATTAAGGAAATGGTTAATTGCTGGTTCCTTCTATAATCTCGGGGAATACTTTGAACGATGACTGTTGTAGGTAGTTCAAAGTATTATTTATTATTTAAGATTAAACTCTTTTTATATTTTAGAAATAGGTGCACATCTCTGTACTTAGATATTTTTAGAGTTATAATTAAATAAAATTACTTATATTGTACGTCTTGATAAGGACAAATTGTTAAAAACAGTACAAACTAATTTTAAGATCTTTATGTACAACAATTTTCAATAAATATTTTCTATTCTATTCTACTTCTTCTAGAACAGGTACGTATAAGGTTATGTAAGATATTATGACGTTTCTAGATAGGTACCTACTTATGAGTTTCCTAAAATTGTTGTGCCCTAGCTGGGTCCATGTATGATACTGAATACTATTATAAGATCTTGATGTTAAAACCTACAATAAATATTTTGAACTTTGAACTTAATGTACCGACTTACTTACTTTGTCGCTTGCATGTGTATTGTAATTAACAATTGTAATTTGAAATTGAGGCCTTTGCATCTATTATAGATGATTTATACAGCGTCAGCAACTGGTAATCATGCTGTACGGGACGCTGCAGTGCCTGGAACATTGTTAGATGGATTAGGCTTGCCCAGCACCTATGTATACCATCCTCTCAGCTTAGACAATGAAAAAAAAGGTCAATACGTCTGAAACTAACTAAGCCGCGTGTTTCCTCACGACGTTTTATTCACCGTTAAAGCACGTAATAAGTGTGCAAATACATTTTTCAAGAAAGAAAATTCCATTGTTGCACGGCTGGTATCGAATCCACGACCTTCGGTTTGAAAGTCAGGGGTACGTACCACTCGGCCAACATGGCTTCCTGATTGTAATTCATGATTATGTAAAAAGATTAATAGCACTGCATATGTTTTATATAAATTATCGAACATAAATAAAATAAAATAATAAAATAAAATAAAAATAAAAAAGCTTTATTTTCCTTACACAGTATTTGAATATATCTATGTAACTTAAGACTTAGTTTATAATAAATTAATTGCTATTTTGACTTCGTATTTTAGAGTTGTCTATGTAAGGACCGCTTTCAGCGGTAAAAGCCTCCTCCAGCTCTTTCCATTTTTCTCGGTCTCGAGCGACCCTGCTCCAAGATTTGCCAGCCACTTTCACAATGTCATCATCCCATCGTTTAGCGGGCCTTCCTCTTCTTCGTTTTTTGTGTATTGGGTACCAATTCATTATTGTTTTGGACCATCTATCGTTTTCCATTCTCTGGATATGTAAGAAGAGCAAGAAGTTTCCGCAAGAGGGCGCAGTAACGTAAACATTGGTTCTAACGATCTCCGCATATTAATTAAATCTTTTGTTGATAAACACAGTGAATCCATCTGCAAACAGTGAAAATAGATACTAGAACACAAGGTGCAAGTGTTACAGCGTTTGCAACGCTCGGACAAGCAGATAAGTGAAGTTATAACACAGAAAAACATTACACAGTTTCTGTTCGTGTGAGCAACAATATTATGAAGAAAAGTGACTATAAGTAAAGATAAGTGATCTATACCACCAGTGCAAAACTTTGAGCAGTGAAAATAACATTCCCTGTGCTAGTGACTATTTCATGTTGTAAACATAACCTAACAGAAATTTGGTTGAGTCATCGTCATACATCGATAAAAATATAGCTTGGCAGAAGCGCCATCTAGCGTCGAGTAGCTGAATCAGTTGCATAGAACAACAACTAGTTATTAAGCTAGTACAGCTGTATATACCTAGAGGGCGCTAACACAGATTCAAGATATCGCCATCTATCGCCGAGTAGAAACCCATCAACAACCGTAAAGAGGTAGAGCCCTAGAGAAACTTGTAGAGCACTCCACTGTTTTTATCGATTAGTTCAATAGAGCCATAGAGCAAAAACTTATAAACAAAGAGATTTATTATAAATACAAAATTAAAATGTCTTTTAATCTAGAAAAACTCCTGCACGAACTAAGATTACAAATTAAAAGTGACATTAACATTATTTCAAGTGAACAAGAAGAAAGAATAACTACAAGCATAAATAAAAACATAGACGAAAAATTTAAACACGTTCAAAAGGAGATTGAAGAACTCAAAATAACAAATGAAGAACAAGAAAAGAGGTTGTCATTAATCGAAAAGCAAGTAAGAGCTATAAATCTGATATTCTTCGGAATAAAGGAAGGTGAGAAATCGTATGAAGAACTGGAGCGAAAACTTGTGACCATTATCAACAACATGGGCATAAAATGCGACAAGAACAATGTAGAAATGGTCAGAAGAATGGGAAAATTAACTAATGGAAAAATAAGACCCATAAACATAACACTCTCTACTTATGGAATGAAACTGTCTATCCTTAAAAACAAGAAGAACCTAGATAGTACAGATGTATATGTCAAAGAAGACTTTCCACCACAAGTACTGGAAGTTAGACGATCACTTCAAGAACAATTAAAAAAAGAAAGGCACGAAGGCCGCATTGCTTACATCAGATACGATAAAATTATAGTAAGAGAAGCCAGTCAGACCATAGGAGATGTCAACTCCAAAAAGAGAGAATTAGAAATCACTCCCCCAAATAAAGTACTTAACTCACCCGAAAGGGACCCAGATGCGCTGTTAAAATATCAAAAGGCGAAGAAGAACAAAATATCAAAGGAGAACCAGAGCTCTATGAAACAATATGTTAAAAAGTTAGTAGAGCCAACGACATCAGGATCTTTACATTCAAACATCACCGACGACAAATCTAGCCAATAGCAACTAAATAAGCCTCCTTACACTGATGCCACTAACTCTACAAAAACCAAAAGATACGAAGAAACAAAACAAAATCCTCCCTCAAAATGGTTGGTCCCCACGAGGGCAGTAGACCGTAACCTTCCAGCAAATAAAAGCAATAACAATAAAAATATTAATAAAATATACATTGCGACATTCAATGTCAGATCATTAGCGAACGAGTCCAGGATAACGGAACTAGAATACGCTTTAACATCAATCAAGTGGGATATAATTGGTATAAGCGAAGTACGGCGACAACAACATGCAATCGAAGACAAAGAAGAATACCGACTCTATATGTACGGAAAAACTAAAGGCAGAAACGGTATTGGATTTCTTGTTAAAAAACGCACATACATAACTGTTGAAGATTTTATTCCTGTTTCAGAAAGAGCTGCGCTTATTATCGTCCTAATCCACGGACAACGGTTTACCATAGCACAAGTGTATGCACCTACTTCAAAGTCAAATGATCAAGAAATAGATGCCTTTTACGACTCATTGGAACAACTTATGACAATGTGTACAGCCAATATTATATTATTAGGTGACATGAACGCCCAAATAGGGCACCCGAGATACGGAGAAAGCCATGTTATGGGAAGATATGGATATGGTAAGCGAAGTTACAGAGGAGAAATGTTCATAAATTTCTGCATTCAAAACAACCTTAAAATAGTAAATACCATGTTTAAAAAGCCACAAAAATTAAGATGGACATGGCTTTCACCAGACAGTAAAACAAAAAATGAGATAGATTACATTGCAACAAACAAGTCAAATCTTATTGAAAACTGTAGTGTTCTTAGCAACTTCAAACACTCGAGTGACCACCGTCTAGTAAGAGCAACATTAAATATTAAAGGCAAAAAATGTAGATCAAAATTCTCGCTGAACATAAACAACCGATTTATCGACAGTCAAATATATACCAATGAACTGTCAAAATATGATCTTACAAATGAAAGTAATAAATCCGGACAAGAATACTACAACGAAATAGAAAAGGCAGTAAAACAGAGTTCCAACCAAGCCAAAACAAGCAAGAAAATATTAAAGAAAAATACTATCATTAACGATCAACTTCGAGAATTGATATCGCAAAGACATACCTTAAGGAACAAAGAAAACAAATCAAAATTAGAGAAAAATCAACTAAGTAACCTATACAGGAAAATTAACAAAAATATAAAACGCAATACGAAAAAATACAGACGAGACATAATTGAAAGACATTTAGAAAAATCTGGGGCAATCAAGAAAGCCTTAAAATGCCTAAATAAATCTAATCCGATAATGACCCAACTTCAAAATATTAATGGCGCTATAGCGACAAACAGAAGCGATCTTATGAAGATAGCTACTGACTATTATACAAACCTTTACATGAAAGATTCAAGAACCTTGCCATACCTTCCAAACCCAAATAGCTTTACGGACAAAGACCCAGTACCCACATTCAACTTTAACGAGGTAGAGCGCTCAATAGATATGTTAAAGTCAGAAAAAAGCCCCGGACCAGACAGGATAACAAACGAGATGCTAAAAATCGGAAAAACGGCGCTTATACAACCACTTACAAAGCTCTTTAACCTTGTTCTGAAAAACAAAGAAGTTCCGAAACAGTGGACTTGTTCAAATATAGTATTACTTTATAAAAAGGGAAACCCAATGATGATAACAAACTACAGATCCATTAGCCTCACATCTTGTCTATATAAAGTATTTTCTGCAACTCTACTGAGACGAATCACCAAGATCCTTGATGAAAATCAGCCGGTAGAGCAAGCGGGGTTTATGCGTACATTTTCTACTGTAGATCATATATGTATATGCATTGAAAATGTTTATAGAAAAGTATATAGAGTATGACGTAGCTCTATACTTGTGTTTTATTGACTACAGTAAAGCTTTCGACTCTATACTCCATGAATATCTATGGGAAACTCTATCACAACAAGGCGTCAACAATGAATATATTGACATAATCAAATATATATATAGCAATAGTACATCTAGAATCGTATTAGAAAAACCAGGCCCAAGTTTTAGTATTGAAAGAGGCGTAAAACAGGGGGACCCACTCTCGGCAAAGCTGTTTATATCAGTACTAGAACAAGTTTTCAGAAGCCTCAACTGGGAAAAAAGAGGCCTTAAAATTCATGGACGATACTTGTCACATCTTAGATTTGCGGATGACATTGTAATACTATCAGAAAACCCCGAGGATCTCCAATTCATGATAGAAACCCTATGTGAAGAGAGCGCAAAAGTTGGCTTGGAAATTAACCGGGATAAAACAAAGCTCATGACAAATAGACATAAAGTACCTACCAATGACACTGCAATCTACAAATCTAGAGTATATCAATGAATATGTGTACTTAGGGCACCTAATTACTTTCAGGTCTTGCACGGACCTTGAAATAGAGCGTAGAACCAAAAGCACCTGGCGCAAATACTGGGCAATGAAGGAAGTTTTCAAAAATAAATTGCCAATAAAATTTAAAACCAAGGCCATGGAAACATGCCTACTGCCCTGCCTCACCTATGCATGCCAAACATGGACATTGACTGCTCAAAACCTGAATCGCCTTAGGGTTTGCCAAAGAGGTATAGAAAGAAGCTTTTTAGGTCTGAAGCTAAAAAACAAAATCAGGAACACTGACATTAGAAGAAAAACAAAGGCTAAAGACGTTGTCCAAAAAGTTCTAAAACTTAAATGGAAATGGGCGGGACATATCCAGAGAATGGAAAATTATCGAACATAGTCAATATAAAAACAATATTAACAGCATATCATGGTCTTATTGCATCTAGAGTCAGGTATGAACTAATTTTTTGGGGAAACTCTACTGATGTTAACAAAGTCTTTAAACACAAAAAAGATGTATACGTGCAATGTTTCACCTTATGGTGACAGACTCTTGCAAGCCTCACTCTAAAGAGCACAACATGTTAACGATTCCATCGTTGTATGTATATTTTGGAAACGGCTATGCTAGTAAGAAATAATCCAAATTTATTTTGTCGGCAGTCTGATGTCATAAAAAGAAATAGACGTGACAAAAATCGAGTCTATGTGGCCAGATCAAGAACATCTTTTTTGCGCAAAAGCCTATTTCGTATGGATCCCTCAATCTATAATAAACTTCCGGAATCACTACGAATCCTTCCTTGTTCGATGTTTCAGCGGAGTCTAAGGTCATTCTTGATAAAACGTGATTTTATAATATTAAAGTATTTATGAATGATAAAAATGTCGCTAATATAATCACTAAATAATTGACATATTTAATCTTTTGACTTGTATTTTTTTATTATTTTTGTTAATTAATTTGTATGCTATGTTTTGTTTTTTTTTATGTTGGTGTTAAATAAATTGACATTTCCTATTTCGACTTGAATTTTATTTTACTTGTATTTTCTTTATTAATTTAATTGTGTTCAGTACCAAGTAGATGGGTTTACAGCTATTCTCCGCAAAAAGACCGCTTCCCTGATGCGCAGAGTCCGGGATAGTACGAACAAGATACTTATTTAAAAAATGTTTTATGTTGTAGATTTCATATTAGCTAGTTTATTTTTGGTTTATACTTCAAATTATTAATTTTAGATATTCTAGCCTTGTTAGCTGAGTTGTTTTTTATTTGTGCGCACGTTGTGGCCGCCTCTAGTTGAGGGAACACTAGCCCTAAGTACCTATTGTTATAATTAAACCTTATTATTGTGTATCTCTTGTTGGTAGCCCAAATAAATAAATACAATAAATAAATAAACAGCATCCTGAAAACTATTGCTGATAGGGTCTCCACGCCTTTGTGGATATGTTATGTGCGTAGGGTAATAGGGATAATAAGGTGTTTCTATAGTTGGTGTGTTGTGATTCACAACACACTAATTGTAGAAACATTGTATTATTACATAACGTTATCTTATCACAACCAGTAATTGTTACTAATCTTATTTTTAAGTTTTTTTCGTTAATATCTTTACTAACAAAATATGATTCTTGTTATTCGAAATAAAATATACACCTATATATTTTTTTATTTATTTGTATATTTTTTTGCATTGTATTGTATAATAAATAAATAACTTTAAAACACAGTTATACCCAAACCCGGTCCGGAGAAAATAAAAATTCAAACATGGAACTTTATTTTCTTATTATCTTCACATACACCAACGTGGTTGCAATATACATTTTGACGTTGACCTTAAATGTTTGATCGATAAGTTCTCGATATTGTTGTCCCTCCCTAGTCCCTATTGTAACTGACAATGACAAGAAGCACTGATATTCAAAACATGGCAGTGACCAGTGATTTATAAATTCAGTATTGCCAGATCTAAAATAAAATTATGCACGGATCCTGACCAGTCCGAATAGAGTTCATAAAGCTACCGTTTTTTTACGTTTTGTTCTCTAATTTGATTGTCTAGTTTTATTTATTTATTATATGTACATATATAAGGTGCTAACAAAATAGTCACGGATATTTTTACAGCTGATAGTACTCGGTTCTCGGAGTACATTTAAGTTAGAAACATCATATAGGTTTTGTTATGTTTTTTTTGGAGAATAGTTTTCTTTCAGGAAACAAATTTGCTACGTTAAAACACCCTGTTAATAAGATAATTAAATGAGACCTCTTTAGACATATTCTAGAACCTCTTTAAACCAACATTCAAGTGGCCTCATAAAGTTGATAAATAAAATACTTTGATCATAATGACTAATGACATTTAAGAAAAACAACTTTTGATGTGACATGACAGACAGTGTTAAACATCTTGACAGATTATTTTAAAAAATAATTAAAATTTATTTTTTTGTTCAGTAAATGAAAACAAAAAAATTATATACAAAGGTTCTTTCATCATTTCAGCCGTTAAACGTCCACTACTGAACACAGGCCTCCCTCATGGATCTT
Source organism: Pasiphila rectangulata (assembly GCA_963082625.1). Taxonomy (NCBI): domain Eukaryota; kingdom Metazoa; phylum Arthropoda; class Insecta; order Lepidoptera; family Geometridae; genus Pasiphila; species Pasiphila rectangulata. The sequence goes on from OY720235.1 coordinate 27,686,042, forward strand.
CATGAGGGGTAGTTGCCATGCTCACCACGCTTGGCAGGCGGGTTGGTGAGCGCAGTACGGGATGTTGATACACGGAAAGACGCTGCTGCCCATCTTCCGGAGGTATCCCTTAGCAGGTTCTTACTGCATCCACGGGCAAGAGAGGAGGGGCAACATTCTATTGCCGGTGCCCTACGGCAAAAAGGGTTCTTTAATAACAGTTAAAAGTTAATTGTTATAATGTAATGTATTATCTCTTAAAATATACGTGACTAATTTGTTAGCACCTTGTATATGTACCTCTTTCTTTTAGTTGGTACTCCGTTAGCCATAACCTTTGACTGCCAAAGCCTAAGGCCAAAGCTAGATTTATCTCGTCTAAGCAAAGCTATGATAGAAGGGGTCATTTGCCATTTCTTTAGCCCCAAGAAAAGAGTCTTGGCCCCACTTGATAAATTTATGTTTAGAAATAATATGATATTCTATTTTTAGCCAACTTCAAAACGAGGAGATAGTAGGCGTAGGTTCCTAACACGATTTGGGTGTTTTCAGCAAGTCAAGGATTTTATCATTTTTAGGCCCCTTCCTGACCTTGCGGTGCGGTATCGGCGCAGTAAATGACATGTAGTAAAAATTTTACGGCTTCGTTACCGAGTGCCTATGTATATTTGCTTACACGCATCCTGATTGGCGCGGGCTGCGCGAGAGCGGGACGGTAGGTATACATGCGGCATACTGCGTCGCGGTACGGCCATCCAGTAGAATCCGAAATACCGAGCGCGCAACACGTATAGAGATCTCGTTGAAAATGGCAAATGAAAAATTTGATTTTGTTTTTGGCGAATGTTTGTTGGGCCGCTCAAAAAGACTAATTCAGCGTTTACAGAGTTCTTGCATTAGATATTGTTTACCTATACCACGTCGAGCTCATATTTCACCGTATATAAATAGTCACGGACTTTTAAACATGTCATCACGTCGATCTTTACATTTTGCTTCGCTTCTGTTTGGTATTATAAAAAGCCATCTAAATATACCTACTTATATGAAAAACTTACTTTTTCTAGTCGGAACATCCGTTCAGCTACGCGTTAACTATGTCCATACCATAGAACGGCAGCATTTCGTGGAAGCTTTCGCTATGCTGGCACGAAATGCTGGAACAACCTACCACCTCCGATTAGAAATTCTATTACCTAGTTTATACTCTTTTAAATTATCCTATAAAAAATACTTATTAAATATTCAAATATCTAAGTGTCTGGTATGATAGTTCTTCGATGTTAACAACGTTGCTTATTTGTATCTTTATTATTGTTATTAACTAGGCAATATACTTAAAAAAAAATTAAAAACACTGTTTTTCTTGTCAATATTTCAAAGATTTTTGTTATTATTTGTATTTCGGATTATTGTATTGTATTGAGGTTGTTGTCATGTAAAAGTAAGTCTTGAGGTTGAGCTAAGCACGATGCTCAAAGGCCTCAAATCGTGTCTCTCAACGGGTAGGCCTTAAAATGAACATGGGCAAGACGAAAATCATGTCGAATGTCCATGTCGTGCCTGCCCTAGTTATGGTTGAGAACTCGGCTCTTGAAGTTGTCGACACGAACGTATACCTAGGATAAAAAGTCCAATTAGGTAGGTGCAACTTCGAGAAAGAGGTCAATCGTGGAATTCAACTCGGATGGGCGGCGTTTGGAAAACTTCGCAACGTCTTTTCGTCCAACATAGGTACCTCAGTGCCTTAAGACGAAAGTCTACAATCAGTGTGTGTTACCAGTGATGACATATGGAACCGAGACGTGGTTCTTTACTATTGGCCTTAGCTCAGAGTCGCTCAACGAGCTATGGAGAGGGCTATGCTCGGGGTTTCTCTACGGGATCGAATCAGATATGAGGAGATATGTACGTAGAAGAACTCGGGTCACCGACATAGCCAAACGGATTAGCACGTTGAAATGGCAATGGGCAGGCCATATAGCGCGCAGAACAGATGGGCGATGGGGCCGCAAAGTTCACGAATGGAGGCCATGGATCGTCAAGCGCAGCGTAAGACGTCCACCTACAAGATGGGCAGACGACTTGGTGAGAACCGCTGGTCGGCGGTGGATGCAGACGGCTTCCAACCGCAGTACTTGGAGATCAATGAGGGAGGCCTTTGTCCAGCAGTGGTCGTCCTACGGCTGATATGATGATGATGATGAGGTTGTTGTAAGATATTATTTAAACCCAATCCGGGTTTAAATACTTAATTAATTTTTATTATATTTGTTACACCATGTGTGTAGGTGGTCTGTGCTTTCCATAGCGCTACGGCGACACTGAAAACCAGCGCTGCGACAGCATTCGTGTTTTTACAGCAAATGCTGAGTGGTGACCGATTTGTGCCTTATATTATTGTTTTTTTTTTCTTAATTTTAATTATATGTGCATTGTTAAAATAAGATGCAAATCAATATTTTCTATTTTATTCTATTCTTAAAAGCCTTGTGTGTCATTCTGGTAGCTGAGGTGGAAAAATATGAGCTTTTATATAACTACAAGTTACCGGAGTATTCAAGGAAGGACCTGACGGAAAAAGCGTGGACAGAAATTGCCAATAAAACAAAATTGACTGGTAAGTAGGTTTTATTTTAGTACGTATCACTCATACATACAAACTAACATAATATTATTTTATCGCAACTACTCATCTTAATATTAGAAGGTTTCTTTATAGGTTTCAATTAAATACAATGAGTATACGTACTGCCATGGAAGCGCTGCCATAGGTAAAACAAAGTACCTAGTTAGTTAAGTATTTTCGTACCTACAGTTGACCCGGCTGATCTTGCATTAATGGGAATTTCATATATTTCCTTGTTAAAAACCCGATTCTGAGTACCCTTATTATCTGTGACAGAATATGGCACTCCATTTCGTAATCGTGTAAAATTATGTAGGACACATACAGATTTAATTATGTTGTTCACTGTAGCGTAATTTGTACACGGAATTGGAGTTAAAAGTATCTACTTGAAACTTTTGAGTCATCATTCCGAATGTGCACTCTATAGTTTTACGTGCTCTCGACAGTCTGTAGTACAGACCGTCGAGTCTGTATACAGAGTCTGTATACAGACTCGACAGTACAACTAGGTACAGACTCTGTACCTAGTTGTAGATTCTTTTGATATTGTTTGTGGCTGTCATGGGATAAGGCCGCATTATATTAGATACGTTTCAAAGGGAAAGCATTGTCGGCAACAAAGAAATAAGGCACTTCTTATTGTATATCATCATGCGGAAGTGGAGATGATAAAGGCATATTCAAACCATCTCTTTCCATCCAGTAGCTTAACGACGAAGCTTGAAAAATTCCTCCATCACTATTTCGCCCAGCATACCCTGTGTCAATCATAGTAAACAATCCATCGGCATCACATACCGCTAATAGGACGATCGAATTATAGCCTTTATAATTATAGTTTGTGGATCCAGTACCTGGCAATTTTTGAATTCATACGTGCTTTCCATCCATAGCCCCTAAGCAATTAGCGACATTCCAAAGTTCATAAAAACAATTAGATTTATCTTTCCATGTTTCTGTGGTTGGAAGTGCCATGCACTCTGTCTTTAGTGTTAACCTGTCGGTATACAGCATACAGATGCCGCACCGATAGTGCACCGCCGAGTCAGGAAGGGGCCTAAAATAGTTTTTTTTTTATGTAAAACATCTTTTGCTGGGAGTAAAACTAGAGGTGACGCGTAACGCTTGGAGATGTGTGAGTTAGTACTAGGGTGATTGCCCTAGTAACCCTTCGTCCATCGTGCCCATCATGTAGACTGGGGCAACTGGGGCAACTGTGGTGACTGGGCTACAGTAGCGACTGTGAAGACTATGGCGACTGTGGTGAAAATGTTTTACATCTGCCAGGCGTCCAGTGACGGCTCAATCTTTTTTTTATTAAATAATTAGGTATGTCAAATTACTAGTCGTTGCAATCAAGCCAGTCAATTACGATAATTAACAGTTTGTTTACTGTTACAGATGTAATTATTTTGGGAAAAATATTCTTGATCTGTGTAAAAAATACAATTCTGGGATTTTTAAGGTTGTGGTCGGTGCTAGTGCTATGTTACCTAGGTTGCCGTTCGGCACTAAACCTTTTGTAAGTGCCTTCCTTATATACCTAGGTAAGTATTAATTAGGTAAATAGAAACCCAAACGTCCGATCTTATCCGTTTAGAAAACTTTAAATTCAGGAGATAAAATGAAATAACAGTTCCCTTTAAATAGGAAGTGACACCCGTGACAGAATGCTGGGCGGGACCTCATAATGCCAAAACCAATAAAAACTAAACTAATTAAACGAACGATACAACACTTTCAACCCAAACACGTGTAAATTATCAATACCGGCCGTGTCGAAGGGAAAATAAAAAAATAACTCAAACTTCGAACACAAACAGCGCATACCGAAACTATTTGAAAGCAATTTAGGAAATTTTAAAATACCGAACGCATTAATGCGGAAATTAGACGAGAACTGTCAAATAATTTATTTTTTTGCGTTTCGGAGTTCCGTTGGTCTTTCGATCGTGATGTCTTCGACTAAGTATTATATATAAGTTACTTTTGGACGAATATCCTAGTAATATTATAAACGCGAAAGTTTGTGAGTATGATGGATGTTTGTTACTCTTTCACGTAATTAAAAGTTATTTATGTAGTTAATACATAATCAGAGAGTCCCAGTATTTACCTACCTTTACCAAATATCACAGATATTATAATGCACTAGTAATATACCAACTAGCCAATGTATTAATTCCAACTTTAAATGAAAGGCAGGTAAATATTATTTACCTGCCTATTTTAGCCTTTATTATTTTATAAAACACATAAAAATAATTTGTGAAAATTATATAAAAAAATTACACTTTATAATTATGCAATGAGGAATTAATGCTAGAGCATTTTCTATTAAACTCTCACCTTTCGACGGCACCCACTGTTACCTACCTACGCTAAACCGAGAGAAAATGATCCCTATAATTAACAGCAAAAACGGGAGCTCCTTAAATAACAGGCATATTTTGTCATAATTAGGGAGCGCTGCGCCGGCGCTTCTTTTTTTTGTAAATTTGACGAGCGCGGTTTGTGAAGAGACATGGCAGTGCTGTAGCTATTAAAAATAATGTTTTTTTTTCTGCTGATTTAATGTGGGTCCTGTACTAGGAACAAAGGCGGCTTTACCTATAGTGCAAGGTGTGCGGCGCACACGGGCGCCGGGTCTAAGGGGGCGCCGAGCGCCATCTAATGCGACACAACAGATTATAGAACGTTGGGTTGCAGTACTCGAACGAATAATTAACATTATCATTTTTTTAGCTAGGCAATGTCTGGCTTTTCGAGGAAGATCTGAAAAAAATACGATTCTGGTAATGGTAACTTTTTAAAGCTGGTTGAATATACCTCTAATTTTGATAATGTGCTTGAGGAACACATTGCCCTTATGCAGAACTATTAACCATCTTGACCATAATATTCAGAATGAAATAATACAATTATTAAGAGAAAGAATAAGAAAAGCTATTGTTTTGCAATTGACACAATCCAAATATTTTTCAATTATTTTAGATTGCACTCCAGATATTGCACACGAAGAACAAATATCGGTTGTCGTACGGTACGTTCTTTTAAATGCAAGCAACAATAAGGCAAAATAACACTTTCTGGGTTTTTTCCTATTACAGACACTACTGGCCAGGGTAAAACGAAATTGACATATAAGATATGCGTGGTCAAGGTTACGATAATGGTGCAAACATGAAAGGGAAAAATATAGGTCTTTAAAAACGAATTTCAGATATAAACCCGCGCGCATTTTATGTACCATGTGCGACACACAGCCTACATTTGGTAGTGAAACGCTGCTAAAGGTTCATTAGAAATAGTAAATTTATGTTCAATTGTGCAAATAATTTATGTTACTATTTATGTTATATGTTATTTATTTAAGTTACGTTGGCGAATACTTGCTAAAGAAGCAATCGAACTTTAAGTCTAAAACCACTCTCAAATACTCGATGGGAGAGCAGGGTAACCCTTGCCTTCCTAAAAAGCTTCTTGACATCATTTAAAATTGCGCTATTTGCACCCGAATTTTCGTATGAAAATATAACTGTAATTATTCCATTTTGACCTCGCTCCTACTAGGGGGCGCCAGGGTACTCGTGGCACACTGGCGCCACAAGGGCTAGAGCCGCCTCTGACTAGGAACACAGTCTAGAAATAATAATAATTATATGTATAACATGTGACTGCCTCTGTGGTTCAGCTGATCAAATAGCCGACTAAAATGCAAGAGGTGAGGGTACGATTCCCGTCGCGGAACAAGTTTTGTAATTTTACAAGCTTTTATTTTGCTTGCCCTGTATGTATGTATGTATGTACATACATATGTCTGTAACTATGTACGTTTGTTCGCGGAATCTTGCAACTCAATTTTGAAGCAGATATCTTCAACCAATTGAGCTGAAATTTTGTATACATGTTTACTTTGGATGACAATGCATGGTCAGCTATGCGAGCATATTTTATGCAACATCCATTGAGCTTTAATGTCATCTATAATCTCCTTAGTAAACCACGTAGGGTATCTGCGAGTAGGCTTTGAGCACCGTTTTTTTGGGTATAAGTAGGTACCTACACTTAATCAAAATTAATAATTAAACACCCGTACTTAATCAAACACCCGTACATTTTAGAATACAAAAGATCGACAGCAACACTACACTATTTTCATTTAAAATATCAACCCAGATCGTATTATTAATAAGTTCATATAGTAATGAAAAATCAGCTTTACCAAAATTCCAGTCCGTATTAACATCAATGTTGCTAGTCTGAAGTAGGGCGTCCTTGTTTGCAGCTAGAATAGTGATCAAGATGTCCAGTGGCGGATGATATTTGTCTGCTGTATCTACCAGGCCATAGTCTGCCTCCACAACGCTTACCTTCTCTGCATTACTATGGTTAACAAGTAATACATATAATTTGCTACCTGTTTTGTAAAAAATATTGTTATGGTCTGAAAAGTCACAATAGTTAAAGAAATAGCATGTGTAGTTTTTAATGTTTACCGAAGTGCTATTTAAGTATAGATCTCCTAAAACTATAACTGTAGAATTACATAGTGTTGACTGGTTTTCCTCTACTTTTAAATACCATTTCATGTAGTCCTCGTCTTTGGCAGATGGTTTTATACAAACAACACATACATACACTGTGCTGTTTTGACAAGTTAACGACGCCCAAAGGTCCTCACCATATTCCATTTCTAGGTGTTGTTGGCGAGAGAGGTTCAAACCAGGTCGGGCCGCTAGTAGTACCTACTCCCCCTCTGTTTGAACCTCGATCTCGCCTCACCAGACTCCATACATACGGCGTGACTTCAGCATCAGTAACCGAGCTGTCTAAATTGGTTTCCGTTGCAGCGATGAAATCGTGATTAAGTAGGAATGTATTTTCTTACCACTCCGTTAGTTTGGTTTTGAGGCCATTTACATTCTGGTATAGTGAAAGTAGGCTACAGCAAGATGGTTTTTTAATTTCTATTGATTCTGGTGGCTTTCCCCGTTTCAAAGGTTTTATCATCAGGCATGCGGGGTCTTTCAAGAAGTTCACGCCTGACTCCTCTGTGAAACCATTCACAAACTTCCATGCCCGCAGGCCATGCTTCAGATGTAAGCAGCACTGAAAAGCTGCATTCTGGAACCGTAAGCGCAAAAGAGGCATAGTGGTCGTGTCTGAGTTTTAGTTTGTGATCTCTGCTCTTGGGAGTTGGCTTGTGGTAGTCGTTTATTTCCTTACCTGCAGTTTATATACTGGTCGCATTTATGTTATTTTGTAGGGTATTTTTTAGGTCTCCAACTTCTGCAGCCTGTTCCGTGAATCTTCAACTAAGGTTGCTAACATATCTTGTTTATCGCTTCCATCACCTAGAGATTCGCATATGGCAACAACGTCAGATCTTAGTGTAACAAAATTCACTTATAGAAATGAAAAACTTTTGTCTCCGACGGGACTCGAACCCGTAACGTTCAGACGAACACCTTTAACGCAGGCTGCCTTTACCATACGGCTACGGAGCAATTAACCGTCGGGTCGAAAATCTTGACTGCCTGTATCGGTTTCGAACCGAGTGGCGACATCTAGCAGAAATCGTTAGAGATATTCTTGCCCACTGTCCGACAACAAGTAGTCAGTAGCAGTGAAGAGATGTCGCTTTAGTTAATTTTATAAGCTATTTTTGTATATAAAGTGTAAACCCACACTAAGGTATCATTTATAGAATTCAATCTTTCTAATATAAAATCTTTTTATATAAGCTTTTAACAAGCACAAACAAAAACCTACAGCTCGAAGAATTCTTGCAAACTATAGAAACTGTGTTGTCCTAAATATAGTTTTAATAATGATTTAAGTTTAGGGATTTTGTTTTCACTTTGGATGACTTGTGGGATTTTATTATATATTTTTATACACATTGCATGAGGTCCTGAGTGAAAAAGCTGAAGATATGAAAACGGCATATCTAAACGGGTTTTAGGTCTTATGTAATTAGGTCGAGAATATGATTTGAAAAATTTTAAGTTATTTTTTACAAACAGACTAATTTCCAAAATATAGATGCAGGTAAGCGTTAAATTTTTTTCTTTAATAAAATAGGGTTTACAACTTGACATTATAAGTATATTGAATATTATTCTTAGACACCGTTTTTGCAGGATAAATAATTTTGAGACATCTGTAGGTACTATTGCCCCAAAGAATCACCCCGTATTGTAACCATGAGTTGGCATAAGCATAATAAGCCGTGGTTGCGGTTTTAATGTCTGTAGATTTTTTAACTCGAACAATGCGTAAGTAAATCTAGTTAATTTTGTTGATATTTGTTTTAGATAGATAGATAAACTCTTTATTGTGTAAATTATACAGAAAATAAAAAAGCAAAAATAACTAAAATTAACTTAAACTACAAAAACAACAGAAATACACAATGGGCGGTCTTATCGCTCAGAGCGATTTCTTCCAGACTGTGAGTTTTATGTGTTCTTTCTGGTTAAAATGAGAATCTATATGTATTCCCAGAAGGGGGTATGAATTAACGTTTTCTAAAAGTGTATTTTCAAATGTATAATTAATGTTTAAGGGAATTTTACGATAGGGCCTAAATTGAATGATTTTGGTTTTATCGAAGTTTAGCTGTAGATTATTGTCGTTCCACCATGATATAATATTCGTTAAAGTATTATCTAGATTTATTTTTTATGGGAGTCGGACTTACATGGGATAACTATTGATATATCATCGGCAAATAAGGTACAGGGAGACTTAATAAGTTTTGGCAAATTGGTTATGTAAATAAGAAACAATATACAGCCTAGAACACTGCCTTGGGGAATTGCTTTTTTAACATTTGCTTTATCAGAAAACACTTTGTTTATTATTGCTGTACTGTAATTATAATTTTCTATTTCTACGTATTGGACTCTATTATAAAAGAAGGACACAAACCATTGATAACTCAAACCTCTTACGCCAATGCCATGTAATTTACCTACTAGAATTTTGTATACAACTCTGTCGTAGGCTTTGCTCATGTCGAGTAGTATTCCCAAACCGTAGCTTCTTTCATTCATTAATTATGTTTAAGGTTTCATTTACATATTGATAGACAGCGGATGAGGTAGATCTATTTTTACGGAATGCGTTTTGGTTATCACTAAATATTTTGAATTTCTCGCAAAAAGAATAGAGTTGACATGACATAGCACTTTCTAAAATTTTCGTGAAAGTAGGCAGTAAAGAAATTGGTCGGTAATTATTAACATCTTTATGGTCTCCTTTTTTAATAGGTAATTGCGGTGAATATGTTATTACTTTGTCAAGGTTTTATGTTAAATTATTGATTGATTGTCATAGGGCAACTTTTTTTTTTATACTACTAAATGACGAGACAAGCCGAAGGCCCACCTGGTGTTAAGCGGTAACCTCTACCTATAACAATTGCAATGCCGCGGTGATCACGTTCACTAAGCACGTGACCAACGCTGCATTGCATTGCGCCCGTCACCCTGAGACAGAGTTGTAAGGTCTCATGTGCCCGTAATTTCACCGGCCCCCTTACCCTTCAAACCGGAACACAGCAATGTAGACATTACTGCTTGGAGGCAGAAATAGATATGATGGTGGTAGTACCTACTTCCCCAGATGAACCTTTCACAAAAAGTTCTACTGCTACTACTTAAACTAGATTGTATACGGTTTAAATTTGTCTAAGTAAGTAGTTTTAGGGTTCCGGACCAAAATGGTAAAAAGGAACCCATAAAGAATCACTCTGTCTGTCTGTCTGTCACAGATCTCTCGAGAACCACTGATGCTGTATCGTCTTGAAATTGAAAATGATAAAAGACAACACTTTTTTACTAATATAGCATATATAAAAATGTTAAAAAATATTCTTATTTTGATTGCAGGGATAGGGGATCTTAAATTTTTTAAGTAAAGTTACTAGGCCGTGTGGGGTCTCATATGAAAGGTATTCATTTGCACGTTAATAAACAGTTTTTAATTTTACTTTAAGCCGTATCGTTTTTGAGTTATTTACAAAAATGTTGAAAAAACGACCGTTCCCCCCCCTTATCTCCGAAGTTTGCAGAGATAAGCCCGTGATACTTTTATAACTAATAGAAGTGTATGTAAACTTTATAGAAAAATTATAGCGAACTTTCTAATTTGCATAGTTTTTTAGACAAGGGGGGGTGGAAGGGGGGTTTTCAAAAATTTTGTGAAGTTAATAGGTGATGTGGGGTATCATATGAAAGATATTTATTTGCACATTAATAAACAGTTTTTAGTTTTCCTTTAAGCCGTATCGTTTTTGAGTTATTTACAAAAATGTTGAAAAAACGACCGTTCCCCCCCTTTATCTCCGAAGTTTGCGGAGATAAACATCTAAAACTTTTATTGCTATTAGAAATGTATGTAAAGATTAGAGGAAATGTATTACAATCTCTCTATTTAGCATACTTTTTTAGAAATCATCGAAAGTGTAAAAAATCTACATAAGTTCCGCTATTAGACAAGAGATGGCGCTGTCAAGGTTCTCCAACAAATATAAAACCGCCTTTGTCATATATTATATTGTATGGTGGCACGGAACCCTCGGTGCGCGAGTCCGACTCGCTCTTCATCATAAAACGTCCACTGATGAACACAGGCCTCCCTCATGGATCTCCATGAGGGGTAGTTGCCATTCTCACCACGCTTGGCAGGCGGGTTGGTGAGCGCAGTATGGGATGTTGATATACGGAAAGACGCTGCTGCCCATCTTCCGGAGGTGTCCCTTAGCAGGCTCTTACTGCATCCATGGGCATGAGAGGAGGGGTATCATTCTACTGCCGGCATCCCACGGCGGGGAAATTAAGTTGAAAAATATAAGAAATGGCTTACTCCCTAATTTCCTTTGCAAAAGACCCTAGAAATCGATTTTATAAAAACTGAAACAATTTAAAAAGCAGAGATATCATAAGAATGTAGGACTCTATCGATTAAAAACAGGTCTACTTTTGTCTGTCGCTAACACTATTGTTTTTATAAATTTGCTATAGATAAAGATTTTTAGGATAGCTACCGAAGCAAACGGTAGACATAGACAATAGACATAGACATTCATTTATTTACTAAAGAGCACACAATACATTTTAAAACACAACGGTAACTTAACATCATCTTTTTCAAAATGGAAGGAACAAAGTCAAGAGCGATTACTAGTCCACAATAAACCTCTAATTAGCCCGTCTCCAATACCATCTGACGCTACCAATTAAACAAGCAAACTAAATAATTATCACGATTAATGCTCGCTCACGCGCATATATCACCATACTCCTTAAATAAATCCTCATTTGATATTAGAACATCCGTTTCACGCCACGCCCCCTTCGATCTGATTGGTGGATCTCTAATTATAGCGGCAGAGGGAGCTATTTAAACCGTTTAACACGTCACAATTTGAAATCAACTTTAACGTTAATTATTAAGACTTAAAATTGGGGAGCAGTTTTGAAAAGAAAATTGTCATCCAGAAAGACGCCCATTAGTCGAAGTAGTTCATCTTCATTTCAGTCGCGTCTGGCACGCTTGATAATTCCCATATTCAATCGATATTCAGCTGTATTTGCATAATTTTAAGATTTCAAATGGTTTTATTTGCACTTGGTTAAAATGTTCTTCAGGAGAGGTAGTTAACATTCTCATCTCGACGCTTCAGCGGAGCAATTGACAAAAACGCATCGTCTGGTGTTCGAATTTCGAACAGTGCAGTTCAAAATGTGCTATACCGTCAAACTGTAAACGTCAAAATAAACTATACCTAAAATTTTTATTGATTTTATAAACAAAATCGAGATGAATTCTATGGAAGTCGAAGAAAAAGAAGAGAAAACAGAAGTAAAATTACCATTTTCAATTGAAAATTTACTTGCAGTTAAAGTTAATAGTGCAACAGAGACGAATATCAGTGATAATAATGAAGTGTTTGATTGTGAAGATGTGGCCAGTGACTGTTCGGAACATGTCGACGTGGAAGGGTCTACGGTGGATGCGCAGGAGTTTATGGAGATGAAGAATGATTATCAACAAGCAGGTTGGTAGAGCAAACCTGTTATCAACGACAAACTTACAAACAAAACGTTACTCTTTATACTAAAGAAACAACATTACAGTCCATCTCAAAAATAAATAAGTACCTACCCTACCTATTCTCTTATTTCTGAAATTACCTTCATGACCGATTTTAATGATTTAAGTAAGTTTTTAGCAACAAAAGATAGATAGACTAACTATATTTATTGTAGGTACAAACTCATTTTTTGCTGGTCAATTCACACAGCATCATCTAGCCCCAAGCTAATCAGAGCTTGTGTTATGTACTAGATGACTGATATAGGTACTACATAATACTACTTGGCGTGGGGTGCCGGCAGTAGAATGTTACCCCTCCTCTCATGCCCCTGGATGCAGTTAGAGCCTGCTACGGGATACCTCCGGAAGATGGGCAGCAGCGTCTTTCCGTGCCAACATCCCGTACTGTGCTCGCCAACCCGACTGACAAGCGTGGTGAGTACCTATGGAAACCACCCCTCACGTTTTACGGCTGAAGTGAGTTGATGGGTTATTTTTGATATTATTGCTGAACACACGAATTAGACATACCTACCAGCAAATGGCTGAACATATTAGTATATTTTTTTCTCTAACCTATACTGTGTCCCACTGCTGGGCAAAGGTCTCCCCCATCTCCTTCCACTGCTTGCGTTCGCCGGCCGCTTCCCACCTGTATAAATATTATAATCTTCTAATTTTGGAACCCTTAGGGCAGTGTAAAACTGTCAAAATCAAACCAATCAAATCAACGAATCACTCTAAATATATCAAATCTATCAATGCCTAAGATCCCTGGCATTTTATTTTAAGTAGGTATGAAAAAAAACTAGACTTAGGGATATATGCTTATGTAGCTTATTAGGGAGAGTAAATCTAATGCATTTTGTTTTATTTTCATTAAGTACCTACCTAATAGGATATTGGCATCAAGCCAATTACCAATTTTTAAGATTGCATTATTCACCTCATCATAATCGGTGGTACGTAGTTTCATTTTGATCAAAAGTGAAGTGTTATCTGCAAACAATAGGTACAATCTCTTGATTATTTTTGACAAGATGAACTAGATCATTATTGTAAATTAAAAATAAAAAAGGTCCAAGAATTGATCCCTGCGGTACACCCATTGTAACTACAGATCCCGATAATCGTTTTCTAACATCAACTCTTTGTATCCACTCTCTAACACTATAGTGGCGCAATTTCCCGATCAACGTTTCATGGTTGTACACAGTCAAATGCTTGAAAGGTCGCAAAAAACGCCTAAAGAGTCTTGTGACTTATCCCAAGCATCAGGTAGCAGAGATTAACTGTATACCGGCATCAGTAGTAGAACGACCGCGTGTAAAGCCAAATTGCTTGCAGTGAAGCAATTTGTTGTCGTTAAAGCGCTTAGATACCTAGCTGATTTACAATAAGCTTTTCAAAATTTTTACTAAATGCAGTACTATCGGCCTAAAGTTAGTGGGGTCCGACTTAGAACCTGATTTGAATAAAGGTATTATTTTACTCTGTTTTATTAGATCAGCAAATACGCCACAGTCAATGCATTCATTAGTAAATATAAAAGCCAGCTCAGGTGCGATTGTGTCTACCAATGGTTTCACAATGTTTACGGAAATACCCTACAGATCTGCAGTTTTCTTAACATTTAACGTTTTAAAGGCTTTAAACTATATCGCTGCTGTCCACATATTGGAAATTAAAATTACTATCACATTTAGGTACATTTTAGTTAAGTAAGGAAACGACGATCAGGTGCGAAGAGTTTAAAGACTTTGTGGTAGAAACTGGAATGTCAGTAAAAAAAGTTACAAATGCTTGGGCTACATCTTCATCACTTTTGTAGGTGGTATTATTATCATTTAATTTAAACTGGTTGTTAAAGTTACTCACATTTCCAGTTTCTTTGTTTATTATTTTCTAAGTAGCTTTAATTTTATTATTACTATTTTTAATTTTGAAACTCAAATAATTAGACTTAGCAACATGGCAGACTTTTCTAATAATTTTAGAGTAATTTTTAACCTTTTCTTTGAACTCTTCACTAAAATTATAATGTTTTTCACTATAAAGATCTGTGACCATTATCGACTTTGATGTAAATATTGAATTGAACATATTGCTAAATGCATTAAAAAAATTGCAATATTTATTTATTTATTTTACCAGAAGCTTATTAATAACTTATAAAACAATAAAATATATACCATGAAGCTAATTAAAGGTTTTCACCGATATATAACATAACAGGTAAAAAAAAAACTATGAACATCCTAATCAATCTTAACTTTAAAAGAACCATAGTACTTATATAAAGTTAGAAGTTAAATAAACATATAATCATCTACCTACGCAAAAAACTCTCCGCTCAGCTGCCGCCGGACCGATGTGACACTTGTACAAAACATATCAAAATCAAATCGTCTACAAAGATGGTTAAAATTACTGGTAACATTTTTGATCAACCGCAATATGACTCATTAGGGTTGCTATTTGAGTAGTAGGCAAGGTGGAAATTTTGTATTCAATTTACATTTAAGTTGTGCAGATCGATGCATGGGCACAGGTACAAAAGTAGTTTTCCTATTTACATTTTGTTTTTCTTACCGTTAATTTGAATGTGCTGGCATAAATGGTCTGACTTTATATTTACTAATCAAGCCCTTATGGAGAATTTTATATTAGAATGGTTGGGGTGGGCTGTATACGCTTATGATAATAACTTGCTCCAACTCCACACATGCTATTTCGATTTGACTCTCAACAGACAGACAAACAGACAATGTCTTACTGTCTTTGAACTTAAGATGTTTATTAAGTAGCACTAAAGAACCTCCACGAATAGCATATGATCTACAAAAGGAGCTACCAATAAGATGGTTGTTAAAACTGAACATAACCTCATGAATTTCCAGCCAATATTCAGTAATACATAAAATATCAATATCATATAAGTTTATGTATAGTTCCAATTCTAACAATTAACTGTTTATTCTTTAAATATTTTGGTGCACCAAGTTGGTAACCTTTGTATTTAATTTACATGTTTTATTCATTTCTTTTTTATTTTGACACAATAATTATTTGACTGGTTCTGGCTAGATACTTCTTCTGTTGTCTTATACCTCCGGAATATGAGCAGCAGCGTCTTACCGTGTATTAACATCGGTTACTGCGCTCGCCGATCCACCTGCCAAGCGTGGTGAGTATGGCAACAAGCCTTCATGATCTTAGAGACTCATGAGGGAGGCCTTTGTGCAGCTATGTTCTACGGCTTTGATGATGATGATTTTTATTTATTTATTTGCACAGTAGATATAAAACATTACGGAGTATACATCCCAAGATGTTAGAATCTATACCTATAAAATAAAAATCAAGAACAAAAACAATCCAGCCCGATACATAAAAATAAAAAATAAACACGAAAAGAAATGGGTACCTATGACAAGAAATATTATAAAATATCAATAAAAAAAGTAAAACACAAGAACAGTCAAAAGAATACAGAAAACGTAAAATTTACAAAATACACAAAAATCGAATGATTAAAAACATTAGAAATACTTCCAGAGTAGGACAAACAGGTTTTCTGAAATATGTTAATGTTGTCCGCAAACAAATCGAGTTTCGGTTTGAGTTTCAGAAGATTGTTTATGTGATTCTGGGCACAACAAATGGGTGATTGTTGTCGCCCAACTGTGCGCGGAGGCACTGGGGCTAGTAGTGGGACTAGTCTTGGACGGAATCTACCGCGCTGCTCAGGGACGCAGAGCCGGCTAGCTGCACATACGAGGTCTGGACTGTCAATAGTCCTCGTAAGACACGGCACACACATAAAAGCTGGTCATACAGTCTACGTGTTTCGAGCGAGTTACAGCCTAGTAGATATTTGGATGGATACATAAATGGATAATAACCGTTACATTTTTTGTACAAATATCTAAGAAAACGTTTCCGGACTTTTTCTAACATTAGGGCGTATGTTGACTAATGGGGAAAATTACGGCATATGTTGACCCATGGGGATGATGACAGTAAGGATATCAGTGGACGGTCAAAAGGAGTGGCATTATAACATAGGTAGTATAAAACAATATACATATTACATTCGTTTCATCATCAACAGGATTCGTTTGTATATAACATATATTTATTATATAACCTTAACAACATTAACCACAATTATCAAGACCTTACCTACGTGCTAGTTAAAAATATGTTACAGACGTATTGACCAGTTCTCTCTGTTGACTAATAGCCCACTAAGCTGGACGGATGGTATTATGTGCTGGGCAAGCTTAATCCATCTAATAATGGCACGGGCATTACATACAGCGTCCCATACAATATGAATACCAGTTGCTGACGTTGCACAAATGATAAAGGCCTTATTATTACATTGAATTTATTAATTGGAAAGTCCAGATGAAATGCAAAGAATCTAGTTACTCCTCTACGTGTGCTCAGTGCAATTAGTAATAGTCGTTCAAAATTCGAAATAGATTTCAGTCTGACGTTGGAGGGGGGCGTGTCGATCGACTGACATCTGACATGACAGACATATTGATTAATTGTTGGTAATTGCTTGCTGAAATAGGCCGCGATGACGTCGCATCCGGTAGAATATGGATGCAAGAATGACTTCCGGAAAAGACAATTCAAATGCATAAAAATATAATATTGGGTAGGTAAGCTAGACAGCGCGAATCCTTATTAATGTTTAATTTAATTAGAGTTTTGAACACTTTTAAAAGAACCTCTTTTTTATTCAGCCCTAAATAATAGTCCCACTGCTAGACAAGACCACCTCTAAATCCTGCCAATCGTCCCCATCATTAGCAATGTCTTGTCAATCTCTACGAAAGACTCTCGTCTCCAAAATATTATTTATAAAAAACAAGGTAGGTTTCAGTTAGGTACTTCTTTAGAAATGTCACATTCTAGTATCATCAATCTCAATTAAACCATCTCCTGTGTAGGGCTTGTTTGTTGTACATTACTCTCGCTCTCAATAAATCAATTCAAATCCAATTATGTAGAAAATAAATTGATTAGTGTCGAAAATAATCCTATGATCCGCTAGACGAAAACAACTGACAAAACACGCATTCTACCCGCTTTGACAGCAGTAAAGCAATTAATGTCAATTTATCGTCACTTGTCAACGAGATGTCTTTGTTTCGCGCCATTCTGTGCCAGCCAACTATTCAACATCGGAATATGTCAATTAGTCTTTATTACCCGGCTATAAAGGAGAAATTCCAACGGACGATTATTTTTTTACCACAAACTTAAATCGGTTTTCATCGTGACGCAGTCGGTCGCGCTCAGAATTCTCTCATCCGCTCTCTGGTAATAGAATTTTACAGCTTTTTAATGAGCCCCGACCACTTACTAAATTTCACTAGCAAGACATTTCTTTTCATGTTTATTTCCCCTTTTTTCTAACCGGTGAATAATTACGGGCCAGAAAGATTTAGCTAACGAGACTTGGGACGCGAGGAGATTTATCTTTTCGTAACAAATTTAGAAAATGAGACATCAGTGCACGTTTAATGGACGCGCGTGTGTGCGTACCGCCAAAATGTTTTACTTATTTGTGTGCACATTACGTCAAGAAACCAATTTGAATCGGCTAATTTGAGTCCCGATGGTCGGGGCGAACCGCTAGAGACATTTGAAACAGTTTAAAGCTGGCAGGTCGTAAATAAATTAAAAGTAAATTTTCGCCAATTGCTCGTTATAATGAATAATTGCGCTAAAATTATTTGATGTTTTGTCATTTTTATAAAGTGCGTGAAGATTGTAAACATCTTTTATAGTCTCTGCTTGTATTTTATGGCATTTCATTGTACTTAGGTATTAAAAAAAAAATTACGTAGAGATTGGTGCATATGTACAAGTTGATTGCTTTTTTACATGATAAAAGCAAAGATTTCAATTGGATAAAAGGATATTTTTTATTATATTATTTTTCGAACATACGAACATGATACAAAATTAAAGTTAGTCTTTTACCATTTTAATTTCTTAATTGGCGCCGAAAATAAGCGGAAAGTCATGGCGTGCGTTCAAATGAGCCGGGAAGGCGCGAAGAGGAGTTTTTTATGTTTTTTGTAATCGGTCGTATTTCTGTAATGTCTTTGGCTCGCCTTTCAGTGATTTATTAAAGTGTTAATAACGGATGAACTTTGAACGGAATGTGTCGAGTTTTAAATTACTTATGGCATAAGAGACAGTTTGAATTACAGAACGATATTTCTTTTATCATAATGTTTTAGCATTCGAACACGATTTATGTTGCCATGGCGGCGAAAAAGCTTGATTTTTTCTACAGTTACCTACGTAACCTTTAAATATTAAAAATAATAAAATTGATGCCTTACATTTTTACAGAATAACTTTATTGTTCAACTGTTGTACATTATTATTATTAATATAGATACTAAAATAAACTAAAAAATAACAAAATTAAATGATTTTTTCAGAGAAACCAGCGAGTTGTTCCTGAATGCCATTTTCACTTGTCATGGTACGTCAACAAGCGAATCTTGAAATTTGTAGCCTTATTTTCGAAAAATACGGCCTAATCTCGCCTCCAGACCACATAGCGCATACAGTGACACGTTGAGCATGCAAAGGGTTCTCAATATAGATGGATATTGCTCTTGGATTTTCAGAAGCCCAAATGCGGCAATTTTGCTTGTTGACGTACCCTGACAAGTGAAAATGGCATTCAGGTACAACCCGCTGGTTTCTCTGCAAAAAACATTTTTTCAGACGAAGCCCATTGTGAAGCCCGTGGTGGACATTTGTCAGATATCATTTTGTGTTCATAATTGCCAAACTTTTCTCTTTGAATACTTACAATAAAAATTTAAATCATCTTCATCTAAATTCTTTGTTTTATTTTGTTTTAGAAAACAAAACTCTTGTTAAAAAACCCTATAGATACTTTTTTATTAATATTGTTTATGTGGGTTTTCCAGTTTAGATTTGAATCAATCGCTACTCCTAGAAATTTTTATACCTACATCTTTCACTTCTTTGCCCTTACTAACTATTTTAAAATTTACAGGTGTAGTTTTATAGTTTTTAACCTTTGTTTAAACGTTACTTTTATCAATGTTATAATTGATTGTCTTATTTTAAGATTTATGGTAGCTAACCAATTCACAACGTTTTCTAATGTAGAGTTTATTTCAGTTTCTAATTTTTAAAGCCGTTTTTTTCTGTTGAGGTACAAAGATTGTAGCTTTATCTGCAAACATTAAACTCAAATGCTTGGTTATGTCTGGCAGGTCATTTATGTGTAAAAGGAATAGTAATGGGCCAAGGATGCTTCCTTGTGGCACACCTAGTTTTATCTCAGTAAATTCAGAATTAATTTTCTCTACTGTCTTATTTTTCGGGTTATCTATCATGGTAGATTGGAATCTGTTTGACAGATATGATTTCAATAGTTCTAAAGCTGTTCCCCGAATACCATTTTAGGGCAATAAGATTGTTGATATTAGATCAAATCTAAGGTTTCAAATCAAAATATAATTACTTGTCCCCAGGGTCATCAATATCCCGCGGCAAGCGCGCGCGCACCGCTTTCAGCGCCCAACAGATCAAGAGTCTGGAAGCGGAGTTTGAAAAGAACAGATACCTGTCGGTGGCTGCGAGAGGCAGGCTGGCCCGACAGCTGAGGCTCACTGAAACACAGGTCAGATACTTACCTAACTCATAAATACAAGTTATAATATGTGAACTAATATAATACTAAGCCGAAAGGGGGTGATTCTGACCAACAGCTGATTGATTGTACGATAATGACAACCTAAAACCAGCTTATTCTTGACTGAGTCGTTTTTCTCCTCCAAAACTAACTACATAAGTACTTGTTTTCATGTGCTGAAGCCCTCATTTTCGGGATAGTAGATACACATATGTACATGCTGTTTAATATATTAAAAAAACCTTAAATACCTCTAGGTATGTTTTAAGGGCGTTAAATGTAAACCGTCTAATCTAATACAATTAGAAAAATCAAAATTGTAAACTAACATGAGTACCTACTTCTCAAGTAAGGAGCTAAGCGTGGGATAGTGATATATATATATATATATATATATATTTAAATTAAGCTTATAAGGGTACGGACGTCATTTTGTCTGTAGTTGTTAAATTAAAACCAAATAAATAGGTATGTTCTACCCTAGCCAGCAGTCGAATGTTACCCCTCTTCGCTAGACCGTGGATGCAGTAAGAACCTGCTTAGGGTATCCCAAATTGCCGGAAGATGAGGAGGAGCGTCTTTCCGTGATCAATATTCCGTACTGCACTAGCCAACCGTAATTAATGAGTGTTCAGTATTGTACGTTTTACGGCTGAAATGTTGATGATGATGTTTTATCCCACGTTTCTTCAGAATATTATAACAAGTCCAAGTCACAGATATATTTATTTGGTCATGATTTATATTCGCATAACTCTGAAAAAGTCTGGTGACATTCATCTTTTACAAATGGATTACGATGGAACTCACACACAATACGTCAGTAGGTAGGTAGGTACTTATGCTATGTATACAATTTTATTCTTGTTCAATGTTTACGCTTCTGCAACAAGTATTCTTGGAAGTATGAACGGATTTCAACAAATGGAATTTTAAAATGCTACTCTTTAGTATTTCGCTTATATTGCGACAAAGATATTTTTTCACGTGAACCCTTTCCACGCACGGCATTGGTGATTTAATAAAACAAAAGGTTTAGAATCTAGAACATATGGGTGAAGACTTTAATTTAACAATTATTGTTCACAGATAAAAATCTGGTTTCAAAATCGCCGTACAAAATGGAAAAGAAAATACACCAACGACGTAGAGCTTCTAGCACAACAGTATTACAGCAGCCTTGGCATAGTATCACCAAGACCCATGTTTGTAGGCGACAGACTTTGGGTCTTTAACTACCCCAACCGACCGCCACAACCGCAATGGATGAAATCTATGAACAACCTCGCTAACGCCAACCAAATGGACAGAAACATGTTCCGGGTACCGAAACCTGACGTGCCCGTCCCGCCTTTTTTGATACCACCCACGTTTCCGAACGAAAGATTCTTACTTGACCGGAACTTGCCAAATGTCAAGTTGCCCGCACCTAGTCGACTTCCGCGCGAAGTTTTCAACAATATGGCGTCGGCTCAAAGGAATTTGGATGTTTATAAAAATAATATTTTGAGTCATAATACCACACAAGAAACCAATATCGACCATTTGAGGAGATTGGAGGAGAATTTTAGTATATAGAATACTTATATTTATTTAAGTTTTTTTTCATCACATACCTATATACCTACATATTACGAATTTTGTAAATACGAGAAATAAATGTGTTTGATTAAATCACAGGATATATTTTATTTTATTACACTAGTAATTAAACGTAGAATTTAGCAAATAGCCTGTTTTTTTATATAAAAAACTTCGATAAACATAAATAATAAATAGGTACCTATGTTAATATTATAAATGGTGAGTTTCTTTAGAATAATTTGTTAGCCAATTAGATACCTCTGCGTGCATAAGTAAGTAAACTTAACAATACGTCCAATTACCGTAGTTTTATAACATTTTACCCTATTAAGTGTTAAAAAAACATGGGGCTATTTTATTTATTTATTATTTATTTATTTATCATACATACATAATTATAACATTACAGAGCTTACTCTATTGCGTTATATTATGACACTTTCTTAATACCTATTATAATAAACATTTCAAAAATACAAAAATAAACTCTAAAAAGGTACATAATACAAAACCTTGCACTTGCACACAAAAACAACATCACATTGAGATCATAGAATATACTCGTATATATTCTGGTGACTAGGTACTTATACTTATACAATAAACGCGTTGAGCATTTGGTAGGTAAAAATAATAACAGCAAAGCAAACACAAAAAAAATAATAACAATCAGGCCTACGCTACATATCCTCACAGTAACTCAGGAATGCACGCTCAGTCATCATCCGTCCATCTACAAATACATCTAGTTGAGGATGCTGGGCAAGGAGCTTATTTAAGTGTCTTTGTGCACGACATATTGGAGCCTGTTGCCGCGCGACCGTCCTAGGAGGAGTTGGCGCAAATAGTGGTACTCGGCCAGAGCGGAAACGAGTACGATTTTCGGGCACACACAGTTGACTGGCTTCGCTGAGTAAATAAGGACAGTCCAGTTCACCTCTCAGAAGCTTGCATACTGTAAGAAGAAGATCATAAAGTCTTCTCGTATTCAAAGAATTAAAACCTAATATGCCCATAAGAAACTTTGTGGGGTACATGTAGGGATAAAACCCAAATGATTTCCGGTAAAGAAATCTTAAGAAACGCTTCTGGACCTTCTCTAGCATTAGTATATAAGTGGTTTCGTGAGGGCTCCAGACAGATGAACTTGCCTCCAATTTTGCTCTTACCAACGAGATGTATAAAAGTTTAATAGCCTTTAAGTTCGTGAAGCTTTTGCAGTTACGTGATACAAAACCTAACCTTTTGAAGCAGATAACAGTGAGAGATCGCATGTGTTCATGAAACGTGAGTTTCGTATCAAACTGCACCCCTAGATCCTTGATACTAATGTCCCTGCCTAATAGTTATCCGCTAATGACATAGTTGGATACCACAGCTCGCAAAGACCGTGTATAGCTCACTACGCGACATTTCGAGATGTTTAGCTGTAATCTATTTCTTTCACTCCACAGCTGAAGGGCATCTATGTACGTCCTGTTGCAGTAAATCGCAATCTCCCTGAGACTTAATACTAGTATATATCTTTACATCGTCAGCATAGAGAAGACAGTTAGCAGTAGTAAGGCTCGAAGCTAAATCGTCTATCATAATCGAGAAAAGTAAGGGTCCTAGGGAGGAGCCTTGGCTCACTCCTGAGCGGGTGCGGTATAACGGGGAATCATAGCAGCCTAGCCTCACGAACTGTGTTCTGTCTGAAAGGTAGTTAGCAAAAAAACGGAGTAATTTTGGTGAAAATCCGTATGCACTTAATTTTTCTAGAAGGATATCGTTATCAACAATGTCAAAAGCTTTTTTGAAGTCTAAATAAATTACATCGACTTGGACACTTTCATCTAGCCTTTTGGAAATGTAGTCCACTAGTGTTAAAAGGTTGGTGTTAACTGAACGTCCTTTTCTAAATGCGTGCTGAGTGTCACTTAGATATGGAGATAACTGTTTGTATATTCTAGAGTGAAGGATACTTTCAAATAACTTGGAAAAGGCTGATAAAATAGCAATAGGTCGATAGTTTTTAACTTGTTTTTTATCACCGGATTTCAGTATTGGCGTAACTCGGGATGTCTTCCATCTATGCTGCGGTATTAAGTCGTACACATTTTAAATAAAACCGGGCAAGAGCGAGTCAGACTCGCGCACTGAGGGTTCCGTGCCATCATAAAATATAATATAAAATAAAGGCGGTTTATATTTGTTGGAGAACCTTGACAGCGCCATCTCTTGTCTGATGTAGATTTTTTACACTGTCGATGATTTTTAAAAAACTATGCAAATTAGAGGGTTTGTTATGATTTTCCTGTAATCTTTACATACACTCCTATTAGCTATTATCAATAAAAGTTTCAGGGGTTTACCTCTGCAAAATTCGGAGATAAGGGGACGCTATTTTTTTCAACGTTTTTTAAATAAGTTGAAAACTATACGGCTTAAAGCAAAACTAAAAACTGTTTATTAATGTACAAATGAATACCTTTCATAGGATACCCCACACGACCTAGTAACTTCACAAAAAATTCGAAAACCCCCCTTCCACCCCTCAAATCAGTCTAAAAAACTATGCAAATAAGAGAGTTCGCTATAATTTTTCTATAAACTTTACATACACTTCTATTAGCTATAAAAGTTTCACGGGTTTATCTCTGCAAACTTCGGAGATAAGGGGGGGAACGGTCGTTTTTTCAACATTTTTGTAAATAACTCAGAAAAGATACGGCCTTAAGGAAAAATGAAAACTGTTTATTAATGTGCAAATGAATACCTTTCACATGGTACCCCACACGACCTAGTAACTTCACTTTAAAAAATTAAGATCCCCTATCCGCCCCCCTGCAATCATAATAAGAATATAGGTACTAAACTTTTACATTTTCTTATATGCTATACTAGTAAAAAAGTGTTGTTTTTAACCATTTCAAATTTCTAGTCGATAGCATCAGCAGTTCTCGAGATATCCATTTGTGACGGACAGACAAAAGTAATAAGGGTTCCTTTTTACCATTTTGGTCTTAGACGAGGTATAATAATGGACTACTCACCGACGGACCTTCCCCTCTGTCAATCCTATTCCCCAAAAATCTAACGGGTTTATAAAAACTAATTATAATCGGTTTCCCAGCAGGGCTAGCATGGGCTGGGGATAAAACTTTTGTCCACCGGTTATTTCCACTGACAAGGGATAAAATTATTTTATCCACCTGCCAAAGCACGGCAACAGGGAGAAAGAGAATTATATCACTTTTTGACATTAGACGTGGATACTCACCCTCCGCCTATAATTTCAGGGACAAGCGTTTCCCCTGGTTTGTCCACCGTGAATAGTTTATCCACCCATGTCGCCATGCTCGGAGGGTGGACAAAATTGACAGAGGGGAATAGTATTTTGTCCTCTCCCCGTGGATAAAATATCTCCGGCCATGCTAGCCCTGCTGTCACAGAATCGCTTTTGCAGTGTGATAAACTCTTGCGAAAATGCCTGTTTGTGCTGTTAGTGGATGCAAAAATAAATCCAATACCTCAAATCTACAAAAAGATGGAATAGCATTTCATCTGTGAGTATAATTTTGTAGAAATAGTAACCAATTTCTTCGATTTACAAAAGTTTTTCGATAATTGAGATCACATTACAATCGAGAATAGTTTGAGGGATTGGATTTTTCCTTTAATCACTTCGAAATGCTTTCCATCGATATCGATGAAACAATTTTGTTACGTAATTACGTAACAAAATTGTTATTCGTTAGTCTTATTTAAACTTTCGCGATCACAACACATTATTACTATGTATATTGGATTATCGGGTATTCATCGCGTAAATTGGTACAGATCATACGTACGAGAAACATCAATACGTTAAAATCAAAAGTCACGTGTGCCTAATAGTTTTTTAAGATCTAATGTCAGTTTTTTGCATATCTCTCTTTAGCGATAATTTGTATCAGAGGAATAAAGCCATACAAAATTGTAGCTCTCTGAGTCTTAGAAAATAAATAAATAATTAATGTTCTAAACGGTTTCCCCGCGAGAGAAATACTAAAAATAGATAAAGTCGTATTCCACTTGCCGAAAAGAACACCTAAAAACTTCAGAGTTGACACTTCAGAATTGTGCTCACCACGAGCACAATTAAGTTCTTATGTGAATTATTTTTCTTCAACATTTCGAATTGCGATATTTCTGAAATAGTGACATATTGTGTACCTTATTATAAGCTACAATTTTGTGACACATATTTTCGTTATTAAATTTACCGTTTATGAAATAAATGAAAAAACACGACAATTTTGACGTTAGACCATGAATAATTTTTTGTACAACTTTTGTTTGTAGGACTTTTGTTTAGTCGACCTCTGTGGCGCAGCGAGCGAAGGTTTCCTGTGACGTAAGAGGTTGCGAGTTCGATTCCCGCCTCGGAAAAAATGTTTCGATGGCCATCTGTGGTAATTTTTATCCACATCAGTTCCACTTCAAATCATACTTTCTGAATGCAAATGCATAACATTTAGCAAAATAGCTTCATTATTTTACCTATAATATTTGGAAAGTTCCCTAAAGATACATTCCTCGTGAATCCCATTTTTAAAAACTCATCAGACATGAGATTTTATAAAGTGGGATTAATAGTTGAAGTGTTCGAATGTAATGAAGTGAATTCGAACCCAAATAGAATTTTCTAAATAAGCTGATAAAAGACGGGAGTTCTAAGGTAACATATGTATATTAAAAAAAAAAGTTTTTCATACGGTTTTCACCCATCGCGCGCAGAATGATTCAAGCAGTATTTTTTGTTACTGCATTTGGGTATATAATTTGATAATCATCATTTCAGCCGTAAAACGTCCACTACTGAACACAGGCCTCCCGCGTGAATCTCCATATAGTTGCCATACTCAATAAACTTGGCAGGCGGGTTGGCGAGCGCAGTACGGGATGTTAATACAGGGAAAGACGCTACAGACTAGCCTGCTAAGGGATACTCCAGAAGATGGGCATCTTCCGAAGTATCCCATAGCTGGCTCACGGCAGGGTAACATCTTATGCGTTAATTATTTGATTTACAGAACAAATATTCATCTGGGATGTTGTATCCCTTGCTCCGCTCAGGATTCTGTAATAATAATTTCTGTTTTTTTACTTGCTAAGTAATTTAATATTTTAAACATACTGAAGAATAATTGTTTAAAAAACTGGTTGTTATTTTTATGTTAAAAGTATGTACCTATTGATTATAAATCTTTCGTAAAAAACTGTTTTTTTATGTGGTCGCAATAAATAACAATTATTATTGATTCTTTAATCTCTGAAACCGAATATCGACCTTTGATTATCGATACTTTCAATCCCTATGACTACTGTCATTTTGAGAAATAATGTAATGTAACCAGTATAATTCATTCCCAGTGTTTATTTTACACGATTCAAGGAAAATAAATGCTGCTTAATTGATAAAGAAACGTTTATTTTGTCACATTTTTACAATCAAATAAAAAAATCATCAATTCGGTTTTAAAACTAGTGACAAAATTGGTTGCATGATATTATTTTTTCGGAGCTTTTTAATCCGCAATAATACATAACCTTCAGTTAAAAATGCTTTATCTTGTTCGTCAAGTCTGAATACGCGATATTATTCAATAATATCGCGTAAATGGATTCATTTTGTAATAAAAATGTAGCAATGTCACGACTATTTAAGATTTAAAATTGTTTTATTATAAACACCAACATTATAATATAGATTTATTGTTTCTACTTTATGTAACTCCACAACGAAGCCCAAATCGATTGAGCAAAATAAAACAAAATGAAAACACTTTTGAGTTTATTTTCGCTGTAGTATATTGTCAGTCATTGTTAGCGTAGGGAGGGGGGGCCGCTAAAAATGAAAATTTTTTAGTTTGTTAAAGAGAAATAGGCGTGTGCCTTCTACCAGTAAAACAAAACTAACGCCATCTATATGGTTAGAGGGGAACTATTTTTGAAGCCTCATTAATTATTCAATTACTTGGGCGTGGGGTAGAGTTCGCGCAAAACTTCTTGAGCTCTGTGAAGTTAGTTTCAGTGACTGCGCAGTACACAGTTTTTAGGGCGTTGAGGGGAAGGAATATTAAAGGGGTGCGAGAGGGGCTCAGTCTGTGAAACTAGGGTTGCCAGCGCGAGTTTTGGTGTATTTTCGTTTTATCTAGCACACATTTTACTATACATTTATTTATTTTTAAATTATTGAAACAAACGTATTTAAAAATCAATTATTATATTCAATTAAGGATTAATAAAAACTGAAATGCCAGAACAACATCACCTTTACTTATCGCAAGAAGCCAATTTTTTAATATAAAATTCTACTGTGTAGCAAGATTATTTATAACCTAGTTGGCAATATTGAATGAACATGTCAACATGCGCAACTTTGCATTTGCCGCAACGTTCACAGAGCTCAAGAAGTTTTGCGCGAACTATACCAGCGGTAGAATGTTGCCCCTCCTCTCTTGCCCGTGGATGCAGTATAAAGGGTAAGGTATATAGATACCTCCGGAAGATGGGTAGCAGCGTCTTTCCATGTATCAACATCCCATACTGTGTTGCCATACTCACCCGCCTGCCAAGCGTGGTGAGTATGGCAACAACGCCCTCATAACCTGTACATGGAGATCCATGAGGGAGGCCTTTGTCCAGCAGTGGACATCCTACGGCTGGGATGAGTACTTCATTTTATGACGTTATTTGTTGCTGTGCTCGCAGAAGTTTGAAAGACTACTGCAGATATTTGTCTCAGGTCTGTGTCCTTATGAAAGTTTGTATATACAAAAAAAATATATTTGAGTATATTCTATTATATTATTACCCCTGCTCTGGGGTGCCGGTCGTAGAATGTTGCCCCTCCTCTCTTGCTCATGGTAGCAGCAAGAATCTTCCAAGGGATCAGGCAGTCAGGCAGCTGCGTATTTCCAAGAACCAACATCCCTTACTGCGCTCGCCAACCCGCCTGTCAAGCGTGGTGAGTATGGAAACAACCATCTCACCACTTTTAGATGCATGAGGGAGGCTTATGTCAGGCAGTGATGATGATTCTATTAACCATCTGGACCCATAAACACAAGCTTAACTTAGGTACATTGGACAGTTTGTCATTGTATACATAACTAGCTTCTGCCCGCCACTTCGCATGCGTTGTACCCAAATAAAATGTAGCCAATCCTGGTCAACATCAATATATGTGCAGTTTCAGCTCAATCCATATCCATTCAGATAATTTTTGCGTGAAGAGGTAACAAACATCCATACAAACAAACTTTCTGCTTTATAATATTACTAGGATATAAAAGACAATGTGTGTTTAAATACATAATTTATTACTATGGTACATGTGTTTCGAATGATGCCGAGATACAAAAAAAACAAATATAACAATCAAAAGACACTAACTTTACAATCGGCAATACTTTACCGACAGTTTTGTTCGCGAGCCACGCCTGACCGCGATGTAATCTGTATTTTTGGTCACAATATATATTTACCAAAATTCCATAACATTCAACACTCAACATACAACATCAATATTTTTATTTATAAACGTAAAAATTAACTTTCATCCATTTCCTAGTTCACTTCTTATTCAAAGACAGTTGCTACATTTGCTATTTTTAAAAATTAACCAGAATTCATAACTTCTTGTTAAAATACATTGTTTTTTTTTTATTTTAAAATGCAAAATTACAAAGCTATGCAATATTTATTGTCTTAAACTATTTGCGACATTTTTTGTAATTTTCACGAGCAACTGTCTATGCCGCCACAGATAACATATGACGAAGAAAATGGCGGGTAACATTAGAAAATTATATTGCAAGAGCGCGAACGGTATACTGCCTATAAATAAAGATTAGCCAATACTGACCATGAGACCAAATAATAGCTAAAGCTTAGTTTTTTCTTTACCACTTTATCCTTGATCTGCTAACAGCTGTTATAACATATTCAGCCATTAAGTTACACTAACAAGATATGTAACCGGCCGCCATTTTGAATTTTTGACAGGTGCTACAGATAAGTTAGGATACAAACTCGCGCGCGCTCTGAAATATAATTCCTTTGAGCGGGGAAACACTTGATTGTTCTGTATGTTATAGGTATATGCATATCTCAACTCGAGGCTTAGCTTACGAGTCCATATCGACACTTCACTTTTATAGCTGACTGTCCGACTGCCTCAGGGAAGTTACCTGGAAAGATAGATTAAATTAGTATCTTTTAGATGCATACATAGGAATCCCTCCCTTTTGGTGGGAGTGAGGGAGTCTTATTCCAGCAGTGGGACACATATAGATAATTGTAATTTTTCTGTGAATCAATCAATAGTCCGATGGTAGGACATATTAAACCGTCAAGTCTGCCAAATGAGCATCAAAACATTAACTCCCAATCTTGCATTTATCAATAATACTCGAGCTATAATTTTAATATTTAGCTATTGACCCACTTGGTCAGCTTATTGGTCCACTTGGCATGATAATAAAATTCCCATTGCTGTCTTCCACATACCAATTATTTATAAGGATAGCTCATTAGTTTCCTCTCCTTACTCTTTATGACGTGAGATACGACATTCCCTATTCTTCTAGGGAGAACCACAATCCAGATAAATGGCCTCACTCCCTATCTACATACAAATTCAAACTGTGGCAAGGAAACCTAATTAGCTATCATTCTGCAGCTCCGAGAAACGGGTCCCCAGCGCCAGGGGCTGCCTCAGCGGCTCGCGGGCGCCCTTTATAAACTATATTAAGATGCACACAGACGGATAGCTTCGCTTCCCTCTCTCAAATATCTCTCTAGACACTCAACCTTTCTAGACACTCAACTATCCATCTAGACACTCAACCATCCATCTAGACTAGAGTCAATCAACTATCTCTCAAGATCCTCAACCATCCATCTAGTCTATCTCTCTAGACACTCAACCATCTCCATAGACACTCTGACATCCATAAGAGCCTCGTTCGCTGGTCGACAAGTGCATGAGGCAGTTAGGTTGACTTGGGAGCCCTATAAATCTAGCTTAACCCTTACACTATAACACTAGTATAGACACTTACATGCTGGGGCCGGAGCGACGCGGGCACGGCGATCACCCGGAGGGACACAGACGCAAGGCCTTCACTTCCCCCTTCCTCATAGCTATCAAGGCATGATCCTCTATCAGGGCACGTACCTGGCTAGCTGTCGTCCTGTAGCTCCATGAAGCGGTTCCCCAGTGCCAGTGGCTGCCTTAGCTGCTGCTCTTTCTAAACTATCATAAGAGGCATACAGAGGGATGGCGCCACTTCCCCTTTTCCCGTAGCTATCCAAGCCATGATCTCCTATCAGGGCACGTACCTGGCTAGCTGTCGTCCTGCAGCTCAGTAAAGCGGTTCCCCAGCGCCAGGGGCTGCCGCTGCGGCGTGCGGGCGCCCTGCGCGCCGCCGGCGGCGCCCGCGGTGCTCCAGCCGCCGCCGCGTTTGTTCGCGCCCGCGCCTAGCATGGGGAAGTAGTCGTCGTTGTGGATGTCGGGCAGGTGTTTCTGGAATCAATGACTAATCTTCACAAGCGGGCAACAATAGTAGTTCATATTTCGTGAAGAGTTTATCCGGGGTACTACTACCACCATACCTATTTCTGCCGCCAAGGAGTAATGTCTGCATTGCTGTGTTCCGGTTTGAAAGACAAGGGCCGACGAAATTACGGGCACATGAGACCTTACAACTCTGTCTAGGGTGACAGGCGCAATGCAATGCCGCGTTGGTGGACGTGATTAGTTATCACCGCGGTATTGCAGTTGTAATAGGTCGGATAACATCAGGTGGGCCTTCAGCTTGTCTCTTCACTAGTAGCGTAAAAAAAATAGAAAAGTATAATAATTACCCACTCCTCAACTTTGTGTAATCTACGAGCGCTGTATGTTCTGCATGCAGCTTACGCTGAATTTATTCCCTTTGTTTCAACCTTGTGAATGTGTACTAAGGACAAGCTTATATTTTGTGCTTATGCAATGAGACAATAAATTACTTCGTATTTGTTAGTGAAGATATTCTTAGCTGATGAGTAGCTTGGAGCCCGATAAATCTAGCTTGGCTCAAAGTTAGTATAGATTAGACATTTACAGGCTAGGGCCGGCGCGACACGGGCCGGCGATCGCGCGCGCCCTGACCTGAAACGAGGCACGTAGACGGCTTCACTTCCCGCTCAGGCTCCTCCACGAGGGCGGGGACGAGACTTACGAACTGCAGTGAGGATGAGATACTTACAAGGGGAGTGAGACGGTTGCGTCATCTACCCCCTGAGTGGCCTCTTGCCACCCACTAAAGCAACTTCTTGCCGCCCCCAAGAGTGATCTCTTGTCCCCCTCATCCCCTGAGTAGGATCTTGCCAACGGCCAAAGCTAACGGTTCCGTTATTCATAAAATGGCACGCTGGGCAGTGCGTCTTTAATTTTGCGTTCTATCTATCTGGACAGTAAACCATCTCTCTGGGCACTCGGACATCCATCAGAGTCCTGTTCGTTGGTCCAAAGACTTGGTGCCCGATAGACCTAGGTTATGCCCTCTTTCTCACCCTGAGCGTATTTGCTGATGGATCTAGCTTGGCTCTACAACTCTAGTATACACTCACAGGCTGGGGCCGGCGCGCCACGGGCTCGGCGATGGCCCGCGCCCTGACCGGAGGCACGTAGACGGAGGGCTTCGCTTCCCGCTTCGGCTCCTCCACGGGCGGCGGGGGCGGGGGCGCCGCTTGCTGCTCTTGCTCCGCCTGGAAACAGAACCGACATCGTTTACCATCCAATAGTTATTTAGTGGTGTTGGCGCCTCTTAGTTAGGATTCCCCGAACCGCACAAACGTTTCCGTGCTTAGAGAGCTACGCCTGGACAATAACAAACGTCTGTCATCTGTGCCATCCTAAAATAAAACGGAACAAATAGACCTAATTTTATACTGGCAAATCTAAATATAGAAACATCCTTTCTCTAACTCTAATTAGTTCTAGGAACTTGGCGATTATCGATTGACTCAGGGGTAGTAGCCCTTGGAGTAGAACCCGGGGTATGGAGGTCTAACCTCGAGGCCCCACCCGGAGACCCCCAAAGGGGTCCGGAAGACAGAGATGATGATGAGTTCTAGGAAGTGTAAAAAAGAATTGACACCATTATGTTGTTAATATTTGAATAAATTGATGATTTTCAAATATATTTTTCGTTATTAATTATATGTTTTATTTAGCATTTCACAATCACTTTAAAAACCAAATTATATACATAATTAATAAATCTACAAGTTTCAAGAAACGGGAATGTTATTCTGTAAAGGGTTTAAAGTGTAAAAGTCATATGACTTCAAATACACATTTAAATATGTTTACTGATGTATCCTATTTACAAAACAATATATTGTCAATATTAACCATGCATGATATTGATAAGGCTTACTATCAATGTATTACGTACATAAATGGGGAACCCCCATTGCTTTTATACAAGACTAGCCGCACTCCGCGGTTTCACCCGCGTAGTTGCCGTTCCCGAGGGAATACGGGGATAAAATATAGCCTATGTTACCCAGGTATAATGTAGCATTCTAATGGTGAAAGAATTTTGAAAATCGGTCAATAGTTTTTGAGTTTATTCATTACAAACATACAAAATACAACACTAATATTTCCTCTTTATAATATTGAGAGATACAAGTAAAAAATAAATAAATAATGCTGGACAATTTACACAGCAGCATCAGTTCAGTTTGGCTTGGTGATCCTGTGTAAATTGTCTAGCATATTATTTTGGCAGATCACCTGCCAGATGGGCGGACGATCTAGCCAGAGTTGCCGGACGACAGTGGATGAGACTTGCACAGGACCGTTTACGTTGGCGTGCTGAAGCGGAGGCCTGTACAGCAATGGGTGTCAACGGGCTGATATGATGATGATGATGATGATGATAATTAACTTGAGATATGCAAAATATACAGACTGAGCTAATACTTATATATCTTTCTACGGATGATTATTGTTATTACTAGCTATTTTCCCACCAATCAAGGCAAAGGCTTCCCTATGCTTGCTCTGCTCGTGAGTTGTTATTGCAACAGAAAACGTAACCTAGATTTTTGTTCTGAGGTTATCTAGTTTTAGTGATTCAACAGAATAATATACGTATCAAATCGACCACGCAGACGAGGGCGAGACTAGCTGGACGCTGCCGAGGACTGGCAAAGTTTGGCGCAAAATCGTGAATGGTGGAGGGAGTAGATATTATAATTATAGAATACTAGCTTCTACCCGCCGCTTCGCATGCGTTGCACCCGAATAAAAAGTAGCCTATGTATAATCCTGTTCAACATCAATACGTGTGCAAAGTTTCAGCTCAATCCGTGGCCTAGTTTTTGCGTGAAGAGGTAACAAATCTCCATCCAAACAAACATTCGGCTTTATAATAGGTAGTTTAGTAATTAGTGGGATTAAAATTCAGGAATGTCATAATTCGTTTATATCATGTTTTTCATCTATTTTTAAATGCACTGGTGGAAAGGTGCATCATTAACATTATCAGGTAACCGGTTATGTACAGAAGGACCCATTATGTAAACTGATCTTTCGGATTTAGTGTGCCTATGGGTCGACACAGGCTAACAGTAACATGGAATACTCACAGGTTTGTTCCACGGGCCTTTGCCCTTCGAGCTGTCGGGGGTGAAGTCCTCGCCCGCAGACTCCCTGCACTGCTCCTCCGCGTTCTTGCCACCCTGCAGCACCTGGATCTTTAGGCCGGTGTAGTCTTTGACTGTCTCCTCGTATTCCTTCCATTCCTCTTCCTCCTGAAACGATTGATGGCGAGTTTTAATATAAGTGGGAAATTGGGAATAATGATCATAACAGACAGAGGGAGATATTCATAACAAGACCGTGTGTAGTACTTGGAAATCCATGAGGGAGGCATATGTCCAGCAGCGGTTGTCTTATGGCTGAGATGATGATGGTGACTGATTTCCTGCATCATCCCATTATTATATTAATAATTATCTTATAATTAAATGTGCCGTGGGGTGGCAGCAGTAAAATGTTGCTCCTCGATGCAGTAAGAATCTGCCACAGGATACCACCTCGAGATGGGCAGCAGCGTCTTTCCTTGTATCAATCCGCCGCCTGCCAAGCATGGTGAGGGGGTTGTTCATAACCCCCTCATGATCTTGGAGAGCCATGAGGGAGGCCTATGTCCACTAATGTCCAGCAGTGGATGTGGACAGCTAATCTTACAGCTGAGATGATGATAATGATGAATAATTAAAAATTAATAATAGGTTATTTAATTACAGCTAGTTTTTAGATTTGACTGTAAGCATAAGCCATAACTAACCTACAAAGGAAAACACAAATATTATTTTGCTATTGAATAATACAATATTTTGTACAATTTAAATGCTCATTTCAAATTACCTAACTCAGATTGAAGTATTTTGAAAATTTACTAGATAAGTTTTGAATTGAATCATACATAATATTAGTGAGCACATAGGGTGTGTCACAATAAATGACATGACTCACTATCTGAAGTATTGAGTAATGAATGATTTAAGTTCATATTATTTGTTACTAGCTTGTGTCCGCCGTTTCGCATGTGTTGTACCCAGATAAAAAGTAGCATATGTGTTAATCCTAGTCAACATCTATATGTTTGCAAAATTTCAGCTTGATACCTACATAGTTTTTGCGTGAAGAGGTAACAAACCTCCATACAAACAAACTTTCGGCTTTATAACATTAGTGAGATTAAGTTCAGAAATGTCTTAATGCAAGACAATTAAAGCAATTGGGAAGGCACATAGTTCTGAGATTTTATTCTTTAAGTAAGAAAATATGTTTTCTGCTTCTTCTGTTGGACATTCTTGTCTATACATAAAACAAAGTCAGGTCAGTTACAGCATTTATAACTCGAGAATGGCTGGATTTTTTGCAGTAGTAGTAGTTAGTAATAGCTACTCTATTACTAACTACTACTCTATGTAATAAAATTCAATGAAAATATCTAGTTTTAATTCCGCTAATGCTGAGATTCATATGCACCACCCTCCCGCCCGCTAATTATGCACATGCAGGGAGAACTAGGTTGTTAGTGCAACATCCATACCCAAACCCACACGACGACACGTGTTTCGCCTCTCCGCGAGGCATCTTCAGGTGAGACGCCGAGGTGTTGACTGGTCGGCGGCCGCCGATTAGGCCTGCATAATTAGCGGGCGGGAGGGTGGTGCATATGCATCTCAGCATTAGCGGAATTAAAACTAGATATTTTTATTGCATTTTATTGTCATGGATTTCCGCAAAGTAACGCCTGATTCCATCAATAAGAGTAGAAGTAGTTATTAGTAGTGGTTAGTAGCTGTAGAGTAGTTATATGTAGACTATTAGAGAAGTAGTTGTGGTATTAAGAAGTTGATTCTGAGGTGGTATGAATTTCACCGGGCCAGCTAGTAATAATGTAAATTATACACACATTCTTTTAAATTTGAGCAGTAATTAGTAATTTATGAAACAGTGCTGTTTATCCGAGGCCTATGTCCAGCAGTGGATGTCTTACGGCTGTGATGATGATGAAATAGCGCTTTTGTTCATCAAAACCGTTTTTAGCCGTGAAGGAGTCTTATGCTAATCTATTTTTTATTTTAAATAAGTTAATGTTTTGCTTATGGTAGGTAAGATGTTGATGAGATGAACTTTATTTTTGTTTTGTTTTGTTTATGCTAATTGTAAATAGACACAAAACATGTCTCAGTAAAGAATTGTGTATTTTTTTCCGGAATAGGTTCATATTTTAACTGCCTGACCAGGATCAGGTTCGGGTGTTTTCCATGTATGATTAAAGATATTCTATCAAATGTCTGGTTTTCGTAGCAAAATATTTGCTTGTGTTGACACAAGATTGGGTGTGTAGTGTGCAGCACTATTTATTATTAATTTTGTTTTCATGTTTAAAACATCCATTATTATGTGACCCCTCGAAACAGATATAAATTGTCATAAAGTATGTCAGTTTCATAAATCTTTACATTTTGCATAAAAACATTAGCAAGATTATAGTTAATATCAGTTATTTACAAAAGCTTAATTCATGGTTTAATACATATTTACTAAGTGAGCATAAAACATTCAATTTGATATCAGCATTTACATTTCATGACTTTGATAAACAACCAACTGTTTTGGGTCAGTGCAGTAGAAAATAATACAAATCTGGAGTACCTATCCATAGGCAGAAATTACCAGTATTGTTATATTTTGCTATGATTATGATAATCAAATAAATAAATCTGCTTTTTCTTTTTTCTATGAGATGAAGTTAAAATAGCATGCATATTAATGCATGTTGCATAGCTTATTCAAATAAAGAACAAAACTGATGCTAGTGTGGTGTGCTACTTTCGAATATGGGTGCAGTTGCTAACTTGTGTTGTATCCACTACCTCTGTTAATCTTTAGAGCCACAGGTCATGACCTAATGCAGCAAATTACCTGAATAACCTAAGGAACCTTGACCTGTCATATTCGTCGCTCGAAAACTGCTACGAAATATCAGGGTAATAATTTTGTGGTTTGTACAGGACTGTCCAAATTTTAGAGTATGGGAACTAGGTCAGTGATTCATGGAAGATGATTTAGCGATCTTCGCGAGATTCGCAAAAAAACAAAGGTTTTTTAGGTGGGAAAGTAACTTGGCAGGATGATTTGACAAGACGAACGCCCGAGACAGCTGAGTGGGCACAGCGTGTTAGGATTGGTTTCCAGGCTAAACTCACCCCTTTACGGTTCGGCTCCTCTCCTTCGACCACAGGCCGTTCCTTCTTAGGCCTCACTTCGGGTTTCTGCTTAGGTTCGTCCAATTTCTTCGCCATTTCATCGGCAGTGGTATACTTCTTGACCGCTTTCGACTTTTTGCGGTCTTTCTTTGCGAAGAAATCGTCTAAATCAGCCATTTTCTATTTTTATATAGGGAATTATAGTATGTTTTGCACCGGTTGGGTTATTTACAGCAATATTAGAACGTATTAAAAGGGGGAAATAGGCCCCCAAAAAGTGAAACGACTTCTAGCAAGCGTGGCCGACTGTTTCTTTTTTTTTAAATGGCTGATTGCAGTGTTGCCTTGCAAAAAATGTGTCAGTTAGATGCTACCATTTTTAGGAGAATTGAAACTAGCAAAGCCTGTACTTTAACATGGCAATGTTTTCTGTAGCCGACTTTAGAAAAGAAATACAACAATGTAAATAGATAGTTGAATTAAAAATTACCATAATTCTTAGCAAAATGTTTATGTAAGGCTTTTACATTTGTTTAAAACGATTTATACAGCGTCAGCAACTGGTATTCATGCTATACGGGACGCTGAGTGCCTGGGACTTCGTTAGATGAAATAGGCTTGCCCAGCTCTAATACAGTCCTCTCAGCTTATTCAGCTGAAGGAAACGAAAGAAAGGAAGCTTTTTATCAGAGGAAAGAACAGTATAATACGTCAGAAGCTGTCTAAGCCGCAGGTTTCTCACGATGTTTCCCTTCACCATTAAAACTCGTGTTATACATTTTAGTGCATATACATTTTAAGATGGCTCAAAATGTATCAGTAACAAAACTACAAATAATTAAATTAAAATGGCGAACTTTAAAAGTTGCAAAATATTTAGGTAATATAGTTTTGTCAAATATCTGGAAATACAAAATAGAGTCCTTCTTAGGCACCCCTAAGCCTTCCTTCTGACATAAATAATACATAGGCAATAATAATTTATAAAAGAATCAAATAATAATTCGAAACTGTGCAGTAAGTTATTAATAGCAAGTGAAATTTATAAAGGTACCTACCGGAACCGATACCATAGTAGTAGATTTAATAATAGCTACTTGGGAGTTTTTTTTTATTTGTATGTAAATATTAGACAGCTGGTTTGATTTTTTCATTATTTATGTTTAAATATTACAGGCTACAAAAAATGTAAAACTATTATATTTTTTGATTCTTTTCTAAATTATTTTACAAATATTTAAAAGACAGCAAATTATTTCGCGAAAAGGCTACTATGAATGAAATACGCTGAAACTCTACCATATAATTGAAGTGAAGGCACACCTACCTACGTTTCACTCGGGTCGTAACTTCGCGTCAAACCTTCGCTAGGCAGAGTCCTTATCAGTCGCACCTCAGGTATCGACAGCCAATAGATATCCTTATCTAATCGGCCAGTATTCGTCCAGCCTTTAATCCGAAAGGAAATCAAAATGTTGGGTCCTGTGGCAAGAGTTTCAAACCAAGTTGCTAGAAATGTGATGAAAACTCCAGTGAGACTGTCTCATTCGCATGGCGGTGTTCCCGGCGAGGTATGTCCAAAAGCGTATAACTTTTTATAAACTTTATTACGTAACAATGTAAAATTAATTTGTATCGGGTGTATTTTACCTATCGAATCATGTGGTTCCATTTTGAAATTTTGATGATCCGTAGCTGGTATTTGAAAAAGTTAAGCAAAGAGAAATACTTCTTTCCCAATTTCGATGCTCAAAGTTTAATACCTAAGTATCATCATTACAGCCGTAAGACACCCACTGCTGGACATGGCCTCCCTCATTGACTTAGAGATCCAAGTACATGAGGGGTTGTTGCCATACTCACCACGCTTGGCAGGCGGGTTGGTGAGCGCAGTTCGGGATGTTCTTACACGGAAAGACGCTGTTACCCATCTTCCGGAGATATCCCTTAGCAGATTCTTACTGCATCCACGGGCAGGAGAGGAGGGGTGACATTCTACTGCCGGCACCCCACGGCAAGTTTGAAGTAAAGGTCGCTATTTATTGTTCTCATAAATAAGAACCAAATCCCAAAAAGTGGGTCTTTTTGAGTTTTCCGACATTTTGGCGCAGATACACACGCGATGATCACGTATAAACTTGGTAAATATGCATAACCATTAAAGTTTCAAAAGTTATATTAGGCATTACAATATTTTACCTTCCTTATTGGTTTATCGTAAGTAATGGGAAACTCGGTACATCTATTTCATACATGCATATTACTATTGGCTCAGCTACACAAACAAAAGTAGGTACCAATGCATTTTATGACGTTGGTTGAGTTATGTTTAAAGTCGTAAACTAGACACCGCCTCATTTCACATGTGTTTACAAAAGATTAAGGAAACAATGAAAACCTGAGTGCAGTATGTAAATACCTACTAGGGGAAAATAACATGAATTAAGTCACACGTTAATGGTGAGGGAAGAGGTTGACGAAGTGTGACACAGTGTGACAAGGGACGGGGTGGAAGTCTTAAAATTCGTGACATCACATTTCACAACCATAAGTTTAATAGAATTAAAACAAACGGAAATGCTGTTTTAATTTGAAATTGAGTGACTGAGTGTGTGACGTCACGTCACACTAGCGAAGAGAGAATCTCACAAAAAAGCTGTAAAATGGGTCAAAAACTAACGAAATTCGTGTGACGTAATATCTGGATAGCCCGATAGTTGCACGAGTAATTCATTTACTATTAACGGGTTATCCCCATCCCATTGCTGGGCAAAAACCTCCCTCACATTGTCTCTTTCACCTAC
Source organism: Pasiphila rectangulata (assembly GCA_963082625.1). NCBI lineage: Eukaryota > Metazoa > Arthropoda > Insecta > Lepidoptera > Geometridae > Pasiphila > Pasiphila rectangulata. The sequence continues at coordinate 27,726,675 of OY720235.1, forward strand.
TTCCCTTATATGTCCCGCCGTTTCCATTTGAAAATTTGCATTTCACACCAGACATCTGGGTCTTGACTCTTTCAAATAGCTCGACCATTTGGATGTATCGCAATTATATCCCATACAATCCCTCTAATAGGTATTATAAATCCGAGTTTATTTGGATCTTTGTTACCGCTTCACGCAAAAACTACCAGACGGATCAAGTTGAAACTTTTCACATATAAAGATGTGGACTACTCATACTACAGGATTAATAATAGGCTTTTTATCCCGATGCTACGCATGCGAAGGAGCGTAGAGAAGGTAAAAATATACCTAAGGAAATGTAGGCAAACTTTATGGCTATGAAAGCGTATCCTATTAATTAGGTAAAGTGGTTTTCGGGGTAGAGTATTGGTATTCTTACGTATTCTCTTAAGTTTATTGTTACTGATAACACGGATAGTATCATCATCATCATCATCTCAGCCGTAGGACATCAACTGCTAGAAATTGGATCTTTGTGCTGATCATTAGGGGTTGTTGCCATACTCACCGCGCTTGGCAGGCGGGTACGTAATACGTAATAATACTAGCTGAAAAGTGTTTTGTATTCGCGAAATAATTTCTGGGCAAGCTACGATAAATGAGACTTTAAAAAGAACTTTGTAGTAGGTACCTATTATAAGCTGAAAGCATTCTGCAGTCCAAAGGAATTCCTTTGGACTACAGTACCTATGCTTACAAGAGATAACTTACAGTGAAAGAAGATTAAATTACTTAAATAATGACCCCTTCACCGTCTCGATTTCCTTGAAAAGCATGATCACCATTTCTGGGCATTATTTATTTATTTAATCATTACGTAACCTTACAGCTAAACAGAGTCAATACGTATGTAAGTCCACATGACCATACCTAATAGTAAAAATAAAACAAGGAAAACCAAATAAAGTAACATAATAACAACACAGAACGACAATATAGTAAATATATAAATAACTAGCCGCACTCCGCAGTTTCACCCGCGTAGTTCCCGTGGGAATACGGGGATAAAATATAGCCTACGTTACTCAGGGATAATGTAGCATTCTAAAAGTGCAAAAAAACTGAGTTTATTCATTAAAAACATACAAATTTTCCTCTTTATAATAATAAGTAAGTATAGATGGATTGTAGGGCTCTGTATGAAGATAGGCCTCTTCAAACCGAGCTCTACATTACGGTCAAGTATTGCTACTTGAGCTTCAAAAATACCAAATCTACCTCGAATTCTAAAGATTACGAGTCCCCAGACCATTTCGTCACCTTACTATACATAGTTACCTTCGTACTTTAAGCACATACTTAGAACGCTACTGTAGCGACTGACCCGACGACCTTCGCCCAAGGGTAAAACAATAAAATAGGGCGGGAAGGATGGGGTGCAAAAAGCTACGTCTCTTCATTTAGCTACGAGTTAAGTTTTTTACGATTCTTTATAAGGTACTTACTCGCTTTTGTTGGATTTAATTTAGATAGAGAGAATGGATAGTGGTGTCAATTTTCTTGTAAATTGTAGGCCAGCAAATGAACTAGATAATAATGTACCTACTTACATAAAGTTGTTGGTAAGAAGGCAATAAATTAACTACTTAATGTAAAATTATTTGGGAAAATATGCAATGATGTTAGGTATCTATCTACTATTAGGTAGGTATATCTGTGCCAGGCTATGCCTATTATTATATCAAGCAATTCATTAATTAAATAAATACAAAACAGCACTAAGTGGAACAGGAAGGTGGTTTGGATATGGCTATAATACAAATGAATACACAAACACATAGGTACACAAAGGGTACAAATTAATATAATTTTTCTGCGGATATTTGTCCCGGCCCGGATCTGGGTATTTTCTATCTATTATTATGTGTATGCATTTCAAGCAAGAACTCGTTTCGTTCCAGAACCTTCCATTCAACATCTACAACCGCACGCGTTTCACTATCAACTTCTTCTTGTACGCGGCCACTGGCTTCGGAGCACCCTACCTCATCCTGTGGCACCAGATGAGGAAGAACTCCAACGCTTAGACATGGTAAGTTTTCATAAACCACTTAGATAGCATACAACCATACGGCCAACCTGATGGTAAGCGGTTACCACAGAACAAATAAAGGGGTATTTCTCAAAGATTTAAATCGTTAGATACGCCTTTCCGTAATGAGACCGACCGTTTTTTTTTTTTTTTTTTCCCCACACAAAATGAGTGAGCTCACTTATTTGGAATGTGCTTTTAAACACAGTGTTAGCCGGACGTGGTGCGTATTATTTTTTACACTAAAGTTTGTGCAACATGATTGCATAATCATCATTCATCATTTCAGCCGTAAAACGTTCACTACTGGATACAGGCCCCCCTCATGGATAATTACTCCATAAAGGGTAGTTATATGTATTGGCCATACTCACCACGCTTGGCGAGCGCAGTACGGGATGTTGATACATGGAATGACGCTGCTGCCCATCTTCCAGAGGTAGCTCTTACCAGGCTCTTACTGCATCCACGGGCAAGAGAGGAGAAGATTGCACAATAAGTGGTAGCAATGACAGTATGGTTTATTGGCAAAACCAGTGTAGGTAAGTGTGTCGGCATTATTGTAAACGCACATATAAAGACAATGCCAGTTTTTGGTGTCAGGGCATATCAAACGATTTAAATCTTTCGTCTTTCTCTGTTCTGTGATAGTTACTGTAGCCTATGCACGCTTACGATATCAAAGGATTCATACTTACGCTGCCGACGCTTTAAATATTTCAAAACGCTCTTTTTGATGAACCCGTTTAAATTTATGTTCATCTTAAGCCCGGTTTCACTCATAGTTGGGTATAAGCATCTTCCATTCAACCTGATTCTTCGCAATGCGTAGCGGTCTTGTCCACGTTCCTTTAGACATAGTTGTCGTCTGTACAGCGTATACTCCCCTCCCTACTTGTTTTTGCCGGTTCTTGGTCGCCACTCAGCAAGCTCAGTTTTGGTTATAACTTCCATTTAAGCTGATAAGAACAATAATAAATTTCATCATCTCTGCTGTAGGCCTGCTGTCCACGTCCACTACTGGGCATAGGCCTCCTTCATTGATCTCCAAGGGGGCTGTTGCCATACTTGCCACGCTTGGCAAGCGCATAACGAGATGTTGATTCACGGAAAGACACTGCTGTCTATCCCTTAACAATTTTTTTTAACGAAAATTAGTGAAGGATCGGGATTGGGGAGACCTTTGCCCAGCAGTGGGACGACATAGGTAAAAAAAAAGAAAACATTATTAATTGAAGTGAAAGAAGCGACCGCGAGTAATACCTGTACTCTTTGTCAAGTACTTTTACGTACATATCACACAAAAAAAATACCTAGACACCGTACAAATATCAGCAGAACAATTACAAAAATTTGTCCCATGGCGGGAAACGAACCGCTACCTCTTGCGTATCAGCCGGCTATTGGACCACTGAGACAGTCGATCTTCAGAAGCGTAGATATTGGTCAAACTCATGCCAAAAACAAAATAATAAACTCCTTTATAGACCAAGGTAGACAATGTGAGTAATTTCCTCTTTTATATTAGTTCTTAATTGACATACCTACTTATTTGTGGCAGACCAAGCACATTTTATGACCAAGCGTTTATGGAGATATCGCAAAATCATAATCTTTAGAGCTCATTGTTTGACCGTGCTGCTGGCACGTTAAATACCACTGGTATATAAACAAGCTAAGGTCATTGTTTGTTACAAGTAGGAATACAGGGTGAGTTTTAAAAGCGTATAAGGCTGTTTTTGATCAAATCTACAAAAAATATATTTAACTAGCCAAATAACGACTCTCTAGATTTTGAGATTTTTGAGCCATTAGTTCGACACCAATAGTTTCTGTTTTACACTTTCTTAAAACTAAATATAATTAAAAATATGACGTTTCTGAATTCAGACATGTCAGTGTAAAATTTGGTCTAGGTATTTGTTTCGTTTTAATTTTAGAACGGCATTAATGGATTAGGTTTATTATGTCATTTTAGACCGTATACGTCAATTTAATTAGCTTTAGTTAGATAATGGAACAAAATAATCTCCACCTTTATCGCCCTTTAAATTAAAATGAGATAAAATATTAGGTGCCTACCCTGTTTAAACGGTACCTACACGTCCTCTACACTGAAGAATATGGATTTATTTTAATCAAATAAAATAATTAGTTTATTTAATATTAATATTAAATAACTTTTCCAAAAATAGCGTATCTGTTGTGCAAATCGAAAGTAAACACAAACAACAAACCAATCTTTTTTTTTCAGGTACCTACCTGCACGTTCCTGCGAAAAATAAGTAGAAATTAATTCATAACACTGAAAATCTAAATACATTTTGAAAATTATTGTTTTGTAGCATAATAACTCAAATAAATGTGAAAATAAACTATGTAGGTATGTAAAACACTGTGATTTTAATTATCTGCCCATAATTTTTAAGAATGCGTTCTAAAAAATATCAAATGCTACCAAAACAATGGCTTTCTTGAACGCAATGGTAGCTTTTGAAAAAAAGTTTAGGTACAACCTATAGGTACCTACAAATCAGAGGTTCATCTGGAAATTGGGTTTTCCTGTGTTTGATATTTTTCTGTCTCCAAATAATCTCAAGATGCTAGGATCTTTGGCTCGGGTTTCCAACAACTTTGGAAGGAATGTGATGACCAACTTGGTCAGGAGGAGCCATTCCAATGGAGGTATCCCTGGCGAGGTAAGTTCCAAATTCAAAATTATTACATAATCTGCGCAATTCAATTGTTTCTATTATTTGTAACGAAAAATCGATAAATAATTAATGGTTATTGTGACTATGAAGAATGTTTTTAATAAAAAAGTCTAATCTCACCAGCTGATCCACAAAAAATTATAACCTCTCGAGGTTAACTCGCCAAAAAAATATGCAGAGTAACCTACTCCAAAATAAACAGATGTTATGGAAGAGGTGAGATTCGTTTGGTCCCATAGATATACAATGCATTCTCTAGGTCAGAAATTTTAAAATCTAACAAACTGTCTAGAGGATATTTTAGCATAGAAAATGTTCATAACTTTGCTACCATTGATACCTACATCAAAATACCAGTCTAAGCCACACCACACGCTAGATCACATTCTTATTATATTTGCAATTTCTAATCTACTGCAATGTTTTTTCCAGAACCTACCCTTCTCCATCACCAACCGTTACAAGCTGACAGCATACTTCATCCTGTTCTTCGGATCTGGGCTTGCTGCACCTTACCTTATCACCCGTCACCAGCTTCTCAAGAAGTAGGTAATTTTAATTATGCTTTGATAATGATGATCATGGTGTCCTGATAACCCTCATCAGGTCTAGCCTCTTGGGTTAATCTTGATAGCAAGATGCTCATATTAGGATCTGGGCTTGCTGCACCTCACATCACATGTCACAAGCTTCTCAAGAAATAGGTTATATGGTTTGATAATGGTGATGAAAATGGTCTCCTGATAATCCACATTAGGGATATTTGCTGCAACTCACCTTATCACCCATTACCAGCTTCTAAAGTAGGTATTAATAATTATCATTTGACAGTGATGATTATCATGGTGTCCTGATAAACCCTCGTTGGGGGTATCCACTTGGGTTGATCTTAATAGCTAGATGACCATATGGTTTGATAGCAGTCTAATTGTATTGAGAGATCAGATCTGCACTACCTGATGCTATCCTGGCTAGCTTAACTCCTTGAAATAATTGAGGACTTGCATGTTGTTGGTTATATAGTCTTCTTGTTTCCTGTTTGATAAGTCACAATCAGATGTGAAGACAATAAAGACATCAAATCATTCTCCCTGTAGATGTAAGTGATGATAGAAATACAAGCCTAATCCAAAATCTGAAGGCTGAAAGTCTTCACCATACCTTCCTTCAACACTTCTTATCTAGAGCTGTACTGACACCTCAGTGTATCCCTTATTTATTTATAAACACACCAATAGGATAGCTTAGGCAAAGCACCATGCCATTAATAATCCACATTTGCATATTCTATGGGGATGCTCATGGAATTCTGTTAGTGGCCTCAAGTACTCCAGTGTTTACTATAAATTAATTTTGCATTTGTGACAAAAAAAGAACTATAATTTAATTAATCACATTTATTTATGAATGTTTAGTAAAATTAACATAAGAAAACAACCATGTAGGTATGTTCTATGTTAGATGATAATGATCTTTGTCTACAACCTATAACTGGACGTATACGTTTTAACTTTTTCAGGGCGGTATTCTTCTCCACTGTCGTCTGGAGAAAAATCTGCATCATCTTTTGCATTCGCTTCCGGTACATCGTCAAGTCAATGACTTTGACTTTGTTTCCAATGTTATATCCTAATCCATACTTTGGTTAACACAAGTTGATTGGAGCTGAACAATTGGAACTTGAAAGTTTGATGCATGTACACTGCCGGCCAAAAGTTTGAGACCACCTACATCTAAGTAGCAAAATGAAATAAAACTCAAAATATAAATCAAGAGGTTTAGATATTAATTAAAATGCTTATTTACTAATACACATTCATCAAGAAGAAAAAAAAATCAAGAAATATCAACCATTTACGTTAAAAATGACGTTCATATTTAATAAAATCATTAAACGGATTTTTCGTCAAAAAAGCCTCCCTTGCATTTTATAACTTTTTTCACTAGTCTCGGCATACGAGCAATCAATTTATCAATTGTATCTTGTGAGATATTGTTCCAGCTTTCTTGTAAAGCCTTCCACATGTCTTCTTGTGAGGAGGGACAACAACTGCGCACATTTCTGTCAAGCTCTTCCCACAATAGCTCAATGGGGTTGAGATCCGGACTCTGAAGGGGCCACACCATGTTTTTTAACACCCTTTCTGTTTCTTTATGTTCTAAATAACCCCTGCATAATTTTGAACTATGTTTAGGATCATTATCTTGTTGGAAAAAAAATCCATTTCCAATTAATCTTAAACCAGACGGAACGGCATTTTGCTGTAGTATTCGTTTATAATGCTCCTTTTTCATGATTCCTTCGACTCGTACCAAATCTCCGGTTCCATGGCCCGAGAAGCATCCCCAGACCATAATGGAACCACCACCATGCTTAACTGTTGGCACCACACAATCTGGCATCATCTTTTCCTCGGCGGTACGTCGAACAAAAATTCGTCGTTTTGAACCAAATATTTCAAACTTGGATTCATCTGTCCAAAGAACTTCTTTAAAGTCTTCTTCAGTCCAGTCTCGATGGGTAAGGGCCCACTGCATCCGTTTCTTTTTGTTTTGTGGCCTTAGTAGTGGTTTTCGAACGGCGACGCGACCAAATAACTTAGCATCTCTCAATCGTCTTTTTACTGTAGTCAATGACACAGGTTCTGATCGGGATTTGTTCACTTCTGGGCGGATTTCTGGTGCGGTTAGGCGTCTATTCCGCTTGCTGGTAACGACGATGAAATTATCCTCGCTAGAAGTGGTAGCTCTCGGTCTCCCCGATCGCGAACGATCTTGATTACTGCCAGTCTCCTTGTATCGGGTTATTGCGTTATGAACACAAGTCTTCGACAACTTAAGTTGAGAGGCAATCGCACGTTCAGATTTGCCTTCGCCGTGTAAAACAACTATGGCAGAACGAGTTTCAGTGCTAATTTCGCGCACTTTTCCCATTTTAAGATGTCTTCACTGTAACAACGACGAGCTCAGACTAGTTAAGATAATGAAAAATTTACTCCATCAAAACTCAGGTAAAAAATATGTTTAAGGAAGCTAAAATAATCCGGAAGTACGGTTACCGCAAAACAAAACCAAAATAATTAGAAATGAGCAGGCCATAAAAAATATAACAATGACTCTATCACCTGGTAAGCGCGCGGTACTCATTTATGTTTTGAAACAATAGACCTTTACAGGATGATAACTTAAAAATATACAATAAAAATGACTCTCAGAAATTCTTTGATAACAATAGAATACGCAGGTGTTCAAATTAGCTCTTTATCATGTGTACTTTTGAAATATTTTGGTGGTTACAAAGATTTTTACAAGTGGTCTCAAACTTTTGGCCGGCAGTGTATGTCTAAGTCAGGGACATCATTTTTTGGCATATTATTTTCGCTACGAATTACTTTGTTTTTTGAAATAAAGTTATCTTTATCATTAGCTGCACTACCTAGTCACGGTAATAAACAAGCTGCAACAGGTTCAAAGGCTTGCGTGTTTACTAATATGTGGATGTACTAAATCCACACCATCAGCAGCACTAGATATAATTCTTGGTCTGACGCCGCTTCATGTGCACATACAGCAGGAAGCAATGTCGGCCGCATTAAGAATAAAGTCTACAAACCAATGGAAAGGAAATGCAAGGGTTACAAACCATTGCAAAATACTGGAAAAGGCTATAAAAATTATACCGGAAGCCCGAATAGCCACGACATACCTTAATAACAAAGGGTACCATGTGACCAGTCAAGACGACACGGAAGAGACAACATCTCCCTACTTGTACCATATACATATATACAGACGGGACAAAATGCAAAACAAGTGCAGGCTGCGGCTTCCACTGTCCGGAAATCGGACTGTCTAGAGCGCAGCCTCTTAATGGAACGACTACAGCCTTCCAAGCGGAAACGCTTGGGCTTCTGCAAGCGACAAAAGAGATGTCCGCTTACATAGACCTTGCAAGCAAAGACAATGCCAAACAAACGACGCTCATTTTCATAACAGATAGCGCAGCACTTACGAATGCACTCGGTAGACCAGACACCAGGTCCAAATCCGTTGCAGAATGCCATAGTGCTCTTCAAAAACTAGCACAAAAGCACACAGTCAAAGTCAAATGGACAAAAAGTCATGGATCATGCATAGGGAACACCAAGGCCGATGCGTTGGCAAAGGAAGGAGCCAGTCTCACTCCAAACTCCGACGATATCGGCCTCTGCAATCCCCCGACCGCAGAGATAAAAACCAGGCTTAAAATAAACTCTGAAAAAGAGCACCAAAAAATTTGGGACCGCAGATCAGACTGCAAGCATACAAAACAAATGCTCCCAGGGAAAAACAGAAAGATAACCAATACCTTGCTTAAGATGACAAGACAAGACCTACGGATGATGGTGGGCGTCATCATGGGACACTGTGATCTCAATCACCATCTTCTCAAGACGGGTGCCACAGACAGTGGACTATGTCGCGAGTGTCTTGAAGAGGAAGAAACAGTGGAGCACGTGCTACCTGCACTGTGGTGCCACAAGACAGACCAGAATAGAGACAGGACTGCAGGAGCTCATGGAGTCATGCCCTTCTTCTTCCACAACATTTGCATACCCTTCGGGGATGCTCATGGAATGCTGCCGGCGACCCCGAGTCCTTCTCCGGTATTTTAAGGAGTTGGGCTGGTTAGGTTAGGGTCGAGGCAGCACCTCGGGGGACAATGCACAATACACCCCAATGCGGGACGTCAGTGCAGATCTGGTAACCCCCCCCCCCTAGAATTAGAATTAGAATCATTAGCTGCAACAAAAATAAATATTATGTGCTTAATAAAGTACAATCAAAAGCACACACCTCATCCACTTAACTTACATAGGTACTATATACTTACCATCTTTACATCTTTTTCTAAAATCTGAAGCTTGTTTATCTAAAAACTTCACACCAATAAAAATTATACTCGTAGTTACATTATATTTACAATTCACGTAAAAATACAGGAGTAACAATGAAACAGTTACACAATTCTGACATCGATTCAATAGTTTAATAATTTACCTGGAGAAAAAACGACGTAATTACGCAATTTTGTCATTGTTTCACCAAGAACTTACTACTTTGGAGTAAAAATAACACAATTACGGCATTGTTGCACCAACAATTATCGGATTAAATGTCATAAATACCTTTAAGTCGTTGTTGCTCCCAAACACAAGCACACTTAGCGGGGCGCCCCGCGCAACTGGCCTTTCAGACGTTGTAGCAACAGAAATGGCGCCAATTCACTCAATTCTACAATGACAATCGCGCCATCTCGCGGCAAGTTACCACAAATTCAATTCTGTCGATGTTTCCCCCAATGTAAATAGTCTTTCCGAACATTTTGACATACTTATATGGTTTTGTAAAAAAACTGTAACTCATGTCATGAGACCTGCAGGCCTAATGCGCCACGTTAAGCAGTCGAAGCGTAGTCGAATAAGAGCGCGGATAAGGTCGATTCGTATTACGCTGGCCACTTAGAAGCGCGCGAGAAGTTGAACTTATCCGCGCAGCTTAGCGTTTATGCTCCTCGCATTTGTATGAAATTTCGTATTGCTGAAGCCAATTGACGTGGAGTTGAGCTGCTAATATCTGTCAAATAAGCAGCTGAATAAGAGTTTATAAATAGTAACTTCTGCAAAACTTCTTTCCATTAGATTATTTAGTTTTTCATGTTTTGATATCTTTAAATTATTAATTAGTGTGTAGGTATGTATTATATCATTAGGGGAGGCCTATGTCCAGCCGTGGGTGTAGGTTAGGGTGGGATATAGGTTAATGATGATGTATTATAAGTGTGTACAACTTGGTTTCTGAGGATAATGGCTCGATTATGGCTGTGGAGTGATTTATTCGAACGTGCTCGTATTTTTGACATTCGTACAAAACAAAGACAGATGCGTTTGCAAAGGGAACAAGCAAACCCATTTGAAATGCCGGATGCAGAGTTTATAGGGACCTATCGTCTCTCTAAGCCTCTAGTCGAGGACCTCATTATAGAGCTGCAGCCATTAATGCGAGCCCCAAGAAGGACCGGAGACATATCCATAGAAACAAAGGTAAGTGTTTCATTTATGATTTACCTTACCATTGAAAGGTATTAATTTCCTACATTGTATTCACTCACCATTATCTAGTAACAATAGTGCCCTAAATAATATTTATTTCATTGCAGGTGCTGACGGCACTGTCATTCTATGCCTATGAGTCTTACCAAAGAGGTATTGGACAAAACCTCAGCCATTGTATATCCCAACCAAGTGTCTCTACTGTTCTTAGGGAAGTCACAATGGCACTTAATCACATAAGTATTAGAAATAAATACATAAAATTTCCTCGCACCGTGGAAGAAAGAAATAAGTTAAAAACAGAGTAAGCACAACTTTTATTTACTTTCTAAAAATAATAATCGATGTTTTATTGTTTTCAACTATTATAAAATTACTTAATGAACTTGTTCAAATAATCAACTTTTCAGATTCTACACTATATTTGGGATACCTGGAGTGATAGGTTGTATAGACGGTACCCACATTGCAAAGACCAGCTGAACATGAAGAAAGATATTTCAATAGAAAAAGATATCATTCTATTAATACACAAATAGTAAGTAGAATACTAACTAACTGCTGAAAAAAGACAAGAAAACAATGATTTTCACAGAGCTATGGTTACTAACTACTGAAATATGTATTTAATTAACATAATATTATTTTCACAACATTCCAATTATGTTCCTTTTTTTGCAGATATGTGATGCTTCTATGAACATATTAAGAGCAGACGCTAGCCACCCTGGATCCAGCCATGATGCCTTCATCTGGAACTTGCACCCAGTGAACCGTCACCTGCAGGATATTACAGAAAATTATAATGAAACTGTATGGCTCCTAGGTACTATTTTTTTATATAATTATCAGAAAACCACGTTGAATTTCATTAAATGTGCTGCTTTGCAATACATTTTTGTGAGAATATAAAAACCTCCCTGCCCCTCTCATACCCATGGATGCAGTAAGAGCCGCCTAAGGGATACCTCCAGAAGATGGGCAGCAGCGTCTTTCCGTGTATCAACATCCCGTACTACGCTCGCCAACCCGCCTGCCAAGCGTGGTGAGTATGGCCCCTCATGGAGTTCCATGAGGGAGGTATTTGTCCAGTAGTGGACGTTTTACGGCTGAAATGATGAAAATGAGTATAAAAACCTTTTTTAATATCCAATGCATTTTTTTGTTTTAGGTGATTCAGGGTACCCACAACGAAAATGGTTAATGACACCAATCCTCAATGCCATGCCTGGCTCTCCCGAGGAACATTATACAGACATGCATGTTCAAGCCAGAAATGTGGTAGAAAGATGTTTCGGTGTACTCAAATCTCGCTGGCAATGTTTGCTGTCTCATTGAGTATTGCATTATGATCCCCATACAGTGGGATCAATAATCAATGCTTGTGTGAAACTGCACAATATTGCCATTGCAGCTCGACTTCCTATAGAGGAATTACCCACCATAGATCAACAAGCTGAGGAAGCAGTTCCAGTACCTGCTGTTGATGCAGAATCCCAAGTCGGTGTTGGTGGTAGAGTTGCATCAGAACTTGCTGCAGGACGAGCCATGAGGGCTGCATTGGTTAGGTGTCTTTGGGTACCGAGTGTCCCCTAGAAAGATTGATAGAGATTTGATATTGTTTTATGTCTAAGATTAACAGTGTAAATGTTGTCAATTATTTTGTTTAAGTATAAAATTCTTGAAACGAAAATGGCTAGTAATAATAATAATAATAAAATTGTTTCATTTTTTAAAATAAAACAAAGTTCCTAGAAATAATAAAGCCTTTCTTTAAATCTGTTTGGATGACTGTATCAAATTATTTATAATATATTCTACATCAAGAAATAAGCTCAATAGGTTTTAAGAATTCATAGTCATTCTGGTAATATAACTCATTCACTGTTCTCAAGAAAATGAACTTGCGCTTTATGAATTTATTTATAATATAATTCTAGTTGTATTAAAAATAAGTACCTTTTTTACCACATTTCTCCACTTAGAGTTTTGATACTCTCTGCCATATTATTGAGGGCACCAGCAACTTGACGACCAAGCTCTTTCTGTGTATTTACTGCACATTCCATGAGGTTTACACTTTTAGCTAGAGAATTAGCGTTCATTAATGCAGCCTCTGCTCTTTTTTCCTTAATGTTTGTTAATGTATTGTGAGCTTGGTCGAATGCTGTCAGTGGTCTATCTAGAACAAATATTACAAATTAGAAACATAGGTGTAAAGATTTTGATCAATCAGGGTTATACACAAAACCGGAATAAACTAAACATATCCCTGATAAACACAGTTTTTCAGTTTAAGAATTTCAACAGATTATCATGCAATATTGGATAGATCATAATTTTATTTAGATCATACTTTGGACCAAGATTTCACTTCTTTGGTAACACCTTCCCCATCGGAATTGAGCAGCACAGCAAGTTCCTCCCACATTCGTAAGGCTTGTTGCCGAGCCTGGGTAGATCTTGCGTACCCGCGAGCCACTTGTGGGTTTTTTCATAGCGCTGGGCTTATTCTTTGCCTTCTTGCCATCTGAAATTTTATTTAAAAATGATAATTTTCAGCAAAACGTAGCGGTGCAAGTAAATGAATAAAACTGTCTATCGTTGATCTAGGAAAACTTCGTTCACGGTTAGCTGCCACAAATGGAATGAGACATGCACCTTATTTATATGCTTCACACTTACCTAATCCTCGAAATTACATTCACAACACATTGAACTTCTCCCCCGAAATTAAAAACATTACCGCGAGCCCGCGATGATTTTGTAAAAGTTTCTACGTTCCATTCGTCTCATTCTTCATTAGGACCGTATTTAACCGTTAAATTTGTCAACATTCAAAACATTCAACGTGTTTATTTATTTTGACGAATTCGAACATTTTCTATTAGAATAAATCTTGTAAATATAAAAAAGCGTTCTAAACTTAATTAAAAACAATAAAATTTAGCTTCAATTAACTCTTGTCTATCAGAATAAACATGGTAACGAAACGTTAGAGGTTTTCCGATTGCCAGTGTAAAAAATCGATTTTATGGTACTTCGGAAAATATCTAGATTTTTTCTATTCAGTAACTGTTTTTGTACTCTTTCACGTCAATAATTATTTTAAACTAGTATTTACTTCTCTAAATATTTTAATTTCAATGTAATTGTACATTAATTTGAAAGTGGGAAAATATTTTTTTCTTTCTGGCACTCTAATTTAACCGTTGAGCTGCGCTGCTCGTTCAGCGTATCCGTTAACGTCTATTGGTTGGCACAATACGAAACAAGTTATCCGCTCAACTTCGACTTCGACTACGCTCCGACTTCTACGCTTTTGGCGCATTAGGCCCCCTGTACATAAACACAATTTGAAAAATTTTAAAAATAAAAAGGTTTAGGTATTTTTAACTTTATTGATTACAAACATACAAATCTTTCATACATACATATAATCACGCCTTTTTCCCGTAGGGGTAGGCAGAGACCACTTCTTTCCACTTGCTACGATCCTTACATACTTGTTTCGCTTCGTCCACTTTCATTATTCCCTTCATACATGCTCTTCGGTTTAGGGTACTCTTGACCTGGCCTTTTTTCAAGACATCCCTGATTTGGTCTTGAAACGTCCTCATAGGTCTACCCCTTCCAACACTTTCATTCACACTCGCCTTATACACTTTTTTCGTCAATCGTTCTTCATTCATTCTCTCGACATGGCCAAACCATCTCAGCATACCTTTCTCAATTTTCGTCACTACATCTTCTTTCAGACCACAATGTTTCCTTATCTCACTATTTCTTATCCTGTCACTCAGTTTAACTCCTATCAAACTTCTTAACGCTCTCATCTGAACTGCATTTATTCTGCTTTCATGTTTCTTCTGCCATACCCAACTTTCACTTCCGTACATGAGTGTCGGAACCAACACTCCCTCATGCACAGCCAAACAAGCCTTGTTAGACACCTTCCGACTTTTCATAAAGGAGTGCAAAGCTCCATTAACCATGTTTCCTGCATTCACTCTTCTTTCAATATCACTCACACTTTCCATCTCTTGTAAACTTTGAACCCAGATACACAAACTCATTCACCTGTTCAATTTGTTCACCTCCAATCACGATATTGCAGTCTGTCACTGCCTCATCTCTTTCAAACACCATCACTTTCGTCTTCTTTACATTCATCTTCATTCCCTTTCTAACAAAAGCTCCACTCATAGCAGTTACCATCTCCTGCAACTTCTCGGCCGAAGACGCAAGTAATACTTGGTCATCACTCATCAGCATAGAGAAAACATTTAACGAGTAGCTCATTCATTCTCAACCCACTTTCATTCTCTTTTAAATCTGTCAAGCAATTGTTCATGAACAGATTAAACAGCCACGGTGACGCTACACATCCCTGTCTAACACCTTTTTCGATATTAAACCATTCAGTGAATGCCCCGTTTATCCTTACACAAGCACTAGAATCCCTATAAAGGGATTGTAATGCTCAATATAGATACAAATCTTTCCCTTTATAATATTAGTATTTTAGAAAAATAATGTAACATGTTATGTCATTATTCTAAGATAAGTATAGATATTAGAATATTTAAGAGACACTTGACATCCAATCATTTCAACCATAAAACATCCACTACTGAACACAGGCCTCCCTCATGGATCTCCATGAGGGGTATGTATGTATGTGTGTGACTCCCTTTTCCGCATTTAGACTCCAGGTTGGTCCATTATGCAAGAGGTGTCTGGCTAGCATAGCCATCCCAACTCCGACCTGAAGCACAGAAGCTTCCTGGGATCTTCACAGGCTTCACAGAGTGACCTCGGTCGTTTGAGGATTTGTTGTCGTTGTGCTGTTACTCCCTCGCATTTTGGACGACGTAGGCAGCTGATTCGACCTCCCTCAGACATCCTCTGCACAGGGGGCTGTCTGTGGCTCCGATGTTGAAGTGGTGTTTATTAAAGGTGCAGTGGCTCGTTAGTGTCCCCACCACTGTCCTTAGGTCCATTCTTTGTAGTTGTAATAGGCGTCGGGAGAGCCTTGGTGATAGCGTTGGGAGTGCTGCTCTTGCTTGTCGGCGTCTGGCAAGCCTGTCCAACGTGTGTTGTGTAAGTCTCTGGTTTGAAGCCTAGTCCAGGATCGGAGTTGTGAGAAGGGTAAAGGGAGAAGCGGTTCAGGGCCTATGATAACCGTTTCCGATCCCCTTCAAGCCAGCTCTTATAATAATCCATATAATTACAAAATAAAAAGAAAAATTAAGAAAATTAACATTTTATTCGGTCTTAAGTTTCTGACCACTTCTGGGTCAGAAACTTGCGTTTTAAACAACTCAGTGAGACTGAATACATGTCAACATCAGTCAAGGGTCTGCTTTGGTTATTGCTGCGCATTCGCATTGGAAGATGGAACTGCTTGTTCCCAGTGTCATTGATGTATTTATATTGAGGTCCTGTGAGTGGATTTATGGATGTAGGAGTTAAAACATGCCGAGTGTGTAAATGATTAAATCATTTACATTTATAAAGAGTAGATGGTCCATTGGTCCAAATAATTTGACCCTACTAAACAAAGTTTTGTATGAGCTTTCAGTTTATTCATAACCAGCAATAAATATGTCCAGTATCAGTCTTATATGGATATTCTGCTCGGTCACTAATATCCTACTTTCTGTTTCAGGTAAAGTGTTGGGGTTAACATGCTGTGAAATCAAATTAGGTCTAAGCTAGCAAGTGTATTATTATTTATGGTTGATTAAACATTCTGATATAGAACCATTAATGTTGTATTTATTATCTGTTTAAATGACATTGACACTGCTGGGCGCTGGCCATTTGCCTGTTTTACATAAAAATGCTGAAATGGACAGTTTTGTATAAAAATGCTTTGAAAGTTTGCGAGTAGGTACCTATGTGTGAATGTATGTTTGATACTCTTTCATGCAAAAACTAGACTGATTGAACTGAAATTTTGCACACATGGATGTTGACCAGGATTAACACATAGGTAGGTACAACACATGCGTAGCGGCAGGCATAAGTTGTCATAAATCATTGTTGATGTCATAAATCAATGAAAATTCCCTATAAAACTGTGTTTTCACCTCACTGCTGAAGGCATAAGTTATCCTTGAAGTGAGAAACTAACTGTTAAAATGTTATGTTAAACTTAGGAGGGGGGTAGACCCTCTGAAAATGTGATCAGAAAACAAGTGCAAGTGGTCTACAAAACAAAATAGTTTGGAAGCCTCTGGTCTAGTAGTATGAGATAATAGGTAGCTATTTCTTTAATTTTCTATTGGATAGTTAACGAAACTTTAAATAGGTAGGTACCTACCGACTTTAAGAGGTAAGGTAACACACCAAAATCAAGTGAACTCAGTTACTTTCAAAGAAATAATTGACTTAATGATGTACCCAAAAGAAACTGAACTTATTTTTTTTTGGTATTTTATATATTTAATTTTTAAAGAAAAACCTTCAATCCCCTTCTAAGTACTCTCCACCGGTACATATACACTTGCCCAATCTTTTATTCCATTGCTCATAACATTTTTTAAATTCATCTTCTGTGATTCCCGACAGTGCCTCTGTCGTTTTTTTTTGCAATTCAGTAATGTCGGCAAAATGCTTTCCTTTCATGTCTCTTTTAATTCGGGGAAACAAAAAAAAGTCACTGGGGCCAAGTCGGGTGAGTAAGGGGGATAGGGCACAGAGGTCATGCTATTTTCAGTCAAAAATTTGCGCACAGACAGGGCTGTGTGAGCGGGGGCGTTATCGTGGTGTAAAAACCAGTCGCCCGACTGCCATAAATCAAGTCTCTTCTGCCGCAAACTGTTGCGGAATCTTTTTAAAACTTCCAGGTAGAAAGCCTGGTTGAATTTCTGACCCTGTGGAACAAACTCTGAATGGACAACTCCTCTTACATCGAAAAAACAGATCAGCATTGTTTTGACGTTTGGTTTCACTAGACGAGCTTTCTTGGAGCGAGGCGAACTTGAAGTCCACGGGCTTGATTGTTGTTTCGTTTCAGGGTCGTAACACCATAATTCATCACCTGTGATGACTTTGGAAAAAAAATTTGGATCATTTCGGAACTCTTCTTTGATAGCAAGGCATGCTTCCACGCGACGTTGTTTTTGTTCAGCAATCATCAGTCGAGGCACAAATTTGGCAGCCACCCTTTTCATACTCAAATCTTCCATTAAAATTCGCTGAACTGAACTCCAAGTCACTCCAGACAGCTCCACAATTTCTTCAATAGTTTGTCGTCGATCTTCCAGGATGATTTCGCGAATTTTTTCAACATTTTCATCGGTTCGTGCTGTGGATGGACGACCAGAGCGAGGTTTGTCGTCAATTAACATTTCACCTTTTTTGAAACGGGAAAACCACTCAAACACTTGGGTTTTGCCAATAGCATCATCCTTATATGCCGTTTTTAACATTTCAAGAGTTTCTGTGCCAGTTTTTCCAAGCAAGAAGCAAAACTTTACGGCCGCGCGCTGTTCACGAGAATCAGCCATTGCAAAAACAACGAGCGAGAACAGCACACGAAGCAACTGTCACTAAAATATTCACACAAACCGAACGAAATCTTCTCCCTTTAAACGACGCGACGTCGCGTCGTGAGATGCTTTGCTTGCTAAATTAGCTTGCTTACTGACTGAGTGACTGGCTCGCTCGGAATCGACAATGGATGGCGGCTCTATAGTGGCAATATGCGGTACTACGAAAACAGCCCACCCCAACATCAATTCGGTTTCTTTTGGGTACACCCTCGTAAGTAGTACCTTCTTCTTCTTCTTTTTTGTGGCTTTTATGTTTGGTTTTACCTCGTGTATTATATTATCTGTGGTTTTACACAATTCTATTAGTGTCAAGAAGTATCTTAATCTTTAGAAAAGTCGAAATTAGTGGTTACAGATAACTAAATGGAGAATAAATTTAGAAAATAAGAACTTTTGATAAGAATAAGAATAGTTTTATTGTTAAATTGTGTAGGTACAAATACATGAAGATCTTAAAGATATAATAGTATCAACAATTTTATCATATTTATGACGTACAATATTGAATTAACAATATTAATATAAATTGCACAAATCAGGGTACCAACATTATAGGTCTTAATTTTAAAATTACCAACCAAACTAAAAATATTTTACACATATTATAATGACTAATTATCAAAGAACTCTTTAAGATTATAATGTACTCTATTGACAAGCTATTTCCTTAATTTAATTTTGAACGGATATTTAGTAGGGTTAATTTTATCTGTAAGAACACAAGTTGATAAGAGTAATCTATTTACATATACATACATATGTACCTACACAAAACAGACATAATTTACAATATTTACAACTTAATGCTATTGACATTTTACATAATAAATAATTTATGGGAGGGGAAAAGGTAAGTGATAAAAGACATTTAAGAGAAGTAGGACGGGGGATATCTGGAGGCAGGACATCATACAGTGAGAAATAATTTTTTGGGCAATTAAAGAATATATAGTCCACGGTTCCTTCTTCCAAACCACATTCACACATGGAATGGTCCCTGATCCTAAGTTTGGCCAGAAAAACAGGTGAACAACACCTACCATCCTTGTTTTTTATTGGGTACCTATCACCATGTACATGTGTGCGATTAGGTGTTTTAAAGTTTAAGTTTTTTTTTTATGAAATCGCCTCACAATTGCCAGTGTCAAGTTTAGTAATGTCAATTCAATGTCAGAACATATCAGATCAGCTGTCAGATTCAACTTATCGAATGGCGTTGGGCGCGAAAGTGATTCAACGTGTTCGGTTTTTATTTTGTGGATTTTTTAAATTTTCATCTTGATTTAGCCAATTAGAAGTGTTTATTGTTTTCCGGTAATTAGTAAGTCTTTTTTCGTTATTATTTCATGTTCTTGACTCAAGTTTGAGGCTTTATTTGCTTCGAATTTGAATCATGGAATTAGACCCGGTCCCCCCTGACCCCCCTGACGGCCAACATCATGGAGGCAAAAGCGTAAGTTCTGGAACAAAACGTCGACTCGAGTCTGACGATATAAACCCATCCAAAAAAGTAATTACTTCACCTGAGTTGAATGTTCCGTCCATTCAAACTATTTTTACCCATCCATCCATAGTGGTAGGTGCTATACAGGCCTACACTAGTTTAGATAAAGGACCATATATTGTCCATGTATCGCGTGCAGAATCCGATGTTTCCGCAGGTTCCGTTCTAAAACCAATTAAATTCGGTCAATTCCTAGCAAAACATAAGTTTGCTAATATTTGCCCAGAGGGCGTCAAAAAAATCGGTCGAAATAAAATTTCAGTTGAATTCAATGCAGCCGATGATGCGAATAAATTTATAACCTCCCAAATTTTGCCCATGTGTAAGTATGTACCCTGCATTCCTACTTACAACGTCACCAGGATGGGCCTTGTCCGTGATGTTCCAACTGATCTCTCGATGGACGAATTCGTTGAGGATGTGACACTTCCTGCTGGTTGTGGCATTATATTGAAGGCTCGTCGTCTCAATAGAAAAGTAACAGATGATGGTAAAGTTTCTTGGGTGCCAACCCAAACTGTAGTTATCACTTTCCAAGGTCAAACCCTTCCATCCCGGATATTCCTTTATTACAATTCACTTCCTGTCGAATTATACCAATACCCGACTATCCAATGTTTTACTTGCTGTCGTTATGGACACACAAAAGCGCAATGTAGATCGAAGCCAAATTGTTTCCGTTGTTCTAAGGAACATTCGGGTGATACATGCGATGTCCCCGAGGCTGAATCTACTTGCTTCCATTGCTCAGGTCGGCACTTTGCCACTAGCAAGACATGCTCGGAACAAGAACGACAAAAATCAATTAAAATTGTTATGGCACAAAATCACATCTCATACGAAGAAGCTTCTCGTCAATTTCCAAAGGTTAATCGTCCGTTCTCTGAAGTTGCTCGAGATATTTTCCCCTTTCCGAGTTCTGTCCAACCATCGCAAATGGCTGAATCCGCTGAATTATCTCGTCAACCTACTCGCTCATACGTAAAGACTGTGTATGCCAACCCTCGACCAAAAACACCTTTGGGTAAGACTTTCGATAAGAATGCCCACAGGGAAATTGTCGCAAACCCTACCTCAAGTCTTACAAATGGATGTGCTCTTAGCATGCATCAATCATCTTCTCCATTGAATGACAACCTCATCCAAACACTCCTCACAATTTTAATAGACATAATTTTAACAAACCCTCATTCCCTACCGTCCAACGTCGCCTCTAAACTTTCACAATTAGTCTCCCTATCTAGTCATAATGGATCCAGTGGTCCTCCTCCAGTGGAACACCCAGAGCATGCGTGCAAAAGCGCATGAATTAATTCATTTAATCAACGAGTTCCGCCCGGCAGTTATTGCCGTCTCGGAGACTTGGCTGAGGCCTGGATCCCATTTTCGGATCTCTGGCTTCACATGCCTTCGGGACGACAGGGCTGATGGGCGGTCTGGTGCCGGGAGCGCCTTATTAATTAGGCGCTCCCTTACGTTTACAAAAATTACTCTCCCTTCTCTCCCCCCTGATATCAACGCTGTAGGTATCAGGTCCTTCGGCATTTCATTTATTTCATTATATATACCTCATCCTAACTCCTTATTAATCCCTGATATCCTTCTCCTATTTACGTCTATTCCTTCTCCTATGATTGTTATGGGCGATTTTAATGGCCACAACACAGTGTGGGGTCACAGCTACTCAGATCTCTTTGGTCACTCTCTTCTAGAAATCATTGATGAAGCTAATCTTTGCCTCCTCAATGATGGTTCTCCCACTCGTAGAGTATATCCTTCCCAAAATCCGAAAAGTGCCGTTGATCTCTCTTTGTGTTCCTCAACGCTTTTTCCTGACATTTTATGGAAAACTTTACCTCAGACATACGGTAGCGATCACTTTCCCATATTATTGTCTCTTCATATTAATCTCCCTCATAGCGTCTCCCCTTTTTGTAACCCAACTCCCAATTTAAAATACATACTTTCTGGTGCTGACTGGTCATCCTATTCAACCTCACTGGACAATAACATGGATTCCCATGAATACTCTCTAGATTCCCCCACTGTATCGTATAATAACTTTATTGACAAAATCATTTCTTGTGCTGACCTGCACATCCCTATTAAAAAACCCTCTCGGGACTTTAAGATCTCCACCCCATGGTGGGACGCGGAGTGTACAGCGGCAGTTAAGGAACGCAAGGTGGCTGAGAAAACATACTGTCAATCAATGACCATAAATAATTTTTTAAACTACAAAAAATTTGCAGCTAAATTTAGAAAATTAACTTCCAGGAAAAAAAAGCAAGGTTGGATAGGATTCTGTGAAAAGCTTTCGCCCAGAACTCCTCCCGGTTTGGTTTGGAAACAGATTAAACGCTATAGGGGATCTTCCAAAATAGAAAACATTACAGCTCACGATACTACATCTTGGCTCGAGGCCTTTTCAGACAAACTGGCTCCTCCGTTTGTTCCACCTTTTTCATCCTTACCACCAACCCCTTTGTTTTTACCTCAATCATCTAACTTGGACGCCCCTTTCTCATTTAACGAATTGTCTCTAGCACTTGATGGACTGACTGACTCTTCTCCTGGAATAGATGGCATCCCGTATTCTTTCCTGACCAAATCTTCAGAAAAAATTAAAAAAATATTTTTGTCTTTTGTTAACTCCTTCTTCGATAGTGGTATAATTCCAGAACAGTGGAAAACGCAAATCATAGTCCCTATCCTTAAACCTGGCAAGGATCCCTCAGACCCATCCAGTCGTCGACCTATAGCGTTGTCATCAGTAATGGCCAAAGTGACGGAACATTTGATAAAACGCCGTCTTGAGTGGTGGGCAGAAAATGGTGCCGTCCTCGCTAAAACCCAATTTGGATTTAGGAGAGGAATGGGCACCTTGGACAACCTCAGTTTATTAACAACGGATATCCATATTGCTTTTAGGGAAAAAAATATTTTAGTCGGTGTATTCCTCGATATAGCATCGGCTTATGATGACGTCCTTCTTCCGGTACTCAGAAATAAACTACTTCAGCTGAAAATCCCCGAAAAACTTGTTCGTTTTATCTGCTCTATGTTAATGGAGAGATCTGTTGTTATTAAATCCCCTCTAGGTCTCCTTTCACCGAGAACAGTTTGGAAAGGTCTACCACAGGGTTCTGTTTTGAGCCCGTTGCTGTTCAGCCTCTACACGTATGATCTCGAGCGAACAGTAAACTCTTTTTGTGAAGTTTTGCAGTACGCCGATGATCTTGCCTTATATGTTTCCTCTTCTTCGCCAGAAGTGGCAAGTTCGCGTCTCAATTCTGCAATATCCTATCTGAACGATTGGCTTCTCGACCATGGTTTATCCCTTTCCCCATCCAAGAGCTCTGTTGTAATTTTTACTAAAAAAATAAACATCCCTTCAGTAGATATTTTTATAGGTAGAGATTTAATTCCCGTTTCAAGTAGTGTACAATTTCTGGGTATAACGTTGGATACTAAAATGTCAGGTATTCCTCACTTTATGTACCTTACACAAAAATGTGAGAGAAATGTTAATATTTTACGCTCTCTATCAGGGGTGTGGTGGGGCTCTCACCCATACACACAAAAGCTCTTATACAATGCTATAGTTCGGAGCAACTTAGATTATGGTGGATTCCTACTTAATCTTTGCAATAAATCAGGCCTAGACAAAATTGATAAAATACAATTTAGATGCCTGCGCATAATACTTGGAGCTATGAAATCTTCGCCTATTAACGCAATGCAGGTTGAATGTGGCGAGCCTCCCATGGAATTGCGCAGACAATATCTATCGGATAGATTTTTGTTTAAATTGATCCAAAATTCTAAACATCCTCTTCTTGCTAAATTATCCTACTTAAATAATTTATTTCGTCATTGTAATAAAATTCCTTGTATCCTCCGTAGTTTTAAAAGATTTTCCGATCTTCCGAGTCCTGTCAGGCAGTATTCAATGTACCCGCTATATCTTATTCCCTATGATGCCTTAATTTTCCAGCCTCGTGTTATCTTACAATTTGGGGTAGAAAAGGATTCAGTTGACGCGAGATGTACATTTAACTACGTACTCAATTCCAAGTTTGATGGTTGGCACTTAATATTCACCGATGCGTCCAAGTTGTCAGTTGATAGTGAGGTTGGAGCTGCGGTATGGATACCTTTTACCAACATAACCCTGAGTTTTAAGTGTCCCTCGTCCTCATCGGTATTTACTGGTGAGGCAGTTGCTATTCTCGAAGCCATTCTCTTTGTAAAATCACATCACTTAAATAATTCTATCATCTTTTCTGATTCTAAAAGTTGCCTCCAATCAATTTTGTCTAACCCGTTTAAATCAATTTCCCGTTTCCCCATTATTCTTAAAATTAAACTTTCTCTGTTTGAGTGTCACAATCTAGGCATTAATGTAGTTCTAGCTTGGATTCCAGGACACTCTGGGATTCTAGGCAATGAATTAGCTGACTCATGCGCAAAAGCCGCTATCCAGATAGGTTCTCCTGAGCATTTTCAATTATATTGCCACGATTTAAGCCTTCTTCCAAAAATCTTTCTTCAAAAATCCTGGACGGATTTGTGGAATACCTCGAAGCTGTGTAAAGGCAAGTACTACTCTGATATCCAACCAGATATCCCACCTATTCCTTGGTTCTTTAAGTTTCGCAAGTCCAATAAGATCGTCACTTCAACTATCTGCCGCCTAAGACTGGGTCATGCTTGTACACCTGTATTTCTTGCGAAACTTAGGATCAAGGATCACTCAATGTGTGAGTGCGGATTGGAGGAAGGAAATGTAGATCACATTTTCTTCAATTGCCCTAAACTTCGCTTATCCCTTTATGATGTTCTCCCTCAGGAAATCCCGCGTCCTACCTGCTTCAAAATTTTGCTTTCCCTTACTTTTTCTCCTTTAATTAATTTTATCCTTTGTAAATTTTTAAATATGAATAATCTTAGATTGTAATATGTTATAATAATAGTTGATAACTTAAATAATCTGATCGAAGCATCATTAATTTACCTTTACGTAGAAATATATATTTTTTTATTTTGTTTTTATTTGCTTTTGCTTGGCTTAATCATTTTGTTTTCCGATAATGTTGTGGCTTAAAATTGCCTTACCCGCTCTCAACACGTTTATGATACTTTTACCTACCTGACACTGGCAGAGTTGCAGCAAGTGGCATGCATCAGCCATTAAAAAGAAAAGAAGAAGAAGAAGACTTATCGAATCTGTCATTTTGTTTTCTGTTTTGCAATTTTCCGAAATTATTCTGGAACAAATCTATTTTAATCGCGGTTTTGTGCAGTGATAAATTTGTGAAAAATGGCCATGTTCCCAGGAACAGTGGCCTTCGACGAGTATGGTCGTCCATTTATCATCCTTAGAGACCAAGCGAATCAAAAGAGGCTCACCGGTACAGATGCCCTAAAGGTATATATTTCAATATTTTCTTGTAAAATTACATGTCTAGGAAATCTTACTGGCTTCGGCAGCCCTAGAAGCCCTTTTAAAAGCTTTCCCTGACAAATAGGCTTCCCTGATAACTAGAAAAACAAAATTTTAACCTATAAATTACTCCTATTTTGATTCTGCAATTAAAATGTAAATATCTAGTATTCTGACTTAAACTGACCTTATATCCCTTAATTATACGTAATACTACTAATATCTGTTAGAAAAACAACAAATTTCTTAATAGTTTTCGAAATATTACACGATACATTATCAGGTGTTAGTATTACCTAGTTCGATGAATCACATGATCGATTGTTGGTGAAACAAGTTGCTTAAATGAGGTTGTAATGCAATTTTTACGAATTGAATCTTACATGGATGCTGGAATAAATAACAATTGCCTATTATTTCATTTTGTTGCATTATTTTATAGTATTTGTTTACAAAATGCGTGTAACAAAGGGATAGACAATAACCTTAAACTGTCTTACTTTGACAATTATTTAGCTGACTTTTAGTTATAAAACAGAACTAGCTGTACCAAACCTCGCAATCTGCATAGATTTAATAACAGGTGTGACACTGATACATTTATATGCCTATTCTGAACGAAAACCTTCAGTAATATTTATTTATTTATTATAAGGATGCCCAAGATGGTAGCACTTAACATTTTTTCTTACTTATACATTAAAATATTAGAACTGTGTACTATTCTCTAAACATTCTCAATATTTAGCCAAAAGTCCATGTAAGGGTATAAATATATCTCTTTTAGTAAGAAGGTGATAAACATATTTCTTTCTTTTTCTTTTAGACATAATATTTAGAATATTTTTTCTAAACTGTCAAAATTCTATTAAATCAAATGTCATTATGAAATCACATATGTTTTATATTTCGCAAAATATAGTTATTATTAAACCATGTTTATTTTTCTTGCTGGGCACCCTACCTAATAAATAAATAAACATCATTTCACAAAACTTATATACATAATATAACTTACAGGCTGGGTAGTGAATCACAGGAAACATAAAAAACTATCAAAGTTCATAATTTTAACTGTTATAACACATTTCAGTCACACATATCAGCGGCGAGGCAGATTGCCACCATCCTGCGCACATCCCTCGGACCCCGTGGCCTTGACAAGCTCATGGTCAGCCCCGATGGAGATGTGACAGTCACCAATGATGGAGCCACCATCCTGAAGATGATGGATGTTGAACACCAGATCGGAAAACTGCTGGTGCAGTTGGCACAGAGCCAGGATGATGAAATTGGTGATGGAACCACTGGTGTTGTGGTCTTGGCTGGTGAGTAAGCCCTAATTACTGCCACTATTACTTGTATCAATTATATCTATTAACCCAAATTGCTTGGTATTTACATAGATAAACTCTTATTACATTATATGTACACCATAGAAAGGAAAAAAAGAGATAGAAGTTATACCTTTATCACTCCAGACAACCTTATAACTAATTTCTTAAAATACAAATCATTTTCCAGTTGAT
Source organism: Pasiphila rectangulata (assembly GCA_963082625.1). Classification (NCBI taxonomy): domain Eukaryota; kingdom Metazoa; phylum Arthropoda; class Insecta; order Lepidoptera; family Geometridae; genus Pasiphila; species Pasiphila rectangulata. The sequence continues at coordinate 27,753,575 of OY720235.1, forward strand.
AAAGGTATGATATTATTATGTATATTTTGTCACATACTTAATACAATAGGTAAATAAAAAGTAGGTCCCAAAAAAAACCCAGCATTATGCTGTGGCAGAATAAAGCACATTGAATTCACTTAACTTTTTTTTTCAAATGGGGGTTAAGAAGTAATTCAGAAACCGTGGTGACCAACATATGAGTGACATTTCACTTTCAAAATTAATGTGAGATACACTATTCACGCCGTGAGGTACCGGCAGTAGAATGTTCCCCTTCCTCTATACCTGTGGATGCAGTAAGAGCCTGCTAATGGATACCTCCGGAAGATGGGCAGCAGCGTCTTTGTGTGTATCAACATCCCATACTGCGCTCGCCAACCTTGCCTGCCAAGCGTGGTGAGTATGGCAACTGCCCCATATGGAGATGCACAAGGGAGGCTTGTTTTTAGTAGTGGACGTTTTACACTGAACATGTGCTTTAACGATGAAAGAAACATCGCGAGGAAACCTGCGGCTTATTTACCTACAGACGTACCTGTTCTTTTCTCTGACTAATAGTTGACTAAGCTGAGAGGATGGTATAGTAGCTGGGCAAGCCTAATCCATCTAACAATGTCCCAGGCACTGCAGCATTCCGTACAGCATGATTGCCAGTTGATGCTGTATAAATCATCTAGAATAGATGCAAAAGGCCTTACTGTACATACATGGTAATAATATGTAGTATAATGTTGTAGATTATCATGACACATTTCGATTTTTCAAGAAAATCATCATCCCCATGATAATTCCTGTATTTCTTCAACATTATAATACTATGTGTACTTATAATACGTATTTTTTCGTTTAGAGGTTTTGGGCGCTTTAGTATATCTGTAAGCCCAACTTGTGTGTGTTTTAAATAAATACAAAAATACATTTAGGTACAAATGAATTTATGTGATATTTTATGCTGTACATTTTAGAGTGTAAGACATTAAATGGGTGCCAATGATGATCAAAAATCTCACATATTGTATTGATTCATAATGAAATCTACTTTGACTGTCTGAGGCACCTGCTTATCTCAATTACTTATTGGTGTAGTGGGAAAGGACCTTAACTTTGAATACACTAGAAAAACTTAAAATGTCACATGAACATTCCTCAATAATTTTCTGTACTTTAATTAGTTTTGTAAACTTTCTATAGTGAATATGCATAAGACTAAGATAATAATATTATGTTTAAAATAAATAAACTGCTAAAAGAGCAAAAAATAAAAAATGTTACTATTTCTTTGTTACCAGGTGCCCTGCTGGAACAGGCTAACCATCTCATCGACAAAGGCATCCACCCCATCCGCATCGCAGACGGCTTTGAGCTGGCTGCTGCTGAAGCGCTGACCCACCTTGACAGCATCTCTGAAGCATTCCCCGTCAACAAGGACACCAGGGAAAACCTGATCAAGGTTGCCATGACCACGCTCGGCAGCAAGGTGGTTGTGAAATGCCACAGGCTGATGGCTGAAATTGCGGTTGATGTAAGTTGTTTTTGAATCTTTAGATATTTAAATTTCCATTAATATTGTTCTATTCATACAATATTATTTTTTTTTTTTTTTTCAATAAAATTACAATAGTTCTTATACTAAAATACACTCAGAAAGCCCTTTTGGGCCTTTCCTAATTGTATTTGGGCCCTCATAACTTAAATCTATAATTTAGGTACGTCTAACACTAAAGACTTATAGTAGATAGTCAATAAATAGATAAGACTAATTAAAAACACAGAATTATATACACACCAATATTAGATTCGAGTTTGGTATTTTATGGGTTTTTTGGTAGAATTTAAATGTTTGTAAGTTAGCACTTCTGACTTCAATAACCTATAAATTGTCTAATTTATACAGTGTTAGCATCTTTAAAACAATGCGGGATAGGACGCTGTCACATATTTAACATTACTTAAATTAAAGATTAAAGACTATATAAAATAAATGGATGAATGTTACCCCCCTCTCATGCCCATGGATGCGGTAAGAGCCCGCTAAGGGATACCTCCAGAAGATGGGCAGAAGCGTTTATCCGTATTCAACATCCCATACTGCGCTCACCAACCCGCCTGCCAAGCGTGGTGAGTATGGCAACTACCCCTCATGGAGACCCATGATCCCTCATGCCTCCCGGCCTGTGTTCAGTAGTGGACGTTTTATGGCTGAAATGATGATAATGAAAATGAATGGAATATAATATTTTTCCAGTTTAAAGAAGACCAACAAAGTACTATAAGCAATCATACATTGATTGTTTACCATACATTCTGCCAATACGTTCAGAATGTTCTAACCCTCTTTCTCTCGTGACGCAGACGAATTTGCACCGGCCAGCTAGTAAAATATACATGTCTTCCCCAGGCTGTCCTCTCCGTGGCGGACTTGGAGAAGCGCGACGTCAACTTTGAGCTGATCAAGGTTGAAGGCAAGGTCGGCGGCCGCATGGAGGACTCCATGCTGGTCAAGGGCGTGGTGATCGACAAGACCATGAGCCATTGCCAGATGCCGAAGACACTGAAGGTATGGATTTTGTGTTCAAGTTCATTTATTGATAACGTTCAATTATTGACGAGCTCTGTGGCGCAGCAGGCGAAGGTCCGCCTGCGACGCAAGGGGTTGCGGGTTCGATTCCCGCCTCGGGACAAATGTCTGTACGATCTGCAGATATTTGTTCAGGGTGTTCTGGGTTTTTTCCTATATACAGTGTATCCCTGGATAAAGTGCAACCCCGAAAGGGGGTGAAACTAGATCAAAAATTATCGACAAAAAAATAGAAAAAAAAAATAAAAAAAAATTCGTATATACTTTATTGATGAATTAAAATTTTTATTACTCACTAATGACTCTATTTAATAAAAAAATTATTTCTTCCAAAGTAGTGGGTCTATTTTGTTAAAATAAAAACCATAATCATGTCAGATATGTGACGATGACGATAAAATAACAAATAACTCACAAACGAGTAGCTATCGTGACTTAAAGTTTAATTTTTGTATTAAAATTACATTTTTTATGCTGTTTTTTTCAAATAATTTCCAAAAATCTTAAAATTAAGCCTATAATACTAGATATTTTTATGACTTTTTATTATTGTCTATCATAATAGCTTTTAAATAAAAAAAAAACCTACGGTCTAACATAAAAAATGCGCTGGCTAGGAGCTTTTAAAGTTGACCACTGATTACGTCACCACTCAGGTAGAGACACTTTTTTTTTACTGCTCAGGTAGTATTAAAAATCAAATTTTAGTTACAACATTTTTATTTAACTTATTACATGTAAGTATGAAATAAGGGTTTTGTTTAATGCATTAAATGCTCAAAATGGCTTCCCTGTTGCTGTAGGCACATTGCCACACGAAGAGCGATTTGTTGTGTGGCTCTAAGCACCATCTCTGGGTCACTTCTTATCTCATCGGCACATCGCATGATTTGATCTTGTAACTCTGCCTCGGTGTTTACGGTCGTTCTGTAGACTCTTTGTTTCATAACACCCCACAGAAAATAGTCTAGGGGTGTCAGGTCAGGTGAACGTGCCGGCCACCCGACTGGTCCATCCCGGCCGATCCACCTATTAGCGTAGTTTTCGTTTAAAAAACTTCGCACATTGCGCCCGTAGTGCGCAGGGCATCCGTCCATCTGCAAATACATCTGTTGCCTTGTAGCCAGCGGAACATCTTCCAGCAGTAGTGGCAGGTCGTCTCGTATTAAGTTTAAAAAACTTTCGGCATTTAATGTTGCGGGTAAAATAACTGGCCCAATCAGCGTGTCGTCTATTAGAGCTGCCCATACATTAACTGAAAATTGCACTTGAAAAGTAGACGCCCTCTTTAGGTGTGGATTTTCCTCGGACCATACATGTAAGTTTCTGCAATTTGTGATTCCATTCCGGGTGAATTTCGCTTCATCCATCCATAAAATTTTTTTTAGGAATTGTGGATTATTTATAATTTTTTGTTGAATCCACGTAGACATTACGCATCTTGCACGATTGTCTACATTTTCATGCAAATGCTGTACTCGCTGATAATGGTATGGATGCAATCCCTTCTTTTTCAAAATTCGCCATACGGATATTTTTGATATACCGTGACGCAAAGCTAAGCGTCTAATGCTGGTTGTGGGATCAGCAAACAAATCGTTTAAAACGGCCTCTTCTATGGAATGGTCAATAATGGTAGCTTGTTGCTCACGGCGATCTCTTGCTAATCCAAGTCCGATGTTGGATAACTTTCGGTGAACTTCTTGGAAATTTCGTGCTGACGGTACAAGTCTGCTCGGAAACGCATTTATGTATGCAGAACGAGCGACTGTTGTGTGTCCACGTGACATACCATAATAATAATGGATGTCAGCGATTTCTCGCGGAGAGAACTCAGTCAATCGCGGCATCTCCACAACACAACAAAGTACAGTCAAAAACGTAACAAAAAAGTCAAAAACGTAACAAAAAGTCAATAACAAAACAAAAGCAAAACAACGTAACAAAAACTTGAAGGCGCAGTAAGGTACGGTAGGCGGTAGCAGCGGCGAGAATATCGGAGCGACTGGCGAGTGGCGTGCAGCCTTGTTGTGAGTCCTGTTTCGATCCCCACCCTTCATCTTTCATAGAACAGGCCCAGCGACCATAATCTACAACAATAGAAGTTAAAAAAGTGTCTCTACCTGAGTGGTGACGTAATCAGTGGTCAACTTTAAAAGCTCCTAGCCAGCGCATTTTTTATGTTAGACCGTAGGTTTTTTTTTTATTTAAAAGCTATTATGATAGACAATAATAAAAAGTCATAAAAATATCTAGTATTATAGGCTTAATTTTAAGATTTTTGGAAATTATTTGAAAAAAACAGCATAAAAAATGTAATTTTAATACAAAAATTAAACTTTAAGTCACGATAGCTACTCGTTTGTGAGTTATTTGTTATTTTATCGTCATCGTCACATATCTGACATGATTATGGTTTTTATTTTAACAAAATAGACCCACTACTTTGGAAGAAATAATTTTTTTATTAAATAGAGTCATTAGTGAGTAATAAAAATTTTAATTCATCAATAAAGTATATACGAATTTTTTTTTATTTTTTTTTTCTATTTTTTTGTCGATAATTTTTGATCTAGTTTCACCCCCTTTCGGGGTTGCACTTTATCCAGGGATACACTGTATAATAAAAATATCTATCTATGTAGTATAATGTATTAAGTATATCAGCCATCTAGTACCCATAACACAAGCTCTGCTTAGCTTGGGGCTAGATGATGCTGTGTGATTTGTCCAGCATAATTTATTTAATTTATTTTAATTATTACGGCAACAAGTTAATAACTTTGTTTAAAATGTTAAAAGTAGTATAATTTCATGTCTGCAAGGATAGATGACATTATTTTTTATCGCGTAATAATATTAATACCTATCTATGGACACTGGGGTTTTTGTGACGAATCTAACGATGCCATAAATTGTCGAAATCAGTTTGGAGGATACATGGCAATAAAGAAGGTCACATACAAGATACGCGTGAAAAAAAAAAGAACCTTTGGCAGTCAGGTAAAAAGGTGCGCGATTAAATCCTGTAATTTTAAAACTAAATAATATTCATAATTTTTAAATCAAATCGATACTTGACGCTTCCTAAAGTGCTTTGACCACTAAGCTACAGAACCCATGTCGGGTACCGCTGAAATTCTTGATAAGGTGATATCGGTTTGAGCACCGATTACAGCGCTTCGAATTCGAATCCCACCGGAATCGTAAAATTTTTGATAAGGTTATTGATTTCTTTGAAAGGTTCTACCTAAGTGTGGTTAAACACTATAACAATTAGAAAGTATAATGTTCGTTTCCCTTCCCAGGACGTGAAGCTGGCCATCCTCACGTGCGCGTTCGAGCCGCCCAAGCCGAAGACAAAGCATAAGCTCGCTGTCGGCTCCGCGGACGAGTACCGCGAGCTGCGCGCCTACGAACATGAGAAGTTCCTCGAGATGGTCCGCACTGTCAAGGTAACGCCGCGGCCGTCGACAAACGGGTGCTGTATAATATGCCTACTAACCCGAAAAGGTTTCAGCCCATGAAAACAAGCCGTTATGGAGGGGGGAAATAGGGAAAACGTATTTTTCTTTTAGTTTTTTTCATTATAATCCCTTTCGACGTAGTACACATATAATACACCCTGTGTAGATAATTTATAGAGCCAAATATCTTTAGTAGGTGATTGATAAAACCATACTCAACATTATTATTTTTTTGCACTTCTAAATGACGAGACAAGCCCAAGGCCCACCTGGTGTTAAGCGGTAACTTCCACCTATAACAACTGCAATACCGCGGTGATCACGTTCACTAAGCACGTGACCAACGCTGCATTGCATTGCGCCCGTCACCCTGAGACAGAGTTATAAGGTCTTATGTGCCCGTAATTTAACCGGCCCCTTACCCTTCAAACTGGAACACAGCAATGCAGACATTACTGCTTGGAGAAATAGATATGGTGGTAGTACTTCCCCGGATGAAAGTTCTAGTACTCTGATCGTTGGCCTAACAACCTGTTATGTACGCAACTTGCAGGTACTTGTCTGCCTTCTTGCAATAATAAGGTTGGCTAAGTGAGGGTAGTTTGACACACTTTGGTGATTATTAGTCCAAATCTTGCTACCTAGCGCAATACACGTATTTACCTAAATATGATGTTTTATTGGACATAACACAACCTAAAATGAAATAATTCCCTCAGAAATCCGGTGCAACTCTAGCCATCTGCCAGTGGGGCTTTGACGACGAGGCCAACCATCTCCTCCTGTCCGAAGGCCTGCCAGCCGTGCGGTGGGTGGGCGGCCCCGAGATGGAGCTGATCGCCATCGCCACCGGCGGACGCATCGTGCCGAGGTTTGAGGAGCTGACCCCTGAAAAGCTTGGATCCTGCGGGCTGGTTAGAGAACTCAGTAAGTACCACCTCGTTATTTAAGTGTGTGCTCTATTCTGAGAGATGCACGTAGATAGGATGGAGAGAAGCAGGTGGTCTAGGACCTGTCTAGACTATTAGATTCAACCTTAAGAAGAAGAAGGCCAACAAGATGCCTTTTCTTTTGAAACCTTTGGTTTAAATATCATGAATTTAATTTAGGATAAAATAAAACATGTTTGGAAGGAGTAGGACTAGGACCTAGGAATGTTAAAACTGAACCTTGCACATGCATTTTGTACCCATTGATTAGCACTCTCCATTTTTACCCTCAACCTGAGACCATACACAGCACTGTAATAATTAAATTGAGAGAGTTACATAAGGTCCATAGAAGCAGTCATATCTCCTCCGAGAGGAAATTGTATTAGACCAATGTTGAAGCCATTTTCTATTATCTTGAAACCATTGTGGAAGTTACATGCATTTCGATTGTGTCAGGTAGTATGTTACATGCTCAGGCTCTCATAAATAAATGTTGAAAGCTTTTGCAACATATTTACTTATCTTATAATTGACTGCCGCCATGGCTCATTTGTTGTAATAGCCGACTGATAAGCACCTGCCACGGGATAAGTGTTTGTAATTATTCTTCTTCAGATATTTGTCCCGGGTCTGCGTATTTTTCTCATCAATCATCTAGTTTCCATAGTACAAGCTTTGCTTAGTTTGCGACTAGTCGCAATTTTTTCTTATGGTGTGTGAAACACGCGGAGACGGACACGCACATCGGTACAATACCCGCGGAGCTGACAAGCTTGCATCGGTGGGGCACAGGTTGGCGAAATCCGACAGACTCACTCACGTGCTGGGACCTGCTGTCTACAACCGACTAC